>OY856415.1:570866299-572271299 GCA_963693085.1 Alisma plantago-aquatica | reverse complement strand
CTACTACTACTACTACTACTACTACTTCTACTACTACTTCTACTGCTAATACTGATACTGCTACTACTACTACTGTTGCTTCTACTACTCCTACTACCGCTGCTACTGCTATTGCTACTACTACTGCTACTAGTACTGCTAATGCTACTTCTACTAATACTAATACTACTACTAATACTACTACTACTACTGCTACTGCTATTGCTATTGTTGTTGCTGATGTTGCTCCTATTGCTGTTACTGCCACTGATACTACTACCGCTACTGCTACTACTACTGCTGCTACTACAACTGCTGCTCCTGCTCATGCTACTGCTACTACTACTGCTACTGCTACTGCTGCTACTGCTTCTACAGCTACTGATATTACTGATACTTCTACTACTACTATTATTGTTACCACTGCTACTACTACTGCTGCTCTTGCTACTGCTACTGCTACTACTGCTGCTGCTAAACTACTAACTACTACTGTTGTTACAATTATTGCTGCTTCTGTTGCTACTACTACTACTGCTACTGCTACTACTTCTACTACTACTGCTAATACTACTACTACTACTACTACTACTACTACTACTGCTACTTCTCCTGGTCCTACTGCTCCTCCTCCTACTGCTGGTACTGCTACTTCTACTGCTACTTCTACTACTAGTACGATACTATTACTACTACTACTACTACTACTACTACTACTGCTGCTACTCCTAATTCTTCTGCTACTTCTACTTCTAGTATTAATGGGTTTCACCTAGTATTATGTGAAATTAAGACTTCACAACACATCACCCAGTGTTAAGGCTTCACATTAGTATTAATGACACTTCCCTATATTAGGGTTTCATATACCTTTATCCCATTTTAGGGATTAGGGTTTACCATTCACATTCAAGTGGGGTTTCTCTTTTTTCATACCCAAATTAGGGTTAGGATATACAATTCCCATTAAATTAGGGTTTCTTACATTGTGACACTAAGTTAGGGATACATCATCACCCTAGATTATGGTTTCACCGAGCTTTTCCCTTAAATTAGGGTTTCACATAACCTTGCTCTAATTTAGAATCAAGGTACATCAATCTTTTCAATGAAGATTTTATGATCTCATAATATGGATCAAACCCTGATTACACATTTATTCACTATGAGAGAAATAGGGATTAGTCAGTAAGCAATCAACTCTCCCATTCACTCTCCCTCTCATCCTTTCTAGGATGTTAACTATTCCAAGATTAATCAAGGTCAACTCTTTACTTGAGTACACAAAGCTAGGGTTAACCTTTATAATCATCATGGGTCTACATCATTAATAATCACATAGCTAATTGACTTTTGATCATATTAGATGTCCAAATGGTCTAATCAATTAAACCATTGATTATATAAGGAATTCAAAAGAATTGACCAATTAAACTTTCAATTCCACAAAGTGATCAATTGAGTTAACCATTGAAATCTTCAATTACATTAAGTATCCAAATGGGTTCACCATATTGGACCTTCAATTGCATGAGATAGTCAAATAGATTAACCATGTTGATCTTCACAATATTAATTACTTAGACCCTCAATGATCTTAGTTCTCATAAATCAATTGATTGAAAACCATTTGAATAAGTTATACTTGAAACCAATTGGACAAGGTAGGTATTGAAACCGTTTGCACTTTGGGTCACCAAACGGTTTGAGATCGTTTGGACCCAAACGGTCTTGAGACCGTTTGGACCCAAATGGTCTCAAAACCGCATGGACCAAAAAGGCACTTCAACACTCAATCGACTCAATGTTTCAATCCATGGACCAATTACAAATTGAACCACTAAAATATTCATTAATTGGACCAATGAATCACCATTAAATTAGATCTTCAATTTAGGGTTTTGAACCCAATTGAACTAGGTTTGATAATCTAGAAACCATCACTTAGGGTTTGAAATCGAGGATCCATCAATGGTTGACATTGTGGAATCAAATCAATTGAAATCAATGAACTATCATCATTACATGATATGACCTGACCTCAAACGGTCTTGGATGACCACCAAACGGTCCCGAGACCATTTGGTTGATCTCCAAACGATCTTGAGACCGTTTGACCATTGAGACAATGAGTCCTAGAAGAAACGCAAGTCGGGCGAAGAAGATGGCTCCATACGGGTTACAACATTACTTTTGAAAAGGGAAGAAAACCAACTATGGTTTTCAGGTTTATTTGGCACTTAAAATTTCGCTGAAATTTTTTATAGGGCTAAAGCTCACTAAAGGAATCCATCATCAAAATTCATGATATCCAATTAAGGTTTTGGACCATTGGATTGATTATCAAATCAGCACTTAGTTGCAATTCAATTTGGTACCTTTGGACCTTCAAACACTTAGCCATACTTAACCCTAGACCTTCAAACGGTCTTTGGTGTCACCCAAACGGTCTTGAGACTGTTTGGGTGATTCCCAAATGGTTTTGAAACCGTTTGGGTCAATCAACCCAAGTTTCAAACTCAATCACTTATGAAATCAACATTCAACCCGATTAGGGTTTAGGTGATTGATGGACCTTCAACTCATGAACCAATTGGAGTTAATCAATAATAATTGATGGGTCGTTAACCTAGATCATTATGAACAAGTCCGCAAATGGTCAACCCTGGTCAACATCACCAAACGGTCTTAAACCGTTTGCTTTTATGCGGTTTAGTGAAACCGTTTCATTCCAAATGGTTTGAAACTGTTTGGTCCCAAAACACAAACTGTTTGGACATTTGATTGAAACTGTTTGGTCTAGATATTTGGGGAGGTGTGTGCTTATGATGATGTCATCATCATCAAGCTCTACACCCATGAAACCTGCTGTTATGTCTATGGAAATTGCATCAATCAACCAAATCATTAATTGTAAATAGAGAAATGATCATTATTTGATGGGGAATTGAATGCAATAACAAAGTTAGGGTTTCAAGTTATAAAACCCGCCTCCAATTGAGATCCAAAGCTCCAATCTCACGACAACAATGGTGGATTCAACTCCTTTCACTATTCCAAGGGTCGTCCTCAAGCTTTGAGTGAAAAGAATTGGTTAGAATTGAAAAGGGGATCAAGTTATGAAGAATTTATGCATTGATTTTTGATTTTCACCATGGATTCAAGGTGAAAGGAGGTCAAGAACCTTACCAAAAGGTTTGGGGTCGTCCTCCTGATCCTCCACAGATCCTTGGTCATTTTAAAAGCAAGGGGAAAGAAAAGAATCCGAAAAAGCCTTTGTTTTGGCTTGGAAAAGGTACTTTTATAAGAAAATTGATGAGAGAGAAAATTCTTTATAAAAGTCTTTTAATTTCAAAATTGTTGCCACCACTTCCCCCTTGGTTTCTTTCATGAAAGGTAATTTCTATCCCCACCGAGTTCCCTTCCATTATCCATGAATTAAGGGAAAAGAAATTAAGCACCTTAACCCTTATAATAAGAATATCCATATTTGAGTGGAAATTCTTTTTCTTATTATAATGGTGAGTGGAATTTCACCTCCTTAGGATATGCTCGTGCCTTTGCAAGGCTTTAAGATCATCCACACACATCTTAATTCAACCATTTTAATTTTGGTTGAAAGCCCTTTAATTAATACATTCATTTTTGCCCTAAATTGAATTAGGGTTTCACTTAGGATTAAATCTTGATTATTTTAATATCAAGATTCTCACTCCTCCAACTTAATTCAAATGAAGCGCCCCTCTCATTTGATTTTCTCTACATGATGCCAAGAAACATTAGGGACCTTATTGAAGTGGTAATTTGCATGTTGAACCCTAGGTTTTGGGCAAATTGCACATTACACCAAAACTAGGTTTTAATGCACAAGGATTGCTTTACAAGCTTAATCTTGGTGCCCAAGCTTGTGAAAACCATACCACTACATCATATTCATTATTTTGATGTCTAAACATCATAGGAACATCTTATCATGCAACATTTTCAAATTAACCCCTCAACTTAGGTAATTTGCACTTTAGTCCAAAATAAGCAAACCTTGCTTCAACATTGTTCAAACATGACCAAAATTGAAACATAAGTTTCTCATGAGCCCTAATTACTTTTACCAAGATAAGATTAAAAATATACTACCTTATTAGGCAAAACATCCAGGGTTAACGCATAACCCAGGTCAGGGATGTTACAGTGCGCCTGTAAAAGGTCCCTCATTATGTAAATTCCTCCAATTGGCCTTATCTTTGAGAGTTGCCAAGGTAGGATTGGGCAACTGGATAATAGATGACTTCAGGTGAACCTTGTGGATGCGTTTTCCATTCTTATCTTTTCCAGACATGCCAGTGGAGAGGAGACAATCGCAATCAATAAATTCCCCTCTATCTAGGGTATCAACAGTAGATAGATCAACATCCAAAGAAATAGAAAGTTTAGTAATAATTCCTCCTATCATGATATTGCCTTTTCGTTCCTTCTGAACCTTTACAACTCTCAGCATGAAATGGTACCTGATGTTCACATCATAATTATTCACCATGGCCCACAGGAAAAACAAATCAAGTTTACCCACTAAATCTTGTGTTTCTTTTCTGGAAAAAATACTTGTACTAAAAACACGGCAAACATATTGAAATATTGGGTTGTGAACATGGGACACTGTAGTTTTAGCAGCATCATAGAATGTCTCCTCAATGATTGGGCTCTAGAAGGGGATAGCCTCAATTTTTTCTGGCATGATAATATTTTTGTCATAATTAAATTCAAGCAAGTCACAAAATAATTTAAATTTTAGCTTGAAAGGTTTGTTCATTAAACAAAAATAAATCTGATTGAATTGTTCATGCTTATCAGAAGGGTCTTCTACCACTAAGAGAGTTGAGAGAAATTCATAAGTTATGCGGGGGTAAGTTGTAAACACAATTAACTATAGAAACCCAGATTGAGAAAATTCATATACTCTTTATTCTCATTCAAATTTATATCCTTTCCATATCATTATCTCGTGCAAACCTAGTAGGGACTACCTGAAGGGAGGCAAGGTGACGGTAGATGATGTCCTCCTTTGCGTTCAGTTTAAAGTGCACTAGGGATACATAGGGAGAACCATAGGATAATGCCTCGAGGTCTGGATGGAAGAACTTTGCAAAAATCTTCCCGTCATGATGATGTCGTTCTTCTTCAATTTATGCTAAGAGAGACATGTCATAGTAGGGCCTCTCATGCCATAAGACTTGATGATAGTTTTCAACCTGTGATTGTGATGGATATGCCATGAGGGCTGGCATTTTGCCATGTCACATTTGTGGAACAACAGATCTAGATGTCCTATTATAGAAAAGTGAGGGGGGTCTTGAGGGTGGCGATGGAGGTTCCTCGTTCGGTTGACTTCGGCAGATGGAGCTTTGATCTTGCGAGCGAGTGAGGGGAGGGTGGTTGATTCTCCTTCATGAGGGGACAAGGGTGGATGTTGAGCGGTGATGATTGCTTTGCTATTGTTGGTCTTGCAGTGTAGGGTGTACCACGTCATAAGGAAGAAGATAGTGGCATGGAGGTCAGTTGGTGGAATGAGCTCACGACATGAAGAGTCAGATTCACAAGGGGGTGAAGAGGTGGCTACATTGCGTGAGGGGAGATATAGAATGAACTGAAGTTTTAGAGTTTTGTCACTTAATTTGTGATGAGACATGGCATAACGGAGGACTGCACAACATAAGGCCTAAACGAGAATCCCCAACTTTGTGCATAACCACATGCTATAACCGCAAAGAACACGGTGTAATGCCAATTTTATGTGAAATCAGGTGACTTTTTGTTCCCAAAAACCACACGCTGTGGCTGACATAGACACGCCGTAAGGAAAATTTTCTGTGAAACTTGGTCATTTTTCTTCTACAGTTCACATGCCATGGGAAGTCACCCAAACGTCGTAAGGATGATTTTCTATAGAATGTCAAACTTCCCAAATAGTTCCCACATGCCATGGTGTCTTCTCACACGTCATAGGAGACAAAATCTATGAGGCTTTGTGAATTTACAAAATCATCTACACGCCATGTGCGGTGGCCCACAAGCTATGTGGCAACATGATTTTTTCATATCTTTGTCCCCTTATTCAATCTGATAAATACAATCTCCACCTTCAAAAAACTAATTGATTACTTGATGTTGACACACAAATGCACTAGTCTATCACCATGAGGTCTGATTTGGAAGTTAATGAATAACTAAGTAAACTAAAAAAATGTTTCAAAAGAAACTATCTAGATGTGGGGACATCTCCCACAAATGCCTTCCATTTAGAGTCTGGAAGTAGACTTCATTGTTCATCAACATGGTTCAACAAGGGAGCACGAGGCTCCTAGTTCTATCTTTCCCCCTTAAGTATAGAGCTTGTAGCATTGTCTATTAACCTTGACCATTGATTGCTTTCCTTGATCTCTATTGTTCCATATGGAAAAACCTTCAAAACTAGGAAGGGTCCAGACCACTTGGATCTAAGCTTCCCTAGAAAGAGTTTCAATTTTGAGTTGAACAACAACACCTGATATCCTTCAATAAAGTCTCTCCCCTTGATCTTATTATCATGCCATGCCTTTGTTCGCTCCTTATAGATCTTTGCATTCTCATATGCATCCATTCGAGATCCGCAAGCTCTTAGAGTTGCAATAGCCATTTCTCACTTGCTTTCTTCATATCAAAATTAAGAAATTTGATGGCCCATAAGGATTTATGCTCTAGCTCCAAGGGAAGATGGAAAGATTTTCTATAGATGAGTCAGAATGGTTTGGTTATGATAGTTGTTTTATAGGATGTTCAAAAGGCCCAGAGGGCATCATCTAGCTTGAGTGCCCAATCCATTCTGGATCTAGAAACTATCTTCTCAAGAATGTTCTTCAACTGTCTGTTTGACACTTTGCCTATCAAGCTGTTTGGGGGTGATATGTGGTGGAGATTTTATGTGTCACACATACTTGGTGAGAAGATTGTTGAACTGTTTCTCACTGAAATGAGTTCCACCATCTGAAATCATGGATCTTCGAACTCCAAAGAGAGGGAATTTTTTTTTCTGAAACAACTTGATCACAAACTTAGCATCAAGAGATCACGTAGGGATGGCCTTTACCCACTTTGATACATAATTGCAAGAAACTAATATGTATTTTTGTAACCACATGAGGGTGGGAAGGGGCCCTTGTAGCCAAAACCCCATACATCAAAAACCTCAATATCCAAGATGGATTGGAGGGGCATCTCATCAAACTTTGATATCCCACCTGTTCTCTGCATTTGTCACATTCTTTGATATAATCATGAACATCTCAAAGTAAGGTCAACCAATAGAATCTAGCCTTATAGATCTTGGTAGCTTTCTTTTCTCCCCCAAAGTGAGCTCCATAGGAAGAATAATGACAGCTAAAAATGATGATTGGTATGTCCTCTTCAATTACACACCTTCAGATCAGTCTGTGGGCTCCTTGTTTGAACAACATTGGGTCATCCCAATAATAAAATCAGATATCATGAAAAAATTTCTTCCTTCACTAATAAGTAAAATTAGGTGGAATATGTCCTATGGAATGAAAGTTGGCAATGTCTGCAAACCATGGTTCTTGCAGTGTATCAGCAACATACAATCTCTTCACAAGGAGGTAATCATCAATAGGAAATACATCTTTTGCACCTATAGTCACTCTAGAATGATGGTCAACAATGCTATTTTCGATTCCTTTCTTATACTTGATTTGAGTATCAAATTCTTGAAGTTGTAAAATCCAGTGAATCAAGCATGGTTTGGCGTCCTTCTTGTTCTACAAATACTTGATATCAGCGTGACCAATATAGACCACAACCTTTAAATCTACTAGATATTGACAAAATTTGTTAAAGGCATATACTATGGCTAGAATTTCCTTCTCAATCATTGTATAGTTTATCTGAGACTCATCAAGTGTTTTACTGGCATAGTGGATGGCATGCGGCTTGTTTTATTTCCTTTAACCAAGGACTGCATCGATAATGTAGTCACTTACATCACATATCAACTCAAATGGTGCATCCCAATCTAGAGGCTGAATGATGGGAGATGAAATAAGTGCATCTTTGAGCTTTCTAAAAGTGGCTTGGCATCTATCATCGAAAACAAATTCAATATATTTGGCAAACAACGAACATAGAGGTTTGACCATATTGGAAAAATCCTTGATGAACCGTCTATAGAATCCTACATGGCTAAGGAAACTTTGAAGATCCTTGACTTGATGGGGTAGACATCTTCTCTATTGCTTCTATTTTGGTCCTGTCAGCTTCAATACCTTTGTTAGAAATCACGTTGCCTAGTACTACTCTGGATTGTATCATAAAATGGCACTTTTCCCAATTTAGTACTAGGTTAACCTTTTTACAGTGCTCAAGGACTTCAGATAAATTAGATAGGAAATCATAAAAAAAATTCACGTAGATGCTAAACTTGTACATAAAAACTTCCATCATTCATTTAATAAAATCTAAGAAGATAGCCATCATGCAATGCTGAAAAGTCACTAGTGCGTTGCAAAGACTGAACAACATTTGTCTATAGGCATACGTGCCATAGGTACATGTAAAAGTCGTCTTTTCCTAATATGGTGGATAAATCAAAATTTGGAAAAATTTTGAATAACCGTCAAGATAGAAAAATTAGAATGATTGGGTAATCTCTCAAGCAATAAATCAATAAAAGGCAATAGGAAGTGGTCTTTACAGGTGACCTTGTTCAACCTCCTATAGACTATACACATGTGCCATCCTGTGGCTAAATGGGTCTGGAGAAATTCACCATTATCCCCTTTGATGATAGTTGCATCCCCTTTTTCACATAGGGGTTGTCAGTTATGGGGTAAATGATCCCTACATCTATCAACTTTAAAATTTCCTTTTTAACAACCTCAAGTATATTTTGATTTAAACACCTAGGAGGTTCTACATAAGGCTTAACATCTTCCCCTAGATTAATACTATGCATGCAAATGGAGGGGTTGATTCCTTTCAAATCGTCAATCGAATAACCGATTACTTCTTTGTGAAAACGTAATTCATTTTGCAATTTGATTTCTTATTCAATGATTAAGTCAACATTTATGATGATAGGTGATGTATAATTACAATCAAGAAAAACATACCGTAACCCCGGTGGAAGGGGTTTGAGATCTACCTTATTCTCATTAGCGGTCTTGCTAGAGTCATCCTTCAATGGTGAAGTATATTCACAAGACAGAGGTGGTCTAGTATTAGAAACAACTTCTAAATTTTATGTGGACATGGCAGTGTCCAATTCACTTCCATCACAATAGTCAACAAGGAAATAAAAAAAGTCTTCATCTTCTTCCAAAAACTTGTCAGTATAATTGAACAAGTAGATATTCTCTATCCTACTCATAGATTTTAATGCATCTAGAATAGAGAATTCCATTACCTCCCCTCCTACCCTAAGAGTGATATTTCCTTCATGTACATAAACTATGCAATTGGTTGTGTAGAGGAAGGGTCTTCCAAAGAGAACATGATTGGATGGAACTTCATTCATATCAATCACAACAAAATCACAAGGAATAAAGACTTTCCCACTTGAACTGACAATCTTCAACAATTTCTCTTGGATACTTGATGGTGTGATTTTCCAATTGAATGCCATTTTGGTTGGCTTTAAGTCTCTAATTTAAAGCTTCTCCCACAATGTAAATGGAATAAGTCTTATGTTGGCCCCAAGGTCAACTAAACCCTTGTCAAATGTTGTATCACCAATCTTGCATGGCTATATGAAGGCACCTTGATCATTAAGCTTCTTCAATAATCTATTTTGAATGATTGAACTCATCCTTTCAGATAGCATGATGGTTTCCACATGATATATACTCCTCTTAGTTAAAAGGTCTTTCAGGAACTTCACATAGGTAGGCATTTCAACAATGACTTCTGCTAGCAGAAGGTTTCCATACAATTTGTTGAGAATGTCCATGAACCTATGAACTTTTCCATCTTATTAATAGTGTGCAAACCTTTAAGGAAATAGGGAAATAGGCTTACAAGATGGTTTCTCTTCATCTGTACCTTTCTTTCTTTGATCTTTCTCAACATCAACTTCTTTATCATTTTCAATTTTCCTCTCATATACCAGCAAGGCTCTTTCAATAATATTTTCACTCCTTAAAGTAATGGACTTACATTCACATGGATTCATCTTTGGACGATCTAGCAATATATAGGAAGAGGTTCTTTGATTTTCTAGAGCTTGTTGGGTGATCTGATTTTCTAGCATCTTTGCATGAGTAGCAATGTTGTCTACTTTGGAAGAGAGTTGAGTGATATAATCATACAAGAGTAACCCATGTGCATGGAACTCGTCATTTTTCTAAATCGGTGTTGACTCAAAAGTCTCAAGTATGGTTTCCAAAGTTGAATTAGGTTGAGGATTATTGTAGTTTCTATTGTTATTGAATCCTGGAAGTTGGTTATTTTCATGGGCTGTAGATTTCCCATCTGTTGTTGATGATTCTAGCCTTGGTTTTGGTGATGTTGGTTTGATTGATGGTTCTAAGGATTGTTCTTCTTGTAAGAGAAATTTGGGTGATCTCTCCATCCTGGATTGTAGGTGTTGGAGTAGGGGTTATACGGCTTCTTATTAGGAAAACTCCCTATTGCATTAGCTTGCTCTGATTCATCTCTACCATTCATCTATGGGGAAAAACAATAAGAAGAGTCATGCTCGAGGAATCCACATGCTCCACACACTTGCTCCACTGCTTGGAGTGTGTAGTCAACTTTTTAAACTTCTATGATAGCGCATCAAGATTCGATGCAATAAGATCAACTGCATCAACAATGTGTTTACCACTTGACTTCTCTGTAGTACCACTTGATGAGTGGGGTTGGCTAGTTCTTTTGGAGCTTGTAACATATTAGATCTATAACTCTACCCTAGAACTTTGACCTATTGGGCTTAGCCAAACAAGGTTTGAGGTTAGACTTAAAATATGTTTAGCATGACCATAATGAGCTAATGCATGTAAAATCACCCTAATGGAACCTAATCGAATGAGTATTTATGATAATGGGCCATTAGTGGACCATAAGACATGTCTTTTAAAAAGAAGTCACAAAAGTGGAAAAAAACTTCAAATTTGTAATCTACATATCAAAATAAGCCTACATGTCAATTTTCATTTAATTTGGACAACCTTAAAATAATAGGGTAAGATAATGCATAAAAGACAAGTAATAAATAAAGATGATATATGACACCAAACGATGGAATTAATGGCAAATTCGTATTCAACACATCAAATTTAACTTGTGGTTGAAGTTTCACCTAAATTGGATAATCCTTATGTCATTAATGCATGAGGAAAGAGAAACTACGATTTGGATAATTAATTTCTTCAAAAGAAAAATCTAATTGAAGAATCAGAATCTACATGCCTAATTTGGCCTATGTGCAAGATTTCACCCAATTTGGATAAAGTCCGAACCCTTATTTGAAGATAGAGAAAAAGGAGCATGAATATGTTATCACTTTGGTTTTAATAGAGATTATTTAATCTCATGATTTATTTCCTTGTTTTCCTAAAGTCAAAGGTGTCATGCTGCCTGGATTCTTTTTCTTTTAATCGGATGGCTCAAGTAGTTCCTTGGTTTCACGAATTCATCTTACGACTCTTCCCTTTATCCTTCACCCATCCTACTTCCATTAGGAATACACAGTAGCCGCATCTTTCTTCGATATCAATCTCTTTCCTTGTTGGATATCTCTCCTAGCTTTCCTTCCCAAGATATTCTTTGCACCAAACTACATCTATGGATCCCCGATTTCATAGGGGTTGCTGGCCCTAAATGCCCGGTCGACAAGATGAGTTCTCTACCACCCCTATTTCTGACCCCCACATGTTTCTCGATCCTTATGGTACTACTAAACTATAAGTAAGGGGTCCTTAACCTTTGCCAGACATTCAGAGTTTGTTTTCTTTCAACCGTTTTGGCCCGCCCATGCTGGAGTTAGCCTCCCGAACTCTACCTTGTATCTTCAGCCTCCGACTAGTCGACCCAACGTCTGGGACCTTCACGATTGTGGGAAAGGATACATGATTGTGGTTGATGTCCTCATGGATCTTTATACATAATCAATTTGTTCCCGAGGTTGGTATACTGTGTTTCCCCCCTTTTAAACTGTTTCTTGCTGTTCATGATGCAATGATCAATCTCCTTTCTTTTCGACTCACATGTGGATTGTCTACGATCGTGGCGTCTTGACAAAGACGCTCAAGGGGTTTTCCTTTCATTTTGGGGTCTAACTCACCCTCTGTCATCACCAGAGCTACTTGGCAGCCATGGTGGGATCGTTGATTTGAAGCACTGGGGGAAAAACTCCTATGTTGTTTCTCTTCCCTGCCCTTGTTTTCCTTTTTGTTTTAATTTTTCTCTTAGGGGCATTTTGGTCTTTACATGCTTTGTTGGTCTGCTTTGACACACCGAGCCTTGGCTTTGACCCAGCCAGTTGGCTTGTGATCATTGGTCCACTTAAGCAATACGACTCAGGGTTTTGGCAAGCCTTTTTGCTGACATAACATTTTCTGGATTTTCTGATTGGATGATTCTTTGAAAATTCATAATAAATAATTTAGGATTCAAAAAAATAAAATAAAATTTGTTCTAGAATCAAGAAAATATAATCTAACCATTGGTACTAATCTTGTTACCTAAATATGATGTTAAAAGTATGTGAATTTTCATGGAGTTTCTACTTATATATAAACTTGGAAAATTCATAACTAAACATTTATAAGCTAGAAAAATATAATAAAATATGTTTTGGACTCATAATAATATGAATTACAATATGACATGGTTTTCATAACCTAATTCACACATTAAGAAAAAGGTGGTTTTTCAAGTTTATGAAATCAATGTATATCTAACCCTAATTCCACATATATGTTTAATAGGTGATTCGGAAGCCTACACTTGGATCTAGGACTGACTTGGATTATTTAGACTCTAGATTTTAGGTATGATTGCATCCCACATTATTTATATAATGAGAAATTTCTAATTATTCTCTCTTAATGTATGATTGCATCCCACATTATTTCTATATTGAGCAATTTCTAATTATTATCTATTAATGTATGACTGCATCCCACATTATTTCTATATTGAGTAGTTTCTAATTTTTTTTCTTTAAATGTATGTTTTGCATCTCTTATTATTCTGTGTTGAGCAATTCATCTATATTCTCTTTCTTTTGGTCCTATGGACATTAGCCTACACCATATCTTATTCTTTTGGAAAATATTCTTCTTGCGAAGTATCTTATTTGTTATGATCTTATGATCATATTATCTGCTTTGACATTCTTTTGGTCTCTTGTCTTATGCTTGGTTCATGTTGGAACTTTATATGATGACATGTGATGTCTTTTTCCCACTTATGAGGTGGAAGTATATGTTGGTCACTTTTATGGTGACTTCTTTATGTAATCTGACTATACTTTCTACTTGCCTCTACATTTAACATGTTATGTGATTCAATAGCACTAGAGTAGTATGATTGCATTGGTTTTGGGTTATGTGCCCTTATTTATTATTAGGATGGAGGTTATGTGCCCCATACATGAGTTTCAAATTTATGAGATTTGGCCCACTTTTATATATATTTGGGATTTTGGTTATGTGCCATTCTCTATCTGGTTTCAAGTTTATGAGGCTTGGCCGCCATTGTCTTTATATTATTCTAGGACTATGTTTATCTCACATGCATACATGATGATATTTATGGATTATGGGTTATGTGATCTAATTCCATATGTGCTTATGTGGCACCACTTTTATATGTATATTTAATGGCAAGTATCTCTTTTATCATGGATCAATTCTCTTGATACCCACTTGGGTGGTTCTTTCTTTTCTATGGGAAGCTTCTATTTATTTGTTATCCTTAGTTCCATATATTACTCAATTTACTTTTTAGTATGCACATACCAACCTCTGTTGATGTCTATTATTTTTCTCTTCTTGCTGGGGTATGCTTCCAACCCTAGGTGAAGGACATGGTGGCCATGGCATAAAGATATGGACTTAGCCTAAGGAGTCTAAAGCTTGAAGACAAAGTTGTTATGGTTTAGATTTCCCTCTATCTTGATCCTTATGTTGTATCATGTAAACCCTATGTGGGAGATTAAGATGTACTTTTGTAAACTCTTAGAAAGTTGATAATAGTCATGAATTTTATTCTGCTGTATACTTTAGTTGTTTTGAATACCATTAATAATATTTGAAAATTTTACACCCACTCCAACATATCTTTTGGGTGTGTTTGGGATGGAGGTTCTATTCTTCAAATTTTTAGTAGGGAGTGGTTCCCCTCTTGGATTCCACTCCTTACAGCATGGTATCAGAGCCCATGGTAGTCGAAATCTAACTATTTCAATTTTATCTACCTAATTAGAACCCTTGACCTTTCTAAATTACCTCTAGGTGAGATGTTCACCCTAGATTTGATCTATGATGCAATAAGGTTTGATATGAGGATGAAATTAGGTAATGAGGAGTAGTAAGATAAGGAGGTCTTGTTACAGAAAATGGTGACTTGGTTTCTGTTGGGTTTTAGGGGAGACAGAGAAGGCAGTGGAAACAAAAAGTTTCTTCTCCCAAACCCAAAATAAAGGAATCACGTCAACGTCTATACAATAGGAAGGATGGTTTGTAGAGGCATACCTTGTCCCGAGGCTTGCTCGGCGACTTTACCTCACGGCTTGTACAGTCTTCACCTCCGATCTTGGATGGTGTCTGTGCAGCTCCTGGTCTCACCGGGACTGTCGGGATTGACAGCTATCCTCTGAGCGGTAGAAGTCTCCCGCCTCTGCAGTCATCCACACAGATTGCCTAGAACTCCGATCTCCTTGTCCCATAAGGAATCGGAAGATGTCACATCCTCCTGTCTGTGTACTAGTCACTGACACACTCTCTTGCAACCAGTTGCCTTTCTATAGTTGTCTTTCCCTTGATGTGCCTCCCTTATCAGGTAGCACTTGCTCGGGCTCTCTCGATTACCAAAACCAGAGATAACGACAACTTTGTAGAGCAATTGGTGTTCTGAGTTGTACTTTGAGAAGCCCCCAATACCCCTATATATATAGGAGGGTCATGGGACATGGTTCTCTACCCCGGGCAATGCGAAACTAAATAGGAGTAGAAGGGTTCAAGAGTTTCCACAAAACAACCAACTGCGTCACCTAAACCGATCGTTTCAACCTTGAAACGGTCGGTTGGTGACCTGAGCTGACCGGTTCAACCTGAACCGATCGTTTGGAACCCCTGAGCCGATCGATTCATCACATGAGATGATCGGTTCATGGTCCTGGTCCAACTCAAACTGACTTTCATATTTGTTTCTGCTTAATAAAATATTAATTCTTGTTCAAATCAAATTTGTACTAGTGAAACAAATTGTATTTGCAAAATCGACTTTCCAAACGATCTCCGTTTGTCACATGAGCCGACCGGTTCAACAATTGAGCTGATCGTCTCATTGAACATGAGCCGATCGTCTCACCAGTTGAGCCGATCGGTTCACCAACCTAAGCCGATCGGTTCATCATATGAGCCGATAAGTTGGAAGTGTAGACTGTGCAAAATCAGTCAATCATAGTTTCATTCAATATGATACTCTAATCAATTGGTCCAACACCTTGAACACTATGATTTTGAGTTATCAATCAACTGAGTGTTTAATTAAACTACTAAACTCCTTTAGTAATCAATCTAAACATCATTTGTGGATAAACTCCTCTTCCAAGTTAAATCCTATGTGTGTGTGACCTTGCAGGTCTATTTCACATTGGCAGTGAAAGTCCATAACACTTATGACTTCACACGCAAAGAGCGGTGCCTAGTCTCACATTAGTGCTACCCAAGTGAAATAGAAAGTTAGAGAACAACTTTCAATCCTACAATCCGTGAATGGTGTTACAGTGAATGTATAATTCCTTTGTCACTAATGTCCTGAATGAACTCAAGGCATGGTACAATCATCCTTTCAACATTCATCCATTTCCTTGATCTCAGAGCAGACTGGGTGAGATGTGTGCGACATCTACATCACATATTGATTCACACGTGCATGCGCATGCCTTTCTCAATCCTACTCATGAAGTAGCCATGGACATTAAACTCCCTTAGGAGGGACAAATCCCATATCTATCACTCACCCCTCAAAAGCCCCATGTGTCAAAGTCACCCAATCATCACCTTTATAACAACCCATGTTTCAGGACTGCGTTTGATGATGTCAAAGTGTATCCAACAACATGCGTTGAGTGTAGTGATTTCAGGTTGAAGAATCACATTCACCACCATAACTGTGAGAGCTGACTATGACTACCAAATCATGGTTCCATGTGTCACTCTCACGGTGGGTCTGTTCGGTACACTTGTTCTCTAACAAGTACCTATGTGCTTAGTTTGATATCACTATATCATGACTAATGAGATTCTATCATCAACCAATACACAATCTAGTCTTCAGTGTTATTGATGTCTATGGTTATTTCCATAATAACAACTGACTAGGGACTAAACAAGAATGTATACTCTTAACATTCTTATGATCTCATCGTTCAGGTCCTCAACCCAAAAGCATACGTCATTGAGTAAAACAATTCTTTAGACATCTATCATGTTACACTATCATATCAGAAATAGTTAAAACATATAGATCGGAAATTGCCTTTATTATTATTCAAATCATTTACAAAGTATCCCATTACAATCATCACATGAATTGCTCTATGGGCATACATAGCAACAGACTCCCACTTGCACTTAGAGACAGTCACCTAGGAACCTCAGTCCTTGTGACCTAGCATGACCATCATGCTTCTGCTGAGAAAGGTCCTTAGTCAGTGGATCAACTATGTTGTCTTCAGTTTGTACTTTGCATTTCTTCACATCTCCTTGCTGTACGATCTCTCGTATGAGATGGAAGTGCCGTAGTATGTGCTTGGACCACTGATGTGATCTGGGCTCCTTATCTTGAGCAATACCTCCATTATTGTCACAATAAAGCTCAATTGCATCACAACTACTGGGAACTACACCAAGTTCAGAGATGAACTTCCTGATCCACACAACCTCCTTTGCTGCATGTGAAGCAGCAATATACTCAGCCTCTGTAGTAGAATCGACAAATGTTTCTTGCTTGGAAATCTTCCAGCTCACAACTCCATTATTTAGGCAAAACACAAATCCTGATTGTGATCTGTAATCATCTTTGTCGGTTTGGAAGCCCGCATCATTGTAACCCTTTACAACCAGTTCTTCCTCACCGCTGTATACAAGGAACTGATCCTTAGTCCTTCACAAGTACTTGAGGATGTGCTTTACGGCTGTCCAGTGAGCAACCCCGAGATCTGACTAGTACCTGCTCATCATGTTGAGGGCATACGAGACATCTGGGCATGTGCATAACATAGCGTACATGATAGATCCGATGGCTGATGCATATGGGATCCCATTCATATGCTCCCTCTCTTCATAAGATTGGGGACATTAAGCTCTAGAGACGGTGACTCCATGTAGCATGGGGATGTTGCCTCTCTTTGAGTTCTCCATGCTGAATCGCTTTAGCACTTTGTCAATGTACGTGCTTTGAGTTAGTCCAAGAAGCCTTTTAGATCTATCTCTATAGATCTTAATTCCTAGAATGTAGGATGCTTCTCTTAAGTCCTTCATTGAGAAAGTATTCCCAAGCCAAGTCTTTACCTTCTCTAAGGCTGAGACATCATTCCACATCAATAGTATTTCATCCACATACAATATGAGGAATGTGGTCGTTCTCCCACTAACCTTCTTGTACACACAAGGTTCATCTTCATTTTGAATAAAGCCAAACACTTTGACTTCTGCATCAAATCGAAGATTCCAACTACGAGATGCTTGCTTCAATCCATAGATTGACCTTTTGTAGCTTATAGACTTTATTGGCATTCTTTGGATCTACAAAACATTCAAGTTGTGTCATATACACATCCTCATTAATATTCCCATTAAGGAATGTGGTTTTAACATCCATTTGCCAAATCTCATAGTCATAGTAAGCCGCAATAGCAAGCATAATCCTGATGGACTTAATCATGGCAACTGGAGAAAATGTTTCATCATAGTCAACATCTTGAACTTGTCAAAAACCCTTTGCAACCAATCTGCCTTTATAAGTATGCATATTTCCATACATGTCGGTCTTCTTCTTGAAGACCCACTTGCACCCTATGGGTTTTACCCCTTCAGGTGTTTCCACAAAAGTCCATACTTTGTTGGAGTATATGGATTCCATCTCGGATTTCATGGCCTCAAGCCATTTCTCAATCCCTCCATAGCCTCTAGATAGGTAGTTGGATCATCATCTATGATCAACTCACCGCCTTCCTGAGTCACAAGGTATCCAAACCTCTCAGGTTCAAGGCATGTCCTATTAGATCTACGAGGTCCTTGTGTTACCTGAGGAGACTGAGATTCCACAACAACTTGTGAATCTCTATGTTCCTCTTGTACATCTACCGGTTCAACATTTTCTTGTTGGGCTTGAACCTCTTCAAGCCCTATTTTCCTCCCACTATTTCCTCTAGAAATAAATTCCTTTTCTAGGAACACAGCTATTATTAGTAGGGTGGTATAAATAGTATCCCCTCGTTTCCTTGGGGTATCCAACAAAATAACATTTATCAGACTTGGGTCCAAGCTTATCAGGAAACATTTTCCTGACGTAAGCCTCACACCCCCAAATCTTCATAAAAGACAAATCGAGACGCTTCCCATACCATATCTCATATGGTGTCTTTTGAACCGATTTAGATGGTACTCGATTAAGTGTAAATGCGGCTGTTTCAAGAGCATAACCCCAAAAGGAATTTAAAGATCATCAAAACTCATCATTGATCGCACCATATCCAGTAATGTGCGATTCCTTCTTTCAGACACACCATTATGTTGTGGTGTTCCAGGCGGAGTCCATTATGATACGATACCACAGGCTCGCAAAAGGTCCTCAAACTCTTGTCTTAAGTATTCTCCACCTTGATTAGAACAAAGTGCTTTAATACTTTTACCAAGTTGGTTTTGTACTTCATTCATGAAATCCTTGAATCTTTCAAGGGTTTCTGACTTATGTTTCGTCAGGTACACATAGCCATACCTACTAAAGTCATCAGTGAAGGTAATGAAGTATTGATACCCACCTCTATCATTATTTCTAAAAGGCCCACATACATCAGTATGTACGAGTCCTAATAGATCACTAGCTCTCTCACCTTTACCTAAAAAGGGAGTCTTGGTCATCTTGCCCAACAAACAAGATTCACATGTCTCTATTGATTCATAATCAAAAAAGTCTAGATAACCATCTTTATGGAGTCTAGAAATGCGCTTCTCATTTATGTGCCCTAGACGACAATGCCAAAGATACGTTTTGTTTGAGTTGTTGAGTTTTTGCCTTTTGGTGTTTACATTGTATATACTTGTCTCTAGATCTATCAAGTATAGACCATAAGACATTGGGGCACTACCATAAAAGATCCCATCTATAGAAATAGAACACTTTCCATTCTTAATAAGAAATTCAAAACCATCCTTGTCCAAACAAGAGACGAAGATGATATTCCTATTTATGGTAGGTATATAATAGCAGTTCTTCAACTCTATTATTAGCCCACTTGGTAGAGTTAACTCATAGGTTCCTACGGCACTGGCGACAACCCTTTCCCCATTGGCAACATGTAGTTCAAACTCGCCTTTCCCCAAAGGCCTACTTCTTTTAAGATCCTTCACATTTGAACAAATGTGCGATCCACATCCGGTATCAAGTACCCATGACAAAGAAGTAGTAAAGTTAATCTCTATCACGTATACACCAGAAGTAGAGATCTCTATCTCTCACTTCTTCTTCCATCGTTCCTTCCATCCTCTCCATGTTTAGAGCGCAGAAGATTCTGACATTGGTTTGGCGAGAGAACCCTTCTCTCCCTCACCTTTGTCCTTAGACTTTATTCCATTGATCTCCATCAATGAACTATCCTTCTTCTTAAGCGCACATAAAGTGGATTCAAAGGCTACCAGTATATTTGGATTGTGCAAAACACTTCTCACAATCCCTAACCAGTTTTGGAATTTATTCTCAATTAATTTTCCCATTTTAAAAGATGATTCTTTTGCCATTCTACAAGAGAAAATTGCATTTATCAAAACTCTAATAAAATTTGATAGTAGTTAATTAGGCCTTTAATTAATTACCACTCCCACTATTTTGATTCAAATTGATATCCCTCACCATCAATTCAGAAGATTGTAGCGTACAATCTTCTAGTGGGTCAAGATCCTGAAATCCTCTGAGTCATGGACCAGCTAGGGTTGTCACCCACAACTTAGATCTTCCAGGTAGGAAACTTTTTCCAATTGCATCATATGCAACTCTTGAAAGATGTCATGCGCAACTCCTTGCCATGATCACCTCCATGCCTCAACGTGCTAGATCCTATCTAGGTTGCTTTGTTAAGTTTGACCCAAAGCTATCACGATGAATATGCACCTTGCTAGGGAAGACCCACATATCCATACTTCACGCTTCCACGAGATAGATGGTGTACCACGCTAGGGCGTGCTCACAGTTAGCCGATCAAGCTTTTCACGTGTGTCACATTTGGAAGGCATCTAAAACTTTAATATTTAGTGAGGGATTTGGTTTTATAGGTACATATACATATCCAATCACAACAATATAGTAAATATCATATACATGCTATATCCCACAAAAAACATGTGAAACGATAAAAGCAATGATTATGGCCATCCTAATGTGATTCCTCGAGCCAAGAGGAATCATGGTCATCTAGGTCCACATCACATGCAACTTATACAAGATGAACTCTGTGCTTTGCCTTTCTGGGTTTGATCAACTCATCTCCATGATTGATCGACTCGCCATCAGGCTGATCGGTTGGGTGCCACCAGTCGATCGACTGGCACCTCCAACTGATCAGTTCACTAGTCGTTGTGCATCTCCTCAGGTTGCCACCAGCTCATCTCACTCCTCGAATTGATCATCATGATGTCCGCTGTTCTTTGACATAACAGGAAATAAAATTCTATCCTACTTTACATTTGAAAAAGAAAACCCCGAGTTACATTCGAGGGGAGCAAAGGTAGAAAAGAAATCTCGAGTTATCTCAAATTACATCATGAATAAGAGATAGGGAATCGATGCGTAGACCGAGATGCAAGCAACCACAATCAACCAAGCACACAAACATAGGGTTTATTGGCCATAACCATGCTATACATCCACCACAAAACTCATTTAAGGGTGACATGTATTGAGTGCATTCATATTACATATCATATATGTATATTGGGATTCGTGGATTTAGGATTGGACATGCATAAAGGCAATTTTATTCACATAGTATGCAATAAATAAAGGTGACAAACCAAAATCGACCACATCGATAATCCTAAAGTATAGAGCAGTTGACCTGGCTCTGATACCACTGTTGGGTTTTAGGGGAGACAGAGAAGGAAAGGGGGAAATAAAAATATTCTTCTCCCAAACCCAGAATAAAGGAATCGCGTCAACGTCTATACAATAGGAAGGATGGTTTGTAGAGGCGTACCTTTTCCCAAGGCTTGCTCGCCGACGTTACCTCACAGCTTGCATGATCTTCATCTCCAGTCTTGGACGGTGTCAGTGCAGATCTTGGTTTCACCAGGATTGTCGGGATTGACAGCTATCCTCCGAGCGGCAGAAGTCTCCTGCCTCTGCAGTCGTCCACACGGACTGCGTGGAACTCCGATCTCCTTGTCCCACAAGGAATCAGAAGGAGTCGCACCCTCCTGTCGGCGTACTAGTCACCAACACACTCTCCTGCAACCAGTCGCCTTTCTGTAGTTGAATTTCCCTTGATGTGCCTCCCTTATCGGGTAGCACTTTCTCGGGCTCTCTCGGTTACCAAAACGAGAGAGAACGACAAATTTGCAGAGCAACTGGTGTTCTAAGTTATACTTTGAGAAGCCCCCAATACCCCTATATATAGGAGGGTCATGGGACATGGTTCTCTACCGCGGGCAATGCAGGACTAAATATGAGTAGAAGGGTTCAAGATTTTCTACAAAACAACCAACTGCGTCACCTGAACCAATCATTTCAACCTTGAAACGGTCGATTGGTGACCTGAGCCGATCGGTTCAACTTGAACCGATTGTTTGGCACCCCTGAGCCGATCGGTTCATCACATATCCGATCGGTTTGTGGTCCTGGTCCAACTCAAATTGACTTTCATATTTTTTTCCGATTAATCAAATATTAATCCTTGTTCAAATCGAATTTTTACAAGTGAAACAAATTGTATTTGCAAAATTGACTTTCCAAACGATCTCCGTTGGTCACATGAGCCGGCCAGTTCAACAATTGAGCCGATCGTCTCATTTCATATGTGTCGATCGTCTCACCAGTTGAGCCGATCGGTTCACCAACTTGAGTCGATCGGTTCATCATATGAACTGATCAGTTGGAAGTACAAACTGTGCAAAATCAGTCAATCACAGTTTCAATCAATCTGATACTCTAATCAATTGGGCCAACACCTTGAACACTATGATTTTGAGTTATCAATCAACTGGGTGTTTAATTGAACTACTAAACTCCTTTAGTAATCAATATAAACATCATTTGTGGATAAACTCCTCTTCCATGTTAAATCCTATGTGTATGTGACCCTGCAGGTCCATTTCACATTGGCAGTGAAAATCCATAACACATATGACTTCACAAGCAAAGAGTGGTACCTAGTCGCACATTAGTGCTACCCAAGGGAAATAGAAAGTTGGAGAAAAAATTTCAATCCTACAATCCGTGAATGGTGTTACAGCGAATGTATAATTCCTTTGTCACTAATGTCCTGAATGAACTCAAGGCATGGTACAATCATCCTTTCAACGTTCATCCATTTCCTTGATCTCAGAGAAGACTGGGTGATATGTGTGCGACATCAACATCACATATTTATTCACATGTACATGTGCATGCCTTTCTCAATCCTACTCATCAAGTGGCCAAGGACATTAAACTCCCTTAGGAGGGACAAATCTCATATATATCACTCACCCCTCAAAATCCCCATGTGTCAAAGTCACCTAATCATCACCTTTATAACAACCCATGTTTCAGGATTGCATTTGATGATGTCAAAGTGTACCCAATGACATGTGTTGAGTGTAGTGATTTCAGGTCGAAGAATCACATTCACCACCATCACTGTGAGAGCTGACTGTGACTACCAAATCATGGTTCCATGTGTCACTCTCACAGTGGGTCTGTCCGGTACACTTGTTCTCTAACAAGTACCTATGTGCTTGGTTTGATATCACTATATCATGACTAATGAGATTCTATCATCAACCAACACACAATCTAGTCTTTAGTGTTATTGATGTCTATGGTTATTTCCACAATAACAACCGACTAGGGACTAAACAAGAATGTATACTCTTAACATTCGTATGATCTCATCGTTCAGGTTCTTAACCCAAAAGCATACGTCATTGAGTAAAACAATTCTTTAGACATCTATCATGTTACACTATCACCTCAGAAACAGTTAAAACATATAGATCGAAAATTGCCTTTATTATTATTCAAATCATTTACAAAGTATCACATTACAATCATCACATGACTTTCTCTATGAGCATACATACCAATAGTTTCCTCATTGATTTTGAGCTCACCATTGTTTTATATCGCATAATTTTTGAAGAAAAAAATATATTTTCAATTATACTATTATACGTATAAAAATTTTCTGAATTTCACGAAAGTTTTCCTAACTAAGTCACAATGATGTGATATGAGAAGTTTTGGTAGTAAAACCCTAAACCAAGTGCAAACCCTAGTTTTGACTTTGGAGTTTGTGACTACGATTTATATAAAGGTGTAGTTTCCCTACACTATGACTTTTTGTTTTTTATGTGGGGTTGATAGATTAGAGACACTAGGACCTAAAATTCAACCCTATATGATATGACTTTTAGTTGGATACATGAATAATATAAATTTCTAAAACTTTCACAACTAAAAGTTATGTGGGTAATCCTAAATGTTGATTAGTTTGACTTGTTAGGTTGAACCTTTTAAGGGATGGAGAGTAGTTAGTTGATGACGTTTGTATCAATAGATTTTGAGGATGAAATCCTTTTTATGGGATGGAGTGTTGTAACATTCTAGATTTAGAACCCTACCCTAGAACTTTGACCTATTGGACTTAGCCAAACAAGGTTTGAGGTTAGACTTAAAAGATGTTTAGAATGACCATAATGAGATAATGCTTGTAAAATTACCCTAATGGAACCTAATTGAATGAATAAATAAGATAATGGGCCATATAACATATCTCTTAAAAAGAAGTCACAAAAGTGGAAACAAACTTGAAATTCATAATCTACATATCAAAATAAGCTTACATGTCAATTTTCATCTAATTTGGACTACCTTAAAATAATAGGTTAAGAAAATGCATAAAAGACATAAGTAGTACATAAAGATGACATATGACACCAAAATATGGAAATAATGGAAAATTCGTATTAAAAATATCAAAGATAACTTGTGGTTGAAGTTTCACCTAATTTGGATAATCATAATTTCATTAATGCATGAGGAAAGAGAAACTAAGATATGGATAATTAATGCATCTTTAAAAGGAAAATCTAATTGCAGAATCAAAATATACATGCCTAATTTGGCCTCTGTGCAAAATTTCACCCAATTTAGATGAAGTCTGAACCCTTATTTGAAGAGAGAGAAAAATGAGCATTAATATGATATCATTTTGGTTTTAATCAGGATTATATAATGTCACAATTTATTTCCTTGCTTTCCTAAATTCGAAGGTGTCACACAACTTGGATTCTTTTTCTTTTAATCGGACAACTCGGATAGTTTCCTTGGTTTTGTGAATTCATCTGATGACTCTTCCCTTTCTCCTTCGCCCGCCCTACTTCCATTAGGATTGCAAAGTAGACACATCTTTCTCTAGTCTCAATCTCTTTCCTTATTGGATCTCTCTCTGAGCTTTCCTTCCCAGGAGATTCCTTGCACCAAACCGCATCTGTGGATCCCTAATTTTTGTAGGGGTTGCTTGCCCTAAATGCTCGGTCAACAAGATGGGTTCTCTCCCACCCCTATTTATGACCCCCACATGTTTCCCAATCCTTATGGTACTACTAACCTATAAGAAAGGGGTCCTTAACCTTCACCAAACATCTAGAGTTTGTTTCCTGATATGCGTCACTTAACACACCAGTCACTAAGATTGTTAATCCTAGAGTTTAAACATTTTAACTTTCCGGTTAAGGCTAGTATAGAAAGGGTTGAATCCCAAAGGACAACTTATTAAGATTGTTTCTTCTTTACCCAATTATTTCAAGAACTTATTTATTTGTTTTTGGTATTTTCAGATTTGGAACGAGAATGTAAAAGTCGGTTTGGGTGATGATTGGTTAAACTAAGAAAGAAAATTTGCAAAATTTAAATTGCACTAAAAATATTATTTACCCTACAAAAGGTAAACAAGATTGTTGTTATCACAAGAAAAACTAGAATGAATTGAAAAGACTAAAAACGAAGACAAACAAGATAGTTGGTGATTGAAATCAAAGGAAGAGAATCAAGGATTTAGGGGTTTTCACCACCTTAGCCATGGCAAGAAAACATATTAACAATTAATCGACAAATAGACGATGACATGTGAATCACAAAAACCTACAAAAGATGAACTCCACATGAGCCCATTGGTCTTGGTGCTCATTTTTCCTAGTTTTTCATCCGAAAAGAGATAAATCCATGGCCACATCAGAATCTCTATGTGAATTGGTTTAATCGTTCTAAACTCGGATTTCCATGATCATTTCCATTTGAGTTAACATATGCATCTAAGAGAGTAATTACTTCGCTAGATCATCGATTTAATAAACCAATCGCCGTCTAAAGAAGTCGATTAAAGCTGATTTGATAAAACCATGGCTAAGGGGGCTATTCCCCTTGCCTCGATAAGGAACTACTCGCTCATGATTGAGGAGAAGGGGGAGACAAAGGAAGAAAGTACCTTGGCCATAGTCTAGCCTAAAATAGGAAATTAATCCTTATGCTAGAGATAATATAATGGCCATGTTCTTAATTCCTTACTCCAAAACTAAATAAAGGGGGAAAGGAGATCTCGATCTAAAATAGAATAAAAAGAGCCGAGGAGCAATCTAAGAGTGAACAATGCTTCAAGAAGTAAATTACTTTATTGCAGAACTAGAAGAATACAAAATTAAGTTGCTCTGAGAATTCCAGTACAAACGTGGTGATCCAAGATGCTCCAAGGAGGAGGAAGTGCCCCCTCATTTTATAGGAGAAGAAGGGGAGGAATCCCTAAGAGAATACAAAGAGTTTGAGGCTATTTAAAAGAGCAAAGTTAAAGAGCAATGATTATCAATCCTTGATTTCTCTCTCTAGTATGTTCTATAGATTTTCATAATTAGACTTTAAAACGTATTTATCTTTTATAAAACTCTCATAAGAGGCCTAATATATATATTTTTACTGTAGAAATTTCAATTATCTTTCCAAAATATATTTATATTCCAAATTTGGAATTTATATGTGGAAGTTATGACTGTTTTTGTGAGAGGTATATCAGACTCTACGGGAAAACATGAGGCTACGTTCACTGGTTAATTGAGTAGTCAATTAAAGACCAAAATCGCCACAAAATATGTCTTTTCTATAGCCAATAAAATTCTCTTTTCATTTCATACTTGATCTTGAAATTCTACCTTTATACGCAAAAGATATGACTATTTTGGTGACGGGTATCTCAGACACTGCGAGAATATTTGAAAAGCCTCATATCTTCATCTTTTATTATCTCGATTTGAATACTTAGATAATTCCTGAAAATTAAGAGAAATCTCATAAGAATTCTGGAAGAGAATATCGAGAATATGAAAGTGCTATTTACTTCTAAATTAAGCTAAAATTAACAAAAAAGTCCTAATTAATTATTCTAAATGAAGCAAAAACAAGGGATAAATACACATTCATCAAAATACCCCAAACTTAAACTTTGCCAGTCTCGAGCAACATTAAAATCAAGAAATACTTCCAAGACATACTCTCAACCTATGATCCTCACTCTCCTAAAAACCACTTGATTCCTTCCACCATAAAATGGCCAAGCGACCCTGACTTCTTGAATTCACAAAAAGTGACCTTTATATTTCCTACTTCACAAACTTGCATTTATTCAAGACCTACAATAAAACAAATTTTCATTTCACCTTTGAATTTGGTACTCCATATTTTTTTTAAGTTTGACACAAGAACATGGATGATTTTGGATGGTTGGAGTTTTCCCCTGGGTAGAAAATTGGAGTGAAGGAGGTATGGAAGAAGAACAGTCTCTCCTCTATTCGACTCAAGACCTTTTTATTTAGTGGACATGCAGTTACATTGACTGCATTTTTTTCTTTGATATTTGGTGATACACCGAATTGTGTGGGTACGGAAGAAGCGAAAGAGGGGGAATGGGTGCCAACCCAAACTTAGCATTTTAGGCACTATTGGCTTTTTTTATGAATGGAGAGATTTGGAAGTGGTGGAAGAAGAGTAGAAGAGGATGTTCTTGTGAAACTCTTTTTTTATTTTCATATTTTTTTAAGAGTACCATGCATTGGTTCAAATATTATCGAATCATGAAAAAAATCTAGAAAATTTATACAAGTTGTACATGATAAGAAAGCATCACTCTTAAATCCTATCAATCCTCTATGGCTTGCCATCTTTTCCAAGGAGTGATTATTATTTGAGGTCCTAAGTGACAGGAGGATTTCTAGTCATGAAAGTTTCAAAATTTTGGTTGCAAGGCAGTCACATCATTAAGGGGAGTATTTTGACAAATGATCATATCAAGACCGACTAGATAAAGGCCAAACAAGAAAATTGAAATTTTTAGCAAATTTTTGAAAAATTAAAACTAAACTACATAACATGATGAGAATTTGCAAAAAAATAAGATAGAGTGGGTGGAAGTAGTACGTACCACCCACCTCCACCCCTAACTTAAGATTTTTCTCATCCCGAGCAAAACTTAAATCCAAAATGGAGGGAAGAAAATCACTGGGATCACCAGGAGGTCTTGGTAGCTCAAAAAATGTCCAGCTGAAAGGGATGTTGATGATGGTTGTAACTTTAAACAAAGGAGCTGCATGGTACACCCAATAGATTGGTGGTTGTTGCAACTTAAAGAGGCTTTCATAATGTCTTTTTCCTCTCACTCCTTCCAAAAGGATCCACACATCTTCCTTTAGCAATAAAGGAAATGTCGAAGATGGATGTGGATTGGGGAAGGTTGGTGGGTACCCGACTGGTAACACATGCAGTGCCAGATGTCCAAGGTTAGGCGGAGGATCTGGATTAGGTTTCCCCCGTCATATTGACCTGAAAATAGGACAATTGGTGGTGATATGAAAGAGACAACTACATATAAATCAACATGATAAGTATTTTTACTATGATCAAAATTCATGCAATCAACCTTGGGATATCTGGAATTCATGGTTGATATAGCATGTAACTCTAGTTTCTCTATGCAAGGCGTTCCCATGGGTTCATGATGGATAAAAATGGGGACATATTCCTTCTAGCCAGTGGAAGGGGGCATGTGGACCTCTTCTAAGGGTTGCATCTCTTCTTCTAAATCAGTTGTGCATGGAATGCGAATTGGTTGTGATAGAATGTAAGGAATTATTTTTTCAAAGGGGGTTGGATGATTATTATCCAAAATAGACTCAAAATAAGGGTATTGGTTTTTGATGTCAATTGGATTGTTGTAAGTGGTGGAGGGAGTTGTTGGATTTTCAGATTGACTCTCCTACTTTGACTTTTCATATTCAAGTAGTAAAGTCTATAATGGAAAGATAGGGATACCCATGTCCTCACCGCATGCAAAATATGGCTCCATTGTTTGTGCTATTTCTTCAGGATCTGACATATATGACACAAAAAATAGGATCATCATTGTCATCATCGCTAGGAAGAACCATCTTGGGTTGCTCAATATCTATAGGGGGAGTTTGTGATTGATCCTCTAGTAAGGTATCTAACATGTCTTGACTTGATTCAAGTTTTTCTTGTCATTCTATTGCCATCTTTTCTAGGGCCTTAAGTCTCTCTTCCAGTTCAAGATTAAATTGCATTTCTGATAACACCAAATTTTGTGATGTTTTTGGCCTTTATTCTGTTATCAAAACTGCCATTTTCTGCCTTTTTCCTCTCTTTTATATGCATTTTCGCAATAATTAGCCAAGCAATGCTCTCAGTCCAATATTTCCACCTTTTTCAGAGTTTCCTCCTATTTTGGCCCATTTAGCACCAATAAGGCCGTTCCGACCCGCAAATAAGTCCAAGACTGTCTCGGTCCCCTGACGTCCGATACACACGCTGACCGGCAAGGCTGCGCGATACGACGACGCGTGACGCAAGGATGCCGCGCGAGAAGGTACCGATGGACGACATACTTCTTTACCCGACAGCGAGCCAAGCGCGTCGCAAGTACTCCATGTGCTGCGCGATATCAGCCACCCACCGGCAGGCGCCCCTCACCACGACGCCCGACAGCCGACCTCCTTGTGCCGGGCGACACCGGGCGATACCCGCGTCAGCCGACCACCAACTGAACGGCGGAAAGGAGGACACGTGGTGCTTCGATCACCATATCTTCTCACGACTAGCTGCCTATAAATAGAGCTACAGGGAGCCGAAAAGACAACTTAGACAATTTGGACAAGCTTGGTCACTTCAGGTTTGGGAGAGTCGAGTGATCTTCGGAGGAGGCTGCGAGAGTAGGCGTATCGTGCTCCAGTGTTCGTACCGGGCGACACTAGGTGAGCTCTTCCCCATCCCGAGAGGGAGGGGACTGGTTCACCTAGGACTGTACCGGGAGACACTGGGAGCCGATATCGGATGATGTATATACGCGACACGAGTGCCCGACACCAGTGCCCGGCAATAGGATATGCAGCTCCATGCCCGACATGATAACGCACCCGATACACTCCGCCCGTCAGGCGTGTTGCCCGAGAGGGTGTACCGCCCGACTTGAGCGTATCGGCCAGGTCCTTGAGCGATGCAGTCGCCCGTCGTGACGTGCCATTTGAGAAAATGTGCCGCCCGACATGGTTGTATCGGGCTAGGCCCCTGTCCGATATCGGGCGGGATGGTTACTGCAGCCTGTCGTCCTTCTACATCAAGAAGGCGGCACCTATCTTTAATTCTGTTATTTAATTCCTTTACTTATGCATTGTAATTAAGACTTTTAATGCTTATAGAAATGGAAATGCTTAATTACTTGCTGCTCTATGCTTGGTGCGATATATTGGATGACTGCTATGTTTGATATCCGAACTCTAGCTTGCATGTTTTGGATCGCGTTTCGCTTAGCTACCGAATCGTGTTTTCCCGTCGCAACAACTTCGAGAGTTGTGTTGTGGCTCTAGTGTTTGGTCCGATTCTGGAGTATGAGAGTGCCTGAAATGGAGTTGTTTCAGTAACATTTCACTCTAACTTTGAGCCCAGCAACCTCGAGAGGGGTGCCGAGTCTTGGTTAGAGGTACCCGCTCTGAGAGGAGGGGTACAGGATGTTACTGGTGCCGCTTGTTTTGCTATAGTCTTATCCTTCGTACCTTGCTCTAGCTCTAGTTTTATCTTTCTGTTTCTATCACATGAAAACCCCTAAAAACTGCTAAATGACTAAAACCTTAAATCTTTCTAGTAACTCCACTTGGAGATAGTTTTCTTGTTTTGTTTGTGACATCTTTACGCTTCCCTTCTGGGGAATTTACAATCTCTTTTACCTGCCGGAGTGTAGCGTGTCGATTCTGGGTTCTCAACACTACCCCCCTTGTCCCTGTGTTCGACCCCGTATATCTACTTTGACCCCGTAAACAAAGTTGCGGGGGCCTAGAAGGATTCAGGTTTATAAATGTAAAAGCTCAACTACCTCAAATCCGCCTTGAAATTTAGGACGCACGATTTAGGCCGGTCAATTTCACCATAGGATTTATACACCCTAAAATTTTGGCCATCCTCGCCACACTCCCCATAGTGCCCTTGGCCATAGTACCCCTCATATTGTTTTGGGTGGCATTGCTCCTCATAATAATCTCCAGAAGATGGTGGATTGTAATTTCCATTGCATCCATCTTGGTAGGAAGATTCAATATTATAAGGTGTCACCAATTCATGAGGAAACATATTTGAACAATTTATATTTTGGGTTTGGGCTTCTAGCAGGGCGGTTAAGAAGGCTTGGCTAGTTTTTAGTTTTGTTTCTCCTTCTACTTCTATCTTCTCTAGGGCCCTAAGTCTCTTATTCTTATCAAGGATTACATTGGGTTTCATAAACATGTTCATAACCCCCAAGGTTTTGTTGGTTACACCCCACAAAATTTTGTTGATCATATCCCCCATTAGAATATGGATAGCAAGGTTCCCCAAAATGGTTCTAAAAAAAATGTGGATTCACATTATACCCACCAGGATGAAATGGATCACAATTAAAAGGGGTGCTATCATAAGCATGGGGTAGAGTCGGGCATGCAAGAGATGCATGGTAGTAAAGACCACAATAATAATATTGTGGGGGATATTGGGATGCCCACTCCATTTGAAAAGTTTTTTTTACAATTAAAAAAAGAACTAAAGATTTGTACAAGACCATAAATAGAAAAGGAAAAGTTAGGGATTATGACACAAGGTTAAAATTACAAAACTAACTAAAATTACAATTTTTTACAAACTAGCACATTTGCAGAAAAAACTGACTGCCGGAATGGAAACTTAGCAGAAGGAGTAGCACTTCTGGAATGTTACTCAGAAGGCACAAAAAATAAAAAAAAGTTTTTCAAAAGGTTTTTGGGGGTTCGAGAAAACAATCTGTTGTCCCCAGAAACGGCGCCAAATTGATATGCGTCGCTTAACACACCAATCACTAAGATTGTTAGTCCTAGAGTTTAAACCTTTTAATTTTCCAGTTAAGGCTAGTATAGAAAGGGTCGAATCCCAAAGGACAACTTTTTAATATTGTTTCTTCTTAACCCACTTATTTGAAGAACTTATTTATTTGTTTTTGGTATTTTCTGATTTGGAACGAGAATGTAAAATTCGGTTTGGGTGATGATTGGTTACACTTAGAAAGAAAATTTGTAGAATTTAAATTGCATTAAACAAATATTATTTGCCATGCGAAAGGTAAACAAGATTGTTGTTAGCATAAGAAAAACTAGAATGAATTGAAAAGACTAAAAACTAAGACAAACGAGACAATCAGTGATTGAAATCAAAGGAAGAGAATCAAGACTTTAGGGGTTTTCCCCACCTTAGCCATGGCAAGAAAATCAATTAACAATTAATCGAAAAATAGGCGACGACATGCGAATCACAAAAACCCACAAAAGATGAACTCCACATAAGCCCATTGGTCCTGGTGCTCACGTTTCTTAGTTCGTCATCTGAAAAGAGATAAATTCGTAGTCATATCATAATCTCTATGTGAATTGGTTTAGTCATTCTAAACCTAGATTTCCATGATCATTTCCATCCGAGTTAACATATACATCTAAGCGAGTAATTACTTCTCTAGATCAATGATTAAATAAACCAACCATTGTCTAAAGAAGTCGATTAAATCCGATTCGATCAAACCATGGATAAGGGGCTATTCCCCTTGCCTCGATAAGGAACTACTCACTCATGATTGACGAGAAGGGGGAGACGGAGGAAGAAAGTGTTGGGTTTTAGAGGAGGCAGAGAAGCAACAGAAACAAAAATTTTCTCCCCAAAACCCAGAACAAAAGGAATCGCGCCAACGTCTATACAATAGGAAAGATGATTTGTGGATGCATACCTTGTCCCGAGGCTTGCTCGGCGACAGTACCTCGCGCCTTGCACGGTTTTCACCTCCGGTCTTGGACGGTGTCTGTGCAGATCCTGGTCGCACCAGGACTGAAAACTCCTAGTCTCACCAGGACTGTCGGGATTGACAGTTGTCCTCTGAGTGGCAGAGGTCTCCCGCCTCTACAGTCGTCCACATGGACCGCCTGGAACTCCGATCTCCTTGTCGCACAAGGAACCAGAAGGAGTCGCACCCTCCTGTTGGCGTACTAGTCGCCAACACACTCTCCTGCTGCCAGTTGCAACTGCAGTTGTCTTTCCCTTGCTGCGCCTCCCTTTTCAGGTAGCACTTGCTCAGGCTCTCTCGGTTACCAAAACTAGAGAGAACGACAACTTTGCAGAGCAACCGGCTTGCACCGAGTTGTAATATGAGAAGCCCCCAATACCCCTATATATAGGTGGGTCATGGGACAGGGTTCTCTGTCCCCGACAATATGGGACTAAAAGCAGGAGTAGAAGGGTTCGAGATTTTCCACAAAAGCAACCAACTTGCAACATGAACCAATCGTTTCACAACTGAAACGGTCGATTGGGGACTTGAATTGGTCGGTTGACACCTCAACCGATCGGTTGGGACCCATGAATAGGTCGGTTCACTTATGAACCGGTCGATTCGTGGTCCTGATCAGTTCCCAATTGACTTTCCTTCTTTTGTTTCTAATTGGAATCAAATACCAATCCTTGTTCCAATCAAATTGGGAAAGTGAAACGCAAGGAAAATTCTCACCAATCTTACTTTCCCAACTCGCTCAGTTGCACCAGTTGAATCGATCGTTTCAACACTTGAAGCAATCAGTTCACCCTGATCTTGAGCCGATCGGTTCAACACTTGAGCCGACCAGTTCACTAAGCTCAGTCGATCACTTCATCTCATGAGCCGATCGGTTGGGAGTGCAGATTGTGCAGAATCAGTCAACTGCGATTTCAATCAATCTGATACTCCAATCAATGCGTCCAACACCTTGAACATTATGATATTGAGCTATCGATTAATTGAGTGTTTAATTGAACTACTAAACTCCTTTAGTAATCAATCTAAACATTGCTTGTGTACAAAACTCCTCTTCTAGATTAAATCCTATGTTTGTGACCCTGCAGGTCCATTTCACGTTGGCAGTGAAAGTCCATAACACTTATGACTTCACAAGAAAAGAGTGGTGCCTAGACACACATCAGTGCTACCCAAGTGAAATAGAAAGTTGGAGAACAACTTTCAATCCTACAATCCGTGAATGGTGTTACAGTGAATGTATAATTCCTTTGTCACTGATATCCTGAATGAACTCAAGGCATGGAACAGTGATCCTGTCAACATTCATTCATTTCCTTGATCTCAGAGCAGACTGGGTGAGATGTGTGTGACATCAATATCACATATTGATTCACACGTGCATGCGCATGGCTTTCTCAATCCTACTCATCAAGTGGCCAAGGATATCAAACTCCCTCAGGAGGGACAAATCCCATATCTATCACTCACCCCTCAAAAGCCCCATGTGTCAAAGCCACCCAATCATCACCTTTATAACAACCCATGTTTCAGGACTGCGTTTGATGATGTCAAAGTGTACCCAACGACATGTGTTGAGTGTAATGATTTCAGGTCTAAGAATCACACTCACCACCATCACTGTGAGAGCTGACTGTGACTACCAAGTCATGGTTCCATGTGTCACTCTCACGGTGGGTCTGTCTGGTACCTTGTTCTCTAAAAAGTACATATGTGCTTGGTTTGATATCACTATATCATGACTAATGAGATTCTGTCATCAACCAACACACAATCTAGTCTTCAGTGTTATTGATGTCTATAGTTATTTCCACAATAACAACCGACTACGGACCAAACAAGAATGTATACTCTTAACATCCGTATGATCTCATTGTTTAGGTCCTTAACCTAAAATCATACGTCATTGAGTAAAATCATTCTTTAGATATCTATCATGTTACACCATCATCTCAGAAATAGTTTAAACATATAGATCGGAAATTGCCTTTATTATTATTCAAATCATTTACAAAGTATCCCATTACAATCATCACATGACTTGTTCTATGGGCATACATACCAACAGACTCCCACTTGCACTTAGAGCCAGTCACCAAGGAACCTCAATCCTTGTGACCTAGCATGACCATCATGCTTCTGCTAAGAAAGGGCCTTAGTCAGTGGATCATCTATGTTGTCTTCAGTTGGTACTTTGCAAATCTTTACATCTCCTCGCTGTACGATCTCTCGTATGAGATGGAAGTGCTGCAATATGTGCTTGGACCGCTGATGTGATCTGGGCTCCTTAGCTTGTGCAATAGCTCCATTATTGTCACAATAAAGCTCAATTGCATCACAGCTACTGGGAACTACACCAAGTTCAGAAATGAACTTCCTGATCCACACAACCTCCTTTACTGCATGTGAAGCAACAATATACTCGGCCTCTGTAGTAGAATTGACAACTGTTTCTTGCTTGGAACTCTTCCAGCTCACAACTCCATTATTAAGGCAAACCACAAATCCTGACTACGATCTGTAATCATCTTTATCAGTTTGGAAGCTTGCATCAGTGTAACCCTTTACAACCAACTCTTCCTTGCCGCCGTAAACAAGAAACTGATCCTTAGTCCTTCGCAAGTACTTGAGGATGTTCTTTACGGCTGTCCAGTAAGCATCCCCAGGATCTGACTGGTACCTGCTCGTCATGCTGAGAGCATACGAGACATCTGGGCATGTGTACAACATAGCGTACATGATGGATCCGATGGCTGATGCATATGGGATCCCACTCATACTCTCCCTCCCTTCACAAGATTGGGGACATTGAGCTCTAGAGATGGTGACTCCATGTAGCATGGGGATGTTGCCTCTCTTTGAGTTCTCCATGCTCAGCTTCAGCACTTTGTCAATGTACGTGCTCTGACTTAGTCCGAGAAGCCTTCTAGATATATCTCTATAGATCTTAATTGCTAGAATGTAGGATGCTTCTCCTAAGTCCTTCATTGAGAAAGTATTCCCAAGCCAAGTCTTTACCTTCTCTAAGGCTAAGACATCATTCCCCATCAAAAGTATGTCATCCACATATAATATGAGGAATGTGGTCGAGCTCCCACTAACCTTGTTGTACACACAAGGTTCATCTTCATTTTGAATAAAGCCAAACACTTTGACTTCCTCATCAAATCGAAGATTCCAACTCCGAGATGCTTGCTTCAATCTATAGATTGACCTTTGCATTTTACATACTTTATTGGCATTCTTTGGATCTATAAAACCTTCAGACTGTGTCATGTACACATCCTCATTTATATTCCCATTAAGGAATGCGGTTTTAACATCCATCTGCCAAATCTCATAGTCATAATAAGCTGCAATAGCAAGCATGATCATGATGGACTTAATCATGGCAACTGGAGAAAAGGTTTCGTCATAGTCAACACCTTGAACTTGTCGAAATCCCTTCACAACCAATCTGCCTTTATAAGTTTGCACATTTCCATCCATGTCGATCTTCTTCTTGAAGACCCACTTGCACCCTATGGGTTTTACCCCTTCGGGTGGTTCCACCAAAGTCCATACTTTGTTGGAGTACATGGATTCCATCCCAGATCTCATGGCTTCAAGCCATTTCTCAGAATCTGGTCCCTCCATAGCCTCTACGTAGGTAGTTGGATCATCATCTATGATCAACTCACCACCTTCCTGAGTCACAAGGTATCCAAACCTCTCAGGTTTAAGGTGGGTCCTACTAGATCTACGAGGTCCTTGTGTTACCTGAGGAGACTGAGATTCCACAACACCTTGTGAATCTTCATTTTCCTCTGGTACATCTACTGGTTCAATGTTTTCTTATTGGGCTTGAACCTCTTCAATCTCTATATTCCTCCCACTGCTTCCTTTGGAAATAAATCCCTTCTCTAGGAATACAACATCCTTGGCAACAAACACTTTGTTGTCAGTAGGGTGGTATAGATAATATCCCTTGGTTTCCTTGGGATATCCAACAAAATAACATTTATTGGATTTGGGTCCAAGCTTATCAGGAAACATTTTCTTGACGTAAGCCTCACAACCCCAAATCTTCATAAAAGACAGATTGGGACACTTCCCGGTCCATATCTCATATGGTGTCTTTTGAAACGATTTAGATGGTAAACGGTTAAGTGTAAACGTGGCGGTTTCAAGAGCATGACCCCAGAAGGAAATTGGAAGATCAACAAAACTCATCTTTGATCGCACCATATCCAACAATGTGCGATTTCTTCTTTCAGACACACCATTATGCTGTGGTGTTCCAGGCGGAGTCCACTTTGATACAATACCACGGGCTCGCAGAAGGTCCTCAAACTCCTGGCTTAAGTATTCTCCACCTCGATCGGATCAAAGTGCCTTAATACTTTTACCAAGTTGGTTCTGTACTTCATTCATGAAATCCTTGAACTTTTCAAGGGTTTCTGACTTATGTTTCATCAGGTACACATAGCCATACCTACTGAAGTCATCAGTAAAGGTAATGAAGTACTGATACCCATTTCTGGCATTAGTTCTAAAAGGCCCACATACATCAGTATGTATGAGTCCTAATAGATCACTATCTCTCTCACCTTTACCTAAAAAGGGAGTCTTGGTCATCTTGCCCAACAAACAAGATTCACATATTTCTATTGATTCATAATCAAAAGAGTCTAGATAACCATCTTTATGGAGTCTAGAAATGTGCTTCTCGTTTATGTGCCCTAGACGACAATGCCAGAGATATGTTTTGTTTGAGTCGTTGAGTTTTTGCCTTTTGGTGTTTACGTTGTATACACTTGTCTCCAAGTCTATCAAATATAGACCATAAGACATTGGGGCACTGCCATAAAAGATCCCATCTTTAGAAATGGAACATTTTCCATTCTTAATAAGAAATTCAAATCCATCTTTGTCCAAACAAGAGACGAAAATGATATTCCTATTTATGGTAGGTACATAATAGCAGTTCTTCAACTCTATTATTAGCCCACTTGGTAGAGTTAACTCATAGGTTCCTACGACACTGGTGAAAACCCTTGCCCCATTAGCAACACGTAGTTCAACCTCGCCTTTCCCTAAAGGCCTACTTCTCTTAAGATCCTTCACATTTGAACAAATGTGAGATCCGCATCCGGTATCAAGTACCCATGATGAAGAAGTAGTAAAGTTAATCGCTATCATGTATACACCAGAAGTAGAGATCTCTATCTCTGACTTCTTCTTCCATTATTCCTTCCATCCTCTCCATGTAGAAGAAAATGGTTTGGCGAGAGAACCCTTCTCTCCCTTACCTTCTTTCTTTTTCACTAACGCGTTAAGCGTACATAGAGTGGATTCTAAGGCTCCAGGTATATCTGGATTGTGCAAAACACTTCTCACAGTCCTCAACCAATTATGGAATTTGTTCTCAATTAATTTGCCCATTTTAAAAGATGATTCTTTTGCCATTCTACAAGAGAAAATTTGCATTTGTCAAAACCTTTTTGATTTGATTTGAATAAAATTTGATGATAGTTAATTAGGCCTTTAATTAATTACTTCTCCCACTATTTTCACTCAAATTGATATCCCTCACCATCAATTCAGAAGATTGCAGCGTACAATCTTCTAGTGGGTCAAGATCCATATTTCATCAAGTCATGAGTCAGCTTTGGCTGATCGCCCATAATCTTGACTATTTAGGTAGGCCATCATGCCAATTGCATCATATGCAACTCTTGATGAATGAACATGTGCAACACCTTGCCATGAACATTCCATGCCTCTGGGCTTAGACGCTCTAAGAATCACCAGTTAGGTCTAACCCAAAAGCTGACATGGTAAATATGCACCCTGCTTTGGCAGAACCTACTTGTCAACCCTTCACACTTCCACAAGATAGACGCCGCACCACATTTTGGCGTAACCTACGCTTGGTCGATCAAGTTTGCCATGTGTGTCGCTAATGGAAGGCGTATAAGACTTAATATTTTAATGAGGGATTTGGTTTTTATATACATATACATATCCAATCACCACAATATATAGTAAGTATCATATACATGCTATATCCCACAGAAAACATGCAAAATGATAAAAATCAATGATTATGGCCATCCTATTGTGATTCCTCGAGCCAAGAGGAATCACGGTCATCTAGGTCTACATCACATGCAACATGTACAAGATGAAATCTTTGCCTGCCTTTTTGGGTTTGATCAGCTCATCTCCATGATTGATCGGCTCGCCATCAGGTTGGTTGTTCGGGTGCCACCAGTCGATCGACTGGCGCCTCCAGTCGATCAGTTCACCGATCGTCGTGCATCTCCTCAGGTCGCCACCCGCTCGTCTGGCTCCTCGAACTGGCCGTCTGGATCACCAACCGATCGGTTCATGCCTTGAAGTGATCATCTCAGGTCGTCTACCGTTCTTTGACATAATAGGAAATAAAATCTATCATATTTACAATTGAATTGTGAAACCCTGAGTTACATTCAGGGGGAGTAAAGGTAGGAAAAGAATTCTCAAATTATTTCGAGTTACATCAGGAATAAGAGAAGGGGAATCGGTGTGCAGACTGAGATGCAAGAAACCACATACAACCACACACAGATATAGGGGTTTATAGGCCATAACCATGCTACACATCCACCACAAAACTTGTTTAAGGGCGATGCGTATTGAGTGCATTAATATTACATATCATATATGTATATTTGGGATTTGTGGATTGGAGATGCATAAAGCCAATATTATTCGCATCGTATGCAATAAATAAAGGCGACAAACCAAAATCGATCACATCGATAATCCTAAAATATAGAACATTTGATGTGGCTCTGATACCACTGTTGGGTTTTAGAGGAGGCAGAGAAGCAGTGGAAACAAAAATTTTCTCCCCAAAACCAAGAACAAAAGGAATCGTGTCAACGTCTATACAATAGAAAAGATGGTTTGTGGATGCATACCTTGTCCCGAGGCTTGCTCGGTGACAGTACCTCGCGCCTTGCGCGGTTTTCACCTCCGGTCTTGGACGGTGTCTGTGCAACTCCTGGTCGCACTGGGACTGAAGACTCCTAGTCTCACCGGGACTGTCGGGATTGACAGTTGTCCTCTGAGAGGCAGAGGCCTCCCGCCTCTGCAGTCGTCCACACGGACCACCTGGAACTCTAATCTCCTTGTCACACAAGGAACCGGAAGGAGTCGCACCCTCCTTTTGGCGTACTAGTCGCCAACACACTCTCCTGCTGCCAGTTGCAACTGCAGTTCTCTTTCCCTTGCTGCGCCTCCCTTTTCGGGTAGTACTTGCTCAGGCTCTCTCAGTTACCAAAACCAGAGAGAATGACAACTTTGCAGAGCAACCGGCTTGCACTGAGTTGTACTATGAGAAGCCCCCAATACCCCTATATATAAGCGGGTCATGGGATAGAGTTCTCTATCCCCGACAATATGGAACTAAAAGCAGGAGTAGAAGGGTTCGAGATTTACCACAAAAGCAACCAACTCACAACCTGAACTAATCATTTCACAACTGAAACGGTCGATTGGGGACTTGAAACGGTCGGTGGACACCTCAACCGATCAGTTGAGACCCATGAACCGGTCGGTTCACTTATGAACAGGTTGGTTCATGGTCCTGATCAGTTCCCAATTGACTTTCCTTCTTTTGTTTCTAATTAGTATCAAATACCAATCCTTGTTCCAATCAAATTGGGCAAGTGAAACACAAAGAAAATTCTCACCAATCTTACTTTCCCAACTCGCTCGGTTGCACCAGTTGAATTGATCGTTTCAACACTTGAAGCAATCGGTTCACCCTGATCTTGAGCCGATCGGTTCAACACTTGAGCCGACCGGTTCACTAAGCTCAGCCGATCGGTTCATCTCATGATCTGATCGGTTGGGAGTGCAGATTTTGCAGAATCAGTCAATTGCGATTTCAATCAATCTGATACTCCAATCAATGCGTCCAACACCGTGAACATTATGATATTGAGCTATCGATTAATTGAGTGTTTAATTAAACTACTAAACTCCTTTAGTAATCAATCTAAACATTTCTTGTGGACAAAACTCCTCTTCCATATTAAATCCTATGTGTGTGACCCTGCAGGTCCATTTCACGTTGGCAGTGAAAGTCCATAACACTTATGGCTTCACAAACAAAGAGCGGTGCCTAGTCACACATCAGTGCTACCCAAGTGAAATAGAAAGTTGGAGAACAACTTTCAATCCTACAATCCGTGAATGGTGTTACAGTGAATGTATAATTCCTTTGTCACTGATATCCTGAATGAACTCAAGGTGTGGAATAGTCATCCTGTCAACATTCATTCATTTCCTTGATCTCAGAGCAGACTGGGTGAGATGTGTGTGACATCAATATCACATATTGATTCACACGTACATGTGCATGCCTTTCTCAATCCTACTCATCAAGTGGACAAGGATATCAAACTCCCTCAGGAGGGACAAATCCCATATCTATCACTCACCCCTCAAAAGCCCCATGTGTCAAAGCCACCCTATCATCACCTTTATAACAACCCATGTTTCAGGACTGCGTTTGATGATGTCAAAGTGTACCCACCGACATGTGTTGAGTGTAGTGATTTTAGGTCTAAGAATCACACTCACCACCATTAGTGTGAGAGATGAATGTGACTACCAAGTCATGGTTCCATGTGTCACTCTCACGGTGGGTCTGTCTGATACCTTGTTCTCTAACAAGTACCTATGTGCTTGGTTTGATATCACTATATCATGACTAATGAGATTTTGTCATCAACCAACACACAATCTAGTCTTCAGTGTTATTGATGTCTATGGTTATTTCCACAATAACAACCGACTATGGACCAAACAAGAATGTATACTCTTAACATCTGTATGATCTCATCGTTTAGGTCCTTAACCTAAAATCATATGTCATTGAGTAAAATCATTCTTTAGACATCTATCATGTTACACCATCATCTCAGAAACAGTTTAAACATATAGATCGGAAATTGCATTTATTATTATTCAAATCATTTACAAAGTATCCCATTACAATCATCACGTGACTTGCTCTATGGGCATACATACCAACAGAAAGTACCTTTGCCATAGTCTAGCCTAAAATAGGAAATTAATCCTTATGCTAGAGACAATGAAATGGCTAGGTTCTTAATTCCTTGATCCAGAACTAAAGAAAGGGAGAAATGATATCTAGATCTAAAACAGAATAAAAAGAGCCGAGGAATTATTTAAGAGTGAACAATGCTTCAAGAAGTAAATTACTTTATTGCAAAACTAGAATAATACAAAATTAAGTTGCTCAGAGAATTCTAGTACAAAAGTGATGACCTAAGATGCTCCAAGGAGGAGGAAGTGCCCCTCCTTTTATATAAAAAGGAGGGGAGGAATCCCTAAGAGAATACAAAGGGTTTGAGGCTATTGAAAAGACCAAAGTTAAAGAACAATGGTTATCAATCCTTGATTACTCACTCTAGTATGTTCTACAGATTTTCGTAATTAGACTTTAAAACTTATTTCTCCTTTATAAAACGTTCATAAGAGACCTAAAAATATATTTTTCCTATAACACTTACAATTATCTTTCCAAAACATATTTATATTCCAAATTTGGAATTTATATGTTGAAGTTATGACTGTTTTGGTGAGAGGTATATCAGACTCTGGGGGAAAACATGAGGCTACTGGTTAATTGAATAGTCAATTAAATGCCAAAATCACCACAAAATATGTTTTTTCTGTAGGCAATAAAATTATCTTTTCATTACATATTTGATCTTGAAATTCCGCCTTTAGACGTAAAATATATGGCTATTTTGGTGACAGGTATCTCAGACACTGCGGGAATATTTGAAAAGCCTCATATCTTCATCTTTTATTATCTCGATTTAAATACTTAGATAATTCCTAGAAATTAAGAGAAATCTCATAAGAATTACAGAAGAGAATATCGAGAATATGAAAGTGCTATTTATTTCTAAATTAAGCTAAAATTAACAAAAAAGTCCTAATTAATTATTCTAAATGAAGCAAAAACAAGAGATGAATACACATTCATCATTTCCTCCCAACTATTTTGGGCCACCTACGCTAGAGTTGGCCTCCTGAACTCTACCTTGTATCTTCAGCCTCTAGCTAGTCGGCCCAGCGTCTGGGACCTTCACGATTCCCGGAAAGGATGCAGGATTGCAGCTGATGTTCTCATGGAGCTTTAGACCCAACCAATTTGTTCTCAAGGTGGGTATACCATGTTCCCCCTTTTTAAAATCTTTCTTGATGTTCAAAATGCAATGATCAATCTCCTTCCTTCTCGACTCACGTGTGGATTGTCTGCGATTGTGGCATCTCGACGAAGACACTCGAGGAGTTTTCCTTTCATTTTGGGGCCTGACTCACCCTTTGGCATCTCATCCAAGGGCTTCTTGGTAGTTATGGTGGGATCGTTGATTCGCTGTAGTGGGGGAGAAACCCATATGTTGTTTCTCTTCCCTGCCCTCATTTTCCTTTTTGTTTTGATTTTTCACACAGGGGCATTTTGGTCTTTACACACTTTGTTGGTCTACTTTGATGCACCGAGCCTTGGCTTTGACCCAACCAGTTGGCTTGTAGACATTGGTCCACTTAAGCAACACGACTCAGGGTTTTGGCAAGCCTTTTTGCTGACATAGCATTTTCTAGATTTTTTGATTGGAAGATTCTTCAAAAATTCATAATAAATAATTTAGGACTTATAAAAATAAAATAAAATGTGTTTTGGAATCAAGAAAATATAAGCTAACCATTGGTACTAATCTTGTTGCCTAAATCTTAAGGCAAATGTATGTGAATTTTCATGAACTTTCCTAATTATATATTAACGTGGAAAATCCATAATTGAACATTTATAAGTCAAAAAAATATAATAAAATATGTTTTGGACTCAGAATAATACGAATTAAAATATGACATGGTTTCATAACCTAATTCACACATTAAGAAAAAGGTGGTTTTTAAGGTTTATGAAATCAATGTATATCTAACCCTAATTCCACATATATGTTTAATAGGTGCTTTGGAAGCCTAGACTTGGATCTAGGACTGACTTGGACTATATAGAATCTGAAGTTTAGGTATCATTGTATCCCACATTATTTCTGTATTGAGAAATTTCTAATTCTTCTCTCTTAATGTATGATTGCATCCCACATTATTTCTATATTGAGCAATTTCTAATTCTTCTCTTTAAATGTATGTTTTGCATCTCCTATTATTATATGTTGATCAATTCACCTATATTCTCTTTCTTTTGATCCTATGAACATTAGCCTACACCTTATTTTATTCTTTTGGAAAATATTCTTCATGCAAAGTAACTTGTTTGTTATGATCTTGTGATCATATTATCTGCTTTGACATTCTGTGGGACTCTTATGCTTGGTTCACGTTGGAACTTTATATGATGACATGTGATGTCTTTTTCCCACTTATGAGGTGGAAGTATATGTTGGTCACTTTTGTGGTGACTACTTTATGTAATCTGACTATACTTTCTACTTGCCTCGACATTCAACATGCTATGTGATTCAGTAGCACTAGAGTAGTATAATTGCATTGGTTTTGGGTTATGTGCCCTTATTTATTATTGGGATGGAGGTTATGTGCCCCATACTCAGGTTTCAAATTTATGATATTTGACCCACTTTTATATATATATGGGAGTTTGGTTATGTGCCATTCTCTATCAAGTTTCAAGTTTATGAGGCTTGGCCGCCATTGTCTTTATATTGTTGTAGGGCTATGTTTATCTCACATGCATGCAAGATGATATTTATGGATTATGGATTATGTGCCCAAATTCCATGTGATCTTATGTAGAACCACTTTTATATGTTGATTTAGTGGCAAGTATCTCTTTTATTATGGATCAATTCTCTTGATACCCACTTGGGTGGTACTTTCTTTTCTATGGGAAGCTTCTATTTATTTGTTATCCTTAGTTCCATATATTAACCAATTTACTTTTTAGTATGCACATACCAGCCTCTGTTGATGTCTTCTATTTTTCTCTTCCTGCTGGATTATGCTTCCAACCCTAGGTGAAGGACATGGTAGACATGGCATAAAGATATGGACTTAGATTAAGGAGTTTAAAGCTTGGAGACAAAGTTGTTATGGTTAAGATTTCCCTCTATCTGGATCGTTATGTTGTATCATGTAAACCCTATGTGGGAGATTAAGATGTACTTTTGTAAACTCTCTGAAAGTTGATAATAGTCATGATTTTTATTCTTCTTATATACTTTGGTTGTTTTGAATACCATTAATAAGATTTGAAAATTTTACACCCACTCCAACATATCTTTTGGGTGTGTTTGGACTGGAGGTTCTATTCTTCAAATTTTTAGTAGGGAGTGGTTCCCCTATGGGATTCCACTCCTTACAAAGCTCCAATGGCAATGGTTGATTTCCATATCTTCTATGATGTCATATGCCTCTTTGTAAGATTTGTTCATAAGTGCTTTGTTTGTAATGACATCCACTATCATATGGGTGTTGTAGAATAACCCGTTGTAGAAGGTTTGTAACAACATCTAGTTGGTCAAACCATGGTGAGGACACATGTGTTACAGATTCTTAAATCTCTCCCATGTATCATAAAGCGTTCTACCTACTTGTTGCTTGAAATTGGTGAGCTAGCTCCTCAGTTGAGTAGTCGTACTAGGAGGAAAACATTTAGTAAGAAAATCATTTAGCAACTCATTCCAACTCTTGACATATTGCTTGGGCAAAGAGGAGAGACATGCCTTGGCTCAATTTTGCAGAGTGATAAGAAACAAGAGTAGACATACTCCTTCAGCTGGAACAACATTAATCTTTTAGATGTTCATGTATTGCAAAAACTCAGCTATGTGAAGATTCAGATCTTCTATAAGAGTTCCTCCAAACTTATTTTGTTTGATCATCTGCTTAATGGTGGACTTGATAGAGAAGTTGTTGGCCTTGAATGTTGGATGATTAATAACTCCACAAATGTTGATGGCGTCTGGTACAACAAATTCTTTAAGAAACTGATTATCCTCCATCTCTGGTTCTTGATGGTGATCGGGTGAAGATAGTGATGAAGGTGTTGAATGGGATGATAATGGTTGTGATCCCTCCAATCTTGAAGAGTTATCACCCTTCTTTGCTCTCCTTCGATTGCAAACAATTCTCTCAATTTACGGGTCTAAGAAGATGGAAGTCTCAGGACCCCTCTTAGAATGAAACATGAAACCTACAAAGGCAAAAGTTAAGTGAGAATTGTAAGACTAAAAAGGTATCACAATATGAAAAATGGAAATTAGTGACTTAGTCTCGAATACAAATTTTCACTTTTGCTCAAACTAAAAATTATTGTTTCTCGCTAGAATCAACGTCAAAAACTAGTTGATAGCCGAAGGCAAGAAAATTTTAAATAATATTTGTCTCAACTCATAAATCACCCGCAAGTATACGTGATCAATTATAGTCAAGGTCGAACTACATGGAGATAGGCTAGTTAGGTGCAAAACTATTAATGCTCAACAATCTAGGTCGGTTTACATTAAACGATTATTTGGATCAAATCAATTTTGATTTCTAAGCAAGAAAATTAAGAACACTAATCACTTGGAGTATGATTATAGATAAGATCATGAGAATCTTGGAAATGGGATTTCACTTCCACATCAAAACTCAAATAAAAATCACAAATTCACTTATATTGGTCAATCTTCACAGGGGAGGTTGATTTCATGTAATACACTTGCCAATGTTAAAAGATAGTCCTAATCCCATATAACATTCCCATGCATATACACAAATTCAGACTGCATCCTAAAACTCTCAACACGATCCTAGCCATTCCCATGATAAATGACATGTTGTCAAAATGGTTATTCCCTACCTCTTAATAAATCTTTCTAGAAATAATAAAAGGCATAAAACATGTAAATATGCTGTCCAACCATGCATACTAGAAGAGAAACACCATAACTCATATTGAAACAAATGATTAACAAATACTTAAACATAAAGGATCACATGAGTTGTGACATGCGAGCTACTTTCCATATCCAAGAAAATGAGTTTACTCATTCATGGTGAGGAAATATAGGAATAAATGATGTGTAAATGAAAGAAACATCTGTAGAGAGATGGCAATAACAAGTAGATCTAGAGAAATGAAGAACAGATGGAGATCTCGAGTCAAAAGGTGGAGATTCTTCTATGAAAATGCTCCTTGCTTCAGCAACCTTCTCTCTACAACTTTCCAAAGTAAAAGAGAGGAGAAAATGAGCTGAGAATGCATTCTCTCCTGAGAAACCCTAGCTTTCTCCCCTAGGTTGACTATCCAAAGCTCTTCTCTTATCTCTATCCTCTGATTGCTCCAAAATACATGGTACACTTACCAAGGGAAGTGGCTCATTATATCTAAAAAAACGAGTAATTGTTCTTTTAAAATTGCATAAAATGAACACGACATACCGTGTTTGCATCCCACACGCTGTGTAAGATCCACTTATTCGAATAAATCAGGCCACAATTGCAAGTAACATGGCGTGTGATTCCACCAGACGCCGTAAGGTGAACTTTCTGTATAAATCTAGCTTTGTTGGGTCATGCTGTGACTAAGGTTGATTCAAGGGATGCCTGACTAAGAGCCACACACTGTGTTTATCAAATGGCATGAAAATGTGATATTATTTGTGCACATAAATACTCTTGTATGGGTTAATGGTTATGAACATATACATATCCTTAAGACATTAATCATATTAATAAATTCCTAAAATACTATCAAAATTTTCAAAAATAACGTTCTTATGCCCTATAGTAGCCCTTTATCACAGTATCTTCAACCTAAGATCAAAATCTAAAACCTTGACGTGACTAATGTCTTTCTACTGTCTAGTTGAATTAGGTTTAGTTGACTATTTAATTTAGGTCTTTTGTATTCCTATTTATGATATCCCCAAATATGTGTTGAAGCACATACCTAATGCTACAAGGCCTTATTATGACATTCTCTACCAACTTGTAGAACACATATCCCATACCACATGCACTCATAAGTGGTGAAGAGATGCAAAGTAAATATTTATGCTCATGACATCTCCCCTATAACCCTTAATTGGTGTGCACTGATAATTGAGAATAAAAGGACTTGTCACATGTGACAGTCAATAAATAATATCTAAATTAGATCAATATGTATCTGTAGTTCATATCCTATTATGCTAAACCTCAAGACTTAGATTCACTTTTAGTGATATTATCCTAAACAGATTCTTAAATAATAGAGATTTTCATCCAAAACTATGAACTTACTTTCTTCAATCTAGGAAGCATTAGTAGATCTAATCTAGTGGACCTAAATGGACATCAATATAATTGAGAATTGTGAGAGTGCTTGGTGGTCAAATATGCTTTTTCACAGATACCAAGTTGTAACACCCCAAATTGTTAGTCAACTATCACACTAAGAGGATTCTTTAGTTCTAACTCATACATTATTGGGGTATCACATGCCTTAGATATCATACATAAGGAGTAATTGGAAGCATAGGTATCATAGGAATGCTTCATATTTATTATTTTTAAAGTTTTACATGAATGAGAAAAGTTAGTATAAAGTAATGACATCATGCAAAACCTAAACATAAATATAATTGGTCTTATATATGAAAAGAAACTTCTACTAGTAATTGAACTCCACCAGAGCATTTTGTATTATTTACTATGTCCTTTTATTGAAGTCTCTGGCTCTACATCTATTTTTACTCCTCACCTGTGGACATATTATCCTTGACCATGCATTGGAAAAATGATTATCCATATGTGGAATGAGTATTCTAATCATATAAAATAATGGATTTACAAAGACTATAATTTATTTGAAAATTTTAGGCTTGTAAATGTAATGAAAACTAATCGTAAATCTTGAATCATAGAATACTAATATTTCTTTAAACTTTGTTTGTATCTTTTTACATAACTTTCACTGGAAAACCATATTGTGGTACTTGGGTCTCCTGACCAACACTTGGTGCCAATGTCATAAGTCTGAGTTATGCTATAGTCTGGTACTTGGGCTTCATGACCTGCACTCTATTTCTTGGGTCATGTCTCTTCATTTGGTATGCACTCTAGTTCATGTGTCTAACACCATGATCTGATGATGATTTATTAATTCTTATCTTACATGAATGTTGAAGAAAATGTGATCTTATAATATTAGCATTATCTTAGATCTTTAATCCTAAGATTCTATTATCTAATATAAAATATTACTGAGAAAATCCTAAAACATTACTTTGATTTAAATTCTAAAGTGTAAAACCAAATAAGTTTTAAAAATCTTGCTATGTAGTATGAAATATGTAAACATACTAATACTCATGAGCATGGACCACTTACCTAGATTAGTAAGAAGAGTTCCTATAATGTATCATGATCATATACTTTTAGTTCTCCTATAATAATAAACCCACAACCCAATATTAGGATCTTAAAACTTGAATTTCCATAGGTCTAAATCTTACAAAAAAAACCAACTCAAATTGTGTTTTGAAACCTATTGAATTAGATAGATCTCAAAAATATGAAAAATATATGGGTTCACCGCATTTGAGTCCTTGAATTATTTATATGAATTATCTAGACTCAATCTATAATTGACAAACCAACATAAAGATAATTTAATCAAAAGAAGTTTCTTGAAAACATTGTTATCATATGAAAAAGTCAAATATGCCCTTATGTTATTAAACTGCTTTTAACATGAGATGAGGTAAATGAGTCAAACAAACTAAACAATAAGAACATATAATATACATAATAAAAACTTACAAAATTTGAAGACAAGAATGGTGGCATGACAAAAAATATAAGAGCATGGGGTAGAGTGGTTATTCCCACACTTGGCTTCTTCTTCCTTTCCATGGGGTCGAGAATAACTCTCGGGTCTTCCTCCTTTGACCAGGAGTTGACACTAGGGCCTCATGTTAATTATCTAATACATCACGATGTCTGTCTGGCTTCTATAGACTCATCCAACTCTTCTTGAGACTCCTTGGATACATGAAGCTTTATCTCCCAACTACCATGGCTAGAATAGAGAAATGAGGACTACAAAGAAAAAACAATGCTATGCAGGTGGAAGATTGAAACCAAAGGCACATGCATCTTCACGATGTCAAGTATGTTCACTTATGGAAGCTTTCTAGGTATAAGAATACTAGGAAATTGGAAATTGACATATACAACAAAGAAACACCAAAATTTGGGTACGTGTATTACCTTCTGTTAGGTAGAATTAAGGGATGGAATAGAACCAGGGATATATAATGAGGACATTCTAACTAAATCCATGACACAAACATGCCCAAATTTTATCATTTATGAAGCTCTCTTAGATTCAATAAATCAAGGTTCATGAGAAAGCTCTATCGAAACATGATGTGTAAGAAGACCATTACTTGACATGAATCCCTCGGTGTTCCTCACCAAAGCAATTCGGCTGAGGTGGAACCTCTATTGTGAATGATTTTGGTGTGTACCATGAGAAAGACAACCTAGGTTACAACTGCTGGTTCTATGAGATGGAAATCAAAGCATTGGGGAGTGATGAGTGCACCCTAGAGAAGCTCAAACATTTACTAGATAAGGGATGTAGTAGTGAGGTGAGTCCAAATGACATGAACTTATGATATGTGATGATTTCAAGATACAAGAATGATATGATTTTTTGTTCAATTAATCATTGGATGTTTATTACAAATCTTATTTAAGATATATAAATCCATGTTTACATGTTAAACAAGCTCATTGATTCACGTAAAAGGATATAAATATCCCATGGCTATGCCTCTCTTTCTAGGTGGGAAGTACCCACTCACTAAGGTGACAACAACTCAAATAACTTGTTGCCAATGTTTTTCACACAATTACATTTGTGCAACAAATATGTGGTGCTAGTCAGAAGTTGTTTTTGAGCCCTAGTGAGTTTGTATTATATATAAAGAGTCTATAATGACCCACAATTTTGAGTGTCCAAAAGACCTTTATGTCGCAGATCATAACTCATAAATTCCAGGATCAGATTCAAGAAATAATATAGAATAGTAAACAATCTTCATTACTGAACAAATATTTACATGTTTGCATAAAAAGCTCCCACGAGGAGTTACATAAATTTTAGAAAGAATTAACTTGTACATGTGTGGAGATATACCACAAAGAATAAACCTTCATGAATAACTTTAGTGGCTTCAACATCTTTATCCTGTAACCTCATGTCCACAAATCAAGTATACCTGATACCTAAAACACCGACAAACAAATATGCGGACAATATATTTCTATACTGGTACGTGGGTTCATCCAATAATCACAAGTACACATAAAAAAACATATCTTGTTTGAACATAAGAACATAAACTTGCTTTCTTATTCTAATCCCTGGTCCAAACATGAGATAGCCCTAAACCCTAGTTTAGGAATGAATCTAGATCTGTTTAATGTAATGTGAATACATGCTGACACATATGTAGTATGTATATTTTAGATTGAATACTTTGTTTCTTGGATGTTTGGATGCACTCTTAAAGTACATGAGTTATTCTGCATGGTTTTTGTAATGACATAAGGTATGTGGTTACGCTTACGAATACATGTATCAAATTCTGAGTTTGTCGAGGTTACAAACCCTAATTCCATCATATCATGGTTTCTAAGATTACAACCTTTAATTATGCATATTAGGTGAAACCCTAATCATCATCTTAAGCATATTAGATTATCCATGATCCCAAGATCATATTAGTAGCATTAAGATCATATCAAGATGTCCGCATTGGTTTTAGAACCCTAAAACAACATGAATAAGATTATTAATCTAGAAACATCAATTATTCATCATTATTAAGGATTTCCTCATTATACATGTCTAGATTAGGTATTAACTCAACATAAACGAATCTACTAAATTAAGCATCCTATTAAAGAAAATCTAGGTTTTCCTTTCTATTTACCACACTTAAACATTTATTGTATGTACTTTTGGAACAAGAAGCTTAATTAGACTCAAATTATATTTTCTTTGGATTCCTCTAATTTTTTTGAGCAATTTGATATATCGTTTGCTATATTCTGAGTTACCATTAATTAACTAGATTTATTGCAAGATATATATAAACTGACCAATCACGTACTGACACATCAGTGCGACGACCATTATCTACAAGAGTGGCCAGTCCCCCCAATGGCCCGTGGCCACCTTAGCAGCGCACACCTATGTGGTTGTGACTTAAAACATAATGAAAAGACAAATTTTCCCTCACTTGGCCTTCTTTAACTCTAGGGTAAGCGGGTATTTTCCCCTATTCTCACCTCCCACCTCGTGTCACCCCTTCTTCATGACCTGGTGATGTGCGAAGGTTCTGTGACTTCGTGCTTCTGGGTGGCTGAAGGTTGAGCCACCCTACGACCACCTCTGCGGGACCCCTCAGACCTAGACCAAGCTTCTTTTCATCGCAGCAGATGATGATGGCACACCATTGGCTCCATGGAGACACTAAATCATAGAATTGATGTCACCATGGTTTGCCACCTAGGTTTGCCTTCAACGCCTCCTGTAGATTCCACCTCCAGCATGTCAGGGTGTCAGCCACCTAGATTACCAAACCCAACAGTTCTAGACAACAGGGCATGATCCCTCTCTCGCTCGTGATAGGTCTAAGCGTTACCGTCAGGCTGTTGCATGACCGAAGCTGCCTGGCTATTGGACTTCAACCAACCTGCCCATCGTGCCCTCGCACAAACACTCTATCTGTGTGACGTCTGTCCTAGCGAACTCGATGCTCAAGGTTGGTGAACTCTCTGTTTCCTTCTTCCTCACCACCAGCAAGACCCAATCAGGTCTTCTACCCACCGCCTTGGCCACTACACCACCTGTTGAAGGACATATTCGATGTGGATGTTTCCATGGTGGTTGCCCTTCATCTCAGTGCATGCATGTCAGATCACCGTGGCTTTGGCTCCACTCTCAGTGGGGTACCCTGTCCTTGGTGATCTCCCATCCATTCTCTATCCTAACATTACTGTGTTCCTTGTGGGTTCTCGTGCGATGGTGAAAGGGGAGGTGTTGGGTGTCATGGTGGGGATGAGCGAGATCTTAGAGCTTCTTGTAGGGGTTGTCCATCTAGATCAGGGCACAATGTAGGGGCTCGAGATGGTGGCCATGCCTCCATGATTTGTCAACCCTCCATCAGTGATGTCCTAGGTCTATACATAATGCAAGACATCCCCAAAATAAGGAGGGATGGCATTTCTTACATAGCATTGGGGTAGGGTTTCAGGAGTCTGGTTTCCACACCCCTCCTTGTGTGCTAGCCACGCAACCAGGCAAGGAAGGAAGTTGATTACTTTCTTCTTTACTTCCTTAAAAAGAAACCATCCTTCTTCTATAAAAATCCTATCTTTTAATTGATTTAGGAAACCCTTGTGAGTCTGACATTATTCTATTCCTCTTTCTCTTTATAATATATAAACTCATTAATATCTTTTTCCATGCAAAACATGTCTTTTTAGACATTATTTAGAACAATCCATTAACTCATGAATTATTCTTTTCCATCAATTTTCTAGAATATTCTTCTATTTAATTATCTTGTGCCACGAGCACCCTTGCTACCAAGGTGATTAATGCTATTATTCCACCAATAATACTATTGGGAAAAATACAAAACAATTCATTTATATAATTCAATTTCATCAAAATTGAGGATATTACATTCACCCCTCCTTAAAAAGAATTTTGCCCCCAAAATTCACACCTAGCAAGCTTATGGTGAATGAGAACTCGACTTGATTTTAAACCTCAGGGTTAACATTCCTACATAGATATCCTCAACATCCTTTGTTTATATTCCAATTCCCATCTTATTACTAAAATTGGCACCTAAATTTAAATTCAAGTATAGCCACATCCCTAGTATTCACACTTTATCATCTCTTGATGATATCATTCTCATTTTGTGATTTCAATTTCATTTGGTAATTTCTCTTTTCACCTAGGTTTCCAATCAATGATTCATTATTTTCACATAAGGGTGAGGAGACACCTCAAACCCTAGGTCACATCATTAACCTCATCTTAGGGTATTCATTCTCATATCTCAATTTTTAAGCATGACGTGTGTCCTCCCAATCTCTCTCACTCACAATGAGATGAAATAAGCATTTGACTACAACCCAAACACAAAGTTCATTCCATTCCAAGAGCAGAGATGGTATATCCACACATCATCTTTTGATTTCACATTTTATGTCAAATCATACTCGATATGACACTAAACATACTTGTTCTTAATTCCATAGTATACTTATATTTCATGAAATCAAGTGATCCTTTTCTTACTCTTAATATTGGGCACAACTTCTCTCAAGTTTTCATGACTTTATTATATCTTTTATATTTACACATCATGTATTATGAGCCTTAGCCGCTTTCTTGAGGTCTCTATGGGTATAGGTACCTTTGGAGTGATCCTATCCTTATGCATCAAGGGAGTGCCTCTCATATTCACCTATTAGGCTACATGATCCTCATGGAGATAGCTAATCTCCTGAGTCATGTACCTTAGGCAAACCTAGTTGTTACCTCCCGACCACATGGTCATGTGCATTCAGGGCATATCAGCTCCCAACCCATCGGTCCTATGTCCTCTAATACACCCTACTTGACCCTAGGATTGCATTAGGACTCTACCCTTCCCAAGGGTTTCTTTGTGATGTGACATATTTTAAGCATATTATTCTCTCAATTAATTCTTTAACATGAATTGCCTTCATCTCTCTCTTTTGAGTACACATTATGCAGCATATTCCCAGTACTGGGCTCGGGCCACCTTCCCTCCGGGGCTTGGTACCATGTTAGTCTTCCCTCTTGGGCTTGACCTTCTATGATCTTCCCCTCTAGGGGATTGATCCTAAACATCTACACTGTGGACTTGGGCCACCTTCCCTCCTGGGCTTGGTTCCATACTGGTCTTCCCTCTTGGGCTTGACCATTTCATGGCCTTCCCTCCTGGACTTGGTCATCCACTTAGGCCACCTTCCCTCCTGGGCTTGGTGCCTTACTGGTCGTCCCAATCCTAGGCTTGACCAGTTGTGTTACTTAGAGATGGCATACTTGGGTTCAAAGAATATACATGCTTTCATCTGTATATCTTCAACTCTTCACCCCTCTAGGTGAGGGTTGATACTTAAATATGTGTGTTCACTTACCTTTTAAGGGAAAGCCCTAGCCTAGGGTGCCTTCTTGGCTCATAGGAGGAGGTTGGCTCTCTAGCCACAACCTGATTCCAAGATCTAAGGTTTTTCCTTCCTCATAGGTCATCTACCCACTCTTAGGTTAACCCACCCTAGGTTGGCACACTAACCCTAAAGGTTTCATATTTTCATTATTTTCTTTCTTTCATCATTATGCATAAATTTTATCATTGTAACTTATAAACCCATGTTTGCTCAACCTCTGGGCTACCCCCTCATGGGTTCTATCCATTTAATGAACTGGGGCCCCCTTTCCTTGTAGGGGCTTGGTGCCTTGATCAGCCTTCCCCTCCAGGGGCTTAGCCATCATAACCAAACTTCTAGCGACAACATGAGGGGTTGAGCAAGTTATATTCAGATTTTCATCTCCATATATACAACTATCATGTTCTTATATTACTTAAGACCTCTTATATAAATGTCATGCTCCTCATGAACACATGCATGGGAGATTGGGTCACCTAAACCCATCCCTTTATCTTTCTTATTCCTGATTTCAAGTTTCATATGGGTGGTGGTTCATATCACCACTCCATGCTTGTTATTTAAGAATAAGGTTTTAGGGTTAGGGTTAGGGTTAGGGTTAGGGACTATACTCTACCCCTTAGAGTTTCCCTATCCCTAGACTCTCTAGAGTTTTCATACCCTAATGGGTTATCACAAACCAAGTCCTTCCTTTTTTAAAGGGCTCACTGATACTTGTATCTTTCTAGTGTCAACCCTCTCTAAAGGGACCTACACAAAAGGTTATATCTTTTGACATTTACTTCTCTAAATAACAATTTTCTTTTCAAGGCTTAGTAAGAAAAGAGATGAGAAACCTAAAATATACATTATTCTTTACTAATGTTTCTCTTAAATTTCTAAGGACGATTTGAAATCATAAACTACTAAGTATTAGTTGATGAAACTGGGCTCTGATACCAAATGTAATAACACACACTTTTGAGTGTCCAAAAGACCTTAAAGTCATATATCATTACTCATAAATTCTAGGATAAGATTCAAGAAATAATACAGAATAGTAAACAATCTTCATTAATGAACACATATCTACATATTTGCATAAAAAGATCCTCTAAGGAGTTACATAAATTTTATAAAGAATTAACTTGTACATGTGTGAAGACATACCTCTAAGACTAAACCTTCATGAATAACTTTTGTATCTTCAACATCTTTATCATGTAACCTCATGTCCACAAATCAAGTATACATGATACCTAAAATGCCAACAAACAAATATGCGGTCAATATATTTCTATACTGGTATGTGTGATCATCCAATAATCACAAGTACACATATAAAAAACATCTCTTATTTGAACATAAGAACATAAACTTTCTTTCATATTCTAACCCACATCTGGTCTACTACCTCAGGTGTAATCACTGTCCCTCTTGGGCTCGTGTGCATTACCCTTAAGATCAGTCTAACTTAGGGTTCAAAATATTGTTATTAACTTTATATGATACTCATAGGAACTTTATAATTTGCAAGAAGTAAATAAACAAGCAAGCAATTTATCATTCGTTCAATCTCATCAAGAAACCTCAGCACACTCAAAATTCGATACATGTATTCATAAGCATAACCATGTACCTTATGTCACTACAAAAACTATGCAGAATAACTCATGTACTTTAAGATTGCATCCAAACATCCAAGATATAAAGTATTCAATCTGAAATGTACATACTACATATGTTTCACCATGTATTCACATTACATTAAACAAATCTAGATTCGTTCTTGAAGTAGGGTTTAGGGCTATCTCATGTTTAGACTAGCGATTAGGGTTACAAACCCTAATTCCATCATATCATGGTTTCTAAGATTACAACCTTTAGTTATGCATATTAGGTGAAACCCTAATCACCATCATAAGTATATTATACTATCTGTGATCCCTAGATCATATTACTATCATTAAGATCATATCAAGATGTCCACATTGGTTTCAAAACCCTAAAACAACATGTATCTGATTATTAATCTAGAAATATCAATTATTCATCAGTATCAAGGATTTGTTCATTACACATGTCAAGATCAGGTATTAACTCAACATGTATTGCATATAGTTTTGGAATAGGAAGATTAATTAGACTCAGATTATATTTTCTTTGGATTCCTCTCATTTTTCTAAGCAATTCAATATATAGTTTTTCTATTTTTTGAGTTACCATTAATTAACTACATTTATTGCAAGATAGGTATAAACTGACCAGTCATGCACTGACACGTTAGCACGACGAGCATTATCTACAATGCCCTTGTGGTTGGGCCCCCAATGGCCTGTGGCCATCTCAGCACTGCATGCCTACGTGGCTGTGACTTAAAACATAATGAAAAGATAGATTTGCCCTCACCTGGCCTTCTTTGTCTCCGGGGTAAGAGGGTACTTGCCCCTATTCTCGCCTCCCACCTCGTGTTGCCCCTTCTTCGTGACCTGGCGATGTGTGAAGGTTCTGTAACTCTGTGCTTCTGGGCAGATAAAGGTTGACCACCCTATGACCACCTCCATGGGATCCCACGGACTAGGACCGAGCTTCTTTGCATCACAGCAGACGATGATCGCACACCGTCGGCTCTGTAGAGACACCGACTTGCATTATTAATGCTGCCACTGTCTGCCACCTAGTCTGCCTTCAATGCCTCCTCTGGATTCCACCTCCGACATGTCGAGATGTCAGTCGCCTAGATTTCCTAACCCAACAGTTCCAGACAGCAGGGTAGGCGCCCTCTCTCCCTCACAACGGGTCTAAGCACTACCGTTAGGCTATTGCGTGGTCGAAGCCGCCTAGTTGCTGGACCTCAACCAACCTGCCTGTCGCTCCCTCACACAGGCACTCTGTCCGCGCAACATCTACCCTAGAGAACTCAATGCTCAAGTTTGGTGACCTCTCTGTCTCCTTCTTCCTCACCAGCAGCAAGACCTTATCAGGTTGCTACTTGCCGCCTTGGCCACTACACCCCCTATTGAAGGACGTATTTGATGCAGACATTGCCATGGTGGTTTCCCTTTGTCTCAGTATCTGCATGCTGCGTTGCCGTGGCATTGGCTCCGCTCTCAGTAGGGTACCCTGCCCTTGGTTATCTCCCATCTGTTCTTTGTCCTGACATTACCGGGTTCCTTGTAGGTTCTTGTGCAATGGTGAAATGGGAGGTGTTGGGCATCATGGTGGGGATGAGAGAGATCTTAGTGCTTCTTGCATGGGTTGTTCATCTAGATCAGGGCACAATGTGGGGGCTCGGGATGGTGGCCAGCCTCCACAATCTGTCAACCTTCCATGATCGATGTCCTAGGTCTATACATAGTTTAAGACATCCCCAAAAGAAGGAGTGATGGCATTTCTTATATAGAATTGGGGTAGGGTTTGACGAGTCTAGTTTCCACACCCCTACTTGCGTGCTTGCCACACAACTAGGCAAGGAACGAAGGTGATTACTTCCTTAAAAAGAAACCATCCTTCTTCTATAAAACTCTTATCTTTTAATTGATTTAGGAAACCCTCATGAGTCTGAGATTATTCCCTCCCTCTTTCTCTTTATAATATATAAACTTTTTAATATCTTTTTCCATGAAAAACATGCTCTTTTTAGACATTATTTAGAACAATCCATTAACTCATGAATTATTCTTTTCTAGTCAATTTTCTAGAATATTCTTCTATTTAATTATCTTGTGCCACGAGCACCCTTGTTACCAAGGTGATTAACGTTATTATTCCACCAATAATACTATTGGGGAAAATACAAAACAATTCATTTATATAATTCAATTTCACCAAAATTAAGGATATTATAGAGTACTTGCACACTCAATCTTGGTTTGGAAGATGAGATATCACATTTTATCACTTGTTTGTTTTGGTTTACTTTTTTGGTTTTGGACCCTTTTTCATACCCAAAGGATTCAATCCATCCCATTCCTCCTATTGTGGATGATATCATTCTAAAATCTTACAGAAGTTCTTCACTGGATCCATAACTATCACCTCCACCCTTCATCCTCACTTTAAAAACCAAAAATATATTCTAATCATTTCACCTTGTGAACAAGTGTTTGTAATATTAGATATGGGAATTTAGTTTGAGGTGGTACTTTTTTATATGAGATATGTTCCTGTGTATGACATGCTACTTGCTTAAGCTTTTTGCCTTTTACTCCCAAGGCTAGCCCTCAGTGTAAATGCTACTTGCTTAAGTTATTTTTAATGTTGAGACCAGCCTATATTTTTTAGATAGATTGTGATGTATGGATCCCACTCATGGTAGTTTGTGTTGTATACTTTTGCCAAGTTGTATATGAACTCATCGAGCTTTAAAAGGGCCTTGTTTGGGTTGCAATACACTTTTGGGCTTAGTTTCATCCTTAAACCTATATTTCATATTAAGTAGGCTAATATGAAATGTGTACACTATAACAGTTGAATATCAACATAATTTTTAAAGTAAACAATCATTTAAAAAATGTACACAAATCATACATGGATTGTAACAAGTATGACTCTAAATTACATAAAAATAAGATTTTTATAGACCATTATTGTGTCATAACTGAGTTGTTAACTCAAACGGTTGAATTTTCTATAGTCCACACACACTATATAGTTGTGTATATATATATATATATTTATATATATATATATATATATATATATATTGTGTGTGTGTTCTTGGCTAAAAGAATTGTGTACCTAAGTACATATTGCTTACATGTACCCACTTATAATTATAATGATTGTAAAATTTAACAAAAAAACCTAACCTTATGGCTGTGATGTACACTCCATAGATAAGGTGTGTATCAAAACTTACTACAATTTGATATAGATAGATCATCTAATTAAAGAATATATGTATTTTCCAATCAACGGTAAGTTGCAAACATGGTTGATATGTTGATATATCTAGTGATCCATGTAGGATATGGTTATGATTTTGTAAACACATATAATCTATATAGTGTTGAATATGTCTATATGGTTGGATTTTATGAACATACTCCATATATACAATTTTCGTGTCTGGTACACATAAGTTGCATGTACCGACTGTTACACACTTTCTAACATCTATATGGATAAAAGAATTGTGAACCAGAGTAAATATAGCTTATATGTACCCATCTTTATTTATGATGATTGTAAAATTTAACAAAAAAATCTAACCTTGTGGATTGGATGTACACTCCATAGGTAACATGTGTATCAAAACTTACCACAATCTGATGTAGATAGATAATCCAATTAAATATGTACATTTTCTAATCAATGGTAAGCTGAAAACACTACAAAAATGTTGATTGATATGGTGATATATCTCATAATCCAAATGGGATATATATGGTTATAATTTTTAAACAGATCTAATCTATATAGTGTTGAATCAAACTATATGGTTGGATTTTGTGAACATACTGCACATATACCATTTTCATGGTAGGTACACACAAGTTGCATGTACCGTCCGATACACACTTCATACTAATTAGACAATGCATATTTCAGTTAATATCCTGATATATGGTATCATGGGACATGATTATGAGTACATCCATACATCCAATTTCAACTCCCAAAATGTACCCTTCACTTTTATCTCAAACTACATATCCATAATCTGACTAGAGTTACTTCACTCCTTTTGTCATTGTTACAGAAAAGCATTCTGGCGCATACATTGCACTCCATGTTGATTGTTTCACAGAACATTCTGTATGTAAAATATGATTAAAGAGAACTTGTGGCTTATCACTTCTTATTTAATTAAGATTACTCTTTTAAATTGAACTTTACTTTATCAATCTAACATAAGGGAAAGTAGAATGACTCGATCTCATGTGTGTTGTGTTAACAAAGATTCTTATTTTTTGTCTATTCCTTTTTGTATATATTGGTGTTTGACTTTTAGCTTAACTAATTATTTCACGGAAACACATAAGACAACTTTTAATGTATGTTTTTATAGAGTGAATCAAACCATGTCTTGATTATGTTCTTGTTAATGCATTATTCCATATTTGTTATGTTTCTTTTAGGCTGACTTGGTCATTATACAAATATAGACATTTGGATATACTTTTTGGCTCCTCCAACTAAATTTCTTTTATCAAAGTCATTGTTTTTTTGTGTTAGGACTGAAAATGATTTCTAATGATTTTGTTTCATTCATTTTTTATTTTTAGAATTTAGCAATTATATTGCAGTCATTACTTTTTAGTGCTAGGAGTGGAGATGATTTCCTATAGATTTTTTCTTGTACTTTTTTGTTTAGAAAATTCTCTTGCCATTAATATTTGATGTTTTGTATGTGCTTAGATGCTACTGGAAGAAAATAAAAAGAAGATATTCTACTACAACAGTTTTTCACATGTGACAACAAAGTTATAGGTGATCTATGTTTGTCATATCATTATCTCAAGTACATATATTATATATATTATGCAACCACATTTCGGAAGAGAACCACATACTATCTAAGTTTATGTTTAATGAAGTATGATGTAATATTGTCATTCTTATCATTATTTTTTCATTTTTAGTAGTGTAAGAATGGGCCTTTTATGTTAGTTTTCCCCTATTAAATATTAAACTACATTAGATATCTTTCGTTTGGAATTGTTATATCACATAGTTCTATTTATTGCTCAATTATTTCATCCAATAAAAGTTAGAAACTAAAAGTATTTTCTTATATACCGTAAGAAGGAGGTAAAGGGTCTTTTATTCAGTTTAAGGGTCAACAATGAACGTGCTCATGTTTGGACGTTCAAATCATCACTTGTTTGCTTTTATGGCATTAATGCCATGGTTGGTCCAACTATTGATGCAACAATAGAGGCAAGCCCTACTTTTTTCTAAAAGAAAGAATGCATGGAGAGAAGAAGTAATCAACTCCTCTCTACCTATGGTTCATCTTGACAGAGCTAATGATATTTTTATAGTTAGATATTTATATTAAAAGAAACAATAATTTACATTGAGGGAAGGAAGATGGGCAACAAGTTGCGGCACCAATTCTTTCTGAATAGCAAAACCAATCCTTCGAAATATTACATCTATAGACTTGGGGTTCACGACATTATTGTGCATAACATTCTGAACCCTTTTAAGAAGTTCCACAACTTTAGATTCTAAAAAACCAAAACTATCAAATCTAAAAGGTATAAAAATGTGTTGATTGTCGACACACACTTTCTCATACTTATCTACTTTGGTTGAGGCAGCTTGGAGAGCATCTAGTCCTATAGTAAATGCTCCACCACTCAGTCCCACAAGTAGATAAATCCCTGTCAGATCCACGCATGCATGTTTTCCTCCAACCCATCTAAAAATTATGATATCAGTCGGTCTAAAAGTCGATCACCACTTCCATGTCGAATGTTGGATCAGTCTTTTATTTTTTTTAATCTGTTCTAAAATTATGAGTAGTAGTAAAAGATCTCTTTTTGCTGCAAATATGTTTCACTTTAGGAATAACCATAAAAATTGGTGTTGATTTTGTACAAGTGGAGTGGTTATAGATTTATTTTAATTGTGTTGTTTGGTGATTACATCAATTCTTGTAAAATATAGTGATATATTTAAGATTTATTTGTGAGTTTCTCATATACCATCAAACTACAGGGAGAAATATCATCTCAATTCAAATTTGGGTTCTCTTCTTGACTATATAATTAATCGAACCATTTCAAGTCATAAGTGAGGTTATATTTAGTAAACATATCTAAATATTGTTAATTAAAAATCATTTGAAAGTTGTTTGTACCTCTGATAACAATGGGATATTCAGCTGCTAATTAGTATTATCTTTGAAACCAATAATAATAAGAAGATACAATATACCAAATGACATATATTTTAATTGAAACTTTTTCAATAAAATGTAACCAACTACATAAGTATTTAACATTGGCTTTCTATGGGACTTAGTCAATTAACCATCATTAAGAAATTTTAAATATCTCATTCCATAAGATTATAACAGTTCTTTTTTAGTAATTTGATGATGGTACTTTTCATAAGTTAACTCGAACAAGAAGGAATTGCTATCAAGGGAAATACATTTTTCCTATATTTAGAAGAAAACTTACAATTTACTATTATGTTATTACATGCTCTGACTTGATGTTGAGTTATGTTTTTTTCCTTGATGAAAAATTTTATGATATCATTATTTTAAATTTCATCTCCTCTATAATTACCTCAATAATATTATATATGTCAATCTTGGCATAATTCAATTGAATTCATCATCTCTTTAAGTTAAATGTTTTCATGTTGGCAAAATATTGTTGCATTGGTGTGAGACGAGACACGAATCTTATGATTGATATCTTGCTTAGAGATAGACAATTGTCTAAGAAGAAGACCATACCAATGAATTATCAAATTCTAAAACATATTTTGTTTAAATTTACAATATAAATTTTATATTTTTACAGAGTACGTGCAACTATACGTGTACGTTTAGTAGTTATAAAAATAACTCAAAGAAGTTCTTTGCTAAATTACCAACTCATTAAATATTTATTTTAGTTTTATTTATCCTCATGACCAACCATGTTTCCAAATACTATATATATTGTCCAAAAAAATATTGTCCTTTTGTTTTCCACTCAACCTTATTTACATAAAATCCACTCACAATTCAAGATAAATACTCATAACTGATTTGCAGTCAAACAAAACTGAAATAGATGCCTACTTTTAAGAGTCTAATAAACTAATGACATGATCTCTTTCTTTCCTTTTTCATATTTCTTTCTGTTCTGCTTCAAGGCCATTTATAGTAAACTACTGTTTGTGGGTTTCCTTGCCCGGTTTGACAATCATGTATTTATTTTAATTCTATTGATCAATTTTTAGAAAAAAAAATTCCACTAAATTATCCTTACAACAAGCCATGTTTCCAGATACCACTACTACAGAAATGGCTTATAACGTCACATTTATAGGTGTCGGTTGTATACAAGAAACCGACGCCTAAACCATACAATGTCGATTGAATACACAAACCGACTTGTATCTCTGAAGAACAGCCAGACATGGGTATCTCTTTTTATTCAGCGTCAGTTCCTCAACTCCCAACCGATGTCTAAAATCGACTGCCGAATCTAAATTTTTAGTGAAAAAAATTACCTCTAAATTTAACATACGACGTCAGTTATTAACTAATTCACCGATGACTAAAGGTTTTTCGTGAGACAGAAATTGGACCCATTTTTATCATCGGTGTTCTTGTAATAACCGACGCCGAAGTGTTTTCGCGCGTTGTCCCCACGAAAATTTTCACCCCCCTTTGTCTTCAGTTTTCTACGGCAACCGATGACTATGGTCAGAATTTGAGAACATTTTTTTGTCGACATATGTAGATAGATGTCAGTTTTTCTAATTGAAACCGACGACTATCATTGAGCATATGTGTCAATTTTTTGTGGTAACTAACACCTATTGTTATAAGTGTCGGTTGTTTTTAACAACTGACACCGAATGTTAACTTAATATCACCCGCGCAAAGTAGACTCTTCCCCTTTCTCTGTTTCATTGTGATTGAAGCTTAGGTCTGGCAATTCCACCCCCTACTCCCTCCTCGTTGCACACCGCCGCCGCTCCCTACTGCTCCCTGCTCACCACCGTCTTGCCGCCCCTTCTCCATGCTCACCACCACCTCTGCCCTTCTCCCTGCTCGCCACCGCCGGCGTTGTGCTCGTCGACTCCCTGCTCGCCGCCACCCAAAATCACAACTGTGACCTGCTCAGTCCTCCTCTTCGTGCTCCCTACCCTCTGCCGCCCAAGGTCAGCCCCAAGGTCGCCGCCGCCGCCCAAGGTCAGCCCCCCATGACCTAGCTTTGTTTCTCCCTTAAACATGTACTCAAACAAATTGATGGTCTGATGAATGATCACTACACATCATTGTTTTCTTCTCTTCCATCATTTTGGACATGATTGAGGTGATGCTAACTCAAATTAAAGGGACCATCACCACATGGCTGCACTTGCTAGCAACTTGGGCCTCCTTGCTTTTGATCATATTAATAGCATTAAGATTGATTTATTAGCTAGCAAGAATAATTCCTAAGTAACTTTCTTCTTGGAAATTCCTAGGTAATTTTCTTTTTTATTTATTGCAGTAGCATCGACAACCTTCTTCTTGGAAATTCCTAGGTTACTTTTTAACATATACATTAGTTCATTACTTATCAATATGGTTTTCTCATGATTCAATTAATTATATGGCATGATGATACTGATATGAATCCATGATAAAAGTTTGATGGATCATCATAAGACATTTTATATGCACATAGTTTTACTTAATTTGACCAAAGTAATTCGGGTTGTCTCATGTTTGAACTAGGAATTAGGGTTACAAACCCTAATTCCATCATATCATTGTTTTTAAGATTACAACCTTTAGTTATGCATATTAGGTGAAACCTTATTCATCATCTTAAGCATATTAGGTTATCCATGATACCTAGATCATATTACTAGCATTAAGATCATAGTAAGATGTCCATGGTTTCAAAATACTAAATCAACATGAATAATATTATTAATCTAAAAACTTCAATTATTCATCAAGAGTTTCTAATCATATATGAAAAGATCAGTTATAATTCTTAACCTAACCCTAATGCAAGTAAGAGATGATGGTACATAGCCTCTTGTGTGATTATTATAATGATAGAGTACTATCTCTCTCTCTATATATAAGAATGACAGCACATGTATTTGTTGGCCTAGAAACCCGTCCAAGATTTACTCATTAGGAGTAAATCTTAGATAGTCCCCGGTTTGGGACTATTCTTGAACACGTAATCTCACTTAGTATGTAAGTGTATAATGTGTATTTGGTTTTCAAGAAAATTTCGATAGCATTTCCCCGTTCATTCTCTAAGTACATATCTAATTGGAGAACAATGGGAAAATGCTGCCGAAATTTTCTTGAAAACCTAATACACATTATACACTTACTAGTGAGATTAGGTGTTCAAGAATGGGATAGGTGGTACACATTTATTATATATAAGACCTTAAATCCTAAAGTTTTAACCATAAAACCTAATCTTTTAACCCTAGACCCTAATCTTGTTCTAATATATACTTATTTTCTCTTTGATCATAGAATGGATAGATCATGGATGTCCATTCCAAATCGCTACACCCGAGAGTTTATTTCTGGTCTTGATCAGTTTCTGGTCTTGATCAGTTTACACAACATCAACGAAGTGAGTGTTTATATTGAGGAACATACCAATTTCATCAAGAGACAATATCCTTGAGCCAATTCAATGTGGCTTGCTAGAGAGCATAACAAGACATTCATTAAGTGGTTTGAAGATAAAGTCTTACACCAACTATCTCAAACACCAAATAACCTTACTGAAACTATCAAATGCCTCACCTTTAAACCAAAATTGAATGTTATGTCTTATGAAGGGTTTTACATAAATGGATTCTCATATTACACAAAGCGTCAAGATGATAAGAGTGTCGTCCAAAACAGTGGGGTCACCGTTCAAGCGTCTTCATTGTTTTTTGCAAGTGCAAAGGATAAGAGTCCAAGTGAAGCTAAAATGTCATATTACGGTGTCATTGAAGACATATGGGAGTTTGACTATGTAGATTTTAGAATTCTGCTCTTTAAATGTAATTGGGTTGATAACACCAAAGGAGTTATAGTGGATGAATTGGGTTTCACATTAGTGAACTTTGAAAAGATTGGCAAGAAGGGTGAATCATTCATATTGGCATCACAGGTGAAATAAGTATTTTATATCGATGATTCTGCAAATGATAAATGGTCGGTTGTTCTTCATGGTAAAATACAGTTCATTGAAAATCCTATAGATGAAGAAGAGTACTATGATAAGTATGATGACTCCAGTTCATTCTCAGTTGGGTTGCCAACACCACCAAATATTGAAGTTAATGATGACTTGTATGTGTGCGGAGATCACAATGAAGGATTGTTAATTGATAAAAGATCACAATATTAGAGGCATGCATGTTTATATTTTTTATATGTTTTATTTTTCTGAATGTGAACTTTACAATGTGAATGTGAACTTTACAATGTGAATTACTTTACAATGTGAATGTGAACTTTACAATGTGAATTACTTTACAATGTGAATGTGAACTTTATAATGTGTACTTTACAATGTGAACCTTACAATGTGAATGTGAACTTTTAGATGGTTGAGCATTCTCCTGATGACCGTGTAGATGATTACTGTGAGGGTGAGGACGTCAATGCGCCGCCTCACAATGTAAGTTTTAAAAATATATTTTTTTATATGTTTTATTTTTCTGAATGTGAACTTTACAATGTGAACTTTACAATGTGAATGTGAAATTTACAATGTGAAATACTTTACAATGTGAATGTGAACTTTACAATGTGAATTACTTTACAATGTGAACTTTACAATGTGAATGTGAACTTTTAGATGGCTGAGCATTCTCCTGATGACCGTGCTGATGATTACCGTGAGGGTGAGGACGTCAATGCGTCGCCTCACAATGTAAGTTTTAAAAATATATCCCTGAGGTTTCTATCTATATGTTCATTTATAGTTATATCCTGTAAGTGTGTTTTTTTTGTCAAATTTTATGTTGGTGATGTACCCCCTGAAGAAATTGGGGTACTTGATGAGTAGCAAAAAAATTGAGAAAGTGAGGGGCATCAAAATGATGAACAAGTTACTACAACAAAGGGGCAATGGACCCAAACTGACTGTGGATTTTGATCATGCAGGAAATCCAGTTGGAGTGAACCACAACTCATTTATTTCATATCTTGGGGTTCTTACTCGCAGCCATTGTAGTCATATTTTTGAATCCTGGCATAAAGTTCTTAAGGGGAAGAAAGACTTAATATGGAAGGAACTATGCATGAGTTATTATTATTTGCAATTCTATTTTTGTAAATTACTAATTTTTAGGATACAAGTTAATAGCAATTCTATTTTGCAGAGTATATTTGATTTGGATGAAAAGTTGCATCGTAAATGTGTGATGAAATGTTGTGGGAGGGTCCTAAGGAACTATAGGACAAATCTCACCCAAGATTACATATGTGATGCTGAGAAGAGGTTCTTGATTGATTTCCAATTCTAGATATTGATCACTTTTTGACTAACTCTACACTAATAATTTTTGTTTGTATTCTCTTTAAAAAATAAATTTAGACAAAAGACAACCACTGAGCAATAGAACTACCTTGACACCAAAGACTAGGAGGACTTTGTTACCCAAAGAAAAATGGATGAATTCAAGGTATTAAATGCCACTCCCAATTTAATTAATATATGTTATTATGTATTCACCTATTCAAGATTAACCTTTAGTGTTACTAACCAAATCAATGTGCTTACTAACAAGGCTATCAGCGATGCTCAAAGAGCAAGGCATGCACTGAATGTGCATGAACACACAATGGGTCCAAAAGGCTATGTAGGCGTTCACCAAAGACTACATGTTGAGTCTACTTCTCAGTCTGCTGCTACTCAGGAGTCATCTACTATTGGTCCCACACCTCTACCTTGCCATGCTATGTGGATAGCTAGGAGGCAAAACAAGAAGGGAGATATAACAAAGCCCGAAACTGCTGAGGAAGCTGCAAAAATGGTAAAATTCAACTCTTAGTAGCTAGTCTTTTTAAGATGATATGTTTATGTATATATGTATATAACATTCTTTACATAAATTTGTAGGGGTTGAAGTCATGTCATCTAAAAAATTAAGAATATATCGTTGCAGAGGCACAGGCTTACCCAGACCTTCTAGGGGAGATGTTTCATGGGACTCCAATACCAGCTGGTGTGGTTTGTGTGAGCCTGATACATATACTCCCCGATTGGAGGGATCTTCAACTGCCATATGCCCACCCAGATTCTGAAACGCTTGGTGAGGCAGAAGGCGGAGTGATAATGTGGCCCACAGTGGATGTCGTCTATACTAATATTGTATGGTAAATTTACATTACGTTAATTTGTTAGTGTGTATATATGAGTCAATTGATCTGAAATTATATATACAGGTCAAAAAGATGACACCTGCTACATCTCGGCCTCCACGTCCACCTCCTCAACTACCAAGTTGGCTTCCAAGGGACCTACACGCCTCGTTAGGTTCTAATTGTAGGGGTATGGCAGTATGGATCGACGAACATGATCAAAATTGCCCTATAAATGTTACAATTCTGGAGGAAGCTACAAGTCAATCATACAATAACAATCTATTTATACAAGTTTTACATACATATTAATGCATAGGTATTAATGCAGGTCAATCATACAAAAACAAGCTATTTTTAAAAGATATTTCGGAGTTGTTTCGTTATGATTGGCTGAACACATCTATGATAGAGGTGTGGATATGGTGAGATCTTGTTTATACATATGTATACCTTGTTTTATATACGATGATATGATTTGTTATATATTAATACATACATAATACATGTTTTGCAGCCACTTACATAAGATATGTACAGATTTTGCATTTTTCCATGTGGGATTTTTGGTTCCATCTTTGATTAGTCTTGTAGATACAGACCCTTCTTCAGTTACTTCATACTACTATGATGTTTTTGAATATTTTGGTAAAAATAAGAAGACGGTGATAATAGTTCCATTTAATGTCGAATAAGTTTACTTTGCTTATAATTTGGACTTAAGAAAATTATATTTTTATTGTGGATTTTGAGTTATTAATTTTTAACTTTCTTACCTATAGTGGTAGGCATTAGGAGTTGCTAGTTATTGTCTCCAAGATGTTCACTATCTATTATCTAGATCTTACGGAGAATGAATTGAATACATTATATGGACACACAATAAAAGGCCATTATTCTCATGAGAAATATTTCATATTTTTATATCTGTTAACATCTGTTATTACATTACTATTTAATTATGCAATTTAATGTGTTACATTAACATGTAGGACTTTACAAGAGTTCAAAAAAGTTGGAGGAAAGGTCCCTATGAAAAAGAATCAGCCACAAATTTGGGAGAATGTGAAAGTATTTTTCCGACTCCAATGTATATATTATTTATGTGAACTGTGCTTATTTGTATTTTTGAATATTTTGTATGTTTCAATTTATAGTGTGCTACACAAGACAACAGCTGGGCATGTGCCTACTATGTGATGTGATTTATGGACCTAGTCATCAAATATGTCGTAATGGAAATCGATATTGTACATCATGTATTATATATAGTCTCATTAAATAATATGAGATATATCAATCTTATTATATATTATTAATTATATATATACGCCATTCTCTTTGCAGGTGTTTAAAACTGACTTCAGCACATGTGGAAAGTTATTAGATGTACATACTCCCTATATGAAGGAGGAATTAGATGTTGTAAGAGAAGAATAGGCAAAAGCCCTACAAGTAGTGGGAATTTTTAAATATAATTGGGACAATGATGACAACGATGACGATGATGAATAAAGAATGATGTTTTTAAACTTTGTTCTCATAATTATTTTTGTATGAATGTGAATGACTTTTCTGAATTGTCATATGTGTGAATGTGACTGACATTTTCTGATAAATACATGAATGTTTGAATGTGAAAAGAGATGAAATGAATAGAACTGAATGTGAATGTAAATGGCTTTGTATGTTTCTACATGTATCTGATCAATACATGTGTCTGAATGTGAATGACTTTGCAGGTTTGTGGCATGTTGTTGGCTAATATCAAAGGATGTTGTAAACATGTAGTTCAGAACTAAACTGCAAGTTCTGCATCCTACGACCAGCCATACAATAGACCTACAAACTGATAAGAAAAAAAAATCAGAACATAGGCGTCAGTTATTTGTATAAAACTGACAATAAAGACATACATCGTCAGTTATTAGCAAAAAACCGATGTCTCTTCCATGACTGGCATCGGTTATCAGTAAGAACCGACACCTATTGTGGCCAGGCACGGCCGTGCTGGTAGGGATATGGCGTCGATTATTGTTTAATAACCGATGTGTTTAACAATGATATACTATAGATTTTCTGTACTAACCGACGCTTATAATTCCCTTTCCGGTGTGTTTTTATTGGCAGGAAGGGTTATGACGTCGGTGTTTGTTTAATAACCGACGTCTTTGATCATGATATAGTGTCAGTTTTCGTTAAGAATCGACGCCTATACTTCCCTTGCTGGCGCATTTTCGGTGGCGGAAAGGGTGACGCTGAAGGTGTCAACTTTTAGCGGCGCTCACTTGGGTGTCGCTTGAAAACCGACACTAAGCCTCTAAATAACCGATGCCAAAGGCCTTTTCTGTAGTAATGTACTATACTTTTATCCATTTTTTTTTCACTCAACCTTATTTACATAAAAATCACAAGAAAATACTAATAACTGAGTTTTCAGTCAAACAAAATTAAAATAGATGCATAATTTTTAGAATCTAATTAATTAATGGCAAGTGGGGTCACTCTCTTTCTTTACTTTTTCATAGTTTTTTCTATTATGATTCCATGTCATATGGTGAAAACTATCCTTTTTTCATTTTCCCTACCCAATTCGCACATCATTCATTTATTTTAGCTTTGTCATTCAATCTTAAAAGGAAAGTTTGATGCATTATCCTCACGATCAACCGTGTTTTCAAATAGCCATTTTGTTTTCTACTCATCCTTATTTACATAAAACTCAACCGCCCACAGTTATATGTAAATAATAATCATTGTTTTTTGTCAAACAAAATAGAAATAGATGCATATTTTTTAAAATCTAATTAATCAATCTATACTATTAATCTAATATATATATATATATATATATATATATATATATATACATATAGATATATATACTATTATGAAAGTGAATGTCAACCACTAAGTAGAAACAACATTTTTTTTCACAAAAATATTGTTGCCAATCAGAATTCACTATTTTGAATGTGGATGATGATGGTGCACTCTCTCTGCTTCCATTTATCAGTCTTATTTTGTTGTACTTGACTCACCCAAAATAAGAATTATATAAACATACAATAAGAAATATTGTTGTTATCCATAACAAAATATTCTTCCTAACAATGATATTGTGTTTGATTTATGCTAAATATGATATGAATTTCATCATCAAGTAAGTTCATTTTCTAAAATGGAGTTGTCTGATCTAAGTGTTATATAAACTCGCCCTGATAATGGAAATGGAAAAACAAAGAAACAACTTAACACTTCCAATGTCCTTCTAGGAATGGTTTTTTCTTATGGAAAGATAAATTTGAATATATAGTGTGAATAATAATATTGGTGTTTAGAATTTTAATATGCACATCGTAGCTATTCAGAAATGAAGAAGGTTTTCTCAAGTCAATGGCATTAACCATGATCATTAAAAAAAACAATTAGTTGTTATACAATGTCAAATAGTGTCATCCATGACATACGTTTCAAAATATTTTAAAAATGTATTTACTATATTATTTTATTAGAACTCACAAGATCAATCAAAGAAATGAATGTATAATATACACATTTCAATAAATACTCAATATCTATGCTACTTCGAGAACAAATTCTTGTTTAATTAAACAAGTTAAAAGCATGGCAATACATTTTCATTTCTCTATTTTCTATAAAAATAAAACCAAACATTTTCATATATGTTTAGACATTTTTGTTGGTTTAATGTGATCTAATTTGAAACATGACAAGCTTTAAATAATATTCATATGACATTTTTTTATTATAAGTTAAAAAGTAGTTAAATTAAAAATATATTTATTTGAAGTGTATATAAAGTATAAATATTTCTTCATTTTATAAATAAACATTTTCTAATTGTAGAAATTTATGAAATTGTAAGTAGTCACACAAATATGAATAAGTGACACTTAAAAATAATCATTCTAAAGATGTATTTTTATTGTACAATTGAAAATTATATATCCCATGCAAAAAATCCCATCTTTTGATTAATTGTTTGTATTTACATTAATCTTACCTTTGAACAATAGAAATTAGTATGTTTTATTTTATAATTTTATAGCTTCCAAAATTTTAAGGTATTATAAAGACATTTAAGGAAATGTCTTCACAGAAGGTTGAGTTACAAATTAGACTAAAAATTGTGCAAATGGACTGATTTAATCTAAATTTAAAATGACACGTGCACATAAATTTAAAATGACACGTGCACATGCACATGTGTGCTCACTAGTATCTCTTTACATCTTGATATGAATGGATCTTCTCTCCCTTGTACTTTCTTGGGGGCGGTGGCTGATCTCTTCTTGTTTTTTTTGCTGGAGCAGGTGCCTAGTCTGAAGCACAAGCTCAAGGTCAAACACTGCCGAGGTTGAAAATCATGAACAAGTGGCAGCTAGGGCGGCCATAGAGGTGGACAACAAGAACTGCAGATGTATAGAGGCATGTCACAACATGTGAACTGGTTTCTTCTTCTTCTTTGACTCTTTTTCTTTCATCGCCTTACCATATCAATTTTCACACCACCTCCTTCTATCATCGTAGTGTGTAGAGCATGCCTGCTTCATCTTCTATTTTCTATAAGATGATGTGTTTTTTTTTCAAACTGACCGAGCGTTTCCTGTATTGTGTACTCTTAAAGATTGGTTCCTTCTTCTTTACCCCCTTCCTCCCTGCTCTCTCCCTCCACTTCTTCTAGAAGTTTCCCTTATCCAACCTACTGGCCCCTTTCAATGTCTTTAAGAAGAGAGGCATCATGTGACTCGGGTCCAGCCAAATGTCTGATTGGTGGAAGCTGTTCTCACATTGTCAAAACATTTGTCTTTACCTTTTCTTGATTTTTGAGTTTAGGGGTAGTAATCGGGTTTGGGTTGAGCGGGTTATAGTTTAGGTCATTTCAGGTCATCACTTTTAACTAGACTCTAAATTTACAAAAGATGGATTTTCGGGTCGAAACTCTTGATTAGAGCTAGAAAAGCTGACCCAACACGAGAAGCCCGACCCGTCCTATCCGCAACCCAATCCGATTAAACTCGAAGAAAATATAAACCCAAACTCAACCCGACCAGACCCGATATTTACCTAAAACTCAAAATGACTTGGAATTCTCAGACCTAAACCTGACATGACACCCGATCTGGTGATACGACGTGATCGAATCGGCCTGAAAAAATCACAGCCAACTTGACCCGACTCGATATCAACCTGACTTGACATTGACCCGACCAGACATCAACCCACCCAACACCAACCCAACCACATGTCAACCCGATCCAACACCAACCCGACCCATTATCAATCCAACTTGACGTCAAACAACACCATACACTGACCGATCCAATGTCAACCCGACCCGAAATCAATTCAACCCAACATTGACCCGATCCAATGTCAACCCGACTGAGTACTAGCGAGAAGCCGAGAAGTCAAGTTGAAGTTTTCCAATATATTTTGGTATGGCTTTATTATTATATTATTTAATAAGAAATAGTTTACTTGATAATCTGATAGTAAGAAAAAGGAAGGAGAAATATATGGGATAATAGATAGTAGAAAAAGAAAATAACAAGTAAAATATTTTCTTTATTTTGTAATTAATGCAACATTTTCATCATTACTCATTATCACAAGTCAAATGTGACTTGAATGAGTTTCAACTCAAAACAAGTTGATTATACAAATATACAACCCAAGCAACCCCAACTTGATAACTACCCAATTCAAAATTACTCGATTCAAACTCAAGTTAGCCCCAGAAAATAGTTTAAATTGAAATGACCTTAAGTGATTTGACGTGAACCCAAACCAACCCAATAAATGAATTTGAACAAACTTGTATCAAAATTGACCCGAACCCAACACGATTTAACCCAAAAATACAAAACAAATTGAAGGGACCAAATCAATACTAACTCAACTTGACATAAAAGGATAAAATAACCTCAAATATCCTTGACCCATAATGACCCTGGCCTAACCCAAAATGACTTGAATGATTGCCAACTCTCCACACTTAACAGACTGAGACCCAACCTAAAACAACTAGACCCAAACCGGATACGCAACCCAAGAAGACCTGATCTGATTTCTATCCAATCCGAAAATGACTCCACCCAAAACTAAATTAGCGTGAGGAAATAGTACAAATTGACCCGACTTAATATTAAGATGACTCAAAATGATTTGACAAGAACCTGACCCGATCAAATAAATTAACCTGAAAATATATATACCAAAATTGACTCGACACGAGCTTGAGTTGACCCAAAAATACAAAATGACCCGAAGGGACCCAACCTGATACTAATCCGTCCCAAACCCGACCTGACTGAGAAGAATAAAATAATCTGAATTATATTTGACTCGTAATGACCCGACCTAAAATGGCTTGACCCAAACCCGACATGACCCGCCTGATTGCCATCTTTACTCTTGATCCCAATCCTACCCACAAATAATTTTAGGTCTATCGAATCTGACTTGTGAATGCAATACCGAGAACAATTTAAAAAAATCTATGAATTTTGTAATTATTGATAATTTCCAAATGCAGTTTCTAAATTTAATTATGATAAACTTATAATGTGATTAAGAAACACATATAAAGCCTATTGTAATTTGTTCGTGAGCTTTAAAAGCAATATATATATATATATATATATATATATATATATATATATATATATATATATATATATATATATATATATATATATATATATATATTACAAGCATCAAACGCGCATGGTGCTTAAAAAAATAGTTAATCAGCCTAGAAGACTACCAGATAGTGACATATCAGCTAAATGCAAACTATATCCATTATGTTAATGACTAATTCCTAATAATCAGAGATGAGACTCCAGACATTTTCTTCTTATGGCATTCAAATAGAAGCTTGATGTTCGTTTCAATTGTCTTGAACACAATGATAGAGTCCAGTTTGGGGCCTCCATGCATCCTACAGTTTCTTTCTAGCAAGATATGATGAACATAGCCAATTAAGGCCCACAGTTTGATAACTCCATTGTGCTTTGACTTGTTACCAACACAGTTAAGGCTTTTCTTGAGGGAATACATAAATCTGTTGCTAAGTTTTAGCTGTGATATGTCCCATAGTTACTTCCAATAGTTGCAAACACCAAAAAGATGATCTGGTGATTCAATATCCTATTTATACAATTGACAGCAAGGATCAGGAATAATTATCCATTTGAAAATTTTATCCAGTGTCGAAAGGATATTCATCACTGCCTTTAGCTCGTGAGACTCCATCTAGGATGGTGAAGGTGTTAAATGCAAATTCATAATATAACTAGTACAATAAATCATATAAATCAATACAAAATCATGTAGAATTGTCAAAATAATTTCATGATTGATGAAGTAGTAATTTAATAGGCCATTAGGTGTCTTAAAGCATAGTATTTGGAATTTTATTTTAATTGTAAATTTTGGGACAATCGGGTCAATTCAGATCTAAAGTCCCCGACCATAAATTAATTTTGGATTCTTCGGTTCGGGTCAATTTCAGGTTTGGTCGAACAATCTTAGACCCTAAATCCGTTTAAAATTTTGAGTTCGGATAAGTCTTGTTTTGCCAACCCTACTTAGGTTCTCTTTGCTTTCTTCCCGTTTTTTTGTTGAAGCCTTCACTTGACTACTGGATTAGTAGATCGGTAATAATAAAACTTACAATATCGTGTAACCAAGCCAATAGCAGGCACATCCAACTTATACAAATCGAGGAAATGTGGTTATTTCGATGTGAATTCTATAGTGATGTGCTCTTAGAGTAGAGAAGCTGAGGCCCATCAACAAGCATTCATTAGTGAGATCGATTTCCTTGAAACCATGACCGCTGTTTCATATCTAGGGAGGACTAATCATCTTCCATGTTATTTATTGTTTTTTGCATATATAGTTGTATTTATATTGTTAGTGTGGTGATATGAAGGATAGGAACGAGGTACGTATGCCTTAAACCCAAGTTAAAACCAATCCCAGTCAGTGGCCCCATTCTCCGATTGCACACATCTATCCTGACGTTCCTTGTCATTTGACCCCAAATAGACAGTTCGCCGGAAGATTTGAACATAGCCGCTCATCTAACCGCTGCCACATCCGTTACTTTTCATCACAGTGATTAACATACATTGGCTATTCACGGAGCTGTAGTGTATTCTTAGATTATTTATTCAAAATAAAAAGTATATTTTTTAAACGTTATCCATAAGGACGAATAACCATGCAGTTGACGACGTTCATATATGGTTGTGTTGATATCGTTATTGTGGTAATATAGAGGATAGGAACGAGATTCATGTATCGGTCGCCTTAAAACTATGACGGATGTTTCAACTCCAGGGAAAATGAAAAATCTTCCATATTATTTATTATTTTTTAGCATATATTTCTTATTTCTTCTTATCTTTGGTTATTGTTACTTTCTGCCTATTTTGCCGTTGGTTTCAGGTGCCCATCTTGATCTACGGATATTAGGAATTATTAGAGTATGGCCTACATGATTCTATACTCTATTGACACTCTGTGTTCCATCTTTTAACACTCTTCTGACACATACACCAAATCTGTGAAAGCAAGGGAAGTGAGTCTCTCACATTATTGTAATAAATTGGGTGTAGAATCCCAGTTTGTTGGGTTTTCCTAAACTTTCTACGGGTATGACTTACATGTACGAATTGCTAGAGTATGACTCACATGGGTGTAGGAAACCCAAGGGAAACAAAATTCCAGTTTGCTCTATTCTCGATTGCACACATTCACCCTGACGTTCCTTGTCATTTGCGCCTAGATAGACGGCTGCCCATCTAACCCCTCTACAGTGGTTACTTTTCATCATAACAATTAACTTACGTTGGATGCTCAAAGAGCTGTAATTCATTCTTAGTTAAATAAACTAGTGAATGCACATGCTTTGCATGTGACTCCAAATACAAAGAAGAGATAAAATCAATATTGAGGACAAAATTGTAGATGGTAATTAGGATACTCGTAAATGGCAATGGTAGACTATCATTTAAGTTGATGTTTTGATTTAGCCTGCAATAAAATAGTATAAAATCATTGTACCGTAGCCAACTTAGACTATCATTTAACTTGATGTTTTGATTTAGTCTGCAATAAAATAGGATAAAATCATTGTACTGTAGCCAACTCCCATAATGATATCAGCATACTATAATTTTCCTTCATATTGGGATATCAATAATTTTGCATATTTTCCTTTTGAGATGTTGTCCATTATCTTAGGACTTCACTTTTTGGCTTATTTGGGTGTGGTAATTTTCTTCTGTTCTTTATGGCACATTTTGTAATAGTCATGATAACATTGTTCAAATGTCTCTTGATTTTTTGATATGTTTCTACAAAGTTTTAGAAACTCACCAATAAAAATGAGCAAAATCCAGGAATGTACAAAACATTTTCATATTCATTTTCCACTATAGCATGGAATTCAACTAAGCAAATGTGTTAAATTAAGTTGCTAGTCTAGATAGAATTGCAGTACTTTCAATTATAAATTAAGTTTCTTTCAATGTTTTTTAATCATAAAAGGTGTTTATAGTCATGTGTGTCCTCAATATTACTTGAAAGACTTGTCTTCAATCATCTTTTTCATAGTCTTAACTGGATACGAAGTGAATCATCACATATATCTATAATTACTAATAAGTAGTTGATAATGATTATGAAAAAAGTCTTTTTACAGACAATAATATTAAATAATAATAGTTTATTTTGTTCATCTCTCATCAATATATGTAGATATGGTACATAAGATTTATGACTTCACATCATCATGCATGTTCCTATAGTGAAATATACCATTATATCTAATATCAATTTTTTAAAATGTATTTATATATAGAAATATGCTATATCCTCCATCATTGTCACCTTTTCTTATTTGTAAAATTTTGAACTACATAAAGAACAATAATATCACTAATTAAGAAGACTCTTAGAAAAATATCAATAAATAGTATTAATATGAAAGTACTTTATATGCGTTGATAATTAGAAATTAATTTTAGTTCAAAATCAAAGAATTTAATGTAATAACTTAAAATATGAGATTTATTTCAGTTATCCACACAAGATTATATAGTGAAATACAAATTTAATGGACAATTGTTTGCACTATGGGAACTTCTTAGTAGAATATTTAATTGATGCAATAAAAAAGATTTAGGTCACCATTTTTACGTTATTTTTCGACAAAGATTTTGTTAGGTTATGTTTCAGTTGATGCTCTAATCAATAAAGATATCTCAATCATCACTTCCCCATCTCTAAGAGAATTTTAAAACATTTTTCATATGTTATTCTATCTCCATAAGTAGGTGGTCATTTCAGATAAAACTATCAATTTAGATACAAAACTTGTTTACACTATAAGTTGAAGTTGTTCATTTCTTTTACTTAATCCTTTTTATCTATTCTTTTCTACCATATCACCAAAATATCCATCAAAAATCTTGTAATTAAATCATAAAATATCCCTAAATGCATCTCAAATAGGTAATTTTCTACACTTCAATATCTATTTTTGAAATTTAATAAATTTACCAGTTTACTATCTTCTAGTATTTTTGTGAATTTCCTAATTTGTATTTAATGTACCATGTACATTTTGCAATAATATGTGTGATGAACTATATCTATATGATATCTATGATGACAAACATATGGTTCTACTTTTTATTAGTTCATGTTCATGATTATGATATATGCATTATATCAAAATATGCATCAATTATATATACCTAGATATAAGTGAGGGTGTAAGTGTCTATGTGTGTACATGCACGGTGGGGGATGTAGAGTTAACTATTATATTGTTCATTGCTATTGTTTCTAATTAGTTGGTTGACCTAAAAAATCATTTCTAAAAGAATTCATTTTGGGCTAATTTCATTGTACTAAATGTTATAGCTTCTGAAATAGCTAATCCAATTTCTCAAGTAACATTACTATAGTTACAGGTTCCTAGTTACATTGTCTATATACGTATGTGTATATATATGAGTGTGTATCTATACATAATAATGTATATATGTGGTTACATAATATATGTATACATTAAGATGGCATTTAAGAGTCTCAAAATGAAAATAAATATAATTAACAATGATATCAGTGGAGACATTAAAAATTACTATGCTAGGAAATAATTCTTAAAACTACGATTAGAATAATACTTTTTAGATTTGTTTGATCTTGAAAAAATGCACATAAAATGTTCCTCACCTTTATGTCACGTAAAGATTATACAAAATCGAATTAGAATCCATGAAACCATGCACACAAAATGGTAAGTTCTCTAAAGCTATGAATTTATTATATACGTAGATTATTGAAATGGTAATAGTTTATATCGACTGCTAGAGTTAAGAATACATCATGTCAAGACCAATGCTGAAACCTGGATGTTTATGGCACATCTTGGTCAAAAGACTCCTCAAATGTCTACTTCTATAGTGACAAGTATCATTCGTGATAAAATTAACACGAAGCTAATAGCCTAATATTGTAATCGAGAAAAAGCAGAGAGGGAGCCAACTTAAAATAATAAGTTTTTCGTCGTGTTAATCCACATAGTTTTTAAAGAGACTTAATTAATGATAACACACAAACAAAGTGTAAACATCTTACTTTAAAGTGCAGCACGTGAAACGTGCTCTTCATGACATGCAGTTCCCACTCCTCTACCGACGACCATGTAAGTTTGATACCATAAGTCATGCACAAGGCAACTTCCACTCAACTAAAGTGGTCATTTTTTCATACCTCTTTCTTCCTTGCTCTGTGACAATTTCAATAGCAAGCTTCAGCTTGCTGCAGAGGGCCACTGACCTTTGAGACCTTCGAAAACAACTACTGAATTAATTTTGAACTCACCAAAGGGTGATGCTGCAGCCATCTGGTACATGAGGCATTTAAGGTTAGTGGCATTAAACACAAAATTTCGTTGGATAGACCTTTGTGATGGTTTGCTAGGCTGCAAGCTTCATTTGTTGGATAGATAAATCAATCGCTACAAGCAAACTTTGATTAGTGTGTGACTGCCTTGCTCGATTGGCATAGTTCCGCTCCTGATGAGGGATTTTGGGCTGATCACATGCGTCATGCACGGATGAAGTTCACAATGTTGCAGGATAGTTGATCGTTTGCCGCAAGCACATACCGTCACAACTGTTCGTTGGAGAAATAAAGTTGTTCTGACTTTGTGGAATTTAACAAACTAGTAGTAATCCAACAAACCAAATCATATACTTGATTTTTTTATATGACTGACATCAACTAATTACCATCTCCGGTGCCAATTAAGAATTATCTTTGTCGGCCTGCTCTAGTGTTCTACCACGCTACAAGGTTGGGTCCAAAAAGCAAGGATTGCAAAGATGACAAATTAGGTTTTATAATTAGGCCAAAAAATCAAAATGCCACATTTTTCATAATTTATTCCCTAAATGTAACGTTCTTGAACTTATTGCCCAAAATAGCACATTTGGAGAGCAACACATCCCCAACTCGGACACATTGCTCTCTCGTGAGGCAATGCGTCCCGACAGCGGATGCATTGGCCCCACAGAAGGGCAATGTGTCCCGTTGTGGGACGTATTGTTTTGTACGAGAGCAATGCATCACAGAGTGGGACGCATTGCCCTCCTGTGGGGCTAATGTGTCCGCTGTCGGGACGCATTGCACTGCGAGAATGTAATGAGTCCCAACCGAGGACGCATTGCTCCTACATGGGAGCAATGAGTCCTGCATGGGGACTCATTGTTGCCAATCTCCCATACCACCTGTTAGTACGTTCCGACCCCCGTATACTGGACACAGCCAGGATTATGTCATTTCATCCCTACGACGCAGACCTCTTGTTACAACCCCAATTTTTGGGCTCAATTGGTGAGAAATGTAATTTCTCATATTAAAGTTATTTGAACAAATAATGATATAATGTGTTTTGAATAAATGGATTTGGTTTACAATAGCCTTGATGGTTATTTTTTGGGCTTTATTGGCTATTGGGCCCAATAACAAGGAAATAAAGAAAGGAAATTCAATTATTGAGTTTTGAGAAAAGAATGAGATAGAAACCTCTAGAAGGCAAAGGAATGTAATCCAAGGATAAATTTCGTACCTCTTGGGTTCCAAGGAGTCCAAAGTTGCAAAGAAAAGGCAATAAGAAAAGAAAAGATCAATTAAATATTTCTTTATTAAGAAAGAAATTGAAAACAATGGCAAAATGTGGAAAACAAGTGGAAAGATGTGTAATTAAGTTATCCTTGATGGATTTTTGTATCCAAAGGATTCCTAATGTTAAAAGGAATACCAATGAGGGGAAAAAAGAAATCCTCAAAAAGAGTTATTTTAATAAGAAATAAACATGATAATGGGAAATAATGCATATAGATGCATCTAGAAGGATAATAAGTATCCTTCACTACTACAGAAATGGCTTATAACGTCACTTTTAAAGGCGTCGGTTCCATAAATACACCGACACCTAAACAATACAGCGTCAGTTTATAAAATAAACCGACATCAATCTGTGAAGGGTGACCAGACACAGGTATCACTTTTATTCGGTGTCGATTACTTAATAACAAACTGACGCCGAAAATTATCCGTCAAATCCAAAATTTCAAGTGAAAAAAATTACCTCCAAAAATTTAACATATGGCGTCGGTCATTAACTAATAAACCGATGACGAAAAGTTATTTGCGAAACATAAATTGGGCACATTTTGATTGTCAGTTTTACAACAATGACCGACACTTATTTTTCACACCCTTTGAGCGTCGGATTTTAAAAAAACCGCGACTATGGTCATTAATCAAGAACCAATTTTTTAATCGGTATATGTAGATAGACGTCGGTTTTTTCTAGTTAAAACTGACGATTATCATGGGGAACGGGTGTCAGTTTGTGTTGTTAACCGACACCGTTAGTATTCTGTGTCAGTTTTAATGAATTACCGACACCGAATGTTAACTTAATATCGCGCGAGCGAGCCCAACTCTTCCCCTTTCTCACTGTGTTGCACTCAGCTTAGGGTCTGGCGATTCCGGCGGTGAGCAAGCAGACTCCCTCCGCGCCGCCGCCCACCACTGTCGTTCTCCTTGCTCACTGTCGTTGTTCTCCTTGCTCGCCGCCGGCCACCTGCTGCTCGCTGTTTGCTTTCCGTTCTCCTTGCTCGCCGCCGGCCACCTGCTTGCCGCCGCTTGCTGGCCGTTCTTCTTGCTCGCCGCCGGCCACCTGCTGCTCGCCGCTTGCTGGTCTCTGCTCCTCTGCTGCCGCCACTCGCTGCTCCAGTGGCCTGGTCTCCTGCTCTCCGGCGGCCTGCTCTCTAACAGATCTCTTGCCAACTCCGGCGGCCTGCTCTCTTACTGCTCCGGTTTGCCCACTCGGCCTGCCCGTTCGGCTTCCACGTGCACCCATCTGTCTCGCCCTCTCTCCCTGCTCCGGAGCAAGATGCCCGACTGGGCTCAAATAGAGGTAAACATTATTCATTCACTTAAATACTGATTTGTATTTACTTATCTACTCGTTCATCTAATGATTTTTTATTCATCACATTATTTAAATTTAGGGCTTTATATTTATTCATCTACTTTTTAAAATTATTTAATCATCTCTTGATTTATATTTGTTTATCAACTGAGATATACTTTTTTATCTATTGCTTTGTATTTGTTTATCTACTAATTATATTTATTTATCTAATATTTTGAGTTTACTTATTTAGATTTTGCTATTGTAAATCAACCTAGGATATGAATAAATCTTGTGCTTGCATATATTTGTGCTTCTAATCCTCATGCTTGACCTAATTCAGTAAACCCTAGGAATTGATAGTATAAATACATCTAAACATTTATAAGCTATTAATATTGATTAATTTAGGAAGCATTGATATGTTGTTATGGCTGTCCACAAATGTTTTATAAGAAATTATGTGTTGAATGGGGTTGTGAACAAGGAACTGGTGTTGTATTTGTTGGCCTAGAAACCCATCCAAGATTTACTCATTAGGAGTAAATCTTGGATAGTCCCCGGTTTGGGACTTTTCTTGAAAACCTAATCTCACTTAGGATGTAAGTGTATAATGTGTATTGGGTTTTCAAGAAAATTTTGGCAGCATTTTCCCGTTTGTTCTCTAAGTACATATGTACTTGGAGAACAGCGGGGAAATGTTTTCGAAATTTTCTTGAAAACCCAATACACATTATACACTTACTAGTGAAATTAGGTGTTCAAGAATGGGATAGGTGGTACACATTTAACAATGACATCACATGTATAAACCCTAAAGTTTTAACCATAAACTCTAATATGTTTACCCTAGACCCTAATCTTGTTGTAATATATACTTATTTTCTCTTTGATCATAGAATAGATAGATCATGGATGTCCATTCGCAATCGCTGCATCCCAGAGTTTATTTATGGTCTTGATCAGTTTGTTAGATTTGCCGAGGAACATAGGAAACAACCTGGAGATAGGTTCTACTGTCCATGTAGGCATTTCGGCAACAACTTGAAAGTCAGTACTGGTGACGAAATCAGAAGTCATGTCATGTACAACGGGATTGTACAAGGATATATAGAATGGCACTGGCATGGAGAGATTTCAAACCTAAAACCAATGGATGTCGATAGCAGTGCTTGTGTGGAAGAAGAAATTGCCTCTGATGACGTAGATGTGAATGAACCAGTTCCAGTAGAAATCGTTGATGCGATGTTGGATAGTTGTGGGGTAGAGCACACCGATCCACCTCCCATGTTTAGAAACATTGTGCATGATGCGGAGATATCATTATACACGGGTTGTAAGTTTACGAAGCTTAGCGTTGTGTTGAGATTGTATAAACTGAAAGCTAACAATCGATAGATCGACAAAAGCTTCACGTCATTGTTGTCTTTGTTGAAAGAAATTCATCCTGAAGGAAACGAGCTGCCGATCTCAACATACCGGTTAAAGAAATTGTTGTGCCCAATGGGAATGGAGGCCAAGAAGATACATGCATGCAATAATGATTGTGTATTATTTCAAAAGGACTATGTGGATTTGAAAGATTGTCCAAAATGTGGTGCGTCAAGGTATAAATTGACAACTTCGGGGGAGTCCAAAACTGGTTCTCCCACCAAGGTGATGTGGTATCTACCTATAATACCACGGTTTCAACGCTTGTTTGCCAATCCTATAGATGCAAAGAATTTGAGGTGGCATGCAAATGTTAAGAAAAATAATTATGGGATCCTACGACATGCGTCTGATTCCCCACAGTGGAAGAAGATTGATCTATTGTACCCTAAATTCGGTGAAGAGGACTGGAATCTAAGACTTGGGCTTTGTACATATGGGATGAATCCGTACGGGACATTGAGCAGCCAACATAGCACTTGGCCAGTCATGCTTGTTATATACAATCTTCCTCCCTGGTTGTGTATGAAAAAAAAGTACGTTATGTTGTCGTTGTTGATATCGGGCCCTAAACAACCTGGAAATGATATTGATGTTTATCTTGAACCTCTGATTGATGACTTAAAGAAACTCTGGGGTGAAGGTGTGATGACCTATGATGCTTCACGAAGAGTAACATTTTGTTTACACGCTATGTTGTTTTGCACTGTGAATGACTTTCCAGCATATGGGAATTTGTATGGATATAGTGTCAAAAGATCTAAAGTGTGTCCTATATGTGAAGAGAACATTGATTCAATACGACTAAAATATGGTGGTAAGACTGTATATCTTGCTCATCGAAGGTTTCTTCCAACATTTTATCTGTATCGTAGGTTGCGCAAAACATTCAATGGACGGAATGAGGAACGTAGTGCACCTAAACCTATATCAGGGGAGGATGTTTATGAAAGAGTGAAAGACATCGCCAATGAATTTGGTAAGAGATCACAATGTACGATGGCCACAAGGAGTGACAAGTCTTTATTCAAGAAGAAGTCGATATTTTGGGATCTTCCTTATTGGAGTTCTTTGACAGACAACATTGTATCTATGTCATGCACGTTGAGAAAAATGTATGTGATAGCATCATTGGTACTCTGTTGAATATACCAGGTAAGACTAAAGATGAGATAAAATCTAGAATGGACCTACGTAAAATGGGAATAAGGTCAGAATTAACAGAATTATGTGAAATGGGTAATAAAAGAACATACTTACCTCCCGTTTGTTACATGTTGTCTAGAAAGGAGAAGAAAGCATTTTGTGAATGCTTGGTAAATGTTAAGGTGTCACAGGGTTACATCCAACATCCATACATTGGTATCAATGAAAGATCTGAAGTTGATAGGTCTTAAATCTCATGATTGTCACATTCTAATGCAACAAATATTGCTTGTGGCAATTAGAGCTATATTGCCGAAGCATGTAAGGTTTGCAATCACCAGACTTTGTTTCTTTTTCAACAGTCTGTGAAGCAAAGTTATTGACCCTGATACTCTCGATAATTTGCAAAGAGAAGTGGTTGTTACCCTATGTCAGCTTGAGATGTATTTTCCTCCGTCATTCTTTGATATCATGGTACATCTTGTTGTCCACTTGACTAGGGAAGTGAAAATATTGGGACCAGTTTTCTTGCATTGGATGTATCCCTTTGAACGATACATGAGCATTTTTAAAGGTGATGTTCGAAACTGTTATCGGCCTGAAGGGAGTATTATTGAGGGTTATGTGGCGAGAGAGGTTATGGATTTTTGTAATGACTTTCTGAGTGGTAATGATTCTCCCGTGAATGACAAGAATATTGAGGAGCATTTTGGCAAAGGATTTTTCGGATCATGGGTGAAAGTAATCAACCATGAGTAGTTGGAGCAAGGTCACTTGTATATTTCACACAACATCGATGAAGTTAGTGTTTATATCGAGGAACATACCAATTGCATCAAGAGACAATATCCTCGATCCAATTCAATGTGGCTTGCTAGAGAGCATAACAAGACATTTATTAAGTGGTTTGAAGATAAAGTCTTACATCAACTATCTCAAACACCAGATAATGTTACTGAAACCATCAAATGCCTTGCCTTTAAACCAAAATTGAATGTTATGTCTTATGAAGGGTTTGACATAAATGGTTTCTCATATTACACAAAGCGTCAAGATGATAAGAGTGTCATCCAAAATAGCGGGGTCACCCTTCAAGCGTCTTCATTGTTTTTTGCAAGTGCAAAGGATAAAAGTCCACGTGAAGCTAAAATGTCATATTACGGTGTCATTGAAGACATATGGGAGTTTGACTATGTAGATTTCAGAATTCTGCTCTTTTAATGTAATTGGGTTGACAACAACAAAGGAGTTATAGTGGATGAATTGGGTTTCACGTTAGTGAACTTTAAAAAGATTGGCGAGAATGGTGAACCATTCATATTGGCATCATAGGCAAAACAAGTATTTTATATCGATGATCCTGCAAATGATAAATGGTCAGTTGTTCTTCATGGTAAAAGATAGTTCATTGAAGATCCTATAGATGAAGAAGAGTACTATGATAAGTATGATGACTCCAATCCATTCTCAGTTGGGTTGCCAACACCACCAAACATTGAAGCTGGGGATCACAATGACTTGTATGTTCGTGGGGATCATAATGAAGGATTGTTAATTGATAAAAGATCACAATATTAGAGGCATGGATGTTTATATTTTTATTATGTTCCCATGATGACCATGCTGATGATCACCGTAAGGGTGAGGACGTGCTTGTACTTCCTGACAATGTAAGTTTTAAGAATATATCCCTGAGGTTTCTATCTATATGTTCATTTATAATTATATTATGTAAGTGTGTTTTTTATCAAATTTTTAGGATACTAGTTAATAGCAATTCTATTTAATTTGTAGGCATTCACTAAAGACTACAGGCTCTGCAGGACGGCCATGACATAGCTATGCAGGCCATCGACATTGCTTTGTAAATCCAAAGCGCAACAGTCAGAGAGAAAGCAAGCATCCCATACTAAGGTTATATAGATATATAGTGGGACTAAGGTGACGATCCCACCTGCTAAAACAGGTTACCTACAACTACATGTTATGACTGGGAGGTCGTGATTCAACAACCGTATGCATTAGCAGGAGGACAAACAGATTTCACCACGAGTTAACATTGAAGAAGGTCTACTAACCTACACTGAGCTAAATAAGTTTATCAGTAATACTGATAAACTTATTTAGCTCAGTGTAGGTTAGTAGACCTTCAATGTTAACTCGTGGTGAAATCTGTTTGTCCTCCTGCTAATGCATACGGTTGTTGAATCACGACCTCCCAGTCATAACATGTAGTTGTAGGTAACCTGTTTTAGCAGGTGGGATCGTCACCTTAGTCCCACTATATATGTACTAAGCTATAGTGTTGTATGTAAATTCGGCGCTGTTGTTGTTATGCACTATATATGTGTTAGTCTGTCATGTTGTTATATGAATATGAAACACTTGTGCGTACTGCACTTTATGTATTGTATCTATATCATGCTTCCCTTCATTGTGGCTTCTTTTACTGTTTCATGGCTCTTTCAATATGATTTTGTTGACAATGATGACAATGATGAATAAAGAATAACTTGTATTCTCATATTACATTTTGTGTGAATGTGAATGAATTTTTATGAATTGTGTGTGAAAATCATCAATACATAAATGTTTCTACATGTGTCTGAATGTGAAAAGAGATGAAATAAATGGAACTACAGGTTGCTACTGGTTTCTACATGCGTGTGATGAAAAATAATAATATGAATTAAATGTTCTTATACATGAGTGTGAATCACATATATATAATATTGTCCATCATGTTAATTTTGCAGGTTTGTGGCATGTTGTTGGATGATATCAATGGATGTCGTAAAACCTATAGTTCATAACTAAACTGTAGGTTTCTCTTCCTGTGACCAGCCACAGTAGGTTTGCAGACTGACAGGAAAAAAAACATAGGCGTCGGTTATTTGAACAAAACCGACGACATATGGTTACAATGTCAATTTCCATACTAGTAACCGACGTCGATTTCCCTAATGAGGCCAGACACCACGACCGTGCTGGCCAGCATGGTCATGGCAGCGAACCAGACATAAAATAGGTGTTGGATATTTGTATAAAACTGATGACATATGGTAATAGTGTCGGTTGCACTACTAGTAACCGACGTCGATTTTCCTAGAGGCCAGACACCACGGCCGTGCTAGTCAGCACAGCCGTGGCAGCGGGTGAGACGGCATCGGTTATCACTAATAAACCGACGTTGATAGTGCCCCAGATGGCACCCTTTCTGTGGCGTGAAGGTATATGGCATCAGTTTCAAAGCTAATAACAGACGCCTATACCCCCTGTTGGCATGTTTTCGGTGGCGCGCGAAGGGTTGTGGCGCCAGTTTGAGAACTGACGCGTAACGGTCGGGCTTTTAACGTTGCCCACATAGGTGTCGCTTAGAAACCGACACTAAAGGCCTTAAAAAATCGACACTAAAGGTCGGTTATGTACTAGTGCTTGAAAAGGAATTTTGAAATATTAGAGTTTATTGGGGTCCAAGGAACCCCAATGGAGAAAAAGAAAGAGGAAATACCAAAAATAGAAAAATAAGAAGATAATATGATGCTTAATTAATGAATTTCATGGTTTTGTTAAAGAAGTGGTATTTTCTACAAAAAGGAAATATAAATTTAATGGATTAAAAGCCAAGAATAAAGAGAATAAGGGAAAAGGTTTTCGAATTTCTAAATACCCAAATAATATAGTTATATTAGAAGATAATGATGAGAGAAGAGGTTGCTTCTTAACTAAGGAATATAAGTTTCCTTTTGGGAAAAGAACTTGAGTCCTCGTGGAAGCACACTTTAGGGATTCGTTGCTCACCCCTATATAAGAGGGTAGATCCTCCAGTTCGAGTCCAGGAAGGATCCCACGCGCACCTCTCTTCCTTCTTCTTCTTCTTCTTCGTGTATCTTTGTGTACAAACCCTAGTTGCTGAGAGAAAGGCTTTCTTAGAGCCGTGTTAGACTGAGGAGCATTTGCAGTGGAGGTTTTCCACCCCCACAACGTCATGGGAGGTTCAGGTGACTGATCCCTCATCTTAGTGGATCGTTGCAGCCGCAACTTGGTTGCTTATGGCCTCCACATATAGCAGATCGTCCAACCACATCCACGCCACCTCGACCCTAGGTTGAGCCCTCTACAGGTGTGGTGGAGGGAGGTGGAGGTGATGGAGGGGTCGTCAGTGCCTAGGGACCGAAGGTTGGAGGAAGGAACCCCCCCTCCGAGCCGCTATAGGCGGCAACGTAGGGTTTCTCGCGGGGAAGAAGGAATTCAGGTCGCATTGGACCATTATGCCCTTCTGCGGGTTGAAGCATCCACAGCTGAACCGAGGGCATTTCTGTCTTTTTGAAATGTTCCCAAAGCAGCCTACAACGTTGCATGGAAGACGCCTACGTGGCAGCCCCCCATTAGCCAAAGTAAGTGGATTTTGTAAAATTCGTAGTTAAATATTGGTAGCTCGGTTTGGTATGCATAAAATATGAAATTTTCTCATAACAATGAGAGGAATCTAATAAAAATATGTTTAGAAGATTTTTCCTCTTGCAATTCGAAAAGTAGTGTAAATTATCAACTTTAATGAATTAAATATTAAGAAACCCTATTTTGAGTTTATTAATATATTTAGTAGGGTTTAATGGATGATTAAAGTTGATATTAGTCTGTTAATGATAAAAAGGAACATTAGGAACAAAAAAGATGAAATTTGCACGTAATGGGTTTCATGCGCATAAATATGTTTTAATGGGCCTTGAAACCCTAATATTGGTAAATGCGACTTTTAATGACTTCAATTATTCAAAATCGTGAATAAAGCTAAGATATGATGATTCTAAGCTATTTCGAGTACAAAAGTCCCTAATTATAGATAAATACTCTTAATATAGTAATTAGGGTTTCTAGTGAATAAAAGGTGGTCTAAATGATATATAAAGTTCATTTGTGAATTAGACCATAATGAACTATGAACTGATGATAAATGAGCATGATGATCTCGCCATGCATTAAAAGGATAAAAAAAGTAGCTTTAATGTAAAAGAGGCTTAATGAACTTAATTAATGGTTAATGGTGCCTTTAATCTAAAAATAGGGTTATAGGTTGTTAAGATAACCTTAATGTTGAAGAATAGATGAGATAATTAGGGCTTATGAGTAATGGTATAAAATTAGGGTTTAAAATAGTAAAAGATGAAGGGAATTGCAATGGAAACCCTAAAAGTGAACTAGAAACCCTTGGAAGCGAGCTAGGTTTAATAGATCTTGATGACCTGAGTATTAAAAGGAAATTGTATGCATGCTTCAGGATCTTATTGAATGCTTGCTTGCCTATGATTGATTGGATTATTTTAGTCTCACATCAGCTTGACGGGTATGTGGTTACGCTTATGAATAATCACTTTAGTTTCACGGTGATTTCCGAACATTTTTATCGGTTACTTGAAAATAAATGTCGGATGCCTTTTATTTCATGCAACTATAAAGTGACTATGATTATCACTATAAATGTGCATACATGACTGGCTCAGATCCTGGTCCACCTCTGTGGCTTTGCAAAGGCTAGAAAGGGGTAACCTAGAGCAAGGTCTAGGTTATCGTGAGTTAGAAGTTGGGCTACCCACGTGTAGTGCCATGAGACTCTTTAGCATGCCATGAGTTAAGGAGTGAGCTACCTACGGGTAGTGTCATGTGACTCAACCCTAGAAATTGGTTCACCTGTTAGGTGGGATCATGAGGGGTTTAATGGGGATCTACCATAAGGAAGGTAGCATCCAGGTCTACTGCAGGGACAACGTAGAGGCTAGGGTATGTAGGGATTGAGCAGTTATGCGAAAAATGTAATGTTGTTTGTTTAAATCAATATTGAATGTTTGCATTGTTATCATAGTTGCATGATTATTTGTTTCCCCCACATACCAGCTTTAGGCTGACTAACGTTTTGTTTGTCAGTGTTTTAGGTACAAGCCAAAAGGACAAATAGTAAATCATCATATTGTGAAATACATGAATTAAAATACAAGGAGGATTAGTTAGAATAGAATTCATATGTGGATACAAGTTTAAAGATCCACGTTTTCAGAAGGTATGCAAAGTTTTTATTTTTACAATATTTTAGTATAGTTGGTTGAATCTAATAATTGTTATTGATTATTTGTCAAACATTTGATCCTGTTAATTTGGATAATGGCTCTAACCTTCTGGTCTCCCTTAATTGGGGGTTACCGGGAGGCGGGGTCATTACATTTGGTATCAAAGCAAAGGTTCCTCATTTAATCTGTAATAATTATTAAATTTTACAAACTCTGTAGAACCCAAGGGAGTTATTAGAGAATTTTCTAAAGGACAGAGGTGTCTAGAAAAGGATCACGCCCAGGGGCTGGCAAGATTTTCCTCTACACTGCTAGTCAGAATATGAGGACTCCTGGATCTATGTGACTGCCTGGCCAATGTCTTAGGATCTGACTCGAAATAAGATACCTTTAGGACTCTCTCATCTTGTTCATCTCTTCTCAACTCAAATGTTGTTAAGGACCTTAAGGATTAGGGTTTTCTCTCTTTTCCGCACCTTCTTGACGTATGGGTAAGGTTAATAAGGATTAAGGAATCTTCCACCAAATTAATGAAAAGCATGTAAATAAGATGTCATAGACATAAACTTAATGTAATAAGCTAAACTAAAGAATAGATACATGCTTAGGTTGTATGACATATGTGGACATGCCCTCAGGAGAGACCTGAGGCTAGACTTTCTTGTAAGGAGGATAAGTAAAGAGAGTTAGTCTTGGAGGTAAAGACCTCCATTATAAGTAGAGACCTAGCACATTCTCTAAGGATGATGTTAACCCTAACCCTAAGTGAAGATTAGAGAGAGAGATAACATGATGACTTAGATGTTAGGGTACACCAGGCGTTTGGATAGACATGCCTTGGATGCCATATGAACCATGAGAGGTTGGATGACCGAGTACCTTTGGCGACTCAACCCTGGGAAGGGTCGTGCATGTTAGAGTGAAGGATAGCTCCTTCTTTGATGAGGTTAGCGAAGAACATATGGAAACCTTATGAGCTTATATGAGCATGGGATAGTAGACACCCAAAGTATGTTAGTAGTGAGAGCAATAGGTTGAAACCTTGGCCAGGAGAGTATGAAGGATGTCTTATGAGATAAGCATATAGAGTTATGGATAATCTTGAGCAAACATAAGTTCGAGCCTAGGCTTCACCCACGTAAAGGTATGCTTGTGAGCTTGATCCTTCATGGAGAGAGGACCTCTAATAGTAAGGTTGGATGTGTAGTTATCTCTAGAGAGAGAAAGTAGGAACCAAGCAAGAAGGTTGGAAACCTAAAACCCCGAGATATGAGGAACAGTGGGGAGTCGAGGATGATGCGACCTAAGTGGATGATAGTGGTTGCCTCATGCATGATCCCTGGAGGCTGATGATATCTTGGTTGCCTTTAGAGGAACCAAACCCTAGAGAGAGGATGATGCTTCTGGTACCTATGTGCCTGTGGTATAGGTGTTTACCTTCTGAGATGGGAAGAAGAGTTCCTTAGACCTGGAGAGGTTTGGTAACAGGTTGTGAGGCCTTATACCTTGTTGGTTGTCCTAGAGGAGGACTTGACTATGAATTGTTGCTCGAGTAGAAGGATGACAGGGAGTGCATGTCATGCCTTATACATGCTTGATTCGTGGTTAAGAGATTGAGCATGCAGTTGGACACCTAAAAGTGAACCTAGGCCTAAGAGGGGAAGTGGTGGACCTGATGCTCATGATGAGATTTGAGTTTCTATAGATGCGAGTGTGGTACTCTGCATGGTTAGAGGAAAGGAAAACCCCCTTAAGTTTATGGTATGTTTGATGAACCCCTCGTAGATAAGTTCATTACATAGGAAGGTATGATCTTGATCCAGTGTCGAGGAAAGAGAACAAGTATGACCTAACATGGTTTAGTAGGTGGTCTACTTGTTCCTTAGTACCTTGCTAGGGTTAAGCATGCTAGACCTAAGCATGTTTGTGACCTTGTTGTCAAGATGTAGTTCCTCCCATCCTGGGAGAGAGACCCTCTTGTAGGGTGTATACCAGTTTTGTTGGTTTAAGGTAACCTAAAGGGGTCTCATAGGATCTTGTGAAGATAAGTGAGAAGTACATGGTATGAGAATGAACCTGTAGACCCATAGATAACCATCTCTAAGTGCATGTGGATGTGTTACCATGGAGGTAACCAGTATGGGGCCTGACCAAGGTAGGTAGGTTGCCATGACCCCTATGAAAGGATGAAAGTCAGCCCATGAATGCAGAGAGAGATGATGAAGGATTGAGTAAGGTTCTAAGTTGAACATTTACTATAAGAGAATACTAAGTATATCCTAGGGTCAGGTAGGGATAAGACTGATGGAAGTAGGAGTTTCCTAATTCTCTAGTTGCACATGACCATAGGGTCGGGAGGTAATAGCTATTATTGTCTGAGGGCCATGGGTTAGGAGATTGATCACCTTCATGAACTCATGGGACCCAAAGGGTAGATGAGTAGGGAACTCTCTGGATGCATAAGGGAAGAGGGATGACCCCTAAAGTGTCGACACCCTATAGACCTAGAGGTGATGACCAAGGATTGTGTAGTGACCCAAGTAGGTTCGAGACCAGTTTTCCATGGAAGTAATTTTGATGTTTGTGATGTAGAGACATATGTGGCACGTTTCAACTTAGATTTAAAGGTGTATTGGCAAGGTGGGATGTACCATACCTACTCTTGGAACATGAAGAACTCTGTATTTGGACTGCAGCCAAATGCTTATTTCCTCTTGTTATGGGAGTGAGGGATAGGACAATACGCATGCCATACATCAAGGATAAAATGTGATGTGAGTTGGAACGTCACCATGAGGTATGAGAATAGGGATGATACAAGGTAATCATCTTACGAGGATGCTTTTATCATGAGCTATGAGTCATATAATGTTGAGTTCAAAAACCAAGAGGATGAGCTCAGAGTTTTCTCGATGAAGATAGACTTAGATCTGAGATGAGATAATAAGCAGAATACATGGAGGTGTATGTCTTCAACATTACCTAACACCTAAGGATATGAAGTGGTAATGAATGCCTTTGTTGAGATGTAGTTTCCTAGTATAGCTAGAGGCTAGATCAGGTTGTAAGGTTAACCCTAAGTTTGAAAAAGAAGAAATGTTTGGCTAACACTCAGATGTAACAAAATCAGTTGATCAAGTTAGTGATTGATTGGTTAGCCTAGACCTTGATGTAGAACCTTTGATGCACTTCTCTGAAAAGGAAAGTGATGAAACCCCAATTAGAATGGTTTAGGGTTTTTGAGGAATCAATCTTTAGGAATCATGACATACAGGAGATCATGATCACCATACACCGTACCACCAAAATAATAAGTAACAGTAGTATTTTGGATGCCTAAGATGAAGTTGCATGTGGTATGTTGCCATGCATGACAGGAGGTGAAGGACGAACACCGGTAACCCAGTGTATCGATATAGAGGATAAAAGAGTCACTCAGAGGGAATGGGAGTTCATCACTATGAATGTTGTGGAAAGTCCCCCCTAGACCAAGGAAGGTCATGATGCAATATGGGTTGTGGTAGATCGCCTTACCTAGATGACATAAGAAAGAAAGAGTATTGTTAAGGGATAGATCTAGTTGAACTACATATGAGAGAGATGGTTTAACTACACCATGATACAAGTTCAAAAGTTCTTGAGTATGAACTAAAGGTTCACTTCCATAAGATGGAAGTAGATATATGAAGAACTCGATGATAGTACAGTTTATCACCCCTAACTAATGGTTAGTATGATCCAGACTAGAGGGTCTGATGAGAGCATGTGTGCTCGTTCAGGGTGATACATAGAGATAGTTTTTGTCCTTTGTAAGATGTGATGATAACCACCATAGCCAGTATCGGGTTGTAGAGAAGCTCTTTAAGGGAGGTTGTGTCGGTCACCACTTCATTAAGATGATGTTGGTGAAGGGACCTCACGAAGGTCAAGAAAGGACCACAGTGTGTGCAGATGAAGTCACTTTGATCATGCAATGGCTGAAAGGAGCCTAAAGACGACATGAGTCATGAGCTGATGCAAAGTAGATTGACATGCAGTTCACTGTAGGAGAATATGTGACATGAAAATCCGACCCCTCTAAGTTACAACTAAGAGAGTTGAGTCCCCGATACATGGGTTCGTTTGATATGGATTGGTGGAGAAGGTTAAGTTTGATCTCACCTCTCAGGATAAAGTAATGTGTGATGAGTTCTAGGTGTCCAATATAGAGCACTATGTGAGGTACCTAGACCATGTGCTGAGCAATGAACCTAGTGAGCCCCAAGGGAGGATGAAATGGCCTGAGTCACATGTGCAGTTTATAGACGCCAGGATGAAAGAACTCAGAAAAAAGAATATGTGATGATAAAGGTTCTTTGGAAGTGCCATGAGTACGGTAAAGCCACATAGGGGCCAATGATGGACATGGAAAAGTCTTATCCTGAATTGTTTGTTTTCTTGATGGAATTTTGAGGACAAAATTCCTATAAGAGGGGAAGGATGTTACAATCCCAATTTTTGGGTTCAATTGGTGAGAAATGTAATTTCTCATATTAAAGATATTTGAACAAATAATGATATAATTTGTTTTGAATAAATGGATTTCTTTTACAGTAGCCTTGATGGTTGTTTTGTGGGCTTTATTGGATATTGGGCCCAATAATAAGGAAATAAAGAAAGGAAATTCAATTATTGAGTTTTGAGAAAAGAATGAGGTAGAAACCTCTAGAAGGCAAAGGAATGTAATCCAAGGATGAATTTCGTGGCTCTTGGGTTTCTTGGGTTCCAAGGAGTCCAAAGTTGCAAAGAAAAGGCAATAAGAAAAGAAAAGATCAATTAAATATTTCTTTATTGAGAATGAAATTGAAAACAATGGTAAAATGTGGAAAACAAGTGGAAAGAGGTGTAATTAAGTTATCATTGATGGATTTTCGTATCCAAAGGATTCCTAATGTTAAAAGGAATACCAATGAGGAAAATAAAAAAAGAAATAAAGAGAAATCCTCAAAAAGAGCTATTTTAATAAGAAATAAACATGATAATGGGAAATAATGCATATAGATGCATCTAGAAGGATAATAAGTATCCTTGCAAAGGAATTTCGAAATATTAGAGTTTGTTGGGGTCCAAGGAACCCCAATGGAGAAAAAAAAAGAGGAAATACCAAAATTAGAAAAATAAGAAGAAAATATGATGCTTAATTAATGAACTTCATGGTTTTGTTAAAGAAGTGGTATTTTCAACAAAAAGGAAATATAAATTTCGTGGCTAATGGATTAAAAGCCAAGAATAAAGAGAATAAGGGAAAAGGTTTTCAAATTTCTAAATACCCAAATAATATAGTTATATTAGAAGATAATGATGAGAGAAGAGGTTGCTTCTCAACTAAGGAATATTAGTTTCCTTTTGGGAAAAGAACTTGAGTCCTCATGGAGGCACACTTTAGGGCTTTGTTGCTCACCCCTATATAAGCGGGTAGATCCTCCAGTTCGAGTCCAGGAAGGATCCTACACACACCTCTCTTCCTTCTTCTTCTTCTTCTTCGTGTATCTTTGCGTACAAACCCTAGTTGCAGAGAGAAAGGCTTTCTTAGAGCTGTGTTAGACTGAGGAGGAGTTGCAGTGGAGGTTTTCCACCCCCACAACGTCATGGGAGGTTCGGGTGACCGATACCTCATCTTAGCCGATCGCTGCAGCTGCAGCTAGGTTTCTTACAGCCTCCAAATATCGTAGATCATCCAGCCATGCCCACGCCAACTCGACCCTGGGTTGAGCCCTCTGCAGGTGCGGCAGAGGGAGGTGGAGGTGATGTAGGGGTCATCAGTGCCTAGGGACAGAAGGTTGGAGGAAAGAACCCCCCCCCCCGAGCCACTGTAGGCGGAAGCATAGGGTTTCTCACGAGGAAGAAGGATTTCAGGTCACATTGGACCGTTATGCCCTTCTGCGGGCTGAAGCATCCATAGCTGAACCCAGGGCATTTATTTCTTTTCAAAATGTTTCCCAAAGCAGCCTACAACGTTGCATGGAAGACACCTACGTGGCAGCCCCTCCATTGGCCAAAGTAAGTGCATTTTGTAAAATTCGTAGTTAAATATTGGTAGCTCGGTTTGGTACGCATAAAATATGAAATTTTCTCAGAAAAATGAGAGGAATCGAATAAAAATATTTTTATAATCTTTTTCCTCTTGAAATTCGAAAATTAGTGTAAATTATCAAGTTTAATGAATTAAAGATTAAGAAACCCTATTTTGATTTGATTAATATATTTAGTAGGGTTTAATGGATGATTAAAGTTGATATTAGCCTGTTAATGATAAAAAGGAACATTAGGAACAAAAAGGATGAAATTTGCACGTAACGGGTTTCATGCGCATAAATATATGTATTAATGGGCCTTGAAACCCTAATAGTGGTAAATGCGACTTTTAATGACTTCAATTATTCAAAATCGTGAATAAAGCTAAGATATGATGATTCTAAGCTATTTCGAGTAAAAAAGTCCCTAATTATGGATAAATACTCTTAATATAGTAATTAGGGTTTTCTAGTGAATAAAAGGTGGTTTTAATGATATATAAAGTTCATTTGTGAATTAGACCATAATGAACTATGAATTGATGATAAATGAGCATGATGATCTCGCCATGGATTAAAAAGATAAAAAAAGTAGCTTTAATGTCAAAGAGGCTTAATGAACTTAATTAATGGTTAATGGTGCCTTTAATCCGAAAATAGGGTTATATGTTGTTAAGATAACCTTAATGTTGAAGAATAGATGAGATAATTAGGGTTTATGAGTAATGGTATAAAATTAGGGTTTAAAATAGTAAAAGATGAAGGGAAATCCTAATTGCAATGGAAACCCTAAAAGTGAACTGGAAACCCTTGGAAGCATGCTAGGTTTAATAGATCTTGATGACCTGAGTATTAAAAGGAAATTGTATGCATGTTTCAGGATCTTATTGAATGCTTGTTTGTCTATGCTTGATTGGATTATTTCTGTATCACATTAGCTTGACAGGTATGTGATTATGCTTATGAATAATCACTTTAGTTTCACAGCGATTTCTGAACATTTTTATCAGTTACTTGAAAATAACTATTGGATGCCTTTTATTTCATGCAACTATAAAGTGATTATGATTATCACTATAAATGTGCATACATGACTAGCTCAGATCCTGGTCCACCTTTGTGGCTTTGCAAAGGCTAAAAAGGGGTAACCTAGAGCAAGGTCTAGGTTATCATGAGTTATAAATTGGGCTACCCACGTGTAGTGCTATGAGACTCTTTAGCATGCCATGAGTTAAGGAGTGGGCTACCTACGGGTAGTGCCATGTGACTCAACCCTAGAAACTGGTTCACCTATTAGGTGGGATCATGAGGGGTTTAATGGGGATCTACCATAAGGAAGGTAGCATCCAGGTCCACTGTAGGAACAGCGCAGAGGCTAGGGTATGTAGGGATTGAGCAGTTATGCGGAAAACGTAAAGTTGTTTGTTTAAATCATAATTGACCGTTTACATTGTTATCATAGTTGTATGATTATTTGTTTCCCCCACATACCACCTTTAGGCTGACCGACATTTTGTTTTTTAGCGTTTTAGGTACAAGCCAAAAGGACAAATAGTAAATCGTCATATTGTGAAATACATGAATTAAAATACAAGGAGGATTAGTTAGAATAGAATTCATATGTGGATAGAAGTTTAGAGATCCAAGTTTTCAAAAGGTATGCAAAGTTTTTATTTTTGCCATATTTCAGTATAGTTGGTAGAATTTAATAATTGTTATTGATTATTCATCAAACCTTTGATCTTGTTAATTTGTATAATGGCTCTAACCTTCTGGTCTCCCATAATTGGGGGTTACCGGTAGGCGGGGTCGTTACACCTCTCATAGGGAATCTACGGTGTTCAGTGCTCTTAAGTTTATTATTTTATTATTCTTGGAAAGCTCTTACTATATTTTATCTTTTTCCTTACTTATACTTAACTCTGGTATCTCTATGGTTCTGTGTCTATTTATTTGATGTTTATAACACAACATGTATATCATTCTAAACTTGGTAGAGCAATATACTCAAACACTGTATAATACTGAGAAATCAACATTTTATACCTACAGGCAGACTAAAATTCTTAAATAACAGAATACATGTCAACTTTATACTTTATACACTAGAATCATTCAATTGGACTTCTTAATACACTGATAAGAGTTAATTACTTGACATACGAGTAATCATCATTTGCACCTATAAATTATTTGTACTTTCTTGGAAAACGTGCACCTCAACCCAAATATTGAGTTGTGCATCACCACATCTCATACTGAGAACATTGATATCAAAATACTTAATTCATTGATCACCCTATCCTTAGGGTTTCATTTACCTCATTCACTTATCACATGGCACTCATAAGGATTTCATGTGACATAAACATTCACTAAATAAAGGCTACTATCAACAAATCATATAAATCAATATATGTATGAAACCTTAGAACTGAGCTGAATTTAAGTTTCCATGCCATTCACTGAGATAACATGCATCAATAATAAAATTTAATAAATAAAGTCTATCAAGTCAAGAAAATCCGTTCAAATGGGTTTCACGATACCTATTCGCAAATATCCAACTTTCCTCGCATCTAGGGTTTCACCCTCTTTACTGAGATATCAAACAAACACTATTCATCTTAAATGAAATCCAAGATAGTATCTGACATATATGTACTATGAAATTAGATAAATAATCATTCATAACCAAGGGGATCCAGATAAACAAATTTCTATATTTAATATACATCAATTTCAGTCATAGATAAATTCTGTATATTTCAGTTTACTCTTATAACCTCTGTGAATACTTAGGGAATTCTCATTAGGATGTATTGTATACATTTCTAATATGATTTTATCATTTAAAATTTATCCAAACAGAGGAAGAATCCATTTCATATCATTTTGCAACAACTTAATTAGATCAAACACACAATTCAGGGTTTGTAGTCGCATACTAAGCAATTAAACATTATGGATGATTTAACCAGTTTTCATGCAATATACTATTTAAAGGAAGTTCTCACTCACCCTAAGGTCTTAAAACACCTTAAAAACGTAGTTCATCCCTAAAAATCTCGATCTCATATCAAATCCCTAGCAATTCACCCAATTCTTCTTCCTTTCAACTCAGAAACCCTAAAAATGAGGGATTATGAAGAAAGAGTGAGAAAAGGGAAAATTTTGATACCATTTCGGATCAAATAAGAGGAAGGAAAGAATCTTGACATGTTATAGTAGATTCATCATTAAATTCTATGCAAAGAATCTAAACTTACATGATTTCATCATTCCTCAGACTGCAAAACCCTAGGTCAGCATCTCCATCACTTTCTCCTCTCAAACCCTAACTCTCCCTCTCTCTCTAGGATTTCATTTCTCTAGATTGAATCATGAATTATGAGAGCTCCTTGTGTGTTAGGTTGACCATATAGAGCAATTGAGCTGCTTGGGTCAATTGCACATTGACCCATCACTATACTTTGTCTTATTTCAGTTGAATTTTCTATCATAAAAATAATACTGTAATTCATCTACTGATAAGGTCTAAACGAATATAAAAATTATGAAAATTTTACATGTTCTTTATGATTGATTTTCAGATCACCAGTTAAAATTTCATATCATTTGGAATTAGCAATAAATAACTAAAAATAAAACACTACACTTCTAAAAAGCACTCTATCAACATTTTGGTTGAAGTATAGTTCGACCGAGAACCACATTCAAAGAACACTAAAATATTCTGAAATTTTTATCCAATATGCATGATTGAGTTATACATATCATATCCAAAATTCAATTAAATAAAAAAATTAGAAAATACTAAAAATCATTTACCACATTGTTATCCTGATCAAATTCCATATTCATGTACTATAAAAACCCTAATTTTTTCCGATTTGGGTTTACATTTCTCAAACCCTAATTCTTCAAATTAAAATCATAGTTAGAGTTTATTCTTAGGTTTTAAACATCACAATTGATCTACTATCATTAATCAAGTCTAAACGATGTTCAATCTAATCAAGCATGTAATCATTCAGGTAAAACCTAGTTTACTAATTAAGCACAAATGTGGTCATTACACATACCATCTATTTAAGTGTTTATGGTATGATAGAAAGGAAAAGGTCATAATATCAGTATATTACCTAAATTTTACTATTTTGGATGCAACCAAATTATCATATGAAGATCAATCGTTTATTTTCCTTAAACATGCAAAACAATTGTTCTATTCCAAGGATCAATAAGATGGAAAGTTGAGTGTAGTATGCCCATGGGATGCAAGAGACATATATGACATACCACATGATACAACATACATTGATACAAGTTATGAGGATATTGAAATTATAGTAGAATGTATAGATGATGGTAGTAACTTGTGGGTGAGGTCAGACATGGATCTTGAGATGGATCAAGTGGATGAAAACCATTTTTATAAAATACAAAATATACAAAAATGCAAATGTTAGTGATAAGAAATGAATCATTATATTTTATACTTGTAATTTTGCGCATCATTTTCAATTTGAGTGTTCAATAAAAAAAATTGTAATACTTATTTCGTATATTTCTCACACTTCACAATTATTGTAGAGAAATGCCTCTAAAGCATGCTTCACATAGTACTTTAATGAAGAATATTACAACAAGAAACACTTTCAAAAACCATCGGGTGGTCTAGGTAATAAATATTTTTTTCTTTTAAAAATTTAGTGTTATGTGGGTATTTTCTATTTTTTAGTAACAAATATTCTTTCATAAGGTCATGCGACAAAAAAACAAAGAACACTTCATGTTCGCATTGAGAATGATACTCCCCACTCCTTAGGAGGCAGCTATAACTAGAACTTAGTTATATGTTTTCTTAAACCATTGTCTATTTTTGTAATTTCAACTTCATTTGTCTCAAACATATATAGTGAGTGAACAAAGATAGTAGAATAGATGTTCATTGAATACCACTCTTGATGACACCACAATATCTTCTCTAGGAGGTACTTTTAGTTAAACGTTAACTTTTTCCCAACAAGGATGTCTATGTTGTTGGCATTTTTAACCTCATTATATTTTAACTAAGAGAGAAACAAAAGAAAAACTATCAATTCTACATTAGGAAAGGTTAACTATCTTTGCAACCATCTTTAATTGATGAGAGACACCACCTTATGAGAGGTATATTTTTTTAAAATAAATTTTTATTCTTGTCTGACAAGGATTGGCTCAAATGGTCAAGCACGGGGTCCCCTAACAAAGGGACTCGGGTTCGAATCCCAGCAGCCACCTCAGTTTACCACCCTCTCAGCATTCAGCCACCACCACAGGAATGGGAGAGGGGGCGGTGATGTCTTTAACACTATTAGTCTTTATCATAATAGAAACTAAACAAAGGCAGTGCGTTGAATATTCAATACATGCATATCTTTAGAGGAATTCCTATAGATGTTCTTATAAACACACAAACCACTCTTATAAGAATGTCTATATGATGACCTTTTAAACTCTCTTAGTCTTTGTGACCGTGAATCAGTTAAAAGAAACATTTATATCTTCATCTCAAACCTCTTTGAGGGGTGATAAATTATCCCTTTGGAAGGTATTTTTGTTTTATGAAAATTTTTCTGGTTTGCATTATAATTGTTGTTGGTGATATCATTAGAATTTTTCATGTCTATCATAAAAAGTAAGTGAATGAAGGAAATGCATTAGATCTTCCATTAATACATCTCTTGATATGGAATCATCTTTAGGAGGTACTTTTATACATGCACACATGTCATTCTTATGAGAATTTCTACGTTGATGAACTTTTTTAACTTTATTAGCATTTATGATAGTGAATGAGCAGAGACAAATTAAATCTTCATCTCAAACCTCTTTGAGGGGTGATAGAATCCCCCCTTTTGAAGTTACTTTTATTTAGCAAAATTGTTGTTCTTGTTTACACTATAGTTGATATTCATGATTTTGTTAACACCATTCCTCTCTATCATAACTAGGAAGTAAACAAAGGCAATGCATTGGATCTTCAATACAAAGATCACTTGATGATGATTCCCCTTAAGAAGATACTTTTATTTCAACACACGTCACTCTAACAAGCATTTTTTATGTTGGCTAACTTTTTAATGCTATTATATTTTGTGATAGTCAATGAGTGACTAAAATACTTAGATATTCACCTCTAACCTCTTTGAGGGTTGATATAATCCCCCCTTTAGGAGGTATTTTTTTGTTCAATGAAGTTTTTTTTTTAATTTTGGATTGCACTATAGTTGATGTTGGATATGTCATTAACACTATCTATCTCTATCATAAATAGCAAGTGATCAAGGTATGTGTGTTGAATTTTTAATACATGCATATCTTGACAGTGATTCCTCTTTGAGAGGTATTTTTTAACACCATATGTCATACTTACAAACATGCCTATGTTGATGAATTTTTTTAAGTATTTTAGCTTGTGTGATAGTGGTTGAGAAAAGAAGAATATTTAAATATTCACTTCCAACTTCACTGAGGGTTGAAACACCACCCATCATAGGAGGTATTTGTTCTTTGAAATTAAGTGCATAATTTGCACTTTGGTCAATATAGGTGATGTCAATTAATCTATTGGCATTAAATATAGTAAATGGACAAAAAAAGGAGTAAGTTCTTCATTGCAAACATTTTATGTGGATGACACACTACCCACATGTACTTTATTTGAAATACTTGACTCTTTTTTGTATTAATTTATACATTGATAATGTTGTAATTTGTCCATTTTGTATACATGTAGAGAACAAACAAAGAAAAAGGGTTAAATATGAATGGCTAACTTCTCTTAGAGATGAAACACTACCCTCTTTAGATGGTTTTGTATTTGAAATTAAGTATATCTCTTGCCCTTATTTTAAAACTTGTGAAGTCAATAGATGTATTAGAATTAAATGTACTAAGTGGACAAAAACAAGAAGCAAAATCTTCATTTGAGACATCTAATGAGTATGATATACTCCTCACATCAAGATTTTTTATTTATTTGAAATTTAGATTCACTCTTTCTTGTGTTATTGTCTACAATTATGATGTAGTAACAAATTCGTTTTTCATACATATAGTGAGTGATCAAAGACAAAGGGTTAGAGTTGCATCACCAACTTCACTTAGAGAGGCTACACTTCCCTTTCTCAGAGGTACCTTTTTTGAATTAAGTCATATTCTTTCTTGCATTGGTATTTCTAATGGTAATTTGATTACTTGTATTGGCCTTCAAACATAGTGAGTGAACAAAGAAAACATGCAAAATCTTTATTTCATGTATCATTTGAGGATTATGTACTCCAATCCGCAAAAGGTATTTATCTTACTTGACTTTGATTACTTTTCTTACTTTAGTGTTTGCATTGCTGACACAACTAACTCCATTTTCTTTTTATTGACTTTATTAAAGATAGTGAATGAGCAAAGACAACAAGAAAGTTTTATACCATAGACAACTCCAAAGTATGAAAGACTTTCTTCTTTAGAAGGTATTCTTATATGAATATACAATATCAATTTTATTTTAAGTGATCAAATAACTTTTAGGAATATTTTCCCCTCGTTAGGGATTAAATTGATTCTAACATACTTATGTTACAAAATTTTGTTGGTGATATTGCTAATTCCATTTGGTTCTTTCAAATATAGCTAGTGAACAAAGAGAGATAAGGAGCTCAGTTGGAACAAATAGAAGGTACCATATATCTATTTTTTATTGTTTTAAATCCTTAGTTTTACTCTAGACCATGGTTATCCTAGTTTCAATGGTTGGTTTTACATTTTTTAGATGATAATACTCCCTCAAAAGAATAAAAGGCGTAGAAGGGGTTGATATCCTTGAAAGAAGTGATTCCTATGAATGATGAAAAAAACAGGCATTTTGTTTTTAGAGTTGAAAAGATCATTGGTCTGGGAAGGCATAATTTGAGTAACTTCTTATGAATTTTAGCACACAATCACATTTTATTTCCAATACATAAAGAGTGGGGAGAAGAACATTAGTCGATGTTGAGCAGGTAATGATTAAGTTCATGTAAGTACATTTTTATCATTTCTATGTTTCTAGTTATGATCTTGTTTATGTTTGTTATCTTTTGTTTCACATTCGTAAATTTAATGATATTAATTAATTGTAGATTTCACTTTTTTATTTTTCAATAGTGTGTGTTTTATTTTTATTTTTCAATGTGGATGATACTCGAGTGCATTCATTTGATGAGGTGATTATTTTTGTCAAGAAAACAATCAACCACCAACTAAGTGATTTTCCTGCTAAATTAAAATGCAGCCAGGATCCTAATATCCACATCATTGAACAAGTACAAAGCATAGATAAAACATGTTCCTCCATATCATTGGCTATCATTGATATAACTTTGGAATAACTAGTCAAAGATGGTAAGATGTTTGTATAATTGTACATATTTTGTAGGATTTTACAAACTTCAGCATGTATATACATCCACCATATGTAATAAATGATTTAACATGCATATTGAAGCATGTAAATATAGAAAATGTGTAGTGTTATACATGCACCACATGCATCTGGATCGATATCTTTTGCTAAAAATAAGGTAAAGTGGTATGCTCAGTGATTTTTATTGTATAATCTATTAAATGATGTGTAATTTCATTATAATTTTTGTACATTTCCTTTAGAGGAGGATGATTCACTTTTTCCAATAAAAGAAACATATATAAATTGTTACAAAAGAAGAACATGGAGTACCTAAATGACAAGATAAGAGAACATTGTGTAAGGATTTTTTGTCCTCTTGTGTTGTTAATTTAATACAATAAATTGACCTAGAATTCTATAGAAAAAGGTAGAACTTATGTTTGGATAATTGGGTGTGGAAAATATAAAAGAATCATTGGAGTTCATTCCCGTCCTTGATGATGCACATGGGCCCCACCATGGATGATATTAAAGAGGTATAGGTGGAGGAATTACAAGAAGCAGTTTGAAGAGAAAGAGACTAGTAGAAGAGTCAAATAAGGCCATGGAAATATCTCAAAAATCACAACTACAAAAAAAGGACAATCAAATTAGAGAAAAGGAATATCAAATTCAAGAAAGAGACCTTCAAACCAAAGAAAAGGAATGTGAACTTGAATATTTGCATGCTGAATTGAAACTACTTTAATCCCAAGTAATGATGCATTTTTATGATCTTACGAATGACACAAAAATGGATTAATGGATAATAATATTCATGTGCTTTTTTGGGAAAGCCAACAAATTCTGAGTTTGGTCTTTGGCATGTTTATTCTTGCATCATATGTTAACATACAACATAACTCTATAATCATGTATTTATAAATATCAAATTTTTAGTTTCTTTGGATACTATCATCGATGAAAAATAATAAATCATTTTTGTGTTGTGTAAATTTTAGGATGAAATGGATTGCCATCTTCCAATTAATTTGCACATAGATTTGGATGTGGTAAGAAGAAATATGTATCCTAGCATGTAAACAAGGCAAGTATAATTATGTCAATTTGTTATTAGGATTAACACAATGACATGTCATCATTTTCTCATGTTCAAGGCTTGTTTACACATGTAAATGTATGTATTTTGACTTTCAAACTCTATGTGTATGATTTTCATGATCCATCAATGATTTTTTACATTTCGTATGAGTATGGAGCTTTGTGAACAATAAAATGAGTGTTAGGTCCCAATATAATGAAGAAACTACATTTCCTTTGGTATCATTAGTTTGGGATATAAAAATATGTTCTCCTTTCTAGAAAACTATTTAACATAAGATATTATTTTAAAAAAAAATCTTTGGGTCTTTCAAATATTGTAAAATAAGGTTTTGATGCACTGATATTTGGTTGTCCTTTCTTTTAAATATAGTGAAATTTTGGAGAGCAATGTCATTTTTGGGAAAGAATGACAACGATGTCAAGATTTTCGAAGGAATCATCATTTTAGGGGAAAGGGAGGATGAATGCAAGTTCATGATTCTTTCTGAGGATGGTGTTTTTGGGAGAAGTAAGATGGCTCATGCAAGGTTTAATATTTATTAGATTACATGTTTCCTTCTATTCAAATTTTATATGGTAAATATTAGTGTATTTTGGCTTTGCATCAATAATTTCTTCATTGTAATAGTTATGAACATGGTCAGATACTATGTACTCTATGAAGTTTAATTTGTTTGGTTTTTCTCTAGTGGTGGAAGCAAAGAGTATAATATTAGTTTGTTTTTGAAGTGAGTGCCTAAGGCCTATTAGGCCCTTAGGTGATTGAAGTTAGTGATTAAGGCATTTTTAGTCAAAATTAAGTCAAATCAAAGGCCAAATTAGAATGGATTGGTTTGAATTTGGTCAAATTATATTAATCTAGGTCATATAAAGTAGAAATGTGTATGATTTAAGCCAAAAATTAGGTTTAATTAGGAAAAATCTAGTATTTTTTACAACAACTCAATTTCATTCAAAATAAATTGTATTAATATAGTAGGATTCCATACGTTGCACTTGAAAATCCTTTATGCAAACCATACCTTAGGCCCATTTTTGTGATATGATGGGAAGTGCAATTGCTTTGTATGCAAACATGTAAGAATTCATATTGAACTAAAGTAGAGGACAGTTTCTTAATGTTTGTTATGATGTTCATCACTGGCCCACCTTTACATGTGTCCCCTCAGATTAGTTGCACCACCTGAGGCGCATTAATCTCAGTGCAAAAAACATTTCATGCCCATTGTCGCCAGCGGCTCCAATGCGAACAAAATTGCATAAGCTTCAACAATCGTAGAAGACCAGAAACCATCATGGAACAAGCCATCATGGAAATAGTATATCCCATTTTTTCTTAATATGAACACCAAGTTGTCTTTCCTATTTGTTAAGAGAGAATCATCAATATTTATTTTCAATAATTGACCATTGGTGGCTTCCATATCATGGTCCTTCCATGAGTCAAGGATTTTTATTGCTTTGTATCTTTAGATTTTTTAGTTGAGAAGAGAGCCACCAACTTGTTGAATCTAGTGGCTAACACAGTTGTACTTGGTTGTTTGTCCTCAACCCTTTCTTCATTGCGGACTTTCCAAGCAACAAAGTAGTTGGTAAAGAATTTTCTGATTGATTGAGATTAAGGATAATCAATAAATGTATCTCATAGTGCATATAATTTAATATAGATAATTATATATATGTAAGTTGAACCCTCTCTCTCTGATATATATATATATATATATATATATATATATATATATATATATATATATATATATATATATATATATATATATATATATATAGTCAGGCTAGAATACACTTGAGTGTATCCGGAGCGGAATACACTCAAGTAGTTTTTCATGATGCAATATTTTTTTTGAAAATCTAATCCGTTGATCTTCTTAAACATCTCGTGAACAACTCATACGCAAAATTTGAGCACATTTGGATATGTATAGCTCATGTTATGAAGACCGCAAAAATTATGCATTTCAAATTAGTTTCGCGCGTCGATCTTGTTGCCCTTGGATGAGTGACTTACACTCATCCAAATGGGCTCAAAATTTGTATGTAGCCTAGTTATAGTATGACGGTGAAGATCAACGGTTTACATTTTGCAAAAAATAGTCTCGATATAAAAACACACTTGAGTGTATTCGTGCGATCTGTACACTCGAGTGTATTCTAGCCTGACTATATATATATATATATATATATATATATATATATATATATATATATATATGAAAAAAAAAATATGAAATGCAACTAAATGAATTAGAACCCCACACAAAGCCCCTAGATGGAAAGGTCTGGCTAACCACCTAGATGAGTATGATCTTTGAATAATTGATATATTCTTAGGCTAGACTTAGGTTTGTGCATTGTTGTCTTTACTATGTATTGACCTTGTTTATTTGAAATGTCATAACCTATAACCTCTTTCTTACCCTTTTTTCTTATTATAATATCTATATACAACAATGTAAGTTGTAGACCATCTTGGGATAACATATAATTTAGAAAATGTGAATAGTAAGAGATTTATTTACCCACATGTTCTTTCCAGTTTGTATGCAATATTTATAAGATGCTTCGAGCTTATGAATCTTACATTTTTTTTTCTCAAATTGATGTTCATATTATGTTGGTCAATTTAAGTATTTGTTTGATAATGGTGATTCTATGAGAAGATGTTAAAAATAAGTGGAATCCACGTGAAGAGGAAACATACTTATTTGGCATAAGGGACACCTAGAGCACCTAGGAATTTTACTTGACACATACTTGTTTAGTTTTTAGATGGTTGTTATCTTATCAATTTTACTTATAATTCCTACTTGTGTCTTGATTCATTTGGTCATTTGTTATTGACAACAAATTGGATTCCATATATGTGTTTTCCATCATTGCTAATAATGTGTGTAATCTATCTAAGAAGGGGTCATACTTTTAAAAAACTCTAACTAGGCACTCACTTAAGAACTAGAGACATTGTTGCACAAAATCAAGCCTAGGTGTCTTCTTCGTTGACTTGATCAACTTTGTGTTTTAATGCTCACATAAGCAGGCTAATTAGTTGTGTTATTTTCAATGTTAGGTGCCTGCCAAAGGCAACTTTAGTTGGTGAGTGTTAATGATAGTGTCGATGTGTGATAGCAATCTAGACAACATGAGGAGATAGTGTTGAACAATGCAAGAAGACGTGTATGTGGTGAGGTCTCTGAAAGGAGAACTAAGGAAGTTCAAGTCAATTTTGATACTCACTTTCCCAATGATACATGTAAGTAATTTGGGAAGAAGAAATAAGTGTCACACAATAGTCTAGTTTTGCAAGAACTTTGGAATACTCTACCTTTGGTACTTTCATTCAATAGTGATTACATATCAAAGCAAAAAGATGCTTAGGGCGCTAATACTCTTTCTCAGCAATAGTGGTGTAAATGATGATGTCACTTAGAGGGGGTAATGACTAAACATGTTGTGCATAGCACATCTTCCCATTGGCTCACCAATAAGTTGAGTTTGGTCTACTCTATTAGTGCCATGGATTAATTTTGTTTCAATCACAATTATTGGATGGATTGTGACCAATCATTGGGTAGGGATGGCTAATATGTCCATTTAGAACCAAAATGATCTAGTTCTAAAAATTAGATACCATGACTTTGTGGTTTTTATGATCAGGAGACATCTTATAACCTTGGTTGTATTAGGATTCTCCTTCTGTCTCCCATTCACCCAATCTGAGCCCTAACCACAGTTTAACAGACCCCCTATATGGATGTGTAATGATACTTGAAGCTTGTTGCTCCATGATGGCTGCTTCTACCTCCTCGGTAGGTGCTGCATTAGGGGTGGCAATCGGTTTTGGGTTGAGAGGGTTTTATTTCAGGTCATCACTTTTTGTCTAAATACTAAACTTGCAAAATATAGATTTTCAGGTCAGAACTCTTGACTCTAACCCGACTCGCAAATAATTTTGGGTATATCGAGTTTGACCTTAAATCCAATACCAAGAGACTAATTTTTAAAAAAATGTTATGAATTGTCTAATGATTAATAATTTCCAAATGTAATTAACAAATTTCATTGTGATTGTTTTACAATGTGATTGAGAAACACATATAAAGCCAATTGTAGTTTGTTTCATGAATTTTAAGCACAAATTCATAACATAATAAGTATGATAAATTATACAAATCAATACAAAATCATGTAGAATTGTCAAAATAAACTTCGTGATTGATGAATTAGTAATATAATAAGCCATTGGATGTCTTCAAATATAGTAATTCTAATTCTATTTGAAAATATAATTGTGAATTTTGGGTCAATCGGGTCAATTTAGGTTTCAAGTCCAAACTCAGACCCGACCCTAAATTAATTTTGAATTCTTCTGATTTGGTCAATTTCGGGTCGGGTTGAAAACCTTAGACCCTAGACCCTCCTAAAATTTTAGGTTCGGGTTGGGTCTTATTTTTTCAGCCCTATGTAATCCTCTCTGCTTGTTTCCTCCGTAGTTGCTACCTTTACTAGACGCCAACCCCGCAAACCCTCCTGCTCTACATGGATCCATGGTGGCGATAATACCTTGTTGCACCTACTTGCAGCCCCCTTTCCTCTACTGCTCTACCCTCACCTAATTCCATCATTCATCGTCATCTGGCATCCACTAGTAGTTGGGATTTTATTAGGTGGTAGCCATACTTCTATAGTTGTTGGTGCCTTACTCCTTCTGTGCTCAACTTTGTTTCTATTTCCATAACTGGATGGCTGTCAGCTATGCCAAATCTGGTTTTTTGTTTCCTATTATCAAGGTGGTTTCTCCTGCCTGCTACTCCCATAGTGATGCTAGAGCCTTTGTCCATCACATAGTCCCTACTACCGTGTCTTGGAGGGTTGTCGATGGCTCATGCGCCTGAGATTTGACCATCTTGGTCCTACATTTTCATGTCCACATTTGTGGTCGTGGTGATTGGTTGGAACGACATCTTCATTGTCAATTCTAGGGTCTCTCTTTTACTTCCAGGGAGAGAAGGGAAGGTCGTTACACTCTCTCGACCATTAAGTAAGCAGAACACACAATCTTATTGAACTGGAACTACAAGAACATATGGTGCTCCTAAGGGAATGGAGATGCATAGTCTATTTAATGCCCCCCCTCTCAATGATTGTGATGAAAATATTATGCTTGAATTTTGTAATTTTAAATAATACCTTTTGTTTCACAAATCTCATTTGTAGTTAGTCCAGACATGTTATTATTAAAAACATGTCCTATTGTTTGGTTAGTTATGAAAAAAATGTCTAAGCATTCTCCATAAGCGTGTGCCAAAAGTGTTAGCCATTTATATCGTTATAATAAATATGTTTGTTACATCATAACTGTTGTGCAACTGTTTGGATGTCATCCATTCGTTTAAAATATCCAGAACAAACAAGTCAGATCATCTATTCTACCAATTGTTCGGTTATCCAATTTTTTTCTTTTTATTGGATGAACATGGGTAATAAATGATGGATGTAGATATTTATATTGATCCATCCACATTTGTAAGGACACACTAGTAGTCTAGGTCGTGATCTGTTTGACGTCAGAGAAGAGAAATTCACCAATTAACATTAACGAGATAGGGGCTTTGATCATCCTTGGCAACCATGGGGTTGTGAAAGTGTCATTGCATAGATAAGCATGATGTCGACACACAGTTAAAACGGATGTTGGGCCTGTTGGCTGAGATCCAAGAGCTTATCCCATTAAACATAAATGCTAATCAGGCCATTGCATGTGTACTATTTGTAGATCTGTTTGTTGGTTATTTGTTTGATCATCTTGTGTTGTATTAGTAAATGTTTATCTCTATAGGATGCAAGACTTCTTTCCGAGATGGTTTTTCCAGTTCTTTTACTTGCATCTACGGCTGGGCTGTTTTAGTTATATTGTTTCTAATGAGAATGTTGTATTTCTTCAAAATGAATGTATCGGGTCAGCTGGTGCATGTTACTGAATTTTATCAGCTTGTGTGTATTAATACCGAACCTGATATGTACCAAGACTTGTGAACTTCTACTAAACAGTATTGTTATCTTAATGAAGACATAAATGATAAAATTTGTGCATGGTTTGGTGACTTCAGATATATATTGCTTGTGAATCACAGAGATCTGATCTCTACTGGGATGTTAGTTGGTATAAATTTCCCAACAAGAGACTCAATTATATGACATTTTATCAGAGTTGTTGTTCGATGTATATACTTGGATATGAATGGTATATTCACAGACGGATCTAGGGGGAGGCTGGAGGGCTCTAACCCCCTCTCGTCGCCCCAAAAATGATGAAATACACTTATATAAATATATGTAGACTAACAATATTTAGATATATACAATAGATAAAAAAATAAGTGTTTGGTAGAAATGACACTTTGCACCTTTAGTTGTGTAGATTGTGCGAGTTCCAATCTTGATGAATGCATTTTTATTTTTTAGCCTCCTTTTGTTAGCGCAGCTCCTCCTATTATGTGTTTCTGATTCCACCCCTAGGTCTATGGATCGACATGAGTAACCTTCTACGACTGCTTTAAATAGTCTCATAGTCTTTTTATTTTAAATTCTTGAATTTATTTGCCTATGTGGTTATTTGCCTTCCTATGATTAAAACAATAGAACAAGCTGCATGGACAAAGATATCCTCGTCCACAACACTGGTCTATGGTTATTTAGTAATCTATTGTTAAAATTAGACCATTAGTAATATTTTGTAGTTTTAAACTTTTAGTCATAGTCATAAAAAGTTTTTTCTGTAGTGAGATGCGAGACACTGGATAATCAATCACATCACAACGCTCTCACACCGTCGACGATTTTGAATGAGCTCTTATTGTAGGCATATTGCAGCCGATTGGTAAAGACATTGTTCTCTTGCATACTAAGAATATATCCTTCCTCTAAATCAAACATCAACAAAATGGATGAAAACTTATGCGTACGGCTGGATGGGTTGTGGCACCCGGACTACACAGATGGTAGCTTGAGCATGTGTGGATGTGGAGTTCGCGTCTCAGCGGAAAAGGGCAAACAAATTTGGGAAGAGGAAGATCGCTCAGGTGGAAACCCTTTAGGAGTTATGCTGATGAAGTCTGCTTGACGGCGATCAACAACAATAGTTGGCGTGAAAGGGAAGGGAGGGCCGGTGTCTAAGATAGTTAGGTCCATAACATATGAATAGGGTCGACGGCTGAGATAGCTAGAGTCGGTGCCAACAATCTCTTTATAGTCTTCAAGACCTAGTTGACATTGTTCATGGCCGGGGTGCAACGTATTCATTTTCATCAATACATTTTGCAGTTGTAGGAGAAAAGTAGGATCAAGATGAATTTACCAAATATTAAAGATGTCAAAGAACTTGGAAGGGTAGAGCGAGGAATAAAGGAGGGAGAGATAGATGAAAAAGAAAAGGACAGAGATCATGACGGCGAAATAAGTCCAAGTACAAAAGGAACATATAAAAAAAACATATATTAGAAAGGTACAAAAAGTACCATTCACACAATTTGATGGCTTGTCGTAAAAGTAAAATAGCAATGAAGGAGGCACCCCTACAAATCTTCCTATCAAATAAGCGGGAAAAGAAACTACAAGCAGAATATTTTCCATCTGCCTAAAATTGTCAATCTTCCTTAAAAATACTCACAAAGAAATCCAGGGAGTACGTTCCTTTAGCTTCACCAGACCATTGATTGAAGAGAGATTGCCCCTAGTCCAAATCAAGAATCATAAAACATGCATCAACGATGTATGGAAATATTACCATTATAAAAAACTAAGATGTTATGGAAGGTTACAGAAAAAAAGAACATTTTGATTGTCATAGAAATATTTATTCCCAGTTGTAGACATGTTCCAAAAGATGCTACACACTAGAATGTAGTGATGAATATAATTGAAGCGAGATTTTTGTAATTGATTTGGTGAATGGTCCAATGGTCAATATCCGTAGGAGAGTCCTGATTAGGAAAAAGGTGATGTCATATCTTTTAAGTGAAAGTACAAGTGAATGAAGTGTGGTTGCAACCTTCAGAATATGAGCGACAAAGAAGACAAATGTGTGGTCCATGGAAGCCCTTGGAGTGTCAGTGATTACCAAATAGTTACTTATTGTTTATGAAAAATGCAATGGAGAGGCAGAACGGGAGGCAAAATGGGAGGCAATTTTTTGTTATCTATGTAAAATCACAAAATAGAGGTGGGGAGTAACTTTCTTTCATCCTCTACTTTTTTTATTTATGACACATACAACAAAGTACCTCCCATTTTACCTCTCATTCTAGCTCTCAATAGTAGATCTCTTTTTTTATTAGTCAGATGAGAAGGTGGATTCCATACAGGCCTTTAATATACCAAACTTTTTATAAAAATATATTTAATCCAAGGAGAGTATAGAACATAAGCTCTACCAACCGTGTAGGAATCTTCCCCAATCCAATTTATTTAAGTAGAGACAAAACTTGAAGTGAGGTGAGTTCATATTTGGTTGGAAAGACATCATTTAAATTCATTATTGTTTTAAGATGTAAGAAGTTTAAGGGCCTTGAATGTTGTGCTTTGTTGCAATGGGAGAGGGATGGGAAGGTTGAGTGTCATATTTTGTATGGAAGGGCCATCCAACCAATGGTTGAACCAGAGTTTGGTATGTTTGAAGAGTGGAGGGTATGTTTGAAGACTGGAGAAGGACTATGTATATCGTTCTCAATAATATAGAAAGTTTTTTTAAGGTATATCTGATTCATCCCTATTTTATGGCTTCATCTTGTGTCATATTGTATTTTAATCACATCTATACTTGTTAGATTACATGTTATTTCCCCTAATATGCTTATTTCTATCAAATGCACTTATGGAGGCTTTTTGCATGTTTTATAGGTACTTTGTCCACTACGTGATGGTATGCAAAGAAGATGGTCTAATCTAGGGTTTCCTCAGGCTTGGAAGAGGCAAAAATGAGGCCAAAACAACTCCCAACCTACCTCAAGTGGTCAAAGAATGTTTTGAAGCAATACCCTCCATGGATGATGAAGTTCAATGCTCAAGTGCATGGGATGGACACCAAAACGGTCGTGATACTCCACCACAGCCGTGGTGGACATGCCCCAATCACAAAAAATCACTCGAACTTCCAAAATTTGATGAATATGGCCTAAACAGTTGTGGTGAGTGTTATGCCCTTGGTAAAAGGTCCCCACCACGACCGTGGTGACCCCCCACAGTCGTGGCCATCCATGTACATCTCCATGTGATCTCCACCATTTTAATTGACATGACCGTTGTACACCACCACGTCTGTGCTCACCCCTACCCACCACGGTCGTGCTACTCACAAAACCTACCCTTTTTTCACTACTTTACCTATTTTGCCCCTACTTGACCTAGTACTTCCCCCACACCTATATATACCTAGGTGGGGGATGGGGTACGAGGTTGGCCACCCTTAGATACCTTCCACCGCCTCCTAGCTCCCCATTTTTGCCCCTTAGCCATTCCATTCCATTTCACCATTTCCACCACCAGAACACTAGTTTATACTAGTTCCTACCCATAATCCCCTTCATTCCACACCCTTACACCTTGGAGGAGAGAGGAGGATGTCTTGCAGCAGCTGGAGAGGAGGATTCCTTCATCTACACCAAGCTCCATGGCTTCTTCTACCTCTTTCTCCTTTCTTTTTGTATTTTCCATGTCTATGAGTAGCTAGGCCCCCTTGGGTGGGCTGTTTGGGGGAAATTATGTTACTTTGATACCATATTGGGGGAAAATGACATGTAAATTTTTTAATTTCATTTGTTAATGATTATATTCTATTTGCATCACATTCTCCATGAATTGCTTGTTGGTTTGTGTGTGAAATCACCTAGGAATTTAGGCAAATTACTTATATGTGTGAATTTTGGGATTCGCTCCTAGGTCCAAATCTTAGATCTCTAGGTTGCCTCCTATCTTCCTATATCCTAATCAATTTCCCTAAACCTAAGTGAGAGATCTAAGTAGCTAGATTAGATAATTCTAGTACAATTAGTATGGAGCCTTCTCAAGGCTAGAATATGGGGGAATCAGGGTCCAAAACCCTAATTTCACCTCCCCATTACTACCCTCGGCCCCTAATTTCCCTAGGAATGTCTAATCTAGAAACATATAATTGAATAGAATATACTTGAATTGAACCTAATCCCTAATCCAATTGAGCCTCGTAAGGGTAGTAGGGGGTGTTAGGGACTAGTTCCCCTATACACAACCTAGCATATCCGTGGCCAGTTAGTAGCTTAGGTTAATTCATTAGACTCTAACTTGTTGTTTGGTTTGGATAATCTAAATGGAATCATAATTTTCATACGTCACTTCACAACTTAAGTGATAAGTTCATACCCCTAAACAACCCATACCTCTCTTTATTGCTTAAAACCCTAGTTTTGTGCTTTCTCAACTTAGTTAGCTCGTTCCTTGCTTAGTTAGCTTCTTGCGTTGTTTTTGTCTTGTTCATGTTAGTTTATCTCTTTAATTGATCTTTTGCTTCTCTCTTACTTGCCTTAGTGTAATTTTCCTTTTCATGCCTAGCTTAATCCTTTCTTGCCTGTTTAGCCTTACTCTAGCCTAGGGTTAACTTAGATTTCATTCTTGCCTTTAATTGTTCGTTTGTCTATAATAGTTTAACAATCCAAACAATCTTCAAACCCTTAACCCTAGTCTCCACAGTAGGAACCTAGCAAAACTAAACCTAGCTCTAGTGCCCCCTATTTTCCCTATGGATCGACCATATACTTGCCACCTTCCTATACTGTGACATGACCTCATGCACTTGTGGGTGTAGTTATTTTAGTGTGTGTAGGTGTTAAGTTAGGTTTTATAAATTTTGAAAGTGAATCCACCGTGTGTTTCCGTCCGTGGGGTTGCATCTATTCAAAAATACAATTGAGTAGTGTGTAACACCATTGGCGGGAGCGCACCAATATCCAGAGAGGGAAGATATTAGATTACCGAGTGGAGTGCCATTGATGTGTCATTAATAACATCAATGATATGTTCTTTCCAAATGGAGGACTGGTTTTGGCAAAGGAAAGTTTGAATCTTATGAACAAGGCAATGAGAATGAGTTTGGATATTGATTAGTCCCAATCCATATGTCATTCTCGACTTACAAATGTGTTTTCGATTGATTGTGTGAGATTTGCTTGACATTGGTATCACCCTAGAGAGTTTTTTTATAGTGAAATAAATTTAAGTGAACACTTTAGTAGGAAGTGTTATGCAACTAAGGAAGTAGGCAATGAATGGGTGAGGGAAGAGATAAGGAGGGCACGTCTACTGGACAGGCTAAGTGTGTGGTATTTTGAAAGGGCTAATTTGCATTGAAATTTTTGAATAATTGGTTGCCAAATAGAAGTGGGTAGTTTAAGGGTAGAGTGGGGAAGAACCATGAGTCTAATTGGGTAATTTTCAATTTTACGGTCAAACATGAGCTTATATCATTCAAAATCAAAAGAATTTATGTGTATACCACAAATTGAAGATTTATTGAAATTAATCTTGAGTCCATAAATGTGTATTAAAATACCAAGAATACATTCTATGTTAGTTATGTACCTATCACTAGGTTTGATGAAGAGTATCTTGTCATTAGTGAATTGGCTAATATTTTTGGGTACATTTGGGATGGAATCATTGATATTATTTATTGTTCCAATTTGCATCACTCTAGTTAGGATAGAAGTGGCAGGGATGAAAAGATATGGGGAAATAGGGTCACCATGTCAGAGAATATTGGAGATTTTGAAATAGCCAAAGGCCAAGCCATTAATGATGATATAGAAATAACAAGAACTAGTACAACTATGAATCTAGTTTATCCAACAAGAGGAGAATCCATAACATTTGAGACAATCAATGATGAACATTTAATTAATATTGTCAAAAAAAAGTTCAAAGTCTACTTTGAGGGTGCATAGGGGAGTATGAGTAGTGTGAAAAGTGTGTATTCTCTCATTTACCTCAAGTAGGCATCCTGAATACTCCAACCCTTATAGAAAGCATTATTATTGAAGACCAACGACTTTCTATAGAGGTGTTTTCCAGTGCGAAAAACTTCAAAAGTGGTTTTCTATCTGCTGCCTATTATTGTGAAGGAACAAAAGATCTAATTAAGTGCTTGAATGAAAATCTTTGTCACAAAAATTGAAATCCATCTCGATATGCCTGATTTGAGAATGGAATGTAGAACTGGTGGAATTTCTTACTACCCTTCTATTATCATTGCATAACTAAGAATGGATGAACTTCATTTATGTAAGCTTAAATTATTACCATTAATAATTTTTGAAAAATGACTCACTTTTTGATCAAATTAATTGATAGGAGATACCTAAAACTATTGTTAGTGAATGTTCTTCATGTTGTATTCTCTTATTCTAAAGATAGTTCTTAGCTTTTTCCCATCAGCTTTAGTCTCATATTGCTCACTTTTAAAGTGAGGGGTGTCCTTATAAATATGAGAGTTTTCCAAGACCTTGTGGACCTCTCAGGGGATAGGAGATTACGACTGATTGAGTTCGTTTGTGCTTTGGGTCTTAGCAAAATAGAAACATAGATGCACATACGTCACATGACCCAGTGTGGGCATGTGATTCATCTTTCTATTGGTCATTTTAATTTATTTATTTTTGTATAGAACAAACTTTTGGTATTCTATTTTTCATTTCTTGGATTTATTGTATATGCCACATCGACAAAAAGTATTTGAATTATAACAATTCTTTAAAACTACCCACTAACGCAATGCTAGAGAGGCACATGGTCTTTTAAAGTAGTCCACATGTTACACATGGAGACATATGTGTGGACAATTGATGTGAGGAACTCCTACTATGCTCATTTTCTGTACAAGGACATGTCTTCCTCTCTATACTACAAGGAAAAAATCAACAACTCCCCCTCTTCAGTCTTCCACCATAATTGATTTTTTCTTCCCATTTGTTGCTTCATGCTAATCTTCTATCAGTGATTCATCATGATGTCTCTTTCTTCTGTAACTAAGGGGGAAAGAAACAAGTATGACACTAATCTCTATCTTGCACTGAGAGGTCATACTAGAGTTGGGGTGGTTGAATTCTAGAAATAGACCATTGAAAAGATTGTGCTAGGAGTAGAGATATTTGTTTTAGAGACAATGTTCACTCACCTTCATGTATAGGATCTAGAGTTTGCATCTATGAATGGGTTGACTACTTACTCAAATTGTATATTATTATTTCAATTTATCAATCCCATTCCCAAAGATCTAATAAATTGTTGTACTATATCTAATGATTTTAAAATAAATCCATGCAGTCAAAAATAATATTTATCTTTGTTATTTTGTTTTCTTGATATAAATTTGAAAACCATATTGTCCCTTGATGATTTTCCTTATTTTTACTTTATCACCTTTTGGTTTGCACTTTCACCGCTCAATGCAAAAATTGTGATATTAGTTAACCTCTCTTGGTCATGTTTCCACTATCTTCTAATAAGCAATTCTTATTCCTTCACACGCGGCGGGGGTTACCCGTGTTTCACGTGCAGGTGAAATGGCCCCCTGCCAACCTTCGTGGTCTCCCCTCCCTTCTCCTCCCCCACTCACTCTCTCTCCTTCTTAAAAAACTATTTATATATATATATATATATATATATATATATATATATATATATATTTGCTTGTAACTTTTGATCCAAAATGAATTTTTTCACAAAATAAAAACCATTAGAATTCTTACATAAAGTATTTTACAATAAAACTAATGTTAACATATTTTGAAAAATAATAAAAATGGATGGAAATACAAAAAGTATAAAAGGAGAGAGGAGGGAAGTTAAAATTATAAAATGAGTGAGGAGGGAAGATAATGGAGGAGGAAAATGCATGTCTTGCATCCAATTTGACGTGTATCACCCATAATCAATCCAATATGCCTAGTTTAGACATGAATGTGCCCAGTTCAGACTTGAGCCAAATTCGGACTTGAACGCACCCATCATCTTCATCATTATCATCATATCACCATCGTCGTCGTCATAGTCGTCATCATCATCATAATCATCATCTTCATCACCTTCATAATTATTATCATCATCATTATCATCATCATCAGCATCATCTTCTTCTTCTACTACTTGATTGCATCGAGTGTCACATGTATTGTATCCAATTTGACATGTATAGCGCCAACAATCAATGCACGGGGAACAATTTGGACTGGAATGCACCCAGTTCAGACTTGATTGTGCCCAATTTGGACTTGATTGCATCTTGTTTGGACTTGAACACCCAGTTCAGACTTGATTGCGCTCATTTTGGACTTGAATGCACCCAACTGTGACTTGAATGTGCCTAATTCGGGCATGATTGCACCCACTTAGTGATGTATCAATGCATCTAGTATTTGGACTTGATTGCACCCAGTTCAGACTTGAATGCACCCAGTTCAGACTTGATTGCACCCAGTTTATACTTGAATGCTCCTAGTTTCAACGTGAATGTGCCTTGTTCGGGCATCATTGCGCCCAATTAGTGTTGTATCAATGCACCTAGTATTTCGACTTGATTGCGTTCGTTCAGACTTGAATGCGCCTAGTTCGAGCATGATTGTACCCAATTAATGATGCATCAATGCACCTAATATTTGAACTTGATTGTCTCTAATTTGGACTTGAATATGCCCAATTTGGACTTGATTGCACCCACATCATTGTCATACCATCAACATCATCATAACACGCACATAAATTTTATGCACTATATTGTTTTTCTCAGGAATATATAGATATTAGTCTTGTTGTATTATATATTTTTTAACAAAACTAATGATTTTTATTTTTTCAAAAATTACATTATGGATTGAAATTATATATGCGATACAAATTTTTCTCTCATTTTCCCACTCATTCTTTCTCCACAAACCAATCAAATCATCCCCCATATCACCCACTACCTAATTGTGCCACACAACTCACAAAAACCACCCTCCCAACTGCTAGACCACTAACAATTGGGGGCCAAACAGTAAAACCACCCCATGTTGCACGTGAAATGTGTGTCAAGGAGGGCAGTGCATGCTACACTCATTTCTATTTCCACCATATTCCCATAAGAAATTCTTATTCCTATTGTGCCTTAACCATAACCCAGTAACCTTATCCCTAGTTTCTAGGATGCCCAACATCCTCCTCCTATTACAATACCTATCTCAAAAGAAATTGACTATTTATGTCATGAAAAGATTCTACCAACTCTCTCTAATGACCTCTATAATATCTTGTTGGTATGTATCCCCAGAGAGCCAATCAAATGATGGTTGTAATGGCATATCTTGTGAACAATTTGATTAATAATCAAGTCAATCTTTGTCTATATGTTTGTTCAATTATGAGATATTGGTATAACATGGCAGATGTCTAATGAATGATGTTACTTCATGATATATGACTTCAGATTGAGGACCTGGACAATGATATAATATGTATGATAAGTTTGCATGCATTCTTATTATGTTCCTAGTTGGATATTATTGTAAAAGCTAATATACAACAATAACACATAAGAATAGAGTGTGTGTTGGTTGATGACATAATCTCATTATTCATGATATGTGATATCTAACCAAGCACATAGGTACATGTTATGAAACAGTGTATCAGATAGACCATCCTTGAGAGTGATACATGGAAACCATTGAATGATAGTCATAATCAGCTCTCATAGTGATAGTAGTGATTGTAGTTCTTAGAACTAAAATCACGACACTCATCACATGTCATTTTATGTACTTGGACATCATCTAATATGACCTTGAATAAGGGTTTCCATAAAAGTGATACTCGGGTACATTGTGACATGATGATTGAGTGTGAGTGATGTATTTGGGATTTTTCCCTCCTATAGGAGATTGATATCTAGGCCACTTGATAGATGATTTATTTGGATCCTCTTTTCATTTGGCCTCCTCGATCCTCTAGTCATTTGACTTGACTTCCTAGTTTGTTGACTCGTCTGGTGTGGAGCATCTTCTCTTTGCCAAAATAGAAAATAAAATTATCCTATTCATATTTACTTTTGTAAAAATGAAATCTCAAGTTACATTCTTAGTGGAGTATACAAAAGAAAGCATTAATTTACTTTTGGAGAGAAAGAGAGTGTCAGGGTATGCAAACTCAATCCAAAAGATAGGAATAAAACTATTCAACCAAGCATGCACATCCATAAGGGGTTTTGACAGTAATCACACATACACATCCACCATCAAAACAATTTCAGAGTGACACGTATAGATTGCATACACACACACACACACACACACACACACACACACACACACACACACACACATATATATATATATATATATATATATATACATATATATAGGATAATGATCCAGTGAGAAACATATCTGGTGAGAGCATGAGAGGTATTTGAATAACTCTCCACATAGATCAATTTTTCATAATCCAATCATACAGATTACAAGTATACCTTAATATCTACCTTCCTATAAAATTTATCACCATCCAATTTGTAGATCATTCACAACAACCAAATATTTTTCGACGCTCTATATTAAATTTTAGGCTGACCGTTGGATGTAAAATGTGTATATTGTACATATGGGCATGTAAACAGTGTCTGATTGCAATGATTTTTTGCGACAAGGTAAATGAAATGATGCTTTTTCCATCTATATGGTTGGATTTTAAAAAATAGTTACTAATTAGTTGTTATTGAAATGTCTGTCATGCTCTCACCGTAGGATGTTTCTCACTGGATCGCTACCCTATATATATATATATATATATATATATATATATATATATATATATATATATATATATATATATATATGGCGAAATATTCAATGCTCACGCGGGTACAGTAAATTAGCTACCCACCCAAAGTGGCTAGGGGTGTAAACAGTGCGGGTCTGGCCATACCCATACCCATACCCATCTAATTTAGTGGGTCCGGTTCTGGTTCTAGACCCGCATAATACAAAACCTGGACCCGCACCATACCTGTACCCACAATAATAGCGGGTATGTGGTGCGGGTATGGGGGCAAGCGGTTCTATAAAACATCATATTGTTTATGTAAGAGAAATGACTATGTTATATATATTTAACACAACAAGATATTTTTATCATATAGTATATTAACATGTAATAGTTATATTAGACAATGCTATATTCTATACAATAAAATTAATTGAGTAATTGTTTACATATTTGTAGTCATGATCATAACATTTAATTTATGTAGAAAGTGATGTAGATTAGTAGACATTTTAATTTTAATTTTACATATGATGTTCGTTATTGTAACTAGAATAGTTAATTCTTAGTTATATAACTAGTCTCAACCTTAGAGTAGGATATAATCTCAATAATTATATTAATTAGACTAGTAAAGTATGATATATATAAGATATTATTTTAATAGTTACTTATGTATAGCGGGTACACGGGTCTAGCGGGTCTGGGTCCAAGCATACCCATTATTGGACCCGCTTATATGTGGGTCCAAGGGTATACGGGTATAAGGGTATGCGGGTATAAAAAATTAGACCCGTGACAGGTTTTTTAAGGGTCTGGATTTGTGGGTTCGTGGGTCTACCTGTACCCATTTACAGCCCTAAAAGTGTCACGGTTGCATAATTTGAAATACCTGGAACTAATTAATAGCTGAATCACGTGGTGGCATAAGTTATAATTAAAATGAAATCCAAAATAGTGGGTTCCGCTTTCTTCCACCGTCGACCTGCTCCAATCCTTGATCTTTTAGGATGCACCTGCCGCCAGATGCCCTACTGTGTTATCTGAACTCTGTCCTTCCTTCCGCCGTGTGGACTGTTCGATTTGCATTTGCAGTCTAGCATATCAATCTCCTGATCTGCTATTACAGACCCAAATAGCAAGAATAGGTCTAGATATCCCAGTTGTTTGGAGGAGGACGAAGTTGAATGGACCAGGTCTGGATCGCCGTTAATGTTCGTCAGAGTATGAATAACATGTATTGATCTTTACCAGGTCATATGAAAGTAATTGCGTTCCTCTTCTTCCATAAATACACTCCAGGTCTCTGACTAAAACTCATGTTGTAGGGGTAGCATTTCTTGATCTTACTACATTACGAGCAGTAGTTGTCCAAGTTACAACCAGGTAAATATCATTACTCTTTGTCTCTTCCATCAATTCTCCCCAATCTTTCCTTTTCAGCACATTGTGTAGTCATCTCTATTTTTGTGTGGGAAATTCAAAGTGTGTTTGGATTTCGTTTGAAGCAACAACTGTCATACATGCTCTATGTTTCATGTAGTTACGTTTTGTGATACATGTTTACTTGATGATTCACATAGTTAGTATTTTGTGTTCCAGGGTTACATTTCTATCTGTAGAGTTACTCTCTCACAGCTGTCATGGATCCTAGTCTTGATACAGATGCTGGTAATGCCAATGTCGACTGTGATGATGATAATCCTCATTCTTCTCCTTCTATTGTTGTTGTCACTTTGTCCCCAGCAGAAGTTCCTAGAATTGGACTTAAATTTGGAAGTTTAGATGAAGGTATCTCCTTCTATTCTAGTTACACTAGCTTGATTGGGTTTAATCTTAGGAAAGACGACTGTGATGATGAACGAGGAACTAAGAATATGGTTGCTAAAGATTTGGTTTGTGACAAGCAGGGTAACATATGACGTTCTAAGAGGTCCAAAGGACTTTTGAGCCCCATTTGTGATGAAGTGGGTAATTTACAAGATAATTTGTCCAAGAAGCACATGCGTTCTGTGAAGAGGTGTGGGTGTAGATCCATGATCCGGTTCACACTAGAAAAGTCCTCATCCATGTGGGTTGTGACTGCTTTTATTGAGGAACACAACCACGATCTTGTTGATGATGCTCACCTACGTTACTTGAAGTGTAACTCATCTCTTGATGAAACTTAAAAAAAGATGCTTTCTTTCATGAGTCAAGCTAACATACCTGTCTCGAGACAACTTGCATTGATAGCAATTGAGTCTTGCAGGTATGAAAATTTGACATTTACAAGTAAACAAGCTCATGGACACCTCAGTAGCAAGAGGAAAGAGTCGGCTAAATACGACGTTGACATGGTGTTGGATCATTTTGATAGGTTGAAGGTTTTGATTTTAAATTATTTTATACTTATCAAAATGAACTCAATTGTTGCTTGAAACATTTGTCTTGGTCTGATCCTATCTCTGTCGAAGATTGCGGGTTGTTTGGCGATGTGATTGTGTTTGACACCACTTACTGTACCAATAAGTATTCCATGGTTTTTGGAATGTTTGGTGGTGTGGATCACCATCGCAAGACAGTGTTGTTTTCCTCAGCTCTGTTAGCGGATGAGAAGTTTGACTCCTTTATTTGGGTTTTCAAGCAATACTTACTTTGTTTTGGCAAAGAGATGGTTTTCATCATAACCAATCAAGACCCAGCTATGAATTTGTCTATCATTACTATTTTTTCAAATTGTAAGCATCGTTTATGTAGCTGGCACATCCTACAAAAGATTCTCTCTAAACATTGTGGCGTTCCTAACAAGGATCAGATCATAAGCCCTTTGAATGATTGTGTGTGGAACGTAGATGATGTGGACATTTTTGAAGAGAGCTAGAATTTTGTAGTTGAAGAGAATGGTCTGTTTTCCATTAGTTGGCTTTCTGATATGTATGTGATGTATTGGGATTGGGTTCCATGTTATATGCAGTCTTCTTTCTTTGTTGGCATGAGGACAACTCAAATAAGCGAGAGCCTGAATGCATTCATTAGAAGCCACGTCAACAGTAGGAAGACTCTATTTGAACTTGTATGTTGCTTAGAGACTGCTTACTCTTACGTGTGGGATATTGAAAATTTCAAAGATTTTGATGACGAGTACAACAATCTTCCCATGTCATCATTGTGGACTATGGAGGAAAAAATGAGAGTTATATACACCAAGTCCATTTTTAAGATCTTTTAGTCTGAGGTTCATCAAAGCATGGTGTATAATGTAAAGGAAACCTCCGAAAAAGGTGTCTTTGAGGTGTATCATCTTGGTGGTTTTGGATCTCCTCGTATCTTGAAGAAAGACTCGTCTATTGATATGGTTTCATGCAATTGCTTCATGTTGGAATTCAAAGGTATTCCGTGTAGGCACATTTTGTTTTATCTGAAGAGTCGTGACTTTTACACTCTTCCCGAGCCATACATATTAAAGAGGTGGACTAAAGGATATAGAGAACACCCTTTGATTTTTGGCAAAGCATCAGTCACGCATCCATCCACTGGCAGGACACTTCAGCTTGTTTCTGCTTGCAAATCAATTGTCAACATAGTGTGTAGGAACAACACTATAGATCTTTGTCATGAAAAACTCTTAGCTTTATGAAAGGAGATTTTAGAATTAGATCATGTTGATGGTGATGTTGGTGTAACCGCTCTAACGTAGCTTCTTCTTCTTCTATCAAGGTCCATATCCCTAGTATTTGCAAAACTTAAGGGAGACCGAGATCGACTGATGTGAGGTTTAAATCTGGAGTTGAAATTGTTCATTCTAAAAGAGAGAAGTAGTGTAAGAATTGCTTAGAGTTTGGAGTCAATCATGATAGAATAAACTGCCCTTTGAAGAAGTAGTTCATTCTTCATAGATACTTTTTCTGGACTTGTGTTGTTGCTGATTGATATGCTACTTGTGTTGTTTCTGATATGTAATCATGCTTCCTACTGCTCAATGATTATGTTTTCTGCTACTCATGTTTCTGTTGATGTTGGACTTGTCTCTTCATGATCCTAACTTGTTGTTGCTACTTCTGTTCTTGGAGTTGCGGCTCCTGCTAACCCTTCTTCTGCTGTTCTTGGTTGGAGAATCTTGGTGTTGCTACTTGTGTTGTTCTTTTTTATGATCTCATGCAGTTGGAGATGCTGCTGATACTGCTCTTGATGGATGGTTGTCCTTAATTTTGTTTACATGTTTTTAGTGGAGTTGTAGTTGATTAGTGTGTGAGTGAGGCATATCCAACTTTGAATTAATTGTAATGGATGTTCATGTGTAGTCTTTTGAAAGTAATTGTAATCATCCTTGTATTTAACTTGTGTTTGAATCTATATGTGTTACCCCTTGAGCTCCAGCAGCTGTATGTAGAAATTGAATATGTTATAAAGAATTATTTATGATAAAATGTTACTCTTTGAACAATATCATTTCTCTTTGTGTCCAATGGATACTTTTCTTCTAAAATAGTTACCTTTTGGATTAGAACAGTTACTTTAATATTCGGACAATTACTTAAAAAATGTACATTGTTACTCTATGATTCACATACATTGGTTTTGTATTTTTTATTTACCTTCCTAGTCTAAAATTACTTTATAAAGTATAAAAGTTACTTTCTAGTTTCTAGGATTACTTTTTTGTTGTCATAGTTACTTTATTTTTTAGATAATTACTTTATGGATTACCTGATCACTCTTCTTTTTTAGTGAGTTTATTTAACATGCTTTTTTATTACATGTTGAACTATATAATAGCAATTTCTCCATTAAAGTGCATAATCTATCATCTAAATTTTCAATTACATCCCCCTCACATAAAACCAATTGTGTTGTGATTCCAACATGTTTCTCTCTTGATTTAAATCTAACAGCAAGTCTATATCTTCATACAAGCACACAGCAGCTATTCATGTAAGAATACCACATATAAAGAATAAAACATTATCCATTAAACTCAGAAATACTCCTCTTATAAACTGATTTAGAGTAAATGTAATTTCAAACTTCCAGCACATCAGTTAATGTATCTTATAGTAGTTACAAATCATAATTCCAGCACCAAATTGTTTTCATTACATTTCTTTTAATAAAAGAGTATTCAGTTAGACTTCAGCCATCTATCCAGGCTTGAAATAACATCTCCATACTTGTCTTTTTGTTCTTGCACATCTACATCTTGGGTTTGTTTCTGCCCTTCTTCTTGCTTGTTTTGTTCCTGATATGCCGCTTCATTATGTTGTTCCCCTGGACCTTCTTTGGCATCATCATTGGCATTTTTTTCATCTTCATGGACAGGTTGCAGCTTTCCCCATCTCAACATTCTTTGGAAAATGTCAGCCCTTATTGCTGGCATGTCTTTGGAAGTGAAGTCCATCTGCTTGTCATTCAGTCAAGATACTTCATCACAAAGACCCCACAGTTAATAGATCCTTCTTCCTTCTGTGGGCATTGTGGGTACTCCCATTCCCACTATGACATTTGGCTTACCTTGTCTAGTGCCCCCCTGAAGGATTCATGGGCAATACCCACCTACAAAAAAAAAACATAACTTTTATTAATTATCAATCAACCAACATTATTTCTTTCAACCCATTATTAACAGAGTTACTTTTTTAATTTCTTACCCATCTAATGAATTCTTTCTTTGATTTGCCACTTCCACTCATTGAGTTATATGACCTGTGCACGCCATACCTGAAGCTTGCTTCATGCAAGTGTCAGTGGTTGTCATTGTTTAGTATCGTGAACATAGAGTCCATTGTGTCCCACTCTTTCAAGGGAACGTTGAAGAGTGGAGAAAGCATGTCAATCTCCTTTAGGGTGATGTTCTCCACATCAATTGTCAGTTGTTGCTACAAATACAAATTTTAAAAATGCACATCTTTAAGTTTTAGTATGTGTATCTTTAGTAATTTGTTGTAATTTTGTATAACAAGTTTGCTTGTTTTACCGGAGCATAAGTTCTCAAGCAGTGCCACGACAACCCCTTCTTCCTCCTCTTGCTTGTGCTATCTTTGAGCATTTGCACAAAGCATTCCAGAACCTAAAAAAATCCACAAGCTTATGTTAGCAATCCAAATTATTGTTTCAAATAGTTACACTACTTTGGTTTCTTACAGGTGATTGCATTATCTGATCCTTGTATAGGAGGGCAGCGAGGTCCTTCCCCGTGCACCAAGTATCCTTGTTGAATCTCCACTCTCTATTTGACCTTCCAATCATTATAGATATGGTATGTATCAGTTAGATATTGAATAAGTAATGTGTATTTGTACACTTGACAAATGGAATGTCAAAATAACCAATTCTTACAGTTTTTCTATGTTGTCCATGAAGTGATGGACAATTTCCTTGGTGTCCTTTTTTTTTGAAATGTTCAAAACCTATGAAATTGGAGAGCTTGTGCTGTCAACAAAGTGCATTTCATGTTAGAATTCATCTTCATTAACAAGTTACACAATACTTATATGTCTACAGTTATTTTATTAGGCACAACAATAATTTTTCATTTTATAAAATTACTATATCAATCGCGTAGTTACTTTTATATTCTTGTAGTTACTTTACTATTCACATAGTTACTCTTATGTTCACACAAATACTTTAAGGACTGCTATATTTAAAAATAAATGTGACCTTACCTTCCTCCCTTCTTTTCTTTATGTTTTTTTCTGTGCTGCCCATTACATGCTATGTCCTCTGCTTTCTTTTTGTCATCTTTTTCTTTGGCTCTTGTTCTTTTCCTCCTTCTTTGCTTTCTTTGTTTGATTGTTCCCTTTTTTCCTACCCTCTTTCTTCTTCATCTTGTGTAGAATTTTCTTGGCCAGAACCATCAACACCTTCTTCTTTGTCCTGCTTCTCTACAGTAGCAGTTTCTTTCTCAGGCGTCTCTTCCTCTGCTCCTTTCTCTTCAACACATTTTCTCTTTAGGCGTCGCTTGCTTGGTGTCCTTGGTGTGTCACCCTTCTCTATGCCTCTTTTCTTTTCTTCTTCTTCCATTACCATAACCTTCTTGTGCAACACCTCAGTCCTATCATTGATTTCATCGACATTTACTGAGGCAAACCCCTTAGTAAAGTGTGTGAACTCACTTGTAGGCGATTGTGCTTTATCACATTCCTCTCCCCCTTCCTCCTCAGAATTCTGTTCTCCTCCTCTAGTTCAGTTATTCTTCTCTCTAGCCTCTTCTTCTCCTATTGGAGGTCATTAAATGCTTCCACTGCTATCCTCGTGCAGATTTCTTTCTGCATCATCAACTCCTCCTCGAGGTGGTGGATTCTTCTTTCTTGGATGGAGTTCCCAGCATATACTTCCTTGGTGATGATTGGCTTTGCTGCCACCTTCTCTGCCATTGGCTTACTCTTTGCCCTATTTGACGCAAGGTAATAGGGGAAGTCCTTTACTACCTTTGCATCTTGCCAATCATCGCCCTGGTTCAGCTTCATCCGTTTACAAACCTATCCAACAAATTGAACAATGTGTCACAAAGCTACATATATGATTATGTTGTATATTAGTTTTGTAACAAAGAATAAAGATTCTTACATCTTTAGGGTCCACACACCCTATATCCATCAATTTCTTCACAGGTTCATCCCACTTCTTTATCCTTGGCTTGGCATCAAGGAATGTTGACTTTTCCATTCTTGTCATCTCATATGCCCAAACATGCATTTAATAGAGAAAAATATAATTCATATGTAAATGTCCCTATGTATCATTGTAACAATCTAGATGAAAATAAAGTATCAAATTATTTACTTACGCAAAGGCACGTGGCACACCATGTTGTGTAGAGTGTGGTTTTTCCTCTCTCCTCTTCTCCTCATCTGAACATTTTCCCTCAACACATTCATCTTCTTCAAGATACTCCCATGCACCAGCTTTTCCCAATTTAACTGTCATGTGAAGTTACATCATCCAAGTAGTGTATTATGTAAATCGGGGCATAGTAGTTGGTATCAAGGAGTAGGAATGTTTCCAGCAAGTGCAACATCTATGCACGACACATGTTCTGGTAGTCAGTGGGGTTGTCTCTCTTGGCATATTCTTGCCAAAGCTTTTTGAAGTTGTCCTTGTGCAAGACATCCTTCTCCTTTAACATCTTTGAGGTCTCACCCTCCTTTCCATCTCTCCTTTTTGCTCTAGCAAACTCTTGCCATATGGAGCTCACTATTTTAGAGTTCTTTCTAGGTATGATATGGACTTTGCTAGGGAGACCTAGAATGACCCTCACATCCTCCACTATCATTCTACATTCTACCCCATGGGCCAACAAGAACCTATCATCTCCCACATATCTGTCTATCAAATCTTCCAAAAGTCCTACATCTATTGTATGATTGGGCATCTTGATCATGTTTCCAAATGTCGTGGACCTCATCATTTTAATTTGATTCTTGGTAAACACCATGTTGGTGCTGATGTTGTTGTAGCTTTTTATATAACATATGTGGTATACCTTTTTAAGTCCACCTGCAAACATATCAAAACATAACTCTTAGGTTTGTTTCCTTATTATTTTTCAGTCAGTTCAGTTACTCTTGCATTTTTACAATTTACTTTACATAATGGGTTGATCACATTAAAATTTAACTGTAACTATAATAGCAACTTACTAAACTATACGTGTTATTAACTGTCCTCTGAAATTAATAGCAAGTTTACTCAATTATAAATGCATATAACCTTACCTTCATCAGCATTTCCCTTGCCCTTCTCTTTCCTTTTTTCTTTTTTCCTCTTCTCCTTCCTCCCCAGTAGCTTTTTCTTCCTCATTCCCTTCCAGATTTTCTTTTGTCTGGTCATCAGACCCTTTCCTATCCTCCTTTGTATACTAAGATTCATTATTACTCGAAAATTTTACTTTTCAGTTTAACAAAAACTACTTTCCAGTTTAACTACTATATTTATAGTGTACGAGATACTTTTTGTTGTGACATAGTTACCTCAACGTTTCTATAGTTACTCTAGGCATCGTATAGTTACTCTATTATTCTAACAGTTGCTCATTTAGTAGACATTATTACTTTTACTCAAAAATGTTTACTTATGTTCTTGTAATGTACATGCAAATAGAACTTACCTTGTCTTTCTTCATGCTCTGCTTCATCATGTGGTTGTTCCTCATCCCTAGTACCTTCATTGCCTTGCACACCAGTAGCAGTCGCCTTACTACTTTTTCCTTTCTTCTTTGAAGGTGTTCTCCTCGGAGGAGTTGTAGTTTCTTAGGTGTTTGACGTGGTATTTTAAACGCACTAACAAATTCACTCGGGGTTGAAATCCCCAAGCTTTTACCAAAACTAAAGTGCAATATACCACCTGCAAGCGGACGAGTCTTATCGCAGTATAGTTAAGGATCGAACCCAAAGGACAACATTTTTAAGAATCCTTGTCAGTCGAATCTAACTCGAGTAAAACTAATATTTAGAACGATTTGTTGATTTGAGGTTCATTAAACTAATATTAAGAAAGTAAAAACTGAATTAAAGTTGGATTTAGATCAATGATATAGAATCTATGGGATGGTATCGGGTTTCACCACCGCTACACATGCAAACACATTCAATCACAAACAAACCAGACAAGTTATATCAATCCAACTGGAGCTGTTGCAGAACCCCCTGTTAGGGCGTTAGGTTCGCGTAAACATCACCTTAGGCATCAGATGTCTCGTCACCAACCGAATCATTTACTTATAGCTCCAAAGAAAATCCCATTCTATTACTAGTTTGGGAGTCAACCGCATTAATTGATAAGCAAGCAGGTGATAGATCTACAAACTAACATCGACGGTAAACAAGATGAGACAAAATCCAACTAAGGTTGTGGTCCTCCCTGAGGGATGTTTAGACCACAGAAGTGTCACCGTAGGCTAGATGTCTCGTCCCCTCACGGATTATACACTTACGACCTCAAGGAATCCATTCAGAAGTTCTCGTCAAGGAGTCAAACTTGTAAACCGCCATTCCACCCCATACATAGAAGATTTCACAATATAGGAAAGAACGAGATGAAAGTAAGTAGATAATCAACTACAAACATACCAATTAACAACGAAATAGAAAGCTGTATACATTGTCATGGAGAGTTTAACAAAAGAACATGATTTGCATGGACAGCGGGACTAGTCCCCGCACCCCAGCGAAAAGGTACTACTCGCTCATGATGCGAGAAACAAGAAGAATGAGAAAGAGAGAGAAATCCGCCATGAACTTGGTGTAGAAGGTAATCGCAACTCGGTGAAGAAGATACAGCCTCCTACGTCATGTCAGAGCAGATCTAGACACGAAGGGGAGGTGCCAAGACAGACCGGACAGTCTCCCTTGCTCCATCTTTCTTCTCTCCTCAGCCTCCTTAGTTGCAGCACGGGTAGTAGGTCTGGCGCAGATTGAACTGGATTTGGATCGGACCTGTGTACAGGCAGCCTGTCAGCATCCCGGAACCGATGCTCAAATGAGAACCCTTGGGGTCCTATTTATAGGCACAGATTTGGCCTTCATGCTTATGGTGTGAGTCCAAACAGTTTATGTTTTAAGTACCCAAATAGTTTTAGTTATTTGAGTAGCAATCAGTTTGATAAATATCTCATTTAATCGGTTTCATTGCAACAGCTCACACGGTCTGTGTTTGCTACTTTTGCAAACGGTCTTGGCTTTGTGCCTACTTTTCCATTCAGTTTGCATGCATGGTACTTTATTAAACGGTATGAATGCATTGCTGGTTTCTCATTCGGTCTATGGTTGCTACTTTTGCAAAGGGTCTTGGCTTTGTGCCTACTTTTCCATTCGGTTTGCGTGCATGGTACTTTATCAAACGATTTCGGATCCTTCCTCCATTCAGTCTTGGGGTCTTTTATTCAAACGATTTGCAGCAGTTGAAGCAAACGATCTTATAGCATTCGGCTTGTTGATGGCTGCTTTTCCCAAGCAGTTTGACACGTAGCAAATAGTTTTCATGATGCAGCTGCGTTCTTCACGTGAGTGACACATTGGGTTTGGATGCAGTGCATGCTGATTTGGTTTGCTTGCATATGTTCTACTCTTTTTCATGCGGTCTCATGCATTGCTGGCAGCAAACGGTCTCGCTGTTGTTGAACCAAATGGTTTTCAAGTGTTGCTCCATTCGGTCTCATACTAAATAGTCTTCATTGCTAATCCAGCAAATCCATTCAGTTTGCATGATACTAGCGGCAAACGGTCTTCATGGCTGTGATCGTTCGGTTTTCATACAGCAGCCAGAGCAAACTGTTTGCCTTGGGTTACTTTGTCGTGCGGTCTCGCAGTAGCCCTCCATTCGGTTTTATGCATTAATGCAGTAACCGGTCTTGGTATTGCATGCGGACTCATGCATTCGGTTTTGCTAGCAACGTGACCATACGGTCTTGTGATAATTACCTTCATTTGATATCATGCAAAAGTCCAAAGCATGCATGCATGCCTTCCAATACACGTAGCTCTTCCAATCGGTTTGCTTTACTCTTCTTATCTGCTGAGTCCATTCGGTCTTCACACACTGTACCGCAAACGGTTTTGCAATCGGTTTGAGCAAAAGATCTTGCAATCCTTTATTCATTCTTTGCGTGTATTCAGTTTTCGCATGCATTCGGTCTTGAAATGGAACTGTCCATTCGGTCTTGAGACCAAATGGTTGAAACCGAATGGTGAGACCGTTTGGAGAGATCGTTTGGTTAAAACCGAATGGTGAGACTGTTTGGTCGAAACTGAATGGTGAGACCGTTTGGTCGGAACCAAATGGTGAGACCATTTGGTCGAAACCGAATGGTGAGACTGTTTGGTCAAAACTGAATGGTGAGACCGTTTGGTCAAAACCGAATGGTGAGACCGTTTGGTGAGACAATTTGGTCGAAACCGAATGGTGAGACCGTTTGGTCAAAACAGAATGGTGAGACCGTTTGGTTAAAACCAAAGGTAAGTGAAGGTGGGCCCCCAGTTAAATATTCATCTTTATCAAGACATGCATTAAATCAACATAAATTTGGTTAAATCCTTGATAATCGAATCAATTAAGTGATTCAGTACATTATTATGCATTTTGATATTTAATTAGTGAAATCAGATATATTGAGTCCAAATGAGCCCAAGAAGGTAATTGAATTCCATTATGAATATACAATCATCAAAATACCCCAAACTTAAACGTTGCTCGTCCTCAAGTAACACAAAATCTGAATCAGTCGCCAAATGAATATTTTCAATTCGTGTGATTGCTTCATCTTCACATCATGAATGTTTTCTTTCTGCTCAATATGACCCAGTATCTCAACCTCCTGAGACCACAAAACACATGTTACCATATCTTCGTTCCTGAGTTCACTTTTCAATATCACTTCCTCCTCACTTTTTCCCGACAATCAAGCATGTCAAAGAGTTTTGTAAGAATCCAGAGACACCTACAGAACAACAAGTATGCATTTGATCTAACACTGGTATTTTTCAGGATAGGGTAGGCATTCATTGCACCATTAGGTAGAAAATGGAGTGAATGGTGGTATGGAAGGAAGACATAAATCTCTCCTCTATTTAACTCGAGATTTTTATTTGCTTTTCAATTTTATTTATTGCATTTTTTATGCGAATCTCTCCTCTATTCGACTCGAGATTGCATTTCTTTATGTGTGTACTTTGGCATCTTTTTGTTTGCAAATCTCTCCTCTATTCGACTCGAGATTGCAAATTTGACGGTACGCCCCTATTTATTTGTTAGGGGTATGGAAGAAGTGAATAAAGCGGGAGGTGGTGTGCCACCCCAAACTTAGGGTTTGGCACGAATTTGGCTATTTTTATTTCTTTTTGATGAATGGAGGGGTATGAAGATGATAGAAGAAGTGTAGAAGAGAGTTCAGATCAGAATGCAACTTGATTTACAATTCAGTGCACCGAGTTGTTCTCTTTATCAAACTTTGCTCAAATAATGACTTAATGAGGATCCTGTGGGGAATCCATGCTATTGTTCCACAGATCAGTTAGAAAGCCTGACATTTTTTATCCCTATCAGTTTGACATACACTTATCATTTTTGCAAAAGTATCATGATGTTAGGAATCATAACCTTCACAAGATGATTTCAATCAAAAGGCTTGTTTCAAAGAGTGGTCCTTTTGAGGATTCACTTCGAATAAGGAGGATATAATGATTCAAAAATGCATAGCAGGTTAGTTACAGACTTTTAATGAAACCAGGAAGTGTCAAAAGTTCATCAAGTATCTGTTCAATTTCTTTGAAAAAACAAAAAAAAAATTGAAAATTTTGAAAATTTTTATCAAGAATGTGATAGTGAAAACTTAAGTATGAAAAGGATGGGTGTAGGTGGAAAATGAGGTACGTACCACCCACCCTCCACCCAGAACTTAGAGATTTGCTCGTCCTGAGCAAACCCTAAATCCAAGATGGATGGAAAAAATTATGCCAGAATGACCACCAGATGTGGTTGCGTTCCAATCAGTGCACATCCTTTTATCTGAAAATCTCAAAGGTAAAGAGAAATTAGATCTTAAAATAGCATCTTGTGATGCTAATTTTATTTAATGAAAAATTAACTAGAAGGTAAATACAAAATTTAAGAAACATTCTAATTTGAAAAGGGAAGTAAAACAAATTTATTGATCGGGTTGCCTCCCGACAAGCGCCTTTGTTTTATGTTGATGGCTCGACTGGATCCTTCAGCTTCACGGTGGATCCTTTGGATTGGTGAGTTCTAGCATTTCTTTAGTGCCTATGTCAGTTGAGGTGAAATATCTCTTTAAGCGGTGACCATTTGTTACAAATTCACATGACTTTTCACTCCATAATGAGAAGGCACCATGTGGAGAGATGCTCTTGACGATGTATGGTCCAGACCAGCGTGAGCGGAGTTTTCCTGGGAATAACTTCAATCTTGAGTTGAATAGCAGAACTTGGTCTCTGACTTATATGTATTTTCTTTTCAGATGTCCATCATTCCAAAGTTTTGTACGTTCTTTGTAGATTCGTGCATTCTCATAAGCTGTCATCCTGAGTTCATCCAGCTCTTGGAGTTACAGAATCCTGGCTTGGCCTGCTTCTTTCATATCAAAGTTTAGTTGTTTAATTGCCCACCATGCCTTGTGTTCCCGTTCGACTGGCAGGTGGAAAGCTTTTCCATATATTAATCGAAAAGGTGTAGTCCCAATGGGAGTTTTATAAGCAGTTTGATAGGCCCATAAGGCGTTGTAGATTTTCATTGACCAATCCTTTCGATTGCATCCTACAGTTTTTTCCAAATTAGCCTTTAATTAACGGTTAGAGACCTCTACCTATCCACTTGTTTGTGGATAGTAAGGCGAGGCAACCTTGTGTGTTACACCGTATTTTCTTAGTAAAGCTTCAAATCTTCTTTCAAGGAAGTGGGACCCTCCGTCAGATATCACGGTTCGTGGTACTCCAAAATGGGGGAAAATAATGTCCTTGAATAATTTGATGACGGGTTTGGAATCACTAGCGACAGTTGGTATAGCTTCAACCCATTTTGAGACGTAGTCTACTGCCACTAGGATGTATGAAAATCCATAAGAAGATGGGAATGGACCCATGTAGTCCACCCCCCAAACATCGAATATATCTAGTTCGTGCCATAGATTCAGCGGCATCTCATCTCTCTTTGTTATATTTCTGATCTTTGACATTTGTCACATGATAGCACAAAGTCGTAGGTATCCTTGGATATGGTTGGCCTGAAGAATCCACATTGCAAAACCTTTAAAGCAGTCTTTTTGGAGCTCATGTGTCCCCCCACTGGTCCTGAGTGACATTGTTCCAAAATAAGTTGAGCTTCTTTTTCGGCGATACATCGTCTATACAGACCATCAGCATATAGTTGAAAAAGATGTGGCTCATCCCAGTGGTATTTCTTTACATCAGAATGAACTTCTTCAGTGCATTTCTGGTGCATTGAGGTGGATAACCCCAGCAGCAAGGTAGTTGACAAAATCCGAGTACCGCGGTATAACTTCTGAGACCCTCATTAGTTGATCATCTGGTAGGGAATCGTTAATCGAAATCTTCTCAGTATCCTGAGTGTGGATGAGTCTGAGGGTGTCAACTACAATATTATCTGTACCCTTTTTATCTCTTATCTCTAAATCAAATTCTTGTAATAGGAGGATCCATCTAATCAACATAGGTTTTGCATCTTTCTTTGCCAGAAGGTAACAAATGGCAGCGTGATCTGTGTAGACAATGACCTTCGAACCAATTAGGTAGGATTTGAACTTGTCAAAGGCATACACGACTGCTAGAAGTTCTTTCTCAGTAGTTGCATAATTCCTATAGGCCTCATCAAGAGTTTTCGATGCATAATATATCACATAATGTTTCTTCTCTATATATTGCCCTAAAACAGCGCCCACAACATAGTCACTAAGATCACACATAATTTTAAAAGGATGGTCCCAGTCGGGAGCTCTAATGATGGGGGTGGTTGTAAGGGCTTGCTTTAGTGTGTTGAAGCTTTTGACACATTCTTCATTGAAACTGAAGTCAGTATCCTTTAGTAATAGGTTTGTCATTGGCTTCGTTATCTTGGAAAAATTCTTTATGAATCTTCTATAAAATCATGCATGACCTAGGAATGCATGAACTTCTTTTACATTTGTTGGGATAGCCAGTTTAGAAATCACTTCAATCTTGGCTTTATCTACTTCAATTCCTCTATTGTTGACCCTATGGCCGAGGAAAATGCCTTCCTTTACCATAAAATGGCATTTTTCCCAATTCAGCACAAGATGTGGTTCTTCACATCGTTTGAGGACTAGGGAGAGGTGCTTTAGACATGAATCGAATGAATCTCCATAAATAGAAAAATCATCCATGAAAACCTCCAAAATAGTTTCAGTAAGACCATCGAATATGGAAGCCATGCAACGTTGAAAAGTTGTGGGTGCATTACAGAGGCCAAACAACATTCTTTTAAATGTGTATGTCCCGAATGGGCAGGTAAAGGTTGTTTTCTCTTGGTCATCTGGATGTATGGGTATTTGATAGAATCCAGAGTAACCGTCAAGATAACAAAAATATTCTTGGTGAGCCAACCTTTCTAGGACTTGATCAAGGAAGGGCATAGGAAAATGATCTTTTCGAGTTGCCTTGTTTAATTTTCTATAATCTATGCACATCCTCCATCCTATGACTGTTCGAGTGGGGATGAGTTCATTGTTTTCATTTCGTATAACAGTTGTTCCACCTTTCTTCGGGACAATGTGCACTGGACTCACCCACGGTGAATCTGAATTTTGATGACCAACCGGTTCATTGTTTTGATGACTGTTCGAGTGGGGATGAGTTCATTGTTTTCTCAAACGGTTTTGCAACCGGTTTGAGAAAAAGATCATGCAGTCCTTTATTCGGTCTTCGCGTGCATTCGGTCTTCGCGTGCATTCGGTCTTGAAATGGAACTGTCCATTCGGTCTTGAGACCGAATGGTTGAAACCGAATGGTGAGACCGTTTGGTCGAAACTGAATGGTGAGACTGTTTGGTCGAAACCGAATGGTGAGACCGTTTGGTGAGACTGTTTGGTCGAAACCGAATGGTGAGACCGTTTGGTGAGACCGTTTGGTCGAAACTGAATGGTGAGACCGTTTGGTCGAAACCAAATGGTGAGACTGTTTGGTCGAAACCGAAGATAAGTGAAGGTGGTCCCCCAGCTAAATGTTCAGCTTTATCAAGACCTGCATTAAATCAACATAAATTGGGTTAAATCATTGATAATCGAATCAATTAAGTGATTCGGTACATTATGATGCATTTTGATATTTAATGAGTGAAATCAGATATATTGAGTCCAAATGATCCCAAGAAGGTAATTGAATTCCATGATGAATATACATTCATCAGTGCTTCTGCCGCTTCAACCGATTGGTTGGCCAGCGGCTCGACGGCTTCGTAGTGCCTCAAAACCAAGTCCTCTTCATCGTCACTTACAATTTTAATGAATCTTCTCCATGGCGGCTTTACTATGGCCCTCCCTGACGATTTCTTTGTCCTCACCATGATTGAAGAGTGGAAGACTTGCGTGGGAGAAGAGAGAGGCAGTAGAAGACATAATTGGGAGAATAGAGATGGAGAAGCAGACGGAGGCTGAAATTCCACCGAGCAAGTGTAGCGAAGCAAATGCAGGGAAGTATCTCAGCGGAGCAACTGTAGAGGAGGAGGACGATGGTGGTTTGAGGGAAATCGGAGTAACTGCACAGAACGTAGCCGAGGGTTTGAACTCTCAATTTGGGGTTTTTTTTCGCTTTTGATCGTGTGGCTCTTTTTCTCACGAACTATCACTTTTTACTGGTCTATGCCACCACATCTTTGAGACGGGTAGTAGAAATCTATTTACCCACACAGGCAACAAAAGGCATTCTCTCTCTCTATCTATCTATATATATATATATATATATATATATATATATATATATATATATATATATTCTAACTCACTATTGTTACCCGTGGATCTGTCTTGTAACAGGAAGGTATATAAATATAATGAGACGGACAAAATTATAATAGAAAGATTCATTTTGTAAACACTTATGAAATTTTTATTGTCCCTCTAAAAATAGTAAAATTATATTTATTACAAAATAATAAACAAGTTGAGTTGTAATATAAAACAAGTCCTTTTATTATAATTTTGGTCATCTCGTTACAACTTTGTCTATTTCATTACAAATATGTGACTCCTATTACAAAACATATGCAAGGGTAACTAAGCTTAGTTACCCACTCGGGTAGTGATTGAATGGCCATAATATATATATATATATATATATATATATATATATATATATATATATATATATACACACACATTACTATAAAAAGAGTGAATCATTTTTTCAAATTACAACAGTTCCACTAACCACTCAGACTTCATCATTTTTGAAATCCTACATTCCCGTGAACTCTCTTGCTTTCTTCTTTTTTCAAGAAATTTCAAACTTTTATCAGATGCTTTTTCCTCCTCAAAACCAGCTCATCCATAACACTCCTCTCTGAAACCCTCTCTCGCATAACAACCCCCACGATAAGTGTTCATCATAATTAAACTACCCACTATATATTTTCTCTTTCTTCAGTTCTGTATTCTTCTCACCTCACCCCTCAGTGGAAAAAACAAAACCCCAACAATCACCCCACTCTTTCACATTCCTATCTCTCAATGTAAAAGACCAGGTCATTCTCACGCCTATCATCTAACAAACCATTGTTAAAGGTTGGCTGCGCATTCAACAATTTCTGAAAAAAGCACAACGTGGTAGTAATGGTTGAACCCCACAAGTAGGGAATTCTTGATGGATTTTTACAATGTAGACACTATAACTTCCTATTGTATAATGAAGCAGTTGTCAAAGTTAATGTGCACTCCTTGACCATGTAGAGCAGTTCAGTATAAAAGCAACTACAGTGCCAATACTAATGACAGGAAGGCAGGACCAAATATCTTACTATACATCCTCTTTTATTGTAAGCATACCTCTATCATGTCCACTCTAAAATGAACCTTTCGGTCATATGGATATATACTCCCAACAACATTTTCAGTGTTTATCCATCCACATGGTCGTTCCTTTTTCTTCGCACCAAGTGACCAACAATTTACAATACATGTACTAGAAGACACCGGGCAAGAGCCATGAGTCATGAGCAAGAAAATATGATATCGACAACCTAAATCAGAATGAGCAAACAATTGTTTTCCTGAGCACATGTCACTATTTTGGAAGAAGTCATAAGAGAAAGATCAAACTACTTCTACAGGTCCACCCTTGGTTAACTCAATGTAAGGAGTTTACAAACACGATCTCTGGTAGTTAATATTTGGGTTGTTATATTGCCATCTTCTTCACTTTTTTTCATCATTAGCAAATAAAAGAATTAAGAGAATTAAGAACCTATGTTGCTTGTCATTGCTTCACCACCAGCAGGTTGTTACACTATTGATCTTGCAACAACTGATGCCTTGTCCTCTTATACATGGCAGTTAAAGCGTTGTCAATTTGAATATATGAAGTTTGGCGTAGACAGTGTCATTCTGAACAAAGTAAAGATGCAATCCACTAAATGACCTCCTGACAGGTACCTGCAATATCTCGAACAAGAGTCAATGAAGGAGAGGAGAGAAAAACATCGAGATATCAACAATAGACAAATCATGCAATCAACAACACATCTCAAGATAGCAGAATCATGACTATGCTACCAATTTTACAGTCAACAAATATTATGTTGATGACATCCACGTAGCACAAGGTATGCAAATACTACATTTGCATTGCTGTTGAACTTAATTTTTTTAGAATTAGTCAATTCAAAATTATGTTGTTTAATACAACTGAAATATTTATGCAGCGTGATTGCCATGATATTTTATGAAAAAATAGTATGATACATATATATAGACAAATATATTAAGATTCTTTAAAAAATATCATCTCAGTAGATGAAACATGTAGTGTATAATGATTGGTGTAAGTATGGATGATCATGAGTGTGATTTTCAGAATCCTTATTGTTGAATAAACTTTTGTTTCATCAATTAATCATGGGCATGGTTATGTTAAAGTAAGTAAGTCGTGGGATCTATACTAATCAACAAATAAATGATCTTAACATAATTAGTAGTAATTATTTATTTTTTCACTCTTTTCAAAATACCACTCTTCTATTAAACCACCTTCTCCATTTTGTAACAAACAATTCACACAGCTCTCTCTTTCTTGAATCTATGTGTTATGTATTTTTCTCCCATTATTTGTTATTAATAGACTACTCCACGACTCCCTCCAACTAACCACATACTCATTTCACACTCGCCCCATGCTCTCTCCCCCCTAACGAACTAGATGACTGACAGGGCCACCTTTTTTCCCTCTTTTTATAGTCATTTTTTTTCTTTCTTTTCTTTTCCTGTCCTCCATAACTCCCTCCACTAAATCTAGTAACAATTCTCCATGTCTCTCTTAGTCTGTATTTTTTGGACTGCTTCTTTAACTCTTCCCTCTTCTTAACATTTACTTTTGTATTTTTTCTCCATCCAAAATCATATCTTCATTACATGACATTATCCTCAAATCAATTTCATAGATAGAGTGTATTCTTATTATTTTACATTTTATTTACCAATTATCTCAAAGACATAAAGTATTGTTAATTTCATATACCAAAATCATATCTTCATTAAATGACTTTAAATGGTTTATTTCTTTTTTTTTGTTAGGTGTCATGCGCGCTAGACTCATTAGCATAAAATTTTTGGATATTTACAACTACATGTTTGATGTTTTGACTAGACTTTCTATATATTTTTTAAAAACTTAGGTGAGCGAGTTGGTTGTTCAATCGATATAGGTGACGAATTTCCTTCTATCTTCAATAGGCAATTAATTATTGTTTTAAACATTTATTTAGACACTATTAAGTATGTATACCTTCTTAGATACATGGATTTAACTAAGAATGAAGCGAATATTAGTTTATTCTTCACCTTTCTTGTGAGTTAAAAGTTTGAGTTGTTTTCCTTTCATTCACCATCTCCTTGTCATTAGCTATCCTAAGTCTTTCTTTCGTCATGCCTTTAGGATGTAATAGATTTTTTGTTTGACTGGGAAACAACTTAATTGTATTTGCAGGTCCATTCCAATCATTATATTTAAAGATTTTCATAGCCTATTTTTTAACCGTCTCAATTTACTATTCTAAAACTAACAAAGAACATCTATATCAATGTTACCAAACTGACCAAATCGTGGTGGCACGTCCATGATAACATTGTGAAACCATAACTTTCAATATGGAAATGATGTGGATGTCCTTTATATTAAGATACATTTCTATGATTTGTTTAGTATCATTTGTTGGAAACATTGAAAGTCACAAAGTGACTTTCATTTCAAACATTAAATTTTTCATTCTTCAAAAAAAGGCTTGCATAATACAAGGTGCAGAATATATTTTTCCTCAACATCTATTTGTCACACATAAGTATATGTCTCTTAAAGATTATGTCAATAAATATTACTTCCTATTAATAATGTGTTTCATTCTAGATATCATTTTAATTTATTACTTTCCTCAGTAAAAGGTTTTTTCCTAGAAATATATTTCACTTCAATTAAATTTCTTAACAATAATTTATTTTTCCTCTATGAGTAGAGTTCTCTCGAACTAAAGAGTTTTCCTCATAATTTTTTTTAAAACTTTACTTTCTCTTAATTAGATATTTTTTGTAAAAAATAGATATTTACCTAGACCTTTTTTCCATCCAACTAATAAAATTATGTTAAAAAAATTTCATTTCTGTCCAATGAAAGAACAAATTCTCAAACAACATTCATGTAAATATCACCTTCACTCCAAGAATGTTTCATTGGATAATTAATTAATTTTCCTTTAAGTATTTTTCTTTTTAAAATTTGATTTTGTTTCTCAAGAAGTATTTTAGTGCCAAAAATGTTTCTTACTATTCTAACATTATAATTTCTTATATATGTATATGAATGTCATGATTTTTGTTATTTATAATCAAACTTAATTCAATTTTAACAACATTCAGAAAACACCTTCATCAAAAATCAATTAACAATATCTTATGGATCTCACAAATTTTTTAAAATTTTCATGGTTATAAATTTAAATTTAAACTTTGTAATCATTTGAAAAACAATACATCTTTTTAATTTCAACTAAATGTTATCTTATTATTTTTTAAGTTTTTATTTATCTTAATATAAAATGGCATGTGCATGTACATGTGTGCATTGACTAGTATATATATATATATATATATATATATATATATATATATATATATATATATATATATATATATATCGAGAGAGAGAGAGAGAGAGAGAGATCGTATGTGGTATTTAATCAAATATGCACATTAATCATTTTAAATATTCATATTGAATGCACTAAAATAAGTGATAAAATTAAATCTGATCACATCAATTTGAATCCCGATAGACTGTAAGTTGATGTGACTTTGATACCACTATAAGAAAATAAAGATGACAGATAAGGAACCAAAAACCATTTGTTTGCCCTTATTCCTATCCATCAAATTGTATCAACAAAGATCTATCTAGGAAAGAAGGTTTGTGAGGCATATACCTAGTCCTGGAGCAAGTCCAGTGACAATCCTCACAGAGTCATGCTTCTTATTCAATTTTTTCCCCTTTGGACATCTCTCCCTTTTATAGGTAATATGCCTCTAGCTCTCACATTACCACAATGTTGATATTAGGACACTTGTCTCTCCCTTTTATGGGTAAGAGTTGTCGTTCCAGAGTAGCCAGAGGCCTTAGACACCCCCTTTTATATAGGAGTGGATGGGCTAGAATTTCCACACATATGGGGACATGAGGAGACGAAATACATAAATTTTCATCTACTTCAAATTACGAGTCGACAAACTCAGCTCCCACTTGGTGGCCTGGATTTTTTTCCTATTCATAAATGTATTGACTTTCAATGTGACAATCAATGAATGACATGACATCAACATCAATCCTTGATCTATTCTTACTGATCATCTAATTAATTGAGTGGACTTCTCAGTTGGTCAACTGGACACTCTAGTCAGTCAACTCATATTATCAGTCTATCGAGTGGATACTCCAGTCAGCCAACAGTTAGACAATGTTGTTTGAGTTGATTACCTAAATACTTTAGTAATCAGGTCAAAACTTTTTTTGGTCGCGCAAAAAATCATGTTACTATAAAACTAAAACTTTGGTTACAAAATGGCACCCCATAAGGAGACTACTAGATCCCTCATCCCCACATAGGGGGATAATAAGAGGATCCAACCAAACAAAAAAACTCCGACTGAAATAGGTACAGAGAAAGAACCAGGGCAAAGACATGACAAGCAAGAACCTAGCAGGGAAAACTGAGCTACATACAGAAACATTAAACGCACCCACAAAGATAGTCCATATAAAACTACTAAACCGACTGTCAGATTCCACTGATCAGTCATCTCCAGTTCCACTGCAGAACAAGTAACAGATGGATCACATAAAAACCAAGAGTAGAGGAAATAGGACTGCCACTCACTATCTCCTCTCCTGGCATACTGAAACAGCTGCACCTAAATCAGAATGCCATCCAAACAACGAACTGAAAAACTATACCTGGAATTGGAGGACTACCACAATCACAACACTAGGATTCTGCGACTGAGAGCATTTAACCGTGGAGCCATGACATTCTGAGCACCCACAAATAAATGGACATGATCAATGACCAGCAGCTGCATACCTCCAGTGACATCTAAATGAAGGGAGCCCCAAAACCAAGAGAGTATCCTATTCGGAACCACAGCATAGCATTTGTCTTTTGAAAAGCATGACAAAATAGATGGACCCATAGAAATCCATCATAGGAATTTCTTTTCCATCAACAGACATGTGCTTTTTTTTCTTCTTCTTCTTCGACCTTGCTTCTTTATTCACCCTGAAGTCATCGAATACCTCTGGGTCCAAGTTGCATGAGCTTGTAGAAGAAATCTCATCTGAGTTCCATGTGAGCTTTTGTTGATATTCCAGGGCTAAACCCGTGTCAATCGTCAGTTGCTTCACGTAGTTTAGCTTTGGACTCAACTTGGATAGAATAAGCTTCCACTCCAAATTGAGCGCCTCATTTCCTCCTACTGGAGAGAAGCAACGCATTTCCGATTTAGGTAATCTGTAGGGATTTCCTTCTCCTTCAGGCCACGCTGCTCCAATAAGGTTACCTACAGACAGATCTACCACAGATTGCCCTTGGTGTACTTCAGTAAAATGTCAAACACCTTGTCTGCTGCTGCATTTCTCGGCTCTGAGTTACATCTGGATGGGCAAAGACTTTCTGTTGGCGTTCCTTGGACACGATGCCAATCGGTGCCCAAAGAGATTGCAACCAGAGCAGACCTTAGGTTTCGCCACATAAATCTTCAGAGCCTTAGGGGTTTCGTCGACCACGATGGTAACCTCCTTCGGAAACATTGTGTCGGACTCAATCTCCACGCAAACTAGTACATCCTTCAGGTAGTTGACTGAAAACTAGCATCATCTAGATCTAGGGGCTTCCCGACTAAACTAGCAACACCACCCAATCTTCTAGACATCCAATGGAGTCCAGGATTCTCCAGGATAATCTAGACTAGTAACTTGGAGAAGGATAGAGGGGGAAGAGGGGATCCAAGTTCCCAAGCTTGGGTGACGAAGAGGGAGCCATCCATCATCCAAGGTGCCTCCTCCAATATCCTTTCCCTTTTCATGGGGGTAGGTAGCTTGACGACGAAGCCCTCTGCTTCCTCTGCTATGATTTTGAATTCACTGCTGGGTCGCCATTGACGTCGGATACAACTAAGAAGTTGGTTGCGGAATGGCTTCCTCCCCGTGAATCTAACTGAGACATACTCACGCCATGACGGGAGCATCTCCTCCTCACTCGAGATCGAGAATCACTTGGTGTCATTACAGATCTCAGGCTCAATAAACTCGACAACAGAGACATCTACACAAAGTCTGCCCAATCTACTGGCTGCCAGCCAATCGACCACAGCATCTGATGTAGATGAATCTTGTCCACCACTAGGGGTCTGCGGGATCGAGGAAGAAGCTGATGAGGGATTTTTTGGGGGTGATTTCTCCTGTGAGGCTACTATTCGGGAGGAAGGAGTCCTTTGCTCTCTGGTAGCCACACTTGAGCTGCCATGAGGAATCGTAGCCGATTCAATTGGAAGAGCCCCCACCGCCGACGAACCTTCACTCCCTCTAGGGTTTTCCCCCCTCCCTCGCCCTCTTCCTCCCCTACCACCTCTTCCTCCCTGAGCCAATCAGTTGACTAATCAGGTCAAACATTATTCACGAGTAACTCCTATTCCAGGTGAATCCTATGTGTGTGGCCCTATAGGTCCCAAATTACATTAGAAGTGAATGTTATAACTAAATTTTGACATCACAAACAATGAGAGACATCTAGAAACACATTACTGCTAGTCAAGTAAATGGAAAGTTGGAGAACAATTTCAACCTACAATATGTGATTAGTGTTATAGTGTCGTATAGTTCCTTTTGTTGGATCAGATGGTTCTATAAGGGGGTGAATAGAGTTTTAAAACTTAAACAAGAATAGTTGGATCTTTAAATTATATCAATTAGGTACAATTGCTAATAGTGAATTTGATGTCAATCTAAGAAAGCATAGAAAGGATGAGAGAGAATGAAACAAGCACTTGAACAATCTATTTTAGAGTGGTTCCACTCTCCGAACTAGGATAGAGTCATTCTGCTACCTAGAGAGGTCAATCTCTAGGATTTCTTAACCACATCTACTCTTTATATTTACTTATAAGAGTTAAAACATATGACCTTCCTTTTTTAGAACAAGGATACCCAGCTTCCCTTTGAGTTCAAGGGAGCCAACAGCCTTACAACCAAGGCCTAACCTATCCAAGAGATAGTCTTCTACCTCACTAAGGTCTTACCCACTCTTGCAAGTAGAGGGATGCCTTCACCAAGGAGATCCCTTTCTTGCAACGAGTCTTCAGACTTGAAGGATTTACCCACTCAGCTTCTTGGATTTTCCGCCTTGTCCTCCTCCACTCAAAGAAGCTTGATGAGCCTTCTTCTATAGTTTGAAGAAGCTTGCACCTTATCCTTCTCTTGGAGAAGCTTTCACCAACAAGATCTTTGAAGAAAGGGTTTGGGAAAGGAGAAGCTTCAGAGCTTTACAAGCATACAATGAGTTAGCTCTCTCACTCAAGGCCTATCTCACTCATAATGATGAATTGAAGTGTAAACAAGAGAGAGAACAAGGCTCAAGTAGACTAGATGCACTCAACTATAGTAACGAGCTTGAACAGCATGAAGGAGAAACCTTTGAATGAACTCTGAGTGGCTCTATTTATAGATGAGGGTGTCCACTAGAGTGTGGGAGCACTTATGAACATTTTTAGCTATTTGGAGGGTTGCAACAGATATAAAATCAACTTTTGCAACTCTCCAATAGTTAGAATTACTTTTTCTACATTTTCCGTATAGTGCATTTGGTCGAGTTTTAATAAAGATAACATGACCAATCACACTATGCAACAAGACCAATTTAAATCATAGGCTGAGTTTGTCCTAGTTGAAACTCGACTGATCCACATAAATTAGTTTTAGTATGTAGAGGGATTGGTCGTGTTGTATGAGTTTGCAACTCGACCGATCGAGATCATCCTAAAAATCCATTAAGGATAGGTTGAGTTTGTAACTCGATCGATGAACAACCTGTAATGAATTTTACAAAATGATTTCTAAGTGATCAAATGTTCGAATTAAGTGTCCCTAATTTTTCTCATCTTAGTTACAAGTCATATCATCAATACAAATGATTATAAAAATAATCTAAGGTGATTTGGAGTGTTTTCCAAAAATACACTATGACACATGGGGCATATTGTGAATGATGTAGATGTAATTTGTCCTTCCTTTATAGTGATATACCCGACTACTTGATAAGAGAGACTACGAAATGCATGGACATTCTCATGTGAGTCAATATATGAGATAGAGCTCACTGTATCTCAAACAGTCTACTCTAGTTCAAGGAACATATATTGAATGTTAGAAGGATGACATTATATCCCTCAATATTAATCTAGATATATATGACAATAACATTACAAGACAATGACAATATTGATAACTTATAGGGTGTAGTTGTTCTCCAACTCATTCCTATTACTTAGATCATGTGTGGCTAGACATTACTTGTTACAACCCCAATTTTTGGTTCAATTGGTGAGAAATGCAATTTCTCATATTAAAGATAATTGACCAAAGGAATGATATAACTTGCTTTGAGAACATGGATTCCCTTCACAATAGCCTTGACTGGTTGCTTTGTGGGCTTTATTGGCTATTGGGCCCAATATCAAGGAAATTCAATTAGTAAATGGATAATTGAATTTATAAGAAAAGAAATATGTAGAAACCTCTAGAAGGCAAATCCAAAGAGGATTTCGTGCCTCTTGGGTTCCTTGGGTACCAAGGAGTCCAAGGTTGCAAAAAGAAAACAATAAGAAAAGAAAAGTTTAATTAAGTTTTCTTTAATAAGAAAGAGATTGAAAATAATGTTGAAATGTTGGAAATTAGTAGGAAAAGGTGTAATTAGGAGAACCTTTGTGGAATTTCGTGTTACAAGGATTCCTAATAACAAAACGAATACCAATGAGGAAAATAAAAGAGAAATAAAGAGAAATCCTCAAAAAGAGATATTTTAATAAACAGGGTAATAAGAAATAATGCATAAAGATGCATCTAGAAGGATAATAAATATCCTTGGAAAAGAATTTCTAAATAATAGAGTTTCTTGGGATCCAAGGAGTCCCAATGAAGAAAGAGGAAAGAGAAAATAGCAAATTTGCAAAATAAAAAGATAATTTGATACATTATTAGTGAATTTGTGATATTGATAAAAAGAAAGTATTTTTCCTATTAAATGAAAATAGAATTCGTGCCATTGGAATAAATGGCAAGTAATAAAAGAATAAAAGAAGTTATTTTCTAAAAAGCACTCTATCAGCATTTTGGTTGAAGTATAGTTCGACCGAGAACCACATTCAAAGAACACTAAAATATTCTGAAATTTTTATCCAATATGCATGATTGAGTTATACATATCATATCCAAAATTCAATTAAATAAAAAAATTAGAAAATACTAAAAATCATTTACCACATTGTTATCCTGATCAAATTCCATATTCATGTACTATCAAAACCCTAATTTTTTCCGATTTGGGTTTACATTTCTCAAACCCTAATTCTTCAAATTAAAATCATAGTTAGAGTTTATTCTTAGGTTTGAAACATCACAATTGATCTACTATCATTAATCAAGTCTAAACGATGTTCAATCTAATCAAGCATGTAATCATTCAGGTAAAACCTAGTTTACTAATTAAGCACAAATGTGGTCATTAGACATACCATCTATTTAAGTGTTTATGGTATGATAGAACGGAAAAGGTCATAATATCAGTATATTACCTAAATTTCACTATTTTGGATGCAACCAAATTATCATATGAAGATCAATCGTTTATTTTCCTTAAACATGCAAAACAATTGTTCTATTCCAAGGATCAATAAGATGGAAAGTTGAGTGTAGTATGCCCATGGGATGCAAGAGACATATATGACATACCACATGATACAACATACATTGATACAAGTTATGAGGATATTGAAATTATAGTAGAATGTATAGATGATGGTAGTAACTTGTGGGTGAGGTCAGACATGAATCTTGAGATGGATCAAGTGGATGAAAACCATTTTTGTAAATTACAAAATATACAAAAATGCAAATGTTAGTGATAAGAAATGAATCATTATATTTTATACTTGTAATTTTGCGCATCATTTTCAATTTGAGTGTTCAATAAAAAAAATGTAATACTTATTTCGTGTATTTCTCACACTTCACAATTATTGTAGAGAAATGCCTCTAAAGCATGCTTCACATAGTACTTTAATGAAGAATATTACAACAAGAAACACTTTCAAAAACCATCGGGTGGTCTAGGTAATAAATATTTTTTCTTTTAAAAATTTAGTGTTATGTGGGTATTTGCTATTTTTTAGTAACAAATATTATTTCATAAGGTCATGCGACAAAAAAACAAAGAACACTTCATGTTCGCATTGAGAATGATACTCCCCACTCCTTAGGAGGCAGCTATAACTAGAACTTAGTTATATGTTTTCTTAAACCATTGTCTATTTTTGTAATTTCAACTTCATTTGTCTCAAACATATATAGTGAGTGAACAAAGATAGTAGAATAGATGTTCATTGAATACCACTCTTGATGACACCACAATATCTTCTCTAGGAGGTACTTTTAGTTAAACGTTAACTTTTTCCCAATAAGGATGTCTATGTTGTTGTCATTTTTAACCTCATTATATTTTAACTAAGAGAGAAACAAAAGAAAAACTATCAATTCTACATTAGGAAAGGTTAACTATCTTTGCAACCATCTTTAATTGATGAGAGACACCACCTTATGAGAGGTATATTTTTTTAAAATAAATTTTTATTCTCGTCTGACAAGGATTGGCTCAAATGGTCAAGCACGGGGTCCCCTAACAAAGGGACTCGGGTTCGAATCCCAGCAGCCACCTCAGTTTACCACCCTCTCAGCATTCAGCCACCACCACAGGAATGGGAGAGGGGGGCGGTGATGTCTTTAACACTATTAGTCTTTATCATAATAGAAACTAAACAAAGGCAGTGCGTTGAATATTCAATACATGCATATCTTTAGAGGAATTCCTATAGATGTTCTTATAAACACACAAACCACTCTTATAAGAATGTCTATATGATGACCTTTTAAACTCTCTTAGTCTTTGTGACCGTGAATCAGTTAAAAGAAACATTTATATCTTCATCTCAAACCTCTTTGAGGGGTGATAAATTATCCCTTTGGAAGGTATTTTTGTTTTATGAAAATTGTTCTGGTTTGCATTATAATTGTTGTTGGTGATATCATTAGCATTTTTCATGTCTATCATAAAAAGTAAGTGAATGAAGGAAATGCATTAGATCTTCCATTAATACATCTCTTGATAGGGAATCATCTTTAGGAGGTACTTTTATACATGCACACATGTCATTCTTATGAGAATTTCTACGTTGATGAACTTTTTTAACTTTATTAGCATTTATGATAGTGAATGAGCAGAGACAAATTAAATCTTCATCTCAAACCTCTTTGATGGGTGATAGAATCCCCCCTTTTGAAGTTACTTTTATTTAGCAAAATTGTTGTTCTTGTTTACACTATATTTGATATTCATGATTTTGTTAACACCATTCCTCTCTATCATAACTAGGAAGTAAACAAAGGCAATGCATTGGATCTTCAATACAAATATCACTTGATGAGGATTCCCCTTAAGAAGATACTTTTATTTCAACACACGTCACTCTAACAAGCATTTTTTATGTTGGCTAACTTTTTAATGCTATTATATTTTGTGATAGTCAATGAGTGACTAAAATACTTAGATCTTCACCTCTAACCTCTTTGAGGGTTGATATAATCCCCCCTTTAGGAGGTATTTTTTTGTTCAATGAAGTTTTTTATTTATTTTGGATTGCACTATAGTTGATGTTGGATATGTCATTAACACTATCTATCTCTATCATAAATAGCAAGTGATCAAGGTATGTGTGTTGAATGTTTAATACATGCATATCTTGACAGTGATTCCTCTTTGAGAGGTATTTTTTAACACCATATGTCATACTTACAAACATGCCTATGTTGATGAATTTTTTTAAGTCTTTTAGCTTGTGTGATAGTGGTTGAGCAAAGAAGAATATTTAAATATTCACTTCCAACTTCACTGAGGGTTGAAACACCACCCATCATAGGAGGTATTTGTTCTTTGAAATTAAGTGCATAATTTGCACTTTGGTCAATATAGGTGATGTCAATTAATCTATTGGCATTAAATATAGTAAATGGACAAAAACAAGGAGTAAGTTCTTCATTGCAAACATTTTATGTGGATGACACACTACCCACATGTACTTTATTTGAAATACTTGACTCTTTTTTGTATTAATTTATACATTGATAATGTTGTAATTTGTCCATTTTGTATACATGTAGAGAACAAACAAAGAAAAAGGGTTAAATATGAATGGCTAACTTCTCTTAGAGATGAAACACTACCCTCTTTAGATGGTTTTGTATTTGAAATTAAGTATATCTCTTGCCCTTATTTTAAAACTTGTGATGTCAATAGATGTATTAGAATTAAATGTACTAAGTGGACAAAAACAAGAAGCAAAATCTTCATTTGAGACATCTAATGAGGATGATATACTCCTCACATCAAGATTTTTTATTTATTTGAAATTTAGATTCACTCTTTCTTGTGTTATTGTCTACAATTATGATGTAGTAACAAATTCGTTTTTCATACATATAGTGAGTGATCAAAGACAAAGGGTTAGAGTTGCATCACCAACTTCACTTAGAGAGGCTACACTTCCCTTTCTCAGAGGTACCTTTTTTGAATTAAGTCATATTCTTTCTTGCATTGGTATTTCTAATGGTAATTTGATTACTTGTATTGGCCTTCAAACATAGTGAGTGAACAAAGAAAACATGCAAAATCTTTATTTCATGTATCGTTTGAGGATTATGTACTCCAATCCGCAAAAGGTATTTATCTTACTTGACTTTGATTACTTTTCTTACTTTAGTGTTTGCATTGCTGACACAACTAACTCCATTTTCTTTTTATTGACTTTATTAAAGATAGTGAATGAGCAAAGACAACAAGAAAGTTTTATATCATAGACAACTCTAAAGTATGAAAGACTTTCTTCTTTAGAAGGTATTCTTATATGAATATACAATATCAATTTTATTTTAAGTGATCAAATAACTTTTAGGAATATTTTCCCCTCGTTAGGGATTAAATTGATTCTAACATACTTATGTTACAAAATTTTGTTGGTGATATTGCTAATTCCATTTGGTTCTTTCAAATATAGCTAGTGAACAAAGAGAGATAAGGAGCTCAGTTGGAACAAATAGAAGGTACCATATATCTATTTTTTTATTGTTTTAAATCCTTGGTTTTACTCTAGACCATGGTTATCCTAGTTTCAATGGTTGGTTTTACATTTTTTAGATGATAATACTCCCTCAAAAGAATAAAAGGTGTAGAAGGGGTTGATATCCTTGAAAGAAGTGATTCCTATGAATGATGAAAAACACAAGCATTTTGTTTTTAGAGTTGAAAAGATCATTGGTCTGGGAAGGCACAATTTGAGTAACTTCTTATGAATTTTAGCACACAATCACATTTTATTTCCAATACATAAAGAGTGGGGAGAAGAACATTAGTCGATGTTGAGCAGGTAATGATTAAGTTCATGTAAGTACATTTTTATCATTTCTATGTTTCTAGTTATGATCTTGTTTATGTTTGTTATCTTTTGTTTCACATTCGTAAATTTAATGATATTAATTAATTGTTGATTTCACTTTTTTATTTTTCAATAGTGTGTGTTTTATTTTTATTTTTCAATGTGGATGATACTCGAGTGCATTCATTTGATGAGGTGATTATTTTTGTCAAGAAAATAATCAACCACCAACTAAGTGATTTTCCTGCTAAATTAAAATGCAGCCAGGATCCTAATATCCACATCATTGAACAAGTACAAAGCATAGATAAAACATGTTCCTCCATATCATTGGCTATCATTGATATAACTTTGGAATAACTAGTCAAAGATGGTAAGATGTTTGTATAATTGTACATATTTTGTAGGATTTTACAAACTTCAGCATGTATATACATCCACCATATGTAATAAATGATTTAACATGCATATTGAAGCATGTAAATATAGAAAATGTGTAGTGTTATACATGCACCACATGCATCTGGATCGATATCTTTTGCTAAAAATAAGGTAAAGTGGTATGCTCAGTGATTTTTATTGTATAATCTATTAAATGATGTGTAATTTCATTATAATTTTTGTACATTTCCTTAAGAGGAGGATGATTCACTTTTTCCAATAAAAGAAACATATATAAATTGTTACAAAAGAAGAACATGGAGTACCTAAATGACAAGATAAGAGAACATTGTGTAAGGATTTTTTGTCCTCTTGTGTTGTTAATTTAATACAATAAACTGACCTAGAATTCTATAGGAAAAGGTAGAACTTATGTTTTAAAGAGGTATAGGTGGAGGAATTACAAGAAGCAGTTTGAAGAGAAAGAGACTAGTAGAAGAGTCAAATAAGGCCATGGAAATATCTCAAAAATCACAACTACAAAAAAAGGACAATCAAATTAGAGAAAAGGAATATCAAATTCAAGAAAGAGACCTTCAAACCAAAGAAAAGGAATGTGAACTTGAATATTTGCATGCTGAATTGAAACTACTTTAATCCCAAGTTATGATGCATTTTTATGATCTTACGAATGACACAAAAATGGATTAATGGATAATAATATTCATGTGCTTTTTTGGGAAAGCCAACAAATTCTGAGTTTGGTCTTTGGCATGTTTATTCTTGCATCATATGTTAACATACAACATAACTCTATAATCATGTATTTATAAATATCAAATTTTTAGTTTCTTTGGATACTATCATCGATGAAAAATAATAAATCATTTTTCTGTTGTGTAAATTTTAGGATGAAATGGATTGCCATCTTCCAATTAATTTGCACATAGATTTGGATGTGGTAAGAAGAAATATGTATCCTAGCATGTAAACAAGGCAAGTATAATTATGTCAATTTGTTATTAGGATTAACACAATGACATGTCATCATTTTCTCATGTTCAAGGCTTGTTTACACATGTAAATGTATGTATTTTGACTTTCAAACTCTATGTGTATGATTTTCATGATCCATCAATGATTTTTTACATTTCGTATGAGCATGGAGCTTTGTGAACAATAAAATGAGTGTTAGGTCCCAATATAATGAAGAAACTACCTTTCCTTTGGTATCATTAGTTTGGGATATAAAAATATGTTCTCCTTTCTAGAAAACTATTTAACATAAGATATTATTTTAAAAAAAATCTTTGGGTCTTTCAAATATTGTAAAATAAGGTTTTGATGCACTGATATTTGGTTGTCCTTTCTTTTAAATATAGTGAAATTTTGGAGAGCAATGTCATTTTTGGGAAAGAATGACAACGATGTCAAGGTTTTCGAAGGAATCATCATTTTAGGGGAAAGGGAGGATGAATGCAAGTTCATGATTCTTTCTGAGGATGGTGTTTTTGGGAGAAGTAAGATGGCTCATGCAAGGTTTAATATTTATTAGATTACATGTTTCCTTCTATTCAAATTTTATATGGTAAATATTAGTGTATTTTGGCTTTGCATCAATAATTTCTTCATTGTAATAGTTATGAACATGGTCAGATACTATGTACTCTATGAAGTTTAATTTGTTTGGTTTTTCTCTAGTGGTGGAAGCAAAGAGTATAATATTAGTTTGTTTTTGAAGTGAGTGCCTAAGGCCTATTAGGCCCTTAGGTGATTGAAGTTCGTGATTAAGGCATTTTAGTCAAAATTAAGTCAAATCAAAGGCCAAATTAGAATGGATTGGTTTGAATTTGGTCAAATTATATTAATCTAGGTCATATAAAGTAGAAATGTGTATGATTTAAGCCAAAAATTAGGTTTAATTAGGAAAAATCTAGTATTTTTTACAATAACTCAATTTCATTCAAAATAAATTGTATTAATATAGTAGGATTCCATACGTTGCACTTGAAAATCCTTTATGCAAACCATACCTTAGGCCCATTTTTGTGATATGATGGGAAGTACAATTGCCTTGTATGCAAACATGTAAGAATTCATATTGAACTAAAGTAGAGGATAGTTTCTTAATGTTTGTTATGATGTTCATCACTGGCCCACCTTTACATGTGTCCCCTCAGATTAGTTGCACCACCTGAGGCGCATTAATCTCAGTGCAAAAAACATTTCATGCCCATGGTCGCCAGCGGCTCCAATGCGAACAAAATTGCATAAGCTTCAACAATCGTAGAAGACCAGAAACCATCATGGAACAAGCCATCATGGAAATAGTATATCCCATTTTTTCTTAATATGAACACCAAGTTGTCTTTCCTATTTGTTAAGAGAGAATCATCAATATTTATTTTCAATAATTGACCATTGGTGGCTTCCATATCATGGTCCTTCCATGAGTCAAGGATTTTTATTGCTTTGTATCTTTAGATTTTTTAGTTGAGAAGAGAGCCACCCACTTGTTGAATCTAGTGGCTAACACAGTTGTACTTGGTTGTTTGTCCCCAACCCTTTCTTCATTGCGGACTTTCCAAGCAACAAAGTAGTTGGTAAAGAATTTTCTGATTGATTGAGATTAAGGATAATCAATAAATGTATCTCATAGTGCATATAATTTAATATAGATAATTATATATATGTAAGTTGAACTCTCTCTCTCTGATATATATATATATATAAAATATATATATATATATATATAAATATATATATATATATATAGTCAGGCTAGAATACACTTGAGTGTATCCGGAGCGGAATACACTCAAGTAGTTTTTCATGATGCAATATTTTTTTTGAAAATCTAATCCATTGATCTTCTTAAACATCTCGTGAACAACTCATACGCAAAATTTGAGCACATTTGGATATGTATAGCTCATGTTATGAAGACCGCAAAAATTATGCATTTCAAATTAGTTTCGCGCGTCAATCTTGTTGCCCTTGGATGAGTGACTTACACTCATCCAAATGGGCTCAAAATTTGTATGTAGCCTAGTTATAGTATGACGGTGAAGATCAACGGTTTACATTTTGCAAAAAATAGTCTCGATATACAAACACACTTGAGTGTATTCGTGCGATCCGTACACTCGAGTGTATTCTAGCCTGACTATATATATATATATATATATATATATATATATATATATATATATATATATATATATATATATATATATATATATATATATATATATATATATATATATATATATATATATATATATATATATGAAACAAAAAAATATGAAATGCAACTAAATGAATTAGACCCCCACACAAAGCCCCTAGATGGAAAGGTCTGGCTAACCACCTAGATGAGTATGATCTTTGAATAATTGATATATTCTTAGGCTAGACTTAGGTTTGTGCATTGTTGTCTTTACTATGTATTGACCTTGTTTATTTGAAATGTCATAACCTATAACCTCTTTCTTACCCTTTTTTCTTATTATAATAGCTATATACAACAATGTAAGTTGTAGACCATCTTGGGATAACATATAATTTAGAAAATGTGAATAGTAAGAGATTTATTTACCCACATGTTCTTTCCAGTTTGTATGCAATATTTATAAGATGCTTCGAGCTTATGAATCTTACATTTTTTTTCTCAAATTGATGTTCATATTATGTTGGTCAATTTAAGTATTTGTTTGATAATGGTGATTCTATGAGAAGATGTTAAAAATAAGTGGAATCCACGTGAAGAGGAAACATACTTATTTGGCATAAGGGACACCTAGAGCACCTAGGAATTTTACTTGACACATACTTGTTTAGTTTTTAGATGGTTGTTATCTTATCAATTTTACTTATAATTCCTACTTGTGTCTTGATTCATTTGGTCATTTGTTATTGACAACAAATTGGATTCCATATATGTGTTTTCCATCATTGCTAATAATGTGTGTAATCTATCTAAGAAGGGGTCATACTTTTAAAAAACTCTAACTAGGCACTCACTTAAGAACTAGAGACATTGTTGCACAAAATCAAGCCTAGGTGTCTTCTTCGTTGACTTGATCAACTTTGTGTTTTAATGCTCACATAAGCAGGCTAATTAGTTGTGTTATTTTCAATGTTAGGTGCCTGCCAAAGGCCACTTTAGTTGGTGAGTGTTAATGATAGTGTCGATGTGTGATAGCAATCTAGACAACATGAGGAGATAGTGTTGAACAATGCAAGAAGACGTGTATGTGGTGAGGTCTCTGACAAGAGAACTAAGGAAGTTCAAGTCAATTTTGATACTCACTTTCCCAATGATACATGTAAGTAATTTGGGAAGAAGAAATAAGTGTCACACAATAGTCTAGTTTTGCAAGAACTTTGGAATACTCTACCTTTGGTACTTTCATTCAATAGTGATTACATATCAAAGCAAAAAGATGCTTAGGGCGCTAATACTCTTTCTCAGCAATAGTGGTGTAAATGATGATGTCACTTAGAGGGGGTAATGACTAAACATGTTGTGCATAGCACATCTTCCCATTGGCTCACTAATAAGTTGAGTTTGGTCTACTCTATTAGTGCCATGGATTAATTTTGTTTCAATCACAATTATTGGATGGATTGTGACCAATCATTGGGTAGGGATGGCTAATATGTCCATTTAGAACCAAAATGATCTAGTTCTAAAAATTAGATACCATGACTTTGTGGTTTTTATGATCAGGAGACATCTTATAACCTTGGTTGTATTAGGATTCTCCTTCTGTCTCCCATTCACCCAATCTGAGCCCTAACCACAGTTTAACAGACCCCCTATATGGATGTGTAATGATACTTGAAGCTTGTTGCTCCATGATGGCTGCTTCTACCTCCTCGGTAGGTGCTGCATTAGGGGTGGCAATCGGTTTTGGGTTGAGAGGGTTTTATTTCAGGTCATCACTTTTTGTCTAAATACTAAACTTGCAAAATATAGATTTTCAGGTCAGAACTCTTGACTCTAACCCGACTCGCAAATAATTTTGGGTATATCGAGTTTGACCTTAAATCCAATACCAAGAGACTAATTTTTAAAAAAATGTTATGAATTGTCTAATGATTAATAATTTCCAAATGTAATTAACAAATTTCATTGTGATTGTTTTACAATGTGATTGAGAAACACATATAAAGCCAATTGTAGTTTGTTTCATGAATTTTAAGCACAAATTCATAACATAATAAGTATGATAAATTATACAAATCAATACAAAATCATGTAGAATTGTCAAAATAAACTTCGTGATTGATGAATTAGTAATATAATAAGCCATTGGATGTCTTCAAATATAGTAATTCTAATTCTATTTGAAAATATAATTGTGAATTTTGGGTCAATCGGGTCAATTTAGGTTTCAAGTCCAAACTCAGACCCGACCCTAAATTAATTTTGAATTCTTCTGATTTGGTCAATTTCGGGTCGGGTTGAAAACCTTAGACCCTAGACCCTCCTAAAATTTTAGGTTCGGGTTGGGTCTTATTTTTTCAGCCCTATGTAATCCTCTCTGCTTGTTTCCTCCGTAGTTGCTACCTTCACTAGACGCCAACCCCGCAAACCCTCCTGCTCTACATGGATCCATGGTGGCGATAATACCTTGTTGCACCTACTTGCAGCCCCCTTTCCTCTACTGCTCTACCCTCACCTAATTCCATCATTCATCGTCATCTGGCATCCACTAGTAGTTGGGATTTTATTAGGTGGTAGCCATACTTCTATAGTTGTTGGTGCCTTACTCCTTCTGTGCTCAACTTTGTTTCTATTTCCATAACTGGATGGCTGTCAGCTATGCCAAATCTGGTTTTTTGTTTCCTATTATCAAGGTGGTTTCTCCTGCCTGCTACTCCCATAGTGATGCTAGAGCCTTTGTCCATCACATAGTCCCTACTACCGTGTCTTGGAGGGTTGTCGATGGCTCATGCGCCTGAGATTTGACCATCTTGGTCCTACATTTTCATGTCCACATTTGTGGTCGTGGTGATTGGTTGGAACGACATCTTCATTGTCAATTCTAGGGTCTCTCTTTTACTTCCAGGGAGAGAAGGGAAGGTCGTTACACTCTCTCGACCATTAAGTAAGCAGAACACACAATCTTATTGAACTGGAACTACAAGAACATATGGTGCTCCTAAGGGAATGGAGATGCATAGTCTATTTAATGCCCCCCCTCTCAATGATTGTGATGAAAATATTATGCTTGAATTTTGTAATTTTAAATAATACCTTTTGTTTCACAAATCTCATTTGTAGTTAGTCCAGACATGTTATTATTAAAAACATGTCCTATTGTTTGGTTAGTTATGAAAAAAATGTCTAAGCATTCTCCATAAGCGTGTGCCAAAAGTGTTAGCCATTTATATCGTTATAATAAATATGTTTGTTACATCATAACTGTTGTGCAACTGTTTGGATGTCATCCATTCGTTTAAAATATCCAGAACAAACAAGTCAGATCATCTATTCTACCAATTGTTCGGTTATCCAATTTTTTTCTTTTTATTGGATGAACATGGGTAATAAATGATGGATGTAGATATTTATATTGATCCATCCACATTTGTAAGGACACACTAGTAGTCTAGGTCGTGATCTGTTTGACGTCAGAGAAGAGAAATTCACCAATTAACATTAACGAGATAGGGGCTTTGATCATCCTTGGCAACCATGGGGTTGTGAAAGTGTCATTGCATAGATAAGCATGATGTCGACACACAGTTAAAACGGATGTTGGGCCTGTTGGCTGAGATCCAAGAGCTTATCCCATTAAACATAAATGATAATCAGGCCATTGCATGTGTACTATTTGTAGATCTGTTTGTTGGTTATTTGTTTGATCATCTTGTGTTGTATTAGTAAATGTTTATCGCTATAGGATGCAAGACTTCTTTCCGAGATGGTTTTTCCAGTTCTTTTACTTGCATCTACGGCTGGGCTGTTTTAGTTATATTGTTTCTAATGAGAATGTTGTATTTCTTCAAAATGAATGTATCGGGTCAGCTGGTGCATGTTACTGAATTTTATCAGCTTGTGTGTATTAATACCGAACCTGATATGTACCAAGACTTGTGAACTTCTACTAAACAGTATTGTTATCTTAATGAAGACATAAATGATAAAATTTGTGCATGGTTTGGTGACTTCAGATATATATTGCTTGTGAATCACAGAGATCTGATCTCTACTGGGATGTTAGTTGGTATAAATTTCCCAACAAGAGACTCAATTATATGACATTTTATCAGAGTTGTTGTTCGATGTATATACTTGGATATGAATGGTATATTCACAGACGGATCTAGGGGGAGGCTGGAGGGCTCTAACCCCCTCTCGTCGCCCCAAAAATGATGAAATACACTTATATAAATATATGTAGACTAACAATATTTAGATATATACAATAGATAAAAAAATAAGTGTTTGGTAGAAATGACACTTTGCACCTTTAGTTGTGTAGATTGTGCGAGTTCCAATCTTGATGAATGCATTTTTATTTTTTAGCCTCCTTTTGTTAGCGCAGCTCCTCCTATTATGTGTTTCTGATTCCACCCCTAGGTCTATGGATCGACATGAGTAACCTTCTACGACTGCTTTAAATAGTCTCATAGTCTTTTTATTTTAAATTCTTGAATTTATTTGCCTATGTGGTTATTTGCCTTCCTATGATTAAAACAATAGAACAAGCTGCATGGACAAAGATATCCTCGTCCACAACACTGGTCTATGGTTATTTAGTAATCTATTGTTAAAATTAGACCATTAGTAATATTTTGTAGTTTTAAACTTTTAGTCATAGTCATAAAAAGTTTTTTCTGTAGTGAGATGCGAGACACTGGATAATCAATCACATCACAACGCTCTCACACCGTCGACGATTTTGAATGAGCTCTTATTGTAGGCATATTGCAGCCGATTGGTAAAGACATTGTTCTCTTGCATACTAAGAATATATCCTTCCTCTAAATCAAACATCAACAAAATGGATGAAAACTTATGCGTACGGCTGGATGGGTTGTGGCACCCGGACTACACAGATGGTAGCTTGAGCATGTGTGGATGTGGAGTTCGCGTCTCAGCGGAAAAGGGCAAACAAATTTGGGAAGAGGAAGATCGCTCAGGTGGAAACCCTTTAGGAGTTATGCTGATGAAGTCTGCTTGACGGCGATCAACAACAATAGTTGGCGTGAAAGGGAAGGGAGGGCCGGTGTCTAAGATAGTTAGGTCCATAACATATGAATAGGGTCGACGGCTGAGATAGCTAGAGTCGGTGCCAACAATCTCTTTATAGTCTTCAAGACCTAGTTGACATTGTTCATGGCCGGGGTGCAACGTATTCATTTTCATCAATACATTTTGCAGTTGTAGGAGAAAAGTAGGATCAAGATGAATTTACCAAATATTAAAGATGTCAAAGAACTTGGAAGGGTAGAGCGAGGAATAAAGGAGGGAGAGATAGATGAAAAAGAAAAGGACAGAGATCATGACGGCGAAATAAGTCCAAGTACAAAAGGAACATATAAAAAAAACATATATTAGAAAGGTACAAAAAGTACCATTCACACAATTTGATGGCTTGTCGTAAAAGTAAAATAGCAATGAAGGAGGCACCCCTACAAATCTTCCTATCAAATAAGCGGGAAAAGAAACTACAAGCAGAATATTTTCCATCTGCCTAAAATTGTCAATCTTCCTTAAAAATACTCACAAAGAAATCCAGGGAGTACGTTCCTTTAGCTTCACCAGACCATTGATTGAAGAGAGATTGCCCCTAGTCCAAATCAAGAATCATAAAACATGCATCAACGATGTATGGAAATATTACCATTATAAAAAACTAAGATGTTATGGAAGGTTACAGAAAAAAAGAACATTTTGATTGTCATAGAAATATTTATTCCCAGTTGTAGACATGTTCCAAAAGATGCTACACACTAGAATGTAGTGATGAATATAATTGAAGCGAGATTTTTGTAATTGATTTGGTGAATGGTCCAATGGTCAATATCCGTAGGAGAGTCCTGATTAGGAAAAAGGTGATGTCATATCTTTTAAGTGAAAGTACAAGTGAATGAAGTGTGGTTGCAACCTTCAGAATATGAGCGACAAAGAAGACAAATGTGTGGTCCATGGAAGCCCTTGGAATGTCAGTGATTACCAAATAGTTACTTATTGTTTATGAAAAATGCAATGGAGAGGCAGAACGGGAGGCAAAATGGGAGGCAATTTTTTGTTATCTATGTAAAATCACAAAATAGAGGTGGGGAGTAACTTTCTTTCATCCTCTACTTTTTTTATTTATGACACATACAACAAAGTACCTCCCATTTTACCTCTCATTCTAGCTCTCAATAGTAGATCGCTTTTTTTATTAGTCAGATGACAAGGTGGATTCCATACAGGCCTTTAATATACCAAACTTTTTATAAAAATATATTTAATCCAAGGAGAGTATAGAACATAAGCTCTACCAACCGTGTAGGAATCTTCCCCAATCCAATTTATTTAAGTAGAGACAAAACTTGAAGTGAGGTGAGTTCATATTTGGTTGGAAAGACATCATTTAAATTCATTATTGTTTTAAGATGTAAGAAGTTTAAGGGCCTTGAATGTTGTGCTTTGTTGCAATGGGAGAGGGATGGGAAGGTTGAGTGTCATATTTTGTATGGAAGGGCCATCCAACCAATGGTTGAACCAGAGTTTGGTATGTTTGAAGAGTGGAGGGTATGTTTGAAGACTGGAGAAGGACTATGTATATCGTTCTCAATAATATAGAAAGTTTTTTTAAGGTATATCTGATTCATCCCTATTTTATGGCTTCATCTTGTGTCATATTGTATTTTAATCACATCTATACTTGTTAGATTACATGTTATTTCCCCTAATATGCTTATTTCTATCAAATGCACTTATGGAGGCTTTTTGCATGTTTTATAGGTACTTTGTCCACTACGTGATGGTATGCAAAGAAGATGGTCTAATCTAGGGTTTCCTCAGGCTTGGAAGAGGCAAAAATGAGGCCAAAACAACTCCCAACCTACCTCAAGTGGTCAAAGAATGTTTTGAAGAAATACCCTCCATGGATGATGAAGTTCAATGCTCAAGTGCATGGGATGGACACCAAAACGGTCGTGATACTCCACCACAGCCGTGGTGGACATGCCCCAATCACAAAAAATCACTCTAACTTCCAAAATTTGATGAATATGGCCTAAACAGTTGTGGTGAGTGTTATGCCCTTGGTAAAAGGTCCCCACCACGGCCGTGGTGACCCCCCACAGTCGTGGCCATCCATGTACATCTCCATGTGATCTCCACCATTTTAATTGACATGACCGTTGTACACCACCACGTCTGTGCTCACCCCTACCCACCACGGTCGTGCTACTCACAAAACCTACCCTTTTTCACTACTTTACCTATTTTGCCCCTACTTGACCTAGTACTTCCCCCACACCTATATATACCTAGGTGGGGGATGGGGTACGAGGTTGGCCACCCTTAGATACCTTCCACCGCCTCCTAGCTCCCCATTTTTGCCCCTTAGCCATTCCATTCCATTTCACCATTTCCACCACCAAAACACTAGTTTATACTAGTTCCTACCCATAATCCCCTTCATTCCACACCCTTACACCTTGGAGGAGAGAGGAGGATGTCTTGCAGCAGCTGGAGAGGAGGATTCCTTCATCTACACCAAGCTCCATGGCTTCTTCTACCTCTTTCTCCTTTCTTTTTGTATTTTCCATGTCTATGAGTAGCTAGGCCCCCTTGGGTGGGCTGTTTGGGGAAAATTATGTTACTTTGATACCATATTGGGGGAAAATGACATGTAAATTTTTTAATTTCATTTGTTAATGATTATATTCTATTTGCATCACATTCTCCATGAATTGCTTGTTGGTTTGTGTGTGAAATCACCTAGGAATTTAGGCAAATTACTTATATGTGTGAATTTTGGGATTCGCTCCTAGGTCCAAATCTTAGATCTCTAGGTTGCCTCCCATCTTCCTATATCCTAATCAATTTCCCTAAACCTAAGTGAGAGATCTAAGTAGCTAGATTAGATAATTCTAGTACAATTAGTATGGAGCCTTCTCAAGGCTAGAATGTGGGGGAATCAGGGTCCAAAACCCTAATTTCACCTCCCCATTACTACCCTCGGCCCCTAATTTCCCTAGGAATGTCTAATCTAGAAACATATAATTGAATAGAATATACTTGAATTGAACCTAATCCCTAATCCAATTGAGCCTCGTAAGGGTAGTAGGGGGTGTTAGGGACTAGTTCCCCTATACACAACCTAGCATATCCGTGGCCAGTTAGTAGCTTAGGTTAATTCATTAGACTCTAACTTGTTGTTTGGTTTGGATAATCTAAATGGAATCATAATTTTCATACGTCACTTCACAACTTAAGTGATAAGTTCATACCCCTAAACAACCCATACCTCTCTTTATTGCTTAAAACCCTAGTTTTGTGCTTTCTCAACTTAGTTAGCTCGTTCCTTGCTTAGTTAGCTTCTTGCGTTGTTTTTGTCTTGTTCATGTTAGTTTATCTCTTTAATTGATCTTTTGCTTCTCTCTTACTTGCCTTAGTGTAATTTTCCTTTTCATGCCTAGCTTAATCCTTTCTTGCCTGTTTAGCCTTACTCTAGCCTAGGGTTAACTTAGATTTCATTCTTGCCTTTAATTGTTCGTTTGTCTATAATAGTTTAACAATCCAAACAATCTTCAAACCCTTAACCCTAGTCTCCACAGTAGGAACCTAGCAAAACTAAACCTAGCTCTAGTGCCCCCTATTTTCCCTATGGATCGACCATATACTTGCCACCTTCCTATACTGTGACATGACCTCATGCACTTGTGGGTGTAGTTATTTTAGTGTGTGTAGGTGTTAAGTTAGGTTTTATAAATTTTGAAAGTGAATCCACCGTGTGTTTCCGTCCGTGGGGTTGCATCTATTCAAAAATACAATTGAGTAGTGTGTAACACCATTGGCGGGAGCGCACCAATATCCAGAGAGGGAAGATATTAGATTACCGAGTGGAGTGCCATTGATGTGTCATTAATAACATCAATGATATGTTCTTTCCAAATGGAGGACTGGTTTTGGCAAAGGAAAGTTTGAATCTTATGAACAAGGCAATGAGAATGAGTTTGGATATTGATTAGTCCCAATCCATATGTCATTCTCGACTTACAAATGTGTTTTCGATTGATTGTGTGAGATTTGCTTGACATTGGTATCACCCTAGAGAGTTTTTTTATAGTGAAATAAATTTAAGTGAACACTTTAGTAGGAAGTGTTATGCAACTAAGGAAGTAGGCAATGAATGGGTGAGGGAAGAGATAAGGAGGGCACGTCTACTGGACAGGCTAAGTGTGTGGTATTTTGAAAGGGCTAATTTGCATTGAAATTTTTGAATAATTGGTTGCCAAATAGAAGTGGGTAGTTTAAGGGTAGAGTGGGGAAGAACCATGAGTCTAATTGGGTAATTTTCAATTTTACGGTCAAACATGAGCTTATATCATTCAAAATCAAAAGAATTTATGTGTATACCACAAATTGAAGATTTATTGAAATTAATCTTGAGTCCATAAATGTGTTTTAAAATACCAAGAATACATTCTATGTTAGTTATGTACCTATCACTAGGTTTGATGAAGAGTATCTTGTCATTAGTGAATTGGCTAATATTTTTGGGTACATTTGGGATGGAATCATTGATATTATTTATTGTTCCAATTTGCATCACTCTAGTTAGGATAGAAGTGGCAGGGATGAAAAGATATGGGGAAATAGGGTCACCATGTCAGAGAATATTGGAGCTTTTGAAATAGCCAAAGGCCAAGCCATTAATGATGATATAGAAATAACAAGAACTAGTACAACTATGAATCTAGTTTATCCAACAAGAGGAGAATCCATAACATTTGAGACAATCAATGATGAACATTTAATTAATATTGTCAAAAAAAAGTTCAAAGTCTACTTTGAGGGTGCATAGGGGAGTATGAGTAGTGTGAAAAGTGTGTATTCTCTCATTCACCTCAAGTAGGCATCCTGAATACTCCAACCCTTATAGAAAGCATTATTATTGAAGACCAACGACTTTCTATAGAGGTGTTTTCCAGTGCGAAAAACTTCAAAAGTGGTTTTCTATCTGCTGCCTATTATTGTGAAGGAACAAAAGATCTAATTAAGTGCTTGAATGAAAATCTTTGTCACAAAAATTGAAATCCATCTCGATATGCCTGATTTGAGAATGGAATGTAGAACTGATGGAATTTCTTACTACCCTTCTATTATCATTGCATAACTAAGAATGGATGAACTTCATTAATGTAAGCTTAAATTATTACCATTAATAATTTTTGAAAAATGACTCACTTTTTGATCAAATTAATTGATAGGAGATACCTAAAACTATTGTTAGTGAATGTTCTTCATGTTGTATTCTCTTATTCTAAAGATAGTTCTTAGCTTTTTCCCATCAGCTTTAGTCTCATATTGCTCACTTTTAAAGTGAGGGGTGTCCTTATAAATATGAGAGTTTTCCAAGACCTTGTGGACCTCTCAGGGGATAGGAGATTACGACTGATTGAGTTCGTTTGTGCTTTGGGTCTTAGCAAAATAGAAACATAGATGCACATACGTCACATGACCCAGTGTGGGCATGTGATTCATCTTTCTATTGGTCATTTTAATTTATTTATTTTTGTATAGAACAAACTTTTGGTATTCTATTTTTCATTTCTTGGATTTATTGTATATGCCACATCGACAAAAAGTATTTGAATTATAACAATTCTTTAAAACTACCCACTAACGCAATGCTAGAGAGGCACATGGTCTTTTAAAGTAGTCCACATGTTACACATGGAGACATATGTGTGGACAATTGATGTGAGGAACTCCTACTATGCTCATTTTCTGTACAAGGACATGTCTTCCTCTCTATACTACAAGGAAAAAATCAACAACTCCCCCTCTTCAGTCTTCCACCATAATTGATTTTTTCTTCCCATTTGTTGCTTCATGCTAATCTTCTATCAGTGATTCATCATGATGTCTCTTTCTTCTGTAACTAAGGGGGAAAGAAACAAGTATGACACTAATCTCTATCTTGCACTGAGAGGTCATACTAGAGTTGGGGTGGTTGAATTCTAGAAATAGACCATTGAAAAGATTGTGCTAGGAGTAGAGATATTTGTTTTAGAGACAATGTTCACTCACCTTCATGTATAGGATCTAGAGTTTGCATCTATGAATGGGTTGACTACTTACTCAAATTGTATATTATTATTTCAATTTATCAATCCCATTCCCAAAGATCTAATAAATTGTTGTACTATATCTAATGATTTTAAAATAAATCCATGCAGTCAAAAATAATATTTATCTTTGTTATTTTGTTTTCTTGATATAAATTTGAAAACCATATTGTCCCTTGATGATTTTCCTTATTTTTACTTTATCACCTTTTGGTTTGCACTTTCACCGCTCAATGCAAAAATTGTGATATTAGTTAACCTCTCTTGGTCATGTTTCCACTATCTTCTAATAAGAAATTCTTATTCCTTCACACGCGGCGGGGGTTACCCGTGTTTCACGTGCAGGTGAAATGGCCCCCTGCCAACCTTCGTGGTCTCCCCTCCCTTCTCCTCCCCCACTCACTCTCTCTCCTTCTTAAAAAAACTATTTATATATATATATATTTGCTTGTAACTTTTGATCCAAAATGAATTTTTTCACAAAATAAAAACCATTAGAATTCTTACATAAAGTATTTTACAATAAAACTAATGTTAACATATTTTGAAAAATAATAAAAATGGATGGAAATACAAAAAGTATAAAAGGAGAGAGGAGGGAAGTTAAAATTATAAAATGAGTGAGGAGGGAAGATAATGGAGGAGGAAAATGCATGTCTTGCATCCAATTTGACGTGTATCACCCATAATCAATCCAATATGCCTAGTTTAGACATGAATGTGCCCAGTTCAGACTTGAGCCAAATTCGGACTTGAACGCACCCATCATCTTCATCATTATCATCATATCACCATCGTCGTCGTCATAGTCGTCATCATCATCATAATCATCATCTTCATCACCTTCATAATTATTATCATCATCATTATCATCATCATCAGCATCATCTTCTTCTTCTACTACTTGATTGCATCGAGTGTCACATGTATTGTATCCAATTTGACATGTATAGCGCCAACAATCAATGCACGGGGAACAATTTGGACTGGAATGCACCCAGTTCAGACTTGATTGTGCCCAATTTGGACTTGATTGCATCTTGTTTGGACTTGAACACCCAGTTCAGACTTGATTGCGCTCATTTTGGACTTGAATGCACCCAACTGTGACTTGAATGTGCCTAATTCGGGCATGATTGCACCCACTTAGTGATGTATCAATGCATCTAGTATTTGGACTTGATTGCACCCAGTTCAGACTTGAATGCACCCAGTTCAGACTTGATTGCACCCAGTTTATACTTGAATGCTCCTAGTTTCAACGTGAATGTGCCTTGTTCGGGCATCATTGCGCCCAATTAGTGTTGTATCAATGCACCTAGTATTTCGACTTGATTGCGTTCGTTCAGACTTGAATGCGCCTAGTTCGAGCATGATTGTACCCAATTAATGATGCATCAATGCACCTAATATTTGAACTTGATTGTCTCTAATTTGGACTTGAATATGCCCAATTTGGACTTGATTGCACCCACATCATTGTCATACCATCAACATCATCATAACACGCACATAAATTTTATGCACTATATTGTTTTTCTCAGGAATATATAGATATTAGTCTTGTTGTATTATATATTTTTTAACAAAACTAATGATTTTTATTTTTTCAAAAATTACATTATGGATTGAAATTATATATGCGATACAAATTTTTCTCTCATTTTCCCACTCATTCTTTCTCCATAAACCAATCAAATCATCCCCCATATCACCCACTACCTAATTGTGCCACACAACTCACAAAAACCACCCTCCCAACTGCTAGACCACTAACAATTGGGGCCCAAACAGTAAAACCACCCCATGTTGCACGTGAAATGTGTGTCAAGGAGGGCAGTGCATGCTACACTCATTTCTATTTCCACCATATTCCCATAAGAAATTCTTATTCCTATTGTGCCTTAACCATAACCCAGTAACCTTATCCCTAGTTTCTAGGATGCCCAACATCCTCCTCCTATTACAATACCTATCTCAAAAGAAATTGACTATTTATGTCATGAAAAGATTCTACCAACTCTCTCTAATGACCTCTATAATATCTTGTTGGTATGTATCCCCAGAGAGCCAATCAAATGATGGTTGTAATGGCATATCTTGTGAACAATTTGATTAATAATCAAGTCAATCTTTGTCTATATGTTTGTTCAATTATGAGATATTGGTATAACATGGCAGATGTCTAATGAATGATGTTACTTCATGATATATGACTTCAGATTGAGGACCTGGACAATGATATAATATGTATGATAAGTTTGCATGCATTCTTATTATGTTCCTAGTTGGATATTATTGTAAAAGCTAATATACAACAATAACACATAAGAATAGAGTGTGTGTTGGTTGATGACATAATCTCATTATTCATGATATGTGATATCTAACCAAGCACATAGGTACATGTTATGAAACAGTGTATCAGATAGACCATCCTTGAGAGTGATACATGGAAACCATTGAATGATAGTCATAATCAGCTCTCATAGTGATAGTAGTGATTGTAGTTCTTAGAACTAAAATCACGACACTCATCACATGTCATTTTATGTACTTGGACATCATCTAATATGACCTTGAATAAGGGTTTCCATAAAAGTGATACTCGGGTACATTGTGACATGATGATTGAGTGTGAGTGATGTATTTGGGATTTTTCCCTCCTATAGGAGATTGATATCTAGGCCACTTGATAGATGATTTATTTGGATCCTCTTTTCATTTGGCCTCCTCGATCCTCTAGTCATTTGACTTGACTTCCTAGTTTGTTGACTCGTCTGGTGTGGAGCATCTTCTCTTTGCCAAAATAGAAAATAAAATTATCCTATTCATATTTACTTTTGTAAAAATGAAATCTCAAGTTACATTCTTAGTGGAGTATACAAAAGAAAGCATTAATTTACTTTTGGAGAGAAAGAGAGTGTCAGGGTATGCAAACTCAATCCAAAAGATAGGAATAAAACTATTCAACCAAGCATGCACATCCATAAGGGGTTTTGACAGTAATCACACATACACATCCACCATCAAAACAATTTCAGAGTGACACGTATAGATTGCATACACACACACACACACACACACACACACACACACACACACATATATATATATATATATATATATATATATATATATATATATATATATATATATATATATATATATATATATATATACATATATATAGGATAATGATCCAGTGAGAAACATATCTGGTGAGAGCATGAGAGGTATTTGAATAACTCTCCACATAGATCAATTTTTCATAATCCAATCATACAGATTACAAGTATACCTTAATATCTACCTTCCTATAAAATTTATCACCATCCAATTTGTAGATCATTCACAACAACCAAATATTTTTCGACGCTCTATATTAAATTTTAGGCTGACCGTTGGATGTAAAATGTGTATATTGTACATATGGGCATGTAAACAGTGTCTGATTGCAATGATTTTTTGCGACAAGGTAAATGAAATGATGCTTTTTCCATCTATATGGTTGGATTTTAAAAAATAGTTACTAATTAGTTGTTATTGAAATGTCTGTCATGCTCTCACCGTAGGATGTTTCTCACTGGATCGCTACCCTATATATATATATATATATATATATATATATATATATATATATATATATATATATATATATATATATATATATGGCGAAATATTCAATGCTCACGCGGGTACAGTAAATTAGCTACCCACCCAAAGTGGCTAGGGGTGTAAACAGTGCGGGTCTGGCCATACCCATACCCATACCCATCTAATTTAGTGGGTCCGGTTCTGGTTCTAGACCCGCATAATACAAAACCTGGACCCGCACCATACCTGTACCCACAATAATAGCGGGTATGTGGTGCGGGTATGGGGGCAAGCGGTTCTATAAAACATCATATTGTTTATGTAAGAGAAATGACTATGTTATATATATTTAACACAACAAGATATTTTTATCATATAGTATATTAACATGTAATAGTTATATTAGACAATGCTATATTCTATACAATAAAATTAATTGAGTAATTGTTTACATATTTGTAGTCATGATCATAACATTTAATTTATGTAGAAAGTGATGTAGATTAGTAGACATTTTAATTTTAATTTTACATATGATGTTCGTTATTGTAACTAGAATAGTTAATTCTTAGTTATATAACTAGTCTCAACCTTAGAGTAGGATATAATCTCAATAATTATATTAATTAGACTAGTAAAGTATGATATATATAAGATATTATTTTAATAGTTACTTATGTATAGCGGGTACACGGGTCTAGCGGGTCTGGGTCCAAGCATACCCATTATTGGACCCGCTTATATGTGGGTCCAAGGGTATACGGGTATAAGGGTATGCGGGTATAAAAAATTAGACCCGTGACGGGTTTTTTAAGGGTCTGGATTTGTGGGTTCGTGGGTCTACCTGTACCCATTTACAGCCCTAAAAGTGGCACGGTTGCATAATTTGAAATACCTGGAACTAATTAATAGCTGAATCACGTGGTGGCATAAGTTATAATTAAAATGAAATCCAAAATAGTGGGTTCCGCTTTCTTCCACCGTCGACCTGCTCCAATCCTTGATCTTTTAGGATGCACCTGCCGCCAGATGCCCTACTGTGTTATCTGAACTCTGTCCTTCCTTCCGCCGTGTGGACTGTTCGATTTGCATTTGCAGTCTAGCATATCAATCTCCTGATCTGCTATTACAGACCCAAATAGCAAGAATAGGTCTAGATATCCCAGTTGTTTGGAGGAGGACGAAGTTGAATGGACCAGGTCTGGATCGCCGTTAATGTTCGTCAGAGTATGAATAACATGTATTGATCTTTACCAGGTCATATGAAAGTAATTGCGTTCCTCTTCTTCCATAAATACACTCCAGGTCTCTGACTAAAACTCATGTTGTAGGGGTAGCATTTCTTGATCTTACTACATTACGAGCAGTAGTTGTCCAAGTTACAACCAGGTAAATATCATTACTCTTTGTCTCTTCCATCAATTCTCCCCAATCTTTCCTTTTCAGCACATTGTGTAGTCATCTCTATTTTTGTGTGGGAAATTCAAAGTGTGTTTGGATTTCGTTTGAAGCAACAACTGTCATACATGCTCTATGTTTCATGTAGTTACGTTTTGTGATACATGTTTACTTGATGATTCACATAGTTAGTATTTTGTGTTCCAGGGTTACATTTCTATCTGTAGAGTTACTCTCTCACAGCTGTCATGGATCCTAGTCTTGATACAGATGCTGGTAATGCCAATGTCGACTGTGATGATGATAATCCTCATTCTTCTCCTTCTATTGTTGTTGTCACTTTGTCCCCAGCAGAAGTTCCTAGAATTGGACTTAAATTTGGAAGTTTAGATGAAGGTATCTCCTTCTATTCTAGTTACACTAGCTTGATTGGGTTTAATCTTAGGAAAGACGACTGTGATGATGAACGAGGAACTAAGAATATGGTTGCTAAAGATTTGGTTTGTGACAAGCAGGGTAACATATGACGTTCTAAGAGGTCCAAAGGACTTTTGAGCCCCATTTGTGATGAAGTGGGTAATTTACAAGATAATTTGTCCAAGAAGCACATGCGTTCTGTGAAGAGGTGTGGGTGTAGATCCATGATCCGGTTCACACTAGAAAAGTCCTCATCCATGTGGGTTGTGACTGCTTTTATTGAGGAACACAACCACGATCTTGTTGATGATGCTCACCTACGTTACTTGAAGTGTAACTCATCTCTTGATGAAACTTAAAAAAAGATGCTTTCTTTCATGAGTCAAGCTAACATACCTGTCTCGAGACAACTTGCATTGATAGCAATTGAGTCTTGCAGGTATGAAAATTTGACATTTACAAGTAAACAAGCTCATGGACACCTCAGTAGCAAGAGGAAAGAGTCGGCTAAATACGACGTTGACATGGTGTTGGATCATTTTGATAGGTTGAAGGTTTTGATTTTAAATTATTTTATACTTATCAAAATGAACTCAATTGTTGCTTGAAACATTTGTCTTGGTCTGATCCTATCTCTGTCGAAGATTGCGGGTTGTTTGGCGATGTGATTGTGTTTGACACCACTTACTGTACCAATAAGTATTCCATGGTTTTTGGAATGTTTGGTGGTGTGGATCACCATCGCAAGACAGTGTTGTTTTCCTCAGCTCTGTTAGCGGATGAGAAGTTTGACTCCTTTATTTGGGTTTTCAAGCAATACTTACTTTGTTTTGGCAAAGAGATGGTTTTCATCATAACCAATCAAGACCCAGCTATGAATTTGTCTATCATTACTATTTTTTCAAATTGTAAGCATCGTTTATGTAGCTGGCACATCCTACAAAAGATTCTCTCTAAACATTGTGGCGTTCCTAACAAGGATCAGATCATAAGCCCTTTGAATGATTGTGTGTGGAACGTAGATGATGTGGACATTTTTGAAGAGAGCTAGAATTTTGTAGTTGAAGAGAATGGTCTGTTTTCCATTAGTTGGCTTTCTGATATGTATGTGATGTATTGGGATTGGGTTCCATGTTATATGCAGTCTTCTTTCTTTGTTGGCATGAGGACAACTCAAATAAGCGAGAGCCTGAATGCATTCATTAGAAGCCACGTCAACAGTAGGAAGACTCTATTTGAACTTGTATGTTGCTTAGAGACTGCTTACTCTTACGTGTGGGATATTGAAAATTTCAAAGATTTTGATGACGAGTACAACAATCTTCCCATGTCATCATTGTGGACTATGGAGGAAAAAATGAGAGTTATATACACCAAGTCCATTTTTAAGATCTTTTAGTCTGAGGTTCATCAAAGCATGGTGTATAATGTAAAGGAAACCTCCGAAAAAGGTGTCTTTGAGGTGTATCATCTTGGTGGTTTTGGATCTCCTCGTATCTTGAAGAAAGACTCGTCTATTGATATGGTTTCATGCAATTGCTTCATGTTGGAATTCAAAGGTATTCCGTGTAGGCACATTTTGTTTTATCTGAAGAGTCATGACTTTTACACTCTTCCCGAGCCATACATATTAAAGAGGTGGACTAAAGGATATAGAGAACACCCTTTGATTTTTGGCAAAGCATCAGTCACGCATCCATCCACTGGCAGGACACTTCAGCTTGTTTCTGCTTGCAAATCAATTGTCAACATAGTGTGTAGGAACAACACTATAGATCTTTGTCATGAAAAACTCTTAGCTTTATGAAAGGAGATTTTAGAATTAGATCATGTTGATGGTGATGTTGGTGTAACCGCTCTAACGTAGCTTCTTCTTCTTCTATCAAGGTCCATATCCCTAGTATTTGCAAAACTTAAGGGAGACCGAGATCGACTGATGTGAGGTTTAAATCTGGAGTTGAAATTGTTCATTCTAAAAGAGAGAAGTAGTGTAAGAATTGCTTAGAGTTTGGAGTCAATCATGATAGAATAAACTGCCCTTTGAAGAAGTAGTTCATTCTTCATAGATACTTTTTCTGGACTTGTGTTGTTGCTGATTGATATGCTACTTGTGTTGTTTCTGATATGTAATCATGCTTCCTACTGCTCAATGATTATGTTTTCTGCTACTCATGTTTTTGTTGATGTTGGACTTGTCTCTTCATGATCCTAACTTGTTGTTGCTACTTCTGTTCTTGGAGTTGCGGCTCCTGCTAACCCTTCTTCTGCTGTTCTTGGTTGGAGAATCTTGGTGTTGCTACTTGTGTTGTTCTTTTTTATGATCTCATGCAGTTGGAGATGCTGCTGATACTGCTCTTGATGGATGGTTGTCCTTAATTTTGTTTACATGTTTTTAGTGGAGTTGTAGTTGATTAGTGTGTGAGTGAGGCATATCCAACTTTGAATTAATTGTAATGGATGTTCATGTGTAGTCTTTTGAAAGTAATTGTAATCATCCTTGTATTTAACTTGTGTTTGAATCTATATGTGTTACCCCTTGAGCTCCAGCAGCTGTATGTAGAAATTGAATATGTTATAAAGAATTATTTATGATAAAATGTTACTCTTTGAACAGTATCATTTCTCTTTGTGTCCAATGGATACTTTTCTTCTAAAATAGTTACCTTTTGGATTAGAACAGTTACTTTAATATTCGGACAATTACTTAAAAAATGTACATTGTTACTCTATGATTCACATACATTGGTTTTGTATTTTTTATTTACCTTCCTAGTCTAAAATTACTTTATAAAGTATAAAAGTTACTTTCTAGTTTCTAGGATTACTTTTTTGTTGTCATAGTTACTTTATTTTTTAGATAATTACTTTATGGATTACCTGATCACTCTTCTTTTTTAGTGAGTTTATTTAACATGCTTTTTTATTACATGTTGAACTATATAATAGCAATTTCTCCATTAAAGTGCATAATCTATCATCTAAATTTTCAATTACATCCCCCTCACATAAAACCAATTGTGTTGTGATTCCAACATGTTTCTCTCTTGATTTAAATCTAACAGCAAGTCTATATCTTCATACAAGCACACAGCAGCTATTCATGTAAGAATACCACATATAAAGCATAAAACATTATCCATTAAACTCAGAAATACTCCTCTTATAAACTGATTTAGAGTAAATGTAATTTCAAACTTCCAGCACATCAGTTAATGTATCTTATAGTAGTTACAAATCATAATTCCAGCACCAAATTGTTTTCATTACATTTCTTTTAATAAAAGAGTATTCAGTTAGACTTCAGCCATCTATCCAGGCTTGAAATAACATCTCCATACTTGTCTTTTTGTTCTTGCACATCTACATCTTGGGTTTGTTTCTGCCCTTCTTCTTGCTTGTTTTGTTCCTGATATGCCGCTTCATTATGTTGTTCCCCTGGACCTTCTTTGGCATCATCATTGGCATTTTTTTCATCTTCATGGACAGGTTGCAGCTTTCCCCATCTCAACATTCTTTGGAAAATGTCAGCCCTTATTGCTGGCATGTCTTTGGAAGTGAAGTCCATCTGCTTGTCATTCAGTCAAGATACTTCATCACAAAGACCCCACAGTTAATAGATCCTTCTTCCTTCTGTGGGCATTGTGGGTACTCCCATTCCCACTATGACATTTGGCTTACCTTGTCTAGTGCCCCCCTGAAGGATTCATGGGCAATACCCACCTACAAAAAAAAAACATAACTTTTATTAATTATCAATCAACCAACATTATTTCTTTCAACCCATTATTAACAGAGTTACTTTTTTAATTTCTTACCCATCTAATGAATTCTTTCTTTGATTTGCCACTTCCACTCATTGAGTTATATGACCTGTGCACGCCATACCTGAAGCTTGCTTCATGCAAGTGTCAGTGGTTGTCATTGTTTAGTATCGTGAACATAGAGTCCATTGTGTCCCACTCTTTCAAGGGAACGTTGAAGAGTGGAGAAAGCATGTCAATCTCCTTTAGGGTGATGTTCTCCACATCAATTGTCAGTTGTTGCTACAAATACAAATTTTAAAAATGCACATCTTTAAGTTTTAGTATGTGTATCTTTAGTAATTTGTTGTAATTTTGTATAACAAGTTTGCTTGTTTTACCGGAGCATAAGTTCTCAAGCAGTGCCACGACAACCCCTTCTTCCTCCTCTTGCTTGTGCTATCTTTGAGCATTTGCACAAAGCATTCCAGAACCTAAAAAAATCCACAAGCTTATGTTAGCAATCCAAATTATTGTTTCAAATAGTTACACTACTTTGGTTTCTTACAGGTGATTGCATTATCTGATCCTTGTATAGGAGGGCAGCGAGGTCCTTCCCCGTGCACCAAGTATCCTTGTTGAATCTCCACTCTCTATTTGACCTTCCAATCATTATAGATATGGTATGTATCAGTTAGATATTGAATAAGTAATGTGTATTTGTACACTTGACAAATGGAATATCAAAATAACCAATTCTTACAGTTTTTCTATGTTGTCCATGAAGTGATGGACAATTTCCTTGGTGTCCTTTTTTTTTGAAATGTTCAAAACCTATGAAATTGGAGAGCTTGTGCTGTCAACAAAGTGCATTTCATGTTAGAATTCATCTTCATTAACAAGTTACACAATACTTATATGTCTACAGTTATTTTATTAGGCACAACAATAATTTTTCATTTTATAAAATTACTATATCAATCGCGTAGTTACTTTTATATTCTTGTAGTTACTTTACTATTCACATAGTTACTCTTATGTTCACACAAATACTTTAAGGACTGCTATATTTAAAAATAAATGTGACCTTACCTTCCTCCCTTCTTTTCTTTATGTTTTTTTCTGTGCTGCCCATTACATGCTATGTCCTCTGCTTTCTTTTTGTCATCTTTTTCTTTGGCTCTTGTTCTTTTCCTCCTTCTTTGCTTTCTTTGTTTGATTGTTCCCTTTTTTCCTACCCTCTTTCTTCTTCATCTTGTGTAGAATTTTCTTGGCCAGAACCATCAACACCTTCTTCTTTGTCCTGCTTCTCTACAGTAGCAGTTTCTTTCTCAGGCGTCTCTTCCTCTGCTCCTTTCTCTTCAACACATTTTCTCTTTAGGCGTCGCTTGCTTGGTGTCCTTGGTGTGTCACCCTTCTCTATGCCTCTTTTCTTTTCTTCTTCTTCCATTACCATAACCTTCTTGTGCAACACCTCAGTCCTATCATTGATTTCATCGACATTTACTGAGGCAAACCCCTTAGTAAAGTGTGTGAACTCACTTGTAGGCGATTGTGCTTTATCACATTCCTCTCCCCCTTCCTCCTCAGAATTCTGTTCTCCTCCTCTAGTTCAGTTATTCTTCTCTCTAGCCTCTTCTTCTCCTATTGGAGGTCATTAAATGCTTCCACTGCTATCCTCGTGCAGATTTCTTTCTGCATCATCAACTCCTCCTCGAGGTGGTGGATTCTTCTTTCTTGGATGGAGTTCCCAGCATATACTTCCTTGGTGATGATTGGCTTTGCTGCCACCTTCTCTGCCATTGGCTTACTCTTTGCCCTATTTGACGCAAGGTAATAGGGGAAGTCCTTTACTACCTTTGCATCTTGCCAATCATCGCCCTGGTTCAGCTTCATCCGTTTACAAACCTATCCAACAAATTGAACAATGTGTCACAAAGCTACATATATGATTATGTTGTATATTAGTTTTGTAACAAAGAATAAAGATTCTTACATCTTTAGGGTCCACACACCCTATATCCATCAATTTCTTCACAGGTTCATCCCACTTCTTTATCCTTGGCTTGGCATCAAGGAATGTTGACTTTTCCATTCTTGTCATCTCATATGCCCAAACATGCATTTAATAGAGAAAAATATAATTCATATGTAAATGTCCCTATGTATCATTGTAACAATCTAGATGAAAATAAAGTATCAAATTATTTACTTACGCAAAGGCACGTGGCACACCATGTTGTGTAGAGTGTGGTTTTTCCTCTCTCCTCTTCTCCTCATCTGAACATTTTCCCTCAACACATTCATCTTCTTCAAGATACTCCCATGCACCAGCTTTTCCCAATTTAACTGTCATGTGAAGTTACATCATCCAAGTAGTGTATTATGTAAATCGGGGCATAGTAGTTGGTATCAAGGAGTAGGAATGTTTCCAGCAAGTGCAACATCTATGCACGACACATGTTCTGGTAGTCAGTGGGGTTGTCTCTCTTGGCATATTCTTGCCAAAGCTTTTTGAAGTTGTCCTTGTGCAAGACATCCTTCTCCTTTAACATCTTTGAGGTCTCACCCTCCTTTCCATCTCTCCTTTTTGCTCTAGCAAACTCTTGCCATATGGAGCTCACTATTTTAGAGTTCTTTCTAGGTATGATATGGACTTTGCTAGGGAGACCTAGAATGACCCTCACATCCTCCACTATCATTCTACATTCTACCCCATGGGCCAACAAGAACCTATCATCTCCCACATATCTGTCTATCAAATCTTCCAAAAGTCCTACATCTATTGTATGATTGGGCATCATGATCATGTTTCCAAATGTCGTGGACCTCATCATTTTAATTTGATTCTTGGTAAACACCATGTTGGTGCTGATGTTGTTGTAGCTTTTTATATAACATATGTGGTATACCTTTTTAAGTCCACCTGCAAACATATTAAAACATAACTCTTAGGTTTGTTTCCTTATTTTTTTTCAGTCAGTTCAGTTACTCTTGCATTTTTACAATTTACTTTACATAATGGGTTGATCACATTAAAATTTAACTGTAACTATAATAGCAACTTACTAAACTATACGTGTTATTAACTGTCCTCTGAAATTAATAGCAAGTTTACTCAATTATAAATGCATATAACCTTACCTTCATCAGCATTTCCCTTGCCCTTCTCTTTCCTTTTTTCTTTTTTCCTCTTCTCCTTCCTCCCCAGTAGCTTTTTCTTCCTCATTCCCTTCCAGATTTTCTTTTGTCTGGTCATCAGACCCTTTCCTATCCTCCTTTGTATACTAAGATTCATTATTACTCGAAAATTTTACTTTTCAGTTTAACAAAAACTACTTTCCAGTTTAACTACTATATTTATAGTGTACGAGATACTTTTTGTTGTGACATAGTTACCTCAACGTTTCTATAGTTACTCTAGGCATCGTATAGTTACTCTATTATTCTAACAGTTGCTCATTTAGTAGACATTATTACTTTTACTCAAAAATGTTTACTTATGTTCTTGTAATGTACATGCAAATAGAACTTACCTTGTCTTTCTTCATGCTCTGCTTCATCATGTGGTTGTTCCTCATCCCTAGTACCTTCATTGCCTTGCACACCAGTAGCAGTCGCCTTACTACTTTTTCCTTTCTTCTTTGAAGGTGTTCTCCTCGGAGGAGTTGTAGTTTCTTAGGTGTTTGACGTGGTATTTTAAACGCACTAACAAATTCACTCGGGGTTGAAATCCCCAAGCTTTTACCAAAACTAAAGTGCAATATACCACCTGCAAGCGGACGAGTCTTATCGCAGTATAGTTAAGGATCGAACCCAAAGGACAACATTTTTAAGAATCCTTGTCAGTCGAATCTAACTCGAGTAAAACTAATATTTAGAACGATTTGTTGATTTGAGGTTCATTAAACTAATAGTAAGAAAGTAAAAACTGAATTAAAGTTGGATTTAGATCAATGATATAGAATCTCTGGGATGGTATCGGGTTTCACCACCGCTACACATGCAAACACATTCAATCACAAACAAACCAGACAAGTTATATCAATCCAACTGGAGCTGTTGCAGAACCCCCTGTTAGGGGGTTAGGTTCGCGTAAACATCACCTTAGGCATCAGATGTCTCGTCACCAACCGAATCATTTACTTATAGCTCCAAAGAAAATCCCATTCTATTACTAGTTTGGGAGTCAACCGCATTAATTGATAAGCAAGCAGGTGATAGATCTACAAACTAACATCGACGGTAAACAAGATGAGACAAAATCCAACTAAGGTTGTGGTCCTCCCTGAGGGATGTTTAGACCACAGAAGTGTCACCGTAGGCTAGATGTCTCGTCCCCTCACGGATTATACACTTACGACCTCAAGGAATCCATTCAGAAGTTCTCGTCAAGGAGTCAAACTTGTAAACCGCCATTCCACCCCATACATAGAAGATTTCACAATATAGGAAAGAACGAGATGAAAGTAAGTAGATAATCAACTACAAACATACCAATTAACAACGAAATAGAAAGCTGTATACATTGTCATGGAGAGTTTAACAAAAGAACATGATTTGCATGGACAGCGGGACTAGTCCCCGCACCCCAGCGAAAAGGTACTACTCGCTCATGATGCGAGAAACAAGAAGAATGAGAAAGAGAGAGAAATCCGCCATGAACTTGGTGTAGAAGGTAATCGCAACTCGGTGAAGAAGATACAGCCTCCTACGTCATGTCAGAGCAGATCTAGACACGAAGGGGAGGTGCCAAGACAGACCGGACAGTCTCCCTTGCTCCATCTTTCTTCTCTCCTCAGCCTCCTTAGTTGCAGCACGGGTAGTAGGTCTGGCGCAGATTGAACTGGATTTGGATCGGACCTGTGTACAGGCAGCCTGTCAGCATCCCGGAACCGATGCTCAAATGAGAACCCTTGGGGTCCTATTTATAGGCACAGATTTGGCCTTCATGCTTATGGTGTGAGTCCAAACAGTTTATGTTTTAAGTACCCAAATAGTTTTAGTTATTTGAGTAGCAATCAGTTTGATAAATATCTCATTTAATCGGTTTCATTGCAACAGCTCACACGGTCTGTGTTTGCTACTTTTGCAAACGGTCTTGGCTTTGTGCCTACTTTTCCATTCAGTTTGCATGCATGGTACTTTATTAAACGGTATGAATGCATTGCTGGTTTCTCATTCGGTCTATGGTTGCTACTTTTGCAAAGGGTCTTGGCTTTGTGCCTACTTTTCCATTCGGTTTGCGTGCATGGTACTTTATCAAACGATTTCGGATCCTTCCTCCATTCAGTCTTGGGGTCTTTTATTCAAATGATTTGCAGCAGTTGAAGCAAACGATCTTATAGCATTCGGCTTGTTGATGGCTGCTTTTCCCAAGCAGTTTGACACGTAGCAAATAGTTTTCATGATGCAGCTGCGTTCTTCACGTGAGTGACACATTGGGTTTGGATGCAGTGCATGCTGATTTGGTTTGCTTGCATATGTTCTACTCTTTTTCATGCGGTCTCATGCATTGCTGGCAGCAAACGGTCTCGCTGTTGTTGAACCAAATGGTTTTCAAGTGTTGCTCCATTCGGTCTCATACTAAATAGTCTTCATTGCTAATCCAGCAAATCCATTCAGTTTGCATGATACTAGCGGCAAACGGTCTTCATGGCTGTGATCGTTCGGTTTTCATACAGCAGCCAGAGCAAACTGTTTGCCTTGGGTTACTTTGTCGTGCGGTCTCGCAGTAGCCCTCCATTCGGTTTTATGCATTAATGCAGTAACCGGTCTTGGTATTGCATGCGGACTCATGCATTCAGTTTTTCTAGCAACGTGACCATACGGTCTTGTGATAATTACCTTCATTTGATATCATGCAAAAGTCCAAAGCATGCATGCATGCCTTCCAATACACGTAGCTCTTCCAATCGGTTTGCTTTACTCTTCTTATCTGCTGGGTCCATTCGGTCTTCACACACTGTACCGCAAACGGTTTTGCAATCGGTTTGAGCAAAAGATCTTGCAATCCTTTATTCATTCTTTGCGTGTATTCAGTTTTCGCATGCATTCGGTCTTGAAATGGAACTGTCCATTCGGTCTTGAGACCAAATGGTTGAAACCGAATGGTGAGACCGTTTGGAGAGATCGTTTGGTTAAAACCGAATGGTGAGACTGTTTGGTCGAAACTGAATGGTGAGACCGTTTGGTCGGAACCAAATGGTGAGACCATTTGGTCGAAACCGAATGGTGAGACTGTTTGGTCAAAACTGAATGGTGAGACCGTTTGGTCAAAACCGAATGGTGAGACCGTTTGGTGAGACAATTTGGTCGAAACCGAATGGTGAGACCGTTTGGTCAAAACAGAATGGTGAGACCGTTTGGTTAAAACCAAAGGTAAGTGAAGGTGGGCCCCCAGTTAAATATTCATCTTTATCAAGACATGCATTAAATCAACATAAATTTGGTTAAATCCTTGATAATCGAATCAATTAAGTGATTCAGTACATTATTATGCATTTTGATATTTAATTAGTGAAATCAGATATATTGAGTCCAAATGAGCCCAAGAAGGTAATTGAATTCCATTATGAATATACAATCATCAAAATACCCCAAACTTAAACGTTGCTCGTCCTCAAGTAACACAAAATCTGAATCAGTCGCCAAATGAATATTTTCAATTCGTGTGATTGCTTCATCTTCACATCATGAATGTTTTCTTTCTGCTCAATATGACCCAGTATCTCAACCTCCTGAGACCACAAAACACATGTTACCATATCTTCGTTCCTGAGTTCACTTTTCAATATCACTTCCTCCTCACTTTTTCCCGACAATCAAGCATGTCAAAGAGTTTTGTAAGAATCCAGAGACACCTACAGAACAACAAGTATGCATTTGATCTAACACTGGTATTTTTCAAGATAGGGTAGGCATTCATTGCACCATTAGGTAGAAAATGGAGTGAATGGTGGTATGGAAGGAAGACATAAATCTCTCCTCTATTTAACTCGAGATTTTTATTTGCTTTTCAATTTTATTTATTGCATTTTTTATGCGAATCTCTCCTCTATTCGACTCGAGATTGCATTTCTTTATGTGTGTACTTTGGCATCTTTTTGTTTGCAAATCTCTCCTCTATTCGACTCGAGATTGCAAATTTGACGGTACGCCCCTATTTATTTGTTAGGGGTATGGAAGAAGTGAATAAAGCGGGAGGTGGTGTGCCACCCCAAACTTAGGGTTTGGCACGAATTTAGCTATTTTTATTTCTTTTTGATGAATGGAGGGGTATGAAGATGATAGAAGAAGTGTAGAAGAGAGTTCAGATCAGAATGCAACTTGATTTACAATTCAGTGCACCGAGTTGTTCTCTTTATCAAACTTTGCTCAAATAATGACTTGATGAGGATCCTGTGGGGAATCCATGCTATTGTTCCACAGATCAGTTAGAAAGCCTGACATTTTTTATCCCTATCAGTTTGACAGACACTTATCATTTTTGCAAAAGTATCATGATGTTAGGAATCATAACCTTCACAAGATGATTTCAATCAAAAGGCTTGTTTCAAAGAGTGGTCCTTTTGAGGATTCACTTCGAATAAGGAGGATATAATGATTCAAAAATGCATAGCAGTTTAGTTACAGACTTTTAATGAAACCAGGAAGTGTCAAAAGTTCATCAAGTATCTGTTCAATTTCTTTGAAAAAACAAAAAAAAATTGAAAATTTTGAAATTTTTTATCAAGAATGTGATAGTGAAAACTTAAGTATGAAAAGGATGGGTGTAGGTGGAAAATGAGGTACGTACCACCCACCCTCCACCCAGAACTTAGAGATTTGCTCGTCCTGAGCAAACCCTAAATCCAAGATGGATGGAAAAAATTATGCCAGAATGACCACCAGATGTGGTTGCGTTCCAATCAGTGCACATCCTTTTATCTGAAAATCTCAAAGGTAAAGAGAAATTAGATCTTAAAATAGCATCTTGTGATGCTAATTTTATTTAATGAAAAATTAACTAGAAGGTAAATACAAAATTTAAGAAACATTCTAATTTGAAAAGGGAAGTAAAACAAATTTATTGATCGGGTTGCCTCCCGACAAGCGCCTTTGTTTTATGTTGATGGCTCGACTGGATCCTTCAGCTTCACGGTGGATCCTTTGGATTGGTGAGTTCTAGCGTTTCTTTAGTGCCTATGTCAGTTGAGGTGAAATATCTCTTTAAGCGGTGACCATTTGTTACAAATTCACATGACTTTTCACTCCATAATGAGAAGGCACCATGTGGAGAGATGCTCTTGACGATGTATGGTCCAGACCAGCGTGAGCGGAGTTTTCCTGGGAATAACTTCAATCTTGAGTTGAATAGCAGAACTTGGTCTCTGACTTATATGTATTTTCTTTTCAGATGTCCATCATTCCAAAGTTTTGTACGTTCTTTGTAGATTCGTGCATTCTCATAAGCTGTCATCCTGAGTTCATCCAGCTCTTGGAGTTACAGAATCCTGGCTTGGCCTGCTTCTTTCATATCAAAGTTTAGTTGTTTAATTGCCCACCATGCCTTGTGTTCCCGTTCGACTGGCAGGTGGAAAGCTTTTCCATATATTAATCGAAAAGGTGTAGTCCCAATGGGAGTTTTATAAGCAGTTTGATAGGCCCATAAGGCGTTGTAGATTTTCATTGACCAATCCTTTCGATTGCATCCTACAGTTTTTTCCAAATTAGCCTTTAATTAACGGTTAGAGACCTCTACCTATCCACTTGTTTGTGGATAGTAAGGCGAGGCAACCTTGTGTGTTACACCGTATTTTCTTAGTAAAGCTTCAAATCTTCTTTCAAGGAAGTGGGACCCTCCGTCAGATATCACGGTTCGTGGTACTCCAAAATGGGGGAAAATAATGTCCTTGAATAATTTGATGACGGGTTTGGAATCACTAGCGACAGTTGGTATAGCTTCAACCCATTTTGAGACGTAGTCTACTGCCACTAGGATGTATGAAAATCCATAAGAAGATGGGAATGGACCCATGTAGTCCACCCCCCAAACATCGAATATATCTAGTTCGTGCCATAGATTCAGCGGCATCTCATCTCTCTTTGTTATATTTCTGATCTTTGACATTTGTCACATGATAGCACAAAGTCGTAGGTATCCTTGGATATGGTTGGCCTGAAGAATCCACATTGCAAAACCTTTAAAGCAGTCTTTTTGGAGCTCATGTGTCCCCCCACTGGTCCTGAGTGACATTGTTCCAAAATAAGTTGAGCTTCTTTTTTCGGCGATACATCGTCTATACAGACCATCAGCATATAGTTGAAAAAGATGTGGCTCATCCCAGTGGTATTTCTTTACATCAGAATGAACTTCTTCAGTGCATTTCTGGTGCATTGAGGTGGATAACCCCAGCAGCAAGGTAGTTGACAAAATCCGAGTACCGCGGTATAACTTCTGAGACCCTCATTAGTTGATCATCTGGTAGGGAATCGTTAATCGAAATCTTCTCAGTATCCTGAGTGTGGATGAGTCTGAGGGTGTCAACTACAATATTATTTGTACCCTTTTTATCTCTTATCTCTAAATCAAATTCTTGTAATAGGAGGATCCATCTAATCAACATAGGTTTTGCATCTTTCTTTGCCAGAAGGTAACAAATGGCAGCGTGATCTGTGTAGACAATGACCTTCGAACCAATTAGGTAGGATTTGAACTTGTCAAAGGCATACACGACTGCTAGAAGTTCTTTCTCAGTAGTTGCATAATTCCTATAGGCCTCATCAAGAGTTTTCGATGCATAATATATCACATAATGTTTCTTCTCTATATATTGCCCTAAAACAGCGCCCACAACATAGTCACTAAGATCACACATAATTTTAAAAGGATGGTCCCAGTCGGGAGCTCTAATGATGGGGGTGGTTGTAAGGGCTTGCTTTAGTGTGTTGAAGCTTTTGACACATTCTTCATTGAAACTGAAGTCAGTATCCTTTAGTAATAGGTTTGTCATTGGCTTCGTTATCTTGGAAAAATTCTTTATGAATCTTCTATAAAATCATGCATGACCTAGGAATGCATGAACTTCTTTTACATTTGTTGGGATAGCCAGTTTAGAAATCACTTCAATCTTGGCTTTATCTACTTCAATTCCTCTATTGTTGACCCTATGGCCGAGGAAAATGCCTTCCTTTACCATAAAATGGCATTTTTCCCAATTCAGCACAAGATGTGGTTCTTCACATCGTTTGAGGACTAGGGAGAGGTGCTTTAGACATGAATCGAATGAATCTCCATAAATAGAAAAATCATCCATGAAAACCTCCAAAATAGTTTCAGTAAGACCATCGAATATGGAAGCCATGCAACGTTGAAAAGTTGTGGGTGCATTACAGAGGCCAAACAACATTCTTTTAAATGTGTATGTCCCGAATGGGCAGGTAAAGGTTGTTTTCTCTTGGTCATCTGGATGTATGGGTATTTGATAGAATCCAGAGTAACCGTCAAGATAACAGAAATATTCTTGGTGAGCCAACCTTTCTAGGACTTGATCAAGGAAGGGCATAGGAAAATGATCTTTTCGAGTTGCCTTGTTTAATTTTCTATAATCTATGCACATCCTCCATCCTATGACTGTTCGAGTGGGGATGAGTTCATTGTTTTCATTTCGTATAACAGTTGTTCCACCTTTCTTCGGGACAATGTGCACTGGACTCACCCACGGTGAATCTGAATTTTGATGACCAACCGGTTCATTGTTTTGATGACTGTTCGAGTGGGGATGAGTTCATTGTTTTCTCAAACGGTTTTGCAACCGGTTTGAGAAAAAGATCATGCAGTCCTTTATTCGGTCTTCGCGTGCATTCGGTCTTCGCGTGCATTCGGTCTTGAAATGGAACTGTCCATTCGGTCTTGAGACCGAATGGTTGAAACCGAATGGTGAGACCGTTTGGTCGAAACTGAATGGTGAGACTGTTTGGTCGAAACCGAATGGTGAGACCGTTTGGTGAGACTGTTTGGTCGAAACCGAATGGTGAGACCGTTTGGTCGAAACTGAATGGTGAGACCGTTTGGTCGAAACCAAATGGTGAGACTGTTTGGTCGAAACCGAAGATAAGTGAAGGTGGTCCCCCAGCTAAATGTTCAGCTTTATCAAGACCTGCATTAAATCAACATAAATTGGGTTAAATCATTGATAATCGAATCAATTAAGTGATTCGGTACATTATGATGCATTTTGATATTTAATGAGTGAAATCAGATATATTGAGTCCAAATGATCCCAAGAAGGTAATTGAATTCCATGATGAATATACATTCATCAGTGCTTCTGCCGCTTCAACCGATTGGTTGGCCAGCGGCTCGACGGCTTTGTAGTGCCTCAAAACCAAGTCCTCTTCATCGTCACTTACAATTTTAATGAATCTTCTCCATGGCGGCTTTACTATGGCCCTCCCTGACGATTTCTTTGTCCTCACCATGATTGAAGAGTGGAAGACTTGTGTGGGAGAAGAGAGAGGCAGTAGAAGACATAATTGGGAGAATAGAGATGGAGAAGCAGACGGAGGCTGAAATTCCACCGAGCAAGTGTAGCGAAGCAAATGCAGGGAAGTATCTCAGCGGAGCAACTGTAGAGGAGGAGGACGATGGTGGTTTGAGGGAAATCGAAGTAACTGCACAGAACGTAGCCGAGGGTTTGAACTCTCAATTTGGGGTTTTTTTTCGCTTTTGATCGTGTGGCTCTTTTTCTCACGAACTATCACTTTTTACTGGTCTATGCCACCACATCTTTGAGACGGGTAGTAGAAATCTATTTACCCACACGGGCAACAAAAGGCATTCTCTCTCTCTATCTATCTATATATATATATATATATATATATATATATATATATTCTAACTCACTATTGTTACCCGTGGATCTGTCTTGTAACAGGAAGGTATATAAATATAATGAGACGGACAAAATTATAATAGAAAGATTCATTTTGTAAACACTTATGAAATTTTTATTGTCCCTCTAAAAATAGTAAAATTATATTTATTACAAAATAATAAACAAGTTGAGTTGTAATATAAAACAAGTCCTTTTATTATAATTTTGGTCATCTCGTTACAACTTTGTCTATTTCATTACAAATATGTGACTCCTATTACAAAACATATGCAAGGGTAACTAAGCTTAGTTACCCACTCGGGTAGTGATTGAATGGCCATAATATATATATATATATATATATATATATACACACATTACTATAAAAAGAGTGAATCATTTTTTCAAATTACAACAGTTCCACTAACCACTCAGACTTCATCATTTTTGAAATCCTACATTCCCGTGAACTCTCTTGCTTTCTTCTTTTTTCAAGAAATTTCAAACTTTTATCAGATGCTTTTTCCTCCTCAAAACCAGCTCATCCATAACACTCCTCTCTGAAACCCTCTCTCGCATAACAACCCCCACGATAAGTGTTCATCATAATTAAACTACCCACTATATATTTTCTCTTTCTTCAGTTCTGTATTCTTCTCACCTCACCCCTCAGTGGAAAAAACAAAACCCCAACAATCACCCCACTCTTTCACATTCCTATCTCTCAATGTAAAAGACCAGGTCATTCTCACGCCTATCATCTAACAAACCATTGTTAAAGGTTGGCTGCGCATTCAACAATTTCTGAAAAAAGCACAACGTGGTAGTAATGGTTGAACCCCACAAGAAGTAGGGAATTCTTGATGGATTTTTACAATGTAGACACTATAACTTCCTATTGTATAATGAAGCAGTTGTCAAAGTTAATGTGCACTCCTTGACCATGTAGAGCAGTTCAGTATAAAAGCAACTACAGTGCCAATACTAATGACAGGAAGGCAGGACCAAATATCTTACTATACATCCTCTTTTATTGTAAGCATACCTCTATCATGTCCACTCTAAAATGAACCTTTCGGTCATATGGATATATACTCCCAACAACATTTTCAGTGTTTATCCATCCACATGGTCGTTCCTTTTTCTTCGCACCAAGTGACCAACAATTTACAATACATGTACTAGAAGACACCGGGCAAGAGCCATGAGTCATGAGCAAGAAAATATGATATCGACAACCTAAATCAGAATGAGCAAACAATTGTTTTCCTGAGCACATGTCACTATTTTGGAAGAAGTCATAAGAGAAAGATCAAACTACTTCTACAGGTCCACCCTTGGTTAACTCAATGTAAGGAGTTTACAAACACGATCTCTGGTAGTTAATATTTGGGTTGTTATATTGCCATCTTCTTCACTTTTTTTCATCATTAGCAAATAAAAGAATTAAGAGAATTAAGAACCTATGTTGCTTGTCATTGCTTCACCACCAGCAGGTTGTTACACTATTGATCTTGCAACAACTGATGCCTTGTCCTCTTATACATGGCAGTTAAAGCGTTGTCAATTTGAATATATGAAGTTTGGCGTAGACAGTGTCATTCTGAACAAAGTAAAGATGCAATCCACTAAATGACCTCCTGACAGGTACCTGCAATATCTCGAACAAGAGTCAATGAAGGAGAGGAGAGAAAAACATCGAGATATCAACAATAGACAAATCATGCAATCAACAACACATCTCAAGATAGCAGAATCATGACTATGCTACCAATTTTACAGTCAACAAATATTATGTTGATGACATCCACGTAGCACAAGGTATGCAAATACTACATTTGCATTGCTGTTGAACTTAATTTTTTTAGAATTAGTCAATTCAAAATTATGTTGTTTAATACAACTGAAATATTTATGCAGCGTGATTGCCATGATATTTTATGAAAAAATAGTATGATACATATATATAGACAAATATATTAAGATTCTTTAAAAAATATCATCTCAGTAGATGAAACATGTAGTGTATAATGATTGGTGTAAGTATGGATGATCATGAGTGTGATTTTCAGAATCCTTATTGTTGAATAAACTTTTATTTCATCAATTAATCATGGGCATGGTTATGTTAAAGTAAGTAAGTCGTGGGATCTATACTAATCAACAAATAAATGATCTTAACATAATTAGTAGTAATTATTTATTTTTTCACTCTTTTCAAAATACCACTCTTCTATTAAACCACCTTCTCCATTTTGTAACAAACAATTCACACAGCTCTCTCTTTCTTGAATCTATGTGTTATGTATTTTTCTCCCATTATTTGTTATTAATAGACTACTCCACGACTCCCTCCAACTAACCACATACTCATTTCACACTCGCCCCATGCTCTCTCCCCCCTAACGAACTAGATGACTGACAGGGCCACCTTTTTTCCCTCTTTTTATAGTCATTTTTTTTCTTTCTTTTCTTTTCCTGTCCTCCATAACTCCCTCCACTAAATCTAGTAACAATTCTCCATGTCTCTCTTAGTCTGTATTTTTTGGACTGCTTCTTTAACTCTTCCCTCTTCTTAACATTTACTTTTGTATTTTTTCTCCATCCAAAATCATATCTTCATTACATGACATTATCCTCAAATCAATTTCATAGATAGAGTGTATTCTTATTATTTTACATTTTATTTACCAATTATCTCAAAGACATAAAGTATTGTTAATTTCATATACCAAAATCATATCTTCATTAAATGACTTTAAATGGTTTATTTCTTTTTTTTTGTTAGGTGTCATGCGCGCTAGACTCATTAGCATAAAATTTTTGGATATTTACAACTACATGTTTGATGTTTTGACTAGACTTTCTATATATTTTTTAAAAACTTAGGTGAGCGAGTTGGTTGTTCAATCGATATAGGTGACGAATTTCCTTCTATCTTCAATAGGCAATTAATTATTGTTTTAAACATTTATTTAGACACTATTAAGTATGTATACCTTCTTAGATACATGGATTTAACTAAGAATGAAGCGAATATTAGTTTATTCTTCACCTTTCTTGTGAGTTAAAAGTTTGAGTTGTTTTCCTTTCATTCACCATCTCCTTGTCATTAGCTATCCTAAGTCTTTCTTTCGTCATGCCTTTAGGATGTAATAGATTTTTTGTTTGACTGGGAAACAACTTAATTGTATTTGCAGGTCCATTCCAATCATTATATTTAAAGATTTTCATAGCCTATTTTTTAACCGTCTCAATTTACTATTCTAAAACTAACAAAGAACATCTATATCAATGTTACCAAACTGACCAAATCGTGGTGGCACGTCCATGATAACATTGTGAAACCATAACTTTCAATATGGAAATGATGTGGATGTCCTTTATATTAAGATACATTTCTATGATTTGTTTAGTATCATTTGTTGGAAACATTGAAAGTCACAAAGTGACTTTCATTTCAAACATTAAATTTTTCATTCTTCAAAAAAAGGCTTGCATAATACAAGGTGCAGAATATATTTTTCCTCAACATCTATTTGTCACACATAAGTATATGTCTCTTAAAGATTATGTCAATAAATATTACTTCCTATTAATAATGTGTTTCATTCTAGATATCATTTTAATTTATTACTTTCCTCAGTAAAAGGTTTTTTCCTAGAAATATATTTCACTTCAATTAAATTTCTTAACAATAATTTATTTTTCCTCTATGAGTAGAGTTCTCTCGAACTAAAGAGTTTTCCTCATAATTTTTTTTAAAACTTTACTTTCTCTTAATTAGATATTTTTTGTAAAAAATAGATATTTACCTAGACCTTTTTTCCATCCAACTAATAAAATTATGTTAAAAAAATTTCATTTCTGTCCAATGAAAGAACAAATTCTCAAACAACATTCATGTAAATATCACCTTCACTCCAAGAATGTTTCATTGGATAATTAATTAATTTTCCTTTAAGTATTTTTCTTTTTAAAATTTGATTTTGTTTCTCAAGAAGTATTTTAGTGCCAAAAATGTTTCTTACTATTCTAACATTATAATTTCTTATATATGTATATGAATGTCATGATTTTTGTTATTTATAATCAAACTTAATTCAATTTTAACAACATTCAGAAAACACCTTCATCAAAAATCAATTAACAATATCTTATGGATCTCACAAATTTTTTAAAATTTTCATGGTTATAAATTTAAATTTAAACTTTGTAATCATTTGAAAAACAATACATCTTTTTAATTTCAACTAAATGTTATCTTATTATTTTTTAAGTTTTTATTTATCTTAATATAAAATGGCATGTGCATGTACATGTGTGCATTGACTAGTATATATATATATATATATATATATATATATATATATATAGAGAGAGAGAGAGAGAGAGAGATCGTATGTGGTATTTAATCAAATATGCACATTAATCATTTTAAATATTCATATTGAATGCACTAAAATAAGTGATAAAATTAAATCTGATCACATCAATTTGAATCCCGATAGACTGTAAGTTGATGTGACTTTGATACCACTATAAGAAAATAAAGATGACAGATAAGGAACCAAAAACCATTTGTTTGCCCTTATTCCTATCCATCAAATTGTATCAACAAAGATCTATCTAGGAAAGAAGGTTTGTGAGGCATATACCTAGTCCTGGAGCAAGTCCAGTGACAATCCTCACAGAGTCATGCTTCTTATTCAATTTTTTCCCCTTTGGACATCTCTCCCTTTTATAGGTAATATGCCTCTAGCTCTCACATTACCACAATGTTGATATTAGGACACTTGTCTCTCCCTTTTATGGGTAAGAGTTGTCGTTCCAGAGTAGCCAGAGGCCTTAGACACCCCCTTTTATATAGGAGTGGATGGGCTAGAATTTCCACACATATGGGGACATGAGGAGACGAAATTCATAAATTTTCATCTACTTCAAATTACGAGTCGACAAACTCAGCTCCCACTTGGTGGCCTGGATTTTTTTCCTATTCATAAATGTATTGACTTTCAATGTGACAATCAATGAATGACATGACATCAACATCAATCCTTGATCTATTCTTACTGATCATCTAATTAATTGAGTGGACTTCTCAGTTGGTCAACTGGACACTCTAGTCAGTCGACTCATATTATCAGTCTATCGAGTGGATACTCCAGTCAGCCAACAGTTAGACAATGTTGTTTGAGTTGATTACCTAAATACTTTAGTAATCAGGTCAAAACTTTTTTTGGTCGCGCAAAAAATCATGTTACTATAAAACTAAAACTTTGGTTACAAAATGGCACCCCATAAGGAGACTACTAGATCCCTCATCCCCACATAGGGGGATAATAAGAGGATCCAACCAAACAAAAAAACTCCGACTGAAATAGGTACAGAGAAAGAACCAGGGCAAAGACATGACAAGCAAGAACCTAGCAGGGAAAACTGAGCTACATACAGAAACATTAAACGCACCCACAAAGATAGTCCATATAAAACTACTAAACCGACTGTCAGATTCCACTGATCAGTCATCTCCAGTTCCACTGCAGAACAAGTAACAGATGGATCACATAAAAACCAAGAGTAGAGGAAATAGGACTGCCACTCACTATCTCCTCTCCTGGCATACTGAAACAGCTGCACCTAAATCAGAATGCCATCCAAACAACGAACTGAAAAACTATACCTGGAATTGGAGGACTACCACAATCACAACACTAGGATTCTGCGACTGAGAGCATTTAACCGTGGAGCCATGACATTCTGAGCACCCACAAATAAATGGACATGATCAATGACCAGCAGCTGCATACCTCCAGTGACATCTAAATGAAGGGAGCCCCAAAACCAAGAGAGTATCCTATTCGGTACCACAGCATAACATTTGTCTTTTGAAAAGCATGACAAATTAGATGGACCCATAGAAATCCATCATAGGAATTTCTTTTCCATCAACAGACATGTGCTTTTTTTTCTTCTTCTTCTTCGACCTTGCTTCTTTATTCACCCTGAAGTCATCGAATACCTCTGGGTCCAAGTTGCATGAGCTTGTAGAAGAAATCTCATCTGAGTTCCATGTGAGCTTTTGTTGATATTCCAGGGCTAAACCCGTGTCAATCGTCAGTTGCTTCACGTAGTTTAGCTTTGGACTCAACTTGGATAGAATAAGCTTCCACTCCAAATTGAGCGCCTCATTTCCTCCTACTGGAGAGAAGCAACGCATTTCCGATTTAGGTAATCTGTAGGGATTTCCTTCTCCTTCAGGCCACGCTGCTCCAATAAGGTTACCTACAGACAGATCTACCACAGATTGCCCTTGGTGTACTTCAGTAAAATGTCAAACACCTTGTCTGCTGCTGCATTTCTCGGCTCTGAGTTACATCTGGATGGGCAAAGACTTTCTGTTGGCGTTCCTTGGACACGATGCCAATCGGTGCCCAAAGAGATTGCAACCAGAGCAGACCTTAGGTTTCGCCACATAAATCTTCAGAGCCTTAGGGGTTTCGTCGACCACGATGGTAACCTCCTTCGGAAACATTGTGTCGGACTCAATCTCCACGCAAACTAGTACATCCTTCAGGTAGTTGACTGAAAACTAGCATCATCTAGATCTAGGGGCTTCCCGACTAAACTAGCAACACCACCCAATCTTCTAGACATCCAATGGAGTCCAGGATTCTCCAGGATAATCTAGACTAGTAACTTGGAGAAGGATAGAGGGGGAAGAGGGGATCCAAGTTCCCAAGCTTGGGTGACGAAGAGGGAGCCATCCATCATCCAAGGTGCCTCCTCCAATATCCTTTCCCTTTTCATGGGGGTAGGTAGCTTGACGACGAAGCCCTCTGCTTCCTCTGCTATGATTTTGAATTCACTGTTGGGTCGCCATTGACGTCGGATACAACTAAGAAGTTGGTTGCGGAATGGCTTCCTCCCCGTGAATCTAACTGAGACATACTCACGCCATGACGGGAGCATCTCCTCCTCACTCGAGATCGAGAATCACTTGGTGTCATTACAGATCTCAGGCTCAATAAACTCGACAACAGAGACATCTACACAAAGTCTGCCCAATCTACTGGCTGCCAGCCAATCGACCACAGCATCTGATGTAGATGAATCTTGTCCACCACTAGGGGTCTGCGGGATCGAGGAAGAAGCTGATGAGGGATTTTTTGGGGGTGATTTCTCCTGTGAGGCTACTATTCGGGAGGAAGGAGTCCTTTGCTCTCTGGTAGCCACACTTGAGCTGCCATGAGGAATCGTAGCCGATTCAATTGGAAGAGCCCCCACCGCCGACGAACCTTCACTCCCTCTAGGGTTTTCCCCCCTCCCTCGCCCTCTTCCTCCCCTACCACCTCTTCCTCCTTGAGCCAATCAGTTGACTAATCAGGTCAAACATTATTCACGAGTAACTCCTATTCCAGGTGAATCCTATGTGTGTGGCCCTATAGGTCCCAAATTACATTAGAAGTGAATGTTATAACTAAATTTTGACATCACAAACAATGAGAGACATCTAGAAACACATTACTGCTAGTCAAGTAAATGGAAAGTTGGAGAACAATTTCAACCTACAATATGTGATTAGTGTTATAGTGTCGTATAGTTCCTTTTGTTGGATCAGATGGTTCTATAAGGGGGTGAATAGAGTTTTAAAACTTAAACAAGAATAGTTGGATCTTTAAATTATATCAATTAGGTACAATTGCTAATAGTGAATTTGATGTCAATCTAAGAAAGCATAGAAAGGATGAGAGAGAATGAAACAAGCACTTGAACAATCTATTTTAGAGTGGTTCCACTCTCCGAACTAGGATAGAGTCATTCTGCTACCTAGAGAGGTCAATCTCTAGGATTTCTTAACCACATCTACTCTTTATATTTACTTATAAGAGTTAAAACATATGACCTTCCTTTTTTAGAACAAGGATACCCAGCTTCCCTTTGAGTTCAAGGGAGCCAACAGCCTTACAACCAAGGCCTAACCTATCCAAGAGATAGTCTTCTACCTCACTAAGGTCTTACCCACTCTTGCAAGTAGAGGGATGCCTTCACCAAGGAGATCCCTTTCTTGCAACGAGTCTTCAGACTTGAAGGATTTACCCACTCAGCTTCTTGGATTTTCCGCCTTGTCCTCCTCCACTCAAAGAAGCTTGATGAACCTTCTTCTATAGTTTGAAGAAGCTTGCACCTTATCCTTCTCTTGGAGAAGCTTTCACCAACAAGATCTTTGAAGAAAGGGTTTGGGAAAGGAGAAGCTTCAGAGCTTTACAAGCATACAATGAGTTAGCTCTCTCACTCAAGGCCTATCTCACTCATAATGATGAATTGAAGTGTAAACAAGAGAGAGAACAAGGCTCAAGTAGACTAGATGCACTCAACTATAGTAACGAGCTTGAACAGCATGAAGGAGAAACCTTTGAATGAACTCTGAGTGGCTCTATTTATAGATGAGGGTGTCCACTAGAGTGTGGGAGCACTTATGAACATTTTTAGCTATTTGGAGGGTTGCAACAGATATAAAATCAACTTTTGCAACTCTCCAATAGTTAGAATTACTTTTTCTACATTTTCCGTATAGTGCATTTGGTCGAGTTTTAATAAAGATAACATGACCAATCACACTATGCAACAAGACCAATTTAAATCATAGGCTGAGTTTGTCCTAGTTGAAACTCGACTGATCCACATAAATTAGTTTTAGTATGTAGAGGGATTGGTCGTGTTGTATGAGTTTGCAACTCGACCGATCGAGATCATCCTAAAAATCCATTAAGGATAGGTTGAGTTTGTAACTCGATCGATGAACAACCTGTAATGAATTTTACAAAATGATTTCTAAGTGATCAAATGTTCGAATTAAGTGTCCCTAATTTTTCTCATCTTAGTTACAAGTCATATCATCAATACAAATGATTATAAAAATAATCTAAGGTGATTTGGAGTGTTTTCCAAAAATACACTATGACACATGGGGCATATTGTGAATGATGTAGATGTAATTTGTCCTTCCTTTATAGTGATATACCCGACTACTTGATAAGAGAGACTACGAAATGCATGGACATTCTCATGTGAGTCAATATATGAGATAGAGCTCACTGTATCTCAAACAGTCTACTCTAGTTCAAGGAACATATATTGAATGTTAGAAGTATGACATTATATCCCTCAATATTAATCTAGATATATATGACAATAACATTACAAGACAATGACAATATTGATAACTTATAGGGTGTAGTTGTTCTCCAACTCATTCCTATTACTTAGATCATGTGTGGCTAGACATTACTTGTTACAACCCCAATTTTTGGTTCAATTGGTGAGAAATGCAATTTCTCATATTAAAGATAATTGACCAAAGGAATGATATAACTTGCTTTGAGAACATGGATTCCCTTCACAATAGCCTTGACTGGTTGCTTTGTGGGCTTTATTGGCTATTGGGCCCAATATCAAGGAAATTCAATTAGTAAATGGATAATTGAATTTATAAGAAAAGAAATATGTAGAAACCTCTAGAAGGCAAATCCAAAGAGGATTTCGTGCCTCTTGGGTTCCTTGGGTACCAAGGAGTCCAAGGTTGCAAAAAGAAAACAATAAGAAAAGAAAAGTTTAATTAAGTTTTCTTTAATAAGAAAGAGATTGAAAATAATGTTGAAATGTTGGAAATTAGTAGGAAAAGGTGTAATTAGGAGAACCTTTGTGGAATTTCGTGTTACAAGGATTCCTAATAACAAAACGAATACCAATGAGGAAAATAAAAGAGAAATAAAGAGAAATCCTCAAAAAGAGATATTTTAATAAACAGGGTAATAAGAAATAATGCATAAAGATGCATCTAGAAGGATAATAAATATCCTTGGAAAAGAATTTCTAAATAATAGAGTTTCTTGGGATCCAAGGAGTCCCAATGAAGAAAGAGGAAAGAGAAAATAGCAAATTTGCAAAATAAAAAGATAATTTGATACATTATTAGTGAATTTGTGATATTGATAAAAAGAAAGTATTTTTCCTATTAAATGAAAATAGAATTCGTGCCATTGGAATAAATGGCAAGTAATAAAAGAATAAAAGAAGTTATTTTCTAAAAAGCACTCTATCAGCATTTTGGTTGAAGTATAGTTCGACCGAGAACCACATTCAAAGAACACTAAAATATTCTGAAATTTTTATCCAATATGCATGATTGAGTTATACATATCATATCCAAAATTCAATTAAATAAAAAAATTAGAAAATACTAAAAATCATTTACCACATTGTTATCCTGATCAAATTCCATATTCATGTACTATCAAAACCCTAATTTTTTCCGATTTGGGTTTACATTTCTCAAACCCTAATTCTTCAAATTAAAATCATAGTTAGAGTTTATTCTTAGGTTTGAAACATCACAATTGATCTACTATCATTAATCAAGTCTAAACGATGTTCAATCTAATCAAGCATGTAATCATTCAGGTAAAACCTAGTTTACTAATTAAGCACAAATGTGGTCATTAGACATACCATCTATTTAAGTGTTTATGGTATGATAGAACGGAAAAGGTCATAATATCAGTATATTACCTAAATTTCACTATTTTGGATGCAACCAAATTATCATATGAAGATCAATCGTTTATTTTCCTTAAACATGCAAAACAATTGTTCTATTCCAAGGATCAATAAGATGGAAAGTTGAGTGTAGTATGCCCATGGGATGCAAGAGACATATATGACATACCACATGATACAACATACATTGATACAAGTTATGAGGATATTGAAATTATAGTAGAATGTATAGATGATGGTAGTAACTTGTGGGTGAGGTCAGACATGAATCTTGAGATGGATCAAGTGGATGAAAACCATTTTTGTAAATTACAAAATATACAAAAATGCAAATGTTAGTGATAAGAAATGAATCATTATATTTTATACTTGTAATTTTGCGCATCATTTTCAATTTGAGTGTTCAATAAAAAAAATGTAATACTTATTTCGTGTATTTCTCACACTTCACAATTATTGTAGAGAAATGCCTCTAAAGCATGCTTCACATAGTACTTTAATGAAGAATATTACAACAAGAAACACTTTCAAAAACCATCGGGTGGTCTAGGTAATAAATATTTTTTCTTTTAAAAATTTAGTGTTATGTGGGTATTTGCTATTTTTTAGTAACAAATATTATTTCATAAGGTCATGCGACAAAAAAACAAAGAACACTTCATGTTCGCATTGAGAATGATACTCCCCACTCCTTAGGAGGCAGCTATAACTAGAACTTAGTTATATGTTTTCTTAAACCATTGTCTATTTTTGTAATTTCAACTTCATTTGTCTCAAACATATATAGTGAGTGAACAAAGATAGTAGAATAGATGTTCATTGAATACCACTCTTGATGACACCACAATATCTTCTCTAGGAGGTACTTTTAGTTAAACGTTAACTTTTTCCCAACAAGGATGTCTATGTTGTTGTCATTTTTAACCTCATTATATTTTAACTAAGAGAGAAACAAAAGAAAAACTATCAATTCTACATTAGGAAAGGTTAACTATCTTTGCAACCATCTTTAATTGATCAGAGACACCACCTTATGAGAGGTATATTTTTTTAAAATAAATTTTTATTCTCGTCTGACAAGGATTGGCTCAAATGGTCAAGCACGGGGTCCCCTAACAAAGGGACTCGGGTTCGAATCCCAGCAGCCACCTCAGTTTACCACCCTCTCAGCATTCAGCCACCACCACAGGAATGGGAGAGGGGGGCGGTGATGTCTTTAACACTATTAGTCTTTATCATAATAGAAACTAAACAAAGGTAGTGCGTTGAATATTCAATACATGCATATCTTTAGAGGAATTCCTATAGATGTTCTTATAAACACACAAACCACTCTTATAAGAATGTCTATATGATGACCTTTTAAACTCTCTTATTCTTTGTGACCGTGAATCAGTTAAAAGAAACATTTATATCTTCATCTCAAACCTCTTTGAGGGGTGATAAATTATCCCTTTGGAAGGTATTTTTGTTTTATGAAAATTGTTCTGGTTTGCATTATAATTGTTGTTGGTGATATCATTAGCATTTTTCATGTCTATCATAAAAAGTAAGTGAATGAAGGAAATGCATTAGATCTTCCATTAATACATCTCTTGATAGGGAATCATCTTTAGGAGGTACTTTTATACATGCACACATGTCATTCTTATGAGAATTTCTACGTTGATGAACTTTTTTAACTTTATTAGCATTTATGATAGTGAATGAGCAGAGACAAATTAAATCTTCATCTCAAACCTCTTTGAGGGGTGATAGAATCCCCCCTTTTGAAGTTACTTTTATTTAGCAAAATTGTTGTTCTTGTTTACACTATATTTGATATTCATGATTTTGTTAACACCATTCCTCTCTATCATAACTAGGAAGTAAACAAAGGCAATGCATTGGATCTTCAATACAAATATCACTTGATGAGGATTCCCCTTAAGAAGATACTTTTATTTCAACACACGTCACTCTAACAAGCATTTTTTATGTTGGCTAACTTTTTAATGCTATTATATTTTGTGATAGTCAATGAGTGACTAAAATACTTAGATCTTCACCTCTAACCTCTTTGAGGGTTGATATAATCCCCCCTTTAGGAGGTATTTTTTTGTTCAATGAAGTTTTTTTTTTAATTTTGGATTGCACTATAGTTGATGTTGGATATGTCATTAACACTATCTATCTCTATCATAAATAGCAAGTGATCAAGGTATGTGTGTTGAATGTTTAATACATGCATATCTTGACAGTGATTCCTCTTTGAGAGGTATTTTTTAACACCATATGTCATACTTACAAACATGCCTATGTTGATGAATTTTTTTAAGTCTTTTAGCTTGTGTGATAGTGGTTGAGCAAAGAAGAATATTTAAATATTCACTTCCAACTTCACTGAGGGTTGAAACACCACCCATCATAGGAGGTATTTGTTCTTTGAAATTAAGTGCATAATTTGCACTTTGGTCAATATAGGTGATGTCAATTAATCTATTGGCATTAAATATAGTAAATGGACAAAAACAAGGAGTAAGTTCTTCATTGCAAACATTTTATGTGGATGACACACTACCCACATGTACTTTATTTGAAATACTTGACTCTTTTTTGTATTAATTTATACATTGATAATGTTGTAATTTGTCCATTTTGTATACATGTAGAGAACAAACAAAGAAAAAGGGTTAAATATGAATGGCTAACTTCTCTTAGAGATGAAACACTACCCTCTTTAGATGGTTTTGTATTTGAAATTAAGTATATCTCTTGCCCTTATTTTAAAACTTGTGATGTCAATAGATGTATTAGAATTAAATGTACTAAGTGGACAAAAACAAGAAGCAAAATCTTCATTTGAGACATCTAATGAGGATGATATACTCCTCACATCAAGATTTTTTATTTATTTGAAATTTAGATTCACTCTTTCTTGTGTTATTGTCTACAATTATGATGTAGTAACAAATTCGTTTTTCATACATATAGTGAGTGATCAAAGACAAAGGGTTAGAGTTGCATCACCAACTTCACTTAGAGAGGCTACACTTCCCTTTCTCAGAGGTACCTTTTTTGAATTAAGTCATATTCTTTCTTGCATTGGTATTTCTAATGGTAATTTGATTACTTGTATTGGCCTTCAAACATAGTGAGTGAACAAAGAAAACATGCAAAATCTTTATTTCATGTATCGTTTGAGGATTATGTACTCCAATCCGCAAAAGGTATTTATCTTACTTGACTTTGATTACTTTTCTTACTTTAGTGTTTGCATTGCTGACACAACTAACTCCATTTTCTTTTTATTGACTTTATTAAAGATAGTGAATGAGCAAAGACAACAAGAAAGTTTTATATCATAGACAACTCCAAAGTATGAAAGACTTTCTTCTTTAGAAGGTATTCTTATATGAATATACAATATCAATTTTATTTTAAGTGATCAAATAACTTTTAGGAATATTTTCCCCTCGTTAGGGATTAAATTGATTCTAACATACTTATGTTACAAAATTTTGTTGGTGATATTGCTAATTCCATTTGGTTCTTTCAAATATAGCTAGTGAACAAAGAGAGATAAGGAGCTCAGTTGGAACAAATAGAAGGTACCATATATCTATTTTTTTATTGTTTTAAATCCTTGGTTTTACTCTAGACCATGGTTATCCTAGTTTCAATGGTTGGTTTTACATTTTTTAGATGATAATACTCCCTCAAAAGAATAAAAGGTGTAGAAGGGGTTGATATCCTTGAAAGAAGTGATTCCTATGAATGATGAAAAACACAGGCATTTTGTTTTTAGAGTTGAAAAGATCATTGGTCTGGGAAGGCACAATTTGAGTAACTTCTTATGAATTTTAGCACACAATCACATTTTATTTCCAATACATAAAGAGTGGGGAGATGAACATTAGTCGATGTTGAGCAGGTAATGATTAAGTTCATGTAAGTACATTCTTATCATTTCTATGTTTCTAGTTATGATCTTGTTTATGTTTGTTATCTTTTGTTTCACATTCGTAAATTTAATGATATTAATTAATTGTTGATTTCACTTTTTTATTTTTCAATAGTGTGTGTTTTATTTTTATTTTTCAATGTGGATGATACTCGAGTGCATTCATTTGATGAGGTGATTATTTTTGTCAAGAAAATAATCAACCACCAACTAAGTGATTTTCCTGCTAAATTAAAATGCAGCCAGGATCCTAATATCCACATCATTGAATAAGTACAAAGCATAGATAAAACATGTTCCTCCATATCATTGGCTATCATTGATATAACTTTGGAATAACTAGTCAAAGATGGTAAGATGTTTGTATAATTGTACATATTTTGTAGGATTTTACAAACTTCAGCATGTATATACATCCACCATATGTAATAAATGATTTAACATGCATATTGAAGCATGTAAATATAGAAAATGTGTAGTGTTATACATGCACCACATGCATCTGGATCGATATCTTTTGCTAAAAATAAGGTAAAGTGGTATGCTCAGTGATTTTTATTGTATAATCTATTAAATGATGTGTAATTTCATTATAATTTTTGTACATTTCCTTAAGAGGAGGATGATTCACTTTTTCCAATAAAAGAAACATATATAAATTGTTACAAAAGAAGAACATGGAGTACCTAAATGACAAGATAAGAGAACATTGTGTAAGGATTTTTTGTCCTCTTGTGTTGTTAATTTAATACAATAAACTGACCTAGAATTCTATAGGAAAAGGTAGAACTTATGTTTTAAAGAGGTATAGGTGGAGGAATTACAAGAAGCAGTTTGAAGAGAAAGAGACTAGTAGAAGAGTCAAATAAGGCCATGGAAATATCTCAAATATCACAACTACAAAAAAAGGACAATCAAATTAGAGAAAAGGAATATCAAATTCAAGAAAGAGACCTTCAAACCAAAGAAAAGGAATGTGAACTTGAATATTTGCATGCTGAATTGAAACTACTTTAATCCCAAGTTATGATGCATTTTTATGATCTTACGAATGACACAAAAATGGATTAATGGATAATAATATTCATGTGCTTTTTTGGGAAAGCCAACAAATTCTGAGTTTGGTCTTTGGCATGTTTATTCTTGCATCATATGTTAACATACAACATAACTCTATAATCATGTATTTATAAATATCAAATTTTTAGTTTCTTTGGATACTATCATCGATGAAAAATAATAAATCATTTTTCTGTTGTGTAAATTTTAGGATGAAATGGATTGCCATCTTCCAATTAATTTGCACATAGATTTGGATGTGGTAAGAAGAAATATGTATCCTAGCATGTAAACAAGGCAAGTATAATTATGTCAATTTGTTATTAGGATTAACACAATGACATGTCATCATTTTCTCATGTTCAAGGCTTGTTTACACATGTAAATGTATGTATTTTGACTTTCAAACTCTATGTGTATGATTTTCATGATCCATCAATGATTTTTTACATTTCGTATGAGCATGGAGCTTTGTGAACAATAAAATGAGTGTTAGGTCCCAATATAATGAAGAAACTACCTTTCCTTTGGTATCATTAGTTTGGGATATAAAAATATGTTCTCCTTTCTAGAAAACTATTTAACATAAGATATTATTTTAAAAAAAATCTTTGGGTCTTTCAAATATTGTAAAATAAGGTTTTGATGCACTGATATTTGGTTGTCCTTTCTTTTAAATATAGTGAAAGTTTGGAGAGCAATGTCATTTTTGGGAAAGAATGACAACGATGTCAAGGTTTTCGAAGGAATCATCATTTTAGGGGAAAGGGAGGATGAATGCAAGTTCATGATTCTTTCTGAGGATGGTGTTTTTGGGAGAAGTAAGATGGCTCATGCAAGGTTTAATATTTATTAGATTACATGTTTCCTTCTATTCAAATTTTATATGGTAAATATTAGTGTATTTTGGCTTTGCATCAATAATTTCTTCATTGTAATAGTTATGAACATGGTCAGATACTATGTACTCTATGAAGTTTAATTTGTTTGGTTTTTCTCTAGTGGTGGAAGCAAAGAGTATAATATTAGTTTGTTTTTGAAGTGAGTGCCTAAGGCCTATTAGGCCCTTAGGTGATTGAAGTTCGTGATTAAGGCATTTTAGTCAAAATTAAGTCAAATCAAAGGCCAAATTAGAATGGATTGGTTTGAATTTGGTCAAATTATATTAATCTAGGTCATATAAAGTAGAAATGTGTATGATTTAAGCCAAAAATTAGGTTTAATTAGGAAAAATCTAGTATTTTTTACAATAACTCAATTTCATTCAAAATAAATTGTATTAATATAGTAGGATTCCATACGTTGCACTTGAAAATCCTTTATGCAAACCATACCTTAGGCCCATTTTTGTGATATGATGGGAAGTACAATTGCCTTGTATGCAAACATGTAAGAATTCATATTGAACTAAAGTAGAGGATAGTTTCTTAATGTTTGTTATGATGTTCATCACTGGCCCACCTTTACATGTGTCCCCTCAGATTAGTTGCACCACCTGAGGCGCATTAATCTCAGTGCAAAAAACATTTCATGCCCATGGTCGCCAGCGGCTCCAATGCGAACAAAATTGCATAAGCTTCAACAATCGTAGAAGACCAGAAACCATCATGGAACAAGCCATCATGGAAATAGTATATCCCATTTTTTCTTAATATGAACACCAAGTTGTCTTTCCTATTTGTTAAGAGAGAATCATCAATATTTATTTTCAATAATTGACCATTGGTGGCTTCCATATCATGGTCCTTCCATGAGTCAAGGATTTTTATTGCTTTGTATCTTTAGATTTTTTAGTTGAGAAGAGAGCCACCCACTTGTTGAATCTAGTGGCTAACACAGTTGTACTTGGTTGTTTGTCCCCAACCCTTTCTTCATTGCGGACTTTCCAAGCAACAAAGTAGTTGGTAAAGAATTTTCTGATTGATTGAGATTAAGGATAATCAATAAATGTATCTCATAGTGCATATAATTTAATATAGATAATTATATATATGTAAGTTGAACTCTCTCTCTCTGATATATATATATATATAAAATATATATATATATATATATATAAATATATATATATATAGTCAGGCTAGAATACACTTGAGTGTATCCGGAGCGGAATACATTCAAGTAGTTTTTCATGATGCAATATTTTTTTTGAAAATCTAATCCATTGATCTTCTTAAACATCTCGTGAACAACTCATACGCAAAATTTGAGCACATTTGGATATGTATAGCTCATGTTATGAAGACCGCAAAAATTATGCATTTCAAATTAGTTTCGCGCGTCAATCTTGTTGCCCTTGGATGAGTGACTTACACTCATCCAAATGGGCTCAAAATTTGTATGTAGCCTAGTTATAGTATGACGGTGAAGATCAACGGTTTACATTTTGCAAAAAATAGTCTCGATATACAAACACACTTGAGTGTATTCGTGCGATCCGTACACTCGAGTGTATTCTAGCCTGACTATATATATATATATATATATATATATATATATATATATATATATATATATATATATATATATATATATATATATATATGAAACAAAAAAATATGAAATGCAACTAAATGAATTAGACCCCCACACAAAGCCCCTAGATGGAAAGGTCTGGCTAACCACCTAGATGAGTATGATCTTTGAATAATTGATATATTCTTAGGCTAGACTTAGGTTTGTGCATTGTTGTCTTTACTATGTATTGACCTTGTTTATTTGAAATGTCATAACCTATAACCTCTTTCTTACCCTTTTTTCTTATTATAATAGCTATATACAACAATGTAAGTTGTAGACCATCTTGGGATAACATATAATTTAGAAAATGTGAATAGTAAGAGATTTATTTACCCACATGTTCTTTCCAGTTTGTATGCAATATTTATAAGATGCTTCGAGCTTATGAATCTTACATTTTTTTTCTCAAATTGATGTTCATATTATGTTGGTCAATTTAAGTATTTGTTTGATAATGGTGATTCTATGAGAAGATGTTAAAAATAAGTGGAATCCACGTGAAGAGGAAACATACTTATTTGGCATAAGGGACACCTAGAGCACCTAGGAATTTTACTTGACACATACTTGTTTAGTTTTTAGATGGTTGTTATCTTATCAATTTTACTTATAATTCCTACTTGTGTCTTGATTCATTTGGTCATTTGTTATTGACAACAAATTGGATTCCATATATGTGTTTTCCATCATTGCTAATAATGTGTGTAATCTATCTAAGAAGGGGTCATACTTTTAAAAAACTCTAACTAGGCACTCACTTAAGAACTAGAGACATTGTTGCACAAAATCAAGCCTAGGTGTCTTCTTCATTGACTTGATCAACTTTGTGTTTTAATGCTCACATAAGCAGGCTAATTAGTTGTGTTATTTTCAATGTTAGGTGCCTGCCAAAGGCCACTTTAGTTGGTGAGTGTTAATGATAGTGTCGATGTGTGATAGCAATCTAGACAACATGAGGAGATAGTGTTGAACAATGCAAGAAGACGTGTATGTGGTGAGGTCTCTGACAAGAGAACTAAGGAAGTTCAAGTCAATTTTGATACTCACTTTCCCAATGATACATGTAAGTAATTTGGGAAGAAGAAATAAGTGTCACACAATAGTCTAGTTTTGCAAGAACTTTGGAATACTCTACCTTTGGTACTTTCATTCAATAGTGATTACATATCAAAGCAAAAAGATGCTTAGGGCGCTAATACTCTTTCTCAGCAATAGTGGTGTAAATGATGATGTCACTTAGAGGGGGTAATGACTAAACATGTTGTGCATAGCACATCTTCCCATTGGCTCACTAATAAGTTGAGTTTGGTCTACTCTATTAGTGCCATGGATTAATTTTGTTTCAATCACAATTATTGGATGGATTGTGACCAATCATTGGGTAGGGATGGCTAATATGTCCATTTAGAACCAAAATGATCTAGTTCTAAAAATTAGATACCGTGACTTTGTGGTTTTTATGATCAGGAGACATCTTATAACCTTGGTTGTATTAGGATTCTCCTTCTGTCTCCCATTCACCCAATCTGAGCCCTAACCACAGTTTAACAGACCCCCTATGTGGATGTGTTATGATACTTGAAGCTTGTTGCTCCATGATGGCTGCTTCTACCTCCTCGGTAGGTGCTGCATTAGGGGTGGCAATCAGTTTTGGGTTGAGAGGGTTTTATTTCAGGTCATCACTTTTTGTCTAAATACTAAACTTGCAAAATATAGATTTTCAGGTCAGAACTCTTGACTCTAACCCGACTCGCAAATAATTTTGGGTATATCGAGTTTGACCTTAAATCCAATACCAAGAGACTAATTTTTAAAAAAATGTTATGAATTGTCTAATCATTAATAATTTCCAAATGTAATTAACAAATTTCATTGTGATTGTTTTACAATGTGATTGAGAAACACATATAAAGCCAATTGTAGTTTGTTTCATGAATTTTAAGCACAAATTCATAACATAATAAGTATGATAAATTATACAAATCAATACAAAATCATGTAGAATTGTCAAAATAAACTTCGTGATTGATGAATTAGTAATATAATAAGCCATTGGATGTCTTCAAATATAGTAATTCTAATTCTATTTGAAAATATAATTGTGAATTTTGGGTCAATCGGGTCAATTTAGGTTTCAAGTCCAAACTCAGACTCGACCCTAAATTAATTTTGAATTCTTCTGATTTGGTCAATTTCGGGTCGGGTTGAAAACCTTAGACCCTAGACCCTCCTAAAATTTTAGGTTCGGGTTGGGTCTTATTTTTTCAGCCCTATGTAATCCTCTCTGCTTGTTTCCTCCGTAGTTGCTGCCTTCACTAGACGCCAACCCTGCAAACCCTCCTGCTCTACATGGATCCATGGTGGCGATAATACCTTGTTGCACCTACTTGCAGCCCCCTTTCCTCTACTTCTCTACCCTCACCTAATTCCATCATTCATCATCATCTGGCATCCACTAGTAGTTGGGATTTTATTAGGTGGTAGCCATACTTCTATAGTTGTTGGTGCCTTACTCCTTCTGTGCTCAACTTTGTTTCTATTTCCATAACTGGATGGCTGTCAGCTATGCCAAATCTGGTTTTTTGTTTCCTATTATCAAGGTGGTTTCTCCTGCCTGCTACTCCCATAGTGATGATAGAGCCTTTGTCCATCACATAGTCCCTACTACCGTGTCTTGGAGGGTTGTCGATGGCTCATGCGCCTGAGATTTGACCATCTTGGTCCTACATTTTCATGTCCACATTTGTGGTCGTGGTGATTGGTTGGAACGACGTCTTCATTGTCAATTCTAGGGTCTCTCTTTTACTTCCAGGGAGAGAAGGGAAGGTCGTTACACTCTCTCGACCATTAAGTAAGCAGAACACACAATCTTATTGAACTGGAACTACAAGAACATATGGTGCTCCTAAGGGAATGGAGATGCATAGTCTATTTAATGCCCCCCCTCTCAATGATTGTGATGAAAATATTATGCTTTAATTTTGTAATTTTAAATAATACATTTTGTTTCACAAATCTCATTTGTAGTTAGTCCAGACATGTTATTATTAAAAACATGTCCTATTGTTTGGTTAGTTATGAAAAAAATGTCTAAGCATTCTCCATAAGCGTGTGCCAAAAGTGTTAGCCATTTATATCGTTATAATAAATATGTTTGTTACATCATAACTGTTGTGCAACTGTTTGGATGTCATCCATTCGTTTAAAATATCCAGAACAAACAAGTCAGATCATCTATTCTACCAATTGTTCGGTTATCCAATTTTTTTCTTTTTATTGGATGAACATGGGTAATAAATGATGGATGTAGATATTTATATTGATCCATCCACATTTGTAAGGACACACTAGTAGTCTAGGTCGTGATCTGTTTGACGTCAGAGAAGAGAAATTCACCAATTAACATTAACGAGATAGGGGCTTTGATCATCCTTGGCAACCATGGGGTTGTGAAAGTGTCATTGCATAGATAAGCATGATGTCGACACACAGTTAAAACGGATGTTGGGCCTGTTGGCTGAGATCCAAGAGCTTATCCCATTAAACATAAATGCTAATCAGGCCATTGCATGTGTACTATTTGTAGATCTGTTTGTTGGTTATTTGTTTGATCATCTTGTGTTGTATTAGTAAATGTTTATCGCTATAGGATGCAAGACTTCTTTCCGAGATGGTTTTTCCAGTTCTTTTACTTGCATCTACGGCTGGGCTGTTTTAGTTATATTGTTTCTAATGAGAATGTTGTATTTCTTCAAAATGAATGTATCGGGTCAGCTGGTGCATGTTACTGAATTTTATCAGCTTGTGTGTATTAATACCGAACCTGATATGTACCAAGACTTGTGAACTTCTACTAAACAGTATTGTTATCTTAATGAAGACATAAATGATAAAATTTGTGCATGGTTTGGTGACTTCAGATATATATTGCTTGTGAATCACAGAGATCTGATCTCTACTGGGATGTTAGTTGGTATAAATTTCCCAACAAGAGACTCAATTATATGACATTTTATCAGAGTTGTTGTTCGATGTATATACTTGGATATGAATGGTATATTCACAGACGGATCTAGGGGGAGGCTGGAGGGCTCTAACCCCCTCTCGTCGCCCCAAAAATGATGAAATACACTTATATAAATATATGTAGACTAACAATATTTAGATATATACAATAGATAAAAAAATAAGTGTTTGGTAGAAATGACACTTTGTACCTTTAGTTGTGTAGATTGTGCGAGTTCCAATCTTGATGAATGCATTTTTATTTTTTAGCCTCCTTTTGTTAGCGCAGCTCCTCCTATTATGTGTTTCTGATTCCACCCCTAGGTCTATGGATCGACATGAGTAACCTTCTACGACTGCTTTAAATAGTCTCATAGTCTTTTTATTTTAAATTCTTGAATTTATTTGCCTATGTGGTTATTTGCCTTCCTATGATTAAAACAATAGAACAAGCTGCATGGACAAAGATATCCTCGTCCACAACACTGGTCTATGGTTATTTAGTAATCTATTGTTAAAATTAGACCATTAGTAATATTTTGTAGTTTTAAACTTTTAGTCATAGTCATAAAAAGTTTTTTCTGTAGTGAGATGCGAGACACTGGATAATCAATCACATCACAACGCTCTCACACCGTCGACGATTTTGAATGAGCTCTTATTGTAGGCATATTGCAGCCGATTGGTAAAGACATTGTTCTCTTGCATACTAAGAATATATCCTTCCTCTAAATCAAACATCAACAAAATGGATGAAAACTTATGCGTACGGCTGGATGGGTTGTGGCACCCGGACTACACAGATGGTAGCTTGAGCATGTGTGGATGTGGAGTTCGCGTCTCAGCGGAAAAGGGCAAACAAATTTGGGAAGAGGAAGATCGCTCAGGTGGAAACCCTTTAGGAGTTATGCTGATGAAGTCTGCTTGACGGCGATCAACAACAATAGTTGGCGTGAAAGGGAAGGGAGGGCCGGTGTCTAAGATAGTTAGGTCCATAACATATGAATAGGGTCGACGGCTGAGATAGCTAGAGTCGGTGCCAACAATCTCTTTATAGTCTTCAAGACCTAGTTGACATTGTTCATGGCCGGGGTGCAACGTATTCATTTTCATCAATACATTTTGCAGTTGTAGGAGAAAAGTAGGATCAAGATGAATTTACCAAATATTAAAGATGTCAAAGAACTTGGAAGGGTAGAGCGAGGAATAAAGGAGGGAGAGATAGATGAAAAAGAAAAGGACAGAGATCATGACGGCGAAATAAGTCCAAGTACAAAAGGAACATATAAAAAAAACATATATTAGAAAGGTACAAAAAGTACCATTCACACAATTTGATGGCTTGTCGTAAAAGTAAAATAGCAATGAAGGAGGCACCCCTACAAATCTTCCTATCAAATAAGCGGGAAAAGAAACTACAAGCAGAATATTTTCCATCTGCCTAAAATTGTCAATCTTCCTTAAAAATACTCACAAAGAAATCCAGGGAGTACGTTCCTTTAGCTTCACCAGACCATTGATTGAAGAGAGATTGCCCCTAGTCCAAATCAAGAATCATAAAACATGCATCAACGATGTATGGAAATATTACCATTATAAAAAACTAAGATGTTATGGAAGGTTACAGAAAAAAAGAACATTTTGATTGTCATAGAAATATTTATTCCCAGTTGTAGACATGTTCCAAAAGATGCTACACACTAGAATGTAGTGATGAATATAATTGAAGCGAGATTTTTGTAATTGATTTGGTGAATGGTCCAATGGTCAATATCCGTAGGAGAGTCCTGATTAGGAAAAAGGTGATGTCATATCTTTTAAGTGAAAGTACAAGTGAATGAAGTGTGGTTGCAACCTTCAGAATATGAGCGACAAAGAAGACAAATGTGTGGTCCATGGAAGCCCTTGGAGTGTCAGTGATTACCAAATAGTTACTTATTGTTTATGAAAAATGCAATGGAGAGGCAGAACGGGAGGCAAAATGGGAGGCAATTTTTTGTTATCTATGTAAAATCACAAAATAGAGGTGGGGAGTAACTTTCTTTCATCCTCTACTTTTTTTATTTATGACACATACAACAAAGTACCTCCCATTTTACCTCTCATTCTAGCTCTCAATAGTAGATCTCTTTTTTTATTAGTCAGATGACAAGGTGGATTCCATACAGGCCTTTAATATACCAAACTTTTTATAAAATATATATTTAATCCAAGGAGAGTATAGAACATAAGCTCTACCAACCGTGTAGGAATCTTCCCCAATCCAATTTATTTAAGTAGAGACAAAACTTGAAGTGAGGTGAGTTCATATTTGGTTGGAAAGACATCATTTAAATTCATTATTGTTTTAAGATGTAAGAAGTTTAAGGGCCTTGAATGTTGTGCTTTGTTGCAATGGGAGAGGGATGGGAAGGTTGAGTGTCATATTTTGTATGGAAGGGCCATCCAACCAATGGTTGAACCAGAGTTTGGTATGTTTGAAGAGTGGAGGGTATGTTTGAAGACTGGAGAAGGACTATGTATATCGTTCTCAATAATATAGAAAGTTTTTTTAAGGTATATCTGATTCATCCCTATTTTATGGCTTCATCTTGTGTCATATTGTATTTTAATCACATCTATACTTGTTAGATTACATGTTATTTCCCCTAATATGCTTATTTCTATCAAATGCACTTATGGAGGCTTTTTGCATGTTTTATAGGTACTTTGTCCACTACTTGATGGTATGCAAAGAAGATGGTCTAATCTAGGGTTTCCTTAGGCTTGGAAGAGGCCAAAATGAGGCCAAAACAACTCCCAACCTACCTCAAGTGGTCAAAGAATGTTTTGAAGCAATACCCTCCATGGATGATGAAGTTCAATGCTCAAGTGCATGGGATGGACACCAAAACAGTCGTGATACTCCACCACAGCCATGGTGGACATGCCCCAATCACAAAAAATCACTCTAACTTCCAAAATTTGATGAATATGGCCTAAACAGTTGTGGTGAGTGTTATGCCCTTGGTAAAAGGTCCCCACCACGGCCGTGGTGACCCCCCATAGTCGTGGCCATCCATGTACATCTCCATGTGATCTCCACCATTTTAATTGACATGACTGTTGTACACCACCACGTCTGTGCTCACCCCTACCCACCACGGTCGTGCTACTCACAAAACCTACCCTTTTTTCACTACTTTACCTATTTTGCCCCTACTTGACCTAGTACTTCCCCCACACCTATATATACCTAGGTGGGGGATGGGGTACGAGGTTGGCCACCCTTAGATACCTTCCACCGCCTCCTAGCTCCCCATTTTTGCCCCTTAGCCATTCCATTCCATTTCACCATTTCCACCACCAAAACACTAGTTTATACTAGTTCCTACCCATAATCCCCTTCATTCCACACCCTTACACCTTGGAGGAGAGAGGAGGATGTCTTGTAGCAGCTGGAGAGGAGGATTCCTTCATCTACACCAAGCTCCATGGCTTCTTCTACCTCTTTCTCCTTTCTTTTTGTATTTTCCATGTCTATGAGTAGCTAGGCCCCCTTGGGTGGGCTGTTTGGGGGAAATTATGTTACTTTGATACCATATTGGGGGAAAATGACATGTAAATTTTTTAATTTCATTTGTTAATGATTATATTCTATTTGCATCACATTCTCCATGAATTGCTTGTTGGTTTGTGTGTGAAATCACCTAGGAATTTAGGCAAATTACTTATATGTGTGAATTTTGGGATTCGCTCCTAGGTCCAAATCTTAGATCTCTAGGTTGCCTCCCATCTTCCTATATCCTAATCAATTTCCCTAAACCTAAGTGAGAGATCTAAGTAGCTAGATTAGATAATTCTAGTGCAATTAGTATGGAGCCTTCTCAAGGCTAGAATGTGGGGGAATCAGGGTCCAAAACCCTAATTTCACCTCCCCATTACTACCCTCGGCCCCTAATTTCCATAGGAATGTCTAATCTAGAAACATATAATTGAATAGAATATACTGGAATTGAACCTAATCCCTAATCCAATTGAGCCTCGTAAGGGTAGTAGGGGGTGTTAGGGACTAGTTCCCTTATACACAACCTAGCATATCCGTGGCCAGTTAGTAGCTTAGGTTAATTCATTAGACTCTAACTTGTTGTTTGGTTTGGATAATCTAAATGGAATCATAATTTTCATACGTCACTTCACAACTTAAGTGATAAGTTCATACCCCTAAACAACCCATACCTCTCTTTATTGCTTAAAACCCTAGTTTTGTGCTTGCTCAACTTAGTTAGCTCGTTCCTTGCTTAGTTAGCTTCTTGCGTTGTTTTTGCCTTGTTCATGTTAGTTGATCTCTTTAATTGCTCTTTTGCTTCTCTCTTACTTGCCTTAGTGTAATTTTCCTTTTCATGCCTAGCTCAATCCTTTCTTGCCTATTTAGCCTTACTCTAGTCTAGGGTTAACTTAGATTTCATTCTTGCCTTTAATTGTTCATTTGTCTATAATAGTTTAACAATCCAAACAATCTTCAAACCCTTAACCATAGTCTCCGCAGTAGGAACCTAGCAAAACTAAACCTAGCTCTAGTGCCCCCTATTTTCCCTATGGATCGACCCTATACTTGCCACCTTCCTATACTGTGACATGACCTCATGCACTTGTGGGTGTAGTTATTTTAGTGTGTGTAGGTGTTAAGTTAGGTTTTATAAATTTTGAAAGTGAATCCACCGTGTGCTTCCGTCCGTGGGGTTGCATCTATTCAAAAATACAATTGAGTAGTGTGTAACACCATTGGCGGGAGCGCACCAATATCCAGAGAGGGAAGATATTAGATCACCGAGTGGAGTGCCATTGATGTGTCATTAATAACATCAATGATATGTTCTTTCCAAATGGAGGACTGGTTTTGGCAAAGGAAAGTTTGAATCTTATGAACAAGGCAATGAGAATGAGTTTGGATATTGATTAGTCCCAATCCATATGTCATTCTCGACTTACAAATGTGTTTTCGATTGATTGTGTGAGATTTGCTTGACATTGGTATCACCCTAGAGAGTTTTTTTATAGTGAAATAAATTTAAGTGAACACTTTAGTAGGAAGTGTTATGCAACTAAGGAAGTAGGCAATGAATGGGTGAGGGAAGAGATAAGGAGGGCACGTCTACTGGACAGGTTAAGTGTGTGGTATTTTGAAAGGGCTAATTTGCATTGAAATTTTTGAATAATTGGTTGCCAAATAGAAGTGGGTAGTTTAAGGGTAGAGTGGGGAAGAACCATGAGTCTAATTGGGTAATTTTCAATTTTACGGTCAAACATGAGCTTATATCATTCAAAATCAAAAGAATTTATGTGTATACCACAAATTGAAGATTTATTGAAATTAATCTTGAGTCCATAATTGTGTATTAAAATACCAAGAATACATTCTATGTTAGTTATGTACCTATCACTAGGTTTGATGAAGAGTATCTTGTCATTAGTGAATTGGCTAATATTTTTGGGTACATTTGGGATGGAATCATTGATATTATTTATTGTTCCAATTTGCATCACTCTAGTTAGGATAGAAGTGGCAGGGATGAAAAGATATGGGGAAATAGGGTCACCATGTCAGAGAATATTGGAGCTTTTGAAATAGCCAAAGGCCAAGCCATTAATGATGATATAGAAATAACAAGAACTAGTACAACTATGAATCTAGTTTATCCAACAAGAGGAGAATCCATAACATTTGACACAATCAATGATGAACATTTAATTAATATTGTCAAAAAAAAGTTCAAAGTCTACTTTGAGGGTGCATAGGGGAGTATGAGTAGTGTGAAAAGTGTGTATTCTCTCATTTACCTCAAGTAGGCATCCTGAATACTCCAGCCCTTATAGAAAGCATTATTATTGAAGACCAACGACTTTCTATAGAGGTGTTTTCCAGTGTGAAAAACTGCAAAAGTGGTTTTCTATCTGCTGCCTATTATTGTGAAGGAACAAAAGATCTAATTAAGTGCTTGAATGAAAATCTTTGTCACAAAAATTGAAATCCATCTCGATATGCCTGATTTGAGAATGGAATGTAGAACTGATGGAATTTCTTACTACCCTTCTATTATCATTTCATAACTGAGAATGGATGAACTTCATTTATGTAAGCTTAAATTATTATTAATAATAATTTTTGAAAAATGACTCACTTTTTGATCAAATTAATTGATAGGAGATGCCTAAAACTATTGTTAGTGAATGTTCTTCATGTTGTATTCTCTTATTATAAATATAGTTCTTAGCTTTTTTCCATCAGCTTTAGTCTCATATTGCTCACTTTTAAAGTGAGGGGTGTCCTTATAAATATGAGAGTTTGCCAAGACCTTGTGGACCTCTCAGGGGATAGGAGATTACGACTGATTGAGTTCGTTTGTGCTTTGGGTCTTAGCAAAATAGAAACATATATGCACATACGTCACATGACCCAGTGTGGGCATGTGATTCATCTTTCTATTGGTCATTTTAATTTATTTATTTTTGTATAGAACAAACTTTTGGTATTCTATTTTTCATTTCTTGGATTTATTGTATATGCCACATCGACAAAAAGTATTTGAATTATAACAATTCTTTAAAACTACCCACTAACGCAATGCTAGAGAGGCACATGGTCTTTTAAAGTAGTCCACATGTTACACATGGAGACATATGTGTGGACAATTGATGTGAGGAACTCCTACTATGCTCATTTTCTGTACAAGGACATGTCTTCCTCTCTATACTACAAGGAAAAAATCAACAACTCCCCCTCTTCAGTCTTCCACCATAATTGATTTTTTCTTCCCATTTGTTGCTTCATGCTAATCTTCTATCAGTGATGCATCATGATGTCTCTTTCTTCTGTAACTAAGGGGGGAAAGAAACAAGTATGACACTAATCTCTATCTTGCACTGAGAGGTCATACTAGAGTTGGGGTGGTTGAATTCTAGAAATAGACCATTGAAAAGATTGTGCTAGGAGTAGAGATATTTGTTTTAGAGACAATGTTCACTCACCTTCATGTATAGGATCTAGAGTTTGCATCTATGAATGGGTTGACTACTTACTCAAATTGTATATTATTATTTCAATTTATCAATCCCATTCCCAAAGATCTAATAAATTGTTGTACTATATCTAATGATTTTAAAATAAATCCATGCAGTCAAAAATAATATTTATCTTTGTTATTTTGTTTTCTTGATATAAATTTGAAAACCATATTGTCCCTTGATGATTTTCCTTATTTTTACTTGATCACCTTTTGGTTTGCACTTTCACCGCTCAATGCAAAAATTGTGATATTAGTTAACCTCTCTTGGTCATGTTTCCACTATCTTCTAATAAGAAATTCTTATTCCTTCACATGCGGCGGGGGTTACCCGTGTTTCACGTGCAGGTGAAATGGCCCCCTGCCAACCTCTGTGGTCTCCCCTCCCTTCTCCTCCCCCACTCACTCTCTCTCCTTCTTAAAAAACTATTATATATATATATTTTTTGTTTTGCTTGTAACTTTTGATCCAAAATGAATTTTTTCACAAAATAAAAACCATTAGAATTCTTACATAAAGTATTTTACAATAAAACTAATGTTAACATATTTTGAAAAATAATAAAAATGGATGGAAATACAAGGAGTATAAAAGGAGAGAGGAGGGAAGTTAAAATTATAAAATGAGTGAGGAGGGAAGATAATGGAGGAGGAAAATGCATGTCTTGCATCCAATTTGACGTGTATCACCCATAATGAATCCAATATGCCTAGTTTAGACATGAATGTGCCCAGTTCAGACTTGAGCCAAATTCGGACTTGAACGCACCCATCATCTTCATCATTATCATCATATCACCATCGTCGTCGTCATAGTCGTCATCATCATCATAATCATCATCTTCATCACCTTCATAATTATTATCATCATCATTATCATCATCATCACCATCATCTTCTTCTTCTTCTACTTGATTGCATCGAGTGTCACATGTATTGTATCCAATTTGACATGTATAGCGCCAACAATCAATGCACGGGGAACAATTTGGACTGGAATGCACCCAGTTCAGACTTGATTGTGCCCAATTTGGACTTGATTGCATCTTGTTTGGACTTGAACACCCAGTTCATACTTGATTGTGCTCATTTTGGACTTGAAGGCACCCAACTGTGACTTGAATGTGCCTAATTCGGGCATGATTGCACCCACTTAGTGATGTATCAATGCATCTAGTATTTGGACTTGATTGCACCCAGTTCAGACTTGAATGCACCCAGTTCAGACTTGATTGCACCCAGTTTATACTTGAATGCTCCTAGTTTCAACGTGAATGTGCCTTGTTCGGGCATCATTGCGCCCAATTAGTGTTGTATCAATGCACCTAGTATTTCGACTTGATTGCGTTCGTTCAGACTTGAATGCGCCTAGTTCGAGCATGATTGTACCCAATTAATGATGCATCAATGCACCTAATATTTGAACTTGATTGTCTCTAATTTGGACTTGAATATGCCCAATTTGGACTTGATTGCACCCACATCATTGTCATACCATCAACATCATCATAACACGCACATAAATTTTATGCACTATATTGTTTTTCTCAGGAATATATAGATATTAGTCTTGTTGTATTATATATTTTTTAACAAAACTAATGATTTTTATTTTTTCAAAAATTACATTATGGATTGAAATTATATATGCGATACAAATTTTTCTCTCATTTTCCCACTCATTCTTTCTCCACAAACCAATCAAATCATCCCCCATATCACCCACTACCTAATTGTGCCACACAACTCACAAAAACCACCCTCCCAACTGCTAGACCACTAACAATTGGGGCCCACACAGTAAAACCACCCCATGTTGCACGTGAAATGTGTGTCAAGGAGGGCAGTGCATGCTACACTCATTTCTATTTCCACCATATTCCCATAAGAAATTCTTATTCCTATTGTGCCTTAACCATAACCCAGTAACCTTCTCCCTAGTTTCTAGGATGCCCAACATCCTCCTCCTATTACAATACCTATCTCAAAAGAAATTGACTATTTATGTCATGAAAAGATTCTACCAACTCTCTCTAATGACCTCTATAATATCTTGTTGGTATGTATCCCCAGAGAGCCAATCAAATGATGGTTGTAATGGCATATCTTGTGAACAATTTGATTAATAATCAAGTCAATCTTTGTCTATATGTTTGTTCAATTATGAGATATTGGTATAACATGGAAGATGTCTAATGAATGATGTTACTTCATGATATATGACTTCAGATTGAGGACTTGGACAATGATATAATATGTATGATAAGTTTGCATGCATTCTTATTATGTTCCTAGTTGGATATTATTGTAAAATGTAATAGACAACAATAACACATAAGAATAGAGTGTGTGTTGGTTGATGACATAATCTCATTATTCATGATATGTGATATCTAACCAAGCACATAGGTACATGTTATGAAACAGTGTATCAGATAGACCATCCTTGAGAGTGATACATGGAAACCATTGAATGATAGTCATAATCAGCTCTCATAGTGATAGTAGTGATTGTAGTTCTTAGAACTAAAATCACGACACTCATCACATGTCATTTTATGTACTTGGACATCATCTAATATGACCTTGAATAAGGGTTTCCATAAAAGTGATACTCGGGTACATTGTGACATGATGATTGAGTGTGAGTGATGTATTTGGGATTTTTCCCTCCTATAGGAGATTGATATCTAGGCCACTTGATAGATGATTTATTTGGATCCTCTTTTCATTTGGCCTCCTCGATCCTCTAGTCATTTGACTTGACTTCCTAGTTTGTTGACTCGTCTGGTGTGGAGCATCTTCTCTTTGCCAAAATAGAAAATAAAATTATCCTATTCATATTTACTTTTGTAAAAATGAAATCTCAAGTTACATTCTTAGTGGAGTATACAAAAGAAAGCATTAATTTACTTTTGGAGAGAAAGAGAGTGTCAGGGTATGCAAACTCAATCCAAAAGATAGGAATAAAACTATTCAACCAAGCATGCACATCCATAAGGGGTTTTGACAGTAATCACACATACACATCCACCATCAAAACGATTTCAGAGTGACACGTATAGATTGCATACACACACACACACATACACACACACACACACACACACACATATATATATATATGATAATGATCCAGTGAGAAACATATATGGTGAGAGCATGAGAGGTATTTGAATAACTCTCCACATAGATCAATTTTTCATAATCCAATCATACAGATTACAAGTATACCTTAATATCTACCTTCCTATAAAATTTATCACCATCCAATTTGTAGATCATTCACAACAACCAAATATTTTTCGACGCTCTATATTAAATTTTAGGTTGACCGTTGGATGTAAAATGTGTATATTGTACATATAGGCATGTAAACAGTGTCTGATTGCAATGATTTTTTGCGACAAGGTAAATGAAATGATGCTTTTTCCATCTATATGGTTGGATTTTAAAAAATAGTTACTAATTAGTTGTTATTGAAATGCCTGTCATGCTCTCACCGTAGGATGTTTCTCACTGGATCGCTACCCTATATATATATATATATATATATATATATATATATATATATATATATATATATATATATATATATATATATATATATATATATATATATATGGCTAAATATTCAATGCTCATGCGGGTACAGTAAATTAGCTACCCACCCAAAGTGGCTAGGGGTGTAAACGGTGCGGGTCTGGCCATACCCATACCCATACCCATCTAATTTAGTGGGTCCGGTTCCGGTTCTAGACCCGCATAATACAAAACCTGGACCCGCACCATACCTGTACCCACAATAATAGCGGGTATGCGGTGCGGGTATGGGGGCAAGCGGTTCTATAAAACATCATATTGTTTATGTAAGAGAAATGACTATGTTATATATATTTAACACAACAAGATATTGTTATCATATAGTATATTAACATGTAATAGTTATATTAGACAATGCTATATTCTATACAATAAAATTAATTGAGTAATTGTTTACATATTTGTAGCCATGATCATAACATTTAATTTATGTAGAAAGTGATGTAGATTAGTAGACATTTTAATTTTAATTTTACATATGATGTTCGTTATTGTAACTAGAATAGTTAATTCTTAGTTATATAACTAGTCTCAACCTTAGAGTAGGATATAATCTCAATAATTATATTAATTAGACTAGTAAAGTATGATATATATAAGATATTATTTTAATAGTTACTTATGTATAGCGGGTACACGGGTCTAGCGGGTCTGGGTCCAAGCATACCCATTATTGGACCCGCTTATATGTGGGTCCAAGGGTATACGGGTCTAAGGGTATGCGGGTATAAAAAATTAGACCCGTGACGGGTTTTTTAAGGGTCTAGATTTGTGGGTTCGCGGGTCTACCTGTACCCATTTATAGCCCTAAAAGTGGCACGGTTGCATAATTTGAAATACCTGGAACTAATTAATAGCTGAATCACGTGGTGGCATAAGTCATAATTAAAATGAAATCCAAAATAGTGGGTTCCGCTTTCTTCCACCGTCGACCTGCTCCAATCCTTGATCTTTTAGGATGCACCCGCCGCCAGATGCCCTACTGTGTTATCTGAACTCTGTCCTTCCTTCCGCCGTGTGGACTGTTCGATTTGCATTTGCAGTCTAGCATATCAATCTCCTGATCTGCTATTACAGACCCAAATAGCAAGAATAGGTCTAGATATCCCAGTTGTTTGGAGGAGGACGAAGTTGAATGGACCAGGTCTGGATCGCCGTTAATGTTCGTCAGAGTATGAATAACATGTATTGATCTTTACCAGGTCATATGAAAGTAATTGCGTTCCTCTTCTTCCATAAATACACTCCAGATCTCTGACTAAAACTCATGTTGTAGGGGTAGCATTTCTTGATCTTACTACATTACGAGCAGTAGTTGTCCAAGTTACAACCAGGTAAATATCATTACTCTTCGTCTCTTCCATCAATTCTCCCCAATCTTTCCTTTTCATCACATTGTGTAGTCATCTCTATTTTTGTGTGGGAAATTCAACGTGTGTTTGGATTTCGTTTGAAGCAACAACTGTCATACATGCTCTATGTTTCATGTAGTTACATTTTGTGATACATGTTTACTTGATGATTCACATAGTTAGTATTTTGTGTTCCAGGGTTACATTTCTATCTGTAGAGTTACTCTCTCACAGCTGTCATGGATCCTAGTCTTGATACAGATGCTGGTAATGCCAATGTCGACTGTGATGATGATAATCCTCATTCTTCTCCTTCTATTGTTGTTGTCACTTTGTCCCCAGCAGAAGTTCCTAGAATTGGACTTAAATTTGGAAGTTTAGATGAAGGTATCTCCTTCTATTCTAGTTACACTAGCTTGATTGGGTTTAATCTTAGGAAAGACGACTGTGATGATGAACGAGGAACTAAGAATATGGTTGCTAAAGATTTGGTTTGTGACAAGCAGGGTAACATATGACGTTCTAAGAGGTCCAAAGGACTTTTGAGCCCCATTTGTGATGAAGTGGGTAATTTACAAGATAATTTGTCCAAGAAGCACAGGCGTTCTGTGAAGAGGTGTGGGTGTAGATCCATGATCTGGTTCACACTAGAAAAGTCCTCATCCATGTGGGTTGTGACTGCTTTTGTTGAGGAACACAACCACGATCTTGTTGATGATGCTCACCTACGTTACTTGAAGTGTAACTCATCTCTTGATGAAACTTAAAAAAAGATGCTTTCTTTCATGAGTCAAGCTAACATACCTGTCTCGAGACAACTTGCATTGATAGCAATTGAGTCTTGCAGGTATGAAAATTTGACATTTACAAGTAAACAAGCTCATGGACACCTCAGTAGCAAGAGGAAAGAGTCGGCTAAATACGACGTTGACATGGTGTTGGATCATTTTGATAGGTTGAAGGTTTTGATTTTAAATTCTTTTATACTTATCAAAGTGAACTCAATTGTTGCTTGAAACATTTGTCTTGGTTTGATCCTATCTCTGTCGAAGATTGCGGGTTGTTTGGCGATGTGATTGTGTTTGACACCACTTACTGTACCAATAAGTATTCCATGGTTTTTGGAATGTTTGGTGGTGTGGATCACCATCGCAAGACAGTGTTGTTTTCCTCAGCTCTATTAGCGGATGAGAAGTTTGACTCCTTTATTTGGGTTTTCAAGCAATACTTACTTTGTTTTGGCAAAGAGATGGTTTTCATCATAACCAATCAAGACCCAACTATGAATTTTTCTATCATTACTATTTTTCCAAATTGTAAGCATCGTTTATGTAGCTGGCACATCCTACAGAAGATTCTCTCTAAACATTGTGGCGTTCCTAACAAGGATCAGATCATAAGCCCTTTGAATGATTGTGTGTGGAACGTAGATGATGTGGACATTTTTGAAGAGAGCTAGAATTTTGTAGTTGAAGAGAATGGTCTGTTTTCCATTAGTTGGCTTTCTGATATGTATGTGATGTGTTGGGATTGGGTTCCATGTTATATGCAGTCTTCTTTCTTTGTTGGCATGAGGACAACTCAAATAAGCGAGAGCCTGAATGCATTCATTAGAAGCCACGTCAACAGTAGGAAGACTCTATTTGAACTTGTATGTTGCTTAGAGACTGCTTACTCTTACGTGTGGGATATTGAAAATTTCAAAGATTTTGATGACGAGTACAACAATCTTCCCATGTCATCATTGTGGACTATGGAGGAAAAAATGAGAGGTATATACACCAAGTCCATTTTTAAGATCTTTTAGTCTGAGGTTCATCAAAGCATGGTGTATAATGTAAAGGAAACCTCCGAAAAAGGTGTCTTTGAGGTGTATCATCTTGGTGGTTTTGGATCTCCTTGTATCTTGAAGAAAGACTCGTCTATTGATATGGTTTCATGCAATTGCTTCATGTTGGAATTCAAAGGTATTCCGTGTAGGCACATTTTGTTTTATCTGAAGAGTCGTGACTTTTACACTCTTCCCGAGCCATACATATTAAAGAGGTGGACTAAAGGATATAGAGAGCACCCTTTGATTTTTGGCAAAGCATCAGTCACGCATCCATCCACTGGTAGGACACTTCAGCTTGTTTCTGCTTGCAAATCAATTGTCAACATAGTGTGTAGGAACAACACTATAGATCTTTGTCATGAAAAACTCTTAGCTTTATGAAAGGAGATTTTAGAATTAGATCATGTTGATGGTGATGTTGGTGTAACCGCTCTAACGTAGCTTCTTCTTCTTCTATCAAGGTCCATATCCCTAGTATTTGCAAAACTTAAGGGAGACCGAGATCGATTGATGTGAGGTTTAAATCTAGAGTTGAAATTGTTCATTCTAAAAGAGAGAAGTAGTGTAAGAATTGCTTAGAGTTTGGAGTCAATCATGATAGAATAAACTGCCCTTTGAAGAAGTAGTTCATTCTTCATAGATACTTTTTCTGGAGTTGTGTTGTTGCTGATTGATATGCTACTTGTGTTGTTTCTGATATGTAATCATGCTTCCTACTTCTCAATGATTATGTTTTCTGCTACTCATGTTTCTGTTGATGTTGGACTTGTCTCTTCATGATCCTAACTTGTTGTTGCTACTTCTGTTCTTGGAGTTGCGGCTCCTGCTAACCCTTCTTCTGTTGTTGTTGGTTGGAGAATCTTGGTGTTGCTACTTGTGTTGTTCTTTTTTCTGATCTCATGCAGTTGGAGATGCTGCTGATACTGCTCTTGATGGATGGTTGTCCTTAATTTTGTTTACATTTTTTTAGTGGAGTTGTAGTTGATTAGTGTGTGAGTGAGGCATATCCAACTTTGAATTAATTGTAATGGATGTTCATGTGTAGTCTTTTGAAAGTAATTGTTATCATCCTTGTATTTAACTTGTGTTTGAATCTATACGTGTTACCCCTTGAGCTCCAGCAGCTGTATGTAGAAATTGAATATGTTATAAAGAATTATTTATGATAAAATGTTACTCTTTGAACAATATCGTTTCTCTTTGTGTCCAATGGATACTTTTCTTCTAAAATAGTTACCTTTTGGATTAGAACAGTTACTTTAATATTCGGACAATTACTTAAAAAATGTACATTGTTACTCTATGATTCACATACATTGGTTTTGTATTTTTTATTTACCTTCCTAGTCTAAAATTACTTTATAAAGTATAAAAGTTACTTTCTAGTTTCTAGGATTACTTTTTTGTTGTCATAGTTACTTTATTTTTTAGATAATTACTTTATGGATTACCTGATCACTCTTCTTTTTTAGTGAGTTTATTTAACATGCTTTTTTATTACATGTTGAACTATATAATAGCAATTTCTCCATTAAAGTGCATAATCTATCATCTAAATTTTCAATTACATCCCCCTCACATAAAACCAATTGTGTTGTGATTCCAACATGTTTCTCTCTTGATTTAAATCTAACAGCAAGTCTATATCTTCATACAAGCACACAGCAGCTATTCATGTAAGAATACCACATATAAAGCATAAAACATTATCCATTAAACTCAGAAATACTCCTCTTATAAACTGATTTAGAGTAAATGTAATTTCAAACTTCCAGCACATCAATTAATGTATCTTATAGTAGTTACAAATCATAATTCCAGCACCAAATTGTTTTCATTACATTTCTTTTAATAAAAGAGTATTCAGTTAGACTTCAGCCATCTATCCAGGCTTGAAATAACATCTCCATACTTGTCTTTTTGTTCTTGCACATCTACATCTTGGGTTTGTTTCTGCCCTTCTTCTTGCTTGTTTTGTTCCTGATATGCCGCTTCATTATGTTGTTCCCCTGGACCTTCTTTGGCATCATCATTGGCATTTTTTTCATCTTCATGGACAGGTTGCAGCTTTCCCCATCTCAACATTCTTTGGAAAATGTCAGCCCTTATTGCTGGCATGTCTTTGGAAGTGAAGTCCATCTGCTTGTCATTCAGTCAAGATACTTCATCACAAAGACCCCACATTTAATAGATCCTTCTTCCTTCTGTGGGCATTGTGGGTACTCCCATTCCCACTATGACATTTGGCTTACCTTGTCTAGTGCCCCCCTGAAGGATTCATGGGCAATACCCACCTACAAAAAAAAACATAACTTTTATTAATTATCAATCAACCAACATTATTTCTTTCAACCCATTATTAACAGAGTTACTTTTTTAATTGCTTACCCATCTAATGAATTCTTTCTTTGATTTGCCACTTCCACTCATTGAGTTATATGACCTGTGCACGCCATACCTGAAGCTTGCTTCATGCAAGTGTCAGTGGTTGTCATTGTTTAGTATCGTGAACACAGAGTCCATTGTGTCCCACTCTTTCAAGGGAACGTTGAAGAGTGGAGAAAGCATGTCAATCTCCTTTAGGGTGATGTTCTCCACATCAATTGTCAGTTGTTGCTACAAATACAAATTTTAAAAATGCACATCTTTAAGTTTTAGTATGTGTATCTTTAGTAATTTGTTGTAATTTTGTATAACAAGTTTGCTTGTCTTACCGGAGCATAAGTTCTCAAGCAGTGCCACGACAACCCCTTCTTCCTCCTCTTGCTTGTGCTATCCTTGAGCATTTGCACAAAGCATTCCAGAACCTAAAAAAATCCACAAGCTTATGTTAGCAATCCAAATTATTGTTTCAAATAGTTACACTACTTTGGTTTCTTACAGGTGATTGCATTATCTGATCCTTGTATAGGAGGGCAGCGAGGTCCTTCCCCGTACACCAAGTATCCTTGTTGAATCTCCACTCTCTATTTGACCTTCCAATCATTATAGATATGGTATGTATCAGTTAGATATTGAATAAGTAATGTGTATTTGTACACTTGACAAATGGAATATCAAAATAACCAATTCTTACAGTTTTTCTATGTTGTCCATGAAGTGATGGACAATTTCCTTGGTGTCCTTTTTTTTTTTGAAATGTTCAAAACCTATGAAATTGGAGAGCTTGTGCTGTCAATAAAGTGCATTTCATGTTAGAATTCATCTTCATTAACAAGTTACACAATACTTATATGTCTACAGTTATTTTATTAGGCACAACAATAATTTTTCATTTTATAAAATTACTATATCAATCGCGTAGTTACTTTTATATTCTTGTAGTTACTTTACTATTCACATAGTTACTCTTATGTTCACACAAATACTTTAAGGACTGCTATATTTAAAAATAAATGTGACCTTACCTTCCTCCCTTCTTTTCTTTATGTTTTTTTTCTATGCTGCCCATTACATGATATGTCCTCTGCTTTCTTTTTGTCATCTTTTTCTTTGGCTCTTCTTCTTTTCCTCCTTCTTTGCTTGCTTTGTTTGATTGTTCCCTTTTTTCCTACCCTCTTTCTTCTTCATCTTGTGTAGAATTTTCTTGGCCAGAACCATCAACACCTTCTTCTTTGTCCTGCTTCTCTACAGTAGCAGTTTCTTTCTCTGGCGTCTCTTCCTCTGCTCCTTTCTCTTCAACACATTTTCTATTTAGGCGTCGCTTGCTTAGTGTCCTTGGTGTGTCACCCTTCTCTATGCCTCTTTTCTTTTCTTCTTCTTCCATTACCATAACCTTCTTGTGCAGCACCTCAGTCCTATCATTGATTTCATCGACATTTACTGAGGCAAACCCCTTAGTAAAGTGTGTGAACTCACTTGTAGGCGATTGTGCTTTATCACATTCCTCTCCCCCTTACTCCTCAGAATTCTGTTCTCCTCCTCTAGTTCAGTTATTCTTCTCTCTAGCCTCTTCTTCTCCTGTTGGAGGTCATTAAATGCTTCCACTGCTATCCTCGTGCAGATTTCTTTCTGCATCATCAACTCCTCCTCGAGGTGGTGGATTCTTCTTTCTTGGATGGAGTTCCCAGCATATACTTCCTTGGTGATGATTGGCTTTGCTGCCACCTTCTCTGCCATTGGCTTACTCTTTGCCCTATTTGATGCAAGGTAATAGGGGAAGTCCTTTACTACCTTTGCATCTTGCCAATCATCGCCCTGGTTCAGCTTCATCCGTTTACAAACATATCCAACAAATTAAACAATGTGTCACAAAGCTACATATATGATTATGTTGTATATTAGTTTTGTAACAAAGAATAAAGATTCTTACATCTTTAGGGTCCACACACCCTATATCCATCAATTTCTTCACAGGTTCATCCCACTTCTTTATCCTTGGCTTGGCATCAAGGAATGTTGACTTTTCCATTCTTGTCATCTCATATGCCCAAACCTGCATTTAATAGAGAAAAATATAATTCATATGTAAATGTCCCTATGTATCATTGTAACAATCTAGATGAAAATAAAGTATCAAATTATTTACTTACGCAAAGGCACGTGGCACACCATGTTGTGTAGAGTGTGGTTTTTCCTCTCTCCTCTTCTCCTCATCTGAACATTTTCCCTCAACACATTCATCTTCTTCAAGATACTCCCATGCACCAGCTTTTCCCAATTTAACTGTCATGTGAAGTTACATCATCCAAGTAGTGTATTATGTAAATCGGGGCATAGTAGTTGGTATCAAGGAGTAGGAATGTTTCCAGCAAGTGCAACATCCATGCACGACACATGTTCTGGTAGTCAGTGGGGCTGTCTCTCTTGGCATATTCTTGCCAAAGCTTTTTGAAGTTGTCCTTGTGCAAGACATCCTTCTCCTTTAACATCTTTGAGGTCTCACCCTCCTTTCCATCTCTCCTTTTTGCTCTAGCAAACTCTTGCCATATGGAGCTCACTATTTTAGAGTTCTTTCTAGGTATGATATCCATACCTTTGCTAGGGAGACCTAGAATGACCCTCTCATCCTCCACTATCATTCTACGTTCTACCCCATGGGCCAACAAGAACCTATCATCTCCCACATATCTGTCTATCAAATCTTCCAAAAGTCCTACATCTATTGTATGATTGGGCATCTTGATCATGTTTCCAAATGTCGTGGACCTCATCATTTTAATTTGATTCTTGGTAAACACCATGTTGGTGCTGATGTTGTTGTAGCTTTTTATATAACATATGTGGTATACCTTTTTAAGTCCACCTGCAAACATATCAAAACATAACTCTTAGGTTTGTTTCCTTATTATTTTTCAGTCAGTTCAGTTACTCTTGCATTTTTACAATTTACTTTACATAATGGGTTGATCACATTAAAATTTAACTGTAACTATAATAGCAACTTACTAAACTATATGTGTTATTAACTGTCCTCTGAAATTAATAGCAAGTTTACTCAATTATAAATGCATATAACCTTACCTTCATCAGCATTTCCCTTGCCCTTCTCTTTCCTTTTTTCTTTTTTCCTCTTCTCCTTCCTCCCCAATAGCTTTTTCTTCCCAATTTCCTTCCAGATTTTCTTTTGTCTGGTCATCAGACCCTTTCCTATCCTCCTTTGTATACTAAGATTCATTATTACTCGAAAAATTTACTTTTCAGTTTAACAAAAACTACTTTCCAGTTTAACTGCTATATTTATAGTGTACGAGATACTTTTTGTTGTGACATAGTTACCTCAACGTTTCTATAGTTACTCTAGGCATCGTATAGTTACTCTATTATTCTAACAATTGCTCATTTAGTAGACATTATTACTTTTACTCGAAAATGTTTACTTATGTTCTTGTAAAGTACATGCAAATAGAACTTACCTTGTCTTTCTTCATGCTCTGCTTCATCATGTGGTTGTTCCTCATCCCTAGTACCTTCATTGCCTTGCACACTAGTAGCAGTCGCCTTACTACTTTTTCCTTTCTTCTTTGAAGGTGTTCTCCTCGGAGGAGTTGTAGTTTCTTAGGTGTTTGACGTGGTATTTTGAACGCACTAACAAATTCACTCGGGGTTGAAATCCCCAATATTTTACCAAAACTAAAGTGCAATATACCACCTGCAAGCGGACGAGTCTTATCGCAGTATAGTTAAGGATCGAACCCAAAGGACAACATTTTTAAGAATCCTTGTCAGTCGAATCTAGCTCGAGTAAAACTAATATTTAGAACGATTTGTTGATTTGAGGTTCATTAAACTAATAGTAAGAAAGTAAAAACTGAATTAAAGTTGGATTTAGATCAATGGTATAGAATCTCTGGGATGGTATCGGGTTTCACCACCGCTACACATGCAAACACATTCAATCACAAACAAACCAGACAAGTTATATCAATCCAACTAGAGCTGCTGCAGAACCCCCCGTTAGGGCGTTAGGTTCGCGTAAACATCACCTTAGGCATCAGATGTCTCGTCACCAACCGAATCATTTACTTATAGCTCCAAAGAAAATCCCATTCTATTACTAGTTTGGGAGTCAACCACATTAATTGATAAGCAAGCAGGTGATAGATCTACAAACTAACATCGACGGTAAACAAGATGAGACAAAATCCAACTAAGGTTGTGGTCCTCCCTGAGGGATGTTTAGACCACAGAAGTGTCACCGTAGGCTAGATGTCTCGTCCCCTCACGGATTATACACTTACGACCTCAAGGAATCCATTTAGAAGTTCTCGTCAAGGATTCAAACTTGTAAACCGCCATTCCACCCCATACATAGAAGATTTCACAATATAGGAAAGAACGAGATGAAAGTAAGTAGATAATCAACTACAAACATACCAATTAACAACGAAATAGAAAGCTATATATATTTTCATGGAGAGTTTAACAAAAGAACATGATTTGCATGGGCAGCGGGACTAGTCCCCGCACCCCAGCGAAAAGGTACTACTCGCTCATGATGCGAGAAACAAGAAGAATGAGAAAGAGAGAGAAATCCGCCATGAACTTGGTGTAGAAGGTAATCGCAACTCGGTGAAGAAGATACAGCCTCCTATGTCGTGTCAGAGCAGATCTGGACACAAAGGGGAGGTGCCAAGACAGACCGGACAGTCTCCCTTGCTCCATCTTTCTTCTCTCCTCAGCCTCCTTAGTTGCAGCATGGGTAGTAGGTCTGGCGCGGATTGAACTGGATTTGGATCGGACCTGTGTACAGGCAGCCTGTCAGCATCCCGGAACCGATGCTCAAATGAGAACCCTTGGGGTCCTATTTATAGGCACAGATTTGGCCTTCATGCTTATGGTGTGAGTCCAAACAGTTTATGTTTTAAGTACCCAAATAGTTTTAGTTATTTGAGTAGCAATCAGTTTGATAAATATCTCATTTAATCGGTTTCATTGCAACAGCTCACACGGTCTGTGTTTGCTACTTTTGCAAACGGTCTTGGCTTTGTGCCTACTTTTCCATTCAGTTTGCATGCATGGTACTTTATTAAACGGTATGAATGCATTGCTGGTTGCTCATTCGGTCTGTGGTTGCTACTTTTGCAAAGGGTCTTAGCTTTGTGCCTACTTTTCCATTCGGTTTGCGTGCATGGTACTTTATCAAACGATTTCGGATCCTTCCTCCATTCAGTCTTGGGGTCTTTTATTCAAACGGTTTGCAGCAATTGAAGCAAACAATCTTATAGCATTCGGCTTGTTGATGGCTGCTTTTCCCAAGCGGTTTGACACGTAGCAAACAATTTTCATGATGCAGCTGCGTTCTTCACGTGAGTGACACATTGGGTTTGGATGCAGTGCATGCTGATTTGGTTTGCTTGCATACGTTCTACTCTTTTTCATGCGGTCTCATGCATTACTGGCAGCAAACGGTCTCGCTGATGTTGAACCAAATGGTTTTCAAGTGTTGCTCCATTCGGTCTCATACTAAATAGTCTTCATTGCTAATCCAGCAAATCCATTCAGTTTGCATGATACTAGCGGCAAACGGTCTTCATGGCTGTGATCGTTCGGTTTTCATACAGCGGCCAGAGCAAACTGTTTGCCTTGGGTTACTTTGTCGTGCGGTCTCGCAGTAGCCCTCCATTCGGTTTTATGCATTAATGCAGTAACCGGTCTTGGTATTGCATGCGGACTCATGCATTCGGTTTTGCTAGCAACGTGACCATACGGTCTTGTGATAATTACCTTCATTTGATATCATGCAAAAGTCCAAAGCATGCATGCATTCCTTCCAATACACGTAGCTCTTCCAATCGGTTTGCTTTGCTCTTCTGATCTACTGGGTCCATTCGGTCTTCACACACTGTACCGCAAACGGTTTTGCAATCGGTTTGAGCAAAAGATCTTGCAATCCTTTATTCATTCTTTGTGTGTATTCAGTTTTCGCATGCATTCGGTCTTGAAATGGAACTGTCCATTCGGTCTTGAGACTGAATGGTTGAAACCGAATGGTGAGACCGTTTGGAGAGATCGTTTGGTTAAAACTGAATGGTGAGACCGTTTGGTCGAAACTGAATGGTGAGACCGTTTGGTCGGAACCAAATGGTGAGACCATTTGGTCGAAACCGAATGGTGAGACTGTTTGGTCAAAACTGAATGGTGAGACCGTTTGGTCGAAACCGAATGGTGAGATCGTTTGGTGAGACAATTTGGTCGAAACCGAATGGTGAGACCGTTTGGTCAAAATAGAATGGTGAGACCGTTTGGTTAAAACCAAAGGTAAGTGAAGGTGGGCCCCCAGTTAAATGTTCATCTTTATCAAGACATGCATTAAATCAATATAAATTTGGTTAAATCCTTGATAATCGAATCAATTAAGTGATTCAGTACATTATGATGCATTTTGATATTTAATTAGTGAAATCAGATATATTGAGTCCAAATGAGCCCAAGAAGGTAATTGAATTCCATTATGAATATACAATCATCAAAATATCCCGAACTTAAACGTTGCTCGTCCTCAAGTAACACAAAATCTGAATCAGTCGCCAAATGAATATTTTCAATTCGTGTGATTACTTCATCTTCACATCATGAATGTTTTCTTTCTGCTCAATATGACCCAGTATCTCAACCTCCTGAGACCACAAAACACATCTTACCATATCTTCGTTCCTGAGTTCGCTTTTCAATATCACTTCCTCCTCACGTTTTCCTGACAATCAAGCATGTCAAAGAGTTTTATAAGAATCCAGAGACACCTACAGAACAACAAGTATGCATTTGATCTAACACTAGTATTTTTCAGGATAGGGTAGGCATTCATTGCACCATTAGGTAGAAAATGGAGTGAATGGTGGTATGGAAGGAAGACATAAATCTCTCCTCTATTTAACTCGAGATTTTTATTTGCTTTTCAATTTTATTTATTGCATTTTTTATGCGAATATCTCCTCTATTCGACTCGAGATTGCATTTCTTTATGTGTGTACTTTGGCATCTTTTTGTTTGCAAATCTCTCTTCTATTCGACTCGAGATTGCAAATTTGACGGTACGCCCCTATTTATTTGTTAGGGGTATGGAAGAAGTGAATAAAGAGGGAGGTGGTGTGCCACCCCAAACTTAGGGTTTGGCACGAATTTGGCTATTTTTATTTCTTTTTGATGAATGGAGGGGTATGAAGATGATAGAAGAAGTGTAGAAGAGAGTTCAGATCAAAATGCAACTTGATTTACAATTCAGTGCACCGAGTTGTTCTCTTTATCAAACTTTGCTCAAATAATGACTTGATGAGGATCCTGTGGGGAATCCATGCTATTGTTCCACAGATCAGTTAGAAAACCTGACGTTTTTTATCCCTATCAGTTTGACAGACACTTATCATTTTTGCAAAAGTATCATGATGTTAGGAATCATAACCTTCACAAGATGATTTCAATCAAAAGGCTTGTTTCAAAGAGTGGTCCTTTTGAGGATTCACTTCGAATAAGGAGGATATAATGATTCAAAAATGCATAGAAGGTTAGTTAGAGACTTTTAATGAAACCAGGAAGTGTCAAAAGTTCATCAAGTATCTGTTCAATTTCTTTGAAAAAACAAAAAAATTTGAAAAATTTGAAAATTTTTATCAAGAATGTGATAGTGAAAACTTAAGTATGAAAAGGATGGGTGTAGGTGGAAAATGAGGTATGTACCACCCACCCTCCACCCAGAACTTAGAGATTTGCTCGTCCTGAGCAAACCCTAAATCCAAGATGGATGGAAAAAATTATGCCAGAATGACCACCAGATGTGGTTGCGTTCCAATCAGTGCACATCCTTTTATCTGAAAATCTCAAAGGTAAAGAGCAATTAGATCTTAAAATAGCATCTTGTGATGCTAATTTTATTTAATGAAAAATTAACTAGAAGGTAAATACAAAATTGAAGAAACATTCTAATTTGAAAAGGGAAGTAAAACAAATTTATTGATCGGGTTGCCTCCCGACAAGCGCCTTTGTTTTATGTTGATGGCTCGACTGGATCCTTCAGCTTCACGGTGGATCCTTTGGATTGGTGAGTTCTAGCGTTTCTTTAGTGCCTATGTCAGTTGAGGTGAAATATCTCTTTAAGCGGTGACCATTTGTTACAAATTCACATGACTTTTCACTCCATAATGAGAAGGCACCATGTGGAGAGATGCTCTTGACGATGTATGGTCCAGACCAGCGTGAGCGGAGTTTTCCTGGGAATAACTTCAATCTTGAGTTGAATAGCAGAACTTGGTCTCTGACTTATATGTCTTTTCTTTTCAGATGTCCATCGTTCCAAAGTTTTGTACGTTCTTTGTAGATTCGTGCATTCCCATAAGCTGTCATCCTGAGTTCATCCAGCTCTTGGAGTTACAGAATCCTGGCTTGGCCTGCTTCTTTCATATCAAAGTTTAGCTGTTTAATTGCCCACCATGCCTTGTGTTCCAGTTCGACTGGCAGGTGGAAAGCTTTTCCATATATTAATCGAATAGGTGTAGTCCCAATGGGAGTTTTATAAGCAGTTTGATAGGCCCATAAGGCGTCGTTGATTTTCATTGACCAATCCTTTCGATTGCATCCACAGTTTTTTCCAAATTAGCCTTTAATTAACGGTTAGAGACCTCTACCTATCCACTTGTTTGTGGATAGTAAGGCGAGGCAACCTTGTGTGTTACACTGTATTTCCTTAGTAAAGCTTCAAATCTTCTTTCAAGGAAGTGGGACCCTCCTTTAGATATCACGGTTCGTGGTACTCCAAAATGGGGGAAAATAATGTCCTTGAATAATTTGATGACGGGTTTGGAATCACTAGCGACAGTTGGTATAGCTTCAACCCATTTTGAGATGTAGTCTACTGCCACTAGGATGTATGAAAATCCATAAGAAGATGGGAATGGACCCATGTAGTCCACCCCCCAAACATCGAATATATCTAGTTCGTGCCATAGATTCAGCGGCATCTCATCTCTCTTTGTTATATTTCCTGATCTTTGACATTTGTCACATGATAGCACAAAGTCGTAGGTATCCTTGGATATGGTTGGCCTGAAGAATCCACATTGCAAAACCTTTAAAGCAGTCTTTTTGGAGCTCATGTGTCCCCCCACTGGTCCTGAGTGACATTGTTCCAAAATAAGTTGAGCTTCTTTTTCGGCGATACATCGTCTATACAGACCATCAGCATATAGTTTAAAAAGATGTGGCTCATCCTAGTGGTATTTCTTTACATCAGAATGAACTTCTTCAGTGCATTTCTGGTGCATTGAGGGTGGATAACCCCAACAACAAGGTAGTTGACAAAATCCGAGTACCGCGGTATAACTTCTAAGACCCTCATTAGTTGATCATCTAGTAGGGAATCGTTAATCGGAATCTTCTCAGTATCCTGAGTGTGGATGAGTCTGAGGGTGTCAGCTACAATATTATCTGTACCCTTTTTATCTCTTATCTCTAAATAAAATTCTTGTAATAGGAGGATCCATCTAATCAACATAGGTTTTGCATCTTTCTTTGCCAGAAGGTAACAAATGGCAACGTGATCTGTGTAGACAATGACCTTCGAACCAATTAGGTAGGATTTGAACTTGTCAAAGGCATACACGACTACTAGAAGTTCTTTATCGGTAGTTGCATAACTCCTCTAGGCCTCATCAAGAGTTTTCGATGCATAATAGATCACATAATGTTTCTTCTCTATATATTGCCCTAAAACAGCACCCACAGCATAGTCACTGAGATCACACATAATTTTAAAAGGATGGTCCCAGTCGGGAGCTCTAATGATGGGGGTGGTTATAAGGGCTTGCTTTAGTGTGTTGAAGCTTTTGACACATTCTTCATTGAAACTGAAGTCAGTATCCTTTAGTAATAGGTTTGTCATTGGCTTCGTTATCTTGGAAAAATTCTTTATGAATCTTCTATAAAATCCTGCATGACCTAGGAATGCATGAACTTCTTTTACATTTGTTGGGATAGCTAGTTTAGAAATCACTTCAATCTTGGCTTTATCTACTTCAATTCCTCTATTGCTGACCCTATGGCCGAGGAAAATGCCTTCCTTTACCATAAAATGGCATTTTTCCCAATTCAACACAAGATGTGGTTCTTCACATCGTTTGAGGACTAGGGAGAGGTGCTTTAGACATGAATCGAATGAATCTCCATAAATAGAAAAATCATCCATGAAAACCTCCAAAATAGTTTCAGTAAGACCATCGAATATGGAAGCCATGCAACGTTGAAAAGTTGTGGGTGCATTACAGAGGCCAAACAACATTCTTTTAAATGTGTATGTCCCGAATGGGCAGGTAAAGGTTGTTTTCTCTTGGTCATCTGGATGTATGGGTATTTGATAGAATCCAGAGTAACCGTCAAGATAACAGAAATATTCTTGGTGAGCCAACCTTTCTAGGACTTGATCAAGGAAGGGCATAGGAAAATGATCTTTTCGAGTTGCCTTGTTTAATTTTCTATAATCTATGCACATCCTCCATCCTATGACTGTTCGAGTGGGGATGAGTTCATTGTTTTCATTCCGTATAACAGTTGTTCCACCTTTCTTCGGGACAATGTGCACTAGACTCACCCACGGTGAATCTGAGATCGGATAGATTATTCCAACTGTGAGGAGTTTGATGACCTTGCGACGGACCACTTCCTTCATATTTGGATTTAATTTCCGTTGATGCTCGATAGTAGCTTGTGATCTTCCATCATAGGGATTTTGTGCATACACAATGCTTGACTGACCCCAGTGAGGTCACTCATTTTATAACCGATGGATTTCTTTCTTTCCTTTAGTTCCTTTAGGAGTTTATCTCCTTGTTCAGATGTAAGGTCGGAATTTATAATAACTTGGCCAACTTTAAGATCGTCCAAAAACACGTACTTCAGTCCCTTGGGAATGGGCTTCATTTTGGGAGCCTCTAGTTTTTCGCATGTTTCTTCTGTAATTTCCATAGCTTTGAGTTCATCACTAGTGGTTTCAACATCTTCTTTAGCAGAGTTGAGGGATTCGATGCAATCCTTTACTTGTTTGTCAATTGGTTCATCAACTGATGGGTTTGTTAGAGAAACTTCTAAAGGATCGTCTGATTCATGATGCTCTTGAGTCAGAAGTGACATTTGCTCAATGCAGTCAATCAGATATACTTCTTATTGCATACTTGGTCTTCTCATACTTTCAAAAACTTTGAATTCGAGAGTTTCTTTGCCTAATCTGAGCAGTAAGGTACCAGCTTCAACATCAATCAGGGCTCTTGCAGTGGAGAGGAATGGATGACCAAAGATGAGAGGATATATGGCATCTTCTTTTATGTCCATAATTACAAAGTCGCATGGAACATGTGTCCTTGCCTACCTTGACCGGGACATCTTCGAGGATTCCTAACGAACATTTTATCAAATTGTCTGCAAGCTGTATAGTCATGCCAGTAGGAAGCAATTCTGCAAATCCTAGCCTTTTGCATAGGCTAAGTTGCATAACAGAGATGCTTTCACCGAGATCTGCCAATCCTTTCTTGCATGATGAGTCGCCAATGTGACATGAAATTCTAAAGGATCCTAGGTCTTTTTGTTTCTTGGGCATCTTTCTTAGTATGATATCAGATGTAGTTGTCACCAGTTTTACTATCTCATACTCTTCAGTTATATATTTCCTGGTGAGGAGTGACTTTAAGTACTTTGTCCATGCTGGTATCTCATCCAGAGCATCCAAAAAGGGTATATCAACATGAAGTTTCTTCATAGCTTCTTTAAACTTATTGAATCTGGTATCAAGCTTTATTTGCCTTAGATGACCTGGGAAAGGTATATGAGGCTTATATATGGGAATATCAGGTTTCGGTGTTTCAATTTCCTCCTCAGTAGGTTTCTCAGGATTTCCCTTACCTATTTTATCAACTTTTGATTGAGCCTCCTGTGTTGTTGAGTCTTAGGCAATCATAGGTTCATCCTCGTCTGTAATAATCACAGGTGTCTTTATGGGGGGATCCGAATAGTCTTTCCCTGACCTAGTGGTGACTGCCTTCAACTGTTTAGGATTATTAGGATTGTTCTCGGGTTGACCAGTGAAGACTCCAGCAGGTGGCTTTATGCTAGCTGTGAGTTGAGCTAATTGAGATTCAATAGCCTTCTACTGAGCTTGTTGGTTGGCTATCATAGTTTGCTGAGTTTGCAATATCTTTTCTATGGATGATAGCTTGTCATCAGGAGAAACTGGACTTGCTTGCTGACCTTGTTGTTGATAAAGATTTTAGTACTGAGAGTTGTTTTGATAATTATTGTAGTTCCTATTATGAAATTTTCCTTTGAAATTTCCTTGATTCCCAAAATTTTGTTGTTGATTATATTGGAATCTCAGTGGGCCTCTTGGTTGATTGTTTGAACCAAATTGATGCGAGTTTACTGCTCTAGAGGGGTTTCCATATTGAAAACCGGGATGATTCCTATTCTGATTTGGATCGTAATAACTTTGATCAGGAATGGTGTTGATAGCATTGAGATTTTCCATCTGACTATTATCTCCTTGGCCACATACATTGCTCAGAACAATATCATAGAGAACATTGCATGATAAAGTGGAATGATCAGTGCTCTTACATGCTTCACAGAATAGGGAAGCAGACTTGACCTGTTCTGGTTGTCGAGTGGGAGAACGTCCTCTTCCGATAGCAGGAAGAGATGATTCAATATGGTCTTGCTTGGCAACTAAGAGTTTTAAGGTTTCAGTGATAGATTTGTACTCGGGAGTAGCTTCAGCCATAGCTACTTTCAAAACTCCTTTACCTACAGATCTTCCCCAATTGGCTTGATTTTCTACTCCTAGGGTGACGACTCTCCATGCATTGTCATAACTTTTTCGTATGAAGTTTCCTCCAGATGAGGAATCTAGGAATCTCTTAATATCATCATCCACACCCTTATAAAAAATCTCAATGAGTTGGTTCTTGGGAATTCCATGGTGTGGACACTTGTGTAGAAGCTCTTTGTATCTATCCCAAGCTTCAGCAAGGGTTTCTCCAGGAACTTGAGTGAAATTTGTTATCCGCCCTCTAATTTCATAGGTAAGTGATGGAGGGTAGAACTTTTCTAGAAACACATTTTGGAGTTGTTCCCAGGTGGTGATGGGTATTTCACTTTGTAGCGAATTGTACCAGCTTATAGCTCTATAAGCAAGGGAGTACTTGAAGAGACGGAGTCGAATGGCATCATCTATGACTCCATTTTGTTTCGTCATGGCACATAGATCAATAAATCTCAGAAGATGTTCTTGGCTATCTTCACCTTGTCTTCCGTAGAATGGGCTATTCTGAAGCAGGGTGATCCAATGCGCTCTTATCTCGAAATTAGGAGCGTGGATGAGAGGGGGTTGTACTGGATGATGAACATTCGCAACTTGAGAACTCTCTAAGATCCTTTTGTAGTTCGGCTGCTTGTGTTGTTGCTTGTGCTACTAGAATTTCCTATTGAACGGCAACCCTGGCTTCTTGCATGAGCCTCTCTCTTTGTGCATTGATGGCTTGAGCCAATCTTCGGGCCACTTCCTCTTCCTGAGCCATCCTTGCTTGATTTTCTCTGATCTGATGATGGAAAGTTCTATCTATCTCTGGATCAAAGTTCATTGTTAGTATGGGGTTGTCCGAACGGTGCATGCACTACGCTTTGGATTGTACCTGAAATTAGAATGATTTCAAAAGTGAGAACCACAGAGTGGAGTCAAATCCAAGTAGATGGTCGATTGTGTCAAAAGAAAAAGTAAAATCCTAAATTAGTCTTAAAAGAACTAGATTTGACTAACTGATTTCGTTGTCCCCGGCAACGGTGCCAGAATTTGACGTGGTATTTTGAACACACTAACAAATTCACTCGGGGTCAAAATCCTTGAGCTTTTATCAAAACCAAAGTGCAATAATATCACCCGCAAGCGGACGAGTCTTATCGCAGTATAGTTAAAGATCGAACCCAAAGGACAACATTTTTAAGAATCCTTGTCGGTCCAATTTAGCTCGAGTAAAACTAATATTTAGAACGATTTGTTAATTTGAGGTTAATTAAACTAATAGAAAGAAAGTAAAAACTGAATTAAAGTTGGATTTAGATCAATGATATGGAATCACTGGGATGGTATCGGGTTTTACCACCGCTACACATGCAAACGCATTCAATCACAAACAAACCAGGCAAGATATATCAATCCAACTGGAGCTGCTGCAGAACCCCCCGTTAGGGCATTAGGTTCGCGTAAACATCACCTTAGGCATCAGATGTCTCGTCACCAACTAGATCATTTACTTACGGATCTGAAGAAATTCTCATTCTATTACTAGTTTGGGAGTCAACTGTATTAATTGATAAGCAAGCAGGTGATAGATCTACAAACTATCATCGATGGTAAACAAGACGAGACAACATCCAACTAAGGTTGTGGTCCTCCCTGAGGGATATTTAGACCCACAGAAGTGTCACCGTAGGTTAGATGTCTCGTCCCCTCACGGATCATATACTTACGACCTCAAGGAATCCATTCAGAAGTTCTCATCAAGGAGTCAAACATGTAAACCACCATTCCACCCCATACATAGAAGACTTCACAATATAGGAAAGAACGAGATGAAAGAAAGTAGATAATCAACTACAAACATACCAACTAACAATGAAATGGAAAGTTATATACACTGCCATGGAGAGTTTAATAAAAGAACATGATTTGCATGGGCAGTGGGGCTAGTCCCCACACCCCAGCGAAAAGGTACTACTCGCTCATGATGCGAGAAACAAGAAGAATGAGAAAGAGATTGAAATCCACCATGAACTCAGTGCAGAAGGTAGTCGCAGCTCGGTGAAGAAGATACGGCCTCCTACGTCGTGTCGGGGCAGATCTGGACGCGAACGGGAGGTGCCAAGACGGACCGGACAGTCTCCCTCACTCCGACTTTCTTCTCTCCCCAGCCTCCTTGGTCACAGCACGGGCAGTAGGTGGAATGAAACTGGCGCGGACTGGAATGGATTTGGATCGGACCTGTGTACAGGCATCCTGTCGGTATGTCAGAACCGATGCTCAAATGAGGACCCTTGGGGTCCTATTTATAGGTACAGATCTGGCCCTCATGCTTATGGTGTGAGTCTAAACGGTTTATGTTTTAAGTGCCCAAACGGTTTTGGTTATTTGAGCAGCAATCAGTTTGATAAATATCTCATTTATATGGTTTCATTGCAACAGCTCGCACGGTCTGCATTTTCTACTTTTGCAAATGGTCTTGGCTTTGTGCCTACTTTTCCATTCGGTTTGCATGCATGGTACTTTATTAAACGGTCTGAATGCATTGCAGGTTGCTCATTCGGTCTGCAGTTGCTACTTTTGCAAACTGTCTTGGCTTTGTGCCTACTTTTGCATTCAGTTTGCGTGCATGATACTTTATCAAACGATCCCGGATCCTTCCTCCATTCGGTCTTGGGGTCTTTTATTCAAACGATTTGCAGCAGTTCAAGCAAACGATCTTGTAGCATTCGGTTTGCTACTGGCCACTTTTCCCAAGCAGTTTGGCACGTAGCAAACAGTTTTCATGATGCAGTTGTGTTCTTCACGTGAGTGACACATTGGGTTTGGATGCAGTGCATGCTGATTTGGTTTGCTTGCATACGTTTTACTCTTTTTCATGCGGTCTCATGCATTGTTGGCAGCAAACGGTCTCGCTGCTGTTGAACCAAATGGTTTTCAAGTGCTGCTCCATTCGGTCTCATACTAAACAATCTTCATTGCTAATCCAACAAATCCATTCAGTTTGCATGATACTAGCAGCAAACGGTCTTCATGTCTGTGATCGTTCGATTTTCATGCAGCGGCCGGAGCAAACGGTTTGCCTTGGGTTACTTTGTCGTGCGGTCTAGCAGTAGCCCTCCATCCAGTTTTATGCATTAACGCATTAACCGGTCTTAGTATTGTATGCAGACTCATGCATTCGGTTTTGCTAGCAACGTGACCATACGGTCTTATGATAATTACCTTCATTCGATATCATGCAAAACTCCAAAGCATGCACGCATGCCTTCCAATGCATGTAGCTCTTCCAATCGGTTTGATTTTCTCTTCCGATCTACTGGGTCCATTCGGTCTTCACACACTGTACCACAAACGGTTTTGCAACCGGTTTGAGAAAAAGATCATGCAGTCCTTTATTCGGTCTTCGCGTGCATTCGGTCTTGAAATGGAACTGTCCATTCGGTCTTGAGACCGAATGGTTGAAACCGAATGGTGAGACCGTTTGGTCGAAACCGAATGGTGAGACCGTTTGGTGAGACTGTTTGGTCGAAACTGAATGATGAGACCGTTTGGTGAGACCGTTTGGTCGAAACTAAATGGTGAGACCGTTTGGTCAAAACCAAATGGTGAGACCGTTTGGTCGAAACCGAAGATAAGTGAAGGTGGTCCCCCAGCTAAATGTTCAGCTTTATCAAGACCTGCATTAAATCAACATAAATTTGGTTAAATCATTGATAATCGAATCAATTAAGTGATTCGGTACATTATGATGCATTTTGATATTTAATGAGTGAAATCAGATATATTGAGTCCAAATGATACCAAGAAGGTAATTGAATTCCATGATGAATATACATTCATCAGTGCTTCTGCCGCTTCAACTGATTGGTTGGCCAGCGGCTCGACGGCTTCGTAGTGCCTCAAAACCAAGTCCTCTTCATCGTCACTTACAATTTTAATGAATCTTCTCCATGGCGGCTTTACTATGGCCCTCCCTGACGATTTCTTTGTCCTCACCATGATTGAAGAGTGGAAGACTTGCGTGGGAGAAGAGAGAGGCAGTAGAAGACATAATTGGGAGAATATATATGGAGAAGCAGACGGAGGATGAAATTCCACCGAGCAAGTGTAGCGAAGCAAATGCAGGGAAGTATCTCAGCGGAGCAACTGTAGAGGAGGAGGACGATGGTGGTTTGAGGGAAATCGGAGTAACTGCACAGAACGTAGCCGAGGGTTTGAACTCTCAATTTGGGGTTTTTTTCGCTTTTGATCGTGCGGCTATTTTTCTCACGAACTATCACTTTTTACTGGTCTATGCCACCGCATCTTTGAGACGGGTAGTAGAAATATATTTACCCACACGGGCAACAAAAGGCATTCTCTCTCTCTCTATCTATATATATATATATATATATATATATATTCTAACTCACTATTGTTACCCGTGGATCTGTCTTGTAACATGAAGGTATATAAATATAATGAGATGGACAAAATTATAATAGAAAGATTCATTTTGTAAACACTTATGAAATTTTTATTGTCCCTCTAAAAATAGTAAAATTATATTTATTACAAAATAATAAACAAGTTGAGTTGTAATATAAAACAAGTCCTTTTATTATAATTTTGGTCATCTCGTTACAACTTTGTCTATTTCATTACAAATATGTGACTCCTATTACAAAACATATGCAAGGGTAACTAAGCTTAGTTACCCACTCGGGTAGTGATTGAATGGCCATAATATATATATATATATATATATATATATATATATATATATATATATATATATATATATATATATATATACACACACACACATTACTATAAAAAGAGTGAATCATTTTTTCAAATTACAACAGTTCCACTAACCAATCAGACTTCATCATTTTTGAAATCCTACATTCCCGTGAACTCTCTTGCTTTCTTCTTTTTTCAAGAAATTTCAAACTTTTATCAGATGTTTTTTCCTCCTCAAAACCAGCTCATCCATAACACTCCTCTCTGAAACCCTCTCTCGCATAACAACCCCCACGATAAGTGTTCATCATAATTAAACTACCCACTATATATTTTCTCTTTCTTCAGTTCTGTATTCTTCTCACCTCACCCCTCAGTGGAAAAAACAAAACCCCAACAATCACCCCACTCTTTCACATTCCTATCTCTCAATGTAAAAGACCAGGTCATTCTCACGCCTATCATCTAACAAACCATTGTTAAAGGTTGGTTGCACATTCAACAATTTCTGAAAAAAGCACAACGTGGTAGTAATGGTTGCACCCCACAAGAAGTAGGGAATTCTTGATGGATTTTTACAATGTAGACACTATAACTTCCTATTGTATAATGAAGCAGTTGTCAAAGTTAATGTGCACTCCTTGACCATGTAGAGCAGTTCAGTATAAAAGCAACTACAGTGCCAATACTAATGACAGGAAGGCAGGACCAAATATCTTACTATACATCCTCTTTTATTGTAAGCATACCTCTATCATGTCCACTCTAAAATGAACCTTTCGGTCATATGGATATATACTCCCAACAACATTTTCAGTGTTTATCCATCCACATGGTCGTTCCTTTTTCTTCGCACCAAGTCACCAACAATTTACAATACATGTACTAGAAGACATCGGGCAAGAGCCATGAGTCATGAGCAAGAAAATATGATATCGACAACCTAAATCAGAATGAGCAAACAATTGTTTTCCTGAGCACATGTCACTATTTTGGAAGAAGCCATCAGAGAAAGATCAAACTACTTCTACAGGTCCACCCTTGGTTAACTCAATGTAAGGAGTTTACAAACACGATCTCTGGTAGTTAATATTTGGGTTGTTATATTGCCATCTTCTTCACTTTTTTTCATCATTAGCAAATAAAAGAATTAAGAGAATTAAGAACCTATGTTGCTTGTCATTGCTTCACCACCAACAGGTTGTTACACTATTGATCTTGCAACAACTGATGCCTTGTCCTCTTATACATGGCAATTAAAGCGTTGTCAATTTGAATATATGAAGTTTGGCGTAGACAGTGTCGTGCTGAACAAAGTAAAGATGCAATCCACTAAATGACCTCCTGACAGGTACCTGCAATATCTCGAACAAGAGTCAATGAAGGAGAGGAGAGAAAAACATCGAGATATCAACAATAGACAAATCATGCAATCAACAACACATCTCAAGATAGCAGAATCATGACTATGCTACCAATTTTACAGTCAACAAATATTATGTTGATGACATCCACGTAGCACAAGGTATGCAAATACTACATTTGCATTGCTGTTGAACTTAATTTTTTTAGAATTAGTCAATTCAAAATTATGTTGTTTAATACAACTGAAATATTTATGCAACGTGATTGCCATGATATTTTATGAAAAAATAGTATGATACATATATATAGACAAATATATTAAGATTCTTTAAAAAATATCATCTCAGTAGATGAAACATGTAGTGTATAATGATTGGTGTAAGTATGGATGATCATGAGTGTGATTTTCAGAATCCTTATTGTTGAATAAACTTTTGTTTCATCAATTAATCATGGGCATGGTTATGTTAAAGTAAGTAAGTCGTGGGATCTATACTAATCAACAAATAAATGATCTTAACATAATTAGTAGTAATTATTTATTTTTTCACTCTTTTCAAAATACCACTCTTCTATTAAACCACCTTCTCCATTTTGTAACAAACAATTCACACAGCTCTCTCTTTCTTGAATCTATGTGTTATGTATTTTTCTCCCATTATTTGTTATTAATAGACTACTCCACGACTCCCTCCAACTAACCACATACTCATTTCACACTCGCCCCATGCTCTCTCCCCCCTAACGAACTAGATGACTGACATGGCCACCTTTTTTCCCTCTTTTTATAGTCATTTTTTTTCTTTCTTTTCTTTTCCTGTCCTCCATAACTCCCTCCACTAAATCTAGTAACAATTCTCCATGTCTCTCTTAGTCTGTATTTTTTGGACTGCTTCTTTAACTCTTCCCTCTTCTCATTTTTCTTCCCTCTTCTTAACATTTACTTTTGTATTTTTTCTCCATCCAAAATCATATCTTCATTACATGACATTATCCTCAAATCAATTTCATAGATAGAGTGTATTCTTATTATTTTACTTTTTATTTACCAATTATCTCAAAGACACATAAAGTATTGTTAATTTCATATACCAAAATCATATCTTCATTAAATGACTTTAAATGGTTTATTTCTTTTTTTGTTTGTTAGGTGTCATGCGCGCTAGACTCATTAGCATAAAATTTTTGGATATTTACAACTACATGTTTGATGTTTTGACTAGACTTTCTATATTGTTTTTAAAAACTTAGGTGAGCGAGTTGGTTGTTCAATCGATATAGGTGACGAATTTCCTTCTATCTTCAATAGGCAATTAATTATTGTTTTAAACATTTATTTAGACACTATTAAGTATGTATACCTTCTTAGATACATGGATTTAACTAAGAATGAAGCGAATATTAGTTTATTCTTCACCTTTCTTGTGAGTTAAAAGTTTGAGTTGTTTTCCTTTCATTCACCATCTCCTTGTCATTAGCTATCCTAAGTCTTTCTTTCGTCATGCCTTTAGGATGTAATAGATTTTCTATTTGAATGGGAAATAACTTAATTGTATTTGCAGGTCCATTCCAATCATTATATTTAAAGATTTTCATAGCCTATTTTTTAACCGTCTCAATTTACTATTCTAAAACTAACAAAGAACATCTATATCAATGTTACCAAACTGACCAAATCATGGTGGCACGTCCATGATAACATTGTGAAACCATAACTTTCAATATGGAAATGATGTGGATGTCCTTTATATTAAGATACATTTCTATGATTTGTTTAGTATCATTTGTTGGAAACATTGAAAGTCACAAAGTGACTTTCATTTCAAATATTAAATTTTTCATTCTTCAAAAAAAGGCTTGCATAATACAAGGTGCAGAATATATTTTTCCTCAACATCTATTTGTCACACATAAGTATATGTCTCTTAAAGATTATGTCAATAAATATTACTTCCTATTAATAATGTGTTTCATTCTAGATATCATTTTAATTTATTACTTTCCTCAGTAAAAGGTTTTTTCCTAGAAATATATTTCACTTCAATTAAATTTCTTAACAATAATTTATTTTTCCTCTATGAGTAGAGTTCTCTCGAACTAAAGAGTTTTCCTCATAAATTTTTTTAAAACTTTACTTTCTCTTAATTAGATATTTTTTGTAAAAAATAGATATTTACCTAGACCTTTTTTCCATCCAACTAATAAAATTATGTTAAAAAAATTTCATTTCTGTCCAATGAAAGAACAAATTCTCAAACAACATTCATGTAAATATCACCTTCGCTCCAAGAATGTTTCATTGGATAATTAATTAATTTTCCTTTAAGTATTTTTCTTCTTAAAATTTGATTTTGTTTCTCAAGAAGTATTTTAGTGCCAAAAATGTTTCTTACTATTCTAACATTATAATTTCTTATATATGTATATGAATGTCATGATTTTTGTTATTTATAATCAAACTTAATTCAATTTTAACAACATTCAGAAAACACCTTCATCAAAAATCAATTAACAATATCTTATGGATCTCACAAATTTTTTAAAATTTTCATGGTTATAAATTTAAATTTAAACTTTGTAATCATTTGAAAAACAATACATCTTTTTTAATTTCAACTAAATGTTATCTTATTATTTTTTAAGTTTTTATTTATCTTAATATAAAATGGCATGTGCATGTACATGTGTGCATTGACTAGTATATATATATATATATATATATATATATATATATATATATAGAGAGAGAGAGAGAGAGAGAGAGATCGTATGTGGTATTTAATCAGATATGCACATTAATCATTTTAAATATTCATATTGAATGCACTAAAATAAGTGATAAAATTAAATCTGATCGCATCAATTTGAATCCCGATAGACTGTAAGTTGATGTGACTTTGATACCACTATAAGAAAATAAAGATGACAGATAAGGAACCAAAAACCATTTGTTTGCCCTTATTCCTATCCATCAAATTGTATCAACAAAGATCTATCTAGGAAAGAAGGTTTGTGAGGCATATACCTAGTCCTGGAGCAAGTCCAGTGACAATCCTCACAGAGTCGTGCTTCTTATTCAATTTTTTCCCCTTTGGACATCTCTCCCTTTTATAGGTAATATGCCTCTAGCTCTCACATTACCACAATGTTGATATTAGGACACTTGTCTCTCCCTTTTATGGGTAAGAGTTGTCGTTCCAGAGTAGCCAGAGGCCTTAGACACCCCCTTTTATATAGGAGTGGATGGGCTAGAATTTCCACACATATGGGGACATGAGGAGACAAAATTCATAAATTTTCAGCTACTTCAAATTACGAGTCGACCAACTCAGCTCCCACTTGGTGGCCTGGATTTTTTTCCTATTCATAAATGTATTGACTTTCAATGTGACAATCAATGAATGACATGACATCAACATCAATCCTTGATCTATTCTTACTGATCATCTAATTAATTGAGTGGACTTCTCAGTTGGTCAACTGGACACTCTAGTCAGTCGACTCATATTATCAGTCTATCGAGTGGATACTCCAGTCAGCCAACAGTTAGACAATGTTGTTTGAGTTGATTACCTAAATACTTTAGTAATCAGGTCAAAACTTTTTTTGGTCTCACAAAAATTCATGTTACTATAAAACTAAAACTTTGGTTACAAAATGGCACCCCATAAGGAGACTACTAGATCCCTCATCCCCACATAGGGGGATAATAAGAGGATCCAACCAAACAAAAAAACTCCAACTGAAATAGGTACAGAGAAAGAACCAGGGCAAAGACATGACAAGCAAGAACCTAGCAGGTAAAACTGAGCTACATACAGAAACATTAAACGCACCCACAAAGATAGTCCATATAAAACTACTAAACCGACTGTCAGATTCCACTGATCTGTCATCTCCAGTTCCACTGCAGAACAAGTAACAGATGGATCACATAAAAAACCAAGAGTAGAGGAAATAGGACTGCCACTCACTACCTCCTCTCCTGGCATACTGAAACAGCTGCACCTAAATCAGAATGCCATCCAAACAACGAACTGAAAAACTATACCTGGAATTGGAGGACTACCACAATCACAACACTAGGATTCTGTGACTGAGAGCATTTAACCATGGAGCCATGAAATTCTGAGCACCCACAAATAAATGGACATGATCAATGACCAGCAGCTGCATACCTCCAGTGACATCTAAATGAAGGGAGCCCCAAAACCAAGAGAGTATCCTATTCGGAACCACACCATAGCATTTGTCTTTTGAAAAACATGACAAATTAGATGGACCCATAGAAATCCATCATAGGAATTTCTTTTCCATCCACAGACATGTGCTTTTTTTTCTTCTTCTTCTTCGACCTTGCTTCTTTATTCACCCTGAAGTCATCGAATACCTCTGGGTCCAAGTTGCATGAGCTTGTAGAAGAAATCTCATCTGAGTTCCATGTGAGCTTTTGTTGATATTCCAGGGCTAAACCCGTGTCAATCGTCAGTTGCTTCACGCAGTTTAGCTTTGGACTCAACTTGGATAGAAGAAGCTTCCACTCCAAATTGAGCGCCTCATTTCCTCCTACTGGAGAGCAGCAACGCATTTCCGATTTAGGTAATTTGTAGGGATTTCCTTCTCCTTCAGGCCACGCTGCTCCAATAAGGTTACCTACAGACAGATCTACCACAGATTGCCCTTGGTGTACTTCAGTAAAATGTCAAACACCTTGTCTGCTGCTGCATTTCTCGGCTCTGAGTTACATCAGGCTGGGCAAAGACTTTCTGTTGGCGTTCCTTGGACACGATGCCAATCGGTTCCCAAAGAGATTGCAATCAGAGCAGACCATAGGTTTCGCCACATAAATCTTCAGAGCCTTTGGGGTTTCGTCGACCACGATGGTAACCTCCTTCGGAAACATTGTGTCGGACTCAATCTCCACGCAAACTAGTACATCCTTCAGGTAGTTGACTGAAAACTAGCATCATCTAGATCTAGGGGCTTCCCGACTAAACTAGCAACACCACCCAATCTTCTAGACATCCAATGGAGTCCAGGATTCTCCAGGATAATCTAGACCAGTAACTTGGAGAGGGATAGAGGGGGAAGAGGGGATCCAAGTTCCCAATCTTGGGTGACGAAGAGGGAGCCATCCATCATCCAAGGTGCCTCCTCCAATATCCTTTCCCTTTTCGTGGGGGTAGGTAGCTTGACGACGAAGCCCTCTGCTTCCTCTGCTATGATTTTGAATTCACTGCTGGGTCGCCATTGACGTCGGATACAACTGAGAAGTTGGTTGCGGAATGGCTTCCTCCCCGTGAATCTAACTGAGACATACTCACGCCATGACGGGAGCATCTCCTCCTCACTCGAGATCGAGAATCACTTGGTGTCATTACAGATCTCAGGCTCAATAAACTCGACAACAGAGACATCTACACAAAGTATGCCCAATCTACTGGCTGCCAGCCAATCGACCACAGCATCTGATGTAGATGAATCTTGTCCACCACTAGGGGTCTGCGGGATCGAGGAAGAAGCTGATGAGGGATTTTTTGGGGGTGATTTCTCCTGTGAGGCTACTATTCGGGAGGAAGGAGTCCTTTGCTCTCTGGTAGCCACACTTGAGATGCCATGAGGAATCGTAGTCGATTCAATTGGAAGAGCCCCCACCGCCGACGAACCTTCACTCCCTCTAGGGTTTTCCCCCTCCCTCGCCCTCTTCCTCCCCTACCACCTCTTCCTCCCTGAGCCAATCAGTTGACTAATCAGGTCAAACCTTATTCACGAGTAACTCCTATTCCAGGTGAATCCTATGTGTGTGGCCCTATAGGTCCCAAATTACATTAGAAGTGAATGTTATAACTAAATTTTGACATCACAAACAATGAGAGACATCTAGAAACACATTACTTCTAGTCAAGTAAATGGAAAGTTGGAGAACAATTTCAACCTACAATATGTGATTAGTGTTATAGTGTCGTATAGTTCCTTTTGTTGGATCAGATGGTTCTATAAGGGGGTGAATAGAGTTTTAAAACTTAAACAAGAATAGTTGGATCTTTAAATTATATCAATTAGGTACAATTGCTAATAGTTAATTTGATGTCAATCTAAGAAAGCATAGAAAGGATGAGAGAGAATGAAACAAGCACTTGAACAATCTATTTTAGAGTGGTTCCACTCTCCGAATTAGGATAGAGTCATTCTGCTACCTAGAGAGGTCAATCTCTAGGATTTCTTAACCACATATACTCTTTATATTTACTTATAAGAGTTAAAACATATGACCTTCCTTTTTCAGAACAAGGATACCCAGCTTCCCTTTGAGTTCAAGGGAGCCAACAGCCTTACAACCAAGGCCTAACATATCCAAGAGATAGTCTTCTACCTCACTAAGGTCTTACCCACTCTTGCAAGTAGAAGGATGCCTTCACCAAGGAGATCCCTTTCTTGCAACGAGTCTTCAGACTTGAAGGATTTACCCACTCAGCTTCTTGGATTTTCCGCCTTGTCCTCCTCCACTCAAAGAAGCTTGATGAACCTTCTTCTATAGTTTGAAGAAGCTTGCACCTTATCCTTCTCTTGGAGAAGCTTTCACCAACAAGATCTTTGAAGAAAGGGTTTGGGAAAGGAGAAGCTTCAGAGCTTTACAAGCATACAATGAGTTAGCTCTCTCACTCAAGGCATATCTCACTCATAATGATGAATTGAAGTGTAAACAAGAGAGAGAACAAGGCTCAAGTAGACTAGATGCACTCAACTATAGTAACGAGCTTGAACAGCATGAAGGAGAAACCTTTGAATGAACTCTGAGTGGCTCTATTTATAGATGAGGGTGTCCACTAGAGTGTGGGAGCACTTATGAACATTTTTTAGCTATTTGGAGGGTTGCAACAGATATAAAATCAACTTTTGCAACTCTCCAATAGTTAGAATTACTTTTTCTACATTTTCCGTATAGTGCATTTGGTCGAGTTTTAATAAAGATAACATGACCAATCACACTATGCAACAAGACCAATTTAAATCATAGGCTGAGTTTGTCCTAGTTGAAACTCGACTGATCCACATAAATTAGTTTTAGTATGTAGAGGGATTGGTCGTGTTGTATGAGTTTGCAACTCGACCGATCGAGATCATCCTAAAAATCCATTAAGGATAGGTTGAGTTTGTAACTCGATCGATGAACAACCTGTAATGAATTTTACAAAATGATTTCTAAGTGATCAAATGTTCGAATTAAGTGTCCCTAATTTTTTCTCATCTTAATTACAAGTCATATCATCAATACAAATGATTATAAAAATAATATAAGGTGATTTGGAGTGTTTTCCAAAAATACACTATGACACATGGGGCATATTGTGAATGATGTAGATGTAATTTGTCCTTCCTTTATAGTGATATACCCGACTACTTGATAAGAGAGACTACGAAATGCATGGACATTCTCATGTGAGTCAATATATGAGATAGAGCTCACTGTATCTCAAACAGTCTACTCTAGTTCAAGGAACATATATTGAATGTTAGAAGGATGACATTATATCCCTCAATATTAATCTAGATATATGTGACAATAACATTACAAGACAATGACAATATTGATAACTTATAGGGTGTAGTTGTTCTCCAACTCATTCCTATTACTTAGATCATGTGTGGCTAGACATTACTTGTTACAACCCCAATTTTTGGTTCAATTGGTGAGAAATGCAATTTCTCATATTAAAGATAATTGACCAAAGGAATGATATAACTTGCTTTGAGAACATGGATTCCCTTCACAATAGCCTTGACTGGTTGCTTTGTGGGCTTTATTGGCTATTGGGCCCAATATCAAGGAAATTCAATTAGTAAATGGATAATTGAATTTATAAGAAAAGAAATATGTAGAAACCTCTAGAAGGCAAATCCAAAGAGGATTTCGTGCCTCTTGGGTTCCTTGGGTACCAAGGAGTCCAAGGTTGCAAAAAGAAAACAATAAGAAAAGAAAATTTTAATTAAGTTTTCTTTAATAAGAAAGAGATTGAAAATAATGTTGAAATGTTGGAAATAAGTGGGAAAAGGTGTAATTAGGAGAACCTTTGTGGAATTTCGTGTTACAAGGATTCCTAATGACAAAACGAATACCAATGAGGAAAATAAAAGAGAAATAAAGAGAAATCCTCAAAAAGAGATATTTTAATAAACAGGGTAATAAGAAATAATGCATAAAGATGCATCTAGAAGGATAATAAATATCCTTGGAAAGAATTTCTAAATAATAGAGTTTCTTGGGATCCAAGGAGTCCCAATGAAGAAAGAGGAAAGAGAAAATAGCAAATTTGCAAAATAAAAAGATAATGTGATACATTATTAGTGAATTTGTGATATTGATAAAAAGAAAGTATTTTTCCTATTAAATGAAAATAGAATTCGTGCCATTGGAATAAATGGCAAGTAATAAAAGAATAAAAGAAGTTATTTTCGAATTCCTAATGTCTAAAGAATAAAGAAGATTAAAGTAATATGAGAAAGAGAAGGAAATTAGCTTTTCCGTGAAGGAATCACATTCCTTTTAGAAAAGGGCGTGTTTCCCTTTGTTTAAACATCTTGGGACGTTGATACTCACCCCTATATAAGGGGTAGAGTCTAAGACACGAGTTGAAGAGAATCCCAGGCCCTTCTCTCTCTCCCCCCATCTTCCTCCTCGTTCAAACCCTAATAATGAAAGGCAATGTTATCCCCGGAGTACGAGGAACCAACAGGGGGTTTTGAGGGTAGCCTGCTATACCACAGTCCCAGGGAGCAATGTTGCCTTTGAGGCCATACCCTAGAGTAGATGCCACAGCAGCAGCTAGGCTGCAATGATGGATGCAAGAACGTGGTTTGATGGATGATAAATCGACCTCCTTGGCAGAGATCTGGAAGCACCCTGCATGCGCCAGAGCGCGCCGGAGGTAGGGGTGTAGCTTCCGACGTGAAAGGTGGTCCATGAAGGAAGGAGCAGCCGTGCTTGGCTGCAGATCGGCCAGAGTTGCAGAACCAAGTAGGCCCGAAAAAGCCGCTCAACCCACGACCTGTGGGCACCCCCCTGTGCACAGAGACACTACGGAGGTAATGGAATTCACCTGGGGAGTCTTCGGGGTCGGGGCTGAGGAGAAAGGGCCGCAGAAGCCCCTGCTAGGGCGGCCGCGCGCGCCGTCCAGAGGAAGAAGAAGAAGCTCAGAAGCTTTGGACGGTTTTGCCCCTCACGGGCTAAAAGGATGATCAACTTACCCGAGGGCAAGAACGTAATTCGATTATAATTTCCAAATCAAGCGCTTGCATGGATAGGCGACGTGGCGCATCGTGATTGGTTGTGGTAAGCCTTTTATTGCAAAAATCATATCTCATGATTGGTAACTCCGATTAGGACAAGTTATATATGAATTTTGATCAGAAGAATGCAAGGAACCCAATAAAAATAGTTTTATAGCCTGAATCTGATCATAGTTCGAAAAGTAGTGTAACTTATCATCTTTAATGAATTAAAGATTAAGAAACCCTATTTTGATATGATTAATGTGTTTAATAGGGTTTAATGGATCTTTAGAGTTGATATTAATCTGTTAAATGTAAAAAGGGAACATTGAGTTCAAAAAGGAAGAACTTTGCACATGATTAGCCTAATTTAGAGTTTATATGCTTGAAATTGGAAAAGTACATGAAGTTATTATCTTTAATGATTTAACTAAGGAAAAACCCTTAGATTTGATGATAGATGGATGATTCAAGCTGATATTAACTTGTTGTTAATAAAAGTGAAAAGATGATCTTTTTATATAGTTGGTTTAATTTAGGGTTCTATGTACATGAATATGCCTTAATGGGATTAGAAACCCTAATTTATGTTGATATGAATTCTAATGGTTTTAATTGTACAAATAGAAGAATAAAATAGAGATATGATGATTCGAAGATAAATTGAGTATCAAAGATCTTTGATGTGAATTATTTGGATAATTAGTGTTTCCTAGTGTATAAAGGTGGAAATAGTAATAAATAAGGTTCATATATGTGAGTTGAACTATAATGAAATATGAATTGTCAATTTGAAAGAAACCGAAGATGATAATTAGCCTTAATGTTTTGGATATGACCAAAAAGGATAAAGATAATAGTTTTAGTGTAAAAGAAACATATTAGACTTATTTGACATTCAGTTGTGCCTATGATGCAGAAATTAGGGTTTGTGAAGTAAAAGAGCATTAAAAGTGATAAATGCATAATGAAGGCTAAAAACCTAATAAAACCCTAAGGTTGGTCTAGAAATTATAAGGTGGAATCCAAGTTGATCTTATGGATGTTTGAATATGACACTTGGATGTTATGCATTATTTTCAGGATATTGTTGATTGCTTGTTAATTGTGTTGAATGTTAATGCATGGACATCAAGTTACTATGGATCAGGTATGTGGTTACGATTATGAATAACCGCTTAAGGTTTTTCGATGGATTCCTGGATGTTTAATCGCATTGAATGCAACTAAACTGTTGAATGTTTATTTATTTCTTGCAATTATAAAGTGACTATGACTATCATATAATGTATATGCGTTCTAGCTCAATCATTAATCCCCTCTGTGTCGTAATGGCTGACCTAGCACATGGCTACCTAGAGGGTAGGTCCATCAGGTCATGAAAGACTTTGACTGCCTAGAGGGTAGGTCCATCAAGTCACCTTTATAGAGGTACCATATAAGTCCTTACAGGGACAACACAGAGTTGTGGATAGGTATGGATTGAGTAGTTTGGCTTAAAACGTAATCTTCGTTGTTAAATAATTAATTGAATGATTACATGGTTATCATAGTTGCATGATTATCTGTTTCCCCCACATACCAGCTTCGGCTGACCGACGTTTTGTTTGTTGGCGTTTTAGGTACAATGAAAAGAACAAACAGTAAAGTGGAACATGTGATACTAACAGAGAATTAAAGTACCAAGGAGGATTAGATATATTAGTATCGGTGTGGATAGAAGTTTAGAGATCCAAGTTTTCAAAAGGTATGTAAAGAAAAAATTTATTACCATTTTCAGTATAGTCTGTTAGAATTTAATAATTGTTTATGGTTATATGTAGAACCTTTGATCCGGAATTAATGGGTGCGGCTCAACCTCTTGGTCTCCCTTAATTGGGGGTTATCGGGAGGTGGGGTCATAACATTTGGTATCAGAGCTTAGGTTCCTCAGTTAACCATTAATAATTATTAAATTTTACAAACTCCATAGAACCCAAGGGAGTTATTAGAGGAGTATCCGAAAGACGGAGGTGTCTAGAAAGGGATCACGACCGGGGGCTGGCAAGATTTTCCTCCACACCGCTAGTCAGAATACGAGGACTCCCGGACCCGTGTGACCGCCTGGCCAAAGTCTTAGGGTATGAATCGAAATAAGATACCTTTAGGACTTCTCATCTTATTCATCCCTTCTCATCACCAAAATTCTGATAAGGACATAAAGGATTAGGGTTTTCTTTCTTCTCCTCACCCTCTTGAGGTATGGGTAAGGTTAATAATGTTTAAGGAATCCTCCACTAAATTAATGAAAGGCATGTAAATAAGATGTCATGGACATAAGCTTAATAGATTAAGCGCAAAATAAATAATAGATACATGCTTAGGCCGTATGACATAAGATGTCATGTCCTCAGAAGAGACCTGAGGCTAGACCTTCTTGTCAGGAGGATAAGTTAGTCTTGGAGATAGAGATCTCCATTGCAAGTAGAGACCTGGCACATCCTCTGATGATGATGCTAACCCTAACCCTAAGTGAAGGTTAGAAAGAGATGAGGACATGCCTTTGGGATGCCATAGGATCCATGGGTGACCTAGCACCTTTGGCAACCCCAACCCTGGGAAGGGTCGTGCGTGTTAGGGTACATGATAGGTCTTTAGTTGATGATGTTCGTGAAGGACCATAGAAACCCTATGGGCTTGTAGCAGTAGGGCATAGCTGGAACCTAGGGCACGTCGTAGTGCTGAAGGTAGGATGAAACCCTGGGTAAGGAATTATGATGGAGCATAAAGGGTTGTGGATGATCTTGAGCAACCATAAGTGTGAACCTAGGCTTCACCCATGTAGAGAATGCTTTGGAGGTTGATTCTGCATGAAGAGAGGGCCTCTAATGGTGAGGTTTGATGTAGGGTTAGCTCTAGAGAGAGCAGGAAACCCAACAAGAAGGTTGGAAGCCTAAAACCCTAAACAGTGGATGATAATGGTTGCCTCATGATCGATCCCTAAAAGTTGATGATATCTTGGTTGCCTTTAGAGGGACCAACCCTAGAGAATGAAGATGAAGCATCTGGTTCCTACGTGCCTATGGTAGAGATGTTTACCTTCTGAGTTAGGAAGAAGAAAGGTTTAGTAGCAGGTTATGAGGCTCTGTACCTTGTTGGTTGTCCTTAAGGAGGACCCAACACTAAGTGTTGCTTGAGTTGAAAGATGACAAGGAGTGTGTGTCATGCCTTTTTCCATGTTTGGTTTGTAGACAGAGCATGCAGTGAACCTAGGGTTCCTAGGCCTAAGAGGGGAAGTGGTGTACCTAAGGCTCATGATGAGAAGTTGAGTTCCTATAGAAGCAAGCATGGTAATCCTCATGTATAGAGGAAAAAGGGAGCCCCTGAAGTTTAAGGCATGTTTGATGAACCCCCCCCCCACAGCTAGGTTCATGATAAAGAAAGGTATGATCTTGATCCAACATTGAGAAAAGAGGATGAGTATGACCTAGCATGGTTCAGTAGGTGATCTGTTTATGCCTTAATAGCTTGCTAGGGTTAAGTGGGCTCATGTGGATGTAAACCCTAGACCTAAGAGCTTTTGTGACCTTGCTGTCAAGAGATAGTTTTCCTCTCATCCTGGGAGAGGGACACCCTTGATAGAGTGTATATCAGTTGTGGTTAGGTTAAGGTAACCTAAAGAGGTCTCTTAGGACCTTGAGAAGCTAAATGAAAAGTTATGTTATGAGAATGAACCTGTAGATCCATAGATATCCATCTCTAATTGCATAGGAATGTGTTACCATGGAGGTAACCGGTATGGGGCTTGAACAAGGTAGGCAGGTTTCCATGATGCCTATGAACGGATGAGAGCCATTCCATGAATGCAGAAAGAGAGATGATGAAGACTTGGGTAAGGTTCTAAGTGAACATGTACTATAATGGAGAATCCTAAGTCTATCCTAGGGTCAGGTAGGGATAAGACCGATGAAAGTAGGAGTTGCCTAATTCCCCAGTTGCACATGACCATAGGGTCGGGAGGTAACAGCTATCATTGTCTGAGGGCCATGGGTTAGGAGATTGATCACCTTCATAAACTCATGGGGCCCAAAGGGCAGATGAGTAGGGCTTTCTCTTGATGCATGAGGGAAGAGGGATGACCCCAAAAGAGTCGGTACCCTATAGACCTAGATGAGATGACCAAGGATATAAACCTCAGTAGGTTCAAGACTAGTTTGATATCTTGCTATTTAAGATGAAGAGACATATGTGGCACGTTGCAACTTAGATTTAAAGGTGTACTGGAAAGGTGGGGTGTACCATCTCTACTCTTGGAACAGGAAGAACTCTATATTTGGACTGCAGCCAAATGCTTATTTCCTTTTGTTATGGGAGTGAGAGATAAGACATTACGCATGCCATACACCAAGGATAAGAGATGTTTGGAACATTGCCACGAGAAATGGGGATAGAGAATATATCTACCCTGGTAAAGTGAATGATACATGGATGGTTTGTAAACACTAAGAGGAATGAAGTAGTTCCCTTATGAGGATGTTTCTACCATGAGCTATGTGGAACTTACAAGTTATACCAGGTTGAGTTTGATCACCATGATGATGGAATCAGAGAGTGTTCTTATGAAGATGAACATATAGTTGAAGGTGACATGATAAGCGAAATACATGGAAGTGTATGTCTTCAATGTTACCTAATACCTAAGGATGAGAGGTGGTAATGTATGCTTTGGTTAAGACTTGTTTGACTTGAAGCTAGAAGAGGTTGTTTGGCTAACCCTAAGTTTGAAAAGGAGAGGTGTTTGGATAACACTCAGATGTAACAAGATGCGTTGAAAAGTTAAGGGTTGTTTGTTTAGCCAGTCTAGTCCTTGTTGCAATGAAAGAATGGTGGTAGAACCTCAAGTGCACTTCTTTGGAAAAGAAGGTGATGAAACCCTGACAAGAGTGGTTTAGGGTTTCGAAGGAATCGATCTTGAAAGAATCATGACATACATGAAATCATGATACACCATGGAGAATGGCAATAGCACGTTAGATGCTTAAGATGAGGTTGCATGTGGTTTATGGCCATGTAAGACAGGAGGTAAAGGACGAACCCCAGTAACCCAAGGTATCGATATGGAGGACAAAAGAATCCCTGAGAAGGAATGAGAGCACAACACTATGGATGTTGTGATAGGTCTTCCCTGGGCCAAAGAAGGTCGAGATACAATATGGGTTATGGTAGATCGCCTTACCTAGATGACATAAGAAAGAAAGAGTCATGTCAAGGGACAGATCTAGTTGAACTACCCATGAGAGAGATGGTTCAACTACACCATGAAGTGAGTTCAAAGGTTCTTGAGTTTGACCTAAGGGTTCACTTCCATAAAGTGAAAGTGGGTACATGAAGAACTCAACGTTAGTATAGTTTATCACCCCTAACTATGGTTAGTATGATCCAGACTAAAGGGTCTGATGAGAGCATATGTGCTCATTCAGGGTGATAGCTAGAGGCAGTTCTTGTTTTAGGAAAGATGTGATGATGACCACCATAGCCTGTATCGGGATTCTAAGAAGCTCTGTAAGGGAGGTGGTGTCGGTCACCACTTCAGTAAGGTGATGTTGGTGAAAGGACCACATGATGGTTAGAAAAGGACCACATGATGGTTAGAAAAGGGACCACAGTGTGTGTAGATGAAGTCACTTTGATTGTGAAAGGGCTGAAAGGAGCCTAGAGATGATGAGAGTCGTGAGCAGATGCAAAGTAGACTGACATACAAGTTACTGTGGGAGAAAATGTGACATGAAAATCTGACCCCTCTAAGTTATAACTAAGAGAGCTGAGTCCCCGATACATGGGTCCATTAGAGATGGATGGGTGGAGAAGGATAGGTTTGACCCTACCCCTCAGGATAGAGTAATGGGATATGTTTTCCATGTGTCCAATTTAGAGCACTATGTGAGGTACCCCGACCATGTGCTGAGCAATGAACCTAGTGAGCCCCAAGGGAGGCTGAAATGGCCTGAGTCACCTGTGTAGTTTATAGACGCCAGGATGAAAGAACTCAGAGAAAAGAATATGTGATGATAAAGGTTCTTTGAAAATGCCATGAGTACGGAAAAGCCACATAGGGGCCAATGATGGACATGGAAAAGTCTTATCCTGAATTGTTTGTTTGCTTGTTTGAATTTTGAGGACAAAATTCCTATAAGAGGGGAAGGATGTTACAACCCCAATTTTGATATTAATCTGTTAAATGTAAAAAGGGAACATTAAGTTCAAAAAGGAAGAACTTTGCACATGATTAGCCTAATTTAGAGTTTATATGCTTGAAATTGGAAAAGTACATGAAGTTATTATCTTTAATGATTTAACTAAGGAAAAACCGTTAGATTTGATGATAGATGGATAATTCAAGCTGATATTAACCTGTTGTTAATAAAAGTGAAAAGATGATCTTTTTATATAGTTGGTTTAATTTAGGGTTCTATGTACATGAATATGCCTTAATGGGATTAGAAACCCTAATTTATGTTGATATGAATTCTAATGGTTTTAATTGTACAAATCGAAGAATAAAATAGAGATATGGTGATTCGAAGATAAATTGAGTATCAAAGATCTTTAATGTGAATTATTTGGATAATTAGTGTTTCCTAGTGTATAAAGGTGGAAATAGTAATAAATAAGGTTCATATATGTGAGTTGAACTATAATGAAATGTGAATTGTCAATTTGAAAGAAACCGAAGATGATAATTAGCCTTAATGTTTTGGATATGACCAAAAAGGATAAAGATAATAGTTTTAGTGTAAAAGAAACATATTAGACTTATTTGACATTCAATTGTGCCTATGATGCAGAAATTAGGGTTTGTGAACTAAAAGAGCATTAAAAGTGATAAATGCATAATGAAGGCTAAAAACCTAATAAAACCCTAGGGTTGGTCTAGAAATTATAAGGTGGAATCCAAATTTATCTTTTGGATGTTTGAATATGGCACTTGGATGTTATGCATTATTTTCAGGATATTGTTGATTGCTTGTTAATTGTGTTGAATTTTAATGCATGGAGATCAAGTTACTATGGATCAGGTATGTGGTTATGATTATGAATAACCGCTTAAGGTTTTTCGATGGATTCCTGGATGTTTAATCACATTGAATGCAACTAAACTGTTGAATGTTTATTTATTTCTTGCAATTATAAAGTGACTATGACTATCATATAATGTATATGCCTTCTAGATCAATCATTAATCCCCTCTGTGTCGTAATGGCTGACCTAGCACATGGCTACCTAGAGGGTAGGTCCATCAGGTCATGAAAGACTTTGATTGCCTAGAGGGTAGGTCCATCAAGTCACCTTTATAGAGGTACCATATAAGTCCTTACAGGGACAACACAGAGTTGTGGATAGGTATGGATTGAGTAGTTTGGCTTAAAACGTAATCTTGGTTGTTAAATAATTAATTGAATTATTACATGGTTATCATAGTTGCATGATTATCTGTTTCCCCCACATACCAGCTTCGGCTGACCGACGTTTTGTTTGTCGGCGCTTAAGGTACAATGAAAAGAACAAACAGTAAAGTGGAACATGTGATACTAAGAGAGAATTAAAGTACCGAGGAGGATTAGATAGATTAGTATCGGTGTGGATAGAAGTTTAGAGATCCAAGTTTTCAAAAGGTATGTAAAGAAAAATTTTATTACCATTTTCAGTATAGTCTGTTAGAATTTAATAATTGTTTATGGTTATATGTCGAACCTTTGATCCGGGATTAATGGGTGCGGCTCAACCTCTTGGTCTCCCTTAATTGGGGGTTATCGGGAGGTGGGGTTGTAACATTACTCTTAGGTCATGTTGTTTTGTATATTTGCATCTTTTGACTTGAACTTGGACAAGCTAGGGCTTGATTGATTTGATCTTTTTCATGTACCTAATGCCTGAAGTCAATCTCAAACAAACATATTAGATACATATGAATGGATAAGTCATTATCAAAATATGGACAATGTATAGAACTTAGGTCAACATTCTCTCCCTTTTGACAATGACAAACCATTCCTCAACATATTGAAAAGGATATGAAATTTAACCCTATCTTTGAGAAAGGATGCGAGAGTTAAACCTTTACCATGTGAACTGCAATGGAATTCATGAATGAACAATGTGAATTTTTCACCCTCAATTCATGCTTACCTAATCCTACATGATTAGTAATTCCACAAATAACCATAGCACATATACATACTATATGGTCCTCTAGCAAGTCACATGATAAGTACATAATTGACAAGAAAAGGATCATATAAGAAATAAATCAATATGGTTGAGAGCACTTCTCCCCCTTTGTCATATAAAAAAGGTAGGGAGGTAGAAGAGCTAAAAAGCATGAGTCTTCTCTACAAACACAAGATAAAGTAATCAACCACATAAATCACACATCAAATATAGACGAAGCACAAAGATACAAGCAATCTAATGTCATAATCAAAATATGGGATAACATACCACAAACTCATAAGATATAGTCAACCAAAGAGTTATGGTACATAAGATTAAGATTAAAACACTAAACATGTTTCCACTAAATGAGCCATAAACCAACGATAAAACAACAAGATGATAAAATAGTACGGCTCAGATATAGTGCCGAAATGTCTTAGTACAAAAAAGTCTAAAAAGCTAGATATTATAAGCACCAAAAGACTAAAGAACTAAAATACATAGGTGATATCTATGCTATCTATGTCAACGAGATCATCATCAACATCAACATCATTGTCAGCCTCAGGCTCATAGTCCTCATCACCATATGAAGGTGCAGCAGAGACAACAACATCAACACTTTCATCCCTAGAGGAACCGGTGAAGTCGTCATCAAAACCATCATTGTATCCATCATCCTGTATAGCCATGCATCTCCTCATCAGTAGGAGGACCAAAACCATGACCGGGCCATCTGCCATTCTGCTCAGCCCAAGACATACCAAGATCATATAAAGCATTTTCTTGGTCAAAGGAGTGATCAAAAGTCCCAGGGCGAGCAAGCAAGGTGGAAGTAGGTCCAGCAGGCAGATCCAGTGGAGGAAGCACACTAGGGGAAGGTCCACCATCAATAGTAGGGTTGGCGATAGAAGCAGCAGGTGGAGGGGTTGGGTAGAAGTTATTGTAAGCAGAAGAAGCATAATCACCATTTGGGTATAGCTGGTAGGAGGGGTTGGGATGGCTACATGTTAGATTCATGTGGGACATGATCTGGCATATGTCCTAGTAGAGATGATCCTAAACATGAAGGTTATACGTCTGTTGCTGTATCTGAGAAAGAGGCACAGTTAGGTAGGGGTGGTGGTGGAGGTTCCTAGGTGGAGGTAGAGGTGGAGGCTCCAGGTGTGGTATGAGAGGTGGGAAGGAAATTCTTCTTGATCGTGGTCTCACTGATGCAGATACCATTCCGACTTGATTTGTAATGAAGATAATGGAAAAGGGACTTTTGAGTTGCAAAGGCAAAAAGACCACATATAAAGGTAGGGTAGGGGTGGGTACCACGGGTGTTCTTCCCGGAGTCAAAGTAGGTCATGTAGTATAGAATGTATCGAGACCACTTGACTCTGATGTTCTTCAAAAGACATTACATGATTACAACTGTGTTTTCTGTAGTTAGCAACAAATGCAATTAAACAATTTTTGAGAGCCATGAAAGAGGATGGAAAGGTTGACTTCTTCCTATAGGGTACCTGAGGATTATTCAAAAACTTGTGAATATCAAGGAGAGTAAGTTCAAAGCTTTTGTATAAGGCCTCAGGATTGAGCAGGTCATAATAATCAGGATAGTCTACCCTCCATGTGTTGGTAACCCCAGTTCCATTGAAATAGACATTCAAGGAATCTTCAGAGATGGTAAATTTTGTACCGACAATCATGGAAGTTAGAATAACCTGAGTATTAGGAGGTGGCACTATTTTGTTGTAGTTCCATTTGAGATTCACATAGAACTCATGGACTGCCTTAGTGCTATTTATGGAATTGTGGAAGAACTGGCATTTTATGCACAAAGTACCTAGGTTATGGGAAGAAAACAACTCCACAACCTTCTTGATAACTATCATTTTGGTGAGACGAGGCTCAAACAAAGCTCTAAAGGGAAAGGGGTTCCTAGGAAGGATATCCTTATAGATATTTAGGGCTTTGTAGGAGACAAAGGAGGTTCCATCAAAGGGTAGGAGATAAGGATTAGATGAAGACGAGGTTGCTCCACCTGGGATGACTCTCTTTCTTCAATTGGATGCCATGGAGACAGATTGAGAAGTAAAAACAATGAAAAGAAGGAGAGATCATCACCCAAGTGGTCTAGCCACCTAGATGGGTGTGGGAAGAGGCAAGGGAGAGGATGCGCAGACCTAGGGTTGGAGGTTAAGAGGGATGGAGGTCATGATCGGTCGACTCTTCTCTAGTTGAAAGGGAGAAAAGTCAGTCGATACCCCTTTTAAGTTTGGTCTAGCCCGTCAGTTGGTTCAGTTATGAGATTTGGAAACTTGACCGATCGACATTTTCACAAGACCTCATCCAAGGGATCGGTTGAGTTTGGAATTTGATCAATCAATAAAAGATGAAATTTTAATTCCCAACCTCTAGAGTGCTAATTGAATTCATTTCTTTGGCCTATTATGTATTTTAGACATATTAAGGCACATTTCACTCATCACATGATACTATTTTGTGATAAAACATTCATTTGTAAAAAAATACCCAAAACAAGTGAAACGAGGCATGAAAATATGATAACTATAACACATAGGAAGCAAGAGATTATCAATTTTAAGCAAGAAACATATAAGTAAGATAAAAACTAGCTAGAAGGTATGTCAATATCATCAAGAGTAGTGATAGGTAGTTTTGATCTAATAAAAGAAAATTGTTCTCTAGCTAGAGGTTTAATGAAAATGTCCACAAGATGATTCTCTGTATCCACATGTGTGGTATAAATATCCTTCTTGGAAATGGGGTCACAAATAAAGTGATGATGGACCTCTTTATGTTTAGCTCTACTATGCAATATAGGATTGTAAGACAGGTTAATTGCACTAGTATTATCACAATAGATAGGAGGAGAATCAAAATGAATGTTAAAGTCTTGGAGCATTTGCTTCATCCATATGACTTAGGCACAACAACTTGTAGTTGTAATATATTTAGCCTCGGTAGTTTAAATATCCACAATGCTTTATTTGTTAGAGAACCAAGAAATTAGGCATGGTCATAGGAATAATCAAGTGTCACTTATGCACTTTCTATCAATCAAACAACCTACATAATCAGCATCACTATAACTCGTAAGAGTAAAGTCTCTTGGCTTATTATACCATATTCCAAAATTTTGGGTTTTGGCTAGACACCTCAAAATCCTCTTAATTACTATAAGATGTGATTTATGAGGACTTGACTGAAAGTGAACACACAAGCCAACATTGAATATTGTATCAGGTCTAGAGGCAGTTAAATAATGTAAACTTCCAATCATACCTCTATAGAGCTTCTCATCTACCTTTTCTCCTTGCTCATCTATGTCAAACTTGGTGGTGTTTGACATGGGGGTGTCCATTGGCTTAGTGTTCTCCATTGCAAAGTGCTTAAGTAGTTCATTGGTATACTTGCCTTGCTTGATGAAGTTCCCATCTTTGGTTTGTTTGATTTGAAAGCCAAGGAAGAAAGTAAGCTCCCCCATCATGCTCATCTTGAACTCACTCTACATAGGAGCACTAAACTCCTTGCAAACATCAAGGTCAGTTCCGCCAAAGATAATATCATCAACATAAATCTAAATGATCAAGAAACCGCTAGAAGTGTGTTTTAGAAAAAAAGGTAAAATTGACTTTTCCCATGATACAACCATTGTCTAGAAAAAAAATTCTTTAGTTTCTCATACCAAGATTGATGTGCTTGTTTGAGACCATAGAGATATTTTTGTAACTAATAAACATGGTTAGGCAAGTTATCATGTTCAAATCCTAGAGGTTGAGCAACATATACTTCCTCCTCGATTGTACCATTCAAAAACACACTTTTAACATCCATTTGATAAAGAAGAAAATTCTTATGACTAGAAAAAGAAATCAACATTCTAATTAACTCAAGTCTAGCTACATGTGCATATGTTTCATTAAAATATATGCCTTCTTGTTGATTGTATCCTTGAGCAACTAACCTTTCTATGTTTCTTATCACTTTTCACTTTCATCAAGTTCACTCCAGTAGACATACTTTGTGCCAATGATCTTTCTATCACTTGGTCTTGGTACAAGAGTCCACAATCAGTTCTTCTCAAACTATTCCAACTCTTTTTGCATGTCTAGGATCCATTCATCATCCTTGAGAGCTTCTTTGACATGTTTTGGTTCAAGTTGAGAGATGAAGGTGTTTTCTACTTCTTCTTTGTTGTAGGCAGCCCTCATCTTCACCCTTTTAAACAGATTTACTATGATGAGCTCTTTAGGATGATGCTTTGAAAAGTGGGGGGTTGGATCCTTCTTTTCTTCTTCTTTTTCTGCTTCATCACCTAACACCTCTTTTACTTTATCAACAATGTTGATTTCTTTTAAGGGAGGAATCACCTCATTTGCAACATCATCGTTATCAATTATTTTTGGAAATAGAGGGTTAGTCTCAACAAATATAACATTGATAGATTTTTGTACTTTACACAATTCATTGTTAAATACTATATAAGCCTTGCTAGTAGTACTATAGCCAAGAAAGAAAGCCTTGTAAGACTTCAGATTAAACTTGTCTAGGGAAACCTTGGTTTTAAAAAAAACAAGGACAACCAAAAACATGAAAGAAATCAATGGAAGGCTTTCTACCATGCCATAGATCATAGGTGGTTTATTTTAAAAATAGGTGAGTAAAAACCCAGTTTTGCACAAAACATGAAGTACTAACAGCTTCTGACCAAAACTTCTTTCGAGTGTCATACTCTAGAAGCATAGTCCTAGCCATTTCCTGTATTGACATATTCTTTCTTTCTACAACCCCATTTTTTTTAGGTGTTCGACATGAAGAAAAGTTATGTGCATACCCAAATTCCTTACAAAACCGTCCAAATAAATCATTTTAAAATTCTTCCCCATGATCACTACGGATAGAAACAATCTGGAAAGAAGCTTCATTTTCAACTCATTTGCAAAAAGTTGAGAAAATATCGAGAGTGTCACTTTTTGAAATAAGAAACAAGGTCCAAGTATATCGATAAAAATCATCGACAATCATAAGACAATACTTGCTACCACAAAGCAATTGTGTATGCATTGGTCCAAATAGATCGGTGTGAAAAAGCTCAAGAACTATTTTGGTGCTAAGGACTCCTTTGGATTTGAAGGAGGACTTGGTTTGTTTTCCTTGGGTACAAGGTTGGCATTCCTCATCCTTTTCAAAATTCAATTTAGGAAGTCCCTTCACAAAATCCTTTTTGCTCAACTTATTCATTTGATGCATATTTACATGACCAAGCCTACGGTGCCATAAAATATATCATTCGAAATGGCAACAAGACATCTACCCGAAATAGGTTTAATAGATTCAAGAACAATAATATAGAGATTACCATTTCTAGTTCCCTTATATATAACATTGTAGGAGAGGAAGTCTAGAAGTAAGTATTCAAGTGAGGTAAAAAGAACAAGATAACCATTTTCACAAAGTTGACTAACACTCATTAAATTGTGATGTAGGCCATCTACAAGAAGTACTTTCTTGATGAAAAGTGAATCACCTACATCACCCTTACCTATCACCTTACCCTTATTGTTGCCACCAATTGTAACCTACCCTCCTTTCTTCTTTGTCAATTGATTGAAATGGCTGATTTCATTGGTCATGTGTTTTGAGCAGCCACTATGAACAATCCACTATCATTTTACCTGCAAGAAAGAAAGATGTCAGTTCCCAACTCAAATATTGGAATCCAGAGTTACCTTGGGGACCTATTTCATCTTTGGGTTGGTCCCCTTCTCTCTGTATGAATAATAAGTAGAATAATATTCATCACTCTTGCAATGAATAAACAATAGGGTTCTTAGAGCCAGAGGACTCTCCATGGAAGATAGGAGGACCCTTGCTCTTTTTCTTATGCTTTCCTTTTCTCTTGCTCTTTGGAGCTCCCCATACATATCCCAGACCACTTTTACCATCTTTTTTGGTAGAGTGATCTAGAACTTCATTAAGGGATTTCTTCCCCTTGAGGAATTCTTACAAGGAAGCTCTTAGTTTTTTATTATTATCACTAAGAGTAATGACAATAGAATATAAGCTAGTAAGACCATCTTGTGCATGAAGTAAGTTGGATTCCAAATAGAGGGCTTTCGTAAGATAAGAATCTTTCTCTAAAGTAAGACTAGCAACTTCATGACTAGGCAACTTGAGTAAGCAACTTAGCTGTGACAACCCTAATTTTTCACTCTCCTCCTTTGTAACCTTTCTCTATCTTTAGGTGACCTACTACACAAGTTAACGATAACTTGGTAATTGAAGTGTGAATCACTCCCCCCGTCTTGGAGGCATCAATGATCAATTTTGCAACGTACGACTTAAATTGGAAATAGTGAAGTTGAAGTCATGCTTTAATGATTTACCATATTATAACAAAAGTTTGACCTCATTAATGTGATCCCCTTACTTGTTAATGTACATCATACTGTGGAGTTTTTAATTTTGAATCTAACAACTCAAAAATCGCCCCCATCAGACTTATACTTCACAAGTTATGTCCATTTTTTTTCCATGCTTAGTCTTTTTTTGGCAAAACTTAAACACCGTTGGGCTTTGGATTGGCCTACTTGGGGCCCAAATCTAAGTCGAGACCCACCCATTGCACCCCTTCCCTTTCCACTTCAGGAAACGATCAAAGGGATAGAAGCTTCTCTTCTTCTCCCCCTCCCGATCTGGCAATGGAGGTAACCCAAATAAACCCCTCGAGTAGTAAACCTAGCCCCCCCCCCCCCTCTTTCTCCTTACTCCACATCTCTGATGTTTCTTGCCGTCAGCTTCTTTTTCATTCTCCCTTCTTCCTCCTTTATCCTCCTCGTTCTAACGCTTGCTCGACAACTCCTCCAGGAAGAGTCTTCCTGCCGTCACCCACGCCAGAACAGTGGGGAAGGGCGTTGCGGCTCCTCACCTCACGAGCACCAGCAGACGATTCCGGGAAGCTCTCCGGGTCCGCGAACCCTAGAATTTTGAGAGGAGAACCACGATGGCTGCACCGACCCCTCCCCTCCTGCCCTCCATGGAACTGCAGGGGCAGAGGTGGCGCTAGGGCGGATTGCCGCTAGGGAGTTCGGTGTCTCTCCCCGCCCCCAAGGGTTGCTGCAGGAGGGTTGCCGCCGCCGTCGCGCCAAACTACTGGCTGCGAGCTCGAGCTCCAAGCGGAGGTCGCCGCGTTCAGTTGGGGGGGGAAACGAGCCCCTGTTCGCCCTCTGTTCCATACAGAGGTTCCGATGGGAAGAGGAGTGGGGAAAAAGAGGGCGGCCTCTTAGGCTCGGACCAGCTAGACTGGAGGTCGAATAAGCAGATCCGTGGCCCGCAGATCCGTGGGCGGCCAAGGCCCAGGATACTAAATAGACCCAATTCAAGTCTAGCTTAAATAAGGTATAAATCCTCTTTCTCCTTAAGTTCAAAATCGATTCTTTGAAATGTGATAACTTGGCAACTCTTGGGTCAAAATCGACGTTATATATATTAAAATGCATCTGCTCCACGAGGTATACTTGATGAGCTTGGTTTCAGAACTTCAATCCACGTGTAGTTCTTCTAGTTTGATAAAACATGCAACATTGACCATGCTTGACCACATGTACTGTAGGACTATGTTCAATATTGAGATCTTGATGCTTGTCCTACCCCCGAATCATCATAGCAGTAACTTAGGGTTACTTTTGAGCATGGTGAATGTCCTAATCATCATCTTTGATCTATAGTTAACTCAATTGTCATCATGCGACTTGCTTTTGGACTTTAATGATGTATTGGCCCTAAGTTTCTAACCTTGATCTTAAACGACATCAAATCTCTAACCAACTTCGAATGTAGTGTTGCGTAGCTCTTCAAAACACTTTGAATCCTCTAATTGTTATGTTGCTCAATAGGGCACCTAGTGGATGCATATGACTCAAATCCTCTAGCCACGACCTAGTTTGCCCCAATATAGCTCGCTTTGTGTTTCTTGTGCTCTGATAATGCCATGAATCGTAAACTTATGTTTTGTCCACTTAAATCAGATTATTCTCTCATCTAATGATTCCTTGACGTGGTTGTCCTTGCATAATCCTGATGTTGATCTCTAATGGCTTAAGTGACCCATGTTGATGCTAGCTTGCATGTTGTTAAGATTGGACTAGTATGCCTAGTTCCTAATGAGCTTCCACTCATATGGGTATATGATTCTAAATGTTCATACATTGTTGATCTAAACCATTCATTATGCTTGTTCCTATACTTTGAGGATCACTTGAACTCTATTGCACTATTTGTGAGCCTTTTGACCATGTTATGTGCATTAGTGACTCAAGTCTTGGGATGCACACATAAGACACATGGAACCTCATAATGACATGAGACTTAAACCTTGCCTCTATTATGACCCCAACACCTCTCACAAGATCAACCGATGGAGTAATAAGTAACTAGAACTTAATCATGACATCAACCCTAAAATGTAACTAAGTTAGGGTTAATGATGAGAATCAAATATATACATGCAATCTTATTGTTATTCAGGTGTTGCTTATGGATAGTTGGACATGAAGTTAAGTTAAGAATATCCAAATTGGGTATGGGCCTTATCTAGTTATATGATTCCCGCTTTCTTGCTTGAAATGATATGTATTGTATGCTTGATTGACTACTTGTTCAATATTGCCATGTAGCATTTGTTGGTAAGTATGCCCATAGAGCAAGTCATGTGATGATTGTAATGGGATACTTTGTAAATGATTTGAATAATAATAAAGACAATTTCTGATCTATATGTTTAAACTATTTTTGAGATGTCTAAAGAATGATTTTACTCAATGACGTATGCTTTTAGGTTAAGGACCTAAACGATGAGATCATACAGATGTTAAGAGTATACATTCTTGTTTGGTCTCTAGTCGGTTGTTATTGTGGAAATAACCATAGACATCAATAACACTGAACACTAGATTGTGTGTTGGTTGATGACAGAATCTCATTAGTCATGATATAATGATATCAAACCAAGCACATAGGTACTTGTTAGAGAACAAGGTGCCAGACAGACCCACCGTGAGAGTGACACATGGAACCATGACTTGGTAGTCACAGTCAGCTCTCATAGTGATGGTGGTGAGTGTGATTCTTAGACCTGAAATCACTACACTCAACACATGTCGTTGGGTACACTTTGACATCATCAAATGCAGTCCTGAAACATGGGTTGTTATAAAGGTGATGATTGGGTGGTTTTGACACATGGGGTTTTTGAGGGGTGAGTGATAGATATGGGATTTGTCCCTCCTGAGGGAGTTTGATATCCTTGGCCACTTGATGAGTAGGATTGAGAAAGGCATGCGCATGCACGTGTGAATCAATATGTGGTATTGATGTCACACACATCTCACCCAGTCTGCTCTGAGATCAAGGAAATGAATGAATGTTGACAGGATGACTGTTCCATGCCTCGAGTTCATTCAGGATATCAGTGACAAAGGAATTATACATTCACTGTAACACCATTCACAGATTGTAGGATTGAAAGTTGTTCTCCAACTTTCTATTTCACTTGGGTAGCACTGATGTGTGACTAGGCACAGCTCTTTTCTTGTGAAGTCATAAGTGTTATGGACTTTCACTACCAACGTGAAATGGACCTGTAGGGTCACATACATAGGATTTAACCTGGAAGATGAGTTTTGTCCACAAGCAATGTTTAGATTGATTACTAAAGGAGTTTAGTAGTTCAATTAAACACTCAATTAATCGATAGCTCAATATCATAATGTTCAAGGTGTTGGACGCATTGATTGGAGTATCAGATTTATTGAAATCGCAATTGACTGATTTTGCACAATCTGCACTCCCAACTGATCGGCTCATGAGATGAACCGATCAGCTGAGCTTGGTGAACCAGTCGGCTCAAGTGTTGAACCGATCAGCTCAAGATCAGGGTGAACCGATTGCTTCAAGTGTTGAAACGATCGATTCAACTGGTGCAATCGAGCAAGTTGGGAAAGTAAGATTGGTGAGAATTTTCCTTTCGTTTCAATTATCCAATTTGATTGGGAAATAGGATTCGTATTCGATACCAATTAGAAACAAAAGAAGGAAAGTCAATCGGGAACTGATCAGGAACCCCAACCGACCGGTTCAGGAGCGAACCGACCGATTCAAGGGTCCCAACCGATCGGTTGAGGTGTCAACCGACCGATTCAGGTCCCCAACCGACCGGTTCAGTTGTGAAATGATCGGTTCAGGTTGTGAGTTGGTTGTTTTGTGGAAAATCTCGAACCCTTCTACTCCTGCTTTTAGTCCCATATTGCCGGGGACAGAGAACCCTGTCCCATGACCCGCCTATATATAGGGGTATTGGGGGCTTCTCAGAGTACAACTCAGTGTAAGCCGGTTTCTCTGCAAAGTTGTCGTTCTCTCTGGTTTTGGTAACCGAGAGAGCCCGAGCAAGTGCTACCCAAAAAGGGAGGCACAACAAGGGAAAGACAACTGCAGTTGCAACTGGCAGCAGGAGAGTGTGTTGGCGACTAGTACACCAACAGGAGGGTGTGACTCCTTTCGGTTCCTTGTGCGACAAGGAGATCGAAGTTCCAGGTGGTCCGTGTGGACGACTGCAGAGGCGGGAGACCTCTGTCGCTCGGAGGACAACTGTCAATCCCGACAGTCCCAGTGAGACTAGGAGTCTTCAGTCCCGGTGTGACCAGGAGCTGCACAGACACCGTCCAAGACCGTAGGTGAAGACCACGCAAGGCGCGGGGTACTGTCGACGAGCAAGCCTCGGGACAAGGTATGCATCCACAAACCATCTTTCCTATTCTATAGACGTTGACGCGATTCCTTTTGTTTTGGGTTTTGGGGAGAAAATTTTTGTTTCCGCTGCTTCTCTGCCTCCTCTAAAACCCAACAGTGGTATCATAGCCACGTCAACTGTTCTATATTTTAGGATTATCGATATGATCGATTTTGGTTTGTCGCCTTTATTTATTGCATGCAATGCGAATAATATCGGCTTTATACATGTCCAATCCACAAATCCCAAATATACATATATGATATGTAATATTAATGCACTCGATACGCGTCACCCTTAAACGAGTTTTGTGGTGGATGTGTAGCATGGTTATGGCCTATAAACCCCGATATCTGTGTGTGGTTGTATGTGGTTGCTTGCATCTCGGTCTGTGCACCGATTTCCTTTCTCCTATTCCTGATGTAACTTGAAATAATTTGAGAATTCTTCTCCTACTTTGCTCCCTCCGAATGTAACTCGGGGTTTCACAATTAAATTGTAAATAGGATAGATTTTATTTCCTATTATGTCAAAGAACGGTGGACGACCTGAGACGATCGATTCAAGGCGTGAACCGATCGGTTGGTGATCCAGACGACCGGTTCGAGGAGCCAGACAAGCGGGTGGCGACCTGAGGAGATGCACGACGATCGGTGAACCGACCGGATGGAGGCGCCAGTCGATCGGCTGGTGGCACCCGAACAACCAACCTGATGGCGAGCCGATCAATCATGGAGATGAGCTGATCAAACCCAGAAAGGCAGGCACATATTTCATCTTGTACAGGTTGCATGTGATGTAGACCTAGATGATCGTGATTCCTCTTGGCTCGAGGATTCACAATAGGATGGTCATAATCATTGCTTTTTATCGTTTTGCATGTTTTCTGTGGGATATAGCATGTATATGATACTTACTATATATTGTGGTGATTGGATATGTATATGTATATAAAAACCAAATCCCTCATTAAAATATTAAGTCTTACACGCCTTCCATTAGCGACACACATGGAAAACTTGATCGACCAAGCGTAGGTTACGCCAAAGCGTGGTGCGCCGTCTATCTTGTGGAAGTGTGAAGGGTTGACATGTAGGTTCTACCAAAGCAGGGTGCATGTTTATCGTGTCGGCTTTTGGGTTAGACTTAACTAATGATTCTTAGAGCGTCTAAGCCCAGAGGCACGAAATGTTCATGACAAGGTGTTGCGCATGTTCATTCATCAAGAGTTGCATATGATGCAATTGGCATGATGACCTACCTAAATAGTCAAGATTATGGGCGATCAGCCAAAGCTGACTCATGACTTGATGAAATATGGATCTTGACCCACTAGAAGATTGTACGCTGCAATCTTCCAAATTGATGGTGAGGGCTATCAATTTGAGTCAAAATAGTGGGAGCGGTAATTAATTAAAGGCCTAATTAACTATCGTCAAATTTTATTCAAATCAAATCAAAAGGGTTTTGACAAATGCAAATTTTCTCTTATAGAATGGCAAAAGAATCATCTTTTAAAATGGGCAAATTAATTGAGAATAAATTCTATAACTGGTTGAGGACTGTGAGAAGGGTTCTGCACAATCCAGATATACCATGAGCCTTAGAATCTACTCTACATACGCTTAATGCGTTGGTGAAGAAGAAAGAAAGTTCATTGATAGAGATCAATGGAACGAAAGGTGAGGGTGAGAAGGGTTCTCTCGCCAAACCAATTTCTTCTACATGGAGAGGATGGAGGGAACGATGGAAGAAGAAGTCGGAGATAGAGATCTCTACTTCTGGTGTATACGTGATAGAGATTAACTTTACTACTTCTTCGTCATGGGTACTTGATACCGGATGCGGATCTCACATTTGTTCAAACGTGAAGGATCTTAAGAGAAGTAGGCCTTTAGGGAAAGGCGAGGTTGAACTACGTGTTGCCAATGGGGCAAGAGTTGCCGCCAGTGCCGTAGGAACCTATGAGTTAACTCTACCAAGTGGGTTAATAATAGAGTTGAAGAACTGCTATTATGTACCTGCCATAAATAGGAATATCATTTCCGTCTCTTGTTTGGACAAAGATGGATTTGAATTTCTTATTAAGAATGGAAAATGTTCCATTTCTAAAGATGGGATCTTTTATGGCAGTGCCCCAATGTCTTATGGTCTATATTTGATAGACTAGGAGACAAGTGTATACAACGTAAACACCAAAAATCAAAAACTCAACGACTCAAACAAAACATATCTCTGGCATTTTTGTCTAGGGCACATAAATGAGAAGCGCATTTCTAGACTCCATAAAGATGGTTATCTAGACTCTTTTGATTATGAATCAATAGAGACATGTGAATCTTGTTTGTTGGGCAATATGACCAAGACTCCCTTTTCAGATAAAGGTGAGAGAGCTAGTGATCTATTAGGACTCATACATACTGATGTATGTGGGCCTTTTAGAACTAATGCCATAAATGGGTATCAGTACTTCATTACCTTTACTGATGACTTCAGTAGGTATGGCTATGTGTACCTGATGAAACATAAGTCAGAAACCCTTGAAAAGTTCAAGGATTTCATGAATGAAGTACATAACCAACTTGGTAAAAGTATTAATGTACTTCGATCTGATCGAGGTGGAGAATACTTAAGCCAAGAGTTTGAGGACCTTCTGCGAGCCCGTGGTATTGTATCACAGTGGACTCCGCCTGGAACACCACAACATAATGGTGTGTCTGAAAGAAGGAATCACACATTGTTGGATATGGTGCGATCAATGATGAGTTTTACTGATCTTCCAATTTCCTTCTGGGGTCATGCTCTTGAAACCGCCGCGTTTACACTTAACCGTGTACCATCTAAATCGGTTCAAAAGACACCATATGAGATATGGACCGGAAAGCGTCCCAATTTGTCTTTTATGAATATTTGGGGTTATGAGGCTTACATCAAGAAAATGTTTCCTGATAAGCTTGGACCCAAATCCGATAAATGTTATTTTGTTGGATATCCCAAGGAAACCAAGGGGTATTATCTATACCACCCTACTGACAACAAAGTGTTTGTTGCCATGGATGCTGTATTCCTAGAGAAGGAATTTATTTCCAAAGGAAGCAGTGGGAGGAATATAGAGCTTGAAGTGGTTCAAGCCCAACAAGAAAACATTGAACCGGTAGATGTACCAAAGGAAAATGCAGATTCACAAGGTGTTGTGGAATCTCAGTCTCCTCAGGTAACACAAGGACCTCGTAGATCTAGTAGGACCCGCCTTGAACCTGAGAGGTTTGGATACCTTGTGACTCAGAGAGGTGGTGAGTTGATCATAGATGATGATCCAACTACCTATGTAGAGGCTATGGAGGGACCAAATTTTAAGAAATGGCTTGAAGCCATGAGATCCGAGATGGAATCCATGTACTCCAACAAAGTATGGACTTTGGTGGAACCACCCAAAGGGGTAAAACCCATAGGGTGCAAGTGGGTCTTCAAGAAGAAGACCGACATGGATGGCAATGTGCAAACTTATAAAGGCAGATTGGTTGCGAAGGGATTTCGACAAGTTCAAGGTGTTGACTATGACGAAACCTTTTCTCCAGTTGCCATGATTAAGTCCATCAGGATCATGCTTGCTATTGCAGCTTATTATGACTATGAGATTTGGCAGATGGATGTTAAAACCGCATTCCTTAACGAGAATATAAATGAGGATGTGTACATGACACAACCTGAAGGTTTTGTAGATCCAAAGAATGCCAATAAAGTTTGTAAACTGCAAAGGTCAATCTATGGATTGAAGCAAGCATCTCGGAGTTGGAATCTTCGATTTGATGAGGAAGTCAAAGTGTTTGGGTTTACTCAAAATGAAGATGAACCTTGTGTGTACAAGAAGGTTAGTGGGAGCTCGACCACATTCCTCATATTGTATGTGGATGACATACTTTTGATGGGGAATGATGTCTTAGCCTTAGAGAAGGTAAAGACTTGGCTTGGGAATACTTTCTCAATGCAGAACTTAGGAGAAGCATCCTACATCCTAGGAATTAATATCTACAGATATAGATCTAGAAGGCTTCTCAGACTAAGTCAGAGCACGTACATCGACAAAGTGCTGAAGCAGTTCAACATGGAGAACTCAAAGAGAGGCAACATCCCCATGCTACATGGAGTCACAGTCTCTAGAGCTCAATGCCCCCAATCTTGTGAAGAGAGGGAGCGTATGAATGAGATCCCATATGCATCAGCCATAAGATCCGTCATGTATGCTATGTTGTGCACACGCCCAGATGTCTCGTATGCTCTCAGCATGACGAGCAGGTACCAGTCAGATCCCGGGGATGCTCACTGGACAGCCGTGAAGAACATCCTCAAGTACTTGCGAAGGACTAAGGATCAATTTCTTGTGTACGGCGGCGAGGAAGAGCTGGTTGTAAAGGGTTACACTGATGCAAGCTTCCAAACCGATAAAGATGATTACATATCGCAGTCAGGATTTGTGTTTTGCCTTAATAATGGAGCTGTGAGCTGGAAGAGTTCCAAGCAAGAAACAGTTGCTGATTCTACTAAAGAGGCCGAGTATATTGCTGCTTCACATGCAACAAAGGAGGATGTGTGGATCAGGAAGTTCATTTCTGAACTTGGTGTAGTTCCCAGTAGCTGTGATGCAATTGAGCTTTATTGTGACAATAATGGAGCTATTGCACAAGCTAAGGAGCCCAGATCACATCAGCGGTCCAAGCACATACTGCGACACTTCCATATCATACAAGAGATCGTACAACGAGGAGATGTGAAGATTTGCAAAGTACCAACTGAAGACAACATAGCTGATCCACTGACTAAGGCCCTTTCTCAGCAGAAGCATGATGGTCATGCTAGGTCACAAGGATTGAGGTTCCTTGGTGACTGGCTCTAAATGCAAGTGGGAGTCTGTTGGTATGTATGCCCATAGAGCAAGTCATGTGATGATTGTAATGGGATACTTTGTAAATGATTTGAATAATAATAAAGGAAATTTCCTATCTATATGTTTAAACTGTTTCTGAGATGATGGTGTAACATGATAGATGTCTAAAGAATGATTTTACTCAATGACATATGCTTTTAGGTTAAGGACCTAAATGATGAGATCATACAGATGTTAAGAGTATACATTCTTGTTTGGTCCCTAGTCGGTTGTTATTGTGGAAATAACCATAGACATCAATAACACTGAAGACTAGATTGTGTGTTGGTTGATGACAGAATCTCATTAGTCATGATATAGTGATATCAAACCAAGCACATAGGTACTTGTTAGAGAACAAGGTACCAGACAGACCCATCGTGAGAGTGACACATGGAACCATGACTTGGTAGTCACAACCATCTCTCACAGTGATGGTGGTGAGTGTGATTCTTAGACCTAAAATCACTACACTCAACACATGTCGTTGGGTACACTTTGACATCATCAAACGCAGTCCTGAAACATGGGTTGTTATAAAGGTGATGATTGGGTGGCTTTGACACATGGGGTTTTTGAGGGGTGAGTGATAGATATGGGATTTGTCCCTCCTGAGGGAGTTTGATATCCTTGGCCACTTGATGAATAGGATTGAGAAAGGCATGCACATGCACGTGTGAATCAATATGTGATATTGATGTCACACACATCTCACCCAGTCTGCTCTGAGATCAAGAAAATGAATGAATGTTGACAGGATGACTGTTCCATGCCTCGAGTTCATTCAGGATATCAGTGATAAAGGAATTATACATTCACTGTAACACCATTCACGAATTGTAGGATTGAAAGTTGTTCTCCAACTTTCTATTTCACTTGGGTAGCACTGATGTGTGACTAGGCACCGCTCTTTGCTTGTGAAGTCATAAGTGTTATGGACTTTCACTGCCAACGTGAAATGGACCTGCATGGTCACACACATAGGATTTAACCTGGAAGAGGAGTTTTGCCCACAAGCAATGTTTAGATTGATTACTAAAGGAGTTTAGTAGTTCAATTAAACACTCAATTAATCGATAGCTCAATATCATAATGTTCAAGGTGTTGGACGCATTGATTGGAGTATCAGATTGATTGAAATCGCAATTGACTAATTGTGCACAATCTACACTCCCAACTGATCGGCTCATGAGATGAACCGATCGGCTGAGCTTGGTGAACCGGTCGGCTCAAGTGTTGAACCGATCGGTTCAAGATCAGGGTGAATCAATTGCTTCAAGTGTTGAAACGATCGATTCAACTGGTGCAACCGAGCAAGTTGGGAAAGTAAGATTGGTGAGAATTTTCCTTTCGTTTCAATTGCCCAATTTGATTGGGAAATATGATTCGTATTCGATACCAATTAGAAACAAAAGAAGGAAAGTCAATCGGGAACTGATCAGGAACCCCAACCGACCGGTTCAGGAGTGAACCGACTGGTTCAAGGGTCCCAACTGATCGGTTGAGGTGTCAACCGACCGGTTCAGGTCCCCAACCGGCCGGTTCAGTTGTGAAATGATCGGTTCAGGTTGCGAGTTGGTTGTTTTGTGGAAAATCTCGAACCCTTCTACTCCTGCTTTTAGTCCCATATTGCCGGGGACAGAGAACCCTGTCCCATGACACGCCTATATATAGGGGTATTGGGGGCTTCTCAGAGTACAACTCAGTGCAAGCCGGTTGCTCTGTAAAGTTGTCGTTCTCTCTAGTTTTGGTAACCGAGAGAGCCCGAGCAAGTGCTACCCGAAAAGGGAGGCACAACAAGGGAAAGACAACTGCAGTTGCAACTAGCAGCAGGAGAGTGTGTTGGCGACTAGTACGCCAACAGGAGGGTGCGAATCCTTCTGGTTCCTTGTGCGACAAGGAGATCGGAGTTCCAGGCGGTCTGTGTGGACAACTGCAGAGGCGGGAGACCTCTACCGCTCGGAGGACAACTGTCAATCCCGAAAGTCCCGGTGAGACTAGGAGTCTTCAGTCGCGGTGCGACCAGGAGCTGCACAGACACCGTCCAAGACCGGAGGTGAAGACTGCACAAGGCGCGAGGTACTGTCGCTGAGCAAGCCTCGGGACAAGGTATGCATCCACAAACCATCTTTCCTATTCTATAGACGTTGACGCGATTCCTTTTGTTCTGGGTTTTGGGGAGAAAATTTTTGTTTTCGCTGCTTCTCTGCCTCCTCTAAAACCCAACAACATTGCTACGTAGTACTCAATGTGTTCCTTGTGGTTTTATAACCTTAATCACATAATTCAAGTATGAAACTCCATTATACACTATGTTGAAAAAAGGGTAAGCTCAATTGGCAATGGTCATTTAGGTCCCTTACGCATGAGAAGGGTAGCTAATCATGAGCACCCTAAAGGACCCTTCCAATGGGAAGCTGGTATATTATAGACCCTTCCAAAAGGAAGCAGGTCAAAGGCATTGATAACACCAAATTTTGTGACGTTTTTGCCCTTTATTCAGTTATCAAAACTACCCTTTTCTGCTATTTTCCTCTATTTTATTAGCATTTTCGCAATAATTGGCCAAGCAACGCTCTTATTCCAGTTTTTCCTATCTTTTACGGGGTTTTCCTCGTTTTTGTGCAATAAGGCCGATTCCGGCCCACAATAAGTCTAAGCCCGTCTCGACCTTCCTGACGCCCGATACAACCCAGCTCGACAGGGGCTGGGTGACACAAGAATGATCGGCGGAGAAGGGCGCCTTGCGAAAGGGACGTACCGGCCGACACACCTTCTACCCGACAGGGAGCCGAAGCCGCCCGACGACCCAGCTCGTCGAGCGACACGACCACCCACCGGCAGGCGTGCCGCCAGCTACGTGACCGATAGCCAGCACCTCGCACCGAAGACATACCTGTATCGGCCGTCCACATCCATCGACCGGCATATAAGGGCGCTACGTGGCATTTCCAGCACCATAACTCCTTCAACCGCCAGTATAAATAGCAGCTACAGGAAGCCGAAAAGACAGGTCGGAGACGTCGGAGGTTGGATAGGTCGGGACGGCTAGCCAGTTTCCCGTTCGGACAGTTGGGGACTTGAGCGATCTGCGAGAGAAGTGCGAGAGCAACCGTATCGTGCCCCAGTGCTCGTACCGGGCGACACTAGGTGAGCTCTTCCTCATCCCGAGAGGGAGGGGATCGGTTCACCTAGGATTGTACCGGACGACACTGAGGGCCGATATCGGCCGACGTAGATACGCGACACGAGTGCCTGACAACAATGCCCGACAGTAGTATATGTAATCCATGGCCGACACGATACCGAACCCGATACGCTCCGCCCGTCAGTCGTGCCGCCTGAGAGGGTGTGCCGCCCGACATGAGCGTATCGGCCAGGGTCTTCGAACGATATAGTCGTCCGTCAGTCGTGCCGCCTGAGAGGGTGTGCCGCCCGACACGGCTGTACCGGGATAGGTCCCCGGACGGTATCGGGCTGGGAGTAGTAGTAGTCTGTCGCCCTTCTACATCAAGAAGGCGACATCTATCTTTAATTCTGTTATTTAAATTCTTAGCTTATGCATTGTATTAGACCCTTATTGCTGATAGAAATAGAAATGCTAAATTGCTCTTTGTTTAATGCTTAGTGCTTTATGATTGGGTAACTACTGTGTTGGATATCTGAACTCTAGCTTGCATGTTTTGGATCGCGTTTCTCTTAGCTATCGAATCGTCTTTCCCGTCGCAACTACTTCGAGAGTTGGGTTGTGGCTCTAGTGTTCGGTCCGATTTTGGAGTACGAGAGTGCCCGGAACGGAGTTGTTTTAGTTTCATTCCACTCTAACTTGAGTCCAGCAACCTCGAGAGGGGTGTTGAAGCTTGGTTAGAGGCACCCGCTCTGAGAGGAGGGGTGCAGGGTGTTACTGCTACCGTTTATCTTTCTAAAAGTCTTATCCCTTGCATTACGCCTTAAACTGCAGTTTACCTTTCTAATCTCTATTGCATGAAAATTCCTAAAAAATTGCTAAATGAAAAAATCTTAATCTTTCTCGTAACTCCAGTTGGAGATAGTTTTCCTTGATTTAATCGTGACATCTGGTTGTTCCCTTCGGGGAACTTCATTATCTCTTTATATCCACCGGAGTGTAGAGTGTCGATTCAGAGTCGTCAACACAACCCACCTTATCCCTGTGTTCGACCCCGTATGACTACTTCGACCCCGTAAACAAAGTTGCGGGGGCCTAGAAGGATTCGGGTTATAAATGTGAAGGCTCGACTACCTCAAATATGCCTCCAATTTTAGGACGCGCGATTTAGGCCGGTCAACTTTCTGGCGCCGTTGCCGGGGACAAGGCAAATGGCACTGTTGACGAATCCGAATCCACTAACTACACTCCCGTGCCTCAAGCTTAGAAATAGGCTTGACAGCACTTCTCTTTCTTTTTCTTTTTCTTTTACTTTAAGCATTATTCTTTACCCCAGTTATAATTTTCTAAACATGATTTTTATGCGGATTTCAGGTACTCTGATCTACTGAACACCGAGACTGTCAACCATGCCTCGTTGTGAGCAACCCCTTTCTGAGGGCGAATGTCAGAGCCAAAGCGAGAAAGCGACCCGACCTAATTGGGTTGGTCAGCTTTCCGCCTACATAAAAAGACAGGACACCATCATCAACCAGCTGGTACAGGGGACACTTACCAGCCCTGGATCTCTGAATTCCATGCAACACCAGATGGCGAGTCTGCAGATGCGTCAATGGGAGGTCGATCAACGGCTGTTTCAGATGGCTGCTCTGATGAAGAACCCTGCAGGAAAAATGCTCCCTTACCCTGAAACTGCAGTAATGGTAGTGCTTAGATCAGGAAAGACGGTAGAGTGCGCTGATGAAGCCCCACCGGAACCTGAGCAAGGGCCCAAGGATGCCGTTCCAGCAGGAGATGGAGGCAGGCCTGCAGAAGCCGAAGAGCCTGCGCCGAGACCGTCCGATGAGCCATCTGGTGGGAGGAATCCTTACGCTCCCAGGGTACCGTTCCCGTACAAGCTGATCAAGGCAGATCTGAAAAAACGGCACGAAAGGTTCATGGATTCGATCAGGAAGCTGCATCTTGAAGTCCCCTTCCTTGACGCTTTGGAGGAGATCCCCACATACGCCAAGTTTCTCAAAGATCTAATAATGAAGAAAAGAAGGGGGGGAAGGATAGAGACAGTGTACCTGGCCTCTACTTCCTCTGCCTTCGTAAAGCCCAGCTTGCCGACTAAGAGAAAGGATCCCGGAGCTTTCACGATCCCATTCGCCATCGGGGACAATGTCGAGCGAAAGGGTCTGGCGGACTTAGGAGCAAGCATTAGCCTCACGCCCTTAAGTTTCGCGCAAAGGATGGGTTTGACCGACATGGTTCGAACTAATATTCGGATTGAACTGGCGGATCACTCTTTCAAAAGACCTGTAGGCATTGTCGAAGATGTGCCGATTAGGGTCGGTGATTTCTTTATTCCCTGCGACATCGTCGTCATCGACACAGCTGAAGATCCCAGATGTCCGATCATCTTCGGACGCCCTTTCTTGGCAACAAGGAGGGCGCTGATTGATGTCTCTGAAGGGATAATCACCTTGAGGGTTGGAAACAGCCACATGGACTTCAAGATGAAGGAAATCATGAGAGGTCCATCCCTGTCTGAATCGGCCTATTTTGCGGATAGCTACAATAAATTCTACGAGGAAATAGAGGAGGATATCCGGACAGTGGATCCCCTCGCGAGAGCAACAAGCTGTCAGGATCTCGACTTCGAAAATCCCGAAGTCGTGAAGCATCTCGACATTTTCAACCTTTCTGACAAGGACTTGCAAGAAGAAGAGGAGGAGGTGGACTCTGCGAACTATGCCTCCCTTGAAGGAGAACCTCAGGAGGAGACACCCAGAGCAAAGCCGGATTTAAAAGCGTTACCTGAGGGACTGAAGTACGGATTTTTAGATGAAGAATAGAGGAACCCAGTCATCGTAAACGCCGATCTTTCAAGCAATCAGCTGGACCGGCTCCTTGAGAAGTTAAGACTCCACAGGGGGGCTATAGGATATTCCGTAGATGATATCAAAGGCCTTAGCCCCGCCCTTTGCATGCATCGCATCAACTTGGATGAGTCTGCCAAGCCCCTGGTCCAACCCCAGAGGAAGCTGAATCAGATGCTCAAAGAGGTCGTCAAGAAAGAGGTAATAAAGCTTAGGGACGCGGGGATCATTTGCCCAATTAGCGACAGCAACTGGGTAAGCCCGATCCACGTAGTACCCAAGAAAGGCGGAATGACTGTGGTTAAGGGTGAGAAGGGTGACGAAGTGGCGGTAAGGACCGTCACTGGTTGGCGAATGTGCATTGATTACTGAAAGCTAAATCAGGCTACAAAAAAGGATCATTTTCCGCTACCTTTTATTGACCAAGTTCTTGAAAGATTAGCGCATCACGATTATTTTTGTTTTCTTGATGGCTTTTCAGGATTTTACCAGGTACCCATCTTACCCGACGACTAGGAAAAAACGACGTTCACCTGCCTCTACAACACCTATGCCTTTAGAAGGATGCGCTTCGGACTCTGCAACGCCCCCGCCACCTTTCAAAGATGCATGATATCAATGTTCTCAGATTTTCTAGAAGACATCGTGGAAGTTTTCATGGACGACTTCTCCGTCTATGGAAGGGACTTCGATTGCTGTCTGAAGAACCTGTCGTTAGTACTTCAAAGGTGCGAGGAAAACAGCCTGGTCCTGAACTGGGAAAAATGTCATTTCATGGTACGGGAGGGTATCGTCCTAGGGCATAAGGTCTCAAGGCGTGGGATCGAGTTGGATACCAGCAAAATCGAAGCTATATCTAAGCTTCCTCCACCAAATTCCGTCACGGGGATAAGAAGCTTCCTCAGGCACGCCGGATATTACCGAAGATTCATCAAGGACTTCTCAAAGATTTCCAAACCATTGTCAAATCTCCTGGTAAAGGATGCTGAATTTGTTTTCTCTAACGATTGTCTCAGTGCTTTTCAGGCCCTGAAAAATGCTTTAGTATCACCACCTATCCTTCAAGCGCCAGATTGGGGTTTACCCTTTGAGCTAATGTGCGACGCTAGCGACTACACAGTGGGAGCAGTCCTGGGGCAAAAGAAAGATAAAAAGCACCATGTGATTTGCTACGCTAGTCGCACGTTGGACGAAGCACAGGTAAACTACACAACCACCGAAAAGGAAATGCTCACGGTTGTCTTCACGTTTGATAAGTTCAGATCGTATCTCATCGGATCAAAGGTCAAAGTATACACAGATCATGGGGCGATAAAATACTTAATGCAAAAGAAAGACACAAAGCCCAAATTGTTGAGATGGGCCTTGTTGCTCCAAGAGTTCGATCATGAAATCATCGACAAGAAGGGCGTGGAAAATGTGGTCGCAGACCACCTATCGAGGATAGTGGATGAGAGACAGAGAGGGCCACAGATCGACGACAACTTTGCCGACGAAGCTCTCATGATGGCTGAAGCTCAAGAAGAAGGATTGCCCTGGTTTGCAGACATCTGCAATTTCCTCGCTTGTGGAGAGCTACCTCCTGATATCACCTACAATCAAAAGAAGAAGCTATTCGTAGATGCCAAGAATTATTACTGGGATGATCCTCTCCTGTTCAGAAGATGCGCAGACAACTTGTACAGGAGGTGCATCCCGGAAGAAGAAACTGCTGATATCCTGAAGGGATGCCACGCCTCCCCCTATGGTGGACACCTGGGTAGAGAAAGAACAGCGGCAAAAGTGCTACAATCAGGTTTCTACTGGCCCTCCTTATTTAAAGATGCTGCACGATTTGTAAAGGTTTGCAAAGAGTGCCAGTCAACGGGGAATATAGGGCGGATGAATGAAATGCCGATGGCAAGCTGGATCGAAGTGGAAATATTTGACGTATGGGGGATTGATTACATGGGGCCGTTTCCCCCATCCCAGGGGTATCAATACATACTAGTGGCAGTAGACTATGTGTCGAAATGGGTAGAGGCGGTGGCCACCCAAACATGCGACGCCAAGTCGGTTATCAAGCTTTTTGAGAAGACCATCTTTCCCCGTTTCGGTATACCGCGCACCGTAATAAGCGACGGCGGGTCACACTTCGGAGAAAGGCAGTTCGAAGCGCTCCTACGCAAGTATAAAGTAAAACATAAGATCGCTACGCCCTACCACCCACAGACATCGGGGCAGGTAGAGGTCTCAAACAGACAGATCAAGCGGATCTTAGAAAAGACTGTCAGCCGCACGCGGAAGGACTGGTCTATGAAACTTGACGACGCATTATGGGCCTACCGTACTGCTTACAAGACGCCCATTGGAACCACCCCCTACCGTCTTATATACGGAAAATCCTGCCATCTGCCTTTGGAACTAGAACACAAGGCCATTTGGGCAATCAAGTTCCTAAATATGGATCTAGACAAAGCAGGAGAAAAAAGGTTTTTACAGCTTCAAGAGCTCGAAGAGCTGAGGATTCACACCTACGAGAATGCGAAGATCTACAAGGAAAGAACAAAAATGTGGCATGATGCCCACCTTAGGAGAAAGGATGTGAGTGAAGGGGATAAGGTCCTGTTATTCAAGTCCTCCATCCGTCTTTTTCCTGGGAAATTACAGACAAGATGGTCGGGACCATTTTCTGTGGCAAAGATATACCCATCAGGAATGATGGAGCTCCGCGACAAGGATGACCCGACCAAGATCTTCAAGGTGAACGGGCACAGAGTGAAAATGTTTTATGAGGACGAAGCTTTTGTCAGGAAAGCAGAGATTGACTTACTGGATATGGGTACAACCGAAGAGCCTACACCGGTCGAGCTGGCGACGAAAACTTCAGCGCTCCTCGGGAGGCAGCCTGAGTCATAGATTAGGATACATTTGTTTTCTTTGTAAAAACAACCATTATGGACTGTAATAAGGCCCGAGTCAGTACATGCGCACGTGTGCTGACTCTTTTTGTTTTATGGGCCATCACTGTGTTTTGCGGAGCATTGAGGAGTAATACCATATGAGGTAGGAGATCCTTCTCTATACCAATGATGTTTTACCCTGCAATGGCCTTTTACTTCACACAAGTTTAGTTTTGGCCTTTTGTCCGCCCGCTTTTCTACCGTGTCGACCAGTTGGGCGCAGAACCGCTTGTATCGGGCAGCCTCGCCCCGGGCGTCGCAAGGGCGGCGGATGACCCTTGGACTGGCCGATGGGACTTCGCGTCTCGGGATTAGCGTGACTAAAACGCCCGACGCGCGCCATGTTTTGCACGTTTCACCCCCAGCTGGGTTCTCTATAAATAGCGTGGAGGTTTCTTCGTGTCGGGCTATCATTTTCTCCTTTTTACCACCTGGAACGCATGCTTTGATCCTCCCTTTTGCTCATGTGTCGGCCATCTTGCCTTCGCCCTAGTATCGGGCGATGCCTCCTGAGAGCAAAGGTATAGCCCGACACGTCTTTCGCCCGACACGCTATCTCTCGCCCGACACAAATTTTTGTATCGTGCGAGGCATATCGGCCGGCTTGTTGTTTTCTTACCGAACGACATGGCTTGTCGCCCGATAGGTTTGAAGACCGATACGTTTATCGACCGATAACCCTGTCGCCCGACGCCAGTATCTGTTACCGAGCCGCTTATCGGGTTTACATGACCTGGAGATTTTCTATCGCCCGACATGCTTTCGCACGTAACGCCGGTCGATAGCATTTTCCCGATGTTTCGTATCGGGCGTCTTGCTACTCACGGCGATGTCATGTTTTTGCTTCATGTGACCTCGTATCGCCCGATACACCTGTGTCGGGCGTCGAGACTTATCGCGCGACAACATCGTGTCGTCCGATCGCTTATCGCCCAGTTTTAATAAGTTTTCTTTCTTTTCATCTTTCTTGCCTAATGGATGAATAAATAAATTTTAAATAACATGTATGGCTCATATGGAGCAAACCACCTACCGCGCCAGCAAGCACAGCGCGGGGATCAGCAACAACTGTCGGGCAGAGACGGCAACAACAATGGAAAGGAAGATTTTTCTTGATTTGGTAGCTCCAATAGTGAGTTACCTAGCTAGGAGTGCGGCAACCAAGGCCTCCGAACAAGTTCGAGGCACCCTGGTTCCGTACTCTTAAGGGAGAGGGCCCACCCTGACTACACACTCCTGGGAACTAAACTAGGGACGGATAATCAGTCCCTTTGTTTATGCTCACAGCGGAGATGTGAAGAAAGGGGGGGGGGGGGCAGAAGTGAATTTTGAGGGTTTCGCTCCAGCTCAACCGCTACATCGCCAAAGCGAACCCACTAGACAACCTCCCAATGGCATGCTGCAACTTTGTAGGAGCATTTTGCAGCACATCAGAAAGCTAACCCTCACTGGCTAAGCTTTACCTTACTTTTGCTTTCTTCTCTACTCTGGGACAGAGTAGAAAGTAAGTTTGGGGGGTATGCCAGTGAGGGAGGTATAAAAATTTTATCTCTTCAAGCTTTCTACGATATTCATTCTCTTTTACCTGATGTGCCCTTATAGCTCCCTGTATATCTGATGTACGCATGCATGCCATATAAAAATTTTCAAAAATCTTTCCTTTGCAAATTTCCTGCCCCTATGCATATGTACGAAGTTGCTGTAATAATAATAAAAACCTGTTGTGACTTCTTGCAAAGTTTACTTTCTGTATATTTTAACGAGTTACAAGTTCTGTCATATCTTTCTGATAATGTTGTCTCAAACAAACAAAAGATTGTGCCTTGCCATCCAAAAATTTTCGAAAAATAATAATCTCGCAAACAGCTAAGAGATGAGTATGGAGAAGGAAAAAGCTGCCCAAACAGCAGATATCTCTTTTGTTTTCCCTTACCCAGTAAAAATCCCAAAAAGAGAAAGAAGCCTTATGAGCGTGAATAAAAGTATGAGAGTTGTGCCAAATAAAAGAAAAGAAAAAAAATATATACACCCTTGTTTTCCAAAAGTACCCATCTTTAGGCATGGTAGATCCGGGGCAGTGGTACGTAGGATGTAAAATCACTGCTCTAAAGCCAACTGGCTTGGACTGCAGGGACCACTTGCCCGTTAACGGACCCTTACCTGGATGGACTGATGGGAAACAAGAAGAAAAACCCAAAAAGCCTTAGCCTACCCTATACACAACTTTCTGCCCTTAAAATAAAGTTGTTTGGTGTGGAAGCTAACTTCGGAATCATACACCATAGTCTTGCTGAAGCTGTGGAGAAGAAAATTTTTACTTAAATAATAAGGCAAGTAGGGCAAGGTCTTTTGCTCGCTTTAAGACAACATTACCTCCAAGACATCACAAATCTTGTGCTACCCTTTAGCCTTAAAGTTTTGCTGTGCAAGAAGAAGCAACACAAAGTTTAGTTTAAATATTAATTGAGGACAATCAAAAAGCTAAGTTTGGGGGAGTTGATAACACCAAATTTTGTGACGTTTTTGCCCTTTATTCTGTTATCAAAACTACCCTTTTCTGCTATTTTCCTCTATTTTATTAGCATTTTTGCAATAATTGGCCAAGCAACGCTCTTATTCCAGTTTTTCCTATCTTTTACAGGGTTTTCCTCATTTTTGTGCAATAAGGCCGATCCCGACCCACAATAAGTCTAAGTCCGTCTCGACCTTCCTGACGCCCGATACAACCCAGCCCGACAGGGGCTGGGCGACACAAGAATGATCGGCGGAGAAGGGCGCCTTGCGAAAGGGACGTACCGGCCGACACGCCTTCTACCCGACAGGGAGCCGAAGCCGCCCGACGACCCAGCTCGTCGAGCGACACGACCACCCACCGGCAGGCGTGCCGCCAGCCACGTGACCGATAGCCAGCGCCTCGCGCCAAAGACATACCTGTATCGGCCGTCCACATCCATCGACCGGCGTATAAGGGGGCTACGTGGCGTTTCCAGCACCATAACTCCTTCAACCGCCGGTATAAATAGCAGCTACAGGAAGCCGAAAAGACAGGTCAGAGACGTAGGAGGTTGGATAGGCCGGGACGGCTAGCCAGTTCCCCGTTCGGACAGTTGGGGACTTGAGCGATCTGCGAGAGAAGTGCGAGAGCAACCGTATCATTCCCCAGTGCTCGTACCGGGCGACACTAGGTGAGCTCTTCCTCATCCCGAGAGGGAGGGGATCGGTTCACCTAGGACTGTACCGGACGACACTGAGGGCCGATATCGGCCGACGTAGATACGCGACACGAGTGTCTGACAACAATGCCCGACAGTAGTATATGTAATCCATGGCCGACACGATACCAAACCCGATACGCTCCGCCCGTCAGTCATGCCGCCTGAGAGGGTGTGCCGCCCGACATGAGCGTATCGGCCAGGGTCTTCGAACGATATAGTCGTCCGTCAGTCGTGCCGCCTGAGAGGGTGTGCCGCCCGACACGGTTGTACCGGGATAGGTCCCCGGACGGTATCGGGATGGGAGTAGTAGTAGTCTGTCGCCCTTCTACATCAAGAAGGCGACATCTATCTTTAATTCTGTTATTTAAATTCTTAGCTTATGCATTGTATTAGACCCTTATTGCTGATAAAAATAGAAATGCTAAATTGCTCTTTGTTTAATGCTTAGTGCTTTATGATTGGGTAACTACTGTGTTGGATATCTGAACTCTAGCTTGCATGTTTTGGATCGCGTTTCGCTTAGCTACCGAATCGTCTTTCCCGTCGCAACTACTTCGAGAGTTGGGTTGTGGCTCTAGTGTTCGGTCCGATTCTGGAGTACGAGAGTGCCCGGAACGAAGTCGTTTTAGTATCATTCCACTCTAACTTGAGTCCAGCAACCTCGAGAGGGGTGTTGAAGCTTGGTTAGAGGCACCCGCTCTGAGAGGAGGGGTGCAGGGTGTTACTGCTACCGCTTATCTTTCTAAAAGTCTTATCCCTTGCATTACGCCTTAAACTGCAGTTTACCTTTCTAATCTCTATTGCATGAAAATTCCTAAAAAATTGCTAAATGACAAAATCTTAATCTTTCTCGTAACTCCAGTTGGAGATAGTTTTCCTTGATTTAATCGTGACATCTGGTTGTTCCCTTCGGGGAACTTCATTATCTCTTTATATCCACCGGAGTGTAGAGTGTTGATTCAGAGTCGTCAACACAACCCACCTTGTCCCTGTGTTCGACCCCGTATGACTACTTCGACCCCGTAAACAAAGTTGCAGGGGCCTAGAAGGATTCGGGTTATAAATGCGAAGGCTCGACTACCTCAAATACGCCTCCAATTTTAGGACGCGCGATTTAGGCCGGTCAGGCATTTATATGACAATTACAGTAATGATGATGTTTGGTATAATGGAGTAAATTGGAGTCAATATGAGTTTCAAATTTCTAAATAACATTGCTCGCACGTTTGTTTACTTTTGCACTTTCTTTTCAAATTATGAAAGCTTATGTACATATATATCTTTCTGCCCATACTCAACACCTCGTGTGTTGATTCATTTCACGTATTTTGTTTTTAGGTTCTGAGCTAGCTGGGGAAGTTGTTGGTTGATGAGCTTTGTAGGTGTACCTTTTGTTAAAAGATCCATGTTTAGAATACATGTTGAAACTTGTACCTTGACTCTTGCAGTATGTAATTGAATTCATGAATATAATGCATGTTGTGTAATTTATATCTTCTCGAATGTTGAGATTTGTGTGTTGGTTTATGCATCTAGTTTATTGTTAATGTATGCTAAGCCTTCGCGCTTCCACATTCACACTTTGATAATACAATTCTAGGGACGGACGCCTAGGTCCTATCACCATTGACTTTGTAATCATTTTGAGTTAGGATTTGGGTAACAAACGATTCCATGATAGATGGTATTAGAGAAAAACAATAGCTACACCAAACATTGCTTACTTGAAACACAAACTAATTGAAACATTACATATCAACCCTAGAAACTTAATATGTCCTTTGTCGACTATGTTGACTTAGCTTTATAAGTTAGAACCTAGATGTTCTAGAACTAGGTGTGGGCTTGCTCTTCCTAGATCCTTTCTTTTCTCCTCTTCTTGTCATATAGTATGGGCTGTACGCAGAGGAGGATGAGAAAAGGGAGATATATCTACTGCCCTAGTCATATGCTAGTGACATGTGAATGGGGTAGTTGCATAAGTATGCACCATTTTCTTACTACTTCTCTAGGTCTCATGGCACTAGACTGCCTAATGAGTGTGGTAACTTATTTTGGTTTTGGTTTCAATCGAATGGAGAATGGTATTTTCATCGCTCATTTCAACATTGGAGAAAACTATTTCAAGTATACACATAAGTACATATGAAAATGTTACCACACCTAGAAAGGCAGGGAGTGTCCATGTAACCTAAGAGAAAGGGATGTAACATCAATCTAGAAGAGTTGTTAGATGACATTTGCAGTCTCTAGAGTTGTCTAGAGCCATAATAAAGGTTAGGCTAGTGGGTATCCTAGTTGATCTAAGTTGATGATGAAAGTTGACGTTGATGTTAGTGTTGATGTTGATATTGATGTTCCTATGATTGATAAGGATGTTGACCTCAAAGATGATATTGATGATGTTTGATGCTATGAGTTGGTTGACAATGATTTGAGTTGATATTGGGCAATTTGCGTATGAATGATGACATAGTATGAGCTTTGATCTTGCAACTCTAGTTAGTGTAGTACCATGTATGATATATGTTGCTTGTTTGGAATACTACACGTAGCTAGTGGGTTGGTATGCTTGCGTGTTCCTAGCCTTGTAGATGTTGATATGGTTAGCAAGATATGGTTTGGGTCTGACATGGGTCTCAAGCTCTATGCTAGGTGGACCTCTAGCATGGGACACATGGAGTCAACCCATGGAGAAGGTTCAAGAACCTAAACTCCAAGGATATGAAATGTTGAGAAATATGATGATAATATGCACGATGACGAGTCCCTAGCTAGAATACCCGTAGGTATATGAGTTGAGTCGCCTAGTGTGTTCTTCTTTTGACAAGTTGAACCCTAGATTTTCTATGCTTATGTTTTAACCCTAGAGGGAGATGCATTTGAATATATGCATGCTTGATATAAAGGTGAGGGAGATGTCCCAAAATCCTAAAATGTTGTATACTACTACAATCTCACTGATGAGCCTCGTACTCGGGTTGGTGGTTTGATGAAACAAAATCTAGGGCTTGTTCTCGCTTATATGTGGGTAAAAATTAAATATGGGTAGATGTTGTTGGTTAGCATGTACCCTTGACTTGGATAGGTCTTGGCAGGAGTGACATGGGGTTGTGGAATCCTCTTAGCTACAAGTGAGACGATGATGATACCTCGATGATGATAATGTTCTTCTCAAAATAATGCTTGATGTCAAGTAATCTCACTTGAGTTAAATTTGATATATGCACGATAATCCACTCTTATAAGCAAGACCTAATATGAAACTATACCATACCACAAAGAGATGTGAGTCTAAAATCTCGATCTTGATATAATGATGCCTTGAAACCTAGATATAGTAAATGTGAAATATGAAATGCTTAATCTTGACCTAGTTGGACGAAAATAAAATTAATGGGTTATAACTTATGGAATCTTGGAACGATAAGTATCATGTACATAATTTGTAACTTGAGGAAAATGAAATGGGTAATTACATGTGAAACTTTGGTATAAACAGGACTATGCATGAACTAGTAACTTGATAGAAGTGTAAGGGTAATGATAACCCTAGTTGAAAATCATAGGATAAGCATGAACTTTAAAATTGTTAATATGATCTAGATGCCACATCTTGAGTTTGCATGAATGCATGGACAAACCCTAATGTTGAGATAATGACACGTTACAACAAAATTCCAAGTGTCGTATATATGTATATAGTGGAGTATACCTTGTATTCGATAATCACATGATGCGACGTGATGAATACTAACTATGACCCTTACCTATGATCATACACTAATTTTGAGGATGAAATCTCCTTTTTAGGAGGGAAGGATGTGACAACCCTAATTTTTCACTATCCTCCTTTGTAACCTTTCCCTATCTTCAGGTGACCTATTATACAAGTTAATGATAACTTGATAATTGAAGTGTGAATCACCCCCTGGAGGCATCAATCATCAATTTTGCAACGTACAACTTAAATTGGAAATAATGAAACTGAAGTCATGCTTTAATGATTCACTATATTATAACAAAAGTTTGACCTCATTAATGTGATCCCCTTACTTGTTAATGTACCTCATATTGTGGAGTTTTTAATTTCGAACCTAACAGCTCAAAAACAGCCCCTATCAGACTTATACTTCACAAGTTATGTCCATTTTATTTATTTTTTCCTTGCTTAGTCTTTTTTTTTGCAAAACTTTAACACCTTTGGGCTTTGGATTGGCCTACTTGGGGCTCAAATCTAAGCCGAGACCCACCCATTGCTCCCCTTCTCTTTCCACTTCAGGAAATGATCGAAGGGATAGAACAGCGGGGAAGGGCGCCGTGGATCCTCACCTCACGAGCACCAGCAGACGATTCTGGGAATCTGGCCGGGTTCGCGAGCCCTAGAATTTTGGGAGGAGAGACCACGATGGCTGCGCCGACCCCTCCCCTCCTGCCCGCCATGGAACCGCAGGGGCAGAGGTGGCGCTAGGGCGGATTGCCGCTAGGGAGTCCGGTGTCTCTCCCCGCCATTAAGGGTTACTGCAGGAGGGCTTCCTCTACCATCGTGCCAAACTGCTGGCTGCGAGCTCGAGCTCCAAGCAGAGGTCGCCGCGTTCTGGGGGGGGACGAGCCCCTGTTCGCCCTCTGTTCCATACAGAGGTTCCGATGGGAAGAGGAGTGGGGAAAAAGAGGGCAGCCTCTTAGGCTCGGACCAGCCAGACTGGAGGCCGAATAAGCAGATCCGTCGGCGGCCAAGGCCCAGGATACTAAACAGACCCAATTCAAGTCTAGCTTAATAAGGTATAAATCCTCTTTCTCCCTAAGTTCAAAGTCAATTCTTTGAAATGTGATAACTTGGCAACCCTTGGGTCAAAATCGACGTTTTATATATGAAAATGCATCTACTCGACGAGGTATACTTTATGATCTTGGTTTCAGAACTTCAATCCATGTGTAGTTCTTCTAGTTTGATAAAACATGCAACATTGACCATGCTTGACCACATGTAGTGTAGGACTATGTTCAATATTGAGATCTTGATGCTTATCCTACCCCGAATCATCATAGAAGTAATTTAGGGTTACTTTTGAGCCTGATGAATGTCCTAATCATCATCTTTGATCTATGGTTAATTCAATTGTCATCACGCGCCTTGTTTTTGGACATTAATGATGTATTGGCCCTAAGTTTCTAACCTTGATCTTAAATGACATCAAATCTCTAACCAACTTTGAATGTAGTGCCGTGTAGCTCCTCACAACACTTTGAATCCTCTAATTGTTATGTTGCTCAATAGGGCACCTAGTGGATGCATATGACTCAAATCCTCTAGGCACGACCTAGTTTGCCCCTATATAGCTTTCTTTGTGTTTCTTGTGCTCTGCTAATGCCATGAATTGTAAACTTATGTATCATCATCTTAAATCAGAATATTCTCTCATATAATGATTCCTTGATGTGGTTGTCTTTTCATAATCCTTATGTTGATCTCTAATGGCTTAAGTGACCCATGTTGATGCTAGCTTGTATGTTGTTAAGATTGGACTAGTATGCCTAGTTCCTAATGAGCTTCCACTCATATGGGTATATGATTCTAAATGTTCATACCTTGCTGATCTAAATAATTAATTATGCTTGTTCCTATACTTTGAGGATCACTTGAACTTTATTGCCCTATTTGTGAGCCTTTTGACCCTGTTATGTGCATTAGTGACTCAAGTCTTAGGATGCACACATAAGACACATGTAACCTCATAATGACATGAGACTTAAACCTCACCTCTATTATGACCCCTACACCTCTCACAAGATCAACCCATGGAGTAATAAGTAACTAGAACTTAATCATGACATAAACCCTAAAATGTAACTAAGTTAGGGTTAATGATGATAATATAATCTATACATGTAATATTATTGTTAATCAGGTGTTTCTTATGGCTAGTTGGACATGAAGTTAAGTTAAGAATCTCTGAATCAGGTATGGCCCTTATCTAGTTATATGATTACCACTTTCTTGCTTGAAATGTCATGTAATGTATGCTTGATTGACTACTTGTTCAATATTGCCATGTAGTATTTCTATGTAGTACTCAATGTCTGCCTCATGGTTTTATAACCTTAATCACATAATTCAAGTAAGGAACTCCATTATACACTATTTTGAAAAAAGGGTACACTCAATTGGCAATGGTCATTGAGGACCCTTATGCACGAGAAGGGTAACTAATCATGAGCGCCGTAAAGGACCCTTCCAATGGGAAGCTGGTATATTATAGACCCTTCCAAAAGGAAGCAAGTCAAAAACCTTGATATGACGATTATGGTAATGATGATGTTTGGTCTAATGGAGTAAATTGGAGTAAATATGAATTTCAAATTTCTAAACAACATTGCTCGCATGTTTGTTTACTTTTGCACTTTCTTTTTAAAATATGAAAGCTTATGTACATATATATCTTTCTGCACATACTCAACACCTCGTGTGCTTATTCATTTCACATATTCTGTTTTTAGGTTCTGAGCTAGCTGGGGAAGTTGCTAGTTGATGAGCTTTGCAGGTGTACCTTTTGTTAAAAGATCCATGTTTAGATTACATGATGAGACTTGTACCTTGACTCTTGCAATATGTAATTAAATTCATGAATATAATGCATGTTGTGTAATTTATATCTTCTCGAATGTTGAGATTTGTGTGTTGGTGTATGCATCTAGTTTATTGTTCATGTATGCTAAGCCTTCGTGCTTCTGCATTTGCGCTTTGATAATACCATGCTAGGGACGGACACCTATGTCCTATAACCATTGCCTTTTTAGTCATTTGGAGTTAGGATTTAGGTAACAAATAGTTATGTGATAGATGGTATCAGAGAGAAACAATAGCTACACCAAACATTGCTTACTTGAAACACAAACTAATTGAAACATTACATATCAACCCTAGAAACTTAATATGTCCTTTGTCGACTATGTTGAATTATCTTTATAAGTTACTACCTAGATGTTCTAGAACTAGGTGTGGGCTTGTGTTTCCTAGATCCTTTCTTTTCTCCCCTTCTTGTCCTGTAGTATGGGTTGTAGGCGCAGGAGGATGAGAAAAGGGAGATCTATCTACTTTGATTGATTTGATCCTTTTCATGTACCTAATGTCTGAAATCTATCTCAAACAAACATATTAGATACATATGAATGGAATGGTTAACTCATTATCAAAATATGGCCAATGTATAACACTTAGGTCAACATCTTTGTCTTTGATATCTATATTGAACTCAAGGCAAGGAATCATCATCCTCTTAATATTTAACAGACTGTATGAGATGCATGTGAGCTCGCATATCACATATTGAGTCACACGATTATGTCCATATATTTCTCAATGTTGCTTATCAAGTGGCCAAGATATCAACTTCTGTAGGAGGGATAAATTCCATCTACATCACTCAATCCCTATGTGTCACAATGTACATGAGCACCACATTTATGGAAACCCTTATTCAAGGTCATGTTGGATGGTGTCAAAGTTTATCAAATGACACGTGATGAGTATAGTGACTTCAGGTCTAAGAACCACTATCACCATTATCACTTTACAATCTGATTGTGACTACCATTCAATGGTCTCCATGTATCACTCTAAAGGTGGGTACATTATTCTATAATAAGTACCTATGCGTTTGACTTGATATCCCATATCAAGACTTTGAGACTCTGTCATTAGTCAACACACATTCTAGTTTTATGTATTACTATCGTCGATTACATTTTTATAATAGTATCTGAATAGGGACATAACAAGAATGTATGTACTCTTATCATACATATGATCTCATTATTCAGATCCTCAACCTGAAGACATATGTCATCGAGTAACATCATTCTTTAGACATCAATCATGTTTATGTCATCATCTCATGACTGAGTCAAACATAATGGAAAAAATTATCTTTATTATTAGCAAATCAAGTATATGATGCCACATTATAATCATCATATGATTGACATCCTGGTCATAAATACCAACATATACATCCCCACTACCCCATGGATTAGTTATAAGATTTTTAATCAAGTGTTGTATTTTGTGTTCTTGTTATCTCTTTCACATTGTTTTTATTTTAAGGCTTTATTTTGACTAATATATGTTAATTACCATTACTTTGTATTTCCTATATTGTTAAAATATTTCCTAAAAGTTTTTAATTATCATATAACTACTAAATCTAGAACATATGTTATAATTGGCATGCCTAGAATGCTAAGAAGATCATTGTTTCTTGTTGGGACTTCAGTCTGACTCTGTTGTTTATCACAACTTTTATGTTCTTAGCATCCTTCATAGGGCTTTGCTGGTGTGGAGGCACTTTCTCCCCGTCAGCAATGAATGGAAGGTAGAGTTTTGTTCTGTGGTGTGTCTTAGAGTCATTCATGTATACTCATATCTGGACAAGTTTTGTATGTGACAATTTATCTACGACTCAATTTTTTAGATATGTGTGATGTACGTGATATATATGTTGTGAATATGAACATTCTAATTTTTTTCATAAACAAGTGGTGACTTTTGTCTCTATGATGGCCTTTGCACTATTACATGCATATCCATGAATATAATGAACCTTTACCATGATCATGCATGTGATATTACTGGAAATCTTATTTAGATATATTTCTGTTCCTTCTTGTTTATGAAATTCATTAAGATCAAATTTCACCTTTTTTATTTTGAGATTTTCTAACACGACTTACCCGACTTAAGGGCGTGATATGTTGATCTTGAGGTTACATGTCACTCATATAGTACCAAAGAGACTCTTGTTTCCCTCCCTTCATATGTTCTTGGGGTTGAGATGTGTTGCATAAAGAATATGTTAAGGTAGATCTTTTTAGAAATTCTACATTAGGTGATATTCTCAATGGTTTGGAGATGTAAGTGTGGGGTCCGACTTATAAAACACGAGATAAACTAAGCGGAAGCGATTAACTAGCAGCAGAATTATCAAAATCACTAAATTTTAAAACTTTTAGAAAAAGATCTTTAAACCATAAAACTCTTTTATAAGAAAACATGATAAATTGTTTACAACATGGTTCATCATTACATCTCTGTGAAATCACATCTCGAGTGATTACATACATCCATTGCCCTGTTATCTGTACAAGGAAAGATACAAAAATCTCGAGGCATTAAGCCAAAAACCTCAGACCTACTGACTCCTAGGACCTGAGAGTATAGAGACGACACATAGGACATACTATCTACAAAACTTGACAGTCAATATCTCCACCTGAGATTCACTGCTGCCCCTGGTGTTGCTACTGCTGCTGATACTGCTCACCCTCAGATGGGTTCCTCCATCCTCGGCGTCCACCTAAAAAGTCGAATCCCACGGGGGTGAGACAATTTGAATAATTGTCCCAGCGAGAGTTATAACTCTTCACCAGAAGCTTTGTTATTGCAATAAAGGAATAACATAAGCAAAATAACTTAAAACATTCAATAGCAGGCTTAGGATTAAGCAAGGCAACATTTACTTAAGCAATAATTGTTTCTCATAATTCAACCTAAGCAGTTATGCTACACGGCTGATTATGTTTTTCAAACATTATTATGCCCTGCAGAGATGAGGTATACCGCTCATACTCCAACCGACAATTACGAAATCGCATCGGTACCATACATAGGTCATCAAAACAGCTGTATTCTTATGACCTCATATTCCTCAGTCAGTGTGAGGATCAACTTGCAGGACATCTCGTGTCTCTGCTACAATATCTTTCCAGGGTATTCTGGCAACTTCGCTATTAGAACTACAGTGGCATTCTGTACTCTCTTCGCCATCGAGGGATTTCTTGTTTATCTCACACCGATGCGGCATTACAACATCATCAGGAGATTAGTGATACATCATCCCGGCATAAACATATAATGAAGGATTGATGGATTAAAGGTACATCTTACATCAATTCCTACATCAGGACGTAAGGATATTCACGTCCATAACCCCGACATATTCAAAAGTATGTTCTCCAGGAGTTCCCTTAGGAAAACCTATTTCACCATCATTAAACTACTGAAAATGATGGATCTATGATCAGGGCTATACATGATATGATTATACTTGATTATTTAAGTACATTATAGCATTCTTTTAGCATCAAGCATGTTTTCAATCATAACTATTAAAACAACTGCTATAAAAGAAGAACACTAAATGTATCAAGTTCATTTCTCATTAGCTATCAATCCTTAACCATTTCATCACTATGATTCAAGAACAAGGGTGTGCAAACACTTAGATCATCATAAGTCATCTAACAACATGACCTTGATTGTAACAATGTAATTATTGCTCATAGCTCTTACAGCCTGTCAGTCTCATATATTGCCTCTTAAACTAGGAAATATAGTAAATTATAAAGTTTATAATATGGTTTCAATGAATATGATATCATAACCCTTACCTAGCTATGATCACTTCTTTATAAGAACCTGCATGGTCAATATATTTGACAAAGGCAATTTATAAAGCAGAGATAATCTTTCAATTCAAGGGTTGTACCATCATACCTTCAATAAGGCTAGGTTTCCCTATTCAATTCAATTAGGGTTATTCAATCCCTTTATATTAATTAGGAATAATGATTCCTTATTTCATACTTCATTCATGAAGTTTTAATGCATGAAAGCATAACCCAGAATTAGGGTTTACTGTTTAGTTTATCATATCACCCTCGATTAGGGTTTACTATTCATTTTGCATGTTATTACCCTAGAATTAGGGTTTACTATTCACTTCATAGTGAATTAAGGTCATACCATCATCATGTATGAAAATTACTATCCTTAATGCCTTCAAATTAGGTTAAGATTCATTAATCACCATAATTAGGGTTTCCATGATCTCACTATGAAGGATCATACCCTAATCATGTGCATTCATACATATTGGAGGTATTTTATTTGATTCTCATTCATATTAGGAGTCTTCTCTCTCCTCTTACTAATAGATGATGTTTACATCACCCTTGATTAGGTTAGGTCAAACCAACTTTGATTAACATAAGTCAAGTTATCACCATTAAGGTCATTAGGGTTTACTTGATCAAGGGTACTAGACATACTAACTCACTAAGGATACTTTTGTAATGTTCACCATTGACCATAACATGTGTTAATCTACTAACTACTTAACCCCTTAATGACTTTATATATCTTTAGGGTTTAGGTTAAACAACTACTAAACCATCTTAACCTCTAAAGCATCAATCGTTCTTGACCTTTTTAAACCTCAAACGGTTTTGCACTTTCAACCTCCAAACGGTTTTGAAACCGTTTGGGGTTGTTGACCGTTTGTTGACTTTTGAAACCGTTTGGCCAAGTACACCATCAAAACCATTTTCCCTAACTGAGGTGAAGACTATTTGGTCATGAAGACCGTTTGGTCCCGTTGACCGTTTGGACCTTCAAACCGCATGGGCAAATCGACCTTGAATCCGCATGGTCACCAATCGGTCTTGAGATCATTTGGTCCCAAACGGTCTGGAGACCGTTTGGCCCCAAACGGTCTGGAGACCGTTTGGCCCCAAACGGTCTTGAGACCGTTTGGTCCAAACACCCTGAAAACCGCATGGACCAAAAAGTGTATCAACACTTCCAATTGAATTAGGGTTTTCAATGTTGAACCCCTCAAACGTTCTTGTACTTGTTAGCCATTTATCATTTAAGTCAATTAGGTTAATCCTTTACTGATTTGACACTCAATTGAACCTCAATTGGTCACCAATTAGGGTTTGGAACCGATCAACCTTCAATATACTTCAACATGAGTCTAATTGATGTTGAACCTATTGAACCATCACTCAATTGGGTCATGACCTGACCCCAAACGGTCTTGGGATCATTTGGTCATCCTCCAAACGGTCTTGAGACCGTTTTCCCAAAGTTCCATCAAAAACTAAGTCATTTACTTAAGGGTTGAACCCTAATTAGGTCATAAAATCAACACTTTAATTATTCAACAACTTGATGTGATTGGACCCTCAATTGATCAACCCTACTTGAACCTAGACCTCCAAATGGTCTTGGGTGATCACAAAACGGTCTTGAGACCGTTTGGGTGATCCCCAAATGGTTTTGAAACCGTTTGGGTCACTCAACCCAAACTTTAACATGATTGGTCCGTTGAAATCAGCAATGAACCCGATTAGGGCTTAGGTGACTAAAGTGCCTTCAACTTGTGATTTACTTGGAATTAGTTAATGATTCTTTGTGGGTGATTAGTCCATAATGTGTACAGCAGAACCCCAAATGGTCAATGCTTGGTCAACTCAACCAAATGGTCTTGGAGACCATTTGCTCCAATCGATCTTGTGAAACCGTTTGCCCTCCAAATAGTTTTGAAACCGTTTGCTCCAAACGGTTTTGCAAACCGTTTGTCCAAGGGGTGGAGGACCATTTGCATAAGTAACTTTGGAATTAAAGCCACCTTCTTCTACCTCAAGATCATGGTCTGTTCTTCATGGTTTTAGTTGCAAGAACACTTAGAAGTATGGGAGAAAGAAGAACAAGCAACGTTTTCAAGAAAAGAAGATGCATAATCAAAGCTTTAAGGTTTAGAGTTATAAAACCCACCTTAGGATCAGATCTAGAGCTCCAAGCTTCATAGCTTTAATGGTGGCTTGAGCTCCATAGGTCGTCCAAGGTTCCTTCTTCAAGAATTGGATGGAGAAGATGGCTAGAAAGAAGAACTATGTAAGAAAGACTAACAAACCAACCTTGTAGCAAGATTTCCTCCATGAATCCGAGCTAGATGGCAATCAAATCTTACCCAATTATGCTTGTCTGTTCTCCTCTACTCCTAAGCTCCTTCTTAGTTGGCCAAAGCAAAGAGATAAAAAGAGAAGTGAAGGGAACGATCCCTTGCTTAGTAAAGAAGATGTGTATATATACTTTTGGGCATATTTCCAAGATAAGGACAATCTTTTTCTTATTTCTCAACTAGATCCTCCTTCCTTCCTAAGACACATTTATCCCTTATTTACTTAAGCAAAACTCCTCCTTTATCCAAGGTTTAGAGGAAAAGAAATCAAACATCTTACTAAGTTGCACACATAAAAGGGTCATTTTGCTTACAACTTGGTTATTTAATTATAAGGGTTTTCCTTCATATTTGATTATTCAAACGAAGCACCATATTCATCATTTTTACTCTAGTTGATGTCAAGAGTCATGAAAGATACTCTAGAGGGTGTATTTTACATGTTGCACCCCATGTTTTGGGTAAATTGCACTTTACACCAAAACTAGGGTTTGAAAGCACAAGGATTGCTCCACAAGCTGCATCTTAGTGCCCAAGCTTGGAGAATCCATAACACTTCATCATATTCACTATTATGATGTCTCATCATCAGAGGAACATCTAAACATGTGAAATTTTCAAGTTAACCCCTCTAATTGGGTAATTTGCACATAAGTCCATTTTAACAAAACAATATTACAACATTGTTCAATAAAGGGCAGAAAAGGAAATATATGTTCCTCAGAAGCTTTAATTACATATCAAAAGATAACCACAAGTGTCTAATCACATGATTAAGCAAAACACCTAGGGTTAGTTCATAACCTAGGTCAAGGATGTTACAAATTATCCACCCCTTACAAGGATTTCGTCCCCGAAATCAACAAAAACATACTAAGAGAAAAGAGCAGGGTATTTCCTTCTCATCTCCTCCTATAGTTTCCATGTGGCCTCTTCAACACCATGGTGATTCCAAAGGACTTTCACAAGACTTATGTCTTTCTTTTTCAACTTTTTAATTCTTTTATCAAGGATTGACACTGGTCCTTCCTCATAAGATATATCATCATTCAATTCTACTTCCATAGGTTATAGAACTGATTCTATATTAGGGTGAAATTTCCTCAACATAGAAATGTGAAACACAAGGTGTAACCTCTGTAACTCTAGTGGCAACTCTAGTTTATAGGCTACCTTTCCAATCCGTTCAATGATTGGATAAGGTCCCATAAACATAGGAGCTAACTTCCCTTTCTTTCCAAATCTCAGAACTCCCTTCCAAGGCAAGACTTTGAGATACACTCTGTCTCTAACCTGGAATTCTAAAGGTCTACGACGTTTATCAGCGTATGATTTTTGCCTATCCTATGCAATCTTAATTTGTTGTTGTATAACTTTAATCTTCTCTGTAGTTTGCTGAACAAGATCAGGACCTAACCGTTGTATTCATCGGTTTCATACCAACATAAGGGTGATCTGCAACGTCTACCATGCAAAGCTTCATAAGGTGCCATGTCAATGCTATGTTGATAGCTATTGTTGTAGACAAACTCTATCAAGCTTAGGTGCAGATCCCAACTCCCGGTAAACTGGAGAACACATGCTCTAAGCAAGTCTTCCAAGGTCTGTATGGTTCTTTCTGACTGTCCATCAGTCTGAGGATGAAAGGCTGTACTAAAACTTAACTGAGTGCCTAAAGATTTGTGAAGTCGCTCCCAAAAATGACTCGTAAACTGGGGACCTCTGTCTGAAACTATAGTGACTTGGACTCCGTGCAGTCGCACTATCTCTTCAACATACAACTACGCTAACTTCTCAGCAGAATAAGTTGTTTTGACAGGTAAGAAATGCGCTGTCTTTGTCAAACTATCAACTATTACCCAAATGGAATAATGCCCTTTGCTTGTCCTGGGTAGGCCAACAACAAAGTCCATGGTTACATGATCCCACTTCCACTATGGTATGGGTAAAGGTTGCATTGTTCCTGCAGGCTTCTGGTGTTCAACTTTAACCTGCTGACACACTGGACACCTCATAACAAGCTCAGTAATGTCCTTCTTCATTCTAGGCCACCAATACATATCTTTCAAGTTCCGATACATCTTGATGCTTCCTGGATGCATAGCATACATCGAAGAATGAGCTTCTTCCAGGACTAACTTTCTCAAGTTATCCCCATCTGACACTATCATCCTCCCATGATAACAAGCTACCTAATCATCCGAGTCATGGAAACCATCTCGTTCCTCATTACCATACTCCGATCTAATCTGTTGAACTTTAGCATCAACTTGCTGAGCCTCCTTGATCTGCTCTCTTAGAGTAGGTTTTATATGCATCTTAGCTAACAACCCGGCTAACAATGACACCTTCAATTGTACATCGTGTTGCCTTAAGGAGATAAGAATATCCCTCCTAGAGCATACTAAAGAGTTTAGTTGTGCTCTATCTAAGGTTGGTGTTGCTGATTTCCTACTCAAAGCATCAACAACCACATTAGCTTTCCCTGGATGATAATCAAGTGTACAATCGTAGTCCTTGATTAACTCCATCCAGTGACGTTGCCTCATGTTAAGCTCATGTTGAGAAAAGATATACTTCTGGTTCTTATGATCAATGAAAATCTGGAATGTCTCTCTGTAAAGATAGTGTCTCCAGATCTTCAAGGCATGAACCACATCAGCTAGCTCCAGATCGTGTGTCGAATAATTCTCCTCGTGTTTCTTAAGCTGTCAGGAAGCAAAAGAAATCACTTGTTTATCCTTCATCAACACACATCCAAGTCCATTCTTGGAGGCATCACAGAAAACTATGTATCCTTTCCCTTATTCCGGTAACACAAGCACAAGTGCACATGTCAACCTCTCCTTTAACAACTGGAAGGATTGCTGACACTTATCACTCCAAACAAAGGTACATCTTTCCGGGTCACTTCGTCAAGGGTAAGGCTATGGAACTGAAGTTCTTAATGAACCTTCGGTAATAGCCAGCCAACCCTAAGAAACTACAGATTTCCGTCGGTGTCTTTGGCTGTTCCCATTGTAGAACAGATTCTACCTTTTTAGGGTCAACACGAATACCCGAGGCGGATATCACATGTCTAAGGAAAGATACTTCTGGTAACCAGAACTCACACTTGCTAAACTTAGCATATAGCTTGTGTTCTCTTAGTAAAGTTAGTGCTTGACGAAGATGCTGTTTATGCTGCTGAGCATCTCTACTATAGAACAGAATGTCATCTATAAAGGCAACAACGCACTGATCGAGGAAAGGTCGAAAGATTCTATTCATGAGTTCCATAAATGCAGCTGGTACATTTGTTAGTCTAAACGACATAACTATGAACTCATAGTGACCATACCTTGTCCTAAAGGCAAACTTGGGTATGTCACTATCCTTAATACGGAGTTGATGATATCCCGATCTCAAATCTATCTTTGAGAAGACGGTTGCACCACGCAACTGATCGAAGAGATCATCAATCCTCGGCAGAGGATACTTGTTCTTTATAGTTACTTTATTTAATTGTCTGTAATCAATGCACAGCCGCATTGATCCATCTTTCTTTTTAACGAAAAGGACCGGAGCACCCCAAGGTGAAGTACTCGGTCGGATAAAACCCTTCTCAAGCAACTCTTGCAGCTGTTTCTTAAGTTCTGCCATCTCAGCAGATGCCATCCTATATGGTGTTTGTGTTATAGGTTGTGTGTCTGGGATCAAATTGACTTCAAAATCAATTTCTCGAGGAAGTGGCACACCTGGAAGTTCTTTAGGAAATACATCTTCAAATTCCCTTACTACAGGAACTTCAGCAGGGTTAGGACTATCCATGGTAGTATCTACCGCATGGGCTAAGAATGCATAACATCCTTGCCTCATCAGCTTCTCAGCAACCATAGCTGACACAAGATAGGTGGGTAGAATCTTTCTCTCTCCTTGAAAGGTCCATGTGTCACTTTCGTCAGAAAACACAGATTGCTTGGATTCGCAATCCAAAACAACCCTATACCTTTCCAAGGTATCCATCCCAAGGATTATATCAAATCCTTGCATCTCAGGTGGTATTAGATCGACTTGAATGCGATGTTCAGAAAAGAAGAGAATGCAGGGAGAGCATACCTTCTACAACACAGCAGATCCTCTCAACGGAGTTTCTAGCAACAAGCTATCTACTCTATGACTGATTATCATATTACAGTTACGAATCACCCTTCGAGTGATAAAGGAGTGTGTAGCACCCAGATCAATCAAAACAGATACAACACAGGATGTAGACATATCAGAATATAACAATTCCATCTGACCTGCCACAACCCGAGGGTTGATCACTACATCAGGTGGATTCATTGCATAAAACCTTGTTGTTGCCTGTGGTTGATTCGATGCTGAGGATCCAGCTTGGGACACTTGTCCACGTCCTCTAGTTCCCCCTGGAAATTGTCTCCTCTGTGATCCTTGCTGACTCTGCCTCTGTGGTTGGGTTACACTCACTGCTCTGGCTCTGCAGTCTTTCATCAGATGCCCCATCTTCCCACATATATAATAACTTCTGTCTTGTTGTTGTGGTATGGGTGGTCCTGTAACTGACATAGATGCTGAACTGCGAGCCCCTTGTAGTGGTAGGCTTCGTCCTCTACCCCTATTCGATGTCCACTGTGTCTGAGAACTGGGTCTAGGTGGTGGTGTAGGCACAGAAAACCTAGGTTTCTTGAAATCTCTGGATGAAGATCCTTGGAAATGGGGATACATCCTCTTATTATGGGTTTGCCTCTTCTCTGCTACGGACCTCTATATTCTTCTGACAGACTCTATGAAGGTAGAAAACCTTTCTCTGTTCTCTAGGGCAGACATGGGGGTAGTCAACTCAGCATTCAACCCTTTTTCAAAACGCCAAATCCTTTCTTCCTCTGTAGCAGACATGTGCGGATAGAACCGCAACAACTCCATGAACTTAGCCTCATACTTGCTAATGTTCATCAGATCTTGCCTTAACCTCTCAAACTGAGAGATTTTCTTGTCCAAAAACGTCTTAGGAAAATATCTGTTGATAAATTCCCGTCGGAAATCTTCCCAGGCAATTTCTACACCAGACCTGTTCTGTTCTTCCATGGTCCACCAATGACCAGCACTCCCTTTGAGAAGATATACAACATGTCTAACCTTCTGATAACACCAATTTCTGTGACGTTTTTTCCCTTTATTCTGTTATCAAAACTGCCCTTTTTTTGCTATTTTCGTCTCTTTTATAAGTACTTTCGCAATAATTGGCCAAGCAATGCTCTTAATCCAATATTTCCATCTTTTACAGAGTTTTCCCTCCTTTTGGTACAATAAGGCCGTCCCGGCCCACAAATAAGTCCAAGTCTGCTTCGGCCTTCCTGACGCCCGATACAACCTCTGCCCGACAGGGTGGAGCGACACAATGACGCACGACAAAGGGATGCCGCATAAGAAGAAACTGACGGACAACACGTCTTCTACCCGACAGGGAGCCAAACTCGCCACGACAACCCAAGCTTGTCGGGCGACACAACCACCCACCGGCAGGCGCGCCGCCCATCACGTGACCGATAGACGACACCCCCGTGCCGAGCGATACCAGTATCGGCCGCCCACCGACCCACGAATAAGGAGGACACGTGACACTTCAAGCACCATAACTTCCCCCAACCGCTGCCTATAAATAGCAGCTACAGGAAGCCGAAAAGATGGTTCGCACAGTCGGAACCCTGAGTAAATCTTCGGAGGAAGCTGTGAGAGCAGAAGTATCGCGCCTGAGTGTTCGTGTCGGGCAACTCTAGGTGAGCTCTTCCCCGTCCCGAGAGGGAGGTGATAGTTCACTCAGGACCATCCCACGAGACACTGCAGGCCGATATCGGCCAACGTGGACGAGCGACACAAGTGCCCGACAGTAGAACGCGTCGCTCCATGCCTGACATGATATCAAACCCGATACGCTTCTCCCGTCATGCGTGCCGCCCGAAATGAGCGTATCGGCCATGGTCCTTGAGAGATACAGATGGCCATCATAGCTTGCCGCCCGACACTGTTGTATTGGGCTGGGCTCCTGACCGGTATTGGGCTGGAGAGTCGCAGTAGCATGTCGTCCTTCTACATCAAGAAGGTGACATCTATCTTTAATTCTGTTATTTAATTCTTTGTTTACACAATGTATTAAGACCTTTAATGTTTATGGAAATAGAAAAGTTTAATCACTTGTTGCTCTACGCTTGGTGCAAAATGTTGGATGACTGCTATGTTGGATATCTGAACTCTAGCTTGCATATTTGGATCGCGTTTCGCTTAGCTACCAAATTGTGTTTTCCCGTCACAACAACTTCGAGAGTTGTGTTGTGACTCTAGAGTTTGGTCTGATTCTGGAGTACGAGAGTGCCTGGAACGGAGTTGTTTCAGTAACATTCCACTCTAACTTAAGTCCAGCAACCTCGAGAGAGGTGTTGATGCTTGGTTAGAGGTACCCGCTCTGAGAGAAGGGGTGCAGGATGTTACCGCTGCCGCTTGTTTTTACTGAAGTCTTATCCTTCGTACCTTGCTCTAGCTCTAGTTTTATCTTTCTGTTTCTGTTGCATAAAAACCCCTAAAAACTGCTAAATGACTAAAACCTTAAATCTTTCTAGTAGCTCCAGTTGGATATAGTTTTCTTTGCTTTATTTGTGACACCTTACTGTTTCCCTTTTGGGAATTTATCATATCTCTATACCTGTCGGAGTGTAGCGTGTCAATTCTGGGTTCTCAACACTACCACCCTTGTCCCTGTGTTCGACCCCGTATATCTACTTCGACCCCGTAAACAAACTTGTGGGGGCCTAGAAGGATTCAGGTTTATAAATGTAAAAGCTCAACTACCTCAAATCCGCCTCCATTTTTGGACGCACGATTTAGGTCGGTCAACTTTTTGGCGCCGTTGCCGGGGACAAGGAAAAAACGGTACTGTAGACGAATCCGAATCCACTAACTACACTCTCGTGTCTCAAGCTTAGAAATGAGCTTGACAACACTCTTTTTCTTTTCTTATTGTTATTCTTTGCCTAAAAGTAAAAATTCAATTTTCTAAACTAGATTTCTCGTGCCATTTCAGGAACTCTGGAGTACGGTGATCTAGTCCGCCGAACACCAACACCAATATGCCTCCTCACGTCGAACCCCAACATTCTAGAGGTGAACGCCAAGGGAGGAGGCCTGACTCGCCGCCACCCGAAGGCGACGACTGGTACGACGATAACACTCAACAGGAAGATCCAGAATCGGGAGAGCACGAGGAAGGACATCGCCGTGATAGACGTCATCGCCACCGGAGACACAGAAGGAATCATGACAATCAGGAATGGCGGCTTGACGCCAGCGGCAACAATGACTCAGAGGAAGAAGAGAAAACGCTGAGGGAGTTGGCGTCCACGAAGGCCAACAACTCCCGATGCCCCGTCGTTGTCCCACGTTCCAACGCGGCAAATTTTGAGCTCAAGACGTCCGTTATATCAATGATCCAGAACAAGAGCTTTAGGGGAGTTCAAAGAACGACAACCCCTACCACCATCTGGATGCATTCAAAAATATATGTGATACCATAAAGATGAGGGGGGTCCCCCAAGAGGTGATTTACTGTAAGGGCTTCATTTTCTCCCTGGAGGACAAAGCCCTATCCTGGTATCTTGGGATACCCCACCAATCTTTAAACGGATGGGGAGCTTTGGCTGACGCGTTCGTTAACAAGTTCTACCCCACTGAAAGAACTGTCAGAAACAGGAAGAAAATAACCTCTTTTATGCAAAAGCCGAATGAAAGCCTCCATGACGCCTGGGAGCGATTCCAGGAATACCAGAGAGATTGCCCCCATCATAATTATAAGAAGGGCTTCCTCGTCACCACCTTCTAAAATGGCCTGACTCCCAATGAAAGGGTGTCACTGAACGCGGCAGCGGGCAGTGACTTCCTAGGGAAGAAGCCAAAGAAGTCTGAGATGATTATCAAGAACATGGCCGAGCTAATGGCCGGTGCTGAGTTTGATCGATCTGATAGAGGACAAGCAAAGAAGGTAGGAGAAGGGTCCACCCTTGAGTCTAAGGCGTTGGAGTCAATCACTTCACAGATTCAGAAAATTGCTACTGATGTTAAACAATTGCGAGAAGCTGGCAGTAAAGGTAAGAAGCCAGTCGAAAAAGTGATGAAATGCATTACGTACGGAGAAGAAGGTCACGGGGTGGACAATTGTGTCTACACCTGACCAGAAGCAGACAGTGAATCTGACTCAGAAGACGAAAGGACAGAGAATGTCTCCTACATGAACTTCAAGAGGCCATATCACCCTGGCTTTAATTACGGTAACAAGGATGCAGTCGAAAATTCACATCAGATGCACACCTCGGCCAAGCCAGCGCAAACTTTTGAGAAGAGAGGAGGATCCAGTCAATATACCAAGAACAACCAATTCCAACCAGCAAGAGGCAATTTCAAAGCACCGAGAAAGCACCAAGGCCCAAATCGAGAACAGGACAAAGGAGCAAGCCAATCTGATGTGATTGGCCAGTTGTTTGATTTCGTTAAGAAACATGATACCATTAATAACCAACTAGCGCAAAGTGCACTGTCAAATTTTGGTGTTTTGAACTCATTGTAGGTACAGTTGGCAGACATGCAAACGCATCAATGCCAAATCGACCAACAGCTAATCAGCTCACCGAGATCGTAAAGAACCCGTCAGGGAAGATCCCGTCCAACACTGAACCAACCAAGAGATCGGGACAATAACTATGGAGGAGAAGGATGAAGAAGAAGCCAAAGACGTCCAGCTGAGGATGGGAAACGCAGTGCTTCTCGGGAGGCAACCCGAGCTGTCTTTTAAATTCCTAGAATAGGATAATTTTACTTTCCTACAAGAAAAACATTACAAACATTATTGACTGTAATAAGTCCCGAGTCAGTGCATGTGCCACATGCACTGACTTTTATGTTTTAGGGGTCACCGCTTTAGCTTTATTAACCGTGATGGGTTATACTATCTGAGGCCAGGAGCTTAGTCTTAGGCCAATGATGTTTTACTCATCATCCACAGTTTAAACCGCTTTGTTTTCAAGACGTATCGGAAAGCAACCCAACCGGTGCTATGAATGTGCCCATATCGGGCAGTGGAATTTCGGGGATCGCAAGGGTCGTGCCTACGGATGGACTTGCCCGACTTACGAGTTGCCCTAACGGCCGACATGCGCCCCTAATTTACTTGATTCACCCCAGTTGAGTTTGCTATATAAAGGGGTGAGTTTTTACCATGTCGGGCTCCTTGCCTTACTGTTTTCACGCCCCCGTATCGTGCTAAGACCTTGTGCTTTTGCTCCCATGTCGTGTAAGACTGCCTCGCTCTCGTATCGTGCGGAAGTTTAGATCACAGCAAGGTATAGCCCGACAGACCCTATCGCCCGGCAGAACGTGCCGCCCGACACGTTCCTTTTCTTTAAGCAAGTAGCTTATTGACCTTACGGTTCCTACGCTGAGCAGCCTTGTATCACCCGATATGGATGTCGCGCAACATACCTTTTATTCATGATTGCCTGATACACCATGTCGGGCAGCCGTGTCGCCTATCTTTGCACCACCTCACCTGTTTTGTTGTCAGGTGACACACTGCTTTCCTTTCAAGATGACCTTATCGGGCATCTTAACCGACACACCCGTATCAAGCGACAGACCTGACGCGTGTTTTTCGCCTTATCGCCTTGTTCTTATCGCATGTTTGATTTTCTGATGTGACGGGCGATACCCATCTCTCATATCGGGAACAAGATTTCACCTCTGAAACCCTTGTATCACCCGATACGGGGTGCAGGACAGTCTTTGTATAGAGAATTACCTGGTTGCACATTTATTCTTTACTTTTTCAAAGCATCAACATATTTAATCGAGGTATTTTCTTATTATCTTACAGAAATGGCCCGCATCAAGACAACTGCTGTCCCTGTTTATGCACAAGGTAGGAGAATCTACCCAGAGACTGCTGCTGAAGGGCAGACTGCCAGGCCTAAGCGCCCGAACCCAGGACCAGCCGGGGTGTCCACAATAGAGAAGAGGGCTAGGGTTGGAGAAGTGGTGGCTCCAACTCCAACACCAACACCTCTAGCAGCAGCAGAACTCCCAGAATTCTTGTCGGGAAGTTTCGAGACAAGGGACGACGAGCACACTCGCCGATATGCTGTACTAGTGACAAAGGTCTATCGACCGAGCAGGTTCTTCCATCAGGCCTCATTTGCTGAACTAGGGATCGTGGGGAGGCTGAAGGCCATCCTCGCTGCGGCAAGGCTGAAGAAGATCTGCTTCAGCCGGTCTTCTTCTTACACCAAATTGACGATGGAGTTTATGTCTTCTCTCCACCAGGTGAAGAATTCTGCAGTAGAGAGAGAAGAATTTGGCAGGCCAGACAGACTCTAGGCTCGACTTTACAAATCGGAGCACCCCATCTCCGAGAAGCTGTTGAATAAGATCTTCTCTTCCAACGAGGAGGAGAGGAATCTCATGGAAAACGGTGAGAGAATCACCGAGGGAGACGGGTTCAATCCCGTGGAGCTCTGGAGCAAGCTAACCGGCGATTCTTCATTCAAGCCGGGAAGAAAAGTGGTGGCAGTGCACTCCTGCTTTTGGAGGATAGTGCACAAATTGGTGGCATGCTTGCTGTTCAGCAAGAATGAGTCCAGTAACATCTATACAGAAGAACTCCATGTCATGTGGCACATAATGGAGGGCCGAGTGATCAACCTCGGGCGGTTCTTGCTGAATAGACAACATCCGATGAAAGAAGCCACAAAAGAGTACTGCATGGGTGGAATGGTCAACTTAATCGTAGTGGGGCTCGGGTACCCAAAAGAGTCGCGCAGCCTTTCGAGGACGCAAGGCAATGAGGTGATCAACACCAAGTACCTAATGAGGACCAGCATCATTAGGAAGGAGGGGAGAAACTTCTTCTACAAGTTTTCAAGGATGGACATACTTCTCCCGCTCCCTCGCTGCGCCGCCTACGACACAGAGAAATTGGTCTTCACCGCCGCCGAAATTGAAAATGTAGCGAACAACACAACTTACGCCACCGCCACCAGGGCCCCGGAGAGGGGAGTTCCAGAGCTACTGACGACAACTGCTGATAGAGTTGTCGTCGCTCCGACTATATCAGCCACCGCCACAACAAGGACAGTGATAGCTGAGAAAGAACCAGTGATCGTTGAGGTCACCAAGACAGAGACTATGGGAGCTGCCATAGGAGAGACGGCCGCAACCCCCATCTTTGCTTCAAAGCCTACAGTGGCAGAAGGGGAACTTCAGCAGGGCGACAACAATGGGGTGTTCGACGAGATCCTGATGGAGCTCAGAAGAACACCGACACCGCCTCTGAAGTCCCCACCTGCAGCAGTTGAGGAGATCGCTGATAGTGCAGAGGTGGAGCAGAGTCCACCCTCACCACGGCCATCTCTGCCTAGACGAGAAGGCAAGGAAGTGGCACCTGAAAAAGCACCGACACCTGGCCTGGCGACAGCTGGATCGCGAACGATTCTGATAGATTCTGCCTCGCCGGGTAGACCATCGCGTGAGCAAGATGTCGCGAGGACGGAAGGGAGAACCACTGGAGCTCCCCCATCGCTCGGAAAGATGCTTGGGAACGAGCTCGATCTTTTGCGGGAGGTAACAGATACCAACTCAGCTACTTGTACTTCCCTAACCCACAAACTTGCATCTTTCCATGACAGGCTGGATAGCCAAGAAAGAGAGCTGCTGACTCTAGTAAGCCTTCCAGGCAGACTAGATGCCTTGAATGTGATGATGCAGCAAGTTCTCCGACGACTCGACAAGATCGAGGAGAGGCTGGACAAAAGTGATGACCATCCACGCCGAAGGCAGCCGAGAAGGTCACCGTCACCCCCCAGCCGTGGCTCTCCTCCTTCTTCGTCAGCTTCCCCTTCGGGATCAACATCTTCCTCCTCCTCCAGCAGGCGATCCTCAATGCCCGAGGAGGGGATGCAATGAAGGTCAGCCAAAGGAGCTCCAGCAGGACAGGAGAGCTCCTTAGGCTTGGGAAAAGCAAACATCTCTGTCCCCCTAGATGAAGCCGAAGATGATAGCGTAGATATCAGCATCGGGGGAGACTCTTCTGATGAGTCTGAGGGAGAGAAGGGGGATGTTTACACAGTCAATAAGAGACATCTACCCCGAGGAAGGCGTTCGATGGCAGAGAGATTCCGGGAGCCATCCGAGATACCCTCCTTCAAAATGGCTGACTTCAACAGAAGAGCCATCAGATACATGACGCTCAGAGACCAGAAGCTGCTGAATAAGGTCTTGAGATCGTAGGCAGATGAAGATGACATCGTCTGGACCGATGACTACCTCTCCGTGCGATGGGGAGCTCTTCGAAGCATGTTCCGCATGCCGGCCGTGGTTGGTAAAAGACTGTTCAGGGTCCTGGAGAATGCGATAATAGAAAATATTGACAGTAGGATAGGTCGGAGGGTACTATACACAACCACCCCGACCTTGGCAAGAAGGCTGATGAAGGGAGATCCAGACTCCCGTGCGGTGGCCGACATGCTGCAGCACATTGAAGAACATAGGCTGAACCTGGTGTTGGCCCCGTACAAGCACCAGAACGTGTGGTTTCTCTGCATAGTAGACCTCAGAAACCGCGACGTCCGGCTGCTGTGTTGCAGCAATGACGAAGTGCCACACTTCGGGGGTGTTTTCTGCCGCCCGGAGGACAAGAAGTTGAGACTCCTACCACTACGTCTGCTACGAGCTATAAAGCAAGGAAGCCAACATCACCAAGGTCCTTGGAACTTCTTTACTCTCCGAGACCTCCCCGTCCAGGCAGAAGAGGGGAGTGGAAATAGCGCTTTCGCCATCCTGAGTGCCATTGAGGTGATCAATACATTTGGAAACTTGGGAGCCCTCAAGGGCTGGTGCTTCTATCAATAAAGGGGCATTTACACCATGTTGCTGATCAAGGACAAGCGCTATTTCCGGGACGTAGGGGTACCAGAGCAGTTGCTGGACAGTGACCTGGAAGAGGACTCTTCTCAATCCAGCAGCTCCTCAGAAAAAGAAGAGGAGATAGCTACCGACACCTATGGGGCAGGCAAGAAGTTGGAAGTCCTGAAGAAAGTGCACAGGATGGAAGACAGTGCTTCGCCTGAAGCTTCAGAAGGGCTGATCAAAAATTTCGACCATTTTTCGTGTGCAACTCTCACACAGGAGCAGGTCAACGTAATCCAGCTGAAGCTAGCTGATTCTACCCCATCGGTTGTCGCCTTTAAGGCAGGCGATGTCATAGTCCCGGTCAATGATCTAAGGGACATGGTAAAGGAAGGAGGATGCCTGGCTGTATCTGTGGTAGCCGCTTACATCCAATATATACATCCAAGGCTAGAACATGCGTACATAGCCCATCCTATGCTGTTCAACGACATTTTCCTCACCGATGAAACCGGAGTGACCAAAGCTTTTCTCCAGGAATTGGAGAGAAAGGTTCCACACACGATCTTCCTCCCCATCCTCCATTATAGTCACTGGACGCTCCTAATAATGTACACTCGACAACGAGCAGAAATCTTCTACAACAGCTCGGACGGGAACAAAAACCATCCAGTGTCGTGTACATCAGAACCTTTGTCATCTGTCAAACGTTTGATCCGAAAATACTACGACGAGGTGTCAAAGATGATACAACCATTCCTGGACATACAAGAAGGCAAGTGGCACGAACTCCAGTTCTGTCACCGCAGTCCGCAGCAACTTCCCCTATCCAACGACTGCGGCATCTACATCCTGGAATGGATGGTGAACAAAGAAGTGCCTGACTAGCTCCACCACACCTTCTATCACAACAAAAGGGGGGAATATGTGTGGGAGCTTCTGTCTGACGCAGGTGCAACCTCACTGGAATAAACATTACCTCACCTTATCTACTTCACAACTCTGGGACAGAGTGTGGAGTAAGTTTGGGGGGGTACCATGTACCAGTGAGGGAGGTACAAAATTTTGAAATTTCTAACTCCGTTTCTTTATTCTTTTGTCTCATATTCGTTATTCTTTTATTCCTTGTGTACATATATATGTTCATACCAAAGTTTTGAAAATACTTTGCTTTTATTCCCATGCATATGTACAAAGTTGCTATAATATTAAAAACCTGTTGCGACTTCTTGCAAAGTTTGTTTTCTATGTGCTTAACGAGATACAAGTGCTGTTATATCTTTTTGATAATGCTGCCTCAAACGAACAAAAGATTATGTTCTGCCATGCCAAAAATTTCGAAAAATATAAAAATCTCATAAACAGCTAAGAGACGAGTATGGAGAAGGAAAAAGCTGCCCAAACAACAGAAATTTCTTTGTTTTCCTCACCCAACAAAAATCCCAAAAAGAGAAAGAAGCCTTATGAGTGTGAATAAAAGCATGAGAGTTGTTCCAATAAAAGAAAAGAAGAAAAAAAAATATATATATATACACACTTGTTTTCCAAAAGTACCCATCTTTAGGCATGGTAGATCCGGGGCAGTGGTACGTAGGATGTGAAATCACTGCTCTAAAGCCAACTGGCTTGGACTGTAGGGACCACTTGCCCGCTAACGGACCCTTACCTGAATGGACCGATGGGAAACAATAAAAACCCCAAAAAGCCTTAGCCTACCCTATACACAACTTTCTTCTCCAAAAATAAAGTTGTTTGGTGTGTAAGCTAACTTCGGAATCATACAATAAAGTCTCACCGAAGCTGTAGAGAAGAATCTTACTTAAACAATAAGGCAGGAAAAACCAAGTCTTTTGTTCGTAGTGAGACAACATTATCTTTAAGGCATTGCGATTCTTGTTTCACCTTTTGAACAGAAAGCTACTCCGAGCAGAAGAAGCATCACTAAATAAAGTTTATATATTGATTGAGGACAATCAAAATGCTAAGTTTGGGGGAGTTGATAACACCAATTTCTATGACGTTTTTTCCCTTTATTCTGTTATCAAAACTACCCTTTTCTGCTATTTTCCTCTATTTTTTTTAAGCATTTCCGCAATAATTGTCCAAGCAATGCTCTTAATCCAATATTTCCATCTTTTGCAGAGTTTTCCCTCCTTTTGGTAATAAGGTCGTCCCGGCCCACAAATAAGTCCAAGTCTGCTTCGGCCTTCCTGACGCCCAATACGACCTCTGCCCTATAGGGTGGAGCGACACAATGACGCACGACAAAGGGATGCCGCGCAAGAAGAAACTGATGGACGACACGTCTTCTACCCGACAGGGAGCCAAACTCGCCACGAAAACCCAAGCTTGTCGGGCGACACAACCACCCACCGGCAGGCGCGCCGCCTGTCACGTGACTGATAGCCGACACCCCCGTGCCGAGCGATACCAATATCGGCCGCCCACCGACCCGCGAATAGGAGGACACATGGCGCTTTGAGCACCATAACTTCCCCCAACTGCTACCTATAAATAGCAGCTATAGGAAGCTGAAAAGGCAGTTCGCATAGTCGGAACCCTAAGCAAATCTTCGGAGGAAGCTGCGAGAGCAGAAGTATCACGCCTGAGTGTTCGTGCCGGGCAACTCTAGGTGAGCTCTTCCCCGTCCCGAGAGGGAGGGGATAGTTCACTCAGGACCGTACCGGGTGACACTGCAGGCCAATATCGGCCAACATGGACGAGTGACACAAGTGCCCGACAGTAGAACGCGTCGCTCCATGCCTGACATGATATCGAACCCGATACGCTTTGCTCGTCATGCGTGCCGCTCGACATGAGCGTATCGGCCAGGGTCCTTGAGCGATACAGACGGCCGTCAAAGTGTGTCGCCCGAGAGGGTGTGCCGCCTGACACTACTGTATCGGGCTGGGCTCCTAACCGGTATCGGGCTGGAGAGTCGTAGTAGCATGTCGTCCTTCTACATCAAGAAGGCGACATCTATCTTTAATTCTGTTATTTAATTCTTTGTTTACACAATGTATTAAGACCTTTAATGTTTATGGAAATAGAAAAGTTTAATCACTTGTTGCTCGATGCTTGGTGCAAAATGTTGGATGACTGCTATGTTTGATATCTGAATCTAGCTTGCATGTTTGGATCACGTTTCACTTAGCTACCAAATCGTGTTTTCCCGTCGCAACAACTTCGAGAGTTGTGTTGTGGCTCTAGAGTTTGGTCCGATTCTGGAGTACGAGAGTGCCTGGAACGGAGTTGCTTCAGTAACATTCCACTCTAACTTAAGTCCAACAACCTCGAGAGGGGTGTTGATGCTTGGTTAGAGGTACCCACTCTGAGAGGAGGGATGCAGGATGTTACCGCTGTCGCTTGTTTTACTGAAGTCTTATCCTTCGTACCTTGCTCTAGCTCTAGTTTTATCTTTCTGTTTCTGTTGCATGAAAACCCCTAAAAACTGCTAAATGACTAAAACCTTAAATCTTTCTAGTAGATCCAGTTGGAGATAGTTTTCTTTACTTTATTTGTGACACCTTGCTGTTTCCCTTTTGGGAATTTATCATATCTCTATACCTGCCGGAGTGTAGTGTGTCGATTCTGGGTTCTCAACACTACCACCCTTGTCCCTGTGTTCGACCCCGTATATCTACTTTGACCCCGTAAACAAAGTTACGGGGGCCTAGAAGGATTCGGGTTTATAAATGTAAAAGCTCGACTACCTCAAATCCGCCTCCATTTTTGGACGCGCGATTTAGGCCGGTCACCTTCTCAACTTCTGGGATGTTCAAGATTCTAAAGGCCTTCTCTAGTTCAGTTAACCACAGGTCGGCATCTGTGGGATCAGCTATTCCAAAGTACTCAGTTGCTCCGACTCGGTGAATTAGTTCAAACGTCTTGCCGATTACTTGTCCTTCAGGTTGGGTAGGTGCCCTAGGTGCAGGCATAGGCATCCTATCAATTATGTGTATCATGGAAGTCATAAACTACCCAAACATGGTCTGGACGGCTGGGTTCCCCATGTCAGTTGGATTGAACTGGGGTGGCTCAGGTACAGGTTGCTCTATCTCCGGGTTTCTTGCACCTTCTCGGGGTGCAGCAATGCTACTCTCTGCAACATATTCCTCGTGTGGTCCAGACATCCTTAGACTTATCTTCTTCTCCTGAGGAGCAGAAGACATTATTAGATATACTGGAAGATAGTAAGAATAGACTCGACATCCTAAGTCCTATGTCTCTGTAGACTCAGTGATCCTAGAGCTCTAATACCACTTAATTGTGGGGTCCGACTTATAAAACATGAGATAAACTAAGCGGAAGCGATTAACTAGCAGCGGAATTATCAAAATCACTAAATTTTAAAACTTTTAGAAAGAGATCTTTAAACCATAAAACTCTTTTATAAGAAAACAAGATAAATTGTTTACAACATGGTTCATCATTACATCTCGGTGAAATCACATCTCGAGTGATTACATACATCCATTGCCCTGTTATCTGTACAAGGCAAGATACAAAAATCTCGAGGCATTAAGCCAAAAACCTCAGACCTACTGACTCCTAGGACCTGAGAGTACAGAGACGACACATAGGACATACTATCTACAAGACTTGACAGTCAGTATATCCACCTGAGATTCACTGCTGCCCCTGGTGTTGATGCTGCTGCTGTTGAAACTGCTCACCCTTAGATGTGTTCCTCCGTCCTCGGCGTCCACCTAAAAAGTCGAATCCCACGGGGGTGAGACAATTTGAATAATTGTCCCAGCGAGAGTTATAACTCTCCGCCAGAAGCTTTGTTATTGCAATAATGGAATAACATAAGCAAAATAACTTAAAACATTCAATAGCAGGCTTAGGATTAAGCAAGGCAACATTTACTTAAGCAATCATTGTTTCTAGTAGTTCAACCTAAGCAGTTATGCTACACGGCTGATTATGTTTTTCAAACATTATTATGCCCTACGGAGATGAGGTATACCGCTCATACTCCAACCGACAATTACAAAATCCCATCGGTACCATACATAAGTCATCAAAAGAGACGGATTATTATTACCTCATCTTCCTCAGTCAGTGTGAGGATCAACTTGCAGGACATCTCGTGTCTCTGCTACAATAGCTTTCCAGGGTATTCTGGCAACTTCGCTATTAGAGCTACAATGGCATTCTGTACTCTCTTCGCCATCGAGGGATTTCGTGTTTATCTCACACCGATGCGACATTACAACATCATCGGGAGATTAGTGATACATCATCCCGGCATAAACATATAATGAAGGATTGATGGATTAAAGGTACATATTACATCAATTTCTACATCAGGACGTAAGGATATTCACGTCCATAACCCCAACATACTCAAAAGTATGTTCTCCAGGAGTTCCCTTAGGAAAACCTGTTTCACCATCATTAAACTGCTCACAATGATGGATCTATGCTCAGGGCTCTACATGATATGATTATACTTGATTATTTAAGTACATTATAGCATTCTTTTAGCATCAAGCATATTTTCAATCATAACTATTAAAACAACTGCTATAAAAGAATAATACTAAATGTATCAAGTTCATTTCTCATTAGCTATCATTCCTTAACCATTTCATCACTATGATTCAAGAACAAGGGTGTTCAAACACTTAGATCATCATAAGTCATCTAACAGCATGACCTTGATTGTAAGAATGTAATTATTGCTCATAGCTCTTACAACCTGTCTGTCTCATATATTGCCTCTTAAACCAGGCAATATAGTAAATTATAAAGATTATAATATGCTTTCAATGAATATGATATCATAACCCTTACCTGGATATGATCACTTCTTTATAAGAACCTGCATGGTCAATATATTTGACAAAGGCAATTTATAAAGCAGAGATAATCTTTCAATTCAAGGGTTGTACCATCATACCTTCAATAAGGCTAGGTTTCCCTATTCAATTCAATTAGGGTTATTCAATCCCTTTATATTAATTAGGAACAACGATTCCTTATTTCATACTTCATTCATGAAAGCATAACCCAGAATTAGGGTTTACTGTTTAGTTCATCATATCACCCTCGATTAGGGTTTACTATTCACTTTGCATGTTATTACCCTAGAATTAGGGTTTACTATTCACTTCACAGTGAATTAAGGTCATACCATCATCATGTATGAAAATTACTATCCTTAATGCCTTCAAATTTGGTTAAGATTCATTAATCACCATAATTAGGGTTTCCATGATCTCACTATGAAGGATCATACCCTAATCATGTGCATTCATACATATTGGAGGTATTTTATTTGATTCTCATTCATATTAGGAGTCTTCTCTGTCCTCTTACTAATAGATGATGTTTACATCACCCTTGATTAGGTTAGGTCAAACCAACTTTGATTAACATAAGTCAAGTCATCACCATTAAGGTCATTATGGTTTACTTGATCAAGGGTACTAGTCATACTAACTCACTAAGGGTACTTTTGATATGTTCACCATTGACCATAACATGTGTTAATCTACTAACTACTTAACCCCTTAATGACTTTAGATATTTTTAGGGTTTAGGTTAAACAACTACTAAACCATCTTAACCTCTAAAGCATCAATCGTTCTTGACCTTTTTAAACCTCAAACGGTTTTGCACTTTCAACCTCCAACCAGTTTTGAAACCTTTTGGGGTTGTTGACCGTTTGGCCAAGTACACCATCAAAACCGTTTGCCCTAACTGAGGTGAAGACCATTTGGTCCCGTTGACCGTTTGGCCAACTTTGACCTTCAAACCGCATGGGCAAATCGACCCTGAATCCGCATGGTCACCAGACGGTCTTGAGACCGTTTTTCCCCAAGCGGTCTTGAGACCATTTGGACTCAAACGGTCTTGAGACCGTTTGGTCCAAACACCCTCAAAACCGCATGGACCAAAAAGTGTATCAACACATCCAATTGAATTAGGGTTTTCAATGTTGAACCCCTCAAACATTCTTGTACTTGTTAGACATTTATCAATTAAGTCAATTAGGTTAATCCTTTACTGATTTGACACTCAATTGAACCTCAATTGCTCACTAATTAGGGTTTGGATCACTTGAATTAGGGTTTGGAATCGATCAACCTTCAATATACTTCAACATGAGTCTAATTGATGTTGAACCCATTGAACCATCACTCAATTGGGTCATGACCTGACCCCAAATGGTCTTGGGATCATTTGTTCATCCTCCAAACGGTCATGAGATCGTTTGCCCAAAGTTCCATAAAAAACTAAGTCATTTACTTAAGGGTTGAACCCTAATTAGGTCATAAAATCAGCACTTTAATTATTCAACAACTTGATGTGATTGGACCCTCAATTGATCAACCCTACTTGACCCTAGACCTACAAACGGTCTTGTGTGATCACCAAACAGTCTTGAGACCATTTGGGTGATCCGCAAATGGTTTTGAAACCGTTTGGGTCACTCAACCCAAACTTTAACATGATTGGTCCATTGAAATCAACAATGAACCCGATTAGGGTTTAGGTGACTAAAGTGACTTCAACTTGTGATTTACTTGGAATTAGTTAATGATTCTTTGTGGGTGATTAGTCCATAATGTGTACAGAAGAACCCCAAATGGTCAACACTTGGTCAACTCAACCAAACAGTCTTGGAGACCGTTTGCTCCAATCGATCTTGTAAAACCGTTTGCCCTCCAAACGGTTTTGAAACCGTTTGCTCCAAACGGTTTTGCAAACCGTTTGGCCAAGGGGTGGAGGAACATTTGCAAAAGTAACTTTGGAATTAACGCCACCTTCTTCTACCTCAAGATCAAGGTCTGTTCTTCACGGTTTTAGTTGCAAGAATACTTGGAAGTATGGGAGAAAGAAGAACAAGCAACATTTTCAAGAAAAGAAGATGCATAGTCAAAGCTTTAAGGTTTAGAGTTATAAAACCTGCCTTAGGATCAGCTCTAGAGCTCCAAGCTTCGTAGCTTTAATGGTGGCTTGAGCTCCATAGGTCGTCCAAGGTTCCTTCTTCAAGAATTGGATGGAGAAGATGGCTAGAAAGAAGAACTATGTAAGAAAGACTAACAAACCAACCTTGTAGCAAGATTTCCTGTATGAATCCGAGCTAGATGGCAATCAAAGCTTACCTAATTTTGCTTGGACATTCTCCTCTGCTCCTGAGCTCCTTCTTAGTCGGCCACAACAAAGAGATAAGAAGAGAAGTGAAGGGAACGATCCCTTTCTTAGTAAAGAAGATGTGTATATATACGTTTGGGCATATTTCCAAGATAAGGACAATCGTTTTCTTATTTCTCAACTAGATCCTCCTTCCTTCCTAAGACATGTTTCTCCCTTCTTTACTTAAGAAAATCTCCTCCTTTATCCAAGGTTTAGAGGAAAAGAAGCCAAACATCTTACTAAGTTGCACACATAAAAGGGTCATTTTGCTTACAACTTGGTTATTTAATTATAAGGGTTTTCCTTCTTATTTGATTATTCAAACGAAGAACCCTCTTCATAATTTTTACTCTAGTTGATGCCAAGAGTCATGAAAGATACTCTAGAGGGTGTTTTTTACATGTTGCACCCCATGTTTTGGGTAAATTGCACTTTACACCGAAACTAGGGTTTTAAAGCACAAGGATTGCTCCACAAGCTGCATCTTAGTGCCCAAGCTTGGAGAATCCATAACACTTCATCATATTCACTATTATGATGTCTCATCATCAAAGGAACATCTAAACATGTGCAATTTGCAAGTTAACTCTTCTAATTGGGTGATTTGCGCATAAGTCCATTTTAACAAAACAATATTACAACATTATTCAAAAAGGGTAGAAAAGGAAATATATGTTCCTCAGAAGCTTTAATTACATATCAAAAGATAACCACAAGTGTCTAATCACATGATTAAGAAAAACACCTAGGGTTAGTTCATAACCCAGGTCAGGGATGTTACAAATTATACACCCCTTACAAGGATTTCATCCCCGAAATCAACAAAAACATACTAAGAGAAAAGAGCAGGGTATTTCCTTCTCATCTCCTCCTCTAGTTCCCATGTGGCCTCTTCAACACCACGGTGATTCCGGAGGACTTTCACAAGACTTATGTCTTTCTTTTTCAACTTTTTAATTCTTTTATCAAGGATTGACACTGGTCCTTCCTCATAAGATATATCATCATTCCATTCTACTTCCATAGGTTGTAGAACTGATTCTTTATCAGGGTGACATTTCCTCAACATAGAAATGTGAAACACATGGTGTAACCTCTGTAACTCTAGTGGCAACTCTAGTTTATAGGCTACCTTTCCAATCCGTTCAATGATTGGATAAGGTCCCATAAACCTAGGAGCTAACTTCCCTTTCTTTCCAAATCTCAAAACTCCCTTCCAAGGTGAGACTTTGAGATACACTCTGTCTCCAACCTAGAATTCTAAAGGTCTATGAAATTTATCAGCGTATGATTTTTGCCTATCATGTACAGTCTTAATCTGTTGTTGTATTACTTTTATCTTCTCTGTAGTTTGCTGCACAAGATCAGGACCTAACAGTTGATATTCACCGGTTTTATACCAACATAAGGGTGATCTACAACGTCTACCATACAAAGCTTCATAAGGTACCATGTCAATGCTATGTTGATAGCTATTGTTGTCGGCAAACTCTATCAAGCTTAGGTGCAGATCCCAACTCCCTGTAAACTAGAGAACACATGCTCTAAGCAAGTATTCCAAGGTATGTATAGTCCTTTCTGACTGTCCATCAGTCTGAGGATGAAAGGCTATACTAAACCTTAACTAAAAACCTAAAGCTTTGTGAAGTCGCTCCCAAAAATGACTCGTAAACTGGGGACCTCTGTCTGAAACTATAGTGACTGGCACTCCGTGCAGTCGCACTATCTCTTCAACATACAACTGTGCTAACTTCTCAGCAGAATAGGTTGTTTTGACAGGTAAGAAATGCGCTGTCTTTGTCAACCTATCAACTATGACCCAAATGGAATCATGCCCTTTGCTTGTCCTGGGTAGGCCAACAACAAAGTCCATGGTTACATGATCCCACTTCCACTGTGGTATGGGTAAAGGTTGCATTGTTCCTGCAGGCTTCTGGTGTTCAGCTTTAACCAGCTGACACACAAGACACCTCATAACAAACTCAGCAACGTCCTTCTTCATTCCAGGCCACCAATACATATCTTTGAAGTTCTGATACATATTGGTGCTTCCTGGATGCATAGCATACATCAAAGAATGAGCTTCTTGCAGGACTAACTTTCTCAAGTTATCCACATCCAACATTATCATCTTCCCATGATAACAGGATACCTGATCATCCGAGTCATGGAAACCATCTCGTTTCTCGTCACCATACTCCGATCTAATCTGTTGAACTACAACATCAACTTGCTGAGCCTCCTTGATCTGCTCTCTTAGAGTAGGTTTTATATGCATCTCAGCTAACAACCTGGCTAACAATGACACCTTCAACTTTACATTGTGTTGCCTTAAGGAGATAAACATATCCCTCCTAGAGCATACTAAAGAGTTTAGTTGTGCTCTATCTAAGGTTGGTGTTGCTGATTTCCTACTCAAAGCATCATCAACCACATTAGCTTTCCCTGGATGATAATCAATTGTACAATCATAGTCCTTGATTAACTCCATCTAGCGACGTTATCTCATGTTAAGCTCATGTTGAGAAAAGATATATTTCAGGTTCTTATGATCAGTGAAAATCTGGAATGTCTCTCCGTAAAGATAGTGTCTCCAGATCTTTAAGGCATGAACCACAACAACTAGCTCCAGATCGTGTGTCGGATAATTCTCCTCGTGTTTCTTAAGCTGTCGGGAAGCAAAAGAAATCACTTGTTTATCCTGCATCAACACACATCCAAGTCCATTCTTGGAGGCATCACAGAAAACTATGTATCATTTCCCTTGTTCCGGTAAAACAAGCACATGTGCACTTGTCAACCTCTCCTTTAACAACTGGAAGGATTGCTGACACTTATCACTCCAAATAAAAGGTACATCTTTCCAGGTCAACTTAGTCAAGGGTAAGGCTATGGAACTAAAGTTCTTAATGAACCTTCGGTAATAGCCAACCAACCCTAAGAAACTACGGATTTTCGTCAGTGTCTTTGGCTATTCCCATTGTAGAACATATTCTACCTTTTTAGGGTCAACACGAATACCCGAGGCAGATATCACATGTCCAAGGAAAGATACTTCCGGTAACCAGAACTCACACTTGCTAAACTTAGCATATAGCTTGTGTTCTCTTATCAAAGTTAGTGCTTGACGAAGATGCTATTTATGCTGCTGAGCATCTCTACTATAGATCAGAATGTCATCTATAAAGACAACAACGCACTGATCGAGGAAAGGTCAGAAGATTCTATTCATGAGTTCCATAAATGCAGCTGGTGCATTTGTTAGTACAAACGACATAACTATGAACTCATAGTGACCATACCTTGTCCTAAAGGCAGACTTGGGTATGTCACTATCCTTAATACGGAGTTGATGATATCTCGATCTCAAATCTATCTTTGAGAAGACGGTTGCACCACACAACTGATAGAAGAGATCATCAATCCTCGGCAGAGGATACTTGTTCTTTATAGTTACTTTATTTAATTGTCTGTAATCAATGCACAGCCGCATTGATCCATCTTTCTTTTTAACGAAAAGGAACGGAGCACCCCAAGGTGAAGTACTCGGTCGGATAAAACCCTTCTCAAGAAACTCTTGCAGCTGTTTCTTGAGTTCTTCCATCTCAGTAGGCGCCATCCTATACGGTGTTTGTGCTATAGGTTGTGTGTCTGGGATCAAATTGATTTCAAAATCAATTTCCCGAGGCGGTGGCACACCTGGAAGTTCTTCAGGAAATACATCTTCAAATTCCCTAACTACAGGAACTTCAGTAGGGTTAGGACTATCCATGGTAGTATCTACCACATGGGCTAAGAATGCATAACATCCTTGCCTCATCATCTTCTCAGCAACCATAGCTGACACAAGACAGGTGGGTAGAATCTTTATCTCTCCTTGAAAGATCCATGTGTCACTTTCGTCAGCAAACACAGATTGCTTGGATTCACAATCCAAAACAACCCTATACCTTTCCAAGGTATCCATCCCAAAGATTATATCAAATCCTTTCATCTCAAGTGGTATTAGATCCACTTGAATGCGATGTTCAGAAAAGAAGAGAATGCGGGGAGAGCATACCTCCTGCAACACATCAGATCCTCTCAACGGAGTTTCTTGCAACAAGCTATCTGCTCTATGACTGATTGTCATATTGCAGTTACGAATCACCCTTCGAGTGATAAAGGAGTGCGTAGCACCCGTATCAATCAAAATAGATACAATGCAGGATGTAGACATATCAGAATATAACAATTCCATCTGACCTGCCACAACCCGAGGGTTGATCACTGCATCAGGTGGATTCATTGCATAAAACCTTGCTATTGCCTGTGGTTGATTCAGTGCTGAGGATCAAGCTTGGGACGCTTGTCCACGTCCTCTAGTTCTCCTTAGAAACTGTCTCCTCTGTGATCCTTGCTGACTCTGCCTCTGTGGTTGGGTTACACTCACTGCTCTGGCTCTGTAGTCTTTCATCAAATGCCCCATCTTCCCACATATATTACAACTTTTGTCTTGTTGTTGTGGTCTGGGTGGTCTTATAACCGACATAGATGCTGAACTGTGAGCCCCTTGTAGTGGTAGGCTTCGTCCTCTACCCCTATTCGATGTCCACTGTGTCTGAGAACTGGGTCTAGGTGGTGGTGTAGGTGCAGAAAACCTAGGTTTCTTGAAATCTCTGGATGAAGATCCTTGGAACTGGGGATACATCCTCTTATTATGGTTTTGCCTCTTCTCTGCTACAGACCTCTCTATTCTTCTGACAGACTCTACGAAGGTAGCAAACCTTTCTCTGTTCTCTAGGGCAGACACGGGGTTAGTCAACTCAGCATTCAACCCTTTTTCAAAACGTCGAATCCTTTCTTCCTCTGTAGCAGCCATGTGCAGATAGAACCGCAACAACTCCATGAACTTAGCCTCATACTCACTAATGTTCATCAGATCTTGCCTTAACCTCTCAAACTGAGATATTTTCTCATCCAGAAACGTCTTAGGAAAATATCTGTTGATAAATTCCCGTCGGAAATCTTCCCAGGCAATTTCTACACCAGGCCTCTTCTATTCTTCCATGGTCCACCAATGACCAACACTCCCCTTGAGAAGATATACAGCATGTCTAACCTTCTCAACTTCTGGGATGTTCAGGATTCTAAAGGCCTTCTCTAGTTCAGTTAACCACAGGTCGGCATTTGCGAGATCAGCTGTTCCAAAGTACTCAGTTGCTCCGACTCAGCGAAGTCGTTCAAATGTCTTGCCGATTCCTTGTCCTTCAGGTTGGGTAGGTGTGCTAGGTGCAAGCATAGGCATCCTATCAGTTATGTGTGTCATGGCAGTCATAAACTACCCAAACATGGTCTAGACGGCTGGGTTCCCCATGTCAGTTGGATTGAAATGGGGTGGCTCAGGTACAGGTTGCTCTATCTCCGGGTTTCTTGCACCCTCTCGGGGTGCAACAACGCTACTCTCCGCAACATATTCCTCGTGTGGTCCAGACATCCTTAGACTTATCTTCTTTTCCTGAGGAGCAGAAGACATTATTAGATATACTGGAAGACACTAAGAATAGACTCAACATCCTAAGTCCTATGTATCTGTAAACTCAGTGAACCTAGAGCTCTGATACCACTTAATTGTGGGGTCTGACTTATAAAACATGAGATAAACTAAGCGGAAGTGATTAACTAGCAGTGGAATTATCAAAATCACTAAATTTTAAAACTTTTAGAAAGAGATCTTTAAACCATAAAACTCTTTTACAAGAAAACATGATAAATTGTTTACAACATGGTTCATCATTACATCTCTGTGAAATCACATCTTGAGTGATTACATACATCCATTGCCCTGTTATCTGTACAAGGCAAGATACAAAAATCTCGAGGCATTAAGCCAAAAACCTCAGACCTACTGACTCCTAGGACATGAGAGTACAAAGACGACACATAGGACATACTATCTACAAGACTTGACAGTCAGTATCTCCACCTGAGATTCACTGCTACCCCTGGTGTTGCTACTGCTGTTGATACTGCTCACCCTCAGATGGGTTCCTCCGTCCTCGGCGTCCACCTAAAAAGTAGAATCCCACGGGGGTGAGACAATTTGAATAATTGCCCCAGCGAGAGTTATAACTCTCCTCCAGAAGCTTTGTTATTGCAATAAAGGAATAACATAAGCAAAATAACTTAAAACATTCAACAATAGCCTTAGATTAAGAAAGACAACATTTACTTCAGCAATCATTGTTTCTCGTAGTTCAACCTAAGAAGTTATGCTACACGGCTGATTGTGTTTTTCAAACATTATTATTCCCTGTGGAGATGAGGTATACCGCTTATACTCCAACCGACCATTACGAAATCGCATCGGTACCATACATAGGTCATCAAAAGAGCCGAATTCTTATGACCTCATCTTCCTCAGGCAGTGTGAGGATCAACTTGCAGGACATCTCGTGTCTCTGCTACAATAGCTTTCCAGGGTATTCTGGCAACTTCACTATTAGAGATATAGTGGCATTCTATATTCTCTTCGCCATCGAGGGATTTCTTGTTTATCTCACACTGATGCGACATTACAACATCATCGGGAGATTAGTGATACATCATCCCGACATAAACATATGATGAAGGATTGATGGATTAAAGGTACATCTTACATCAATTCCTACATCAGGATGTAAGGATATTCGCGTCCATAACCCCAACATACTCAAAATTATGTTCTCCAGGAGTTCCCTTAGGAAAACCTATTTCACCATCATTAAACTACTGACAATGATGGATCTATGATCAGGGCTCTACATGATATGATTATACTTGATTATTTAAGTACATTATATCATTCTTTTAGCATCAAGCATGTTTTCAATCATAACTATTAAAACAACTGCTATAAAAGAAGAATACTAAATGTATCAAGTTCATTTCTCATTAGCTATCATTCCTTAACCATTTCATCACTACGATTCAAGAACAAGGGTGTTCAAACACTTAGATCATCATAAGTCATCTAACAACATGACCTTGATTGTAACAATGTAATTATTGCTCATAGCTCTTATAGCCTGTCAGTCTCATATATTGCCTCTTAAACCAGGAAATATAGTAAATTATAAAGCTGATAATATGCTTTCAATGAATATGATATCATAACCCTTACCTGGCTATGATCACTTCTTTAGAAGAACCTGCATGGTCAATATATTTGACAAAGGCAATTTATAAAGTAGAGATAATCTTTCAATTCAAGGGTTGTACCATCATACCTTCAATATGGCTAGGTTTCCCTATTCAATTCAATTAGGGTTATTCAATCCCTTTATATTAATTAGGAACAATGATTCCTTATTTCATACTTCATTCATGAAGTTTCATGCATGAAAGCATAACCCAAAATTAGGGTTTACTGTTTAGTTCATCATATCACCCTCGATTAGGGTTTACTATTCACTCTGCATGTTATTACCCTAGAATTAGGGTTTACTATTCACTTCATAGTGAATTAAGGTCATACCATCATCATGTATGAAAATTACTATCCTTAATGCCTTCAAATTAGGTTAAGATTCATTAATCACCATAATTAGGGTTTCCATGATCTCACTATGAAGGATCATACCCTAATCATGTGCATTCATACATATTGGAGGTATTTTATTTGATTCTCATTCATATTAGGTGTATTCTCTCTCCTCTTACTAATAGATGATGTTTACATCACCCTTGATTAGGTTAGGTCAAACCAACTTTGATTAACATAAGTCAAGTCGTCACCATTAAGGTCATTAGGGTTTACTTGATCAAGGGTACTAGTCATACTAACTCACTAAGGGTACTTTTGTAATGTTTACTCTGATGACAGTCGCCAAACCGACAAACAAATCATCATTAATTAAACGGAATTAAACATAAACAACAGATTAACAAAAATCACTAAAAATTAAAGCCATTTTTCAAAGAGATCCATTCCAAAGAAAACTCTTACTGAAAGGTCCAAAACCTTATATACATCATTATTCACATTGTACATATCTGGTACATCTCATCTCGAGAATAACATATAATAGTTGCTTTACCAAACTATACATGAGAAACATAAAACCTCGAGGCACGTAAGCCAAAATCTCTTATTGATCATAAAACCATTACAAACCAACTCCAAGGACCTGAGAGTATAGAGAAGACACATAGGACTCATATCTACACGACATGACAGACAATACACTCAACTTGAGCTGTCACTGTGCCTCAGCTGTTGTTCTTCCTCTACAAAACGGTCTTCACCTCCTCGTGCACATCCACCTAAAAATTTGGGTCCCACGGGGGTGAGACAATTGAAAATTGCCCTAGCGAGAGATATAACTCTCCGCTGACAATATTATTATCACAGACTAAGAAATTATAAACCAAATTGATGTTCTCTTTATATTAATAGGCAGGATAATTCACTATATGAACAGAATGAAGTAATCTCCTTTCTTAAGGAGATCATTGCATCTACCCATGGTAGATTATAATTCATCTATTTGCTTTGCAAGGAATGTAAAGAACATAAATCACATCTATCCACTAAGGATGCATAAAAGAAATGTAACATCAGCCAATGATTTTCGTATTCAATCCTTAAGCAAACATGCTATACGGTTGATTACATTTTACAATCACACTTATGCCCTGAGGAGATGAGCCGTACCGCTCAAATCCAACCTTCGGTTGCAAAACCCAAATCTGGTTCCATACAAGGTCCATGGAAGAGCCAAACTCCATGACCTCCCATGTCTCGGTCAATGCGAGACCACAAGAAAGACCGCAATCTCTTGCTTAAGTGACCTCATTCACATGGTTAGCTCCCGTAGGCTACCCTTTCTCTAGCCCGCCTTGGTACATGTCTCGGTGCTAGTATATCTGATCCACAGGCCAGTTCACCGTGCTCCCTGAGCCATGAATGCATTCATGCTCTTTCACACTGAGCCATGGGCCTGTTCACCATGCTCTTATACACATCTTGAGTCTACAACCGAAGTTGCACTCTAATCCTCCTATTTTCGGCTAGGAGAAACCCCGCATATTCAACAATATACGCTCCGGATTAACCCACAGGAAAATCCGTTTCACCATCACCAGGTACTGACGATGATGGATCTATGGCCAGGGCACTACATGATGAAATTCCACTTGATTAATTAAGTGCATTACCATATCTTTTAGCATCATCCATGTTTTAAACAAGAATTATTATAACAGATGCTACAAAGAAAGATATAATACATCTATCACATACTTTTCAAATCTTTAAAACACATGATACTTGGGATCTCAGTCCTTTATCACATTACTGGGAATTCTCATCCCTTCACATTATCATCATCATGATTACTGGATCTGGGTAGTTAAACCCTTAGATCATAACATTGTTATCTCTGTAATAGATAACCATTACTTCTAGGTCCTCAGACCAAGGTATTCATTTTACTTGTGTGCAAGTATTCACATGGCTCACCAGGCCATTACACATCTTGTCACCTCTCACTAGGCAACAACTTATTCACATGGCTGACAAGGCCATTATACATCTTGTCACCTCTCACTAGGCAACACCTTATTCACATGGCTCACAAGGCCATTAAGCATTATACTTGTTATATAAGTATTTAACATAGCTCACAAGGCTTATGTAATAAGAGAAATACAACCTTCCCATCATTAGGGTTAGGATTTTCCTTTCTTATCGATTAGGGTTTCTCTTACATATCATTACCCTTCATTAGGGTTAGGGTTTTCCATTATTAACCATTTAGGTTTTCAAGATCATATTATCAATGATCAAACCCTAATTCATTGCTCCACACATCTAGGAGCACACATTGATATCATAAGTATTCAATCATACTTATTCATTCTCATCATTTATCATTAAATGAATCATCAACACAAGGTATGAGTTCATCTCTCATCCTTACCAGGGTATGATTACATCATACTTTATTAACTTGGCTTAACCCTTTCTCAAGGTATGTTATCCTACATTTATCAAAGTGCATTAATCTCATTACATCTCAACGTAACAATTGACATGATACACTTCATGTGTTACTTATCCAAGTATATTGGATTTAAGGTGCATCAACCTTGAAGTGTTGGATGTGATATCTATCTTATCTTGATGTATCACTTCTCTCATCACTTTTAACATACTTAAGTTCATCAACTTATCTTGTATTAGGGTATGTCCCATCCTAATACTTTATAAACTAGCTCATCACATTTATCATGTAATGTATTGGTCCTAAGTCACACATTTGAATTATTCAACCATCATCAATGATATGGACTCATCTCGGGTTAAGACATTATTGATATAAGGTTGTCCATTATCAACCACTCTAGGTGATTCTCCTATCAAGGTATTAGCCACACCATTACTTGGTGTTACACTCATCACTCCTAAGAGTGTCTTGACCTCACCTTTACAGGGTATCTCAGGTTAGAAGTGTGCATATGTTCACCATATCGGGTTGAAGGTGTACAAGCACCACCATATCGGGTTGGAGGTATATGACCATCATCCATATAGGGATAGAGGTTTTTGTATGTGTTACCCATGTCGTGCATGAGGTACTAAGCCATCACCATTTTGGGCTAGAGGTGGATTCAATCACCATATCGGGCAGCTCACCATCTAGGGTTGGCCATGACTGATTAGGGTTTGCCATATCGGGTTCAACCCAATATACAAGTCAATAGGAGTGTAGGGAACCAAACCATATTGGGATACACCATCAAACATTAGGTTGCAACACCCATGTTGGGTTAGGGTTGATTGTGATGGGAACATGGTACATATATGTGTCGCCCATGATGCTTAAGAGGTATCAACCCATCAACATGTCGAGCTACCATATTGTCTAGGGTTGTGTATCGTGCAACCCTATCGTGCAAGGTCATGTGTCATGCAACCATGTCATACAAGGTCATGTAGGCCTCATGATACTAAGTACCAATGATGTATTATATGATCATATCGTGCAATAGCACTTGTTACTCTTTACTTATATCAGGTTACCCAAATTAGGGTTTCTTATCAACTTACAAGTATACAATTGACCTTGTATCGTGCATGGAGTCTATAATAGACTTCCTATCAGGCAAGAGGTGTATACTACACCTCCATATCATTCAACAATGTATTCATTCATATCCATATCATTTTAATGGAGTAGGTGCATCACCATATCGGGTTAGAGGTGCTTGTTTATATGCTTGCACCCGATATCACTTTTATAAAGTGATACCACCATATTCAAGCTCTAGACCTTAGCTATAACTATTATATTTCATGTCAACGGGTCTAAGCAACTACTAGAACCCATAATTTCATCAACTATTTCAGGAAATTTCAGTATTAAAAGTATTTCACTAAGTATAGCAATTTAGGTGATGAATAATAACATGACTGAGTTCAAGTTATATAACTCGCCTTAAGAACCACTTCAAAGCTCCAAGCTCCAAAGCTCCATGTTCCTAAGGTTGAATATGAATTTATCAAAGGTCCAAGGCTCATTCACAACTCCTTCATATACAAGGAATCACCATGGATAAGAAATTGGTGAAGGAGAAAAGAAAGGTAGATCATAACGGATGCGATGATTTTGAGTCGCATTTATAGACCTATCTTATATGTGTTTTATGCTTTAATTAGTCATTTGTATGGTTAATATCGCATAATTCATCCAATTTGGTCTTTGTTGCTATTTTATGTCAAATTCCCTTTATTTCATCATTTTGAGCATTAATTGTCAAATTATTATTATTTGTGTGAATTGATGTGATATTGTCTTTGAATTTCAGGACAAACGAGTATTTGCTTCCGTCGATACCATCGACATGGTCACAGGTTGCCAGCCGAAAGAAGCAGGAAAAAGTCGATACTATCGACTTTGATGTCGATGGTATCGAGTCACCTTCAGGTTGTTGGCGAAGAAGCAGTCGATAGTATCGACACCAAGTCGATACCATCGACGCACGGAGGCTACATCGTCGCAAAATGACAAAACCGACGCCTAATGGAAGTCGATATCATCGACCTGAGTCGATGGTATCGAGATGATGTCGGGCGCGACAAAGGAAGGGTTCGCTACTGCAGCGGGTCGATACCATCGACTCGCGTCGATGGTATCGACGCCGTCAGATATGCGTTGAATTCAGATTGATCTCAATCAGACGGATGGAGTTAATTAATGACCTAATTAGGGACTTATACCTAATGACGCCCGCCAGGGGGAAAAGATATATCTCATTGGCCATTGCACAAGTGCCGAGGAGGAGGAGAAAGGAGAACGGAGGCTAGAAGTTCATACCAGTCGATCCGGACGCTGCCGAAGATAGATTTCACCACCGAGAGGCGGGAAAGCACATGTTCTACGCAAAGGATCAATCGGTTCTTCTCCGTTCAGGGGTTTTCCCATTCAATTCATGCTTTTCATATGATTTCCCCTATTTCTACCATGTACTTGTGTGAGATGAACATGCGGGGCTAATCCCCTCCATCTTTAGGACCGGGAGTAGCCCGGGAATTCATTGTATGACAGTTTTATAATAGTAATTCATATTTTCTCTCTTAAATCCGTGGTATAGCTTCATTTTCTCCATATATTGTTATGCTTGATCACCATAATAATAATAATCTAATGCCCTTAATCACTTCGATAGAAGGATTAACGGCTGAAAAGAGACGAAACCTACATTAATCGATAAATCCCTTGAACAAGGTGGTGTAAAATTAATGGTGGATACTGAGAGATCATTCGTAATGCACTTAGTTTAGGGGATAGGTTACTACGATAGTGGAACCGACCTAAACCTAAGTAGTGAATGGCACCACGACAGTGGGCAATTCTGTTTTCAGGCCACTACCCGGATAGAGAGAGAAGATTGAGGCATTATATAAAATTTAATACAATGAAAACCCGCGGTGAAACTGCAATCCTAAAGATACCTTTTGAATTGATTAAACCAACATTTAATCGATTGCTTCTTTTGTTTTGTTTTTATTTTTCTTTTAGTTTTAACAACAACTCTCAACCCCTCTCAAAAAAAAAACAACAACTCTCAACTTGTTAATCGGCTTAGCTGATCACGACTAGTTAGTAGGAGTCACCAACAATTCCGATTATCCCTGTATTCGACTCGGGCCTCACAAAGGCCTGTATTACTTCGACGCGTATACTTGCATTTTTAGCACGTAGTAAAATACACGTCAAGTTTTTGGCGTCGTTGCCGGGGATACGGCGAAATTGTTGGCACTTCGAGTGCTACGAGCGGCCACTCTAAGCCACATTTGTTTTTAATTTTCATTCAACTTCAAATATTTTCTTTCTAGTGTTCGTTCATTTATATACTCATCAAAGCACTGTATTGAACTGAATTTTATTTATTTCAGGTGTTGTGTATGGTGCAAATGCGCAGTACTGACTACGCAAATCCCACACCCGAGGTTCCGCTGTCGGGACCTGAGGACGAGGAGTATTACGAACAAGAGCACCAAGAAGAGATAGATTCTGAATCTGAACAAGAAGACATGGCCGAGCCACAGACCATATGGGAGAAGATCAAAGCTTCTTCCTCATTAGCTTCAAAGGGACCTATTAAGAAGCAGGCGATCAACATACCGACATATAAGATCGATCCAGCATTGATAAATTTGGTGAAATCAAATGTGTTTCATGGGCTGAAGAATGAGGATCTTGTTGCACACATCAGCCAGTTTGTTGAGAACTGCGACATGGTAAAAATTGATAGGTTTCCACAAGATGCATTGTATCTCAAGCTTTTCCCAAGTTCATTGGTGGGAGCAGCACGAGAGTGGTTACATAATCTAGACGATGAGTGCGTGGAGTCCTGGGACCATATGGTGGAGGTCTTCTTTGAGAGGTTCTTCCCTCCTGAGAAGACTAACGACATGATCTGGAAAATTCATAATTTCACCCAACAGGCCGGTGAAACATATTCTGAGACCTGGGAGCGATTTCAGGTTATGCTGAGGAGGTGTCCGCATCACGGGCTGGATAAAGAGACGCAGGTGAAAAGCTTCTATTTTTCTCTCTCCGAGCATGATAGGAGTAATCTGGATTCAGCCGGGTCGGGATTTTTTCTGAACAATACAGACACCAGATGTTGGGAAATACTCAAGAACATGGCTAGAAAGCAGTCATGGGGTGAAAGAGAAAGAGGCCCGGTATAGCAAGCGTGAGTCGTCAGTGAATCCAAGGCAATGAGAGAGCTGAATGAGAAGATGGATCTTCTTTCAAAGAAGCTACTGCAAAAGGAGGATAATGAGTCCGAGGATGAGGCTCAAGTCAAATACATGAGACAACAGCAAGGGTATATGAACAATGATTACTCATGGAGAAAGGACAAGAAGTTCTCGTGGAAGGATCCGAACAATTTTTTGCAGGATCTGGAGGCCAAGCCCGCGCCAGTTGCAGAAGATAAGAGCACGGAGTTGCTCAATCAGGTCATCAAGAAAAATCAAGAGTTAATGAACACATTTGGGCAGCAAATCAAGCAGCAAGGAGAATACATGAATCAATTCGGGCAGACATTGCAAAGCCATGGGGCTCAAATAAGGACTATTGAGACATCCATGGCATAGATGGCAGCTGAGATAGCTAGTTTGAAGAAACCGGCACATCCAGGTTTTCCGGGGAATACCAATGTTCTCGGGGGAAACCAGCAAGCTAAGGCCATCCTGCTTAGAAGCGGTAAGAAAGTGTCAAATCCAAGAACTGATGAAACAAGCACACCGCGAGATGAAGTTGAATGTGAAACCACTACGGAGCAGCCCACACCAGTCACAGGGCAAGCTGAAGACATAGCCATGGATGGTACTGAAGAACAGGTTGTAGAGGAGGAATCACAGAAAAAGACGCCTTATGTGCCACCTCATCAAAGGGCACAAGCTATTCCGGTCCCGTATCCAAATAGCATGAAGGCAAGGAAGGTAGATGCACAGTTCAAGAAGTTCTTGGACAGTTTTAGGAAGCTTTCAGTCAATATTCCCTTACTGGAAGCCATTGAGCAAATTCCTTCATACGGGAAGTTTTTAAAAGATGTCATTACCAAGAAAAGAAAAATTCCGGATACAAAGGTCGTCGTGCTAAAGGAGCATGTGAGTGCCTTCATCATGGGCACTTTTCCGCCAAAGAGACAGGATCCAGGATGTTTCAACATTTCTTGCTATATAGGGAAGGTTAAATTTGGCGAAGCATTGTGTGATTTAGGGGCAAGCATCAACTTGATGCCCCTTTCGACATTTAAAAAGGTGGGATTGAAGGATTCACGGCTGAGCAATATGACGATTCAATTGGCAGACAACTCTGTGGTGAAGCCATATGGAATCTGTGAAGACGTCTTAGTAAAGGTGGATAGATTTGTCTTTCTGACTGATTTTGTGGTTATGGAGATGCAGGATGATCATGGCAATGAGCTGTTACTTGGACGTCCGTTCCAAGCTACAGCCGACATGATCTTAGAGATGGGGAGAGGTCGCTTGACCTTGGGCATAGAAGATGACCGCTTTGAGATGGTCATGCCTTCTAGCACCGCGTCATCCAAATCAAAAGAACAATGCAATATGGTGAAACATCTGGATTGCAATATTTCACTCTGCCTTGGAAAACCATTTCTGGACATGGCTCATGTGATGAGCAAGGTGGACAATGGAACCTTAGCTGTAGATATCATGGAGCAGACTAAGGTAGTTTCTTTGTGTAAAGCTGTGGGATTTCCGAATGATGAGAATGAGGACATTCCACCTTCTTTGGAGGATGATGTGATAGCTCTTTCTGTTTCTGATGCGTATCCGGAATTACCGTTGGAGGCGTGTTTGTTGAATATTACATATGATTGGATGCGGAGTAAATCACTCAAGGAGTGCGCTAAAATGCTTCAGATGCTTCCATGCTTCTATGCGAGGCACTATGAAGATTTAGGTGCACTTCCCCCGCCGCTGCAATCATGTCTTATCAGCCCGCCGGATTTGGAATTAAAGCCGCTGCCCCCGCATCTCAAGTATGTCTTTCTAGCTGAGAAAGACAAGTTACCAGTGATCATTTCTGCTTATTTGAGTGCGGAAGAGGAGGAGAAACTGTTGATAGTGCTAAAGAACCACCGAGGAGCTTTTGGGTGGTCCGTTGCAGACATCAAGGGGATTTCCCCTACTCTATGTCAGCACAAGATTCGGCTCAAGGAGGGAGCCAAGCCTGTGATTCAGCCTCAAAGATGTCTAAATCCGAGCATGATGGAGGTTGTGAAGAAGGAGGTCATTAAACTTCTTGCTGCAGGGATTATCTATGCCATATCAGACTCGACATGGGTGAGTCCCACACAGGTAGTCCCTAAGAAGGGGGGAATTACTGTCACTCAAAATTTATTGAATCAACCTGTCACCACCCGATTGGTAACCGGGTGGCGAGTTTGTATTGACTATCGTCATTTGAACGCTGCCACTCTTAAGGATCACTTTCCTTTACCGTTCATTGATCAAATTCTAGAGTGTCTTGCCGGGCGATCGCACTTTTGTTTTCTAGATGGGTACTCAAGGTACAACCAGATCTCGATTGATCCTTTGGATCAAGAGAAATCTATGTTCACTTGTCCCTATGGGACTTTTGCTTACCGTCGAATGCCGTTTGGGTTATGCAATGCACCGGCGACGTTTCAACGCTGTATGCTCGCCATATTTTCTGACATGGTAGAGCGCTGTCTCGAGGTTTTTATGGATGACTTCTCGGTGTATGGTGCATCGTTTGATGAATGTCTCTATAACCTAGATAAAGTGTTACAGCGTTGTGAGGACACACACTTGGTCCTTAACTGGGAGAAATGTCACATGATGGTGACTGTGGGAATAGTGCTAGGACACAAGGTGTCTAGAAAAGGAGTAGAGGTGGATCCGGTGAAAATTGAGGTCATTTCCATGTTGCCCCCACCAAATTCTGTAAAAGGGGTGAGAATTTTTCTGGGACACGCCGGGTTCTATCGGCGATTCATAAAGGATTTTTCTAAAATTGCGAAACCTCTATCCGAGCTTTTGGAGAAAGATGCGGCTTTCGATTTCAATGATAAGTGTCTACATGCTTTCGATGTTTTGAAGGAAAAACTGATTTCTGCCCTGGTTGTTCAAACGCCGGATTGGACAAAACCTTTCGAATTAATGTGTGACGCTTCGGATTTTGCGGTAGGAGCCGTATTGGGGAAGTAGGTAGACAATAAGCCCGCCGTGATTTTCTATGCTTCAAAAACTCTGAATGATGCCCAATTGAATTATACAACTACTGAAAAAGAATTACTTGCCGTTGTGTTTGCTTTCGAAAAATTCCGGCAGTATTTAGTTGGATCTAAAGTGGTTGTATGGACTGACCATGCTGCAATAAAATACTTGATGGGGAAAAAAGACGCAAAGCCTAGACTCATTAGGTGGATTTTGCTCTTACAGGAATTTGACATTGAAATTAAGGATAAATCTGGGATTGAAAATGTAGTGGCTGATCATTTGTCTAGGTTAGATAAGGTGGATGAAAAAGATTTGCATATACCCATAACCGAGATGTTTCCGGATGAACAAATGTTAAAAATTAACTCTAAGGAGCCTTGGTTCGTTGAAATTGTAAATTATTTGGTCTGCGGGATCATCCCGGAAGATTGGTCATATCAGGAAAAGAAGAGATTTTTTCATTCTTTAAGATACTATTTTTGGGATGATCCAATTCTTCTTAAGCAATGCAGGGACGGTATTTTACGCAGGTGTGTACCTGAAGTGGAGTACGAGAGTATTCTCCATCATTGCCATGCATCACCTACGGGAGGACACCACGCCAGCTCGCGAACGGCAGCTAAGGTTTTGGAAAGCGGCCTTTATTGGCCAACTTTATTTTGGGATGCCTACGATTTTGTGAGGCAATGTGATCCTTGTCAGCGAGCAGGTAATATCTCAAAGCGATAGGAGATGCCCCTGAATGTGTTTCAGGAAGTTGAGGTATTTGATTTGTGGGGCATAGATTTGATGGGACCCTTTGTGTCTTCGAACTCCAATTTATATATTTTGTTAGCAGTTGATTATGTGTCGAAGTGGGTGGAAGCAATCCCCAAAAGGACTAATGATTCCAATGTAGTGTGCAGGTTCGTGAAGGAGAATATTTTCTGCAGGTTTGGGATACCCCGAATGATAATCAGTGATGGGGGTACACATTTTAGGAATCGGAAGTTCTCGACATTATTGAAGAAATATGGGGTCAAGCACAACATTGGCACCCCATATCATCCGCAGACTCAAGGCCAAGTGGAGGTCTCCAACCATGAGATTAAGAAGATTCTAGAGCGAACGGTGGCATCCACGAGGAAGAACTGGAGTTCTGTACTACCGGATGCACTGTGGGCGTACAGAACGGCCTACAAAACACCTATAGGCACCATGCCTTTTAGATTGGCGTATGGCTGGGCTTGTCACCTACCGGTGGAGTTGGAGCACAAGGCCCATTGGGCGCTTAGAAGGCTAAATCTAAGTTATGATGAAGCTGGGAGAAAGAGAATGTTTGAATTGAATGAGCTGGATGAGTTACGGATGACGGCATATGAGAATGCCCGGATATACAAGGAGCGCACAAAACTGATCCACAATCGCCACATCGAGTTACGCACGTTCAAGAAAGGAGATAGTGTTTTGTTGTTCAACTCCCGACTCAAGTTGCATCCCGGGAAGCTAAAATCCCGGTGGAGTGGACCGTTCGTGGTGGAAGAGGTCAAACCACACGGCACGATTTTAGTGCGTGATGGTGATACCACGTTCTTGGTAAACGGACAGAGGCTGAAGCTCTATTTTGGTGAGAATTACAAGAGGAAGATGAATGAGGTTAAACTCATTGCACTTTCGGATGAATGAGATGCTCGGAAGCCGTCTAGCCTAAGACGTTAAATAAAGGCGCTTGTTGGGAGGCAACCCAACCATCGGTACATTAGGATAGTTTAATTATAATCGTAGGTTGCTTTATTTTTGTTCAATTTTTAGTGTAAAGAATATACCTTGATCCGTTTGTTCATTGTGCAGGCTGAGGCGGAGTCGATACTATCGACACACAAGTCGATGGTATCGACAAGGGTTCAGGTTGACGACTGCAGATTTCGTTCTGAGTCGATATCATCGATGGCCTTGTCGATGGTATCGACACACCTACAGGCAGGTCGCCCAACAACAGTCGATAGTATCGACAAGGGTGTCGATACCATCGAGATCTCTGGAGAAGTTCAGACTGATTTGTCTCAGTCAACTCGATACCATCGACGGCCTCGTCGATGGTATCGACATGGTTACAGGTTGAAATGCAAAGTGGCGGTGTCGCAATGAAGCCAAGTCGATAATATCGATACCTGTCGATGGTATCGACCATCCATGTCACCGATCCGCGCAAAGCAATCGACGGCGATCGCGGCTTCCCCGTCATCGATCCGGGTGCAGAGTCGATACCATCGACCCATGTCGATGGTATCGACACGTCAGTGATTCATGTTTCAATATCCAGCATTCGACGACCGTCGATACCATGTGAGGGGCGGATAGCATCGACCAGCGTTGATACCATCGCCTCGCGTCGATGGTATCGACAGACTAACAGTGGCGCCGACCAAGTCTATTTAAGGAGAATCATTACGTCATTTGACGTCACACCTTCAGAGTGATCTCCTCCCTTTGCGCCGAGCACTCCCTTGAGCCATCTAAGAGCGAAGACCAGCATCACCGATCGACAATCGTCACCGAGCGGAGATTCATATCTCCATTCTGCACCGAGCTCTCTCTTTCTAATCCCTTTCTCGTCGCCAACATGGTTCACGTCGCTGGAGCATCTTCTTCACGTGAGGACCCGGAGGAGATTCAGGAGTTTGTGCCACCTCCTCCCGGGTCGGTTGCACGACCGCACATGATGCATCCTTCCACAGAGGTGAAGAAGATCTATGAGGAGATCTTAAAAAGGAAGATCGAACCCACCCGGTATGTGGACCGGGAAATGATACGAGACCTCGGATTCGAGGCCAATTTGGCCTATGTTCTGCAGGGGCAAGCGAAACGTACAAGCAGGAGGCCCGATGAGTTACAGTACCATGCTGATGGCCAGCCATTTTTTGGCGAGTGGCCAACCTACAAAGAATTGGTGGCGGAGTTCATGGCGTCACTTGACGTCTGCGTCGTGCCCAACGACGTCGTCGCCACCGACCGTGAATGGATAAAGGGCCGGGTGTCTTTCCGGCTGTACAACCATGACTATACCCTCACACTTCGCCAATTCAACAGGATCTTCAATTGGAATCATTCTCCATACGACCACCGACAGCCGGATAACTGCACCAACTACGACGCTCTCTTCTCTGAGTTGGTGACGGTGCCACAAGGGAGGTCGGTGAGCTACCACAACGCTGCGGTAGCCGACTTCGAGCACCCGTTTGTTCGGGTATTGCACCGTATGTTGAGTTCCACCATCTTTGCTCGAAGTGATCTGGCACTAAGAAAATTTCAGGAGACATATCTTTTCTTCTTATATCAGCTCCTGAAGCGCCAAGAATGCAACTGGGATGCATTCTTTCTACAACGAGTATTGGCGGTGAAGAGGAGCATGAGAAAAACCCCGATTCATTTTGGGGGGCTTGTCACCAAGGTATCCCTCTACTTGGGCTTGAATCTCGATCAGCTGACTCCTCTTTCTACGAGAAGCAAGGTCAACTTGCAACATCTACACTGAGCCAATCTCGTTCTTCTCCGAGCTGGCGTGGATTTTGTGCATTGCCATGTAAATCAAGAGTACCAGGAGTGCGCGCTGCCTGATCCGATCTTCAATATCGAGGGAGCACAACATTTTTTGATGGTCAATCATAGCTATCTCCGACTCTGATGAAGAAGGCAGAAATGACGGCGGCGACGACGGACATGAGGACGAGGCTGAGGAGGAAGAGGAGACCCTTACACCTCTTCGATCACGAGTGGCACCCCGGAAGCACCCTAGGATGCATCCGGGTGCGTCTTCATCATCACAGCCTACGCCGCCTCCACCACCGCCCTCGCAGCCCAGTGAGGATGCCTATTCCATGCAAGGCATGTACAATATGCTTCAAGACATCCAGCAGACGTAGCATAGCCACACAACTACCTATGCCGGTATTCAAGACACCACCAACCGGCTCTTCGTCAACCAACAGGCGATCTTCGAGAATGATCACCTTCTTTTTGCAAATCAGGAGAACATCCATGATCGGCTGCACAGGATGGAGCAGCAGCAGCCGTTTTACGATCATTACTGGAGCCAGAATTATTTTGGGGGGTATCCACAGCCTCCTCCGATGCCCCAATATGATCCGACCTTTTAGGGGCAATACCCGTCTTGGGACCCCACGACGCCGCAATACCCGCCTCCACCACCACAAGAATGATCTGGTATCACTGTTCCAATCTTTAAGTTTGTTTTTGACTATGAGGCCATAGTCGAATTCAAGCTTAGGGGGGTAATTGGAACAACTCTATCTTTTATTGTTTTTGGTTTTTAGCATTATTGCTATTGCTTTCTTGTTATTTGTTTCTTGCAATTTTAGTTTTTGTAGGATCCACATGCTATCTAGTGTAATTGTGGATGTCTTTGGAAAGTGTGTCATCTTGTTGTTAGTGCATGGGAAATTCAAGGGAAATTTGAAAATTTTTGTTTCTTTGTATAGCTTGTTTTGTTTTGACCTTGGGCACACATCCTACGAAAATGATTGGCTATGTCAACTTTAAAACAACATTTCATACCTGTACTCCTAATGATTCATGAAAGTGGACGGAAATGGTTGTTTGAGCCTAACCTAACCAAATGGTAATGAGACCTTAATTGGATGTAAGAGAGAGAACCCTCTAAACTACTACACATGTCAGTAAGGAGGGACGCATAATATCTTTCTAAGGTTCAGTCATCTAGTCTTGTGACCATTCCACTTCATTTTTTCTATAATCCACCTAAGAATTGGAAGTAAAGTGCAGTTTTAATTCCTTTTGTGTGCATAGCATTCAGATAGGACTTGCATTGGTATTTTCCATATGTTTGCATAAAAAGAAAAAAAAATATAGTGATTCAGGCACATTAACTTTAGGTGCATGCCATGTAGTTGCATTCATAATTTTCATGCATAAAGTACATCATGTATCTCAATTTTTTCCCAATGGTGAATTAAATTGTTCCATACCTTCTAAATGGTGCAAATTTTTTTTTTCTGAGTATGAATAAAATAGCCCAATAAAAGTATCTTTAAGCAATTATGGATATGTGGGCTGGGAAAAAAAATCGGAAAATCTGCAATAGAAAAAAAAAGAAAAGAAAAAAGAATTTAGAAGAAAGTGAAATAAGAAGGAGAAAGGAACGTAATATCACTTGCATTTCAGGATAATTGAGTACATGATGTAGCTTGACTAGATATCCATCTCATTTTGAGATGGATGGTTAGTACATGCATCATTCCACCCAAGTTTAGGCATTAGGGCATTTCTAATGTGCATTTGCATCATATAGGACATTTTTGTTTTATGCAGGTTGAAACTGTACAATACTTCCACGTTCTTCCATGAGCCACCCATCTTCATCCACCCGTTGCTCGGATTGGTAGGCCACCGTGAATTTCTCCTCACTAATGAATATCAGGAGAACTGCTTCCATGTAGATGGTAGTTAGGGCGAGCAACGTAGTATAGGCGATCACAGGATGCACCAAGTCTGAACCGGCGAATCTTATTATGTTAACTGCCTTATGTGATAGTGTTCATTGATTTGGAGGTCAATTTCTTTTATTGATGATTACTGTCGCCTTTAGGGTAATTACCGTTCTGTGGTTAGAGAAGGCCGGTTTGTGAATGTTCAGTGGGAGTCATATGGGATGTTGGGTTGGTGTGTTGTTTTTCAATTGACTTTTGCAATTCTATTCTAAGGATTAGTTGCTCAAGGGCGAGCAATGTTCAAGCTTAGGGGAGTTTGATGCAATGATTTTGAGTCGCATTTATAGACCTGTTTTATATGTGTTTTATGCTTTAATTAGTCATTTCTATGGTTAATATCACATAATTCATCCAATTTGGTCTTTGTTGCTATTTTATGTCAAATTCCCTTTATTTCATCATTTTGAGCATTAATTGTCAAATTATTATTATTTGTGTGAATTGATGTGATCTTGTCTTTGAATTTCAGGACAAACGAGTATTTTCTTCCGTCGATACCATCGACGGAAGTTGATACCATCGACATGGTCACAGGTTGCCAGCCGAAAGAAGCAGGAAAAAGTCGATACTATCGACTTTGATGTCGATGGTATCGAGTCACCTTCAGGTTGTTGGTGAAGAAGCAGTCGATAGTATCGACACCAAGTCGATACCATTGACGCACGGAGGCTACAATGTCACAAAACGACAAAACCGACCCCTAAAGGAAGTCGATATCATCGACCCGAGTCGATGGTATCGAGATGATGTCGGGCACGAAAAAGGAAGGGTTCACTACTGCAGCGGGTCGATACCATCGACTCGCGTCGATGGTATCGACGCCGTCAGATATGTGTTGGATTCAGATTGTTCTCAATCGAACGGCTGGAGTTAATTAACGACCTAATTAGGGACTTATACCTAATGACGGCCGCTAGGGGGAAAAGATATATCTCATTGGCCATTGCACAAGTGCCGAGGAGGAGGAGAAAGGAGAATGGAGGCCAGAAGTTCATACCAGTCGATCCGGACGCTGCCGAAGACAGATTTCACCACCGAGAGGCGGGAAAGCACGTGTTCTACGTAAAGGATCAATCGATTCTTCTCCGTTCAGGGGTTTTCCCATTCAATTCATGTACTTGTGTGAGATGAACATGCGGGGCTAATCCCCTCCATCTTTAGGATCGGGAGTAGCCCGGGAATTCATTGTATGACAGTTTTATAATAGTAATTCATATTTTCTCTCTTAAATCCATGGCATAGCTTCGTTTTCTCCATATATTGTTATGCTTGATCACCATAATAATAATCTAATGCCCTTAATCACTTCGACAGAAGGATTAACGGATGAAAAGAGACGAAACCTACATTAATCGATAAATACCTTGAACAAGGTGGTGTAAAATTAATGATGGATACTGAGAGATCGTTCGTAATGCACTTAGTTTAGGGGATAGATTACTACGACAGTGGAACTGACCTAAACCTAAGTAGTGAATGGCACCACGACAGTGGGCAATTATGTTTTCAGGCCACTACTCGGATAGAGAGAGAAGATTGAGGCATTATATAAAATTTAATACAATGAAAACCCGCGGTGAAACTGCAATCTTAAAGATACCTTTTGAATTGATTAAACCAACATTTAATCGATTGATTCTTTTGTTTTGTTTTTATTTTTCTTTTAGTTTTAACAACAACTCTCAACTTGTTAATCGGCTTAGCTGATCGCGACTAGTTAGTAGGAGTCACCAACAATTCCGAGTATCCCTGTGTTCGACTCGGGCCTCACAAAGGCCTATATTACTTTGACGCGTATACTTGCGTTATTAGCGCGTAGTAAAATACACGTCAATAACCCTAATTCCATGCTTCAATTCAAGCTTGAAGACAACTATAGCTTACCTTAGGGTTAAGTTTTGAGTTCTTTAGCTCCTTGGCCGACACCCTACCACTCTTGGGTGACATGGACTTCCTCTTGGCTGACACAACTTTGCTTGTGGCCAAAATCACTTCAATTGGCCGATATCAACTTACTATGGGCAATATCAATATGGTATGGCCGATACACTTGCTATGGCTGATACCCAAGGCCTATGCATGATATCCTTGTGCCCTTGCACGATATGCCAACCCTCTTGAATGATATGGCACTCACTTGCACGATATGGCACTCACTTGCACGATATGGCACTCAACTCTTCACCCTATTGGCCGATATCACCTTATATGGCCAATTTCACCTACTTGGCCGATATGCTTTTTCTATGGGCGATATCTAAGGACCTATGCACGATATGCTTTCTCTCCTGCACGATACAAGATCCCCATGCACAATACCACAAGGTAGGAGGGTGGTAAGGGTCAAAAAATTCCATTAAGGGGTCAAACTAGGGGTATATATACTTGCTGATCATGAAGAGAGGAAAAAATGAGGTGTCAACATTTTGAGCTAGTAGGTGCCACGTGTCATGCATGGGTGACACGTGTCCATGCATGAATCATCATTTATATTGGCTTGAAAAACCGTTGAGGATCATATAGAGATGCAAATTTGTCCATTGCTTATCCATTTGGATAAGTCATCTAGGTTTAATCACTATTTTAAGTCAAGCCGATACACTTTTTCTAAGGAAACTTGTTGGCCGTCAAACCTCACCTCCTTGAGGTGCTTTGCACGATATGGATTTTTCCAAAAGTTCACAGAATGATATGGGACACCTCCTTCGGCTCCATGGCCGATAGACACTCATATATAAGCTTTTCAACTTGATACAACTCAAGTTAAGCTTCCAAATTCAACTCTTTTTCTTGGTCATTTCATCACCAAGAGTATCATCATTCATAATTGACCCAAACATGGTGTCTAATTCATTATCTCCCCTCTAAATAATACATATAGGAAGTAGGGACATTCTAGAGGTGGTAATTTGCATATCAACCCCACATTTTGGGTAAATTACAATTTGTACCAAAATTGGCATACAATGCTCCAACATTGTTCAAACAAGTTCAAACTTGGAATTTAGGCTTTCCACAAGCCACCACTTAGCATCATTCTCTCTCTTATGATGATAAAACATATAAGGCACATTCAACATGTGACATTTTGCATTATAGCCCTTCAACTTGGGCAAATTGCACTTTGGTCCAAAATAAAGGAAAATTGCTCAAACAACATTCAATCGGGACCAAACTTGAAACATGAGTGTGTCACATGATGACAAAGCACCTTAGAGGATTATATTAAAGTTCTAATCAACTTTATTAGCCAAAACAAATAGGGTTACCTCATAACCCAGGTCAGGGTTGTTACATTCACCATTGACCATAACATGTGTTAATCTACTAACTACTTAACCCCTTAATGACTTTAGATATCTTTAGGGTTTAGGTTAAACAACTACTAAACCATCTTAACCTCTAAAGCATCAATCGTTCTTGACCTTTTTAAACCTCAAACGGTTTTGCACTTTCAACCTCCAAACGGTTTTGAAACCGTTTGGGGTTGTTGACCGTTTGTTGACTTTGAAACTGTTTGGCCAAGTACACCATCAAAACCGTTTGCCCTAACTGAGGTGAAGACCATTTGGTTATGAAGACCGTTTGGTCCCGTTGACCGTTTGGCAAACTTTGACCTTTAAACCGCATGGGAAAATCGACCCTGAATCTGCATGGTCACCAATCGGTCTTGAGATCGTTTGGTCACAAACGGTCTTGAGACCGTTTGGTCCAAACACCCTCAAAACCGCATGGACCAAAAAGTGTATCAACACTTCCAATTGAATTAGGGTTTTCAATGTTGAACCCCTCAAACGTTCTTGTACTTGTTAGCCATTTATCAATTAAGTCAATTAGGTTAATCCTTTACTGATTTGAGACTCAATTGAACCTCAATTGGTCACCAATTAGGGATTGGATCACTTGAATTAGGGTTTGGAATCGATCAACCTTCAATATACTGCAACATGAGTCTAATTGATGTTGAACCCATTGAACCATCACTCAATTGGATCATGACCTGACCCCAAACAGTCTTGGGATCATTTGGTCATCCTCCAAACGGTCTTGAGACCGTTTGCCCAAAGTTCCATAAAAAAATAAGTCATTTACTTAAGGGTTGAACCCTAATTAGGTCATAAAATCAGCACTTTAATTATTCAACAACTTGATGTGATTGGACCCTCAATTGATCAACCCTACTTGACCCTAGACCTCCAAACTGTCTTGGGTGATCACCAAATAGTCTTGAGACCGTTTGGGTGATCCCCAAATGGTTTTGAAACCGTTTGGGTCACTCAACCCAAACTTTAACATGATTGGTCCATTGAAATCAGCAATGAACCCGATTAGGGTTTAGGTGACTAAAGTGCCTTCAACTTGTGATTTACTTGGAATTAGTTAATGATTCTTTGTGGGTGATTAGTCCATAATGTGTACAGAAGAACCCCAAACGGTCAACGCTTGGTCAACTCAACCAAATGGTCTTGGAGACCATTTACTCCAATCGATCTTGTGAAACCGTTTGCTCCAAACGGTTTTGAAACCGTTTGCTCCAAACGGTTTTGCAAACCGTTTGGCCAAGGGGTGGAGGACCATTTGCAAAAGTAACTTTGGAATTAACGCCACCTTCCTCTACCTCAAGATCATGGTCTGTTCTTCACAGTTTTAGTTGCAAGAACACTTAGAAGTATGGGAGAAAGAAGAACAAGCAACGTTTTCAAGAAAAGAAGATGCATAATCAAAGCTTTAAGGTTTAGAGTTATAAAACCCACCTTAGGATCAGCTCTAGAGCTCCAAGCTTCATAGCTTCAATGGTGGCTTGAGCTCCACGGGTTGTCCAAGGTTCCTTCTTCAAGAATTGGATGGAGAAGATGGCTAGAAAGAAGAACTATGTAAGAAAGACTAACAAACCAACCTTGTAGCAAGATTTCCTCCATGAATCCGAGCTAGATGGCAATCAAATCTTTCCCAATTCTGCTTGGCCGTTCTCCTCTGCTCCTGAGCTCCTTCTTAGTCGGCCACAACAAAGAGATAAGAAGAGAAGTGAAGGGAACGATCCCTTGCTTAGTAAAGAAGATGTGTATATATACTTTTGGGCATATTTCCAAGATAAGGACAATCTTTTTCTTATTTCACAACTAGATCCTCCTTCCTTCCTAAGCCACGTTTCTCCCTTATTTACTTAAGCAAAACTCCTCCTTTATCCAAGGTTTAGAGGAAAAGAAGCCAAACATCTTACTAGGTTGCACACATAAAAGGGTCATTTTGCTTACAACTTGGTTATTTAATTATAAGGGTTTTCCTTCTTATTTGATTATTCAAACGAAGCGCCCTCTTCATCATTTTTACTATAGTTGATGCCAAGAGTCATGAAAGATACTCTAGAGGGTGTATTTTACATGTTGCACCCCATGTTTTGGGCAAATTGCACTTTACACCAAAACTAGGGTTTTAAAGCACAAGGATTGCTCCACAAGCTGCATCTTAGTGCCCAAGCTTGGAGAATCCATAACACTTCATCATATTCACTATTATGATGTCTCATAATTAGAGTAACATCTAAACATGTGCAATTTGCAAGTTAACCCCTCTAATTGGGTAATTTGCACATAAGTCCATTTTAACAAAATAATATTACAACATTGTTCAAAAAGGGCAGAAAAGGAAATATATGTTCCTCAGAAGCTTTAATTACATATCAAAAGATAACCACAAGTGTCTAATCACATGATTAAGCAAAACACCTAGGGTTAGTTCATAACCCAGGTCAGGGATGTTATAGAAAGTGGATAGAAAGGCACAAAGACAAACGATGTGCAGTCACTCACAAGGGATTGTTGAAAACAAGGGAGATGTTGTCTCCATCTCCTCCTAACATAAGATGCAAGGACAAGTGTTGTGGAAATCTTTGTTTACAATATTAGTTCTAGAAAGCATCTTATCCATGTGAAGTGTTCTATAGATGATTTAGATTCTTCATACTGCCTTGGCCATCCAAAAGCATATTGAAATAGAGCATATAAGAAAGAGGTAAACAACATGACAAAGACGATGCCTCCTAATTTTCCCCGAGATAGATCAAGTCACATAGGCTGATACAATGATATTGGCTGCAATCAAGAAGAAGGGACCTCGAGAAACCAGTTGTAGAAGCCTCCCAGACTTCCAGGTACTAATGTTATCTGGTCATCATTTTATTTATAGACGTATATAGCCTTGATGTCTTTATGAAGCTTTATTTCAATGTTATTACTTTCTTAGCCGGCTTAAGGTCCCAAACCACTCAAACTTCCCTACAGACTTTGGGGCCAGAACCTCAAATTTCATTCTATTATTGTCGCATAAGGTGAGACACATCTGTCTAGATCTCATGCGTTGGTTAATAATCACAACTGTAAAGATTTTGAGATGAAAGTATGCGTCACAAATACGTACAATGCTCAAATATCACACACAAACATGTAGTTGAAGGAAAAGGGAGAGGTTGTCCCCACCTCTTCCCAACATAAGAGGCAAGTGCATGTCCTTTGGAACCTTCTACTTATACTATAACTTCTAGAAAGCATCTTATCCATACTACGTGTGCAATAGAAGAGTTTTGACTCTTCTAAGCGCCTTGGCCATTTACAAGAATATGGATATGTCGCAAATTCACATCCGTATATAAGCAAGAGGTAAGCAATATGACAAAAACGGTGGATTTCAAGGTTTTGAACCTGGCCACAAAATTCTTAGGGAAGTTTGAGTGGTTTGGGACATAGTCCGGTTAAGAAAGTATAATAACAATAAAACAAAGCTTCATAAAGCCATCAAAACTAAATATTTCTATAACTAAAATGATGGCCATGTAGAATTAATATCCGGAAGTCCGGGAGGGGGCTACTACTAGTTTCTCAACGTTCTTTCTTCTTGATCACACCCAATATCGTACTATTGCTGAAGCGCCAGCCTTTGATATTATTTGTATTTCATTTATTGTCTTAGGTGTATGTATTATATTTTCTTCTTTAATTGCTGTAGTGGGCTGAGCCCAACTACTTTCAGCTGTATATAATTTCTTTGTCTGATTAGTCGGCGGCCAGAAAGGGCCAGACCGAGCCTTGCTTAATACTTACCTGTCCGGCTCATATCAGTTAGCTGCTCAGGGCGATATTGTCTTGCATTTGCCCAGCTCCCCAAAGATAGGATGGCATGTATGAACTAAGATTAAAAATTAGTGGATGAGGTGGTGAGTGCGTGTGTTCCTCCTCGGCCACGTTGCAGCACAATTTGTGGTAACGAACCACAGCTGCAGGTGCCGTGTTTGGCAAGCGTCAAGCATCAACGTGTAAGGAGCGGCTGGCTGTAATACCGATTTTATTGAGGATATATTTGGTTAACTAGATTTCATTGTATTGGGTTGTAGTTTAGACTCCTTGGAGAAACGTCGTTCATCCCAGGATTTTCAGATATAATGTGAATCCCGGATTTTGGTCTCTAACAAAATTTCCCCAGACATCAAAATTTAACATAGGCAAGACAGTAAATACGAAAAAAAATAAATCTCACACATACAAAATCTAACAAACCAAACATAAAATGTTACTTTACGGGATTTTGAGAATGCATCATTTCAGTAATGCATGATAGACATAATACAATACTTATAAAAGCCCTACTAACCAAACGTGTCATGAGTACAAGGAAACGCAGATGTGGCCGTCTAGGAGTAGGGCGGCAGCTCTAGGAATTAAAGAATGAAAAGTAATACTCTGAAACACCATCAATATACTTGGGTCGTAACATCACTATACATAACTTTTTAGACCCTTTTAAAAAGGTCTACATCCTCTAGTGAACAAAAATGTATCAAATTCGAAAAATATAAAGACATGCTGATTGTCGATACTCATACTTGACCGGTTTGACTACTTGACCGGTTTGACTACGACAACTTTCGAGGCATCATGTTCCAGAATAAAATCTCTACTTTTCAAGCAGTCGAGAAATTTTTTGTTAGGTCTATACACACATATTTTCTTCCAATTCAGCCAAACTCAGGACATCCACATGTCAAAGTGTCAATCTCGCAGCGTGTGGATCATTTGAAAAAATGTCTCTTTCTTGCCGGTAACGGTCACATTTCTAAGTACATCATAGGAAATATCTTTAACAAGATCATGTTTGTACTTTAAACATAAGAGTTTCCTGTAATGTATCACATGCTCCCGAGAAGTATTTAAGTATGCTTTGCAACAAATTAGACATACCTTATCAGCTGAAAATAGAGGATGTTAAATACCTTTTAGTGTGGCCCAAAATAAATATAATATTATATAAAATATTTTCATAAAAGGATGCATCTGTTGGAGATGGGATGGTTTCCCACAACCGACAAGCCTCTTCATGGTGGATAAAGAGGCTTTATGATTTATTATATAAAGGATGGTCCTCTCTTCATGAGACGCTATCCGGTAACCGACTCCACCCATCGGAGAATCCATTAGGAGAGAGAAATCTTGTTCTTTTTTACGTACGCTTCCGCTTGGGGATGCTCGCTTATGTGGAAACGCTCCTTGCCTTCTCTGTTATTTGGACGTGGCCGTTGTTTCTGCACAACAGGAAAAATCTGGACCAATCTTCATGGAGGCTTCTCAGAATTCTGGCATGTCTCTCTATCAATGGTATCAGAGCAGGATAGATTGCTTTTGCAGTGATATTCATGGTTCTTTACTCATCACTGTAAATTCACGCCATGTATGATTTTTGCAATCATCTTAATCAATTGCAATACCGGAAAGGACATCTTGTTAATAGCGTGCATTGGGTTTTACTGAACTCGGAGCATATTATACCGGCGACGGTCGCGATGTTGTGTAGTTGGTAGTTTTTGTTTCTGGTACATGAATCCTATATGTTTTGTATCATTAGTCTACCGTGATTCTCTTGGTTTAGAGCGGCTGAACTGACAGTGAACACGTGAGCCTTACCATTTCTATAAACCAATAATGATTAAGAGCAACAATCGACCTTTGACTAGTCAGATCCAATGCCGATCACACATGGGATGACTGTGGACGATGTGTTGTGATCACTACTACGGACGATGTGTTGCGATCCTTCACTGATCTGATATCATGTATCAGAGCGATTGTTCGATTCTCCACGCCAGGTTATATCCAGTGATATTCTTGTTTTTACAAAACTCGATTATTACACCGGTGCGGCAGCGGTGACAGAAAATTAACACTGTCAGAGTACTTATGGTGTTCTTTGCGTTGTGCGTCAAAGCATTTGACAGACATAAAATTTTCGTTGTTTTGGCACTGACTCATGTACATATATTAGGTCTGTTAATAACGTTCGTTCCATCATCGAAAACGTGGATCAGTCGGAGATGAGTAATAAAGATAGGTATTGTTCGTATTTCGATATGTACGGGTTGCATATCAATTACGAATAGCTTGTAATACTTTACCGATTGATCATAGCGTGGCTCATCGTTGTGGCGGCCGTGAGAAAGACTAGTCGCGGGTCTGTTTGAGAAGGACCGATCACGCATCTGCGTGATGGGAACGAGTCACTCATCTGTGTTGTTCTAGTATGAGTATCATCTATACTTCAACATTGTCAAAGCTCACTTTCTTTTAACTTTCTTTATTTAAAACCTCAATGGAAGTACTTTTACAAATCAACGTGAAGATGATACTCATGAATATTTTTGCCGATTTGATTAGAAATTAGGAATGACAAATCATGTATCTACTGGTTTCTGTTGACAATGTTGTTTACATACTTCTGGTTCCGTTGCCGGAACTTCTTATGTACATAAAACTACTGACTTCCTGATGGATGTTTTAATCTTAAAGTTGTGTATTATACTACGGAGCAAAACCATTTTTGTGAATAGTATCTTTCACAAACAAAAATCAAGTAACACCACATTGTATATAATTAAAATAACAATGATATTACCCAAAGGTGCATCATTTGTGGATGTAAGTCACATGAAATAAGTTCAATATGAACTTTAGATACATAAAATATATTGCCCAAAGGTGAAATTGTTTTATTAGTATAAAGTTCATATGGAGTTAGTCTTGTTAAGTGAGTGTGACTTATATTTAGTAACTGATCTGACCTAGTGTTACAAAGTTTATCCAAAGATAATTTGTAATGACTAATTGTGATTAGTATCGTCAAAGTAAAATAAAGTAGACTTCAAATTTTTACTTTGTAATTACTTTGTGATTTAACGTAAGTTCTTTTTTTAATTATATTATTGCAATGATTTCCTCATCATTGTGTGATGATAACAACATTCTAAATCTCAATGGTTCAAACTTTAATGAATGGAAAGAAAAGGTCATGTTTACATTAGGGTGTATGGATTTAGACTTAGCTTTCTGATGAATGCATATTCATCAGGAATTTCAATTACCATCTTGGATCAAATTTGACTCAATGCATTCAATTTCATTTACTAAATATCAATATGCGCAAAATTTCTTGATTGGTCCAATTATCATGATTTTAACTGAAATTATGTTGATTTGATGCAGGTCTTGATAAAGCTGAACAATCAGCTGGGGCCCACCTTCACTCACCCTTGGTTCTGACCAATCGATCTAACCAAGAGATTTCATCCATTCGGTCTCAAGACCGTTTGAGCCCATTCGGTCTCAAGACCGATAGGTCAGCAGAAACCGATTGGAGGATTAACCCAGACTTTTTGAACGATCAATTCAAGACCATTTGGAGAGAAGATTAACGCAAGACCGTTTGTAATCTGACTCATAACCCAAGCCTGTGCAACAAATGATCAAGATCATGAAGTAAAGCACTTGCCACAACCGTGTTGTCACGCCACGACCGTGGCGCACCACCATCAGTACCAAGGGTATCCACCTGCCACGCCCGTGTGAGGTAGCACAGCCGTGGTACAGTAGCATCACCATGACCGTGTTGTCACACCACGGCCGTGGCACACCGCCATCAGAACTTAAATCTTCACCTGCCACACCCGTGCGAGGCAGCATGGCCGTGAGGCAGCAACCTCACTACGACCTTGTTGTCTCAACACGGCCGTGGCACGTCGTCTCCTACCTCCCACAAACCCTAGTCCTTGCTGCTCCTAGAATTCTGTTGTCCGACTACCATGCTCCCGGTGGCACCTTGCTCCTCGAACTCGTCCACAGCACCTGCTGCCGCCCCACCTCCACCAAGGCCATCATCCTCTTCCCTCCATTTCCTGCCTGCCTCCAACAAGCAACAACACCGCCACCTTGCTCTTGGTTTCCGCCGTCGCTCACGATCTTAGACCAAGACCGGTCACGTACGACCGTGTTGGCAGGAGCAACAGACCGGTTAGATGCCAAGATGAAGACCGTTAGGCCAAGACCGCGAGGGATCTACATGTCTGAGACCGTGAAGAACTGATGGGCAGCGATCGGTTTACAGAGACCGATTGGAATCATAGCAAGACCGTTTGAAAAGGCTGAGCCATAGACCGAACAAGGTCCAGGACCGATTGACTGAGCAAACCATTTGCTAAAGTGCAAGGTGAAGACCGTATGGACTTGTAGCAATGAAGACCGTTTGCACATGAAACCGTTTGATAATTAAACGGTTTACAGACTGTATGGGCATGCAACAATGAAGACCCTATAGAGGAGAGAATAATGCAAACCATTTGGAAAATATACTGTCATAACCGTATAAAAAAGTCAAAGTATTGTGAAGACTGTTTAAGCATGCATACCGTTTGAAGATGTACTGATTAAGACCATTTGTTGCTCAGCTATCCAAGACCATTTGGTTAGTTTGTACCAAACCGTATGATTTACCAAAACTGTTTGGGCACAAAATATCTCCAAGACCGTTTGGACTAAAATCACACCAAAAGCATGAGGGCCAAATCAGTGCCTATAAATAGGACCAGAAGGGTCCTTATTTGGGGATCGGTTCCGGGACGCCGACATGATGCCTATACACAGGTCCGATCCAGATCAACTCCATTCACACCAGTTTCACTCCACCTACTTCCCGTACTGCAATCAAGGAGACTGAGAATAGATGGAAGAAGGAGCGTGAGAGACTGTCCGGTCTGTCTTGGCATCTCCCATTTCACGTCCATATCTACTCCGACACGACGTAGAAGACTGCATCATCTTCACCGAGTTGCGACTACCATCTACACCGTGCTCATGGAAGATTTCTCTCTCTTTCTTATTCTTCTTGTTTCTCGCATCATGAGTGAGTAGTCCACTTTCGCTGGGGTGCGGGGACTAGCCCCGTTGCCCATGAAATCATGTTCTTTTGTTCAACTTATCATGGCAATGTATATAACTTTCCATTTCGTTGTTAATCATTATGTTCGTAGTTAGATTAATTGCTTACTTTCATCTTTGTTCTTCCTATGTCGTGAGAACTTCTATATGTAGGATTGAATGTCGTTTAACAAGTTGACTCCCAAACTAGAAATAGAATGAGATTCCTTGAGGTCGTAAGTGTATGATCCGTGAGGGGACGAGCCATCTAGCCTTTGGTGACACTTCTGTGCACCTAACACCTATATAAGGGGTTCACAACCTTAGTTGGATTTTATATCTTCTTGTTAATCATAAATGTTTGCTCATATATTAATCGTCTACTTGCTTATCGATTAATGCGGTTGACTCCCAAACTAGAAATAGTATGGGATTTCTATGAGGTCGTAAGTGTATGATCCGTGAGGGGACGAGCCATCTAGCCTTCGGTGACGCTTCTGCGTGCCTAACGCTTTTATGAAGGGACCACAACCTTCGTTGGATTTCTATATCTTCGGAGTCATAAGTAAGTGAACCTAACGCCCGTATGGGGGTTTTTGCAGTAGCTCCATTTGGATAGTTATATATTTCTTGGATGTTTGATGTTTGGATGTGTTTGCATGTGTAGCGGTGGTGAAACCCGATACCATCCTAGTGATTCCATATCATTGATCTAAATCCAACTTTAATTCAACTTTTACTTTCTTGCATTTAGTTTAATTAACCACAAACCAACCAATCATTCTAAATATTAGTTTTACTTGAGCTAGATTCGACTGACAAAGATTCTTAAAAACGTTGTCCTTTGGGTTCGATCCTTAACTATACTGCGATAAGACTCGTTCGCTTGCGGGTGGTATTATTGCACATTGGTTTTGGTAAAAGCTCGAGGATTTTGACCCCGAGTGAATTTGTTAGTGTGATAATTCCCACGTCAAATTCTAGCGCCGTTGCCGGGGACAACGAAATCAGTTAGTCAAATCTAGTTCTTTTAAGGCTAATCTAGGATTTTGTTTTTCGTTTGATACAATCGATCATCTACTTGACTTTGACTCTACTTTGTGGATCTCATTTTTTAAAATCCTTCTATTTCCAGGTACTTTAGAAGGATTAGTGCATGCACCGCCTGAATAGTCCCAGACTCACTACCAACTTCGACCTGGAGATTGACAGAACCTTTCACCGACAAAATAGAGAGAACCAAGCACGAATGGCTCAAGAAGAGGAGATAGCTTGAAGGGTGGCCCAAGCCCTTAATGCATAGAGAGAAAGATTCATGCAATAAGCTAGAGCTGCAGTTCAAGAAGAAATTCAAGCAGCACAAGCAACAGAACTACAAAAGGACCTTAGAGAATTCTCGATCCCCAAAGCTGCTAATTTTCATCATCTAGTATTGTTGGGTTTTAGGGGGGAGACAGAGAAGGCAGCGGAAACAAAAATTTCTCCCCCAACCCATACCGAGGAAACGCGTCAACGTCTATATAATAGGAAAAGATGGTTTGCGGAATCATACCTTGTCCCGAGGCTTGCTCGACGACAATACCTCGCGTAATGCGCGGTCTTCAACTCCGGACTTCGACGGCGTCTGTGCAGCTCCTGGTCGCACCGGGACTGACAACTCCTACTCGAACCGGACTGTCGGATGACAGTTGTCCTCCTAAGCGGCAATGTCCTCCCGCCTCTGTAGTAGTCCACACGGACCACCTAGAACTCCACTCTCCTTGTCCCACAAGGAAGTGGAAGGAGTCGCACCCTCCTGTTGACGTACTAGTCTCCAACACGCTCTCCTGCCTCCTGTTGCAACTACAGTTGTCCTTCCCTTGCTGCACCTCCCTTTTGCGGGAAGCACTTGCTCGGGCTCTCTCACAGTTACCAAAACCAGAGAGAACGACAACTTGCAGAGCAACTGGTTGCACTGAGCTGTGTTTTGAGAAGCCCCCAATACCCCTATATATATAGGTGAGTCATGGGACAGGGTTCTCTATCCTGAGCAATGCGGGACTAACGCAGGAGTAGAAGGGTTCGAGAATTTTCCACATAAAGCAACCATCTCGCAACCTGAACTGATCGGTTCACTACTGAACTGATCGGTTCGGCCATTGAGCCGATTCGTTGGACCTGAGCCGACCGTTTGGGGCACTCCAACCGATCGGTTGGTGACCTGAACCGATCGGTTCATGGTCCTAATCCGGCTCAAAAAGACTTTCCTTGTTTCTTTCCCAATTGGTATCGAATACCAATATTATTCCCAATTGAATTGGGAAATTTGAAACAAAAGGAAAATTCTTGCCGACATGACTTTTCCAACTAGTCGGTTGCACCAGTTGAGCCGATCGGTTCAACCCTTGAATCGGTCGTTTCAACCTGGGCATGAGCCGATCAGCCTGGACACTCCAGCCGACCGGTTCAGCAATCTCAGCCGACCGGTTCATCACATGAGCCGATCGGTTGGGAGCACAGGTTGGGCAAAATCAGTCAATTGCAATTTCAATCAATCCGATACTCCAATCAATGCGTCCAACACCTTGAACCATATAATATTGAGCCATCGACTGATTGAGTGTTTAATTGAACTACTAAACTCCTTTAGTAATCAATCTAAACATTGCTTGTGGACAAAACTCCTCTTCCAGGTTAAATCCTATGTGTGTGACCCTGCAGGTCCATTTCACGTTGGCAGTGAAAGTCCATAACACTTATGACTTCACAAGCAAAGAGCGGTGCCTAGTCACACATCTGTGCTACCCAAGTGAAAGTAGAAAGTTGGAGAACAACTTTCATCCTACAATCCGTGAATGGTGTTACAGCGAATGTATAATTCCTTTGTCACTGATATCCCGAATGAACTCAAGGCATGGAACAATCATCTTGTCAACGTTCATTCACTTCCTTGATCTCAGAGTAGACTGGAAGAGATATGTATGACATCAATATCATATACTGATTCACACATGTGTGCACGCCTTTCTCAATCCTACTCATCAAGTGGCCATGGATATCAAACTCCCTCAGGAGGGACAAATCCCATATCTATCACTCACCCCTCAAAAGCCCCATGTGTCAAAGCCACCCAATCATCACCTTTATAACAACCCATGTTTCAGGACTGCGTATGATGATGTCAAGGTGTGCCCAACGACATGTGTTGAGTGCAGTGATTTCAGGTCTAAGAATCACACTCACCACCATCACTGTGAGTACTAACTGTGACTACCATCTCATGGTTCCATGTGTCAAACTCACGGTGGGTCTGTCCGGTACCTTGTTCTCTAACAAGTACCTATGTGTTTGGTTTGATATCTCTATATCATGACTAATGAGATTCTATCATCAACCAACACCACAATCTAGTCTTGTGTGTCATTGTTGTCTATCTACCTTCCACAATGACATCCGACTAGGGACATAACAAGAATGTACAAACTCTTAGCATCCATATGATCTCATCGTTCAGGTCATGAACCTGAAGGCATACGTCATTGAGTACTGTCATTCTCTAGACATTCAATCTGTTCTATCACTATCTCATATGACTGAACCAGAAAGAATTGGAAGCTCGCCTTTGATGTTTATCAAATCAATCTTAATGTATCCCACCAATCATCACATGATTGGCTCTCAGGGCATACATACCAACATACTCCCACTTGCACTGCGAGCCAATCACCCATGAATCATATTCATAGTGATCTTCAAACATGTCCCACATGTTACTTTGCTGTAGTGCCAACATAGTGAGTAATGGCAACACCTTGCCAAAGTTTGTATAAATTGCATGTCTCTCATCTCGTCGGTGTACGTCACACGTATGAGATGGAGTTGCCGTAATATGTGATCTTGTATTCCATTTGCTAACCTTTAGCCACATTGCATGATCAAGGATTCCAGACTTGTCATCAATGAGTGGAATATAAGTTCATCTCATGAACTTTCAGATCCATATAGTATCCACTGCTGTTCACTAACACATAGATACTCGACATTTCCCTTTTAAATGGCTTTATTGGAACACTTCCAATTATCAACAAACTTTCACTTTTATACATCTTATGTATATATATTGCGATTAATTTTCTGTCCTTTCGGAAGTTCGCATCAATGTAACTCTTTACATCGAACTCTTCCTTATCTCCATAGAACTAGTACTTCACAAGCACTTATCAAGTTCTCATGGTATTCCAGTAACCCTTACTGGAAGTAGACAGACATCCACTCATCATGTCACACATGCGAGTTATCAGGATGAGCACATCATATTGCCATGTCCTACATACAAGATGATGAATGCATATTATTCTTGCCATGTCATACATGCAAGATAATGGGATGATTACATACATGATAGATCCATATCTATTCTTAGTGTTCCCATTCTTCATAAGAATTGGACACTTGGCCTTGGGATACTAACTCCATGTAACATGGACAAGTTTTCTGCCACTGAATCTGTGCATACTGAACACTTCAGTACAGATTGCCAATGTATGCTCTCTCTTTCCAAGTCAAGAGATTTTCGAGAACTATCTCTATAGATCTCTATTCCTATCACATAGGAAACATCTCTATCTTCTTTAAAGATAATTTCCACTTTTTGGATTTCCAATCTAGAACATTTCCATTTCACATCAATATGTGGAATGTGAATACTCTCCCACTAAATCACAGATCCCTTCTTTCTCTTTGACATATCAGTCAAACCCTTTGACTATATCATCAAAATAAAGATCCAATTTTGAGTTGATTGTACTCAATCAATCACATTGATTAGTCCATTGTAACTTATAGACTTCATTTGCATTAGTGGATTCATAAACCTTATAGGCTATGTCACGTACACATCCTGGTTTTATTCCTCATAGGAATGCGGTTTTAGTATCCATATGCCAAATGTCTTAATCATTAAGTTGCAATCTACAAGCATCATCCTTCTCAAAATGTTATCCATGTGTCTTAACACTTAAGACTCATTTGCACTTATGGATATGATCCAATGAGTGCTACCATCAAGGTCATACCTTATGGTTCACATGGATGTCATTTAGGATGTAAAGGTCATAAACCATAACTCAAGATTCGATTCCTCATATTCATCTTGATAGTTGACTCATCACATGAACAACTCATCACATAGATAATTGAGGTGTATCTGTTAAAGATATAAGAACTCACAACCCTTGTGATTCTTAATTTCTTTTATTAGTGTGGGGTATTCTTTTATTAAGAAGAATTCAGTTATTTGATAATCATTCTCTAACTCCTTAGAGTATGATTCCTTCTTGATTCAGACATCACCATGCCTTAATCATGAGTTCACTATGATACACTATCATAATCACTCATAAGGATCTCAAACATTTGGTCCAAGTATTTCATTCATTGATCTCATCAAGAATTAATACTTTACCAAATTTGTACTTCATTTATGATAATCTTGAACACTTCAAGATATTCATATTGGTATTTCTCTAAACACCATTTGAAGTATTAGCATTTATTCCAATAGGTATGTAAATACATCACATGTATTATACCTAATAGGATAATCATTCTCCCACTACATTAGTGAAGATTGATTAATCATGTTCAAGATATTCATGTCTCTTACTGGTTCTATAACCAAAAGAGTCTAGATTTATCCATCACATGGAAACTAGAAATGAATTTCTCATGATTAATGCTAATTAAATTGTTTGAGTTATCTATAACTTTTAGGTATCGTCTTATCTTATGCATATCAAATATCACAAGATAAATAAGGCATTGCCACAAAGATCACATCTTTATAAATTGAAACATCTCTTTATTAATTGCCATCATTGTCATACAATATGCAAAAATAAAGTGTTTCTATCTATTGGCAAGTATGAAATAGCAGTTCATAACTGTATTACATGCCTTATTGGCTGAAAATAAACTAAAGTATTCCTATCTATAAAGGCAACACTTGCCCCAAGTAAAAATGCTTTACACTTTACATCTTGATATCATATATCTCAAAAAGTGTTACAAGTTTACTTTCATGACACCTTTAAGTAGAGGCTTCAGTCGCCTCCTTCTTCTTATGTTCTTCCAGGTAGAGAGGACAATTCCTTTTCCAATGTCCTGGCTTTTGACAATGGTGGCAATTTCCTTTCTTGGTCACGCCTCCCTTGGCCTTGAGAGCTGAAGATGGCTTGGACTCCTGGCTAGCTTCAGAACCTTTCTTAGCTTTGCCCTTGCCCTTGCGCTTGGACTTGCCTTTCTTGCTCGTGATCACCATCACGGACTTAGGCTTGTCCTTCTTCATCTGTAACTCGGCTGTCCTCAACATACCCAACAACTCTGACAGTGGCCTATCAAAGTTGTTCATGTTGTAGTTCATCACAAACTGACTATAAGATTCTGGCAACGATTGCAGTATCACGTCAGTAGCCAACTCTTGGCTCAGTGGAAATCCCAGTCTCTGCAGGTTCTCCACATACCCAATCATCTTGAGTGTGTGAGGACCAAATGGATCTCCTTCTGTCATGACGCACTTGAACAGCGCCCTAGAAACATTGTACCTCTCTTGCCGTGCCTGATCTTCATACATGTTCCTGAGATGCAGAATCATCTCTATGACACCCATGTTCTCATGTTGCCTCTGCAACTCATGGTTCATTGAACATAGCATCAAGCACTTTGCATCAATGGCATCATCAGAATGCTTCTTGTAAGCATCCCTTTCTGCCTTTGGTGCATTAGGAGCGGGTTCCTCTGGAATTGGAGTATCCAGGACATAGAGCTTGCGCTCTTGAGTGAGAACAATTCTCAATGTCCGATACCAGTCGTGGAAGTTCGTCCCATTTAGCTTGTCCTTGTCAAGGACCGATCGCAAAGAAAAGTTGTTGTTGTTTGTTGCCATTTTAACTACAAAAAGAAAATATGCAATTTTAGTCCAAAACTCATTTTTGACTTATTTGATTGATTTGAAAATTTGATGATATAATTAGGCCTTTAATTAATTATCGCTCCCACTATTTTACTTCAAATTGATAGCCCTCACCATCAATTCGGAAGATTGCAGCGTACAACCTTCTAGTGGGCAAGATCCTAAAATCCTCTAAATCATGGACCAGCTAGGGCTGTCACCCACAACATAGATCTCTCAGGTAGGCAACTTTTTCCAATTGCATCATATGCAACTCTTGATAAGATGTCATATACAACTCCTTGCAATGATCATCTCCATGCCTCAAGGTACTAGATCCCATCTAGATCACCTTGTTAAGTCCAACCCAAAGCAAACACGATGAATATGCACCCTGCTAGGGCAGACCCACACATTCATCCTTCATGCTTCCACGAGATAGACGGTGCACCACGCTAGGGCGTGCCCACACTTGGTCAATCAAGCTTTTCACGTGTGTCGCATTTGGAAGGCATCTAAAACTTAATATTTTAATGAGGGATTTGGTTTTATATACATATACATATCCAATCACCACAATATATAGTACGTATCATATACATGCTATATCCCATAGAAAACATGCACAAAACGATAAAAGTGATGATTATGGCCATCCTAATGTGATTCCTCGAGCCAAGAGGAATCACGGTCATCTAGGTCAACATCACATGCAACCTGTACAAGATGAACTCTATGCCTTGCCATCCGAGTAGATCAACTCATCACATGAACGATCTGTACTCTCCAGCCAGTCTTCTGGGTGCCACCAGCCGATCGGTTGGCTCCCCCAACTGATCGGTTCACCTGGTCGTCGTGCATCTCGTCATGTCCGCCACCCACTCATCTCGCTCCTCGAACCGGTCATCAACCGATCGGTTCACTCCTTGAACCGACCGTCTGAGCAGTCGTCTTGATGTCCGCCGGTCTTAGACATAACAGGAAATAAAATCCTATTCTATTTATTACATTGCTTTAAAAGGGAAACCCCGATTTACATTCGGGGGGAGCAAAGGTAGGAAAGAATCTCAAATTATTTCGAGTTACATCAGGAATAAGAGAGGGAAGATCGGTGCGCAGACCGAGATGCAAGCAACCACAAGCAACCACACACAGATAGGGGTTTATAGGCCATAATCATGCTACACACATCCACCACAAAACTCGTTTAAGGGCGACGCATATCGAGTGTATTAATAATACATATCATATATATAATTAGGGATTTTTGGATTTAAGATTGGACATGCATAAAGCCGATATTATTCACATCGTATGCAAAAAATAAAGGCGACAAACCAAAATCGATCATATCGATATTCCTAAAATATAGAACAACTGACGTGGCTCTGATACCACTGTTGGCTTTTAGGGGGGAGACAGAGAAGGCAGCGGAAACAAAAATTTCTCCCCCAACCCATACCAAGGAAACGCGTCAACGTCTATATAATAGGAAAAGATGATTTGCGGAATCATACCTTGTCCCGAGGATTGCTCGGCGACAATACCTCGCGCAATGCGCGGTCTTCAAATCCGGACTTCGACGACGTCTGTGCAGCTCCTGGTCGCACCGGGACTGACAACTCCTACTCGAACCGGACTGTCGGATGACAGTTGTCCTCCTAAGCGGCAGTGTCCTCCCGCCTCTATAGTAGTCCACACAGACCACCTGGAACTCCACTCTCCTTGTCCCACAAGGAAGTGGAAGGAGTCGCACCCTCCTGTTGACGTACTAGTCGCCAACACGCTCTCCTGCCTCCTGTTGCAACTGCAGTTTTCCTTCCCTTGCTGCACCTCCCTTTTGTGGGAAGCACTTGCTCGAGCTCTCTCACGGTTACCAAAACCAGAGAGAACGACAACTTGCAGAGCAACTGGTTGCACTGAGCTGTGTTTTGAGAAGCCCCCAATACCCCTATATATATAGGAGAGTCATGGGACAGGGTTCTCTATCCCGGGCAATGTGGGACTAACACATGAGTAGAAGGGTTCGAGAATTTTCCACAAAAAGCAACCATCTCGCAACCTGAATTGATCGGTTCACTGCTGAACCGATCGGTTCGGCCATTGAGCCGATCGGTTGGACCTGAGCCGACCGTTTGGGGCACTCCAACCGATCGGTTGGTGACCTGACCGATCGGTTCATGGTCCTAGTCCGGATCAAAAAGACTTTCCTTGTTTCTTTCCCAATTGGTATCGAATACCAATATTATTCCCAATCGAATTGGGCAATTTGAAATGAAAGGAAAATTCTTTCCGACATGACTTTTCCAACTGGTCAGTTGCACCAGTTGAGCCGATCGGTTCAACCCTTGAACTGGTCGTTTCAACCTGGGCATGAGCCGATCGGCCTGGACACTCCAGCCGACCGGTTCAGCAATCTCAGCCGACCGGTTCATCACATGAGCCGATCGGTTGGGAGCACAGGTTGGGCAAAATCAGTCAATTGCGATTTCAATCAATCCGATACTCCAATCAATGCGTCCAACACCTTGAACCATACAATATTGAGCCATCAACTGATTGAGTGTTTAATTGAACTACTAAACTCCTTTAGTAATCAATCTAAACATTGCTTGTGGACAAAACTCCTCTTCCAGGTTAAATCCTATGTGTGTGACCCTGCAGGTCCATTTCACGTTGGCAGTGAAAGTCCATAACACTTATGACTTCACAAGCAAAGAGCGGTGCCTAGTCACACATCAGTGCTACCCAAGTGAAAGTAGAAAGTTGGAGAACAACTTTCATCCTACAATCCGTGAATGGTGTTACATCGAATGTATAATTCCTTTGTCACTGATATCCCGAATGAACTCGAGGCATGGAACAGTCATCCTGTCAACGTTCATTCACTTCCTTGATCTCTGAGTAGACTGGAAGAGATATGTATGACATCAATATCATATACTGATTCACACATGCGTGCACGCCTTTCTCAATCCTACTCATCAAGTGGCCATGGATATCAAACTCCCTCAGGAGGGACAAATCCCATATCTATCACTCACCACTCAAAAGCCCCATGTGTCAAAGCCACCCAATCATCACCTTTATTACAACCCATGTTTCAGGACTGCGTTTGATGATGTCAAAGTGTGCCCAACGACATGTGTTGAGTGCAGTGATTTCAGGTCTAAGAATCATACTCACCACCATCACTGTGAGTACTGATTGTGACTACCATCTCATGGTTCCATGTGTCAAACTCACGGTGGGTCTGTCCGGTACCTTGTTCTCTAACACATACCTATGTGTTTGGTTTGATATCTCTATATCATGAATAATGAGATTCTGTCATCAACCAACACCACAATCTATTCTTGTGTGTCATTGTTGTCTATCTACCTTCCACAATGACATCCGACTAGGGACATAACAAGAATGTACAAACTCTTAGCATCCATATGATCTCATCGTTCAGGTCATGAACCTGAAGGCATACGTCATTGAGTACTGTCATTCTCTAGACATTCAATCTGTTCTGTCACTATCTCATATGACTGAACCAGAAAGAATTGGAAGCTCGCCTTTGATTTTTATCAAATCAATCTTAATGTATCCCACCAATCATCACATGATTGGCTCTCAGGGCATACATACCAACAAATATAACCTCCTCCCATCAATGCTATCAATTTTGAGATTAGGGCACATTGGATCACATTGCTTCAAAACAACCCTTTCTATGGAAAACAAGGAGAGGATAGTCAGGAGCATCTTTTGAGGTTTATTGATCTATGTTCTATGACAAAGCAAAATGGAGTATTCGATGATTCCATTCGACTTCGTCTCTTCAAGTATTCCCTTACTGATAGAGCCATAAGTTGGTACAATTCGTTGCAAAGTGAACCCATCACCACTTGGGAACAACTTCAAAATGTATTTCTAGAAAAGTTTTACCTATTGGTATATATGCCCATAGAGCCATTCCAAGAGATTGCATGGAGTCAGATATTAATTAATCAATTAATGCAATTATTTAGTTAATTAATGAATTCCAAAATATTCTAATTAATTCACGAGCATTTTAATTAACATAGTGTTTCTGTTTACTGATGGGTTTAGGAAGCCCTACTTCCCTTCGTCTCCTATTTAAAGGAGGTTTACGGCCAATATATATATATATAAGATATCGAGAGAGGCTTTTCAGTTTACGCTCACATATGTAAACCCTAGACATCACCGTCCTTAGGAGAGGAAGGAGAGAAACACAACGCTAGCACGCCGCCGCACAAAGACGATTCCTTTCTGCCAGCTTAGGAAGCGCGACGTGGAGTCCAGTCCATCCACGTGGACGAAGTAGAGACACAGATGCTGAGACGCCTGCGTTCGGAAGACATCAACGACCATTCGTGCACGTTACGAACCACATACATCATCGCACGAAAGGAGCGCCGTCGGATCTTCCTGCGACAGTAAATGGGAGAGAAGTTCCATCCGTGTAGGCCAACATCGTTGCACACCGTCGTGCAGCGGGACATCACCAGACTTGCTCCGTGATAAGGTATATCCCATAAACACTCCTTCCAAATACACTGTTGTTGACGAGATCTTGTTTTGGGTTGCGTGGATTTTGTTACTTCCACCGCACATGTTTTCTCCACAAAACCCAATAGTGGTATCAGAGCAGCGTCGATTTACGACGTATTTGGATTCGTTTCGATATGATCAAATTGCTGTATACTGTTTTTATGTTGCATATGATGCAAATTAAAACTGCTAATGTGCAAATCTAAACCTAATTCCACATACACCGCAGACTTCTATTTTTGATGTTTTAGACGGGGTCGACTATGGAAAATATTGATTTTCCTAAGTGCACGGAAGTAAAATTCTGTAGACCTTTCAGGGGCTCTGCCCCTGAGACCCCACGAGGGGCTGCCCCTATGTACCCCGCATAGTCTGCGTGGGAGTCAAAAATTTATTTAATGGGGAATGTCCCACATTAAAAGTACTACAATTTTAATATGTATATATGTATATGTAGATATAACTATGATAGCATACATGTCGCCTTTAAAATCTGTTTTATGTGGTGAATGCATGCACGGTTATGGCCTAGTATCCCCTTTTGTGAATGTTGTGAATGAATGTGGATGTCAATATTGTGGATATGTTTGTTTGTGAATGCTATGGATGTATAATGGTTGAATATGGATCCTTTGTATAAAGTATTCGACTTGCATTCCGAGCCTCATCTCTTATTTCAAAGTGTAATTAATTCTTTCCCTTTATATTTGTACTCATATGATGTAATAAAGATAGGATTAGTTTTAGTCTTTGTAAACTTGATGTAAGGAGGCCACTTGAAGATCCAACTCCAAGGAGTGACCATGGAGAAGCACCATGAAGATCTAATTCCAAGAAGCAACCTGAAGATCCAACTCCAAGGAGTGTCCATGGAGAAGCAACAAGAAGATCCAATTCTAAGAAGCAACTTGAAGTTCTAATCTCACGAAGCATCCATGAAGTTGTTCATTGTAATGTCGATCATTACAGGCTTACAGGTTGATTCACCGGTGTTGCATGTGATGCATAAGACCATAGGTGGACCGTAATCCTTTATTGCTCCAAAGGATTACAATAGTATGGACATAACTGATGTATTTGTGTTTATGATTGCATGTATATCGTTTGTAGTTGTGGATATAGTAGTATATGATACGTACTATAAGTATGTGGTGTTTGGATATGTATATGTATTAATAAAACCCCTCAATTAATAATATTAAGTTTTAGTTGCCTTCCATAAAGCAACACACATGAAAAGCTTGATCGATTATGTGTGGGCACGCCTCCAGGTGGTACACTATCTATCTTGTGGAAGTGTGATGGTGGGTGTGTGGGTCTGCCTCCGTAGGGTGCACACTCATCATGTTGGCTTATGGGTTGGACTTAACTAGGGAACCTTGATAGGATCAAGTACCTAGAGGCATATAGATGCATCATGGTAAGGAGTTGTACATGATCATCTATCCAAGAATTTCATATGATGCAATTGGCAAACATTGCCTACCTTAGTATTTGGTTTTTGACGCCGACGTTGGCTGGGCATTGATCCAATTATTTTGGGTCTTGGCTCACTAGAAGGTTGTTGAAAAACACTAGAGGGGGGGTGAATAGAGTTTTTAAATAATTTTAATAATTTATTGAACTCAAACAACCACAATTGAAAATTGGAAGAAGGAGACAGGTGTTTAGAGTGGTTCCAACTTTAGCAACTACTAAAGTTGTCAGTCCACTACCCGGTTGCTTACCCAACCAGGATTTTAAAAGTATTTATTTTATTACCTTCCCAAGGATTTATACAAAATACAATACTTTCCTTTACACCCTTTCAACAGCCTTCACTTGAAGTAGGTGCACCAACTTTGAGGTAGCCTTCTTGAAGTAACTCCAAGCTCCCCCTTGAAGTAGCCTTCCTCTCTAGAAGTAACCTCCCATTGCACCAGCCTTCTGAAGTAGCTCAAAGTCACCTTCTTCACCAAGAAGATCTTCACCCTCTCCAATCAGCAGCCTCCAACCTAGGAGTAGCAAGGAGAGTACAAACAGTAATAGAGAACAAGAAAGAAAAATGAAATTACAACTTATCCTTTGTAGCCCAAGGCTTGATTTGCCTAGATCAAGCGTATTGATCTCCTAACCAAGTGTGTGGACTTGTGATTGCAGTGGGTAGGAGTTGCTAGCCTATAGGACACGAATTATGAGCTAAGGAAGGAAGTAGCCAATGTTTACAATGCTCAATTTTCTCACAAACAGATTGCTCAAAGTATGCTCAAAGAGTTCTCAAGTGTAACAAGTGAATTTTAGTGTCCTATGGCTTGTCCTATTTATAGGAATGGCCTAAGGATGCTTAAGGACGTTCTAGACAACTTCTAGGGGTTTCTAAGTGCTTAACTAGCCGTTAGGTACAAGTTTGTTGCTTTAACAACGACTAATTAATTAATTCTGCAGTTGCTGTCAGAGACCATCTCGGTCGAGGAATGGTCGACCGAGACACCTACTCGGTCGAACAATTGTCGACCGACAGGCTCTCTGGAACAAGTGATTTGCAACGTCTATCTCCAACTGCCAACTACCTTGTCAGTTGTGTCTAACGGCTACTCTGGATCTTTCTCGGTCGAGAAGATTGTCGACCGAGAGTGTCTCGATCGAGGAGTTTGTCGACCGAGATTGATCCTATTTCAATGTTTCAATTTAGGCACTAATTGTATGTATGAGTGTACATATGTGATCCTATTTGAAGGGGATGACTTATCTAAATGTGGTGTTTAGCTAGGGAAGATCTAACGCTTGATTTACATGCAATCTAAGTACTTGTACATTATATATTTGTACAAGTTTTTACAAAGCGATTACATTGCATGAAAACATAAACATGTAAGCATATAGATTTCCCTAGTTGCTTTGTCATCCACCTTAATCCTGCACACTCAAGTAGCTCGTTAGATCAATAAGAATGAAATGTTTGTCATAATCAAAACAAAGGGATTTATAGATGTCCATTTAGCCAACAATCTCCCCCTTTTTGAAGATGACAAACATTTCCAAAATATAAATGAAGGAAATATAAAACATATGAGTTTCATACCTGTAGATTATCTTTTGAAGCTTTTCCTCTTGTTTATAAAATGTGTGCTTATTATTCCCCTTGAATTATGGAACATGAAATCCAATTCACTAGGAAATATAGCAACTTTCAATGTAAAGCCAAGAGTTTATATATGAAACTCATTGATTGAGTTTTTCATAATTACTAAGTTTTAGTTTTATATTTATTTCTCCCCCTTTGTCATTTCAAAAAGATAACCGTTAGAAATAAAAACTACCCCTTAATTAGATGTCCCATCAAATGAAAAAGATGTCCATTAAAAGCCAAACTATCATGATGCAAGTAAGAGTTTTTTTTTAAGTAGCACAAATATCAAAGAAAACATCTTCCAAAGGAGTGATAAGCAGTTGCTTCCTAATTTTGTTAAATTGATCTAATGGAAGCGGTTTTGTAAAAATATCATCCAATTGATGTTCCGTATCAACATGATGAAGGGAAACATGATTTTTGGAGATATGATCCCTTAAAAAGTGATGACGGATTTCAATATGTTTAGCTCGGCTGTGTAAAATAGGATTGTGTGCTAAGTTTATAGCGCTCGTGTTGTCACAAAAAATAGGCATAGAAGAAAGAGTAAAACCATAATCGTTTAACACTTGTTGCATATAAAGCACTTGAGCACAACAAGACCCGGCTGCCATATATTCAGCTTCAATTGTAGATAGGGCAACCGTATTTTGTTTCTTGCTAAACCAAGATACTAAAGCTCTTCCTAACAAGAAACATCCACCACTAGTACTCTTGCGATCAAGGCGACAACCAGCATAATCTGCATTAGTATAAGCTTTAAAATCCAAGGATTGTCCTTTTGGATACCATAGACCAAAGCAAGTAGTGCCGGCTAGGTAACGAAGAATTCATTTAACTACTAGAAAATGAGAGTGCATGGGTTGTGATTGAAATCGAGCACAAAGACCAACGGGAAACATAATGTCCGGTCTAGAAGCAGTTAAGTAAAGCAAACTACCAATCATGGCTCTATATAAGGAATCATCAATAGGTTCCCCATTTTCATCCTTATCAATTTTAATAGAAGTAGCCATAGGAGTAGTAGCATGTTTGCACTGATCCATCCCAAAACATTTTAAGAGTTCTTTAGTATATTTTTCTTGGCTTATGAATATTCCAGTAGGTGTTTGCTTAATTTGAAAACCAAGAAAGAAAGTTAGTTCACCCATGAGGCTCATTTCAAATTCTTTTTGCATAATGTCACTGAATTGTGTGCACAATGAATCATTAGAAGCTCCAAAAATAATGTCATCAACATATATTTGCACAACTAGGAAATCAGATGTATATGCTTTGAAAAATAAAGTAGAATCTGAATTTCCAATAGAAAAACCATTATCAAAAAGATATGTCTTGAGCCTTTCATACTAATTTCGAGGTGCTTGTTTTAAACCATAAAGTGCTTTCTTAAGTTTATAAACATAGTCACCTTTTTTCGGTATTTCAAAACCAGGTGGTTGGGAAACATATACTTCTTCTTGAATGATGCCATTTAGAAATGCGCTTTTTACATCCATTTGGTAGAGTTTGATGTTTTTATGTGCATCAATAGCTAGTAACATTCTAATAGATTCAAGTCTAGCTACCGGTGCATACATTTCATCAAAATCTATTCCTTCTTGTTGATTATATCCTTGTGCTACTAACCGAGCTTTATTCCTTATTACTTCTCCTGCCTCATTTAGCTTGTTCCTAAGAACCCATTTAGTTCCTATTATGGTTTTATCTTGTGGTTTAGGAACTAAATCCCATACATCATTTTTAGTGAATTGATTCAATTCTTCTTGCATGGCTATTATCCAATAATAATCTTTAAGAGCTTCAGATATCTTTTTAGGTTCAATGATAGAAACAAAAGCCATGTTTGCAACATCTTTGAAGGAAGACCGAGTTTTGACTTTATCATTAGGATCTCCAATAATTAGTTCTTGAGGATGATCTTTAATAAGCCTAGGTGTAGGTTGTGATTCAGCTTGGTGATTATTTGTAGTACCTTTCTCACTATCATTTGGTATGTTTAAATTTTCGAATTGGTTAGTGAGATCTATGATTTCTAGATTTTCAGATTTGGATTCTTCATGAAAAGAAACATGAATAGATTCCTCAACTTTTCTAGATATAGTGTTATATACTCTAAAAGCTTTGCTAGAAGTGGAATATCCCAAAAAGAATGCTTTGTGTTATTTTGAGTCAAACTTATCTCTATTATCTTTGGTATTTAAAATATAGCATGTGGAGCCAAAAGTATGAAAATAGTCAACTCTAGGTTTCTTAGAATGTATTATTTCATATGGAGTTTTCTTTAAATGAGAGTGAACAGTTACTCTATTTAACACATAACATGTAGTGTTTACAGCTTCAGCCCAAAAGGTTTTGGGTGTGTTGTGTTCAAGCATCATAGTTCTAGCCATTTCTTGTAGTGATCGATTTTTCCTTTCAACTATACCATTTTGTTGTGGGGTGCGTGGAGCAGAAAAGTTATGAGTGTACCCTTGAGATGTACAAAATTCTTCAAATGTATGATTTTCAAATTCTCCACCATGATCACTTCTAATGGTACATATTTTGCTTTGTAATAGATTTTCAATCTTGGAACAAAATTGTATAAAAACATGAATAGTATCATCTTTAGTTGCAATAAAGTGTACCCATGTGTATCTACTATAATCATCAACAATAACAAAACAATATCTTTTACCACCAATAGATTGTGTCCTCATGGGTCCAAATAAATCCATATGAATTAATTCTAAGGACCTACTGGTGCTAAGTACATGTTTTGGTTTAAAAGAGGTTTTGGTTTGCTTTCCCATTGTGCATGGTTCACAGTTTTCAACTTGATCAAAAGATAAAGTAGGCAATCCACGAACAAGATCATATTTTACTAACTTTTTAATAACATGTGAACTAGCATGTCCTAGCTTTTTATGCCATAGTTGTAAGGTATTTTCATTTGCAAGTAAGCATTTTCCCACTACAGATTTCATAGAGTTAGGTTTAAGGATATAAAGATTTCCAACTCTATTTCCTTCATAAACAACATTTGTAGTGTTTTCTATCAATAACTTGCAGCAAGTTTTGTTAAATAACACATCATAACCACTATCACATAATTGACTAACACTTATCAAATTGTGGTGCAAACCATCAACGAGTAGAGCATTCTTTATTTCGAGGTTTGTACCAACATTACCTATTCCAACGATTTTCCCCTTACCATTGTCTCCAAAAGTGACTGTTCCACTTTTCTTTTCTTCAAAGGTTTGAAATGCATCCTTGTTCCTAGTCATATGTTTGGAACATCCACTGTCAACCACCCATTCCTGCATTAAAATGTAGATTTTGGTACCCATGTGATGGTCCGATATGGTTAGAATCATTTAAGTACAGAGTTCTGAACCAGAAATCCAGTTGGTCGACAATTGTTCGACCGACATCTGTCTCGGTCGACTAATTGTCGATCGAGAAGATTTCTGTATTACAAAGAAAACATAGAAATTTAGCTCGGTTGACCAATTTTCGACCGAAATAATTGCTGTAAATTTTGATATGTCACAGACATTCGGTCGGTCGACAATACTTCAACCGATTAATGGCTCGGTCGACAATACTTCGATCGACTAAGTTTCTGTTTCAGTACAACAATGCAGAAAATTAACAATATGCATGAAATCTTTTGTTTAGTTGAGATAAGACAATATAAATAGCAAGATGGAACGTTTGGTCATATCTCAACTAAATTCCATTTGACTCTACTGATTTTGAGGTTTGGGGACCCAAACTAATTCAGAGTCCTCAGTTTTATAAGGGCATGAAAAGGAATAGTGTCCAAGACGTAAACAAAAATGGCAGGTAATAGAATCAACTTCATTTCTCTTTCTAGCCATTGTGTTCTTGGGTACAAACATAGTTTGAGTTCTTTTGGGTTGATTTTTCTTTGGAGCATATCCCAAACCTTTTCTTCCGTTGAAAACAGTACCAATGCTTAGAATGTTATCAAGTATATCTTTTCTTCTTAACTCATAAAGTTCTCTTTGCAGCTGAGCAATATCATTCATTTTCTTGTGTAGATCATTTCTTGCTTGATCTAAATCAGATGACAATGAATGTCTTTCTTTTATAACATTATCATGTCTAGATGGTTACACAAAATAGGTTGAATCTGAAAATCTTTTAGTTTAGCTAACAAGTCAGTCTTTTCTTTAGAAAGAAGATCAACATTTGTTTCTAAAGTGAGTAGCTTTCTAGTGCAATCATCTAGAGATGTTTTTAAAGATAAATTCTCAAGATCAATGTTATTCTTTTCAGAAGAAAGATTATCTAATTTAGCAATTAGCTCATCATTTGATTTGATAATCTTCTTTAGTTTCTTCTTGACATCAACATACTTATCATGAATTTCTTGTAGACTAGTAACTAACTCTTCTTTAGGAAGATCAAGTAGGCTTACCTCTTGAGAGTCTTCATCATCTTCTCTTGCCATTAGACAATCCACCGTTTCTTCTCCGCTTTCACTGTCACTTGACTCATCCCATGCAGCTTTATAGGCTTTTTCTCCCTTCTTCTTGTGTGAGATTTTCTTTCCTTTCTTTGCTTTAGGACATTCATTTTTGAAATGCCCTTTCTTCCCACATTCAAAGCACCTAGGAGGGGTAGAAGAAGAACTGGAAATTTTGTTAGATTTAAATCTTTTGTATTTCTTACCATTGACTATCAAGGCTTCTTCTCCTTCTTCTTCACTTGACTTCTCACTTTCTTGTGTGATGACCTTTGAAGCTTTTATAGCCACATCCTTCTTTTTTCCTTGCTGAAGTTCACATGCTCTTCTTTCTTCTTCTTCTAGAGTTGCTTCATGAGCTTCTAAGTTGCCAATAAGTTGCTCGATTTTTAGTCGAGTGAGGTCGTTTGCTTCTTCAATGGATGTCACCTTTGGCTTATATTTTGGAGGAAGTGAACGAAGGATCTTTGATACCTGATCTTCTTCAAGGACATGTTTTCCTAGGGAACTTAAACCATTAACAATAGTAGAAAATTTTGCAAACATTTCACTAATTGATTCATCAGGATCCATACGAAAGTGTTCAAACTTTTGTTTAAACATGCTAATTTTGGAATTTTTGACTTGGACTGTACCTTCATAGGTTATGGATAGTCTATGCCAAATATCATAGGCTGTGTCACAATTAGATATTCTATTAAATTCTCCTACTGATATAGAACAATATAAAATGCTTACAACTTTTGCATTCATTTGAGCTAGCTTTACCGTATTTGCATCCCATTCTGCAAATTGATTTTGAGGGAGCTCATATGGGGTTGACACCATTCTCCATAAGTCCCAATTGATGCCTTGGAAGTAGAACTGCATCCTTCTCTTCCAATATTGGTATTTTGTTCCATCGAACGCTGGAGGCCTAGCAACAAGTGTCCCTTCGAGGTTAAGGTTGTTGAGTACTCCATCACCCATTTCTTCAAGACCTTGTTAGGGTTCCTTGAAGCCTTGCTCTGATACCAATTGAAAAATACTAGAGGGGGGGTGAATAGAGTTTTTAAATAATTTTAATAATTTATTGAACTCAAACAACCACAATTGAAAATTGGAAGAAGGAGACATGTGCTTAGAGTGGTTCCAACTTTAGCAACTACTAAAGTTGTCAGTCCACTACCCGGTTGCTTACCCAACCGGGATTTTGAAAGTACTTATTTTATTACCTTCCCAAGGATTTATACAAAATACAATAATTTCCTTTACACCCTTTGAACAGCCTTCACTTGAAGTAGGTGCACCAACTTTGAGGTAGCCTTCTTGAAGTAACTCCAAGCTCCCCCTTGAAGTAGCCTTCCTCTCTAGAAGTAACCTCCCGTTGCACCAGCCTATTGATGTAGCTCAAAGTCACCTTCTTCACCAAGAAGATCTTCACCCTCTCCAATCAGCAGCCTCCAACCTAGGAGTAGCAAGGAGAGTACAAACGGTAATAGAGAACAAGAAAGAAAAAGGAAATTACAACTTATCCTTTGTAGCCCAAGGCTTGATTTGCCTAGATCAAGCGTATAGATCTCCTAACCAAGTGTGTGGACTTGTGATTGTAGTGGGTAGGAGATGCTAGCCTATAGGACACGAATTATGAGCTAAGGAAGGAAGTAGCCAATGTTTACAATGCTCAATTTTCTCACAAACAGATTGCTCAAAGTATGCTCAAAGAGTTCTCAAGTGTAACAAGTGAATTTTAGTGTCCTATGGCTTGTCCTATTTATAGGAATGGCCTAAGGATGCTTAAGGACGTTCTAGACAACTTCTAGGGGTTTCTAAGTGCTTAACTAGCCGTTAGGTACAAGTTTGTTGCTTTAACAACAGCTAATTAATTAATTCTGCAGTTGCTGTCAGAGACCATCTCGGTCGAGGAATGGTCGACCGAGACACCTACTCGGTCGAACAATTGTCGACCGACAGGCTCTCTGGAACAAGTGATTTGCAACGTCTATCTCCAACTGCCAACTACCTTGTCAGTTGTGTCTAACGGCTACTCTGGATCTTTCTCGGTCGAGAAGATTGTCGACCGAGAGTGTCTCGGTCGAGGAGTTTGTCGACCGAGATTGATCCTGTTTCAATGTTTCAATTTAGGCACTAATTGTATGTATGAGTGTGCATATGTGATCCTATTTGAAGGGGATGACTTATCTAAATGTGGTGTTTATCTAGGGAAGATCTAACGCTTGATTTACATGCAATCTAAGTACTTGTACATTATATATTTGTACAAGTTTTTACAAAGCGATTACATTGCATGAAAACATAAACATGTAAGCATATAGATTTCCCTAGTTGCTTTGTCATCCACCTTAATCCTGCACACTCAAGTAGCTCATTATATCAATAAGAATGAAATGTTTGTCATAATCAAAACAAAGGGATTTATAGATGTCCATTTAGCCAACAGTTGTGCGTTGCAATCTTCCGAGTTGATAGTGAGGGCTATCAATTTGAATAAAATAGTGGGAGCGTAATTAATTAAAGGCCTAATTAATCTCATTTATCAAATCTTTACAAGTCAAAATGTTTTGGACTAAATGCAAATTTTTCTTTTGTAGCAATCAAATGGAAAACAACACTCATAATTTCTCGTTGCGATCAGTCCTTGAGAAGGACAAACTTACCGGAACTAACTTTCAAAACTGGTTTAGGATGCTGAGAATTGTTCTCACACATGAGCGTAAGCTCTATGTCCTTGAAACACCACAGCCAGCGGAACCCTCTGTAAATGTGCCCAAGGCTAAAAAGGATGCTTACAAGAAGCACATTGATGATGCCGTGGATGTCAAGTGCCTGATGTTGTGCTCAATGAAGTATGAGTTGCAAGAGCAACATGAGAACATGAATGTCATGAAGATGGTAACACATCTCAAGAACATGTATCAACATCAAGCAAGACATGAGAGATATGATGTCTCAAAGGCTTTGTTCAGGAGCAAGATGAAAGAGGGAGACTCAGTTGGCACCCGTATACTCACTTTAATTGGGTACGTGGAAAGCCAATCCAAATTGGGATTTCCCCTAGGTCAAGAGTTGGCCACTGATGTGATTCTACAATCATTTCCTGAATCATATAATCATTTTGTCATGAACTACAACATGAACACTTTTGACAAGTCATTGTCAGAATTGTTGGGCATGTTGAGGACAGCTGAAGCACAGATGAAGAAAGACAAGCCCAAGTCTGTGATGATGATCAACAAGGCAAAGGGAAAGTCAAAAGGCAAAGGCAGGGCTAAGAAAGGTTCTAAATCCAGGCAGAAGCCAAAGTCATCCGAACTCAAAGCTAAAGGTGGGATCTCCAAAGAAGGCAGTTGTCACCATTGTCACCAGGTTGGACATTGGAAAAGAAACTATCCTCTCTACCTGAAGGAACTGAGGAAGAAGAAGCAGGGGACAGAGATCTCCACTTCAGGTATATACGTTATTGAGATAAACTTAAATACTTCTTCATCATGGGTACTGGATACCAGATATGGATCTCACATATGTTCTAATATGCAGGATCTGATAAGAAGTAAGCCTTTACGAAAGGGCCAAGTCGAGTTGCGGGTCACTAATGGAGCAAGAGTTGCTGCCACCGTAGTTGGAGTTATTAGTTTATCTTTGCCTACGGGCCTTGTAATAGAATTAGAGAATTGCTATTATGTACCTGCCATTAATAGAAATATTATTTCTGTATCTTGTATGGATAAGAGTGGATTTGAATTTCACATCAAGAATGGAATTATTTCTATTTCTAAAGATGAGATCTTTTATGGCAATGCCCCTATGTCTTATGGTATCTACTTGTTAGAACTTGAGACTAGCATATACAACATAAATACTAAAAGGTTAAAACTTGACAACTCAAACAAAACATTCTTATGGCATTGCCATCTTGGGCACATAAACGAGAAGCACATATCTAGACTCCATAAGGATGGTTATCTAGACTCTTTTGATTTTGACTCATTAGAGACATGTGAGGCATGTTTATTAGGGAAGATGACCAAAACTCCTTTCACTGGACACAGTGAGAGAGCTAGTGATATGCTAGGGCTCATACATACTGATGTATGTGGACCTTTTAGATCAAATGCTAGAGGAGGCTATCAATACTTCATTACCTTCACTAATGACCTCAGTAGGTATGGCTATGCATATCTTATGAAACACAAGTAAGAAACTCTTGAAATGTTCAAGACTTTCATGAATGAAGTAGAGAAGCAACTTGGTAAAAGTATTAAAGCACTCCGTTCAGATCGAGGTGGCAAATACTTAAGCCAAGAGTTTGAGGACCTTCTGAGAGACTGTGGTATTGTATCACAATGGACACCACCTGGTACACCACAACATAATGGTGTATCAAAAGAAGGAATCGTACATTATTAGACATGGTACGATCAATGATGAGTTCAGCCGAACTTCCAATATCGTTTTGGGGATATGCTCTTGAAACTGCAACATTTATACTTAACTGTGTACCTTCCAAATAGGTTCAAAAGACACCATATGAGATATGGAATGAGAATCGTCCCAATTTGTCTATGTTAAAGATTTGGGGATGTGAAGCTTATGTTAGGAAACAATTTCCTGAAAATCTTGGACCCAAATCGGAAAAATGCTATTTTGTTGGATACCCCAAGGAAACTCGGGGATACTACTTCTACACAGCAACTGACAACAAAGTGTTTGTTGCTAGGACTGCTATATTTCTTGAAAAGGAATTTATTTCCAAAGGAATTAGTGGGAGGAATGTAGAGCTCAAAGAAGTTCGAGACCAACAAGAAAGCAGAGAACCTGAGGAGGTACATAAGGAACATGAAGACTCACAAGTTGTTGTGGAATTTCAAGTTCCAAATGTAACACAAGAACCTCATAGGTCTAGTAGGACACGACTTGAGCTTGAGAGATTTGGATTTCTCGTGACTCAAGACAATGATGAATTGGGCATAGAAGATGAGCCAACTTCCTATTTAGAAGCTACTAAGGGACCAAAATCTGAGAAATGGCTCAAAGCCATGAGATCTGAGATGGAATCCATGTACATCAACAAGGTATGGACCCTGGTGGATCCACCCGAAGGGGTAAAACCCATATGGTGTAAGTGGGTCTTCAAGAAGAAGACTGACATGGATGGAAATGTTCAAACCTATAAAGGTAGATTGGTTGCGAAAGGATTCCGTCAAATTCAAGGTGTTGATTATGTCGAGACCTTCTCACCAGTTGCCATGGTTAAATCCATCAGGATCATGCTTGCCATTGTAGCTTATCATGACTATGAGATTTGGCAGATGGATGTTAAAACAACATTCCTTAATGGGAATTTACTCGAGGATGTGTACATGACACAACCTAAGGGTTTTATCGATCCAAAGGAAGCCAATAAAATCTGTAAGCTACAAAGGTCAATCTAAGGATTGAAGCAAGGATCTCGGAGTTGGAATCTATGTTTTGATGAAGTAGTAAAAAAGTTTGGCTTTAGTCAAAATGAAGATGAACCTTGTGTTTACAAAAGGGTTAGTGGGAGCACAATCATATTTCTCATATTGTACGTGGATGACATACTATTGATGGGAAATGACATCCCTACTCTTCAGACAATAAAAGGTTGACTAGGGAAGACCTTCTCTATGAAGGATTTAGGCGAATCATCCTATATAATAGGGATCAAGATCTATAGAGATAGATCTAGAAGGCTTCTAGGCCTAATCCAAAGCACATACATTGACAAGGTGCTAAAGAGGTTTAACATGGAGGTTTATAAGAGAGGTAACTTGCCCATGTCCCATGGGGTTATCATATGTAAATCCCAATGTCCTAGTTCATGTGATGAATGGGCACACATGAGTAAGATTCCATATGCATCAGCAATTGGATCTATCATGTATGCGATGTTATGTACTCGTCCTGATGTGTTGTATGCTTTGAGCATAACGAGCTGGTACCAGTCAGATCCTGGTGAATGTCATTGGACATCCATAAAGAACATCCTAAAGTACTTGAGAAGGACTAAGGATCAATTCTTGGTATATGGTGGTGAGGAAGAGCTCATGGTAAAGGGTTACATTGATGCTAGCTTTCAAACTGATAAAGATGACTACAAATTATAATCTGGATTTGTGTTTTTCCTAAACAAGAAAGATGTGAGCTGGAAGAGTTCCAAGTAAGAGACGGTTGCAGATTCTACAACAGAGGCCAAATATATTGCCGCATCTAATGCTGTAAAGGAAGCTGTGTGGATCAAGAAGTTCATTTCTAAACTTGGAGTGGTTCCAAGCGCTGGTGATGCAATTGAGTTGTTTTGCGACAACAACGGAGCAAATGCACATGCTAAAGAACTAAGATCGCACCAACGTTACAAACATATTCTAAGGTGGTTCCATCTCATACGAGAGATCGTACAATGAGGAGATGTGAAGATTTGCAGAGTACCTATAGAAAGCAATGTGGCTGACCCGCTCACAAAAGCACTTTCACAATAGAAACATGATGGACATGTTCGATCACTTGGATTGAGATTCATGAGTGATTGGGTATAAGTGCAAGTGGGAATCTATTGGTATGTATGCCCATAGATATTATCATTCGATGATTGTAATGGGACACTATGTAAATGATTTGTAATAATACATTGATCATATCAATAAAGGCAAGTTTCCAATGTATATGTTTGTGTTTTATATTGTGAGATGACCATAAAATTTATAGATGTCTATAGAATAATATACTCAATGACATATGTCTTCGGGTTGATGATCTGAACAATGAGATCATATGTATGCTAAGAGTATGTATTCTTGTTTTTTCCCTAATCGGTTGCTATTGCAGAAATATCCATAGACATCAATAACACATAAGATTAGAATGTATGTTGGTTGATGGAAGAATCTCATTATCCATGATATGGAGATATCAAACCAAATACATAGATAATTGTTAGAGAATAGTCTATCGGATAGACCCACCTTGAGAGTGACACATGGATACCATGATTGGTAGTTAGAGTCACATCTCATAATGATAGTGGTGATTATGGTTCTTAGACCTAAAGTCACTACACTTATCACATGTCGTTTAGTGTACTTTGACATCATCCATCGTGGTCCTGAATAAGGATTGCCATAAAGATGGTGCTTGGGTGCACTGTGACACATGGGGATGACTGTGAGTGATGTAGATGGAATTTGTCCTTTCTATGGGAGTTTGATATTCCGGCCACTTGATAAGAGAGACTGAGAAATGCATGGCCATGCTGATGTGAGTTAATATGTGATATTGAGCTTACATATATCTCAGACAGTCTGCTTTAGTTCAAGGAACATGTATTGAACGTTGAAGAGGAAAACAATTCCATGACTCGAGTTCAATCCGGATATCAGTGACAAAGAAACTATACAATCACTGTAACACCAATCATGAATGATAGGTTAAGTTGTTCTCCAACTTCTCCAATTACTTGGGTGGCAATGAAGTTTTACTAGATACCAATCATTGCTTGTGAAATCATAATATGATTATGGATATCACTACCAACATAATTTGGAGCCTACCAGGTCACACACATAGGATGTATTAGAATAGGAGTATAATTGTGGATTCGATTGGAATTGCTCAGAATCACATTGATTACTAAAATGTTTATGTAATCGATTATAATAATATTGGAGTGACTGGATCTAAGTGCAAGTGGGAGTCTATTGGTATATATGCCCATAGATCCATCCCAAGCAATTGCATGGAGTCAGATATTAATTAATCAGTTATTGCGATTATTTGGTTAATTAATGAATTCCAGAATATTCTAATTAATCCACGAGCGTTTTAATTAAAACAGTGTTTCTGTTTACCGATGGGTTTAGGAAACCCTACTTCCCTTCGTCTCCTATTTAAAGGAGGTTTACGTCCGATATCTATATAAGATATCGAGAGAGGCTTTTCAGTTTACGCTCACACACGTAAACCCTAGCCATCACCATCCTTAAGAGAGGAAGGAGAGAAGCACGACGCTAGCATGCCACTGCATAGAGACGACTCCTTCCCGCCAGCTTAGAAATCATGACATGGAGTTCCAGTCCATCCGTGTGGATGAAGTAGAGACACAGACATTGAGACGCCTGCATTCGGAAGACATCAATGACCATCCGTGCGCGTTACGAACAATGTACATCATCGCACGAAAGGAGCGCCGCTGGATCTTCCGGCAACAACGAATGGAAGAGAAGTTCTGACCGTGTAGGCCAGCGTCATTGCACATCGTCGTGCAGCGAGACATCACTGGACTTGCTCCGCGATAAGGTATATCCCACAAACACTCCTTCCAAATATGCTGTTGTCGACGAGATCCTATTTCGGGTTGCGTGGATTTTGTTGCTTCTTCCGCACATGTTTTCTCCACAAAACCCAACACTACCCTCCCTCTCTCACCTATGAAATTAGAGGACGAATAACAAATTTCACTCAAGTCCCTAGAGAAACCTTTACTGAAGCCTGGGACAGATACAAAGAGCTTCTACTTAAGTGTCCACACCATGGAATTCCTAAGAATCAACTAATCGAAATTTTCTATAGGGGTGTGGATGACGATATCAAGAGATTCTTAGACTCCTCATCCGGAGGAAACTTCATGCGTCAAAGTTATGACAGCGCATGAATGGTTGTAACCCTTGGAGCAGAAAATCAAGCAAATTGGGGTAGATCTGTAGGTAAAGGAGTCTTGAAAGTAGCTATGGATGAAGCTACTCCCGAGTAAAAATCTATCGCTGAAACTCTAAAACTCTTAGTTGCCAAGCAAGACCATATTGAATCATCTCTTGCTGCTATTAGAAGAGGACATTCACCCACTCGACAACAAGAATAGATCAAGTCAGCTTCATTGTTCTGTGAAGCATGTAAAAGTACTGATCATTCCACATTAGCATGGAATGTTCTTTACGATGTTGTCCTAAGCAATGTATGTGGACAAGGAGATAATGGTCAAATGGAAAATCTTAATGTTGTTAATACCATCCCTTATCAAAGTTACTACAATGTGAATCAGAATAGGAATCATCCATGATTTCAATATGGAAACCCCTCTGGAGCAGTAAAATCAAATCAATTTGGTTCGAACAATCAGCCACGAGGCCCACCAGGATTCCAGTACAATCAACAACTGAATTTTAGAAATCAAGGAAACTTCAAGGGAAACTTTCAGAATAGGAACTTCAATAATTATCAAAATAATTCCCAGTACCAGAGCCTTAACCAAGTTCCTTATCAACAACAAGGACAACAAGCAAGTCTCGTATCACCTGATGACAAGTTAACAACCATTGAAATGATGTTGCAAACTCAACAAACTATGATACCCAACCAACAAGCCCAACAGAATGCTATTGAATCTCAACTAGCTCAACTTGCAACTAGCATAAAGCCACCTGCTGGAGTTTTTGCTGGCCAACCCGAGAATAATCCTAAGCATCCTGAACAATTAAAGCAGTCACCACCAGATCAGGAAAAGACTATTCTGATCCTCCTATCAAGACACCTATGGTTGTTACAGATGAAGATGAACATGTGATTGTCCAAGACTCAACAACACCCAAGTCTCAACCGAAAGAACCAGTAACTTCTTATAAGACAGATAAGGGAAGTCCTGAGAAACATATTGATCAAGAAACTGAAACACCAGAACCTGATGTCCCTATATATAAGCCTCATATTCCTTTCCCTGCTCATTTAAGGCAAACCAAGCTTGATACTCAGTTCAATAAGTTTAAAGAAGCTATGAAGAAACTTCATGTTGATATACCCTTTTTGGATGCGCTGGCTGAGATACCAGCTTAGACAAAATACTTAAAGTCACTCCTCACCAGGAAATATATAACTGAAGAATATGAGACAGTCAAGTTAGCCAAAACCACTTCGGATATCATCCAGAGTAAGATGCCAAAGAAACAGAAAGATCCAGGATCTTTTGGGATTTCCTACCATATCGGTGATTCTTCATGCAAGAAAGGACTAGAAGATCTTGGTGCTAGCATCTCCATCATGCCACTCAGCCTTTGCAAAAGGCTAGGGTTTGCTGAACTTTTGACTGGCATGACCATACAACTCACAGAAAATTTGATAAAATGCCCGTTAGGAATTATTGAGGATGTACCTGTCAAGGTAGGAAAAGATTCCTATGTTCCATGTGACTTTGTCATCATGGACATAAAAGAGGATGCCAAATATCCTCTCATCTTTGGATGCCCATTCCTCACCACTGCAAGAGTTCTAATTGATGTTGAAGCAGGAACCTTGCTACTTAGATTAGGCAAGGAAACTCTCAAATTTAAAGTTTTCGAAAGCATGAGAAGACCAAGTATGCAAGAAGAAGTCTATCTAATTGACTGCATAGAGAAGATGTCACTTCTGACTCAAGAGAATCATGAATCAGATGATCCATTAGAAGTAGCTCTAATGAATCCATCAGTTGATGAACCTATTGGTGAACAAGTTAAGGATTGCATCGAATCCCTCGACTTTGTAAAAATAGATGTTAAGGCCACTTGTGAGGAACTCAAAGCTGAGGAAGCTATTGAAGAAACATGCAAAAACCAGAAGCCCCCAAAATGAAGCCCCTGCCTGAGGGACTGAAGTATGTGTTTTGGGATGACCTCAAAGTTTGTCCAGTGATAATAAATTCCGATCTTACGACCGAACAAGAAGATAAACTCCTAAAAGAATTGAAGGAGAGGAAGAAAATGATTGGCTACAAAATGAATGACATCACTGGGGTTAGTCAAGCACTGTGTATGCACAGGATCCCTATGATGGAAGATCACAAGCCAACTATTGAACATCAATAGAAACTGAATCCAAATATGAAAGAGGTAGTCCGTAAAGAGGTCATTAAACTGCTCACCGTTGGAATTATCTATCCAATATCAGATTCACCATGGGTGAGCCCAGTGCATGTAGTCCTGAAGAAAGGTGGAACAATTGTAATATGAAATGAAAACGATGAAATCATCCCCACCCGAACAGTCACAGGGTGGAGGATGTGCATTGATTATAGGAAGTTGAACAAGGCAACTTGAAAGGATCACTTTCCAATGCCTTTTCTTGATCAAGTATTAGAGCGGCTGGCTCATCAAGAATACTTCTGTTATCTCGATGGTTACTCTGGATTCTACCAAATACCTATACATCCAGATGACCAGAAGAAAACCACTTTCACCTGCTCATTCGGAACATACACATTCAGAAGAATGTCGTTCGGCCTCTGCAATGCACCTGCAACTTTCCAGCATTGCATGGCTGCCATATTTGCCGGTCTCACTGAAACCATTATGGAAGTTTTCATGGATGATTTTTCTGTGTACGGAGATTCATTCGTTTCATGTCTAAAACACCTCTCCCAGGTCATCAAACGATGTGAAGAAGCACATCTTGTGCTGAATTGGGAGAAGTGTCATTTAATGGTAAAGGAAGGCATTATCTTGGGCCATAGTGCCAGTAATCGAGGTATTGACGTAGATAAGGCCAAGATTGAAGTGATTTCAAAGATCTCTATCCCTATCAATGTAAAGGAAGTTCGAGAATTCCTAGGTCATGCAGGATTCTATAGACGGTTTATAAAGGACTTCTCAAAAATAACCAAGCCAATGACAAATTTGTTACTAAAGGATGCTGAATTCAATTTTGATGAAGAATGTGTTAAAAGATTCAACACAATTAAGCATGCCCTTACAACCACACCCATCATTAGATCTCCCAATTGGGACCACCCTTTTGAAATCATGTGTGATGTAAGTGATTATGCTGTAGGTGCTGTCTTCGGCCAATGTATAGAAAAGAAACATTATGTGATCTATTATACATCGAAGACCCTCGATGAAACTCAAAGGAATTATGCTACTACTGAGAAAGAACTTCTGGCAGTTGTGTATGCCTTTGACAAGTTCAGATCCTACCTAATTGGTTCAAAGGTCATTGTCTACACAGATCACGCTGTTATCCGTTACCTTCTGGCAAAGAAAGATGCGAAACCTAGGCTAATAAGATGGATTCTTCTCCTACAAGAATTTGATCTAGAGATAAGAGATAAAAAGGGTACATAGAATGTGGTAGCAGACCACCTTAGTTGCATCCACACTCTAGACATCGAGAAGATTCTGATTAATGACTCCCTTCCAGATGACCAATTAATGAAGGCCTCAGAAGCTGCACCATGGTACTCAGATTATGTGAACTACCTTGCTGCTGGGGTTATTCATCCTCAATGCACCGGGAATGCACTGAAGAAATTCATGCATGATGTTAAGCAATATCACTAGGATGAGCCATATCTCTTTAAGCTATGTGCTGATAGTCTTTACAGATGATGTATCACTGAGGAAGAAGCTCAATCTATTCTAGAGCACTGTCACTCCGGCCCTGTCAGAGGCCATTTGAGTTCGAAGAAAACTGCTATAAAAGTTTTGCAATGTGGGTTCTTTTGGCCAACTATATTCAAAGATTCCCATGGCTTTGTCCTATCATGTGACAAATGTCAAAGATCTGGCAATATAACAAAGAGATATGAGATGCCACTGAATATGTGGCAGGAAGTAGAGATATTCGATGTTTGGGGGGTGGACTACATGGGTCCATTCCCATCTTCTCATGGATTTTCTTACATCCTAGTGGCGGTAGACTATGTCTCAAAATGGGTTGAAGCCATACCAACCGTCTCTAGTGATTCCAAACCCATCATCAAATTATTCAAAGATATTATCTTCCCCCATTTTAGAGTACCACGAACTGTGATATCCGACGGAGGGTCTTATTTTCTAGAAAGAAGCTTTGAAGCGTTACTGAGGAAGTATGGTGTAACGCACAAGGTAGCCTCGCCCTACCACCCACAAATAGGTGGACATGTAGAGGTTTCTAACCGTCAACTCAAGGCTATTTTGGAAACAAACTGTAGGCCACAATTGGAAGGATTGGTCTGTGAAGATCAACGACGCATTATGGGCCTATCGAACTGCTTATAAAACTCCCCTCGGGACTACACCTTTTCGATTAATATATGGAAAGGCTTGCCACCTGCCAGTAGAACTGGAACAAAAGGCATGGTGGGCAATCAAACAACTAAATTTTGATATGAAAGAAGCAGGCCAAGCCAGGATTCTGCAACTCCAAGAGCTGGACGAACTTAGGATGACAGCTTATGAGAATGCACGAATCTACAAAGAACACACCAAACTTTGGCATGATGGTCATTTGAAAAGAAAAGACATACAAGTGGGAGACCAAATTCTTCTATTCAACACAAGGTTGAAGTTATTCCCAGGGAAACTCCGCTCTCACTGGTCTGGACCGTACATTGTCAAAAGCATCTCCCCACATGGTGCTTTCTCTTTATGGAGCGAAAAGTCGGGTGAATTTGTGGCGAATGGTCAACGTTTGAAAAGATATTTCACCACAGCTGACATAAGCACCAAAGAAATAATAGATCTCTCCAATCCAAAGGAACCACTGTGAAGTTAAAGATATCAAGTCGAGGCACCGATGTAAAATAAAGGTGCTTGTCGGGAGGCAACCTGATAAATAAAATTCATTTTAACTTTGAATTAGAAATTTTTCTCAATTTTGTTTTCTCTTTTTAAATAATTTTTCACCAAATAAGAATCGCATCATGAGATGCTATTTTGAATTCTGATTAATCTTCATTTTTGAGATTTTCAGATGGAGGATGCACGCTGATTGAAATGCAACCACATCCAGTGGTCCAAATGGCATGAACTTCCCCCTCCATCTCGGATTTAGAGTTTGCTCAAGACGAGCAAATGTCTAAGTATGGGGTGGAGGGTGGGTGGTATGTATCTTACTTCCCACCTCCACCCATCTAAATAAAGATTTCATCGTCACATTTTTGACCTAAATTTTGAAAAAGTTCAAATAATTTTTTTCACAATTTTAAAGTATTAAAAAGAAATGTGAACATATACTGGATGAATTTTTGACCTTTTTATTTCTCTTTGGATTTTGAATCATTATACCTCCCTTATTCAAAATAGATCCTCAAAGGGACCTTCTTTTAAAAACTAGCCTTTTGATTGAAATCATCTTGTGAAGCTTATGATTCCTAACATCTTGATACTTATGCAAAAATGACAAGTGTCTGTCAAACTGATAGGGATCAAACACATCGTGCTTCCTAACTGATTAGTGAAACGATAACATGGAATCTCCACCGGATCCTCACCAAGTCATTATTTGAGCAGAGTACGATAAAGAGATCGACCTGGTGCACTGAATTGTAAATCAAGTTGCATTCTGATCTGAACTCTCTTCTAGACTTCTTCTATCATCTTCGTACCCCTCCATCCATGCAAAAAAAAAAAACAGCCAAACAGTGCCAAACCCTAAGTTTGGGGTGGCATGCCTCTTCCCTCTATATCCGCTTCTTCCATACCCCTCACAAATTTATAGGGGCGTACCACCAAAATTGCAATCTCGAGTTGAATAGAGGAGAGATTTGCACACAAAAAGATGCCAAAGCACACATGAAAAGAAATGCAATCTCGTGTCGAATAGAGGAGAGATTCACACAAAAAATGTAATAAATGAAATTGCAAAAATAATCAAAATCTCAAGTCAAATAGAGGAGAGATTTACTTCTTCCTTCCATACCACCCTTCACTCCCTTTTCTACCTAAAGGCACAATAAAAGCCTCCACTACCTTGAAACACACTAGTGTCAGATCAGATGCACACTTGTTGTTCTACGGGTGACTCTGGACTCTTACAAAACTCTTTGACATGCTTGTTGTGGGAAAAAGTGAGGAGGAAGTGATATTGGAAAGCAAACTCAAGAACGAAGATATGGTAAGATGTGTTCAGTGGTCTCAGGAGGTTGAGATACTGAGTCATACTGAGCAGAAGGAAAACAATCATGATGTAAAGATGAGGCAATCACACAAATAGAAAGTACTCATTTGGCGATTGTTTTAGATTTTGTGTTACTCGAGGATGAGCAACGTTTAAGTTTGGGGCATTTTGATGAATGCATATTCATTAGGAATTTCAATTACCATCTTGGGTCAAATTCGACTCAATGCATTCAATTTCATTTACTAAATATCAATATGTGAAAAATTTCTTAATTGGTCCAATTATCATGATTTTAACTGAAATTATGTTGCTTTGATGTAGGTCTTGATAAAGATGAACAATCAGTTGGGGCCCACCTTCACTCACCCTTGGTTCTGACCAATCGATCTAACCAAGTGATTTCATCCATTTGGTCTCAAGACCATTTGAGACCATTCTCTCTCAAGACCGACAGGTCAGTAGAGACCGATTAGAGGCTTAACCCAGACTTTTTGAACGATCAATTCAAGACCATTTGGAGAGAAGATTAACACAAGACCGTTTGGAATCTGACTCATAACCCAATCCTGTGCAACAAATGATCAAGATCATGAAGCAAAGCACTTGCCACGACCGTGTTGTCATGCCACATCTGTGGCGCACCACCATCAGTACCAAGGGTCTTCACCCACCACGCCCGTGCGAGGCAACACGACCGTTGGATAGTAGCATCACCACGACCGTGGCACACCACCATCAGAACTTAAATCTTCACTTGCCATGCCCGTGTGAGGCAGCACGGCTGTGAGGCATCAGCCTCACCATGACCGTGTTGTCGCAACACAGCCGTGACACGTCGTCTCCTACCTCCCACAAACCCTGGTCCTTGCTGCTCCTAGAATTCCGCTGTCCGACTACCATGCTCCCGGTGATGCCTTGCTCCTCAAACTCATCCGCAGCACCTACTGCCGCTCCGCCTCCACCAAGGCCATCATCCTCTTCCCTCTGTTTCCTGCCTAACTCCAGCAAGAAACAACACTGCCTCCTTGCTCTTGTCTTCCTCCGTCGCTCACGATCTCAGAACAAGACCGTTCGTGTACGATCATGTGTGCAGGAGCAGCAGACCGGTTGGATGCCAAGGTGAAGACTGTAAGGCCAAGACCGCGAGGGATCTGCAGCTACAAGACCGTGAAGAACTGATGGGCAATGATCAGTTTATAGAGACTGATTGGAATCATAGCAAGACTGTTTGAAAAGGCTAAGCCACAGATCGAACAAGGGCCAAGGCCGATTGACTGAGCAAACCGTTTGCCAAAATGCAAGGTGAAGACCGTATAGACTTGCAGCAATGAGGACCATTTGCACATGAAACTGTTTGATAATTAAACGATTTACAGACCGTATGGGTATAAACAATGAAGACTGTATTGAGGAGAGCATAATGCAAACAGTTTGGAAAATATAATGTCAGAATCGTATAAAAAAAGTCAAAGTATTGTGAAGACCGTTTAAGCATGCAGACCGTTTGAAGATGTACTGATCAAGACCGTTTAGTCGGTTTGTACCAAACGTATGATTTACCAAAACCATTTGAGCACAAAATATCTCCAAGACCGTTTGGACTAAAATCACACCAAAAGCATGAGGGCCAAATCGGTGCCTATATAGGACTAGAAGGGTCCTTATTTGGGGATCGGTTCCAAGACACCGACAGGCTGCCTGTACACAGGTCCGATCCAGATCAGCTCCATCCACGCCAGTTTCACTCCACCTAATGCCCGTGTTGCAATCAAGGAGACTGAGAATAGAAGGAAGACGGAGCGAAAGAGACTGTTTGGTCTATCTTGTCATCTCCCATTTCACGTCCAGATCTACTCCGACATGATGTAGAAGACCACATCATCTTCACTGAGCTGCGACTACCTTCTGCACCGTGCTCATGGCAAATTTCTCTCTCTTTCTTATTCTTCTTGTTTCTCGCATCATGAGCGAGTAGTCCACTTTCACTGGGGTGTGGGGACTAGCCCCGCTGCCCATGCAATCATGTTCTTTTGTTAAACTTACTATGGCAATGTATATAACTTTCCATTTCGTTGTTAATCGTTATGTTCATAGTTAGATTAATTGCTTGCTTTCATCTTTGTTCTTCCTATGTCGTGAGAACTTCTATATGTAGGATTGAATGTCATTTAACAAGTTGACTCCCAAACTAGAAATAGAATGGGATTCCTTGAGGTCATAAGTGTGTGATCCGTGAGGGGACGAGCCATCTAGCCTTAGGTGACACTTCTATGCACCTAACGCCTGTATAGGGGGTTCACAACCTTAGTTGGATTTTGTATCTTCTTGTTAATCGTCGATGTTTTCTCGTATATTAATCACCTGCTTGCTTATCGATTAATGTGGTTGACTCCCAAACTAGAAATAGTATGGCATTTCTTTGAGGTTATAAGTGTATGATCCATGAGGGGACGAGCCATATAGCCTTCGGTGATGCTTCTGTGTGCCTAATGCCTGTATAGGGGGCCCACAACCTTCGTTGGATTTCTATATCTTCGGAGTCATAAGTAAGTGATCCGGATGGTGACAAGACATCTGATGCCTAAGGTGATGCTTATGCGAACCTAACGCCCATATGGGGGGTTTTGCAGTAGCTCCATTTGGATAGTTATATCTTGCCTGGATGTTTGATGTTTGGATGTGTTTGCATGTGTAGTGGTGGTGAAACCCAATACCATCCCAGGGATTCCATATCAATGATCTAAATCCAACTTTATTTCAGCTTTTACTTTCTTGCATTTAGTTTAATTAACCACAAACCAACCAATCGTTCTAAATATTAGTTTTACTTGAGCTAGATTTGACTGACAAAGATTCTTAAAAATGTTGTCCTTTGGATTCGATCCTTAACTATACTGCAATAAGACTCGTCCGCTTGTGGGTGGTATTATTGCACATTGGTTTTGGTAAAATATCAGGGATTTCAACCCTGAGTGAATTTGTTAGTGTGATAATTCCCACATCACTTCCCGAGTGGAAAAACCACAACCACTTACTGAGGAAAGTACTACCACAAAAAAGGTCAATTATGATAAGTGGGAACGATCTAATAGGCTTAGTTTGCTTCTTATGCAAGCACATGTTGGAAAGCATATTAGACGGTCCATTCCTACTTTTGAATTGGCAAAAGATTTTCTGAAAGCAGTGGAGGAATAATATGTTTCTTCTAGTAAGTCTAGGGCTAGCACCTTAATGGCTAAGATGTGCTCTATGAAGTACAATGGTTGTTGTGGGATCTGTGAACACATCATGGAGATGAGAGATATTTCCGCACAACTCAATGAGATGGAGTTATCCATCTCTGATGCATTTCTTGTTCATTTTCATTTTAACTTCCTTACCTAGTCAGTATGGATCATTCAAGGTTTCTTACAACACACAAAAGGAAAAATGGTCAATTAATGATTTATTGGCCATGTGTGTTCAAGAAGAAGAGAGACTTAAGAATGAAGGGGTCCCTGCTATGCATTTAAGTACCCATGACAAACGTAGCCGTAAGGGTAAAGGAAAAATGAAGGGAACTGCTCCTATCTCAGGTGGGGTGTCCAACCCAGATGGTAAGGCCGAGGGAAGCAAGGCTAATATGAAATGCTTCTTCTGCCGTAAGAAAGGACATGCTAAGAAGGAGTGCTTCAAGTACAAGAAATGGTTAGAGAAGAAAGGTATAATTTCTCTTATTTCATATGAATGTCATCTTTCAAATGTTCCATTATATAGTTGGTGTCTTGACTCTGGTGCCACCGTGTACATTTCCAATACATTGTAGGGATTTCTGAATCAAAGGAAACCAACAGAGCGTGAAAAAGTCCTTTATTCAGGAAATAAATTGGGCTCTCGCGTAAAGGCTATTGGTGCTTGCAAATTAATCCTTGACAATGGAATGTTGCTGGACTTAGAAAATACTTTTTATGTACCAAACTATAGTAGAAATTTAGTATCTGTTTCTAGACTAGACAAATTAAACTATGGTTTCTTTCTTCAAAGTGGAAAATTGTCATTGTATAAAAACTCCAATTTGATTGGTACTTGTGTTTTAATAAATAATCTTTATCAAGTTCAACTAAGCCCTAATTTTGAGCAATCTTTTACAGTCCAACATAATATTATTGGTAATAAACACACATTGTTAGATGAGAAATCATCACTTCTTTGGCATAGAAGGTTGGGACACATTTCCAAAGAAAGGATCCAAAGAGTAGTGAAGGAGGGCATTTTAGGGCCTTTAGACTTTATTGATTTTGGGTCATGTGTTGAATGCATAAAAACTAAGCAAACCAACACTTCTAAGAAGGGAGCCAAGAGTAGTGGAACATTAGAAATAATTCACACAGATATTAGTGTACCTTTTCCGCCTTGTTTTACAGGGGAAAAGTATTTTGCAACTTTTATTGATGACTATTCACGATATATGTATCTCTACTTATTAAATGACAAAAGTGAGGGTTTTCAATCCTTTAAGGACTTCAAAGTCGAAGTAGAGAAACAATTAAGTTAAATGATTAAGATAGTCAGATTAGATAGAGGAGGCAAATATTATGGAAGGTTCAATGAGATGGGATAAAGAAAGGGACCATTTGCACATTTCCTTCAGGAAGAGGATATTTTACCTCAATATACAATGCCAAGAACACCAAGTCAAAATGGTGTAGCTGAAAGAAGGAATCGAACATTAAAGGAAATGGTTCATGCAATGCTTTGCAATTCGTCCCTTCCTTCTACCATGTAGAGTGAGGCTTTAAAGACGGTAGTGCATGTATTAAATAAGGTTCCTAGCAAGTCTGTCCAGAAAACCCCATATGAATTATGGACAGGAAGGAAACCATCTTTGAACTACATGCACATATGGGGATGTCACACAGAAGTTAGAATTTACAATCCACATGAGAAGGCATTTGACCCAAGAACCACTAGCGGTTTATTTATTGGTTATCCAAAAAGGTCAAAGGGATATAGGTTTTATTTTCCATCTCACCCAAGAAAGATAATCGAAAGTGGTAAGGCTAGATTCTTGGAGGATCATCTAATCAGTGGGAATGATCTACTTCAAAATTATTCATTTGATGAAGTGTAGGAAAATCCAGTCACACCTGTACCCAATCAAAATCGTATAAGCTATCCAATTATTGTTCCCATGAACAATGGTCAAGTGGATGAGCCAATGGAAGTAGATCACGCTCCTAGTCAGGTTGTAAATGATCAAGTTGATCATGTTCATGGTGAAGGACAACCTGAAGAGCCTACAGAAAATATAGGATCCAATGATGAATTAATAAGATCCACAAGATCAAGGAGGTCTGCCATTCCATCCGATTATGTTGTATACCTTCAAGAACCAAATGTAGACTTTGAAGATATTGATCCCTTATCTTTTTCACAAGCAATAAATTGTGAAAACGCCTCTAAGTGGCTTGATGCCATGAAGGAGGAACTAATATCCATGGATAAAAATCAAGTATGGGACCTTGTACCTTCTCCAGAGAATGTTAAACCTATTGGTTGCAAATGGGTCTTTAAGACCAAAAGGAACTCAAATGGTGAAATAGAGAAGTACAAGGCCAGATTAGTTGCTAAAGGTTTCACACAAAAGGAAGGCATTGATTATAAGGACACCTTTGCTCCAGTCTCGTCAAAGGACTCTTTTAGGGTAATTATGGCCTTAGTGGCTCATTTTGATCTAGAGCTACATCAAATGAATGTGAAAACAACATTTTTGAATAGGGATTTATCTGAAGAAGTCTATATGGACCAACCAGAAGGTTTCATTGATAATAGTAGAAGTCGTATGGTTTACAAATTAAAGAAGTCAATTTATGGACTTAAACAAGCATCCCGATAATGGTATGAAAAGTTGAACACCATTATATCAACCTTTGGGTTCAAACCAAATATTGTTGATCGGTCTACATACCTCAAGGTCAGTGGGAATAACTTCATAATATTAATTCTTTATGTGGATGACATTCTACTAGAAAGTAATAACCTTGCTATATTAAATGAAACTAAAGAATTTCTTTCCTCTAACTTTGAGATGAAATATATGGGAGAAGCTTCATATGTACTCGGTATTGAGATACATCGGGACCGAGCTAAGGGAATACTTGGTATATCCCAGAAAGCTTACATATCTCAAGTATTAGAGAAGTATGGAATGAAAAATTGTTCACCTGGACCTACACCTATAGTTAAAGGAGATAAGTTTAACTCCAAGTAGTGTCCTAGTAGTGATATAGAAAGGAATGAAATGAGGAAAATACCATACACATCTATAGTTGGGAGTCTACAATATCTTCAGATATGCACCCGACCATACATTGCTTTTTCTACTGGGATGCTTGGCCGTTACCAAAGTAACCCAGACATGGAACATTGGAGAGCCGTAAAGAAGGTGATGCACTATCTGCAAGGAACAAAGGATTACATGCTTACATATAGAAGGACAAACCACCTTTATGTTATGGGATATTCAGATGTAGATTTTATAGGATGTCTAGATAGTAGGAAGTCTACAACAGGCTATGTCTTCCTATTGGCAGATGGTATGGTATCATGGAGAAGTATTAAACAAAAGACTACAACTTCATCTACCATGGAAGCTGAACTTATAGCTTGCCATGAAACATCATCATATGCGATATGGCTTAAGAATATGATACAAGATCTTAAAGTTGTTGACTCAATTCATTAGACAATATAGATATATTGTGATAGTGAAGCCCCAGTCACTTTTGCTAATAATGATAAAAGCACAACGACATGCATACATCTAGACATAAAGCTCTATGTTGTTAATGAGTGAGTTGACAAGAAGATGATAATGATTGATCATATTGGTACACAATATATGATTTCAGATCCTCTTACAAAAGGGCTAGCTCCAGGATTGTATACATCTCATGTAAATAATATGGGTCTGAGAATGTCATTTGATGTGTAATATCACAATGTAATATTTATTATGTGATCACATATTTGACTCGCTACCTCTGTTTCAATACTAGTTATAACAGAACGTCAGATTTTGACATAAATGAGGACCAAAGAATAGATTTGAGGCCAATCTATTCATAAAGCTTATGTCACTACATATGAGATGATTAGATATTGTAGTACATAGATGGAAATACTCGTTTTTTGAGTATCAAATGCTATGACTCATATTTAATTCTTTTATATGGAAGTATTTATAGGGCATCAATGGAAAATTATTAAATTTTATTGCCATGGAATTTTGGGCCAAGTGGGAAAATGTTAAATACCTTTTAGTGTGACCCAAAATAAATATAATATTAGATAAAATATTTCCATAAAAGGATGCATCTTTTGGAGATGGGATGGTTTCCCACAATCGGCAAGCCTCTTCATGGTGGATAAAGAGGCTTTATGATTTATTATAAAAAGGATGGTCCTCTCTCCATGGGACGCTATCTGGTAACCGACTCCACCCATCAGAGAATCCATTAGGAGAGAGAAACCTTGTTCCTCTTTACGTACGCTTCCTCTTGGGGACACTCGCTTCTGTGGAAACACTCCTTGCCTTCTCTGTTATTTGGACATGGCCGTTGTTTCTACACAACATGAAAAATCTGGACCAATCTTCATGGAGGCTTCTCAGAATACTAGTATGTCTCTCTATCAGAGGAATCATAAAATGATACTTGAAAATTGTATAATGCTTTGTCGGTGCCATATCCAATTTAAGCCCATCAACAAAAATAGTAAGAAGAAAATTATGAGCTAGCTCTACTTGTAAATACTAAAAGCCTACTATATGTCTAACAATTCAAACTTAACATTCATTCCCTTAATGATGTTTTTAAAAAGGGCACCCATCAATGCGTGTTGGACTGTAAGGGGGACATTGTCCTTGTTAACAAAATAGTTAAAGTTGAAATATGGGAATGTGACACGTAGACCATTCGAAGTATAGTTAAAATAAAAACCAATGCCGTGCATCGTACTGTCTCATAAAATTTGATCTTGAAGCACCTAAAATTGGGCCTTAGATGCTAGAAAAGTGTATAACAAAACCTCTATTAATTGCTGAATACCGTCCCAGACCACATATTCTAATGGGTAAAAAAGATAACCGTCATTGAAAGTACCCAAAGAAAGGACCTTTGCATACCATACTATGCTTGGCAATACTCATGCATGACCGCAACAAAAGAAGCTCACTTTTTGAATCATACAATTGTGGGAGAACATGCATCAAGTCAAGCACCCTGGTTGGACTTCTCATGGGAAAATACTCAATGAAATATTTATCCCTACTAACAAATCCTCCAAGTAGATTCACTCCCAAAAAAGATCTCTCAATGTTTATGAGAAACAATCTCTTATGAAGCTTTCTACCATCACAAGTAAGCCTGAAAAAGCTCAATTTCAATTATTCAAAACAAAACCCATGACCTACTCACTGAATGATGTCAAATACCATGGAGACTTCCCTTATGCCCCCAAGAATGATCCTATCATAAATATACCAAGCATTGAGAAGACATGTGCATTTGTCTCTATTCTCATGAATAAGTGGATGCAATACATGATATTGAAAAAGTGGTCCCAAAGAATTGTCTTATTGCACTTCAATTGCTGATATGATATGTTTGTCTATCTCTAATGTATAACCTAGGTGCCTATCCATTAAGAAATTACATCCACAAAAAAATAGATGGGCACCTCACCCTCAGCTCAAAGAGAATCACTGACCTATCCAACGTGTAGAAAGGATTTGAAAAGTATGCTATCAACGTGGACAAAGACCCATCTTCTTGTCCCTTGCTCCCTAACCTGTTGACATTGTGCCAATAGCTCTACCCTGACAAATACACTAAATCTAAATCATAAGTAATTGAGATACTTACTCATTTTATTATCCACTCCATTAGGACAACATTGGAAACTAGACGCCTCCAAATGGTACCTAGTGTGATAGGACATATCATGTTATAAGATTTATAAGTAGTGTAAGTCCTGGAGAAGATACAGACTCTATCAAACTCAAGGGACTCATCCCCCCTCCATAAATTAACCACGAAGGTAATGATATGTAAGGGATATATTGCAACATCATACCCCTTTTCATACAAAGTGTCTAAAGTGTCTTGGCCCCTTAACCCATATGTGTCACACCAAGTTCCTTAGGAAATGACTTTTCTCACCAAAGGATAGTGTAACAACAATAATAAGTGGAGCTTCTGAAAGTAAAATATTTGGAATGGAGCAAAGTGGATTGTATGGGTGCTTAGAATCCATAAGGATAAAGTTATCTTCATTATTTGAAGCTACACTTCAAGATAAATATACTTTAAAAGTTGTTGTAAAGTGACCATCTGTGACCTTTTAAAGATGTTGTCTAATGTTTAGGTCTTTATTTTATCCTCACTATAGCATAAGAACTTCCATCACCTGTAGCCTCCTATGTAGAAAATTCCATCATATTGTCCATTAATTTGGTAATACCATATGCTCCCCTAAGTAGAAAGAGAACTTAGGACCTATCATTATTGCAATGGCTATCTATTTCCCGATCTATTGTCCCGCCTATTCTTAGGCATGGATACATGTATCATACAACAGAGAAAAAGGACCAGTCTCACTCAAGTGGATATCTAGCCTAGATTGGAAATTGCATATAGTTATATTCCTCAATTACCTCTCCAATGGTGGACATGTGACATTGTTTCTGAGTAGAGGTGCATAATCTCATGCGACTGATGATTTTGCAATCAAATCCTACCGCAAGGGATATATTGCAACTGATTGGTAAAAACTTTATTTTGTTTCACGTAAAGAATATATCCTTCCTCTTAATCAAACATTAATGTAGTGTATGAAAACTTATGTATATGTGTTTGTTTTCATGTATGGCTTTATGGGATGTGGCACCATGACTACATCAGTGATATCTTAGGCATGTGCAACTTTGGAGTTGGTGTGGTGGTGAGAAAGAGAAATAAAATCTAGGATGGGGAGGATTTCTCTAGTGCGAACCGTGGCAAAGTGATGCTCACGAAGTTTGTTTGATGACGATCAACAAAAATTATTGGCATGAAAGTGAAGGTAGGGCCATCATATGAGATAACTAGGGCCATAAATATTAATAGAATCTATGACTAAGATAACTAGGGTGGATGGAAACAATCTCTTCTTCTTGGATCACAATAGTGTAAAAGTCTTGTGTTGCGCAAGATTGTTTGGGATTTTGCAATTCTTCTCTTTGTGATATATCCACCTAGAGAAGAAGGCACAAACTGGTAAATTTCTAGCTGGAGAAATGTCCTATAGGGTCTTGACTAAACGTCCCCACATAAATTCAAAAAATATGGATCTTCCGCTCCCTATTAGGAATAAGGATGATGTGATAACCTGAACTTTTCTCTCTCATGTATGTTCTATGCACTCCATATTTGGACAAATTTCTCACTCGCTCCCTCAATATTAGGACTTCAGTGTTTTGATGCTACTTGAGTTTACCTTGTGCTCACATGACAAGTGATGACACTCCTTTTGATATAGAACTAAGGTTGCACCTAAATGATACATCACCTCTCTTATACCCAATTTTATCTCATCTATGAGTCCCTCTCTACATTAGCCTCACACTCATTGTGTAGAGGAAACTTTGATGTTTTGTGCACCAAAGTTTTGTTCAATTCCAAACTTGTACGAGTGAGATACACCCATTTGAATTTTTTCTTTGTTGTAATCTTGTTTAAACTCATTTAGTATTAGATCTTAGCCCAATTTGGGTCCTTTTGGACGAGCTCCCCACTAATCTTCCCCCTTTTATTTGTCTATCTAGGCTCCTTTGTTTGGACCAATCACTAGTCTCAATTTTGTGGATCTTGAAACTTGACCCTTGGATTCTACAACCATGGATTGAGCCCCCAATCCAACGGTTGACAGGTTGTCTTCCACCTCTGCTGACCTTCCAACTAGGGATGGAAATAAAACCCATCACCATCAACCAAAATGTTCCAACCCAGTCCACACTATGACAAATGGGCATCCATTATTCTAGTGGTAGTTGGGGTTGGGCAGAGAGTATAACCACTACCACATGTGTTGTTTTAGGAATCATAAAATTCTCATTTTGGGAAAACAACAGGTGAGGCAAAGCAAGATGAGGCAACAATGTTGGAGCCCTAGCCGCCACCATGCCAATCCCATCATCTTTTTTTTGGTGAACCCATGCGTGCCTCATCTATTCACAAAAAAGTTTTTGGCCTTGCTACAAGGTGTAACAAGGATACAAGGGAAAGGAAAGAAAGAAAGTAAAAGAGGAGGAAACTATACATCCTTTCTATACATTCATATTTTTAGAATATGTCAAAATTGACTTCCAAATCTTCATCGGTTCTATCTTGAAACCATTGAAGATCCTGTTGTTTCTTTCTCTCCAAAGAGGATAGAATAAGAGACCCGCAGCTTGCTTGCTTGAATGACTGAGCTTGAGGAGATCATTTAAAGAAGTTGTAGAAACAGAAAACTGAAGACGGAAATTCTCCCAAATGAACTTGGCCAAATCACATTTAAAGAATAGATGAGCTATATTTTCTTCATTGCATTCACAGAAAGAGCAGCGAGAAGCCGAATGAAAACCAAACTTCTTCAAGATATCAAGAGTGGGAAGTCTGCCCAGGAAACATTTCCACCATATAACAGAACAATTCCTGGGGATATTCCCCAACCATATCCATTTCCCCCAATCAATAGTTTGATAGATATTTCTATTGATTTCCCAGCCATTTTTGAGTTGGAACGCTTTCCCTTTAAAAATAATCATGTCTTTGTGACCTGTAGGTTTCTTAGAAGAAAGGAGAATAGAAAGAAGGGCACCCAAGCCTCTGAAATTTGGTATGAACCAGTCACCATCTTTGATACAAACATTAAGCTTATAGTTGATACCTTTACCAAGACTAAACATTAGTTGATTGTCAACTAAATCAAAGAGCTTACGAACATGTGGGAGCCAAGGGTCTCTCCAGAGAAGAAAGATAGAACCATCTCCAAGAATAAAAGAAATATGCTTGAGAAGAATTTTCCTTTTTCTTAGCAATTTTTTCCATAACCAGGATGAGTTAGAACTTTCCTTGACTGACCAAATGGAGTCATACTTTAGATATTTGCCATGGAGCCACATGACCCAAAGGGAATGTTTGTCGTTTGCAATATCCCATAAAATTTTGAGAAGACCTGCATTGCACTAGTCTTTAATGGAACGAACACCCAGACCGCCCTCAATTTTGGACCTACAAATCATACTCCAAGAGATAGTGTGAATGTGTATTTTATCAGTGGAGTCATTCCAAATGAAGTTCCTCATTAGTTTTTCAATATCATCTATGACAGACTTGGGTAAGGGGAAAGTCGAAGACCAATAAATGTGATAGGAGGAAAGAGTGGAAATTACAAGTTCCACTCTTCCAACAAAAGACAGTAACCTGCATTTCCAGGCATCCAACTTGTTTCTCAATTTATCCAGGATAGGAGAACACATTTTCCTTGTGATCCTACCTGTGAAAAGGGGAAGTCCCAACTATCGGACAGGTAGCTCACACTGTGAGATATTCAACAGCTTGTCAAGATCAACCTCCTTACAAGACTTAATAAGAAATAAATAGCTCTTCTCATTATTAATCTTAAGTCTAGAGATAGCTCCAAATTTATTTAGAATAAGATTGATAGCATGAGCATTCCTCACATTAGCTTTGGTGAAGAGAAGTAAGTCATCCGCGAAAATAATATGAGAGACTCCAACCATGGGAGAGACAGAATATTGCTTGATAATATTATCAGAGACAACAACTTTTATGACAGAGGTGAACCCTTGCATTGCAAAGACAAAAAGAAAGGGGGATAGGAGGTCACTCTGTCTAACCCCATTAGTAGCACAAAAGGGGTTAGTAGGAGCACCATTGATAAGAACTTGAAAAGAAGCCGAGTTGAAACATTCTTCAATCCAGGTTAACCAACAATGAGGAAAGCCCATCTTCATCATAATAAAAAGAATATAGTCCCTACGGATAGTATCAAAGGATTTAGACAAATTAGCTTTAACACACATGAGTTTAGGGCCATGAGGATTCAGAAAGGAACTAAGCATCTCATTTGCCAAGAGGACCGCATCCCCAATGGATCTGCCATGAATGAAAGCCATTTGACTTAAATCAATAAGATCTCCCATAACATTTTTCAATCTATTTGCCATAACCTTCAATATAATTTTGTAGACAAGATTGCATAAAGAAATGGGGAGAAAGTCTTTGATGTTGACAACATTTGGAATCTTGGGGATCAAGGTAATAAAGGTGCGATTACATTCTTTAAGTAACTTGCCATTATCAAAAAAATTAAGCACTGTAGAAATGATGTCAGGACCCACTATATTCCAACAATTTTTAAGGAACACAAAGTTAAAACCATCTGGCCCTGGGGCCTTTTCATCACTAAGGTTCTTCACAACATTTTTGATTTCCTCCTTCATAACCCATTTCTTAAGTAAACAAATATTCTCAGTGGACAGGTGAGGAAGAGTCCATTTAGGATCCCATTGAACCCAATCTTTACTAGCAGAATTGAAAACCCAATCCATGTCATAGGTGATAGAACCATTAATAAGAAGAAAGTTAATGCCATTGCAGATTCTTCTGGTTTTAAGAGAAGCATAGAAAAAGACTAAGTTTCGATCACCGACGTTTAACCATTGAATTCTAGATTTCTGTTTTAGGAAACTTTCTTCTTCTTCTTTGGCTTTGATGGCTTTTTTCTAACTTCAATAACGCTCAGCTGAAGGGCATTATCATTCGGATTTTGATCAACCTTGTTCTGCAGATCATAAACTTCAACTTCAAGAGCACTAGCTTTAGAGAGATAATTCTTCACTTTTTTGCTGTTCCAAGCAATTAGGTCCCCTCTAAGATCATTCAACTTCCTATAGAGACAGTACATAGGAGTACCATAATATATATTTTTGTTCCAACTATCTTTGACAATATCAGTGAACCCCTCTTCATTAATCCAATTATTTATAAAATGAAAGGGAGTCTTTTTTCTTTTAGCACAAGAAAGGTGGAGTGACACAGGCCGATGATCGCTCACTAAAGAATTGATGACTTCACCCCAAGCATTAGGAAAAGAATTGAGGAACATTGAGTTAGAAAAGATTCTATCAATCTTTGAAAAGGTGCTATTACCTTTTTTACTTTGACTGTCCCAGGTGAAGAAATGCCCTTTAGTAATAATTTCAAGGAGCCCAATCTCGAAGATAGTGTTATTAAAATCTTTAATACTTCTAGCAGAAGGATTATGTTTACCCATTCTTTCTGAGTTCAACCTAACAACATTGAAATCGCCAAGCCACCAAGGAAGGTTGACAATGGAATTGATATAGAGGATACTATCCCAAAGGATGGATCAATCAGAATATGCATTTGCACCATAGACCGCAGAGAAAAGAAAATATTGGTCCTCAAGGACAACACTACAATGCACGACTTGTTCATTTGCCCAAAGCTTTTGAATTTTTAAATCCTAGTTTTTCCAAAGAATAAGGATGCGAGTGTATGTATAGAACTCCGAGTTAGATAAGAAGGAATCACCATCCTAGACATATTCAACAGACCTGGCAATATCACTATCTTGCAGCCTAGTTTCAATAAAGATGTATATGTCTGCCTTATTACTGTCCATCATTTGTCGGATACTCGAAAGCTTAGTTAGCATTCCTTTCACATTCCAGGCAATGATTGAGAAAGGGTTACTAGTCATTTGGAGAAAGGTGAACTGACTCAACTCCAGCCACAACCTGTGGAACTCCACCATCACTTTCAGAAACAATATCCTCACTGAAATTTGCCAGTAGTGAGAATTTAATTGGAGTCAGTTGTATATTTTTAACCACTGAAATTGGTTTGGAGATAACTCTGGGTGGAGATTTCGATTTCCTCTTGTCCACTTCCCATTGCGGAGATGGTGATGGTGTTATCTGAATAACTGGTGACCTATCATTCGACTTATCAGTAGGAATTACATCAATAGTTGTAGTGTTTGTAGTGTCAACCTTCTCTGCCTCCTCCAAAATATCAATGGACTACCCATCTTGAAGTTAGCCGCTACTGATAACCTCTACAGCATCACTGAAAACCTCATGTTCTTCATCCACATTATCAACCAACTTGGATTTAGGAATCCATATGCGCTTTTCAAGCACCTTGTTCGCAGTAGGGTGAGGAGTTGATGTGTTCCTTGTAAGGCAGAGATCAGGTTCATGTCCATATGTATGGCAAATAGAGCATTTCATCGGTGCCCACTCATATTCAAATAAGATCTTGTCTAGTTGGCCATCATCACTTTGGATCTTCAGCTCCTTTGGGAAAGAGAAGTCCACTGGGATTAAGACCTGCATCCTTACGAATTCAAGTCTTGTAAATTCTGAAGTCAGCTTGTCCACTCAAAGAGGTTTTCCCAGAAAAGAACCAATATAGGCGAACATCTCATCATCCTAGAGCTCAAGGGGGAGATCATGTATCTTTACCCAGATTGGCAGTTCGGTCAGCTTAAGCTTTTCCATTGGTTCTCCATGTTCCCACTTTTTAATCAGCATTGGCCTTCCTGCAATGAACCATGGGCCAACATCCACTGTCGTCTGCGGATCTTCCTCATTTGAGAATAGAAGAATGAAATAACCCTTTCCTCTTGATCTTATCTCCAGAGAGCCTTTTACATTCCAGATATAGGCGAGGTACTTGACCAATGACGGCCAGTGAGGATTCATGCCAATGATATAACCTACCGCCGTTTTCCCCCATCTACTTAGGTTCCTCTCAGCAATTGAACTAGGGTACAGAAGCTTTCCTTCAGATAGCTGGATGTTCTTCTTCGTAAGCTGCTCCCTGCTCGGCCCTTTTTTGTCTGAAATGATATCTGCCCATGATCTTGGTTCAGTAGCTACACGGACCGATGAGACTCCTTCTCTGATTTCTCTCTTGCGTAGATCTCTAGGTCTTCGAGCATTAATCTGAGCAAATTTTTCAACTAGATTTCCAGTACTGCAATCAGCCATCGCTGCCACCTCCGCCTCATGAATCGCCTCATGGTTCGTCTTGACGGGAGCGTGAGTAGGAGCCATTCCTTCTCTGGTTGCTCTCTTGCCTGGATCTCTAGGTCTTCCAGCATTGTTCTGTGTAGACTTGTCAGCTAGATTTCCATCAAGATCTGTCGCCACCGTCTCCGCCTCATGAATCGCCTCCTGAGTCACCCTAGCGGGAGCCGGAGCCATCCTAATATCTACTTCCATCCTCATCATTATTATTGCAAATTATTAATATGGATGCAATCCCATCATCTCCTCTACTCGTTAGAGATAGCGTCGCTGCTCTAGTGCTTCCAAATCTGCTGCCAAGATCCCCACTCGATGGTTCCAGACACCAAGGTAGTGAGGTGCTTCTTTCTCGTCAGACTGAAAGATTGGAGAATCACAACCCCACACCGAGGAGCAGGGCTACAACAGGCTGCTAACTACCAAGACCAAAGCAAAGTTAGAGGCAAAGTCAGAGTCAGAGCTTTGATCAATGAGGTACACATCCCACCCATCTCCTTCTACACATCAATGATGTGTCTTAACCTCTACACATCGCTTATACTGTGTCTTTTTTCCTTTCCTGCTCTTGTCTAAATTGCTCCTTACTTTGTATTTCGATGACCGCACTAGTGGTCAACCCAAGCAGCCTCCATCAACTTCTATCCAGAAAGAATTCCTCCATGCAATGAGTGAGAATAGTTGAGTAGCAAAGCCAACATCCCAAACCTCTCGCATCCCTCCACTTTCACCTCTTGTTTCTACAAATCCCTTGCCTGCCATCCCTACCACTTCCATAACCACTCTATCTCCGCACATCTTCACTATCCTACTAGACGACACCCCATCAACTATTGCCATTCTCGCACCCTATTTTCCCACCTCCCTAGTATAAGATTCTCAATTTCTTCTCCCACTCCACCTTCTAGCTTCCTTGCCAATCCCACCCATTCTCATCCTAATAGCACTCCCACCCCCAAAAACTGAGCAACCTTCTTCTTTATAATCTCCCCCATTAACCACAATCTTCTTGGTCAACTTCTCTAATACATTTAGCTCATCGGTGAAAGACCGGTCACCTTTTCTCTTTTGTTTCTTTTATGTGCTTTCTCTTAGGAGAGTGATCATGTTCCATTTGATTGAGGGCATTGGTATATTCGATCAAGGTTGATTGAGAGGGAATTGCCAACATGATGATTTTTAAAGGGATTAAGAAAAAGGAATACCATATGCATCTATTGTTATCATACTAATCTTCCTCTCAAATAATTATTTCACTTTGTGTTCTATTCTTTATCTTCAATGTCCAGTCTCATGGGTAGTTACCATAATTAATTAAATAGTAAGATGGACACCTACCTCCCAATGTTACCTAAACCCCTAGTCTGAAATAGGCCATGCTATCTTCAGTTGCTCAAAAAGAGATAGGGTATGATACATTACATTTAGGTTGCTGGTGAGAGACTGACCACCTTTTCTCTTTTGTTTTCCCTTTATGTGCCTTCTCTTAGGAGAGAGATTTTGTTCCATTTAATAGAGGATGGGGGTATATCTGATCAAGGTTGATTGAGAGGGGATTTCCAATATGATAATTTTGAAGCAGCTTAAGGAAAAGGTAAACCAAATGCATCTATTTTTATGGTACCGATCTGCCTGTCAATTCATTATTTTTCTTTGTGTTCTATTTTTTTTCTTCAATCTCTAGTCTCATTAAAAACTAGACCATGATTATTGTGTATTATCACATTTTGGAATTATTATCTATCAATACATATTGCAATCTACATTTTAGAATTATTGTCTATATCCACATTGAGCTATGTATTTTTCTCATATTGTCTCATACATCTATTTGCATTTGGAGCTAGTTTGTCCAGTGATGTTTTCCTTACATGGGATATTAGATTTATATCTCATAAAAATGTATGTAGGCATATGTAAGAGCCTCCAAACAATAGTACCATTCACATTTAAAAATCATGGCCAATATTTTACTCATGTTCCTAGATATGGATTCTCTCTCAAAGTTTACATGTCACTTAACACTCGTTCAAACCCAACACATAATGAGTCTTTAGATGATGATATTACAACTGGGTCATTATCATGGAGAGGTGTTCTTCGGAGTTAAATATCATATAACTATCAGTTAAAGGTGGTTGATGGTATTCATGAGGTAGAAAGCAAATATTTCAAAAAGTTGTTAGCAACAAAACCTAAGAATGGGACAACCACTCTCCATGATCACAAGAATAAAACATGTCTGATATTGAAGGGGGAGGGTGTGAGGAGAACTCCTAGAACAACCTTAAAAGTTCCATTTATCCAAGAATATGGAAGAAGTGTTGTATCTGATATGGTTGTAATGCATGATTATCCATTAAGTATGGTAGATCATACTGGATTTAGGAATCTCCTTCATGTTATTCAACCCCTCTTTCCATGTCCAACAAGAAATACTATAAAAGATGAAATAAAGAGAATCTATGATTATGAGAAGAAAAAGGTGATGACTTATTTGGATAGTTGTGATTCTCAAGTTAGTATAACCATTGATATGTGGACTGCAAAGCATTTAATGAAAGGTTACATACTTACATGGTAATCATTGCAAATTATATTGACTAATGTTGGTGCTTACAAAGTCAACATTTTAGGTTTGTGTAACTTCCTTGTTCTCTATATGTGGGGTATTATGTGATGTTTTGATGGCTTGTTTGATTTAGTGGAATATAGAAATGAAAGTCTCAGTTATTGTTGTTGAAAATTGTTTGAAAACTGACAAAATGATTAGATTGGTGAAGGGTAAGTTGCACCTAAACTATAACGATACCACTCCCCAATAACCCCCAATTAAGGGAGACCAAGAAGTCAAGGGAATCATCCTAAAATAGGATCAATGGTTTTGAAAATAATAAAAAATAATTAATAAATTCTACTAAAAACTAAACTAAAAACTGGAATAATTTTTTTCTTTTAACATACCTTCAAAATTAGGTAACTGGGACTTCTACCCAAAGTAGGATTCTATCTACCTATATCCTCATTCATTATTGTAGCTTTAATCTTCACATGTGACACTTTACTGTTTGTCCAATTTCAAATATTACCTAAAATGCTGACAAACAAAATGACAGTCAGTATAATGAATTATACTGGTATGTGGGGGAACCAATAACCTTGCATTTAATTGTAACATATTGCAAGCAATTATGATTTAACAAAACAAACTTTACATTTTAAACATGGCTACTCAATCCTTACATACCCTAGCCTCTGTGATGTCCCTACAGTGGACATGGATACTACCTCTCATATGGTAGATATCAACTAACCCCCATGATCCTAACTTATAGGTAGATCAGTACATAGGGTTGTGGAGTCGTATGGTCCTACCCAAGGGTAGACCAACACATCGACTCATGATAACCTGATATTCCTACCTCGTGGGTAGACTATGTACTAGGTCATCTAACTCACCATCACTAGAGATACAGAGGAGGACCAGGATGTAAGCTAGTCATGCACATATAATTATGATGATAGTCATAGTCACTTTATAGTTGCATGAAATAAAAGACAATCAAGCAATTATATCCAAGAAACTGATAAAACCTCAGGAATCACTGTGAAACTAAAGCGATTTAACCATAAACGTAACCACATACCTGTTCTTGAGCAAAAGAATCCAAATTCAACAAGATATCCAAGCAAGCACCTTAATGCAAGCAACCCTTAATTCCTGAAACATATAGATTACCTAATGTCAAAACAGCTTCATAATGACAGGAGGATACTTTCTAAGGCTTCAAAGTCCCTTAGGGTTCTTTAGGGCTTCTTAGGTTGCTTTATCCAACTTTACCTCCTTTTTGGCTAACAACCTTAAAATATGTTTCTTATATACAAAAACCCTAATTATTCCAATTATCCTGATTAAGGGTTCTTTTAATCTCAAACCAAGTTCAAGATCATTATATCTCTATTGTGTGTTTACATTTTAAGATTAAAACCATGAAAACTCATATTTTCCAAAATTATGGTTTCTAACCCATTAATGCATAGTTATGTGTACAAAACCCTAAAATAAACATCATATCATCTTTTTCAGATTTAATTCTTCCATTTATTCTCAATAGGTTAATATTACTCAAAATAACCCAAATGAGACATTAAAACCGATTTCCATATCAAATTAGGGTTTTACTATAATTTAATGCATTAAAAAGTGGTAACTTCATCTACTTTTTAAATTATAAGCAATATCATTCTTCAATCTTATTTTTGTCAGATTCTACACATTTTTTTGATAAAAAATCACTACCTACTTTTATTTTTCGGGCAAAGAATATATTTTTAATGAACTAAACAAGATCTCATCATTTTCTAGAATCTCTTACTACATAGGCTAATTACCTTTTTTGTTTGGAAAAATGGCTGCCGTTGGATCACCATTCATCGTTGACTGCACGGGGATCAAGCAGTTCACTTTGATCGCGTTCACTCACGCCCTTTTGAAGCACAGATCAACCTAGTATGTTGATCTAATTTGTCACTCAGCGAATGACTTGGATTGAAGGGCTCGCGCTCTTCGTCTCCATTGAAGTAGGGTGCTTCGACCCGCGGATGCCCTACGATGGTGAGCTCATCAGCGAAGAATGAATATGTGAATCTGCGGCATGAGGTGGTGTGAGAGGTAAACTGTCAGTTTCGTGAGGGTCTACCGAAGTCGGGGGTAGCCCTATTTATAGGTTTTGGGAAGGTGATTAGGGTTTCCGACCCACTTGCCGCCACCTCCGTTTAGGGAAATTGGACGTTTCTTATAGAAACCTCCAAACCTCAACAAACCAAGGCTTAACATGTTTGGAAACCTCTCCTGAATACATATAGGAAAACTCCACATCCACACATGGTGTGGGTTGCGAGAAAACTGGGATGGAAAATCTCACTTTCCTTCAGTCTATTTCCCAGTTCTGCTGGAACTAGATGATGAACAACTTCCGTAGATCTTGAATCCAACAAATCATGTCACATGCACCAAATCAAATAATCGATTAATATCTCTGGATAAATCATGACATTAATAACATCCTTCTCACTTTAGGAAAATTTGTAAAATTCATAACTCTCAATCCCTGGCTCCTTTTTATCTCAAATTTTGAGGGAAAACATTAATAATTTAATCTACCTACGTGCCAAGTTTGGAGTCATAATTCGAAAGTAAAAGAGTCTTTCCTTCATATGCAAGTTATCACTTAATAAAGCATATTTTATTCACATTTCCTCTCTCTTACTCTCTTATTTTCCTTTGTTTAGATTCCTTGTATCTCAAGAAACCATGTGGAGTTCAAAATATCATCCATTATGATTAATCCCACATCTTTCCACATATTTCTTATATTTTCACCTTTACTTCAATTTCCTTCTTTATTTATGCATTATTTGTTTTTCTTCAACTTTTCCTTCTTCTTTTAACATCTTGGACCCACTATTATAGTAGGATCCACGGAAACACATGCATAAGGAAAAAGTTGTAAAAGAAACCCATATATTTATCATAAGTCATAAAATTTACAACCAAGTACATTTCTTTGGAACAATTTCATTTACAATCATCCAAGCAAAAATCAAGGTTGTAACATCCTCCCTCCTTATAAGAATTTTGCCCCCAATATTCAGCCAGCCAAACAAACAATTCAGGGTATGCCTTTTCCATGTCTGTCTATAGCTCCCATGTGGCTTCATCCTCTCCATGGTGCTTCCAAAGAACCTTTACCATCTCCATCTCTTTATTCCTGAGCTCTTTCACCTTAGTATCCAGTACCCTCACATGTGACTCAGGATAGGTCAGTCTCCCTTGGAGCTCAATAGGTTTAATGCTCAGTACATGGCTCAGGTCCTTCACATAGCGCTTCAGATTAGATACATGAAAAACATCATGCATCATACTATACTGAGGGGGTAAGGCCAAACGATAAGTAGCTTCACCAATCCGTTCTAAAATCTCAAACGGATTCACGTATCGGGGACTCAACTTTCCTCTATTCTTAGCTATAGCTTAGAGGGGTCAGATTTTCAAAAACACATGTTCTCCCATGGTGAACTGCAAGTCAGTCTGCTTCAAATCTGCATACGACTTCTGTCGATCCTAGGATCTCTTTAGCCTTTTCCTGATCGAAGCAACTTTATCTATGTACACTTGGAGCACATTTGACAAGGTCCTCTCACCAACATCATCCTAGTGAAGTGGCAACTTACACGACCACCCATAGAGAGCTTCATACAATGGCATCCCGATACTAGCTTGGTAGCTGTTATTGTAAGAAAACTCAGCAAGGGGAAGGTATTTCTCCCATAATCCACCCCAATTGAGCACACAAGATCTCAACAAATCCTCTAAAGTCTGGATTGTCCTTTTTAACTGTCCATCAGTCTGGGGGTGATACGCTGTATTGAACTTTAGTCTAGTACCGAGTTCCTCTTGTACCTAATTCCACAACATGGAAGTGAACTTCGGATCACAGTTAGAAATGATCGAACACGGAACACCATGTAGTCGTACAATCTCTCATATGTACAACTCAGCTAAGTATATCACTTTGGCAGCAATCTTTAAGACAAGGAAATGCACCGACTTAGTAAGGCAATCTACCACAACCCATATGATGTCATGGCCTCTCTTGGTCCTGGGAAGACCCACCACAAAGTCCATGGTGATCTGTTTCCATTTCCACTAAAGAATCTCAATCGAATGTAGCAATCCACCAAATCACTAGTGTTCAACCTTCACCATCTGGCACGTGAGACAACTTGCCACATATGCCGCTATATCTCTTTTCATTCTGGGCCACCAAAAGTACCAATGCAGATCCTTAAACATTTTGGTAGTGCCATGGTGTACCGTGTACTTTGAACCAGAGCTTCTTGCAAGATACGATCCTTCAACAACGAATCTTCAGGAACCCAAATATGACTTTTGTACCAGATTCCACTTCTACTAAGAGATGGGTCTGAGGTTTCTCTAACAAACTTTTCATCTTGTCAAGTTCTGGGCTGGCTAGCTAGGAAGCTACCAACTCGGTCAATTGGTCTGGTTTAATCTGTATATTAGCCAAACAGACTCGGTCTTCCAACAGTTGTGGAGTCCACTCCACAAGATTTTCTAGCTTCCTCCACTGGCTAGACAAGACAGCTGCACACCTGAGTTATTTTCAGCTAAGAGCATCAACCACAATATTTGCCTTTCTAGGGTGATAGGCAATGATGAAATCATAGTCTTTCATATATTCCATCCATTGTCTCTATCTCTGATTTAGGTCCTTCCGAGTCAGGAGATACTTCAAGCTCTTGTAGTAGGTGAAGATTTCAAAGATGGCTCCATATAGATAGTGTCGCCAAATCTTTAGGGCATGTAGCCAACTCTAAATCATGTGTCAGATAATTCACTTCATTAGGTTGAGTTGTCTAGAGGTATAGGAAACAACATGCCTATTTTACTCTAGTACACATCCAAGTCCCATCTTTGATGCATCAGTGAAGATCATAAAACCCTTGTTACCAGATGGTAGAGTCAATACTGGAGCCATAGTCAACTTCTCCTTTAACTCTTGGAATCATGCTTCACATAGGTCTGACCACACAAACTTCTCATCTTTTCGGGTGAGCTTGGTAAGAGACAGAGTAGTCTTTGAGAAATCCTTTATGAAGCATCGATAATATACGACCAATCCTAGAAAGCTATGGATCTCTAAAGGATTCTTCAGTGCTGGCCACTCTCGTACAACTGACACTTTAGATGGATCCACTGAGATGGTCCCTCCGGACATGAGGTGTCCAAGGAACATGACACAATCTATCCAAAACTCGCACTTCAAGAATTTCCCATAGAACTTCTGCTTACTCAAGATATCAATGACTCTACCCAGGTGGTCTCGGTGTTACTCTAGGTCATTGCAATAAACCATGCTGTCATTTATGAACATGATGCATGGGTTTTGAGTCACTTTTACAAGCCTATTTTATACTCATTTTGTACATTTATTAGTCAATTAATTGATCATATTTGTATAAAATATTATTATTGGCTTATATACTTTGTTTTCATCAAACTATGCTCATTTTATCATAATTACATTATTTTATGCATTCCCCAACCTTATACACATTTTTATGAATTTTTCAGGTACTTCATGTCCAGTGAAAAGTTATTGCCAACGACCATCACAGTCGGTGCCACTGAGATAGCAGCAGTGGTTGGGCGATAAGAGACTAGAAGAGTCAGTGCCACCAACCTCTGAGTCAGTGCCACCAAGATCCGTTCAGAGCGGAAGATCAAACTACATGCATTAGCTCGGTGCCACCGACCATCATAAGTTGGTGGTACCAACTTCGCCACAACAAGGACCGCACCCGATGCTGTTGGTGCCACCGACTTCCTAGTCGGTACTACTGACTTTGCTAAAAATCAACAATCTATTTGATCATCCCGATCGACGGTCCACGTTATGTGGTATCGTAAGTTGGCCTAAGACCTAAAAAGGGACATGTAGACCTAAGGGGGACATCACATTACACCGCATGAAGGCCAGAGAAGGGAGTGAGAGAAGCACATAGCTGAAGGACGTCAACCAGGAGATCCGAGCACCTTCGACGGATGATTTTGCTGCCAGAAGACTGCAGAACATGCATTTCTCGAGGAGGATCATCCAGAACACCTTCTCTCCAGGGGTTACATGAATTTTCTTCATGTTTCCCATGTTTTTATTCTCTCTCTCCATGTATTCGCAACTGAAAACCATGCGGGGCTAAATCCCTCCTTTCCTTAGGACCTAGGAGTAGCCTGGGGAATCATTATATCGACTTTTTACATGATTTAATATTGATTTCTCTTTATTCCTAGACATATAATTGTGGATTGCACGACCTATCTATGCTTTATCACCATCAGTAGGGTAATAGACTGCTAATTGCTCCAGAAGGAGGAATAAAGGTTAGAAAACCACAATTTATACACTTTCCTACGCGTTCGTTGGGAAAGGTAGCATACAGTTAATGGAAAGAAACCCAGAGTCTTCGATAATGCACCTAGACTAAGATATAAATTACTACAGATGTGGAATAGGCTTAGATCTAGGTAGTGAATTGTACTGTGGAAGTGGGCAATTCTGACTACAAGCTTTCTATCCAGGGTAGGAGTAAAATTTATATTAATTTGGTAGAAGTAAGATATAACGAGACCCCGTGGTGAAATCGGTAATCCTAAGGAATCCATATCATTTGAATCAAGCACTTTTAATTTTCTTTTAGTTTCCTTTTATTTTTGTTTAAAATCAAATCCAACTTTTTATTTGGCTTAGCTGATCGTACCGTAGTTAGTAGTAGTCACTAAGACTACGTCTCCCTAAGTTCGACTCGGGCCTCACATAGGCCTATATTACTCGACGTGTGCACTTGCATTCATACACACGATTTTAGCGTGTCAAGTGTTTGACGCCATTTTCGGAGAAATGACAATGTTTTAGCACTACGAGTGATGTGGGACGCCACTCTAGGCCACTTTTTAATTCATGCTACTTTATTTTAATCTTTGAAATTTTTTACTACATATACATACAACAAATTTTCTCTATTAAGTACCATGATTAACTAATTTCAAATTTTTAGGTACTAGTGCATGATGACAACATGGACCACAAACTACGGAGAATCTACACCAGAGTTCCCAGTCATTGTTGAGGTTCGAGTTTAAACAACTACATCAGAAGGCATACTGTTGATGCCCAGACAACAAGCAATGGGGGACGGTAATCCAAGGACTGAGAGGACCATATGGGAGATGATTAAGGCATCTTCCTCAGCTACACCGACAGGGCCTATCAAGAAGTAGAATGTGAATGTAGAACAATAAAAGATTGATCCAGGGCTCATCGCACTCATCAAATCACAAGCTTTTTATGGGCACACTCATGAAGACCCGGTGGCACATATCAACAATTTTTTGGAGTGTTGCGACATGGTAAAGTGGATAGGTTTCCACAGATAGCTATTTATCTAAAGCTATTTCCATCTTCACTGACGGATAAGGCAAAAGAATGGCTGCACAACGTGCCGAAGGAATCAATCAAGACATGGGATCAAATGATCAAGACATTCTTTGAAAGGTACTTTCCTCCAGAAATGACAAACAAGCTTGTTAGAAACATTCAAAATTTCAAGCAATAGGAAGCTGAATCCTATTCCGAAGCTTGGGAGCATTTTTAGAACATGCTCAAGAAAGTCCCTCACCATGGGATAGATCTGGAGAACCAAGTCAGGATGTTCTACTTTGGGTTCCACAAAAGTGAACGAGTCACCTTAGATAGTGCAGGCTCAGGGTTCTTTCTCAACAACTCACCTCCTACGTGTTAGGACATTTTGAAAAATATGGCAAAGAATCAGTCATGGGGTAATGAGAGAGACCATCTAGAGTAGATCAAAATCATAGGGGAGTCTAAAGTTATCACCTCCTTAAATGAGAAGCTAGACTTGATAGCAAAGATGCTGCTAGAGAAGGATAATAATTTATCAGATGAGGAAGGACAAGTGAAATACATGTGGCATCAAGGATATAGGAACAATGACTACTCATGGCGAAAGGATCCCAAGTTTTCTTGGAAAGATCCAAACAACTTCCTACAAGATCTTGATCAATAAAACCAACACATGAATAATCAACAACAGTGACCTGCAACATAGGAGAGCACAAATGAAATTCTCAACCGGATAGTGAAGTAGAATGGACAGTTGATAAACAACTTCCAACATGATCTCTAGAATCAAGGGGTCCAAATGAGGAGTTTTGAGACAACCTCGTCTCAGCTAGCAGCAGATGTGGCAGCTTTGAAAAAGCCTACACAACAAGGTTTTCTAGGAAACACTGACACTCCAACAGGAAACTAGTAGGTCAAGGCCATACTATTGAGAAGTGGGAAGAAGACATTGACTCCAAGGACCGTGGAGACTGAGGTGACCAAGCCTACTGACAGTGGTGACCCAGTGGTAGAGCCGACATAAGTAGAAGTGGAGGAAGGCAACACAGGGGAAGAGCAGAATGAAGAAGCTAAAGTGGAAAAGAGGGCTTCATATGTGCCACCACATAAGAGGACATAGACTGTACTGGTTCCATATCCTAATAGCTTGAAGGAAACAAAGATGGACCAACAATTCAAGAAATTTCTAGATAGCTTCAAGAAGCTTTCTGTGAATATAACGTTAATTGAGGCAATTGAACAAATACCATCATATGGTAAATTTCTGAAGGATATTATCAATAAGAAGTGGAAGATCCCAGATTCTGAGGTAGTTGTATGAAGAGAGTAGGTCAGTGCCTTCATTTTAGGTACACTACCACCAAAGAGATAGGATCCCGGTTGCTTCAACATCACTTGTTTCATCGGGAAGACAAAGTTTGGGGAGGCACTCTGTGATTTAGGGGTGAGTATCAACTTGATTCCCTTATCTACCTTCAAGAAGCTAGGCCTTAAAATGTCTAGGAAGAGTAGAATGAAAATCCAATTGGCAGATAACTCTATGGTGAAACCATATGGTATTTGTGAGGATGTACTTGTCAAATTGGACCGATAAGATTTTATTAGGAAGACCCTTCCAATCAACATACGATATGATCTTGGAGATGGGTAGAGATCGTTTGACTATGGGAACTAAGGATGATAGGTTTGAGATCAATATGCCAGATAATTCCAAGTCACCCAATGCTCAGGAGCAATGAAATATGATGAAGCAAATGGATAGCAATATTTCTTTGTTCTTGAGAAAACCATTTTTGGACATGGCACATGTGATGACAAAGGTGGACAAGGGTACACTAGCTGTGGACATCATGAAGAACACTAAGGTGGTCTCACTTGCAAAGGCAGTAGGGTATATGGCCAATGAACATGAGGAATTGGGTTTATCCACTATGGATGAGGATGGTGAAGACTCTCTAGTACAGGTACATCCACAACTTCCTCTAGAGGAATGTCTAATGAACCTTATATATGATTTTCTGCAAAGCCGATCACTAGAAGAATGTGCAAGGTTATTGAAGGCTTTTCCGTGCTAGTACACAAGGCACTTTGAGGACTTGGGACTGCTGCCATCACCACAGGTTTCTTCACTCCTGAACCCACCTGAGTTGGAGCTCAAGTCACTACCACCTCATCTAAAGTATGTTTTTCTAACTGTAGAGGAAAAGCTACCAATTATCATATCAACATCATTGAGTGAATCAAAAGAACAACTGATTACTGTGCTAAAGAGCCACAAAGGTGCATTTGGGTTGACTATGGCTGACATCAAGGGGATTTCCCCTACATTGTGCCAACACAAGATTTGGCTAGAAGAAGGAGCAAAGCCAGTCATTCAACCTCAGCGCTGCTTAAATCCAATCATGACAGAGGTAGTCAAGAAGGAGGTAATCAAACTACGGTTGGCATGTATAATCTATGCTATTTTTGATTCCATGTGGGTTAGTCCGATACAGGTAGTACCAAAGAAGGGAGGAATCACTGTCACTACAAACTCATCTAATGAACAAATAACCACTAGATTAGTGATAGGATGGTGAGTTTGCATTGACTATCATAGATTGAACACCGCCACGCTTAAGGACCATTTTCCATTGCCATTCATTGATCAGATTTTGGAGCGACTTTCCGGTCACTCCAACTTTTATTTTCTTGATGGATATTTGGGCTATAATCTGATTTCAATTGAGCCTAAGGACCATGAGAAGTCTACCTTCACCTGCCCTTATGGCACTTTTTCATACCACCGCATGTCGTTCGGGTTGTGCAACGCACCCACTACTTTTCAGTAGTGCATGTTGGTGATTTTCTAAGATATGGTGGAATGGTATCTTGAGGTTTTCATGGGATATTTTTTGGTCTATGGGACATCTTTTGATGATTGTTTGAGAAATTTGGATAAGTTTTTGCAATGGTGTGAAGACACACACTTAGTGCTTAATTGGATAAAATGCCACATGATGGTTAGCGAGGGCATAGTGCTTGGACACAAGGTGTCTAGCAAGGGATTGGAGGTGGATACGGTTAAGATAGAGGTGATTTCAAAACTTCCTCCACCAACGTTGGTGAAGGCAGTTAGGAGTTTTCTAGGCCATGCCATATTTTATCGTCGGTTTATTAAGGATTTTTTAAAAATTGCTAAGCCATTGTCTGAGCTTTTGGAAAAGAATGTTGAATTTAATTTTGATGAGAAATGTTTAAAAGATTTTCAAATCTTAAAAGAGAAACTCATCTGCACCAGTTGTGCAGGCTCCAGATTGGAGCCAACTGTTTGAAGTGATGTGTGATGCATCAGATTATGCTGTGGGGGCACTATTGGGGCAACACTTGGACAAAGTTCCTACAATCATATATTATGCATCTAAAACACTTAATGACGCACAACTAAATTACACCACAATTGAAAAAGAGTTATTGGTTGTTGTCTTTGCTTTTGAGAAATTTAGGCAATATATCATGGGAGCTAAGGTAGTGGTGTGGACCAATCATGTAGCAATTAAATACTTGCTGCAGAAGAAGGATGCAAAACCAAGATTGATTAGATGGATCCTTTTATTGCAGGAGTTTGATATTGAGGTCAAAGATAAAGCACGGATTTAGAATGTGGTGGCTGACCACCTATCTAGACTGGAGAGGGTAGATGAGAAGGATGTTAATATACCCATTCTAGAGACTTTTCCTGATGAGCAGTTGTTCACCCTTAAGCAAAGGGACCCTTGGTTTGCTAACAACGTGAATTATTTACCTTGTAAGGAATTACCCACTGATTGGGGGTATCAAGAAAAGAAGAGGTTCTTTCATTCATTGTGCTATTATTTTTGGGAGGATCCTATTTTGTTGAGACAATGTAGGGATGGAATATTGAGAAGGTACGTACCTGAATGCGACTATGAGAGTGTGTTGAAACACTACCACACAATACCTACAGGTGGACACCATGCCAATTCTAGGATAGCCGTAAAAGTTTTGGAGAGGGGTTTATACTGGTCGACCCTATTCAAAGATGCATATGATTTTGTGCATAGGTGCTACGCATGTCAGTGGTCTGGTAACATATCAAAGAGGCAGGAGATGCCATTGAATGTGTTTCAAGAAGTAGAGGTCTTTGATTTATGGAGTATTGATTTAATGGGACCCTTTGTGTCCTCTAACTCTAACCTCTACATCTTACTGGCTGTAGATTATGTGTCAAAATGGGTGGAAGCAATTCCAACCCATACCAATGATGCCAATGTTGTATGAAAATTTGTTAAGGATCACATTTTCTGCAGGTTTGGAGTGCCTAGGATGATTATAAGCGATGGGGGAACTCATTTCACCAATCGAAAATTTGGGGAACTCTTGAACAAATACGGAGTGACACACCGTGTGGGTACACCTTACCACCCACAAACTCAAGGGAAGGTGGATATTTCCAATTGTGAGATCAAAAAGATTCTTGAGAAGACGATGTCAACTAGTAGAAAAAAATTTGAGTGAATTGTTGGTTGATGCGCTATGGGCCTATAGGACTGCCTATAAAATGCCAATAGGAGCTACACTCTTTAGGTTAGTCTATGGATGGGCGTGTCATCTCCCGGTGGAGTTAGAACATAAATCTCATTGGGCGTTAAGGAGACTCAATTTTGACCTTGATGAAGTAGGTAAAACAAGCATGCTGGAGTTGAATGAGCTTGATGAAATTAGGATGAATGCCTATGAGAATTCATGATTGTACAAGGAGAGGACTAAGCAAATACATGACCGACATATAGCAAGGTTAGTCTTTTACCCGACGGTAGCCTGGGGAATCGTTGTATCAACTTCTTACATGATTTAATATTAGATTTCTCTTTATTCCTAGATATGTAATTGTGGAATTGCACGACCTATCTATGTTTGATCACCATTGGTAGGGTAATAGACTGCTAATTGCTCTGAAAGGAGGATTAAAGGTTAGAAAACCACAAATTATATAGTTTCCTACGTGTTCCTTAGGAAATGTAATGTACGGTTAGTGGAAAGAAACCCAGAGTCTTTGATAATGCACCTAGACTAAGATATAAATTACTATAGATGTGGAATTGGCTTAGATCTAGGTAGTGAATTGTACCATGGAAGAGGGCAATTCTGAATACATGCTTTCTATCCAAGGCAGGAGTAAATTTTATATTAATTTGGTAGAAATAAGATATAACGAGACCCTATGGTGAAATTGGTAATCCTAAGGAGTCCATCTCATTCGAATCAACCACTTTTAATTTCTTTTTTTAGTTTAAACTCAAATCCAACTTTTTAACTGGTTTAGCTGATCCCATCATAGTTAGTAGTAGTCACTGAGACTACATCTCCCTGAGTTTGACTAAGGCTTCACATAGACCTATATTACTCGACATGTGCACTTGCGTTCATACACACAGTTTTAGTGTGTCAAGTTTTTGGCACCATTGCCGGGGAGAGAGTGTATTGCTTTTTAATTCAAGGATGAAATTACACCTTGGAAAATTGATATCTAGGTGGAATGGACCATTTATCATTGAAGGAGTGTTTCCACATGGAGCAGTTAGAATCAAAGAGGAAGAGAGATCCTTCTTGGTTAATTGCCAAAGACTGAAGCACTACTTTGGAGAAGATTTTAAAAGGAAGGAGCATGAGGTGAAACTTATTGTTCCTAATTAATCTTAAGAATGGGTTTGTCTATCCTAGGGTGTTAAACAAATGTGCTTGTTGGGAGGCAACCCAACCATTAGGACGTTCATTTCATTCCTTTACATTATGTTGGTTTAGTAGTACTTAGTTTTTCATATTTTTTTTTTGTAAAAAATGTTACCTTGACTCATTTGTTAAGTGTGCAGGCCGTGACAAAGTCGATGCCACCGACTGCCAAGTTGATGGCATCGAGATCGTGTCAGTGAGAGGGACTATTGAATTGGAACTAGTCGGTACCACCGACACACCGGTCAGTGCCATCGACATGTCTGAAGAAAGTGCAGAAAAAATGGGCGCGACTTACTAATAAGCCGTCGGTACCACCGAAACCCCAGTCGGTGGCACCGACACAGCTAACACCCCAGGCTCGGTGGGTGCATCGGTGCACTGAGAAAAAAAAACGATCGATCGAGTCCGTACCACCGACTCATTACTTGGTGCCACCGATAGAAGAAAGTATCGATCCGTAGGAGCCTTCATCAATGATCCAGACATGTTAAGAATTGATGATCGGTAGCACCAATCCCCCCAAGAGTCAGTTCCACCGATCCTTTGTCGGTGTCACTGAATGGTCGACAATCCTCCAAGTTAAGATGGTGCACCGATGTTTGTCGATGCACTAAGGGCACAAATCTGCCCCAGAGTCGGTGCCATCGACTTCACCACAGTAGGGCAGTGCCAAGTCTATAAAAGGGAAGTATTGGATTGTTTTCTCCTCACAACTTCAAGAACCACTACTCTCCAAGTGGAAGTGACTAATCTGAGCATCTAGAAGCTACATCGAGCTCTACTTTTCTCAACCTCCTTCCCCAATCACTTCAACATCTTGGAAAGGAGAGCAGGACTCCCTGGTGGTCTGACGCCACGACCCCAGATCAACCACCCTTTGACAGAAGTGCGGAAGGTGTATGAGGAGCTTGCCAAGAGGTCGTTTGCTCCAATAAGATACAGAGACCGACAACTATTGGAGGTCATGGGCTTCAATGATAACATGGCGGCTATCCTCGAAGGGCAAGAGTTTGATGGATGGTCTGTGAATGCCATCTTCGGTTGGTGTCTAACATACAGGGAGATTGTGATCATGTTCCTGGCGTCTCTAGAAATCTTTATAGCCCCTGACCCAGTACGCCCGACGTGAGGCAAGTGGAGAGATGGAAAGGTGGTCTTCTGCCTTTACAATACCAACTACTCCATCACCCTTTGTGCCTTCAATGACATCTATGGATGGCCTCAGGTGCCATGCCACCATCCCGAGAACGTCGACTTCAATGTGATATGGAAGGACCTCGTGATAGTGCCAAAAGGTTATAAGTTAAATTGGCACCACAACTCATTGGCAGACCTCGAGCACCCCTTTGTTCGGGTGCTACATCGCATGATCACCAACACTCTCTTTGCCAAGTCTACTTAAGGGCAAGCCAAGGTCTAGCTGCCAGACTTGTACTTTCTCTACTTACTTTTGGAGGGGAGGTTGGTCTACTTTGGAGCCTTCTTCCTCACCCACGTGATGGCGGTGAAGCGCAACATTAGGAGGACCACACCTATCCTTTTTGGGGGACTTATCACCCCCATTGCTCTCCACTTAGGCATGGATCTCTCTACTCTTGAGCCTCTGCAGTCCAAGCTTTGCATAGACTGCCTCCACTTCAAGCTGGCTGGTCTTATCTCTATCCAACACAACAACATCTATGCAATCTGTTCAGTTAGTGGCACCTTCTATGAGCGTTAACTACCTGATCCTATATTCAACATCAGGCAAGTTGACCACTATAGATGGCCGGACATGGATGACGATGAGGAAGGAAATGATGATGAGGAGGAGTCAAGCGACGGCGTAGAGGAGGTGGAACCCACCATTCCAATGACACATCGAGTTGCTCCGCGGAAGCATCCATGACATTATGATGCCTCTATGTATTCTTCCCCGCCACCCTCTCAGGAAGGAGAGGAAGCTTATTCTATGGCGGGCATGCATTCCATGCTGCAGGATATACAAACACATAAGTAGCAGGAAACTCAATCTCTGGATGGAATTCAACATGTGTGCAGGGTCGGCTGTACACCAACAAGTAGGCTATCTACGAGAATGAACATCTTCTCTTGGCCAACCAAGAGAACATGCATCAGTGCCTGTAGAGGATGGAAAACTACTAGAAACCATTTTTTGACCACTATTGGAGCCAAGGATACTTTGGAGGCTACCCGATGCCACCAGATATGCCTTATTCTAATCTGACTTTCCAGGGGATGTTTCCTCCCTAGGACCCTACCTAGCCACCACCTCCACCATATTAGTAGGGTATCTCTATTCCACCTCTTAAGTTGGAATTTTGACTATGAGGTCATAGTCATATTCAAGCTTGGCGGGGTGTTGGAACAACTTCTATCTTAGTTTTGCTTTCATTTTAGAATTTTGTTTTTATTTTGGTAAGATTAGTTTTCTTGTTAGTTTTTTTTTACTATGTAGGATCCACAATCTATCTAGTGTAATCTGTGGAGAAGTAAATGCATGGTTTCATTTGAGTTTATCAATCTCTGGGTTGGGTGCACAAAATTAAAAAGAAAAAATATGAGCAAATTTCAAAATTTTTGTGAGCTTATCTTGTGAGTGATCGTGTTGCATAACTAAGGAAGTGCTTGGGTGAGTCATCTCTAGGACATGAGAACATAAATAACCATCTTAATTTTCTAAGAAAAGTGATTGACAAGGTTGTTGAGCCCGAATTGACAAAACACTAACGTGACCTTAAACTAAAATTTAAGAGAGAAACCCCTTGATTACCTTATACACAGGTCATTAGAGAGGGACATATGATTTTCTCTGAAGGTTCTATCTCTTAGTCATGTGATCTCACCCACTGCAAATTTTTGCATTACACTCCACCATAAGAATATTGAGTACATGTTATCATTCTTTCTCTTGTTTGCATTTACATTGCATAGTAGATCTTGCATAATAGTTGTTGTTTTTGCTTGCATTAGCGAAAAGGAAAAAAAAACATACATGCATAAAAAAAATCTAGCGCATGTCATGTAGTTGCATAACATCTTATTCATGTACTTTGCATATGCATTACATATCATCTTGCAATTATCATGTCTAGTTTCTTATCTAATATAAGAAGGTAGTGATTTTTCCCATACCCTTAAAAGAAAAAAAGAGAAAAAAAGCATTGACATAAATCAAATTTTCAGTGCAAGTGGAATCCCAAAGCAATTCCTTTCATGTTGAAAGGGGGCTTAAAAAAGATTGAGTATAGTGTCAGAAAGTGAGGGAGAAAGGGCATAATCCTACCTGATCATAAGGAAGAATTAGTACATGATGTAGTTTATAGATATTTCATCTTATGTTGAGATGAAATGTTAGTTGTATGCATCATTCCATCTCAATGATTAGGCATTAGGAGCTTTCTATAAATTCTCATCATCACAGGTTTATCATAATTTTTGATTGCATGAATGATTTTATGTGCTCATGATTCTTCCACAACCACCCATTCCAACTACCCATTGCTCTTATTGGTAGGCCACTCAGATGAGTCTCTCCTCATTCATTATCCATCAGGAGAACTGCTTCCATGTAGGTGGTAGGTAGAGAAAAGAGTAATGTATATAGGAGATCACATGATGCACCAAGTATGAACTGAACGTGTCTATCATATTAACTGCTTTAACTGACAATTTTTCATCGATTGAGGGACGTACATCTTTTATAGAGGTTTTCGGTCACCTAAATGGCAGTTAGTGTTCAGTGATCAGTGAGGGCCAGAATGAGGACCAAAAGGTGGAGACTTTTTAGATGTACCTTACGCACTTATGTCCTTCAACTGACTTATCTCAATCAGATCCAAAGGTTTTGTTGCTCGAGGAAGGGCAAGGTTTAAGCTTAGGAGAGTTTGATGCACAAGTTTTGATTCACTTTTACATGCCTATTTTATACTCATTTTGTACATTTATTAGTAAAATAATTGATCATATTTGCATAAAATATTATTATTGGCTTGTATACTCTGTTTGCATCAAACTATGCTCATTTTATCATAGTTACATTATTTTATGCATTCCTCAACCTTATACACATTTTTATGATTTTTTTGGTACTTCCTATACAGTAAAAAGTCAGTGCCACCGGGATAGCAGCAGTGGTCGGGTGAGAAGAGACTAGAAGAGTCAGTGCCACTGAGATTCATTCAGAGCAGAAGATAAAACTATGTGCATCAACTCGATGCCACTGACCATCACGAGTCGGTGGTACCAACTTCACCATAGCAAGGACCACACTTGAGGATGTTTGTGCCACCGACATTGCCAGATATTAGTAATCCGTTTGATCATCCCGATCCCACGGTCCACGTTATGTTGTACCGTAAGTTGGCCTAAGACCTAAAAAGGGATGGCAGACCTAAGGGATACATCACATTGCACTGCATGAAGGCCAGAGATGGGAGAGAGAGAAGCACAGAGCTGAAGGACATCAACTGGGATATGCGAGCACCTCTGACAGATGATTTTGTTGTCGGAAGACTGTAGAACGTGCGTTTCTCGAGGACGATCATCCATAATACCTTCTCTCTAGGGGTTACATGAATTTTCTTCATGTTTCCCACATTTTTCTTCTCTCTCTCAATGTATTCACAATTGAAAACCATGCGGGGCTAAATCCCTCCTTTCCTTAGGACCCGGGAGTAGCCCGGGGAATCATTGTATTGACTTTTTACATGATTTAATATAGATTTCTCTTTATTCCTGGATATATGATTGTGAAATTGCATGACCTATCTATGCTTGATCACCGTCGGTAGGGTAATAGACAGCATTTGCTCTGGAAGGAGGATTAAAGGTTCAAAAACCACAATTTATACACTTTCATACGCATTCCTTGGGAAAGGTAATGTACTGTTCGTGGAAAGAAACCTAGATTCTTTGATAATGCACCTAGACTAAGATATAAATTACTACAGATATGGAATTGGCTTTGATCTAGGTGGTGAATTGTACCATGGAAGCGGGCAATTCTGACTACATGCTTTCTATCCAGGGTAGGAGTAAAATTTGTATTAATTCAGTAGAAATAAGATATAACGTGACCCCGTGGTGAAATCGATAATCCTAAGGAATCCATCTCATTCAAATCAACCACTTTTAATTTTCTTTTAATTTCCTTTTATTTTTGTTTAAACTCAGATCCAACTTTTTAATCGGCTTAGCTGATCGTACCGTAGTTAGTAGTAGTCAGTGAGACTACATCTCCCTAAATTTGACTCAGGCCAAAAAGATTATTGTCAGTTGTTAACCTAAGAGGTCCCCTAATTAAATGGATAATGATATGAGATTACTAAATATTTGCTAAATTTTCAAAAAATGACACCGATACATATTTTTTAGGTATGTATGCAACGACAGGAAATATTTTCTAATTCAGTGTTAGCTTGAGACATGCACCTATTTTATATAGAATTTGATACACAGACCTACCTATATACAGTGTCCATGATTGACTTTTGGTTAAACATGATACTTGGAATAGATTAAAATTATAAGAGATGGAAGGGGTTTTAAGGGATGAAAACACTATGATAATGGTACAACTACGTATAGTTCAGAACACTTGAAAATTTGAAGATTTAGTTTGTAAAAAAAACTGAAATTTTAAAAGTCCATCTATATTTTTTAATTGGCCCATCAACACTAGTTCTTTAGATAAACATAATCATGCCTTTATGCATAAAAAAATGAATACATTTTGTTTACACTTTTCAGTAAAACAATTACTTTTCGACTTTTTAAGATGCCACAAAAAATAGCTGTCTAGAAATAAAATGTTATAAGATATTTTTCAGAGACCTACCTCATGTAGATCCATAGTACATGAAAAAGTATTATAATTTGATTACTGTCTAGACATGGTAAGAAAGAAACCATAGCTTGAGTGTGTCTAAGAACATGCCTCCACATGTGAAAACTTTCTCTTCATGTATAAAATCAGTCTGGTTGTATTGGTTTATCAATGATTATAACTAAAATGGTTCATGAGGTTTGCCTTTCATCTAGCATAAAAAACCCATACTTGTATGGTAATAATAACAGAGTACAATTCAAACTATAAGAGGTATATGAATCTACTCGTAAATTGTACATACACCTAGCATAAGAACAAAGAAATTTCCAATCTTCCACACATGTTAGGATTGCTTCTCATGAGGTGGATCATGACCACAACCCAAAATTAGCTTAAACAAGTCAAATTTCATGCTGCTGAAGATATTCCAGAAACTAATGAATATAGATGTCAAATACTGCCTTCTTACTTGCTTTCAGTTACCAAATTCATATAGGTCATCAATTAGGTCCAATATGGATACTAATTTATGACAAGATGGATGTCTTCATATCTAAATTACAATAAGTCATGGTATTGGAAAGGGGCAAACTATAATTTCATGTGTGAATGAGCTTTCATTTATGTAACTTTGTTCTAAACATCATGGCATTGAAGTCAATGACTCTAGGATGAAAATGATATTCGATGAAAATTTCATTCTTTAATTAGTGTGAATATATTGGTTTTTTCTTTCTAACCAGTTATGTATTGTATATTCATGATGGTTAAAAAAATGCCACTGAATTGAATGAGTCAAATGTGATTTAAAAAAAAAAATACTCCTAGTGGGCATCTCATTATTCATCCAGAATTCGGCGCCCTGCTTTGGTGATGTTACCTGCCAGCAAAAGTTCCTATCCTAGAAAAGATCTAAAACCATGTTTCATCATGAATGAGGGTTAGGGTGTGTCATGGATGAAGCCTGAGGTATGCCACCCACTAATGTTTCTCATACTTTCATTATCTTATCTTTACTCAATAGTTGTCAGACACAGGAAACTAATCTAGCCATTGTATCTAATCCAACTGTAGTAACTTCATTACATGCTATAGAACTAACATTGGTGTCTCTGTAGACATCTAGGAATTTAGTTTCTTTCACCACACCTTCCTTACGATGCAAAAGACCCCTAGTTGGTACACAGTGATACCTTGGCGGTCCAGACATTGATGATAAAAAATAGGATCACCATATATTCTTTTGCCGCACTTTATAAGAAAACTATTTCCTAGGAAATATTCATAACCTCAATACTATCAAAGACCACAGAATGAGCTATTCATTTCTACTAAACCAATACATCTCAACAAATGAAAGATTACTAAAATATATTTACAATTGTACTTTACAAGAAAGCTATGTCCTAGGAAGTATTCATAACTTCAATACGATCAAAGACGACCAAATAATTTATTCAGTTCTACTAAACCAGTACAACTCGACAACTCAAAGATTACTAAAATATATTTACAAAGATAAAAGGTAGTCATTCAAATGGATCATGATTAGATATAAAAATAGATTTCAAGTAGTTATTAACACAGTTGAAAAAATGTATTGCTCTCAACACATAAAGTTATGCATTCATTCATCTGTGAGGCATGGGACTCTGTAAGAACTAGCTTTTTAAAAACAAGTTCCAGAAACTGCTTCTGCTTGGTGAATCAAACAAAGAGAAACTGTTGTAAAATATTTTATCCTAATGAATTTGGTAATATATTTAGAATAGATGAGTTGGGATTTGGTTCACTTATTGTAAGTGGTAGGCCACCACTCCATCCAGGTAACATTTTGAAAGGATACGTTTTAACTTATTGCCTTGAATAATCCTAGATATCAAGAGGAAGTTCAATATAGTATCAAAAAGTTGAGTCTCCTATAGCTATTATATTGGAAGCTAAATTTAGAAGGAAGAATCTTAATATAGTTACAGACAATATCTAGAATGGTTGTAATTGGATTTCTAATATTAACATTCATTCCCTAGGAATGACTGTAGTTTGCTGGGATCCTCCTCAAATTGTTGTCAATAAAAATGATTGTACTAATCGATGCTTTAACATGAGAATCAACTTTATAGGTGAAGATTTCATTCTTTTATATATCTATGGGAATAACAATGATAATAAAATATCTTCTCTTTGGGATGACCATTTCAAGTTCAAGGATTTGTACTAGAAGTACAAATGGATCGCTCTAGGTGATTTTAATGTTGTGAGGCTTTCTTCTAAAAGACTGGGAAGAGGAGATCCTTCTGTAGGATGCATGGCTGAATTTAATGATTTCATTTTTTATAAAAATATGATAGTGATAAATTTGAAAGGAGTAACTTTTACCTTTGGTGATATTCAAAGAGGAATTAGAGTCACGTTATCAATAATTGAAAGATTTTTTCCAATGTCCATATCACCAATTTTTATCCTAGGATTTAAAGTGAGAATATCCCTAACATTGCATATTGATCACAAATAGATAATCATTCATGGTGGAGTTTCTAGAAGTGAAAGAAACACTACACTATGTCTTATAAATTCTTGGACTTCACATAAGGACTCCTTGAATATTGTAAATGAAGATTGGTCTATTGAAGTCATTAGTAACCCAATATATACTATTTGTAAGAAGCTGAAGTCTGTAAATATGCTCTTTCTTAATGGAGTAGAGAATCTTTTGGATATGCTAATGAAAATGTTATAATCAAAGAATTTGAAGCTCGATAGGCCCTCTGTATAGTAGATATGAACCTAGTGATGTTGCTCTGAGAGGTAGAACTTAAAAAAGAATTGAAGCTATTATAGAGGTAAATGCAAGGAATGTATTTTCAAACAAAAATCCATGATTCACTGGATCTCTTTGGGAGACAAGAATTCTGATTTTTTTTACACTTCTTTTCAAACTAGAAGGGCCAAAACGCTATCAACTGCTTGGATGTCAATGGTATTATGACACAGAATGGAAATACTATTAAGGAGCATATTGTTGATTACTATGCTAATCATTTCAAGAATAAGACCAGATAAAGCATGAGATTCTTGACAATATTGAATTTTCTACACTAAAGGATGAACATGTGAAAGATTTATGAAGATATATATCACTAGGAAAGAGATAGGAAAGGTCATTAAGGATGCTAATGGGGACAAGTGTCATAGTCTAGATGGTTTTAATGCCTACTTTTACTGAACATGTAGTCCTATTATGGGTAATGATATTGTTCGAGCTATTTTAATTTTTTTTTCTCAAGAGGTAGACTTCTTAAAGAGGTGAATCGCTCCTTTTTGATGTTTATTCCTAAGGTAAAAGGGATGGTCATATCAAAAAATGGAGACCTATTGATCTCTACAACTTCTTGTATAAAGTTATATCTAGTATCTTAGCCCACATGATTCAGATTGTTCTTCCTAATCTGATCGGTCAAAACTAGCATTCCTTCATTTAAGATTGTAGCATTTGAGATGTTATCATATTGTCTAATGAATTACTAAATGATTCTAAGAAGAAAGAGGGGAATGGGAAGTTCTCTATCCAACTAATTTTTGCAAGGCCTATGACTGTTTAAACATGGATCACATTTTCTACATACTCCAAATAATGGGATTCTCCTAGGTCTAGATTCAATATCTAAGGGAGGTCTTCTCTTATACAAATTTGCAAGTTCTCATTAATGGGGATCCCACCCATTTTTTCAAGCCACAAGAAGGGATTTTTCAAGGTGACCCCATAGCACCTTATTTGTTTGTCATATCTATGGAGGGGCTTAATGGTTTGTTTAAGGCATCTAAAGACAATATGCTTATAATACCCTTAAAAGCATCCAAGGATTGTTCAATACCACATAATGCTTTTTGTTCAAGAATTATAAATCCTTGTCGAGGCTAGTGAGGACAATGTTGTAAATATTAAAGACACTTTGGATGATGCGCCTTATCTGGTCTAAAAGTTAGTAGAGTAATGATCATGCTAAAATGTAGTTTCATCGCTAATGAACAACTTTTATCCAATATTCTTAACACATCTAGAGGCATATTCCTTGGGAAGTACCTTGTACTTTCTTTTTTCTCTGATAGGCTCACGAATGCAATGAGTTCGTGTATGTTTGATAAAGTGGAAAGTAGGTAAAGACTAACCTAGACGTCTAGCTGTTGTTGGGTGGCGAGTAGGAGAGATCGTGACCTCGGGCTGCTGGGCGGTGACACTGGAGAGATGTTGTGCCCCTCAGGCTGCTGGGCGGCGACGCTGGAGAGATGCCGTGCCCCTCAGGCTGCCGGGTGGTGGAATCGGGCGATCAGGAGGAAACGACTGCCTGCCTTGATGATCGTTGATGTCGACGACCGCCAAGGTGTCCTTCTACGGCTGGGGGAGCGCAGTTGGAGAGCGCCGATCGGGGTTTCCTTGGCATGCAGATGACCGGTTACAGAGCTAGGTTGCGATCCTCTGGATGACCGATTAGCTAGGGAAGACAGAGCGATCGCGTGAGACAAAAGAGGGCTATCGCACGTGGGTTGGATGAAAGGGGAGGCCCGGGAGGGAATCACTACAAAAAAAATGGTCTTTAACTATAAAAAAAATTGTAGCGAAAACCCCATATTTTATAGCTAAAGGCTTTAACTACATATTTCTTTACACATACAAATTGTAGTATATGCTCGTATAGCTAAAGGCTTTAACTATATTTTTCAAATATGTAGTTAGATAATCCATTCGCTACAAATGCATATGTATCCAGAAGCGTAGCTAGATATTGTCCTTATATATTTAAATATAAGTATAATTATAGCTAAATGTATGACTACAATTGCATGTATAGTCAGTATGTAGCAAAAACATGAAGTTAATACATTTTATATGTATTTAGTGTGTAGGGAAAGGCGGCAGTTACTATGTACATATATATGTAGTTGATTATGCATCTTGCTACATATGTAGTTCCATTTAGTACACATACATATATGCTTAACTCGACTATATATATATATATATATATATATATATATATATATATATATATAGTGTAATTTGTTAGTACACAAGCTCTTTTAGTAACAAAATTGTAGTATTTAGAGCAAGTTATGCTCATTATGCCAACAATCTTACTTTCATTTATAATGAAGCATTGAATGTACATGGGGAGGACGTATACCTTGCCCCTATTACACAATGTGTACAAAGAAAAATATATTCATATATCAATGATTCAGTGTTCTACTAACATCTTTGCAAAAGAGTTGTGCCTTTCTCGGCCAGTTTTAACATCCTTATTGTCTTCTTTTTTTGTTCGAGCTCTTGTTGTTCGGTCAGCATCGTCCAAAAGCTCCCAAGATAAGAATCTGAAAGGAACCCTCCAAGCATAGATAGAAGGAATATCGTCCCTATGAAGTTGATCACTATGTTTGCAGCTGCTGACAGTGGCTGTTCAAATATATACATAGGTCTATGCAATGCAGTCTTCTCATAGCAACAAAGCGCCATATCAAATTGCAACATATCATGATACATTGTTGCGTCTTTGGCTGTTCTTGCAGCTGTGACTGAGCGGGCTTGGGCTTCAAATGGAGATGCATCGTCATGCTTCACAGGAAAGCACATGTTGCGTCGGGGCTGTCTTAGATACTTCTTATACTTTGTATCTGAATTCTTGACGTTGTTAAGCTCAATCTCTAATTCAGGTAATGGAAGTTGCTACGATGGCGAAGCTAGCTTGTACTTCTCTTAATCCTGAAAATAAGGTTTTACAAATGGGGAGGCATTAAAAATAAGGTAAAGATCATCCAAATAGTGTAATAAAGATATATAAGCATTCATACATGGCATAAATGAAGGTTTCTATGAGAATAAAATGACAAAATTAGTACCTTGAAGAGACGAGAAGTATCTAGGCAGTTCATCCATGTTTTGTTGCAGCCCAAGCATTGTATGGGAGAGTTGTAAGATAGTTCACTTGCACCATTGAGGCTTGTCATGTCCAGAATTTTTAGTCTATAACCTGCACAATAAGGTCATTCATTTAGACCATTTGAAAGTACAACCCAATAACATTATCGTCAGTATGCATCTACAGTAAATTCAAGCTATAACAAAGTGATATGAATAGAATTATGGTTATCATGCAGGAAATGTGAGAGAAAATGACAAGGGAAAGTCATGCCTATGATGTAAATTAAGTATCTTGAGGAGAATATGGTATAAATATTTTTGGTTCAACCTCAACTATCTGATTGGACCAAAACGCATGGAGTTTCTGCTGTTGCTGTTGTTGTTGCAGGCCAAACCTTGCCACCTGCGGGCCTCCACAAGTCTTCATGTGTGTCACTCAATCACCAAGTGCATGATCTGAAAGATGCAATATACCCAAAAAATTAGAATCGGGTGGATCTCAGTATAGTATGTAGTATAAGATATAAATTATGGTGCCATCTTCTGAAATACAAGAAATGTGCTATCCCAAGATTAACATGGGGAAACTAGCTAGTAAGGTAAGTCACAGGTCAGCAAACGAGCTCTTCTTGCTCAAGTTTTCAGTGAAACAAAAACATGACTCATAAGAGATTCTCACTCTTAGCTTGTAAAGAAATACCTAGCCTTAGTAACTCAGGTCATTCAATGTGATGAGAAACCATTAACCCTGAGTGGAAAACAATTAAAGAGAACCAAAAACATAAAACTATCAGGAGGTATACTCACCAAAATACAACACAATCATATGCATATCAAATTCAAATAATTGAAATGTAACATGATCACTGCCATAATCCATTTGGGTCACTTTAGGCTTCATTGTGCTAACTTTGACTGTAGTCGTAGGAACAAATGCCAGCCTACCTGCAATCATTTATCTTTTTGCCATTTTTTCCCTATAAATTTTCCAGTCAGCAACAACACCTGTGGCACAAAGAAGCAGCTTCAGGGTTTAAACAACAACTGTGGGAACAAAATGATTTACAGTGGTAGTATTTGTGCACCTTGGTGGAACATGTTCTAACCAAGTAAGAATAGAAAAGTACTGACATCACAGTGACAGATTGAACAGAATAGAACCCAAGAGCCCTATAAATTTTCCAGTCAGCAACAACACCTGTGGCACAAAGAAGCAGCTTCAGGGTTTAAACAACAACTGTGGGAACAAAATGATTTACAATGGTAGTATCTGTGCACCTTGGTGGAACATGTTCTAACCAAGTAAGAATAGAAAAGTACTGACATCACAGTGACAGATTGAACAGAATAGAACCCAAGAGGGCATATAAAGAAAACAGAGATCCTATCATAAAAACCAAGTAGTTGAATAGCTATGGAACATAACCATATTGCTAGACTCCAAAAAATATAAGTTGCTTGGTTCCAAAAAAAATAAGCAGCTAGAACGTCATGGGTAGCCCATGTATACACCAGAAATGAGTATCACAATTGGCTCGTCAACGGGTAATACATTATACTAACTCACATTGTCCAGTATTTTCAGTAACTCAATTTGGACAGCTAGCAACTATTTAATGTGCTCCAAAGCATGAAGAACACCTTCTCGAGACCCTGTCATTGAATTTATTATGCTTCGTCGAGGCACGGTCCTCTTCCTGGTATTAGAAAACATATCACAACACCAGAATATAGGGATAGACTAGAGCAAAAGGCTAGAGTAGATGATGTCATTATTATTTGTAAAGATACTCACCTCTTGTTTATGTGATATGAGTCTGACACATAGTATTATGAATAAAAATGTGCAAAAACGGATATTAGGATATGTGTAACATGCTAGCAACAAATGCATTTGAATCATGCACCAAAAAATTCAGATATTCTAGTGATCAGATCAAGGTTCATTGTCTAGCCATTGCACATCAATGCTTGTAGCAGGGACATTGGGTGTTCCTACATACCTCACTGGAGGAGCATTTTATAAAAATAGAACCTTAACATTTTATTTTGAAAATGGTAAGCCTTCCATCAAGTTCCAAAATCTAGGAAGCAAATGTACAATATGTGATAGCAACATAACCAACAAGTCAATTCAGAAAACCAGTAGTATGTCAGGTTGTCTTCCACCAACCCTTGCACCCCAAGAATGAACTTATAAGCAAACTAACAACATTTTGCCAACTGACAGAGACAAGTCATCCATCCAACCCAAACAATTTTCTAGAATAATAAATGTTAAGAAATACATGAATATAGACACAAAGTTATTGATTACTAAGCTATCCTGCAACATATAATCAAGATTTGAATAGAAAAACAAGTTATGCCATAAGAAGGATCTCATGATCTGAAATGAAGTGATATGGCTTTGAAACCAACATATGGGAGCATGTGCAAAATGAATTATTGCAAATGGATGACTATAAACAAAACAAGAAGATTTAGTACCTCAGTTACGAATGCCCCATAAGTTTGGTTCAGATTTCAAGGGTATGTGAATAAGAGAGTGACAATCTGCCTTTGTGATGTTTAAATCAGGTTTCTTTTAGCTATGAATTACTCTGTTTCTTCTGGCTACTGCTGGTGTCCTTTGCTTGGATATTTAGATTCTACTTCCACTAAAGGACCTATAAATATAAATGTGTCGACCTTTCATGAAGCCTGAATGGTGAGTTTGGTTCAGATTTCAAGGGTACTTGTGCTTTTGGCCTAAATCCACACAAGTACTTCGTACAATCACATTTGTCTAGGCAGTCACCTCTAGGAAAATCTCACAATGAATAAGATCATAGGAATTAAGAGGCGTGTGGGGTAGCAAGGCCAATGATTATAAGAGTTCTATCCATGAAATCTCACAACTAGTTACAAAATAAGCACAATAAAGAATCTACAGAAAGCTGTTTGGATTTTTTCTATATAAGCACAACCGATGTAAGTAGTCTATGATCTCATAGATAAATGACAAGTGAATCATTGAATGGCATATGGAAATAGCCAATATAGGCTTCCAATTCAACTATACTAGACTGGGCTACAGTTATTCTTGCTTTATGTTCAAATATAATGAATTTAAAGATCATTTATTAAATCTTCTCATATTAACTTAGATATACCTATTCCCCTTTAGTTTTTGTTTGATTTTGACTCAATACTATAGTGCTTCAAACTTCACACTGACCTGGAGAGACACAACCACGTTGACGAATCATGAACCCATTAATTGATGACCCAACCTTTGCAACAGAGTTGGCAATCTGCTGGTTGTAATTAAATTCATTACATGTAATACTGATGTTGTTTATGAATAATATTAACATGCATTCCCTGCGTGCTTGCATCGCAGCCGGGTGATGGGAGATCCTGCATCTGCAGTTTCATATTATGAAGAGAGTGTTGACTTCCTCTCTAAGTTACCTACTAAAGATAAAGAGGTCAGCATGTTACTTTGTACATATATTGTACTTGCGATGAGGCTGCAGTATTTCATACTTTTTTATATGCTACTAGGTTGTGCATACTCTCTCCGTTTCACTGAACAAGATCGGAGATCTCAAGTATTATGAAGGTGACTTGAATTCTGCAAGAGTATATTATTCTCGATCTCTTGAGATTCGGAAAGATTTTGCAAAAGAACAACAAAATGTCTCAACACAGGTTATATTTCTTGGGAGCCTTATCGTCTGCAATGTGTATACTGCTATCTTTGTCTAGTGATCCTAATCAATTGGTGTCTTTAGAAGTTTCTGTCATCTGCAAGTGTCTTTAGCAGTCAACAGTCTCTGTAGCGTTTGGCTTTATAAGATACAACACTACAGTTAATGAATAAAACAAATAATGTCACCTTTTCTGCTTGTCAACTTTCTCATTCATCCTTTGCCTATTTTTGGCATTTGAAAGTTATTACACTACCTTTCTTCTAATTATTTTTCTGACATAATATTAGACGTTAAGACTTATGTTATTACCATCAAATTACAGTAAGCTCAGAGATTGATAACTACGTGCCTCAATTGGAAATTGACATCACCACATTGTAGAGGTTCACTGGATTATTGACACAGTTCCAAGTAGGTTGATTCTAAAGATTTTGCGCCAGCTCAGACTTGAGACCAAGTACCTAAAATTGTAGTGGTTTAAGCTATGAAGTCCAAAAAGTATTTTAATTAAGCACGCCCGAAACCTGCTAGTAGTAATCTTAATTAGATTGCTATAACAAATACGATATCATCCTTTATCTAATACACGTCTAACTGAAGTATCTGAGACTTTTTCTAAAAAACAGATTAGTTTATCTTAAAATGACACAGTTTCAGGTCACTTTCAGTGATCTGGACGATGATATTCAAACACCATTCTCTAGGAAAATTGTATAATTCTGGGCTTGGTTTTAGTTGGCATTTGAACAAAATATCAAACATGAACACTTAAAACTCAGCTCGATCTAGAGTTCAAGACCTCTAGCACATTATTCTTGTTTACATTGCCAAATGTTCACCGTGCTCACTTGGTATGACAGTGTCGGTGTTGTGAGAAATTTATTTTATGTGCTTAATTAGGACTAATGGGCCGCTCCTTAAGCCCATTAGCACCAGTGTAGTTGATCATATACTGTACCTTGAGTCAGGTATGTACTCACTGTACTCCTTTCATTGTTAATAAGATTGCTCTCAAGTTAATCACATGGTATCACAACAGTCCCAAACCCTGAGAGTTCAGAAAGAAACCAAGAGGAGGGGATAGCAGCCGGGCAACAACAAGCAGCCCGAAGGCTGCCGCTGTTGGAAGCGCCTCCTCCATCCCCGCTCCTCTCTTCCTCCCCACCGAAAACCACCTCACCCTCCTCTCTTCTCTCCGAGGTCAGCTGTAGGCCGCTGCCCTCTGGCTAGTTAGGCAACAGGCCACACCTAGTCGTCGACCTTTGCCAGCCATGGGCAACGCCTAGTTGCTGCAGCCACTGCCACTGCGCACTCTGGGGTAGCTGCATTGCTCCGAGGAGGAGCGACAGGTGGTTGTCTCCATCGAAGTTGCAACCATTGCCTCTTAACGGGTGTAAATTGTTGTAGAGCCACCAAGGGAGTCTAAAGGGCACTGCTGTCTGTCCTCCATCAACAATTGAAACATAACAGACAAGTATTGATTGTTGCACATGTCTGGTAACTTACTAAAACTTTGTAACAAAACTGGAATTCTCTCTCACATCCTCATCCCCCCTATGTAATTTCCCTATATAATTGGGTGAGTTCTTCTAATAGGGAATCACCTTTCTTCTTCCTATCAACTTTTTTTTCTTGTGATAGTGCATGACCATACATCTGTCTGGCTTTCTTAATCCCACCATACTCTATACTGGCGGTTTCTCCTCTATCTCACCGTGCTTCATACCCCAATGTTTATTCATCGACCATGATTCTACCGGTGTTATTCTCTGTCAAACATGTCTAAAGGCAAAGAAACACCCCAAAAGATTCTCGGCAACAACAATGCTCTGACCTCTATTATCAAATGAAATGGAGATAACTACTTACACTACTGAATACATTAATTCAAATCTAACTCTGTTTTGAATTCACTATCCATGATTGGAAGGGCTCTCCTTATGAGCTTAGACATGCAAGACAGCAGATTAGACATGTAAAACATGGGAAGTTTGGATGCCAACCAATAATGGCATGACACTATAGTTTTTGTATTAAAGCTATTTAATAAAAAAGCATACCCATTTCCACTGCAGAGTTACATATCTGCTGTGCAATGCGGTCTGGAAAAGATACAGCAAGAGGAGGCAAGTCATAAAGCTTCCGTTGATTTTCCTCGCGATTCCACAGCTTCATTCTTCCACTAGCCACATGAAGGACAGCAAGAGCTTTCTCATTGGATCCAACCGCTGACTCTCCAGAGAGCATTAAAGCATCAGCCCGCTACCAAACAGCCTCAGAGACATCTGCAACCTTTTGAATTCAAATCTAACTCTCTTCTATCCTTGTCGTCCCACCTCTCAGTATTCCTCATGGGTTTCTGAATCTGAGCAGTTCTTGACTTCTTGCATATGAAAGTTTTGACAACATCTAATGTTATTTTCTTGACAACTGTGTATGCATTATACTAGAGTTGTGAGATGAATTGAATGAGAAGCTCCATAAAAACAACAATAGTTCAAAACAAGGAATACAACAGATGGAGAATTCAAAATATCATCTTATTAATGGACAGAAGCAAGGTCTTCAACTAAATAAATAAAAAAAGGTTCATTGAATAAAATTAGTTATTCAAAGTTAAGCAAATAAGCATCTAGTTTAGCAATCCTTTTATAATTAACAGATTAACATAAATCCAAGCATGTAGACTACATATTGAAATCAATAACTTATTGATTCAAAAACTACATGTTACAATTTAAAACTCACCTAGATTCCTGGATATGGAAGGCCAATCGAGCAATGCTCATGCCTATGTGATGTATGGTCAGACATCTGGTGAAGATTGGAGTAGATGTTTTGATCAATTCAATGGAAGGCATGTACTTCACTATTGCTAAAAATTGTACTTCATAGCTCCTGAATTTGGTAGTGTTTAGGATCTGAATTAGATTCTCATCAAGAGCACACTTGAAGTAGCATATTCTGAAAAGTAGACACCCAATCGCCTGAAATAAACCAAAAGAACAGTAGATAATGTTAATGAAGATTACTATGTTGTAATAAAGGATAGCTAAGTAGCTGGTGACTATTACGCAATTATACTTCTCTTAAAGTCTGATGCAAGTGCCATCAATCTAAGAATCATCACCCTAGCATTGATTGCCACTCTGCCAACCTGTGTAGAATTTCCTTTTGACATTTTTCTTTCTCCTTGCTTTCTCTCGTAGAAACATATTCTTTCCTCCTATTTCTATATCTATTTTCAGCCCCAAGAAAACTCCATCACATGCCAACTGTAGGTCCAGTCCTATCAGCAACAGAAATCAATTAATAATTAAACCACTAACCACAAGTCATGTACACCAAATCCCTCTACCGTCTAAAATTTTAACTGCCATAGGAACCAAGAAAAGAAACCAGCTCATCCATTATAGTAATAGGCTTCAAGGAGATCATACCATCAAAAAGAGCCAAGATCCAATCATTAAAAAACATAGATCATAGATCTACCTCTCACCAACAACATAACACAAAGGATACCATTCAATCATCATATCCTTCAATCAAAAATAGTATTAAAGACTTTTGGTCAAAACTTTTTGAAAATAGCAGTAACACCTTTTCTCCAACATTAACTGGCTATAATATGGTGATGGCAACAACAAGTTCTTCCACACATTTGTCAAAGCAAGAAGGCAGCACAACAAGATATCTAGGCTTCGTGATGTTGACGGAGCCTGGATCACTTCTCCAGCGCACATCAAGCAGTACGTGTGCGACCTCTTCAAGCGAATCCTCTGCACGCCGAGTCACACCCCGTCAGACAACAACGCCATCGGCAGGTACGTAGGCGAGTTCAGGGACATCCCGAATGCACACCTTCTCAACCGAGTTCCTGATGCTGAAGAGATCAAGAGAGTCATGTTCCTCATGGCCCCGACTAAAGCTACAGGACCAGATGGTATCCATAATGGCTTTGTGCAACTCCATTGGTCTCATGTGGGGGGGGATCCTTCGTCACTGCGGTACAAGAGGCTTTCAGCACCAGCGCAGTCGACCCACAAAGCGCAGACTCCCTGCAAGTGCTCATTCCCAAAATAGCAAGTCTGCAACATTGCAGTGACCTACGGCCCATCTCTCTCAACAACTGTTGTTTCAAGCTTATTTCTAAGGTTATTGTGGAAAGATTAAAGCCCTTCCTCAATGAGGTCTCCTTAAACCTATAAAGCTTCATCCTGGGCCGGCCGATCAGTGACAACATCATCCTCGTGCAAGAAGTTGTCCACTCGATGAAAAGAAAGCATGACAGAAAGAAGTCGGTTACCATCAAATTGGACCTATCCAAGGTTTTTGACTAGATGAGTTGGCCCTTCATAGAGGACACCCTTAAGAAAATGGGTATCCCTGATAGTCTATCCAAGCTGATTATGCAGGTCATCTCCATCGGTAGCACCTCGATCCTAGGGGAAGGTGCACCCATGGAACCCATCAAATCCACCTAGGGTGTCCGGTAGGGCGACCCCATCAACCCCTACCTGTTTGTGCTTTGTATGGAATGCCTTAGTCAAGCAATCTTAGCGGAGGTAGTGTGGGGTACCTGGAAGCCGATCATGGTCACCAAGGTTGGCCTGTCACTCTCCCATGTGATGTTTGCCGATGATCTACTGCTTATGGCTGACGTGTCTACTACTCGGGCCTCTACTATCAACAAGGTCCTAAATGAATTGTCATTAATGTCCGGTTAAGTTATCCCAAAGGAGAAATCATGTTGATACTTCTCACCCAACACTACCACAGCAGAGCAGCGAGCCTTCTACTGTCGCATGGGTATTTCTAGAACTACTGATTCGGGTCGTTACTTGGGCATCCCATTTCTACACCACATGGTGAACAAGCAAACACATTCTCATATTCTACAATCCATCAGAGGCCGCATGGACAGTTGGTCAGCCCGGCACCTGTCGTTTGCGGGCAGCATCACCCTAGCGAAAAGCACTTTACAAACGATTCCTTCGTACACTATGCAGACTGTGAATCTCTCTCCGACGCTCTGTGATGATATCAACAGACATATCTGGGATTTCATCTTGTCCAGTGGTCGTGAACAAAAGAAAATTTCATTGGTCTTGTGGGAGAAACTAACCAGAACTCGACAGACTCAGGATCAAGGCCTCTAGAGATCAAAATGTGGTGTTGATGATGAAGAATGCATGGCAGTTCCTTAACAACCCTCCATCTCAGTGGGTTGTTGTGATGCGGAACAAATACATGCGATGTGGGACAGTGTCAAAGACATCAGGCTCCTCGGCATGGTCCGTTATCAAAAGTCACCTACCTAAACTCAAAGCTATATATCATAAGACTATAAACTCCGGTTCCAGTACCAATGTCTGGCGTGATAAGTGGTTGATGGGTAAGTCAATACTTGATATTGCCCCCAACACCCTTGTCCCCGAAGATCTCAAGGACCTCACCGTGCAATGCATGTCACTTCCCTCAGGTGTGTGGGACTGGGAGTTTATCCAGGTGTATCTCCCCCCGCAACATGGCCCCTGATTGAGCACACCAGCTTACCCAAGGACGACGCAGGGCCAGACACATGGTCCTGGCCTATGAACCCCATAGGAGAACTCATGGCCAGCACGACGTATACTTGGATAAAGGGACATCACGCCCCGATCATCTCTGACAACTGGAAGGCGGTCTAGTCACTTCTGCTTCCACTGAAGCAACACACCTTCATCTGGCTATTCAAGCATCGTGCCCTCCTCACAAACGTGGAGAAGGCACGTCGTCACATCCTCAACAATAGTATCTTCCCCGTCTATATGAAGGAGCAAGATACTCTAACCCACTGTCTCCGGGACTGTCTGACGAGCTTGGAAGTATGGCAACTACTCAACATGGACCCTTCATTCTTTACACTGTCTATGGACGATTGGATAGCCTATATCATTCATAGTAAGGACACCGCCGAAGCCATAGCACTGCGCTGCGTCGGGTGTTGGACCATTTGGCATGCGTGAAACAACCATCTCCATGAAGGTAAACAACCCCATCCTACTGTCCTAGTGTCCCTTATCCGAGAAAGAACCAAGTCTATCCTCTCCGTCAAGAAGGGCAGCGCACCCATCTATGTCGTGGAGGAACGTCCTGCCCCTCGCCCCGAGCTGCACCAGCACCTAGTGTTTGTTGACGCAGTCTTCCAATATCACACATCCAAGATGGGCATCAGTGTGCACGCCACTGATGGTAGTGGAGTTTGTCTTTTGGGCTCTAGCGTATATGGCTATGCTACATCAGCCCTTGAGGCGGAGATCCAGGGAATCATACACGCAATGTGGATCTGCATCAATAGAAGCTGGAACGCCCCTGTCATCCTATCTGACTCGTCATCAGCCATTGACTTCCTACATCATGCATCCCCGCCTGCATGCAAGCTTCAACCACTGAGAAGAGAGTATTGTCACGCCCTCCTCACTCTGCCAGATCTACAGCTTTCGTTCATCACCCAGAAGCATAATCATGTGGCAGACGTACTTGCAAAACATTCTATGTACTCCTCTACCCAGTTTATTTCTCCTATGGAAAACCAGACTGGCTATCTAAGGATGTTAACATTCAGCCTCACCTGATTTGGCCTGTTATAGAAAACGGGAGAAATAAAAACTAATCTCTGTGTTTTCAAAAAAAAGATATATAATACCCAACCTTGGTATTTCATTTGACATATACAATTAATTGATTGAATCTATGAAAGAGTTTTGAGAATCATATGCATCTGCCAAGGAAGGAAGTTGAGGTATGAGCACCGCATAGCAATATTATTGAATCATAAATCACAAGAACATAGTAGAAAATAATAACAAAATGAGCCTGAATGTTTTTGTTGCAAGCTTTTTCTGGTAATGTAGCTAAATATTAGTGATTTAATGAAATCCCAATTGATGCTTGATGAAAGAATGAAGCCCAATGGCAAGCAGAGAGGTATTTAGTAAGATCATAGGGTAACTTATAAGGACCACCCAAGGTAGAAAGAAGAAGAAGGTTGCAAGAAGCTGAAAGACCTATACTAATGATGTAGCCGAATCAGGTCCTGAATCAGTTCAGGAATAAAGTTAGTTTTCATTGTGCTTCATTAAGAAACAAAGGGTACACAGAAGAGTAGTACACATAAACGAACAATATATTAATAAGAGATTGTACAAAGTAGAAAATAGCCAGAAATGTGTGCATACTACCTTCTGAAGAAGTAAGCCCAATTCATGAGAAAGGACAAAGGCTAGCATTAACCGGTCAATGATGACAGATAAATCTATGTCGGACAAATAGGAACATCCAGACCTATATGATAGATCACATGTGATAGATTACATGAATTTGTCAATAAAAATTATATAAAAAGATAGTGAGGATTATAAAAAAAATCCAGACCTGTCCAAATCCAGATATTACACTACCATCTAGAGCATCAATTCTTGCATTCGAGTTGTCCTAATGCTTTGCTCTCAGCTGAAAAAATTATAAATCAACTGCTTATTGACAAAAAAGTTAATTCCATGAGAAATAAAACATAACATTTACTAATCTTTTACGACTAGTACACTGTGCCAACCAGCATAACCAATAGCCATTACATTTTAGCAATTTTATTCAGACAGCTATCATCATGAAATTGAATTGGGGAATCTTTCGAAAACAAAGCATCAGTATTTTAGGGGTCAAATTGGCTTAGTGATAGCTTCTGACCTTCTTCCAATTTGGTAAAAAAGAGAAACATGTGCAATTCACTGTGACATGCACATCTTCAACAGTTGTATGCCCATTTAGGAAGACAATTCACTGAAACATGTGCCACAAAGTCATCAATACTCAGCTACATTCCAGCAACAAAACTTCATCAATAGTAAGATGAGTACTATGTGGCTCAAGAAGTGAGAAAGTTGCACGATTAACTACAACAACCAACTGACAATAAAGCAAGATAGAAAGGAAACTATGTATATATAACTAATAAAACTATGTAATTTACTAGTTGAATGTAGAACCTAACGTGAAATGCAACATTCAAACAACATTCTCACGAGTTGTACAGCTCTGAATTTCTCAAGTGGGAATATCAACAGTGAGAACAAACGAGACCAGCATCGTCAAACTAAAAAATGGGTTCAACTTGTTTGTCTTACACTTTAAGCCGTTCAAATGCTATGTTCATATAATTCAAACTCAAATATCTGATGTTGAAGATATTGGTTGTGCCTGCATTGAAGGTCTTAATGCATCATTCCCATATTCGACACTTTGTTCGAATTAGCTTAGTAGAAGCACAACCTAAGAAATAATGAGTTTCCCTTCACGGTTGCACTTGGCAAAGGAGTTTGATGTGCCACAAAATGGTTATCTCTCAACCAATTAACAATAGATTTTGCTTGGTCAAAGAGTTTGTTAGTCTGTTCATTTTTAGTACTCTAGAGGACAGCAAAATCTTTTGGAATTTGGATCACAAGCTTGCACACTATAAACTTGGACTGAACATTTGAGTTTGAAATTCTGTTTAACTTCAACAAGTGTAGAGAATGGAACAAGTCTTATGTGGTAAACCTAGGGATTCTCCTTAGACCATTAACAAGTTTAGAGAATGGAAAAGCCTTGAATGTGATTTTAGCTTTGACTATTTTGGCTTCAGTTTAGTCACTTGTTTAGTATCTACAAGGATTCATTATGTTCTAGAGTTGCAGGGTACTAGTCATTTTCGGTGGGTTTGAGGATGACCATACATAAATGTTTCTCTTTTGTTGGGAGTATTTGCTCAGTCCATGGCTAATAACTTGTTCTGTTGATCATGTTTTTATTCATGTCAATCAGTTGTTGAATTTATAATAAGAATGGAATTGGAGGCTTCTATTTATTCAGCTCGTCAATATTAATTCCAAGAGCTAAAATTTGATGGACCCATCTGCATTGGGAGTTCATATGGCTCCAAAAACATGCACCCACGTAATGTAAATCTATTAATTGGATTTATAGAGGGCAAAAACTATCACTGTGTTGGTATATATATTGTAACTAGTAAGAGGATTTGTTGAGATATAATACTAACTAATCAATTGAACCTAGCATTTAGCTCAACAATTTCTTAATTGGACGAACTAGCATACATAAGTTAAAAACATATAGTTCATCCAATCTCATCCCATAGCAGTAGCTTTTCCAGTAGAAATATAAATTCGTTGAACACAATAGGGAAGGAATAAGGTAGCAAGCAACTCACCATGATCCAAATATTTCGTCAAGTAGCCTTTTGATTGTGTCTCTCATGACTCCCCATCTTCCATGGTGTTATTAGCAATAGGTACAATAAGCTTTAGTGGTATTGATGTCCCTCCAAACCTGCATATCAAATACTTTCCTCTTGGAAACAACAATAGAACCAAGTCTCTTACTCCTTCACATGAACAAGCACCAGTAACTTCTTTCTAGTATTATTGGCTCTCTAGTCCTGCTTCACTGCCAATGCCAAAATCATCTCCGACATTGCTACAATGCTGAACAATACAATATTAGATGGTTCTCTACTAGAATGAAAAGAAGGGGTAAATTGCAAAGTATATTCAGGCCAAAGTAGAGGGCCATGGATTGCTGTAGATCTTTCAAACCACCTCAAAACCCAAAGCTGCAATAAACTCCACTAGGCAATCAAATATAAATGAAGATGGCAGGAACCCCAAGATGAAACAACAAACCATACATTCTTATAGACTGAAGAGTATCTGAGTTCTAAAGCCACGGAAAGAGCAGTGTTGAAGGGCCAGTAGGCGGCGTGTTACATATCTTTTACCACAACCAGGGAATGACCTAATTTGAATAGACTGACGCCTGTGTCGCCTCCTTCCTTGCCTCGTGTAAGACTTGGGTTCCACCAGGAGTCCTCCCTCCAATGGCTCACCGTCCGAGAACTGTCTATCCAAATCCAAATCTTCCTTCCGCTAGCATCACATTGCAACTGGTCCTGCAGTAGGAGACGGTCGTCTGTCCCTCTGAGGGCTCCAGCATAGAACATGGCACTTCCTGATCGGGGTGTGGGGAAAGGAGAAGAGGGATTATGCCCAGAGTAGTGCAGAGACAGTTGAGGGAGAGAAGAGACCGCCATTTGGGGGAGGAGGAGAAGAGGGTGATATGCTTAGGGATGGAGAGAGACAACTACCCAGAGGGAGAGGGCGAAAATGTGTGTGGGAAGAGACGAGTTTGAAGTTGGGCGGAAACATCAGAGCGCGCTGAAGCATTTTGACAGCGTGCGGGTGAGCGATGGGGGAGATGGGGTGATTTTTGTTGTTTCGAATTGTGAAAATGGTATATCAAACTATATTCATGCATTTATCTACATTTTTATTTGTTATATAATTATAATTTGTAAAGAATAGTATTTTTAACTATATATATTGTATATGTAATAAAATTAAATGTAGCTAATTCATCATTTTTTTGTAGTGAATGTTGGCGCCAATGAAAAGTTAGATTGTTAATTTTTAGGATATATACATAAAGATATGTATATGAGTTCAAACGATATTTGTAGTCAAATTTGTAGTTATTACCATTAACTATATTTGTATTACTTACAGTTTTATAATTTATAAAGAATAGTAGTTATTGACTACAAATGGAACGCATGTAGTTAGATAAATTGTAGCTAATTCATATTTTTTTGGTAGTGATCATAAAGAAAATTTGAGGCTAGTTATGACCTTAGTATCCTTAAAAGTAATTTTGGTTATGAAAACAAAGAAATCTACGATATTCATAAATATGACATATATCTTGTTCTTAATGGAATTCTCTAAACAAATTAGGGCTTAACATCCCTTGTAAAATGGACGAGAAATCAAAATACATATGCCATGGATTTAAAAGGATCTCATATCATTTCAAGACTTAACATCCTTTGCAAATAATTGAGAAACAAATTGTGGCTAAATTTGACAATAAGTGGTTTGCATCCCTTGCTTTTAAAACTGAATATCTTATTAAGGGGGAGCATCTAATTATCAAATTAAGGGGGAGTAATAAAAGTAATACTTAATGATTATCTTGGTTATCTTTTTGAAATGACAAAGGGGGAGAAATAATATAAAATCAAAAATATAAAATGAGTTTCATAATCATTCTGCCAACACACACTTGCAAACAAGAGAATGGCTACAAAAGGTAAACTTTAGGTATAAAACTCATATGATTTACATTTCCTTATTTTATATTTTGGAAATGTTTGTCATATTCAAAAAGGGGGAGATTGTTGGCTAAATTGGACATTATTATAATCCCTTTGTTTTGATGATGAAAAACATTTCATCCTTGTGGATCTAACGTGCTGCTTGAGTGTTGCAGGAACTAGGTGGATGACACAACTTGGAAGATCTATATGCTTAAAATGCTTTAATTCATGAATGTAATCAAATGTAAAAACTTGTACAAGTATATAATGTACAAGTACTTCGGTATCATGTAAATCAAGAATTTAGATCTTCCCTAGTCAATCACAACACCTAGATATGTCATCCCCTACAATAGTGTCACAACTGCACACTGATACACACACTTAGTACATAGTTTAAAACATTGAAACAGTGTCATTCTCGGTCGACAAACTTCTCGACCGAGACACTCTCAGTCAATAATATCCTCGACCAAGAATGACCCAAGTAGCCGTTAGACACAACAGACAAGGTAGTTGGGAGTTGGAATTGAACGTTATACACACTTCCTCTAGACAGTCCCTCAGTCGATAAAAACTTTGACCAACTAGGATCTCAATCGACAATTCCTCGACCGAGACTGTCTCTGTCTCCACTTTTCAAGATTAATTAACTAGCCATTGCTAAAGCAATTAGTGGATACCTAATGGCTAGTTAAGCACTAAGAACCCCCTAGAAAGTGTGTAGAACGTCATTAAGCACTCATAGGTCATTCCTATAAAAAGGGCATGCCTTAGGACACCCAAAATATACTTGTGCAATACTTGAGCATACTACTTGCAATTTATAATCCATTTGTGTGAGCAATTGACAACTCTAGTACTTGCTACTGATTTCCTTTGCTCCAAATTCATGTCCTATAGGCTAGCATCTCCTACCCACTGCACTCACACTTCCATATACCTTGGTTAGGAGATCAAAATGCTTGATAAAGGAAATCGAGCCTTGTGCTACAATGGTATTGTAATTTCTATTTTTCCTTCTTGTTCCTTTATATTATTTGTTCTCTCCTTGCTACTCCTAGGGTTGGAGGTTGCAGATTGGAGAGGGTTTGACTTCTCAGGTGGAGAAGGGTCTTCTCGGTGGAGAAGGTGGACTTTGGAATACTTCAAGAAGACTGTCTCAATGGGAAGCTACTTTAAGAGGAAGGCTACTTCTAGGGGGAGCTTGAGGTTACTTCAAGGAAGGCTGCTTCGAGGTTGGTGAGACTACTTCTAGGTGAAGGCTGTCCAAAGGGTTTGGTGAAAGTATTTGTAATTTTATGTAACATCCTTGCAAGGTAATAAAATTTAAATACTTTCAAAATCCAGGTCGGGTAAGCAACCAGGTAGTGGATTGACTGCTTTAGTATTTTCTAAGGTTGGAACCACTCTAAATCCTTGTCCCCTTGTACAATATGTTTGTGGTTGCTTGTTTTGGTTGAATTAATTTTAAAATATCCATAAAACCCTATTCACCCCCCTCTAGTGGTTTTTCATCTTATTCAACCTTGTTAGGGGTGAAACAAAAAGAATATCTTCACCTTATTAGGATTGATACAACCTACTTAGAAGACATATCATGATCCCATAAAGAATTTTAATCAACCCCATCTCACTCTCATTCAACTTATCTCATAGCTATTGCTGCTTTGGAAACCCTAAGGTTTTTGAATAAATATTGATCATATTTTTGACCATATTTGAAATACTTTGACATGTCATCATTCAAATCTTGATATAACTTGTATGACATGACTGTAACACTTTGTTCCTCCTATTCATAAATTCTATTTGTACATTGGTTAGTCTAAAGGACATAACTTTAAACTCATCATGGTCATGTGAATTATGTCATCCAATCTAACTCTTATGCATTGATATTTGATCATAGGTTTTTCTTAAAGGAACATGATATCAAATATCTATTGACCAACAAACCATATATCCTTGATAGTGGTCTTGCCCAACTATCACTGAACCATACACAACATTATAGATTTTTTTTTTCAAACAACATTTAGAGGGTCATCATCAACTCTTTCTCTCTCTCTCTCTAAGGGAGAGGAATACTTGGAATGTTTATTTTAATAAACATCTCCAATCTTCACATATTTCTCATATTATTGATACATCTTGGATACTAGGATTCATTACCTTGGTATCCACCTCATGTGCTATAAGGAAATCACATCATTATCTCATCCACTTTTATCAACATAACAAATATCAAGACATATAAGAGGAGTCTTCCAAATTATTGGAAGGCCCAAAAGCAAACTCATGACAAACTTTATGATCTCGGTACCATAGTCCAAGCAACCTTATGCTATAATAAGCTATCCACCCTCATGTTTACAATGAATCCACACATACCAAGTGGAAATGATCCACTTGAAAGCTATGCCCTAGAAAGGAGAGACACAAAGGGAAACACACTTCTCACATCATAGCAACATTGTTCAAGGGTCACTAGAAAAAAGGTAACCATTTCTATTTTTATTGTGCCAGTTATAGCTTCTTATGTATCATTTTACCGTTTTCATTTTGGGTTCCTTGCCATTAGCATAGGAATCATCTTGATTAACATATCTCATTATTCCATCCTTGATGACTATTTATCACCCTTGGGTATGTTCTCTTATTTTATTATGTTTTCAACCACTTATCAATAGGTAAATCATCATATTCTATATTTTCTCCATTAAACATGGATCATTTGCCTTAATTTCTTTCAAACTCCATGCTTATTTTACATTAACACTTTCTTACACACATAGGTTGGTCTGAGATTAACTCAGGTTCCATCTTATTCCTTTATCATTGTTCCCATTTATCTTCTCATTTTATACTTTTCATTGGAGTTCTCTCCATCTTATGTGGATTTCATACCTTGAATCTCTTTATAAGCATAGACTTATCTATCCTTTACTTTATTATCTTCTTGAATCACATCTTCAAGAACTCCTCTTTTCCATATTTGTATCCAAATTTAGATTTCATGGCGTTGAATCTTTCTCTTATAGTTATCAAACATTCAAGTTTTGATAGATAATGATGCAATTCTCATCTTCTGTAAGGTAGGATTGAGAAATTCACACCATGATTTCTTATTCATTATGCTCTTTAGATTGTCTTAAAATGACTACTTGATCTAAGTAATCAGAAAGATAACAATCTAAGAGTTCCATACTTACCTTTTCTTCAATAATTGAATACCTGGCCAGAACATCCAAGAACGGAGATTAGGCAGTATGCACCATATTTTTATGTCATATTCCTAATTTTGACATCATCCTAGTCCTAAGTCCTAGTATCCCTATAGACTCAGTGAACCTAAAGCTCTGGTACCATCTTGTGAGAACCCGTTACACTAAACGATATTACTCAAAACATAAAACATAATCAATCACCAATTAACCACATACCCAAATATATGGGTAAATTAAAACTAATTTCAACGTCAGCACATGCTCAGAAACATTTGCATAAGAGTCAAACATCTTTCTTATATCCATACTATGCCAAGAATTTGATACAAATTGTTCTATCTTCTTAGCCACCACATATATACACAGGAGAACAATATTCGTATATGCCACACAAATAAGCATAAATATACTAACAAAAGTTCAATTCGTTTGAAGCACCATATACAAACTTTTTCTCGCCCATACCTGAGGGTACAGGGATGGCTCTAGGACACACTATACATCTAATCAACTTTCTCAAAGATTCATTACTATAGCTCCTCTTTTCTGCCACATATTTGTTTTCTTCACGTCTAATTACCTAAAAAAATGTGGTGAATCACAAGGGTGAGACCCATGTCCCAACAAGAGATATAACCTCCAACAACGCTCATTGATTACAACATTTTAAAGTAATTAAATAGTTAAGTAGTTTAATCAGATATAACAAATAAGATCAGCAGTACTGATGATTAACAAAATACATAAAGGAGAAGATAATAACTATCATCATTATCCAAACTATCATCCTTTATCTTGTTGACAATATAAGCAATTCAGTAGGATATGCATATCTAGCATCATGAGCAAGTCTAGTAACATAGCATAACTAACAACATATGCATGTCTAATTGGTTGAACATATCAACATCATAAGAAGGGATAACAACATAAGCACAACTATCTGGATAAGCATGATTAGAAGTATATGCATCTCTAGTTACAAAGGCATGGCTAGCATGCTAAACATAACTAACAACATGAGATATCTAGCATCATGATTATAATCAATAGTAGAAGTATAGTTATCAACATAAGCATGGTTACCGTATGGATGCATCTTCAATCTTAAGCATATCCACAACATAAGTATATTTACTATCTCTTAATTGCATTAAGCATCATTTTTATGTAAAGATAACAAACAAGGGTTATCATCCAATCTGAAGCATCATGTATAACCCTAAACAGATATGCTATACGAATGTATTACATCTTTTATTATGCCATGAGGAAATTGAGGATACCACTCAAAATCCAAATGACCATTGCTAAGTCAAAATTAGTGCCATACAAGATCTAAGAAGAGCCCGAATCCTAAGATCTTCTCTTCCCCCAGTCAATACGGGTCCGCCACAGTGATTGACGTGGTCTATTATCACACTAACAAATTCACTTGGGCTTGAAATCCCAGATTTTTTAACCAAAACCTTGTGTAACAATACCGCCCATAAGCGGATGTGTCTTATCATAGTATAGTTAAGGATTGAATCCCAAGGGACAACATATTTAAGAATCATTTATAGTCTAGTCTAGCTCAAGTAAGACTATTATTTTGAATAAAGGTTGATTTGAGTTTAACTAAACTAATTGCAAGAAAGTAAAGACCAGAATTAAAGTTGAATCTAGATTAATGATGAAGATCATTGGGGTGGTCCCGGGTTTCACCACCACTACACATGCAAACACATCTAATCACAAACATCCATGAAAGATCTAACTATCCAAATAGAACTACTAGGAACCCTCCCTGAGGGATGTTTAGGTTCACGTAAGCATAACCTTAGGCATCATATGTCTCATCGCCATCCTGATCATGCACTTATGGTTCTGAAGATATAGATATCCAACTGAAGATGTGGCCCTCCTTGAGGGATGTTTAGGCACACAAAAGTGTCACCATGGGCTAGATGACTCGTCCCCTCATAGATCATTCACTTATGAGCTCAAGTAATGCCTTTCTATTTCTAGTCAGGGAGTCAACCACGTTAATCGACATCATATCCTACATATTGAAGTTCTCACAACATAGGAAAGAACAAGATAAAAGCAAGCAGGTGATCAATCTACTAGCAAACATCAATGATTAACAATGAAATAAAAAGTGATATACATTGCCATGGAATGTTAAAATGAAAAGACATGAAAGCATGCACAGTGAGGCTAGTCCCCACACCACAGTGAAAAGGAACTACTCGCTCATGATGCGAGGAACAAAAAGAATAAGAGAGGGAAGATTCCATCATGAGCATGATGTAGAAAGTGGTTGTACCTCAGTGAAGATACAGTCTTCAACGGCACTTCGGATCAGATCTGGACGAGGAGTGAGGGAACACCAAGACATACTGGGTAGTCTTTCTCTCTCCACCTTCCTTCTCGTCTCATCCTCCTTGCTCGCAGTAGGAGCAGTAGATTGTGGATGCGTAGGTGGAATGGATGATAGTCGAATGTGTAAGCCTGCCACTCAACTTGGCTATGGAGATCGTCCTCCACCAGGGGTCGAGCATAGAGGCACACATCCTGGTGGTAGAGTGGAGGATGTGTAGATATGTAGGCAGAGGATTTTCCCAGGGGTCGAGCATACTAGGTGCAGCCTGGTGATGGAGTTTTTGTTGTAGATCGGAGGGAGCACGGGTCGAGTGCGCAGTTGCACACCCTGGAGGCATTCCAGATCCGATGCCCCAAATGAGGACCCTTGTGGTTCTATTTATAGGTATTGGTCAGGTCTTCAGATTTTTTGTGTGAGTCCTTTGCACGGTTTGGACTCATGATATTTGCTTCAGAGTTTGGACTTTGTAATAACCCCTCACGGTTTGGAAACTGAGAGGCTCTTAAAAGTTTTGAGATTTAGACATTCTTCACGGTTTGGGGTCTTCACAGTTTGGGAAACCGTTAAACATCCTCATGGTCTTGAGACCGTGAGGGTCTTTACGATCCTAGTCTCGAATCGGTCCTGAGTACTCTGGCCTTCACAATTTGGTCATTCACTGCTTTGGTGTCTTTATGTTTGGGTCTTAATGATCCTTGTGGTCTCTCCGTCCTTTTGGTCTCAAGGATCAATGCCCTCCAATTAGTCTTGATGCTATCACAGTTTGGCAGTCAATCAGACTTCGTGGTTAGAGACACAGACGCCACCCTCACAGTTTTGGAGACCGCTATGGTTCTCCCAGTTCTCAGATCTTCACGTTCCATCATCTCATGGTCTTTGAGACCGCTTGCACTTTCACGGTCTGAGGATGAGTGCTGCCTCACATTATCAAGATCATGAGGGCTCCTTGTAGTGAGTGTGGAGGTCAATAGGGGGAAGCGTATCACAGTGGATAGAGGTCATGAAGCAGATGCGTTGACATCGGTAGGGATGCAGGGATGAGGCACTGTGTGTTACAGACCTAGTGATCTTGGAAGCACTAGGGCCTGCATGGTCTTGGTGATGGATTAGGGTGATCATGGAGTTGGTGGAGGTGCTGTGGACATAGGCAGTAGAGGTGGAAGGTGAAGCACAATATGTTGTGTTGGAGCTTGCAGGTGCCATCGGGGGTAGGTCGGATATGACAACGGCAGGGATGCTGAGGATCACAAAGGTGGGAAGGAGGTGTAGAGGTGGTACGGGTGTGATAGAAGATGGAGGAGGAAGGTGAGATGTAGGTTCTCTTTGCGGACTTGAGAAGGATCCCTCACAGTTTGAGGACTGCTAGGGTCCTAGCGGTTTGGGGACCGCTTGGTCGAAGAAGGCCGACTGTGAAGGTAGGGGTGGAGAGAAGGACCGTGTGAATGAATGGATAAGGCCGAGAGGCCCAAACTGCAAGGCCAAGACTGCTAGGGTTAAGTTGTGATAGGAGTTTGTGGGCTTGCACCCATGAAGGAGGTCAAGGTGTAGGAGAAGGTGATCAAGAGTGGAGGTGAGGGTGGTGAAGGTAGAAGGAGGATGTTGATGAAGATGAAGGTGGATTAAGATGTGATCGAGATCAACAGAGGAGGTGAAGGTGTTGATATAGGGTTTGACTCATTGTGACCTACACGATCTGCATGAAATTTATATAAACCTAGTTAATAATCTTGACAATTCAACCAATTAAGAAAAATTGCAAATTGTAATGTTTAGGAGATGAAATCAAATGTATTGAGTTGAATTGGGCCCAAGATGGCGAATGAATATCATGATGAATATGGGTTCATCAAAACACCCCAAACTTAAACGTTGCTCATCCTCGAGTAACACAAAATCTGAAATAGTCGCCAAATGAATACTTTCAACTCATGTGGTTGCCTCATCTTCACATCACGATTGTTTCCTTTCTGCTTAGTATGACTAAGCATCTCAACTTCTTGAGATCACTGAACACATCTTACCATATCTTCATTCCTGAGTTTGTTTTCCAATCGTCACATCCTCCTCACTTTTTCCAACAACAAGCATTTCTAAGAGTTTCGTAAGAGTCCAGAGATACCCGCAAAACAACAAGTGTGCACCTGATCTGACGTTGGTGTATTTTAGGATAGGGGAGGCATTCATTGTGCCTTTATGTGGAAAAGGAAGTGAAGGGTGGTATAGAAGGAAGTTGATTATCTCTCCTCTATTCGACTTGAGATTTATTATTTGGTTGCAATTACATTGATTGCATTTTTTTGTGCGAATCTCTCCTCTATTCGACTCGAGATTGCATTTTTTTGTATGAGCATTGACATCTTTAATTGGTGGTATGATCCTATTTATTAGCGAGGGGTATGGAAGAAGAGGATATAGAGGGAGGTGGTGTGCCACCCCGAACTTAGGGTTTGGCACTATTTTTGTTTTTTTTTAATGGGCGGAGGGGTACGAAGATGGTAGAAAAAGTGTAGTAGAGAGTTCATATCAGAATGCAACTTGATTTACAATTTTGTGCACCGGGTCGTTCTATTTATCGTACTCTACTCAAATAATGACTTGATGAGGATCCTGTGGGGGTTCCATGTTATTGTTCCACTAGTTAGTTAGGAAGCATGATGTGTTTGATCCCTATCAATTCGACATAAACTTGTCATCTTTGCAGAAGGATCATGATGTTAGGATTCATAAGCTTCACAAGATGATTTAAATCAATAGGCTAGTCTCACGTGGTCCTCTTGAGGATTTTCTTCGAATAAGGAGGGTGTAATGATTCAAAATGCATTGAAAGAAAAACTAGCCATCCAAATAATGGCTTTCATTGATACAAAAAGCATAGCATGTCAAAATTTCATCAAGTTTCTATTCAAATTCTTTGAAAACTTAAATTTTTTGAAAATTGTGATAAAAAATGCAATGATGAAATCTTAAGTCTGAAATGGATGGGTTTAGGTGGAAAGTAAAATATGTACCACCCACCCTCCACCCTGAACTTAGAAATTTGCTCCTCCTGAGCAAACTCTAAATCTGAGATGGAGGGGAAAATTCATGCCAGTTGGACCACCAGATGTAGTTGTGTTCCAATCATCACTCGCCCTCCATCTGAAAATCTAAAAAATGAAGACTAATCAAAACTTAAGATAGCATCTCGCGATGGAATTTTTATTCAGTGCAAAATTTTCTTAAAAGTAAAAACAAAATTAAGGAAATTTTCTAATTTAGAATTTAAAAATAAAAATGAAATTATTGATCGGGTTGCCGCCTGACAAGCGCTTTTGTTTTACGTCGATGGCTCGACTTGATTCCTTAAATTTTCTGGTGGATATGTTGGATTGGTGATATCCATCGTTGCTTCAGTGCCTATGTCAGTTGAGGTGAAATATCTCTACAATTGTTGATCATTGGCCACAAATTTGCCTGACTTTTCACTCCATAAAGAGAAAGCACCATGTGGGTACATGCTCTTGACAATGTAAGGTCCAGACCAGTGAGAACAGAGTTTCCCTAGGAATAACTTTAGTCTTGAGTTGAACAATAGAACTTGGTATCCCACTTGTATGTCCTTTCTTTTTAGATGACCATCGTGCCAAAGTTTGGTGTGTTTTTTCTAGATTCGTGCATTCTCATAAGATGTCATCTAGAGTTCTTCCAGCTCCTGAAGTTGCAGAATCCTGGCTTGGCCAACTTTCTTCATATCAAAATTCAGTTGTTTAATTGCCCACCATGCTTTGTGTTCCAGTTCTACAGGTAGGTGGCATGACATTCCATAGATCAATCAAAATGGTGTAGTTCTGAGAGGAGTCTTAAAAGTAGTTCGATAGGCCCACAAGGCGTCATTGATTTTTACTGACCAATCCTTTCGGTTGTGGCCTACCGTCTTTTACAGGATAGCCTTGAGTTGACGGTTAGAAACATCTACCCATCCACTTGTTTGGGGATGGTAGGGTGAGGCTACCTTGTGTGTTACACCATATTTCCTCAATAATGCTTCAAAACTTCTTTTTAGAAAATGAGAACCTCTGTCAGATATCATAGTGGGTGGAACTCCGAAATGGGGAAAAATAATATCTTTGAACATCTTGATAACTGGTCTAGAATCGCTAGTTACGGTTGGTATGGCCTCTACCCATTTTGAGACATAATCAACCATGACTAGGATGTAGGAAAATCCATGTGAAGATGGGAACGGACCCATGTAGTCCACACCCCAAATATCAAAAATCTCAACTTCTTGCCACAGTTTAAGAGACATCTCATCTCTTTTTGTAATGTTACTTGTTCTTTGAAATTTGTTGCATGATAGAACAAAGTTTTAGGAGTCTTTGGATATGGTTGGCCAAAATAAACCACATTGAAAAACTTTCAAAGCAGTTTTCTTAGAACTCATATGGCCTCCAACTGGGCCTGGGTGACATTGTTTTAAAATGAGTTGGGCTTCCTCCTCAGCAATACAATGTCTATAGAGACCATCAGTACAAAGCTTAAAGAGATACAACTCATCCCAATGATACTACTTTACCTCATGCATGAATTTCTTCAGTGCATTCCTGGTGCGTTCAGGGTGGATGACACCAGCGGCGAGGTAGTTCACATAGTCCGAGTACCAAGGGGTAGCTTCTGAGACTTTCATGAGTTGATCGTCTAGAAAAGAGTCATTGATTGGGATCTTTTCAGTGTCCATGGTGTGGATACAACTCAAGTGATCTTCCACAACATTCTCTGTACCTTTCTTATCTCTTATCTCGTAATCAAATTCTTGCAAGAGGATAATCCATCTGATTAACCTGGGATTTGCATCTTTCTTTTCTAGGAGGTAACGAATAGCGGCATGATAAGTGTAGATAATTACTTTAGAGTCAATGAGGTAGGTTCTAAACTTGTCAAAGGCATACATGACAGCAAGGAGTTCCTTCTTAGTAGTTGCATAGTTCCTCTAAGCTTCGTCAAGGGTCTTTGATGCATAGTAGATCACATAGTGTTTCTTTTCTATACCTTTCCCTAAAACAACACCCACAACATAATCACTGGCATCACACATAATTTCAAATGAGTGATCCCAATCAGGAGCTATGATGATGGGCGTTGTTATAAGAGCATGCTTTAGGTTGTTAAAACTCTTCACACATTCTTTGTCAAAATGGAAATTAGCGTCCTTTAGCAACAAATTCATCATCGACTTGGTTATCTTGGAGAAATCCTTTATAAACCGTCTGTAAAATCTGACATGACCAAGGAACGCACAAACCTCTCTTACATTTGTCAGAACAATGAGTTTGGAAATTACTTCAATTTTTGCTCTGTCCACTTTGATACCTCAGTTGTTGACTCTATGGCCAAGAACAATGCCTTCCTTTACCAGGAAGTGACACTTCTCCCAGTTCAACACAAGATGTGCTTCTTTACACCATTTAAGGACAAGGGAGAGGTGATTCAGGAATGAGTCGTATGAATCTCGATATACGGAAAAATCATCCATAAAAACTTCCATGATAGTTTCAGTGAGACCAGCAAATATAGCTGCCATGCAATGCTGGAAGGTTGCAGGTGCATTACAAAGCCCGAACGACATCCTTCTAAAGGCATATGTTCCAAATGGGAAAGTAAAGGTTGTTTTCTCTTGGTCATATGGATGTATAGGGATTTGATAGAATCCAGAGTAACCATCGAGATAGCTGAAATATTCTTGATGAGCCAACCACTCTAAGACTTGATCAAGGAAAGGCATCAAAAAATGATCCTTACGTGTCAACTTGTTCAACTTCGTGTAATCGATACAAATCCTGCACCCAATGATTGTTCAAGTGGGGATGAGTTCATCTTCTTCATTTCGTATCACAATAGTTCCACCTTTCTTCGGGACAACATGCATGGGACTTACCCATGGTGAGTCACATATCAAATAGATGATTCCAATAGTGAGAAATTTAATGACTTCACAACAGACTACTTCCTTCATATTTCGATTAAGCTTCCTTTAATGTTTGACAGTCGGCTTGTGGTCTACCATCATAGGGTTTTTGTGCATGCAAAGTGATTAACGAACCCCGGTGATATCACTCATCTTGTAGCCGATGGCTTTTCTTCTTTCCTTTAATTCTGCCAGGAGTTTATCTTCTTGTTCTGCCGTTAGATCAGAATTTATGATGACTGGGAAGACCTTGAGATCATCTAGAAAGACACACTTCAGTCTCGTGGGTAGGGGTTTCATTTCAAGGGATTTGATTTCTCGCACGGTTCTACAGTAACATTCACAACTTGAGTTTCTCGAATTTGGTTTCAAGATCTTCTCCAGTAGTGTCGAGGTGGAGAACATAATCCTTTATTTGTTCATCAATGGAGTCATCAACAGATGGGTTTGTTAGATCCACTTGTAACAGAATGTCTTGTTCATAATCCTCTTGCATAAGCAGTGACATTTTCTCTATGCAATCAATCAAATACACTTCTTCTTGCATGCTTGGTCTTCACATAATTTTGAAAACTTTGAACTCAAGGGTTTCTTTACCTGTCTGAGTAGTAAGGTTCCTGCTTCAACATCAATAAGAGCTCTTGCAGTGGCAAGGAATGGACGGCCAAAGATGAGAGGGTATTTGGCATCTTCCTTTATGTCCATAATGACAAAGTCACACGGAGCATATGAGTCTTTGCCTACCTTGATAGGTACATCCTCAATGATTCCCAAGGGGAGAGTCACAATGTTATTTTCAAGCTATATGGTCATGCTAGTTGGAAGAAGCTCAGCAAATCCTAGCCTTTTGCAAAGGCTAAGTGGCATGATGGAGTTTCTAGAACTAAGATCAGCCAATCCCTTCTTACAGGTGGAATCACTGATATGGCAAGAGATCCCAAAAGATCCTGGATCTTTCTACTTCTTTGGCATCTTGCTCTGGATAATGTCTGAAGTGGTTGTTGCTAACTTGATTGTCTCGTATTCTTTAGTTATATATTTCCTTGTCAGGAGTGACTTCAAATACTTCGTCTAGGCTGGTATCTCAGCCAGCACATCTAGAAAGGGTACATCAACATGAAGCTTTTTCATAGCTTCCTTGTATTTGTTGAAATGAGTATCGAGTTTCGTTTTCTTTAAACGAGCAGAGAAAGGGAGATGAGGCCTGTACATTGGCACATCTGGCTCTGGTGTTTCTTTAGCTTCTGTAACAATAGGTTTTTCAGAACTTGCCTTGTCTATTTTATCAGCAGTTACTGCCCCTTTTAGTTGAGATTCAGGTGTTGTAGTGTCTTGGACAACCACAGAGTCATCCTCATCTATAATAACCACATGCATCTTGACAGGAGGATCAGAATAGTCTTTTCCAGACCTGGTGGTGACAACCTTAGTTGTTTTGGGTGCTTAGGATTGTTTTCTAGTTGGCCAAAAAAGGCTCCAGTAGGTGGCTTCATTCTAGCTGAAAGTTAAGCTAGTTGAGATTCAATAGCCTTCTAATGAGCTTTCTGGTTAGCTATCATAGTCTTTTGCAACTGCAACACCTTCTCAATGGCTGTCAGCTTGTCATCCGAGGAGATGGAACTGGCTTGTTTCCCTTGTTGTTGATAAGGGACTTGATTGGGATTCTAGAACTGAGAATTGTTCTGATAATTGTTATAGATCCTGTTCAGGAAGTTACCTCTAAAGTTTCCTTGATTTATGAAGTTTCGTTGTTGGTTGTACTGGAATCTCGATGGAACTCGTAGTTGGTTGTTTGAACCAAGTTGCTGGGAGTTTTCCGCTCCTGAAGGATTTCCATACTGAAAACCAGGATGGTTCCTATTCTGATTCAGATTGTAATATCCTTGACCAGGGATGGTGTTGATAGCATTAAGATTTTCCATTTGACCATGATCTCCTTGGCCACAAACATTGCTCAGAACAACATCATAGAGAACATTACATGCTAATGTAGAATGATCAGTTCCTTTACATGTTTCACATAATAGTGAAGCTGACTTGATATGTTCTTGTTGTTGAGGGGGTGAGTGTCTTCTTTCATAGGCAGAGAGGGACAATTCGATATGGTATTGCTTGGCAACTAAGATTTTGAGGGTTTCAGTGACAGACTTATACTCAGGAATAGCTTCAGCCATAGCTACCTTCAATACTCCTTTACCTACAAATCTACCCCAATTAGCTTGATTTTCAGCTCCAAGGGTGACAACCTTCTATGCCTTGTCATAACTCTGACACATGAAGTTTCCTACAGAGGAGGAGTCTAAGAACTTCTTGATGTCGTCATCTACACCCCCATAGAAGATCTCAATGAGTTGATTCTTAGGAATGCCATAGTGTGGACACTTGCGTCGAAGCTCTTTGTATTTGTCCCATGCTTCAGCTAGGGATTCTCCAGGGATCTGAGTGAACATTGTTATTTGACCCCTAATTTCATAGGTGAGAGAAGGAGGGTAGAATTTCTGCAGGAAGACATTTTGAAGTTGTTCCCAGGTGGTGATGGGTTCACATTGTAAGGAATTGTACCAACCTATGGCTCTATCAGCAAGAGAATACTTAAAAAGACAAAGTCGGATGGTATCGTCGGATACTGCATTTTGTTTTGTCATAGCACATAGATCAATAAACCTCAGAAGAAGTTCCTAACTATCTTCTCCTTTCTTACCATGAAATTGGCTATTTTGAAGCAAGGTGATCCAATGTTCCCTTATCTCAAAATTTGGAGTGTTGATGGTAGGAGGTTGCACTGGATGATGAACGTCAACAACTTTAGGGATTGAGAACTCCCTAAGGTCCTTCTGCAGTTCTGCTGCTTGCGCTGCTGGTTGTGCTGCTTGGATTTCTTCTTGAACTGCAGCTCAGGCTTCTTGCATGAGCCTTTCTCTTTGTGCATTAAGGGATTGATCTACCCTTCGGGCTATTTCCTCCTCTTGACCCATTCTTGCTTGGTTCTCTCTGTTCTGATGACAAAAAGTTCTGTCTATCTCATGATCAAAGCTAGCAGAGAGTTCGAAACTATTCGAGTAGTGCATGCACTAGTCTTTGGGGGTACCTAGGATGGAAAGATATTTTGGAAGTAAGATTAATGGAGTAGAAAGGAATTCAAGTGAATGATCAATAGTATCAAAAGAAAAAGAAAAACCCTAAATTATCTTTAAAATAACTATATTTGACTAGCTTATTCTGGTGTCCCCAGAAACAACGTCATAATTTGATGTGGTCTATTATCACACTAACAAATTCACTTGGGGTTGAAATCCCAGAGTTTTTAACCAAAACCGTGTGCAATAATACCGCCCGTAAGAGGATGGGTCTTATCATAGTATAGTTAAGGATCGAATCCCAAGGGACAATGTTTTTAAGAATCGTTGCTAGTCTAGTCTAGCTCAAGTAAGACTAATATTTAGAACAAAGGTTGATTTGAGTTTAACTAAACTAATTGCATGAAAGTAAAGAGAAAAATTAAAGTTGAATCTATATTAATGATGAAGATCACTGGGGTGGTCCCAGGTTTCACCACCACTACACATGTAAACACATCTAATCACAAACATCCAGGCAAGATCTAACTATCCAAATAGAACTACTGCAAACCCTCCCTAGGAGATGTTTAGGTTCACATAAGCATCACCTTAGGCTTCACATGTGTCGTCACCATCCAGATCATGCACTTATGGTTCTGAAGATACAAATATCCAACTGAAGTTGTGGCCCTCCCAGAGGGATGTTTAGACACATAGAAGCATCACCATGGGCTTGATGGCTCGTCCCCTCATGGATCATTCACTTAAGACCTCAAGGAATCCCTTTCTATTTCTAGTCAGGGAGTCAATCACGTTAATCGACATCCTATCCTACATATTTAAGTTCTCACAACATAGGAAAGAATAAGATAAAAGCAAGCAGGTGATCAATCTACAAGCAAACATCAACAATTAACAACGAAATGAACAGTTATATACATTGCCATGGAATGTTAAAATGAAAAGACATGAAATCATGGGCAGTGGGGCTAGTCCCCACACCCCAGTGAAAAGGAACTACTTGCTCATGATGCGAGGAATAAAAAGAACATGAGAGAGGGAAGATTCCGTCATGCGCATGATGTAGAAGGTGGTTGCAACTCGGTGAAGATACGGTCTTCTATGCCACGTTGGAGTAGATCTGGATGAGGTGTGAGGGACACCAGACAGATTGAGCAATCTTTCTCTCTCCACCTTCCTTCTCATCTTATCCTCCTTTCTCATAGAAGGAGGATCAGGTTGTGGATGCATACGTGGAATGGATGACAGTTAGATGTGCAAGCCTGGCGCTCAACTTGGCTGTGGAGATTGTCCTCCACCAGGGGTCGAGTGTGGAGGCACGCATCCTGGTGGTGGAGTGGAGGATGTGGAGATACGTAGGCGGAGGATTTTCCCAGGGGTCGAGCACACTAGGTGCATCCTGGTGATGGAGTTGTTGTTGTAGATTGGAGGGAGCAGGGGTCGAGTGCGTAGTTGCACAACCTGGTGACAACTCAGATATGATGCCCCAAATGAGGACCCTTGTGGATCTATTTATAGGCATTGGTCAGGTCTTCAAATTTTTTGTGTGAGTCCTTTGCACGGTTTGGACTCATGGTATTTGCTTCACGATTTGGACTTTTTAATAACCCCTCACAGTTTTGAAACTGAGAGGCTCTTAATGGTTTTGAGATTTAGATGTTCTTTATGGTTTGGGGTCTTCACTGTTTGGGAAACTGTTAAACATCCTCACAGTCTTGAGACCATGAGGGTCTTCACGATCCTGGTCTCCAATCGGTCATGAGTACTCTAACCTTCAAGGTTTGGTTGTTCACTGTTTTAGTGTCTTCATGGTTTGGGTCTTAACGATCCTTGTGGTCTCTCCGTCCTCTCGGTCTCAAGGATCAATGTCCTCCAATTGGTCTTCATGCTCTCACAGTTTGGCAGTCAATCGGTCTTCGCAGTTTGAAACACAAATGCCACCCTAACGGTTTTGGAGACCGCTAGGGTTCTCAAAGTTCTAGGATCTTCACGATCCTTCATCTTGTGGTCTTCGAGGCTGCTTGCACTTTCGTGGTTTGAGGATGGGTGCCACCTCACAGTCTCAAGATCATGAGGGCTCCTTGCAGTGAGTGCGGAGGTCAACAGGGGACAGCGTTTCATGGTGGATGGAGGTCGCGAAGTAGATGCATTGACGTCGACAAGGATGTAGGGATGAGGCGCTGTGTGTTGCAGACCTAGCGGTCTTGGAAGTGCTAGGGCCTGCATGGTCTTGGCGATGGATGAGGGTGATCATGGAATTGGTGGAGGTGCTGTGGACACAGGCGGAGGAGGTGGAAGGTGAAGCACGATCTGTTGCGTTAGAGCTTGCAGGCGCCATCGGGTGTAGGTCAGAGATGACGACGACAAGGATGCTGATGATCATGAAGGTGGGAAGGAGGCATAGAGGAGGTGCAGGTGTGATAATAGATGGAGGAGGAAGGTGAGGAGCATGTGCTCTATGTGGTCTTAAGAAGGATCCCTTGTGGTTTGAGGACTACTAGGGTCCTAGCAGTTTGGAGACTGCTTGGTCAGAGAAGGCAGACTGTGAAGGCAGGGGTGGAGAGCAAGACTGTATGAATGAATGGCTAAGGCCAAGAGGCCCAAACCACAAAGCTAAGACCGCTAGGGTCTAGCTGTGATGGGAGTTTGTTGGCTTCCACCCATGAAGGAGGTCGAGGTGTAGGAGAAGGTGACCGAGAGTGTAGGTGAGGGTGGTGATGGTAGAAGGAGGATGTTGCTGAAGATGAAGGTGGATTAAGATGTGCTCGAGATAAACGGAGGAGGTGAAGGTGGTGATATAGGGTTTGACTCATTACGACCTGGATGATCTGCATAAAATTTATATAAACCTAGTTAATAATCTTGATAATTCAACCAATTAAGAAAAATTGCATATTGTAATGTTTAGGAGATGAAATCAAATGTATTTAGTCAAATTGGGCCCAAGATGGCGACTGGATATCATGATGAATATGGATTCATCAGTGACACATAAGGTCAAGCTGCTAAGAGCCTAGTCCATCCTTGGTATAGGTCACGACACTAGTGAAAGGAGGTGAGTACGCATACCCTACCATATAAGGTACAACTACAGTTGTCCTCCAATATCATCACATATATAATCACCCATTGGAGGAGCCACATGAAGGCACAGTCTGGCACAAGCCTCACCCACCTTTCTGGAGAAAACAATGAAGGGCCCCATCAAACCTTATTAGAAAACTGATTAATCATTTTTAGTTTATCCTTATCATGACTTATCAGCCATCCAGTCATGTAAATTCCGGTTATGTTGTGAAATAACATATCATTGTTGAGCCTTATTTTCATAGCGACAACCTTAAATGAACAGGATGGGGGCAATAAGTAAAAGAAAAATCTTCTTTCTATCGCTGAGCCATTGCCGCCACACAGCCGATATAAGTTTTAGTTGTACTGGAGCAACCATTACAAAGCATACAAAGGAATCTGGAAGTACGGGCAGATATAGAATCACATAGTCTACGGAAGTTATCAAGAAGATGGAGGTTCTCTAAATGTGCTGTCAAGACAAAGTTTGTAAAGATATGAGGTTGCTACATGGATAGTTCAGGTATACATCGAGGTATTTATCTAGATTGACATCACTGAGGGATACCTACAACTTGCCGTCACTCCCCACAGGTCAACCACTAAGGTGTTTATCTAGGATCTTTGATGAGTGGGAAGCCTTTGTTTGGTCTACATTCTAATGGTTCAGTCCTCGATCCTGTGAGATTAAAGTGATTTTGCTTGTATTCCTATGACCTATTCGTTCAATGTCAACTCAATACATTAAGACTAAACAATCCTTCACATCTTTGAGAAAATGGAAGTTTATGACACAGACTATATATATATATATATCAGTGTGTACACATTCAATTGTTCCTTGTCACTGCTTTCTACTATTAGTTAATATAATTTCACTTGCAATGCAGGTAACTCTTCTCTTTTAAGTGGAGAATTGTGCACACAACTTTTTTTAGAATTAAATATGTGTTGAATTCTGTTACTGCTATACTGGATTTCTACAAGTCAACATAGGAAGCACGATTGCTGGAGATAACATAGCTTGTAGCAGCACCTTAGCATGTGTGTGCCAGTTTCATCTTCTTGTAGCATTTAGGTGGTCGTAGTCCCCATTCAAATATTTATCGAGAATTGTTTCTAACTCTCCCTAAGTTTTTCTACTCCTTCTTGTGTATATATTTTTCTAATAATCGGAATCAACTAAAATATATCACTTTCAAGTTTAGAAAAAAAGTGATCCATGAAATATTGGTTGTTAAAGTAGAGATTTGGTGGGGAAAAATGTTATATAGCGGGATGGGTGATGTCAAAACAAATTTTCAAGTTAATTCTAGAGATCCAAGTTACATTCTTTTATACTAATGATATTGTTTTAAAGATTTCCCAATGAGTTGTAATGTAAACTATAGTGCACCTTCTATGTTACATCCATAAGCATGGAAGAGAATATTTTTCAATATCATATACTATTGATTGTCAAACTCCTACTTGGGCCTCACCCACTTAAGAAACCTGGCTCCACCACTGTAATCACCGAGACACGACCATAGCTATTCTCAAACTGAGGGCTTGGTATAACCGCAGTCATCCTCCCTAAACACTTGAATTCAGGATGACAAGCACCCCACATACTCATCAGTATGCACTCCAAGTTTCCCTTAGGAATACTTGTTTCACCATCTGGCAAGTTCTGACACTCAGATGGATCTATGGCACAGGGTACTACATGATTAGAGTTCCACTTGATTAGTTATGCCAATTGGGTGAATTAAGGCTGCATCAAACAAGTGGACATACAAACCCTAATTTACTTCTAACAAGCATATAAATATCACAACTTCAAAAGATATAAAATGTGTGGAACATAATTTCTCATCTCATCATCACATGGTACTATTCATTTTCCATTAATGAGGTTATACTAGTCATCATACTATCACAAGATATAAATCCTTTTCACAATATCATAGGGTATCCACCCTTATCAACACAATAGGATTACACCTCATTTAGGGGTGTAAACGGTGCGGGTACGGTGTGGATTTGGCCATACCCATACCCATACCCATCTAATTTAGTTGGTATGGTTCCAGATCTAGACCCACATAATACAAAACCTAGACCCTTACCATACCCGTACCCACAATAATAGTAGGTATGCGGTGCGAGTATGTGGGTAAGCGGTTCTATAAACAACATTATGTAAGAAAAATGACAATGCTCTATATATTTTAATACAATAAGATATTGTTATTATATAGTATATTAACATGCCATAGTTATATTAGATAATTTCATATTTTATACACTAACATTAATTGGGTTAATAGTTTACATATTTTTAGTCATCATCATAACGTTTACCTTATGTATAAAGTAATGTAAACTAGTAGATATTTTAATTTTAAGTTTACATATGATGTTCATTATTGTAACTAAAATAGTTAATTCTTAATTATATGACTAGTTTCAACCTTATTTTGGTTAGAGTAGGATATAATCTCAATAATTATATTAGTTAGACTAGTAAAGTATGATATATATAACATATTATATAAATAGTTACTTATGTATAGCGGGTACACAGGTCTAGCGGGTTTGGGTCTAAGCATATCCATAATTGAACTCGCTTATATGTGGGTCCAAGGGTATGTAGGTATAAAAAATTAGACCCGTGATAGGTTTTTTAAGGGTCCAGATTTGCGGGTCTGCGAGTCTACCCGTACCCATTTACAACCCTAACCTCATTCAGGGTTCAACCATTCCCAAAGGTCATCAAGACCATCATACTATTCTATGCAAGATCATCATTATCATTCCATGCCTTATAGCAAGGCTCAACAACATCACTTACATATAATACACCAGATTAGCACAATATTGCATTAATGAGCTAGGAGATATTCATAAACAACCATAGCAGGGTTATATTAACATTAAGAACATTCCTTTATTACATTAACATGCAAGGAATCTAGATATGATTAACCCTCATCATATTCATGATGCACATGTTTAGCATAAGAAAGTATCAACCATGTGGCTATGATAACCACCAATTAACATATTAAGGTTATGATCATGTTAAGGAGGTTATTCTACCATCATTCCATCATATAAGAATGTTAAAGATGAATACTCATATTTATCTATTTGCATTAGAGTTAGGTTCAACAAGACAAATTATATCAATGTTACTAATCAACACTCATACCCAAACCCTAACTCACGACATCCCCATTGGATCATGGATGCATAAGGTGAAGCATCACCATCACATTCCATACTATTCTCAAGTATGAACCCACACATAAATCAAGGTGTAACCATCAAGTTATAGCATACTAGGGCTTCAACAACAATAAGAGAGTACTCCATGATTGTATTAATCATTCAAGGACTATTCTTACCCAATTACCATCATTTAGTTATATTAAAGCTAGGTATAGCAAGCTATACCTCATTAGGGTTATATATCAACAAAATATGATTACCATCCCTTCTATTCATATAAGTGAATAGGTAAGACTACCTTATTAAGGATAACCCTCCATTTGTTCCATCATCATTCAACCCATATCACCATACCACAATGTCACCCAGAACCATTGGATGTTTAAAAGGTAAGACCATTAATTGTTTACATAAGTAAACACCTTGGATAAACCACCTATGAAGTCCTTGATTTGTGATCTAGAAAGAGTCACCATATAACCCTAGACGTCCCTTGATTAATAACACAAAAAGTTCCATTGAGAGTAGGGTAAAACCCATAATCGACTGTTCATTTAAAACAAGCCTTCCATTGTCAACAATTAAGATCCTTAAATTGATCATATAAAGGAAACCATCTAAATCACATCATTAGGACCAACATATTACATTATCCATCATTCCACTTTATTGGAGGAATAAATAGCAGATCTTGACCATTGGGTCAAGTTCATATATTAAAACTATCAATTATAGTATATGTCTGACCATTGCATCAAATGACCCAAGAAACCATTGGTCTAAGGCTTAATTGATGATACAACTACAATTCTTGACTCAACATAGCGTTTAGAGACCAGATCTACCATCATTAGTGACCATTAAATCACCGTAGGTTGTTAGATCAACACTATATTCATTAATCAACATCAAATATTAAGCTAATGTCGTCATTGATTGATAACATCAGTAGGGTACTTAATGGTTGATCATTAAACTTCTAATTGGTCCAAAACCTGACCTAAGGGGGTGGCCATACGTTATCACCATAATTTGACACCCTTGATCATGACCATCAGTTGTTATGAAGACAAAACCATAGGGTTGTTGCAATGGTACCATCATCGGGTCATGTTTTATAGAAGAAATGAACTTTAAACCCTAAAATTGACCATTGTTTGATAGGTGCTTAGCACCATAGGTTGTCAAAAAAACCTGATTCAAGTCACATTATACCTTAGGAATAACGTATACATGATCACAGGTTAATCTAGAACTGAAATCAGAATAGGGAACATTATAAAAATCGAAATCCAAGTCAAGCATAATTTTTTAGTGCATAAATCATCATTTTCAAGCAAGAGCATGAGCTAGTAAGCTTATGGTAAGCAATAAATGTGGAGAAAGTTATAAAACTTGTCTAAAATGAAAAGATGAAACACAAAATAGAAGAAACCTTGAGCAGGTAGGGTAGAAAATCCAAGAATAAGCTATTAATTCGTCCATCTAGCACCTTTCTTCATCAAATGAGCAAACCCTAAGCTTAAGGAGCAAGAAAGGTAGGGTTTTAGAGCTTTAGAGAAAATTCTACCATGGAAGAGAAAGGTTCCGACCTGGAGGAATGTCTAAGGAATGAGAAGAGAAAGAAAAACGAAGAATGAAGGAAGAAAACAACTTGCCTTGGTCGAATTCCCTAGAAGATGACCTTGGAAACCCTAGGTAGGGCTAGATGGAGCCCTAGGAGACCTTCTTCTCCAAAAAGGGGTTGTATTATACCTTAGAGCAGTTGGTTCCACATAAAAACAAAGTGGATTCGTTGATACAGGTTATAGGAAAGAGAAAGCAAGCATAGTTTTGTAGTTGGGCAAGGAAGATGTAAATATAGCCCATATATAAGGATACAAGCAAGCATGAGGTGTAAAAGTAGCTTCCCCATGTTTCTATGGCCTTAAACTATTAATAATATACAATAACACAAACATGTATATACCTCACCGTACTTATAGACCTTCTTAGCTTTCCTTTGTTGAATTTCCCAGATAATCACATAATTCATTAGTTGATAGCTACTAAAGGTAGCTCATCCGTTAAGGGGTAAACCCTAAAATACCCTTGGAGAAAACACCTTCAAACCAAGGTTTAAATAGGTGCTACATGGATCAACAAGATCAATAATGATGATATAATATCCAAGGAACATAATGAAAGTGATAAATTTCAAATAAAACCTCTCAATTGGGTAAATTGCAGAAAAGTCCAAAATGTACAGAAAATTGCATAACTTGCTCAAACAATGTCCAAATTGGACCAAATTTTAAACTTAAGATTTTATTATGATTTAAAAACATGTAAAAAGGTTATATTAGGGTTATAAGAATTCAATTATGGTAATTAATCTCATTCAACTCATTAAGCAAGTTTAAGGGCCTTACACAATCGATTTGTGAGTGTATGGAGTATGCTCTATCGGTTTGTGAGTATGTTGGGTTCTACAATATCTATTTGTGAAGTGTGTAGATATTTTTCATATCGGCCTTGATCTTAGAAGGAGACCTAGAGGACAAGATCTAGCCTACATCATATCACCATGCCTTGCATGTTGTTGCATGTGCCTCTTCTCTCATGGACAAGTGTCACCTAAGCTCCTAAGGTGATGACACCTCTCCTTTGATCTCTCTTCATTCCCTCAAGTATAGAACCCCCTTTTCCTTCACATAAGTAAACCCTTTCATCCATATTTTTTCCTCTCTTCTTGGTGGATGATCTTGGAATCCTAAGGATCTAGAGGAGGCCCCATGGAGCTTAGGAGGTCGAGTTCCTTGCTCATGGTGATTTCTTGTTCAACTTCCATCTTGGTGAGTTATGTTTCTTTGATGGCCATTCTCTTAAGCTCTCTTCTTCATCTTTTTCTTCTACTCTAGACCATGGATCCTACCTTGGATGTGGTTCTCTCTCCTTTTTACTTTCTTTTTGAGCTACCATAACCATGACATCTTCTTCTTCTTTCTTGAGGTGATGTTGAAATCAAAGTTGGGGCTCTTGATGGATCATCTTCAAGTTGAGGAATTTGTGCTTTGAAGCTTTGATCATGGAATCTTGAACTATTTATGGAGACCTTTTGGAGGTGGGTTATATAAATCTTAACCTCCTTTTTTGTTATCACTCTTTATATGCTTAAGTTACTATTAACCTCTACATGGTGTACTTATATGTTAGTAGATAGCGATTGTTTTGAGGACTGTTTTGATGAAGGAACTCTATTTAGGTTGCTGGACATATCTTTCCCTTTCCTACTTTGATAGTATATGGACTAGTGACTGAGTTTCCTAAGGTTGAAGATGACTAAGTTGACACTTAGATGGTGAATAGTCATCATGACTTGTAGGCAACAAACTAACACACAAGTAATAAGTCGTCATGACTTGGGAATACTTGGGTCGATAGGGTGGAAGGATGCTAAACTGTCACACCCTTGAGGGTTCCCAAACCGATATGAATGGCTAGGCCGACGTTCCTTGAGGAGGAGTTAACCCATCATGATTTAGAGGTGCTTAAATCTATGTGATTCCAACCAATAGGCTTTGATGTTTTTTACTCATCATGCCCTAGATGGGGCTAGGCTGATACACCTTTCTAGCCCATCATGACCATGAGGACCCCTTGTGTGAGCTGGTTTGCTAGAGTGCTGGTCATGACACCCATGATTGAGCAAATGGCTATCATGACCTAAAACCCTAGTGCTTCCCGTCACACTATGTGACGCCCGACACCCCTTCAAGAGTTGATGCCCGACACACCATGTGTTTCCCGTCACACCTTGGGGCAGTGATGCCTGATGCCCCCTTCAAGAGTTGATGTCTGACACACCTTCAAGAGGGGTTGATCGACATAATTTTAAGGATACAAACTGATACACACCTTGTGTGGATAATCTGAAACCTCAAGTGTAGCTAAAACAACACCCTTTATGTGTGGTGAACCCGACATGAGTTGACAAGATGCCCTAAACTGATACACCTCATGGTGGTCCAAGCTAATATACCACAAGAGGGTCTAAACCAATACCTTGGAATTATAGGGTGAAACTGAGATCACTTGATGAGGGTTGAAGGTTATGTTTCGATACTCAATAATGTACATACATGGGTAATGCATGATAGATGAGAGTGTTGTTTTGGATAATATATGAGTAATCTTATTTGCATCTCCTAAATCTAGTAGACCATAATACAATGTTGATATGAGTGGTCCATCTTTAACTAAAGAGCTTAACCCTAACTCTTCAACAATGAGGGAAGTAATGGATGTAGGATTCAATGATTGATTATCCATATGTTAATCTTAAATCAAGGAATATTATGACCAATGTGCTCAACCCAATGAAGGATTATAACCATGGAAAGTGTCATCTAAATTCCTTTTCATAATCTTAACTTGTGGAATAAGGTTAATGACACAACTATGTGAAGATATGTGTGATGATGATGGTAGGCCTTATTGAATTTAATGGTGACAACGTTTGGGTAGGAAATACATAAACAAGTCTAATGAATTTATAGGTGCCTTGTGTATAGTTTGAAGTGAAACCCTCTACTTATGTAACCCATGGTTCAACTCTCTATAGTATGATATGTGGCTAATGATTTGTAAGAATTAATAATGTATGGGTCACCTAATGTTGAAACGTCACATTGGTGTGATGGTTAATATGTTATTATAATGCATTATTGTATCCCACACATAACTTAATGAAGAAGATACACACATGTACTTAAGAGTGATACCTGGTACTAATAGTATGGTGAGTGTTTCAAATCTATCTAATGTTATTCAAACGTAATAAATTTCAGAAATATGGGTTTTGGTGTATTTAGGGTTTGGTGGTATAACCATGAAGTAAAACCCTAATCGACTCTATGTGAAGAGCATTGACCCTAATTCTAAAGTTTTGTCATGATATTTAATGAGTATGAATGAAAAGCATGATATTGTTCTTCCCCTTAAAATGTATGACTATAACCTAATGGATTAATTGGGTGTTATCACTTATGAGTGCCACAAAGATGGTTAAATAATGTTAAGCTTTGGTTATGAACCTTGATAAGGGAACACAACAAGTATGAATATGTGAATGTACATACTTGGTTACATTAACTAAATCTTAACCTTATACACTCCAGTTTATGGGAGGTAGTGCATGTCAGAGATTTAGATAGAATAATGCTTGAGAACATTATGTGGAATAAGCATGAAGCCTAATCCTAATTAGAAAAGTTTATGATGTGCTACTTGTCTTATGTAAAGGTGTTGGATGTGTTGAAACATATCCTCTATCTAATTTTATGATATGAATGTAATGTCTAATGGTTGTCATGGAAAGTACATGTGATGTGGCATGAGTAATGATTATATGTTCAATGAGTCCGAATGAGATATCCATGAATCACAAGTGTGATCTGATGGGTCTTAGGACCTGGTAAAGGCTTAGTGTCTGGTTCAGGTGACAACCTCTAAGTACTAGGATGAGGGATTGATATCCCATGATAATATGATGATGATCAAAGACTTGTGGCTGGAAGTGATATTGTAGCCTTATGGCTGGAAGTGATACAGTAGCCTTGTGGCTGGAAGTGATACAATGTTATTAGATGATGGGAATCAATTTAAACAAGTATATCTTTTGTTATAATACTATGCCCTTTCTTTTGAAGGATTTGTTTGTGGTTTATATGTTGTAACTTGATTGATGCTGAAAGACATTTTATTTAGTCTAATTAATCATGTGGAATCTAATCATATAGATTTCCATGCACCATAGATCCATTCGGTGTCAGTATTTGTTGGACGGTGAAACGAGAAACTCCTACATGAAACTTGGAGTGCATACTGTTGAGTTTGTTGGGATAGCTTGGTGCCCTAATCTCAAGTAATTGAGAGTGACTGTGGCTATGTGCAAGCCTCAGATAATGCCTCATGATGTGACATAGGATTGGCTATGGGACATACCCTGGAATAGAGTGTGGCTTCAGGCTGTAGCTCAATGATACATGGAACACGATTTGTTGCGGACCATATCGTAGAATAGAGTGTGACGATAGGTTGTATCTCCGTTTCACTAGCATCATAACCTGTACCAAGGGGGGCTAGGTTTGCATAGATGGACTATATGTCACTGGAAGTAGTTGACTTGTGATGTCACTACATGATCACTCATACTAACTGAGGAAGGTGAGGTTGTGGATTCTAGCTCTTCCACTAGACCTTGTATGGCACCGATTTCAAATTAGCAGTGGTCAGTTGGATTTGGGTGGTACGACTCAAATCCTTAGGGAATAATACATATTTAATCATCCATGTAGAGTACATGTATATGATCAAACGCAGAAACATTGGATGAAGCCTTGCCTTGCTTTTATACAGTTTAGTTTATAACAGTTATACATGGTCTTCATATCCCTTTTAAATTATTAATTGTTCTATTGCTCATTGGCAAGTGCATATATCTATTTTACTTAGTTCATCCATGAGATGTATGTCCTTTAATTAATTCTATTCAATCTACTCAGTATGCTAATCTATCTGCTTAGTTATCTGTGATAATAATAAAGTTAGAGGAAAGTTCTATCTCTTACTAGGACTGTATGTCTCACCCCGTTGGTTAAATAACTTTTTAGGTGGACGTGCATGCTGAGTTAAAGATCATGTGGCTGAGGATGATATGAGAATAAAACTACACCAAGTGGAACATGATATATGGATAGTGTCTAGTAATAGAATCCTATGTGTCACCCTATACACTCAGGTTCTTGGGGGTGTTCTCAATGTGTTTTGTAGATAGGATGATCGATATGTGATTTCTAGCATGTGTGCCTCTGGTAGTATGCATATATGTAATAGGTTGCTTGGAATATGATGATGTAGCCCCTTGATTATATGTTATGAAATGTAAGTGTTGGCTCTTTTGTAATAATTCTCAACTCATGGTGCTTGATGCAAATCAGTTTTAATTTCATGCGATTTTTGATAATCTGCTGTTTATGGTTGTTCGTGGTTTAAGTTTTGAGTAGTTCAATTTGTGCGACAATGGGTGTCACACAAATGGTAAGGATTAGATAATTTTCAATTTTTGATAGGACATTACTTAGTTAATTATTAGTTATTCGACAACCAACCATTTCTGAAATAATTTTTTCATTTTCAGTAGGACATTAGTAAGATATAATTTAATGTTAATATCAACTTCTTCCTTCATGAGTTTTCTCTATAGATTATAATTTTTCTCATTTCCCAGATGTCTGTAATGCATTACTAGCAATCTCAAATGGTCATAAGACTTTTAGTTTTCTCATGAATATGCCATGTATGAATTAGTCTTGACAATGCTAAAGTTTGTTTAACAATGCTCGATGCTTGTGTCTGATTTCAGTAGTTTTATTCCATTTGTTCAGTTGCAATTGATCTTTCTTAGAATTTTGGTATTGTGTGTCATGGTAGGTTCTACATGTTTGGTGTTTAGTTCTCTACATAGCCACTACTTACATGAGTCATTTCCGCTCTTCTCTTTGGAATGTTCCCATTTGTATTAGTTTTAACTACAAGAATATTGGTCTTCTTGAGCTAGGTAGGCATCTAAGTTCTAATTCCTTAGGTCATGGTGCCGACATTTTCTATTTAGGATGTTGTCTGCTATGACTAGGAAGACATCTCTCTCCCTTGCCCATATTCTCTGAAAATTCTCTGCCATGTTCTATTTGGTATGTTGTAATTATTATTTTCAATAGAACATTACTGAGATGTTCTTTCTATTTGGGATGCTATCTATTGTTGACATTTTCTATCTAGTACACTTTGACATTTTCGGTAGAACATTACTGTGTAAAATGCTGCAGCTGAATCAATATTGAATTTATTGTCATTTTGATGATATTTGTCTACTATATGCAGGGTGATGCTAATAGCCGTCCTTGTCATGCTCAATCAGTTTAGAAAGATCTTATTCAGGAGGATCTTTTCTCTTAATTTACAACAAGTTTGGATTGTAGTTTAAAAGGAGTTTGTTATGGACTTTTTTCTTAAATTGTATTTTGCACCAAGTTTGTTTCATAATAGTTGTAGACAATGATTGTATGTGATTCACTATAGTTTGGACCAAGTTCTTCCAGGACATTGTTCTTAAATTGTATCGTGGATCTTGTTCAGGACTAATGTTTGTATGTGAGTGAATGAATGAATTTTGTCTCTATTGAGAGCAAAAAATATGTGTTACATGTGATCATTTTTACCTGTAAAGGTTGTCATTTATCGGTGGTACCACAAAAATTGGTTTATGTTCTTCTAAAAGGAAACATGTAAGGTCTTATTTATAAATTTTGCACTTCTCAGCTACAACAGATGACAAATTTTGAGTTTGCAGAGGTCTTTTTATAAATTTGTGCCAAAGGTTCATTTGATTGCTAAAGAAAGCTAACTCACCTGAGCATCATCCTTAAATAATCCATTCAGCGGATGGACTCCCACATTATCCATGAATGTCCATTTGAATATCCACAATTACCCAGTCAAATGGAAGCAAGAACTGACCATTTACCACAAAAATTTTAGGGCAACATATGCATGTCTAGAATCCAGACCGCTCCCATTGCCATCCCTAGGCCTTGGCACTTTATCTCACCAAATTCCCACCTATGCCCCTTTTTGCGGGTATTTGAGCCCCCAATCACTTATGTTATTCACGTTATATGATTTCCCTTTCATTTCTAAATGTTTTGTTCTATGTTTCCCTCCTTTCATCTTATCTTCCACATCTAGCTACTAGCGCTGTCGAGTAAGAGTTTGTTGCTCACAATCTTTTTCCATAACAGTGACCTCAAAACAAGCTCACCAGTCATAGGAAATGGCATCCAACCTCATGGAAGAAGTTGGTGTGGCCTCCAACATGACTCGAGGTTGTTCTGGTGATCTTCATATCATAGGGATAGGCACGACTTGTCTAGGGTTGACGATGTGGTGAGCAGAGCTCACCCATCGGTGCCTGCAGCCGTAGAGCGGCTACAAGTGATGGGAACTTGTTGGCACATTGGGAGCAGATGCCAACTAGTCAGGTTGTATGGGCCTCTCCTATGTTGGCAATAAGGAATTGTCAACCCAACATCTCAAGAGCCCACTCTAACTCCCTTCCCAACCCTTAGATCAAACTTTAAGGGTCCATATCACCGAAACTAAGGTATGTTTTCCCAAAATCATATCTTGCAACTCCCTTAGCCAAATGCAACATATAATATATAATTTTTTATCAGAAAAATGTTTTCTATTCAATAAAGATACTTTAAAGATCTTGTTTTTCTCCTTTCTCCATTGGATTCCATGTAATTTTTATCTTAAGTCTCATGATGATAGTTAATGCTACAAAATATCCAACCTTGATCCTATATGTTCCTAGACTTAATGATATCCCTCAATCAATAAGTTCTACTTCAATTTTGACATGTTTGATGTTGTGGATCCTTTGTGTGTACACAAAAGAACATCTTGACCTCCTATGGCTACATTTGATCCAAAAATGGCTCTTTTATGTGCAACATGACATGGCTTGATCAAGTTTAGGACTTCAACTTAATTCGTCATCATGAAATCTTTTAATCTCAAAATCAGTAATATGTGTATTCTTTTGTGACATGATCTACTAAGATCTTATACCTATTTATATGATGCAACTCATATGATGTAAAAGATTCACTTTTGTACCCTAGTATGCCCTAAAGTGTGATGTTTAGCGACCAACTTTTTTCCTAGCGACCAAAAAAGTGTGATGTTTGAATAATTATATGCCCAAACCCTTAAATCCTATGCAACTGTTAATCCTAAAATACTCAACCTCTATGATGAATTTCAAATCAGACTCCTTAGTGTTTTGTGACTCGATTTTCCATGTTATACACTTTTGTGCCCTATTGACTACAAATGATAACATCTAGTGTGATCTAAATCCATATGTAGATTATTAGACTCTATTTTGCAAGTATGACGATCTAATGTTATCCAAGATATGACTTCAAGTCAGTATAATTGGTGTACAATATCTCTAAAAATCCTAACTCAATGTGCATATGCTTCTATGATTTGGAAATATGACCCATGTGCATGAATGGATCTTATATGACTAATTATGATCTTGCATGTGGAAACCCACCACTCTAGTTATAATTACTCAAAAGTCAAACATGATTAATCTCCAAATAATCAAGTTACTAAAAATGTGCATAGTTAAAGCCAAATAAAACTTCTCAAATATGTCTAATAACATTTATGTAGAAGTCCAACATTATACATAAAAGCACATACCATACTGGGTATTTTTACAACTTTCCCGTAGCCTTAGCCACATCCTATATACAAAAGATATAGTCCAGATATTCACATCATATACAAAATCAACATACTGCCAAAAACTCAATATATGATCTACAAACCCTCCCTCCCAGACCAGAGAGTACATAGATGACTCTAGGACATGCTAAACAACTAGCCAACCTTCTCCCTTTATTGATCTTCAAGTTTCTCCTCCTCTCTTCCATGAGTCTCGTGATGCTGTTGATGATCACCTAAAAAGATGTGGTGACCCATGAGGTGAGACCCATTTCCTAGCGAGAGATACAACTCTTAACAATGTTTGTTTCTTACATAAGATAATATAATTAAATAGATATAGAAGATAATATTACAGAATTGAAAAATTAATCAAGAAACAAACAAAGCTAACGCCATACATATTGTTGATTTCTCTACCAAATTATACATCCTCTGAATATTAAAATAAATAAGGCAAGGGTTATCATCCAATGTGAATTGTGGAATAATCATAATAGATATGTTGTGTGGCTGAATGACATATTTTACTAAGTCCTGAGTAGTTCAAGGCATACCACTCAAACATAAAACTGACCATTGGGAAGTCACAATCATATCCAAACAAGATCTAGAAGAGCTATAATCCTAATATCTCTTCCCCTCGGTCAGTATGAGTGGGCCGCAATGACATATCAATCAAACTGCAATCGGCCTAGTCTGCCATGGGTACATAGGCCATGACACTAGAAACTAGGGTATTTAACCCAAATACCCAATGTATGATAACATTTGTCCTCAAGAAGATCAAATATATAAATATATTCATCTGAGACACGGTCTCAAATGATATAAAAAAACCTTGGGATCAGGATGATAAGGATATACCCTCCCTACACCCGCATATACTCAATAATATAAGACTATGAGTTTCTCTTCTGGAATATTTATTTTACTATCCAGTAAGTTATGACATTGGACTAATTATACAACATAGAGCAATACATTATTAGGGTTTCACTTGATTTATTAGGCCAATTTTAGTGTTTTGAAAACCCATCAATCAAGTTTCATACAAAAAAATATATTGTTGCTATAAAAAACATTGGTATATAAAACTATAGAAGAAATAAAATGTATGACAAATATTCCTTTTCACAACAAGATAATATACAAGCCCATTGTCATCCTTGAAAAATACCAACTTCTATTAGGGTTCAAGACACTACACATATGCCATTCAGGTCATACATCATTACTTCCTATAGAAACATCATTATCATTCATCACTCTACGAAGGGTTCAACATGTCACCAACAAACTTATTACCTTTAGACCTAGTATAAGGGTTCATAATCACAAGAGCTATGATATTTCAAAAAGTAACATAGAAAAGTTACCTTTAGCATAATGAGCGTATCCTTTCATCATTTTAACATCAAAAGAAGATACAAGTTTTAAACTACCATAAGTTCACCATTACAAGAAAGATTAACCAATGTGGATTGGATTGGTATCACAAATCAACATACATAGATAAGTTCATGAGCACATCTAGGAAAACACTTAACCAAACTATAATTTCTTTTACATACTTAGATGAACCAACATCATTTACATACTTAGGTAAATCATCATTTCATTTAGGGACTTAGCCAAAAACATCAATCCTTATACCTAGCATACCCATCGGTTCATTGTTGTACTTAACCAAAAAACCAAGACCATCAGATCTTTACTGGACTTAGCCAAAAGAAAAACCATCAAAATATTAATGTAATTAACCAAAAGTAAAACCATTGGATCATGTATTAGTTAAATCATTTCATTCACCAAGTAAACCCATCGGTTTCTATACTCATTTAAACCATCATTTCATTAACCAAGAGAAATCATCAATCATACACTAACTAAAAGCCATCAGTTTAGAGACCAAGTAGAGTCATTTATTCTAACACTAAGCAACACAATCGTTTCCTATACTTACAAAACCATTGTTCCAAGAATAAAGCATGAGTTGTAGACTAAGTATAACCATGGGTTTCAACACTAAATAAAAACACTTGATTTCTACACTAAGTGGAAACCAATTTTTTACACTAACTGAAAACCAATGTTTCATACCATCAAAACCAAAGTAATCCATGTTATATTATAAGGAATGTTCATATGATCCAAGGATAGTTTAACATCACACATAGATCATACATGTATTTAAAGTAGTGCCTCTATTTCCATTATACCAAGTTTTTAGGGTAATATATATATTGAACAAGTTAAAAATAGGCAACAAATAGGTTGAAGGTTATATAACTCACCTCAGGGATGAAGATGAACGGCCAAACAACTAGGTGTCTCAAGGAGGAAGGTGAAAACCTTAGATTTCACTCCCAAATCTTCATGATATCTCCCCTTCTCAAGAATAAGGTGAATGTAGGACAAAAAGAGAGAAGAAAAGGGATTCCTCAAACACATACATGAGATCTACCAAGAATGATAGGGTTCTTCCCATGTATGAAGAGGGAAGAATTGAAATATAAAGGAAACTAGATTACAGAAGAATATCTTACATGATTATTGCAAGAAACTAGGTTAGAAGGATCTCAACAAACCTAGAGAAGCTTGATCCAAACCCTAGAGAAACATGCATCCATGATAATCACACATATATCATACATGCATTTAAAGTAGTGCCTCTCTTCCCATTATACCCATTTTTTTAGGGTAAGATCTATATAGAACAAGTTAAAAGCAAGAAAGAAATAGGTTGAAAGTTATATAACTCGCCTCAAGGATAAAGATGAACGCCCAAATAGTAAGGTGTCTCAAGGAGGAAGATGAAAACCCTTGATTGCACTCCCAAAGCTTCAAGATAGCTCCCCTGCTCAAGAACAAGGTGAATCTAGGGAAAAAAGAGAGAAGAAAAGGAATTCCTCAACCACATGCATGAGATGTACCCAGAATGCTAAGGTTATAACCATGTATGAAGAGGGAAGATTGGAAATATAAAGGGAAATAGATTTGAGAAGAAGATCTTACATGATTATGGCAAGAAACTAGGTTACAAGGATCTCAACAACCCTAGAGAAGCTTTATCCAAACCCTAGAGAAACATGCATCCATGATCCTCCTAATATTCTCCTTCCAAGAGCTCCTTCTTAATAAAACTCTGGTCTTTGGTCTATATATTAGTAAGAAGAAGATAAGGATACAAAGGGTTTGTTTGGGAGAGAGGTGAAAGGTATATATATCCAAGATTAGAGAGAAAGGTGGTCAAAAGGTTGAAAAACTATATTTCCATGTGTCAAAACCTAAATCCATATTTTCCATGCATATTAGAATATCCATTGGATCTTTTACCAAGGTCATATAGAGGGTTCATGCCTTAGTGAAATCATCAAGATGTATCATCAAAAATCCCAGTGGATCATCCATATCATACTTAGCCAATTTGCAACTATGATCTTCCATCACATTGCATGCCTCAACTGGGATATCCATCGGCTTAAGGACCTTAAGGAAAGACATTATCCTCTTCTATAAGGAGGAACCATCATAACCTTCACCTACTAGATGATACCATCCGATCCCTAACATACAGAGAAAAAAACACCGATCTCCACACTTAGGTGAGAAACCCTGATTCTCAACCCTAGAGGGAAAGATCAAACAATCTGATGGTGCATCCAAAGGAGAAAATATTAAAAAAAATGTTGTGAAAACTTATGAAGCACAACTTACATGTGTTAAATTACAAATAAAACCCTACATATGGGAAAATTGCATAAAGGCCCATGGAAGCACATAAATTGCAAGACTTAAGTAGACAAAGTCAAAACTGCACCAAACTTGAAACTTAGCTTTGTCACAATGCTTGCAACTATTTCTTCTACTCCTTCATCTCAACCCATGCCATCCTGTAAGGTGTCTGAGCCAAAGTTGTATTTGAGGAACTAGATTGATCTCAAAATCAATCCCCTAGGGGGTGGAATACTAGGAAACTATTATGGAAAAACGTCCTTAAACTCATGTACCATGGGTACATCATGGGTACTAGGACTCTCACCTTGGTATCCAAAACATGTGCTAAGAAATGCTCACACCCTTGTCTCATCAATTTCTCTACTATCACATTCGATACAAGACAAGTAGGAAAGTTCTTCCTATATCCTTGGAAAGTCTAGGAGGCATCCCCATCACATAAAGTCATAACCTTGGAACTATAGTCCAAGAAAACCCTATATTTATTTAAGGTATTATTCCCTAGGATCATATCATGTAACATCCCAAAATTTTGAGAATAATTTAAAACCTTAGAATGTAGTTTTTCTTAAAATAGAAATAGTTGAAGGACTTAATGAAATAAATACCATGAAATGAAATTTTGTAAAACATAATGAAGTGAGAAATTAAAATGAGACTTAAAATAGACTTTTTCCTTTATACGTGCATTATGAGTTACAATTAACCCAAAGATATAAATGTTGGTTTTCCTTTTATCTCCCCTATACTTGGAAATGTTTAAAAGAGATGAAAGAGAAAGAGCAAGAGGAATGCAATTTGAAATCAAGAATATGATGACTTGAATAAGAAGTATTATTCTCTTTTGATAGCTTTAAGGATAACATAAATCATTAATATATTTGTTTCTCTTTCTTTCTCATTTTATTTGCAAAAAGAATAACAAACAATCCTTATGCATGAATTTTGAAAATATGGGATGAGTTACTGCCCTAGACCATAATAAATGACTTTCGTTCTCTTCTTGATCATTAATAGTTAAAGAAATAAAGGAATTTGCAAATGTAATGAAGAACTGATGATTAAATAAGAATTATGTGGAAATTTCTAGAAAAGATGTATTGAGAGTAACCAATGGGCATAACTAGATCCTAAATTACACGCAAAGGAAAGAATACACCTAAATAGGATTGCTTATCAAGTTTTCCTCTTATTTAGTTATTTCTCAAAGTTTTTCCCAATCTCAAGCCCTCGTCAGCCAACTCTCCATGGTCCCGACTTGTATAAAGGGGTAGAGACCCCCCATATGAGAGTGCTTTGGGCTCCACGGGAGTATGCAAAGCTTTTACTTCACTCCCCTATCTCCAATTTCTCTTCTAGCCTCTTCCTTCCATCCCGTCATATCTATGTACCCTACCAACAACCCCCTCCCCCTGTCACTCTCCTTACTCTGACAGTCTTCAAAAGCAATTGATCCCACCAACGATTCTGACGAGGTTAGTCAAAGGTGGGGGCACACTCTCTTGCTGCCTAGGAGCATCAGATCTCGAAGTCAACCACTGAGGTTGACCATTCCTAGAAGCTACTCATGAAGGAGGAAAAAAGCCAAGGTAGAAGATAAGCCAAGACAAAATTACTTCCCTATCCTCGACCTCTCTATTGTAAGGTAAGGGGCAATTTAGTACTTTTGCTCTATTTTTTGTACTTAAACCTAGGCGGGCCTAGATGCCAATGAGGCATGAGATTATAGGCTTGGATGCTGCCAACATGGCTGCCTAGTTGGTAATCTCTAATTGGCCAGTTAAGTTAAGACTTGAAATGATTATAATAAATAATTGATATGTCAGATGTAGACAAGTAATATATGATAATTACTCAAAAATTTTTGAGGAGTTTAAGAAATTAGTTTTGATAGGGTTTCCATCCTAACTCTAGTAGTATATAAAGATGTTATCTTTAATGTGATTTCATATGTAAAAACCCTAACTTCACAAGGCTAATGAAATCAATGATCATAACTTGTTTAATTGGACTCAATATGTAAACTCTAACCTTTTTGGATAAAAGTATCATCTTGGATCTAATTCAAGATTAAAAATCCATATGTTACCAAAATTAGGGTTTAGATAGTATTTAAAATGGTAATTTATATAAAGTATATTGACTACATGACATTAGGGTTTATACAAATCTCAAGAGGTCTGGGATTTGACTCAACATCAGAGAGACCAACTTAGATCTACTTTGGTCCAGGTAAGCGGGTCATGCCACTATACATATGTCCATTGATTGAATTGAATGATATGTATGGCTTATGAATTATGACTTCAATTTCAAGTTCAATGCTTTAATCATGACCATCGTATAAATTACTTGATGTTTTCTATATCTTATGTCTTATGGTTATCATGTTCATTAAGATTAGAGATTATGATTAATGATTAATGGATTTAAAGTTCAAGTTTTAAGGGGGAGAAATTCCATCATGGTAAAAATTGTAGTTTAAGATTAAGTTCATGTTTGTGACAATGTTAATGTTAAGATAAATGGAATAGAATCAATTTTATATTCTTCTAAAACCATGGACCTCAAGAGGTCATTATGGACATTCATGCCAATTATGGGATTTTATAGCAAAATCATGGGAATTTGTGCCGTTCTGGGCTATCCTAACATTATGGGCTTTCCTAGCAATCATGTACTCTTAAGTGGGCGTTATAGAGAGATGTATATATTTACTACTCAATTCTTCATGTTATAAGAATCATGTAATCAAGAATTCTTAAGTTTAATTCATGTCAAGATGTTCTTTAAAGTCAAATAAATATGCTTATTTTTCAAGTTCTTATAAAATGTATAGTGTCGCATATTGATGTGTGTCTTTGTTTTTGCATGGTTGTGGGATGAGATGTCCCTAGATCAAGGAGCAAAGGTATTTGAAGTGACTGCTTCAAAATTGAAGATCCCAAGACTTAGCTTTGTGGGGTTCCATCTACACCTTAGAAGATCTTGTATCAGGTTTTCAAAGAAGATTTTTGCCCTAGCTTTGACTTACCTTTTATGTATTAAATTTTAGTTCAATAATGAGATAGTTGATGCTACTAGTTTTTTCCTTCAAGGAAAAATTGATGAATCTGTATTTTGAGTTAATGAAGGGTGTTTCATTTATATTATTGTTATGCTTAAAATCTTTTGTAATGTTCCTCCAAGACAAGTGACCCATGCTATGGACAACATATTGTTTGCTTTCGTTGTCATGTATGTACTTGGAAGGGCGTTACAATATGGCATCAGAGTAATGACTAGATGGAAACTAAGATAAAGATTCACATGTTCTAAGCCCTAGGTATAGAAGACTAAGTTAAATATATGAGAAACCAAATTAGAGGTCTATATATGAGATAAGGTTTAACTAAGGATGAGGGTTATGTGCATAGAATTTTTGGACTTTTATGTTAACTCTAGAGTTGTATAGAGCATTCTCTCTCCTTTTCCCATGTGTTTGTGGTACGGGACACAGACTCATGGGTTTTTGTGGAGAGAATGTTATATGCATAATCATACTTGTCTCGACCTTTCAAGTGCATGTGGTTTGTGACATGTGCATGAGGGAGGTACTAATATAAGTATGATAAGATAAGTCAACTATGAATATATGACTGATCGACATGTATCCAAAGGCAACAAAGAAAATAAGAGTTGGCTTTAAAATTTTGAGACATATAGTCACCTAAACCTAATCAAATAGATTGTAAAGATATATGCATACAAAGGATGGCTAATTTAACATGGATAAGTTATATCTAGGGTAGAACCATATTCCCTAGAGATGAGGTATAAAGGTCATTTTGCACGTTAAGGATGATTAGATAGATTCATCCGTGGTGGACATGTATGTTGGTTTTAATAATGAGGCTAGGAATAATGTTTTCCATGAGAAGGTCACAACTTCAGAATGTAAGTGAAACCTTTAAGATAATATTAGAGAGTTAGTATTCATAAAATAAGTAAAACCCTAAGGTGGGTAGTAAGTGTAAATTTTGAGGATGAAATTTATTTTAGGTGGGTACAATTGTAACATCCCAATTTTTTTAGAATAATTTAAAACCTTAGAAAGTAGTTTTTCTTAAAATAAAAATAGTTAGGGGTCTTAATGCAAAAATATCATGAAATGAAATTTTTTAAAACATAATGAAGTGGGAAATGAATTTGATACTCAAAATAAACTTTTTCCTCCATATGTGCATAATGTGTTACAATTAACCCAAAGATATAAATGTTGGTTTTTCTTTTATTTCCCCTATTCATGGAAATGTTTAAAAGAGATGAAATAGAAAGAGTAAGAGGCATCAAATTCAAAATTTAGAATATGATGACTTGAATAAGAAGTATTCTTTTCTTTTGATAGCTTTTAAGATAAGAAAAATCATTAATATCTTTGTTTATCTTTCCTCCTCTTTGTATTTACAAAAAGAATAATAAATGGTCCTTATGCACAAATTTCAAAAATATGGGATGAGTTACTACCCTGGACCATAGTAAATGACTTCATTTCTCTTCTTGATCATTATTAATTAAATAAATAAATGAATTTGCAAAAGTAATTAAGAACTTATAATTAAATAAGAATTATGTGGAAATTTCTAGAAAAGATATATTGAGAGTAGCCTATGGGAATAATTTGATCCTAAATTATACCTGAATGAAAGAATACACCTACATAGGATTGCTTATCAAGTTTGGATGGAGAAAGAATTATTATATGCCTTAAATGAATCAAATAAGTCATTTACTTATGGGGCAATGATAGGATATCTCACTTTCATACTTTGGCCCAAAATCTTTCCCACACAAAGATTTAATAAATAGAAACCTTCCTTTAAATTTTGAGATTAATTAGGTAAAAGGAGAGAGAGATATGGAATTTAGAATTTTTCCTAAAGTGTTGATTTAGAAAGGAATGTATTAAATGTCACGATTTCTAATTAAATTAGAAATCTTGGGCCCGACTTGTGTGCATGTTACACATTCATCCCGACCATTGGATTAAAGATATGATGGTCAAGAGTTTGTCTCCCACCTTTGGTCAAGTTAGGAAACTCGCACATCACGGTCAGGAGTTTTTCTCCCACCTTCGGTCATGTTAGGAAACACACATAGTATCTTCTCATCTCCCTAATTGAATCTCTCTTTCTAACATCCATGCCACCCCTTTTAAGCATTCCCATTAGTTTCAAGATAGTAATCAAAATTGAATGAGCCAAAGTTTCCTCCTATTTAGTGATTTCTCAAAGTTTTCCTCAATTATAGGCCTTCGTCGGCCAAGTCTTCATGGTCTCGACCTGTATAAATGGGTAGAGACCCACCTTACGAGAGTGATTTGGGTTCCACCAAAGTCTATGAAGATTTATGTCACACCCCTATCTCCAATTTCTCTTGTAGCCTCTTCCTTCCATCCCGCCATCTCTCTATACCCTGCCAACACCCTCCCCCAATCGCTCTCCTTACTCTGGTAGTCTTCAAAAGCAATTGACCCCACCAACAATTTTGGTGGGGTTAGTCGAAGGTGGGGGCATGCTCTCTTGCTTCCAAGGAGCATCAGAGCTAAGTGTCAACCAATGAGATTGATTGAGCCTAGCTGCTGCTCATGAAGAAGAAAATGTGCCAAGGTAGAAGATAAGCCAAGACGAAATTACTTCCCTATCCTCAACCTCTCTATTGTAAGGTAAGGGGCAATTTAGTACTTTTTCACTATTTTTTTTGCTTCAACCCAGGCGGGCATGGGTGCCAACAAGGCATGAGATGATAGGCTCAAACCCTACCGACTTATCTTCCTAGTTGGTAAGCTCTGATTGGCCAGTTAAGTTAAAACTTATAATAATTATAATAAATAATTGGTATGTTGGATGTAGACAAGTAATATATGATAATTACTCAAAAAAATTTGAGGAGTTCAATAAAATTAGTTTCATAGCCTGATGTTCATCCTAACTCCAACAGTATATAAAGATGTTATCTTTAATTTGATTTCATATGTGAAAACCCTAACTTCATAAGGCTAATGAAATCGATGACTGTAACTTGTTTAATTGGACTCAATATGTAAACTCTAACATTTTTGGATAAAAATATCATCTTGGATCTAATTCAAGATAAAAAAATCCATATATTACCAAAATTAGGGTTTATATAGTATTTAAGATGGCAATTGATATAAAGTATATTGACTACATGACATTAGGGTTATACAAATCTCAGGAGGTCTTGGATTTGACTCAAGATCAGAGAGACCAACTTAGATCTACTTTGCTCCAGGTAAGTGGGTCATGCCACTATACATATGTACATTGATTGAATTGAATGATATGTATGTCTTATGAATTATGATTTCAATTTCAATTTCAATGCTTTAATCATGACCATCAAATAAATTGTTTGATGTTTGCTATATCTTATGTATTATGGTTATCATGTTCATTAAGATTAGAGATTATGATTAATGATTTATGATTAATGGATTTAAAGTTCAAGTTTCAAGAGGGATAAATCCCATCAAGGTAAAGATTATTCAAGATTAAGTTCATGTTTATGGCAATGTTAATGTTAAGACAAATGGAATTGAATCAATTTTATATGCTTCTTGAATCATGGACCTCAATAGGTTGTTATGCACATTCATGCCAATCATGGGATTTTATAGCCAAATCATGGGCATTCGTGCCATTATGGGATTTCCTATCATTATGGGTTTTCCTAGAAATCATGTACTCTTAAGTGGGTGTTATAGAGAGATGCATATATTTACTACTCAATTATTCATGTTTTAAGAATCATCTAATCGATAATGCTTAAGTTTAATTCATGTCAACATTTTCTTTCATGTCAAGTAAATATTCTTATTTTTCATGTTCTTGTAAAATGTTTAGTGTCGCTTCCTGATGTGTGTCTTTGTTTTTGCATGGTCGTGGGAGGAGATGTCCCTAGATCAAGGAGAAAAGGTATTTGAAGTGAGTGCTTCAAAATAGAATATCTCAGGACTTAGCTTTGTGGGGGTACCACTACACCTTAGAAGATCAAGTATCAAGTTTTCAAAGAAGATTAGTGCCCTAGCTTTGGCTTACCTTACATGTATTAGATATTAGTTCAAGAATGAGATAGTTGATGTTACTAGTTTTATCCTCTAAGGAACAATGTATGGATCTATACTTTGAGTTATTGAAGGGTGTTTCATTTATCTTATTGATATGCTTAGCATGTTTTTTAATGTTCCTCCAAGACAAGTGACCCATGTTATGGACAACATAGGGTTTGCTTCGGTTGTCATGTATGTACTTAGAGGGATGTTACACATCAAATCCATGCATGCCAAGTGGTATGAGTTATACTTGAATGTTGCATCCCCAAAAAAAAACACAAGTTGGACACACCTCCCTCAATAGAGAGGAACCAACTAAAGGGGTTTCAAGAAAGAGGCTATCAGATCTACTACAAATAGACATATTACAACTAATTATCACCTTTTTGGTAATAAATGAGTATGTCACACCATGGTCAACCAAAATATATACAAAAGAAGAATCATATATGTAACGACCCACACTTTTGAGTGTCTAAAAGACCTTAAATTCGTGAATAATCACTCATAAATTCTGGGATCAGATTCATGAAATAATACAGAATAGTAAAAAATTTCCATTAATGATCAAATATTTACATAAAAATCTCCTATAATGAGTTACATAACTTTTAAATAGAATTAATTTTTACATGTGTGAAGATAAACCATAAGACTAAACCTTGATGATTAAAATATAGTGTTTTTAACATCTCTATCTGTACCCTCATGTCCACGAATCAAGTATATCTGATACCAAAAATGTTGACAAACAAATACACGGTCAGTATATTGCTATACTGGTACGTGGGTTCAAACAATAATCACAAGTACCCATATAAGCAAACATCTTTATCTTTCATATAAGAACATAAACTTATTTCATATTCTAACCCATATCTGGTCTACTACCTTAGGTGTAATTACTGACCCTCTGGAGCTCGTGTGCATTACCCTTAAGACTAGTCTAACCCAGGGTTTGGAATATAGTTATTTACTTTACATGATAATCATACAAACTTTATAATTTGCAAGAAATAAATAAAAAAGCAAGTAGTTTATTTGTCATTCAATCTCATCGAGAAACATTGGCAATCTCAAAATTTGATACATGTATTCATAAGTGTAACCACGTACCTTTGCCATGCAGATTATTTGATTATACTTTAAGCATAATCCAATCAAGCGAGAAAATCAAGAAATCATCATACAATCAACATTATGTAAATCCTAAAGTGTCAGCAATCATATTATTCACATTGATTAGATTAAACCCTACTCTATCCTATTTTAGGGTTTTAGGGTTTTGTTAAGGAATAAGGGTACAAACCCTAATTCTATCACATAATTCTTTTTTAGAGTTATTACTCCAAATTAGACATCATGTGTAACCCTAATCAATATATTTAACACTAAGAACCAATTTATGTTCACTAACTATATCTTAGTGTCAAAACCCTAATTTTCATAAGCATTCTTATACACATTAAGTATCCTAATTATCATTATTAGCATCATGATTATCTGAAATTCCCATTATGTTCATCAATGTCAAATAACATCGAAAAATTATTCAGATTTACTGATTTAAGTATCATGATAACCAAAACTAGGATTTTTATGCTTAAATCGCTACTTAAACCATATATTACCCTACTTTTAGAACAAAGGCATCAAGGATATTTTATTTGTATTCCCCTCATTTTTTGATCAAAATGGCATATAGTATCATTATCTTTCAAGTTGCCAATAATTTACTGGAATTATTATAAGATACTTACCTTTGAGCCATTAAGGTTCTACCACGTTAGTGGATACATGCTTTTATTTTACTTATTTACTAGGCTAGCTCGGATTAGAGGAAAAGACCTAGTCAGCCCCATGTCTTAAAGGTGCGGGCAGGGGCAAAGGGTTCATTTGAGTCCGTTCCTTCCCTTTCCTCATGATCGCATGAGGCCTCCGTATGCTGACGGGCATGGAAACATAACGAGGCCGCGAGCATCACTCTCATGTCCCCCCTCCTCCACCTCGGCTCATGCCAACACCAACATAGGGAACCACACTACATGGGGCCAATGAGATGAACCCTGATGCCAGGCCACACTGGCTGATTTTCCCACCTTCCTCACTCACCCTGTCCTCATTTTCCCCTACTGCCGTGAGGCATGGCCTCCGTCCGAGGTTTGTACCCTTATGCATGGCACTACTAAGAGCGCTTGCTTCCCTCTGCCTCATGCTTCCTCCACTCTACCTCTGAAGTCGGAGCTTCTTATTCTATGCGAGTCTTGTGAATGACCCCCCCTCTTATCTCACGATCGCCTATGTGAGACCAAGTGTCCGCTGTGCACACTATGTCAGGATCAGACCACTAGTAGAAATCCCAGGTCGGGCCTCCTTTCTATACCTCTCTACTGCGAACAACTAGGGTAGCCGTAAAGCACCTACCTCCCTCACCACGGCTGTTTGTGGAGACCTGAACCTCTTCACCATCCTCGGTCTGCCAATGGCACTCACATATCTGGCTCCTTGCTTGGTCTGACCACATCAGAGGTTGGGGAAGGACTCTGACTAACCCACAAGGGGTGATGGTAGACAATCTTAGGGAGGAGATTGCTCTATTCTTCAAGGAACCTAGAAAACTACCGCCGCCGCTATCATCATGTATGTGAAGTAGGGAGAAGAAAGTATTCCTAAGTACCATGGCTGAGAATGGGTGCTGAGGAATCTAGAGAACCCTATATATACATAAACTTGAAGGAACCCTAATGACCTCCATGATCCTATGGTTTGGAGATACAAGTTCTTTCCTCATATATATTCTCATCGTGGGAGCTAACGGTTGGTCGAAGCCTACTAATTTGGGAGATGTTTCCATATGAATTAAAAGGATATTCCTTTTTATTCAACGATCCATTTCCATCTAGTCTTTTCTCCTCCTCTCACAATTATGGTAATCTTTTGTGAAGTATTTATATTTGTCAAAAGTAACACAATTAAAAGATTCCCAATATATAGACACCAATGTCCATAACTCTTACACCAAAAACTCATAAAGGAAAGCATGACACATATTGGATAATGGATTCTAGATTATTCATCTATTTCTTTCCTTGATATATCCTTGCATCAATTATAGGAACTTATTAATTCCCTTTCCAAACTATATTTAATCTTTTGGGATCTAATGTGATACCTTTCCCATACAAAGCTTGTTCCTTTTGAACATTAATACCATAAACTCACGATATATCCTTTTTCTAGAATTTTCCATTCTTTCTCTTATTCAACATTTTAATGGATTATTGCAAAAAAAAATCCTTTAATTTCTTTAACATGTCACAAGGATAATATTATTCCATAAATAATATCATTCAGGAAAATTATTTATCAAAACATGCTATATATTTAAATCGTTCAATTTTTACCAAAATTGGGGATATAACAATATAAGTCTGAACAAAAAAGTTCTATCTGACCTATTATGATCCATGGGTTGACCACTCCTTTCGGATGACTCATAGAATAGAATCTAGTCATCGCCTATAGTCATCCTTTCCCTCTACTATCTGGTCTTGATGACCCTACCTGGGATGCTTGGCCACATCCTCTACCACTACCACTACTATACTATTGTTTCTATGACTCCCTCTGAATCTGCCTCAGTTATTGTCTCACCTCCTTGTCCTTCATGGGGCAAGGCCATCTCACATGAAAAACCTATCTGCACTTGAAGCACGTCCATGTGTCATACTATGGCCTAGATTGCCCAATCACTGATACTGATGCTAAACTATTTGACCCTTCTTTCCAAAAAATGTGACCTCTCCCTTTACTAGGGGACCACTGTGACTGAACTTGTGCTCTTGGCTCACAAAAAGTCGATCTCTATTGTGACTGCTGGTATTGTGGTGAAGTGCATCTTAATTTCTTGAAACTACCATATGATTACCCTTGGAAATGGGTTGATCTACTCCTTGCTTTGGCTTCCCTCTTCTCAATAATAAACCTCTCTATCCTCCTCACAGATTCCTTAAAGGTGGAAAAATTCTTCTGGATTTCCAAAGTGGATGCCGTTCTTGATAAATCAATATTCAAACTCTTCTCAAACCTTTGTATCCTCTCCTTTTCCATAGTATCCATGTGAGGACTTAACCTCAACAACTGCATAAAACTCGCCTCATAGTCATTGGTAGACAATGACCCGTGGCACCACCATTCAGACTGGACTATCTCCTCATTTAGATATGCCTTAGGGAAGTAGTGGCTCACAAACTCCTACCTAAAACTCTTCCCAACTCACTACAACATCTGGTCTTTTTCCTCCTCTATCACCCACCAATGGCCAACATTGCCATTGAAGAGATAAACTGCATGCTTCACCTTATCCTAATTCAGGATGTCCTAGATCCTAAATGCCTTCTCTAACTCCGTTAATCACATATCAACATCTTTCAGGTCTGCCATACTTGCCTACTCTGTGGGTCCCACATGCCTCATCCTCTCAAAGGTCTCCCTTGTCCCTGAGATTCTCCATTAGGGACATGTACCCTTAGTTGAGGTGCAAGTGCCCTATCCATTAAGTGTGCAATCATCGCTATGAGCTGTCTAAAATGGATTGGAAAGCTGGATAAGTCATGATTGAAGGGTCAAATAGAGGTAGTATGGGTTGTTCTGGCCCCATCTTAGGTACTCTTTTGTCGGTACCCGTCTCCTACCACCACCTCCTGGCGCCACATATCTACTCTTAACATGCACTTCACGTTCTCTAGACATATATGCATAACCATAAGATATGAACAAATATGTTGGATTATGTAAGAACAAACACCAAACCTAAGTCATGTGTCCCTATAGACTCAATGAAAGCTATGCTCTGATACCACCAAATGTGTAAACCCACCATGCTATTCCATAACACTCAAAAACCATACACGACCGATCACTCAATAATCAAGTTACTAAAAAGGAGCACAATTAAAACCAAATAAAACTTCTCAAAATGTCCAAGAACATGTACATAGAAGTCCAACATACTGCTTAAAAGTACATACCATAGAATGTACTTTTACAACTGTTTCGTGGCCTTGGCCACAACATGTATACAAAACATATTGTCCAAATATTCTCATCATATACAACATTGAAATACTGCCAAAAACTTGAGTTAATATACATCATCTAGAAAACTCCCCTTCCTAAAGCTGAGAGTATAGGGTGACTCTAGGATACATGAAATAACTAGCTAACCTCTTTCCTTTACTGATCTCCAAGCTGCTCCTCCTCGCTATCACGGGTATGGCGAACTGCTAAGGAACACCTAAAAAGATGTGGTGACCCATAAGGTGAGACCCATGTCCCAACGAGAGATATAACTCTCAACAATGTTTACTTCTTACAACAAATAATATAATTAAGCATATATAGTAGATAAAATTATAGAATTGAAAGATTATCATAATGGTTAAGTAACCGAAAGAGCTAACACCATTGTATAGTTGATTTCTACTACCACATTATACATCCTATAAATATTAAAAGAAACAAGGAAAGGCTTACCATCCAATGTGAATTGATGAATAACCCTAACAGATGTTCTATGTGTATGAAATACATCTTTTACTAAGCTCTGAGTAGTTTGAGGTGTACCACTCAAACTACCATATAACCAATGTGAAGTCATAATTAGCTCTGTACAAAATCTAAGAGATTTGGAATCCTAAGATCTCTTCCCCTCAGTCAATATGAGTCCACAGTAGTGACACATCAGTCAAACTAGTATCAGCCTAGTCCGTCTTGGGTATGCAGGCCACCGAAAATAGAAGCCAAGGTATTTAACCTCAAAATCTGATGTATGACCACACTGTCCTCAAGAACATCAGATATATAAATATATTAATCCAAGACATAGCCTCGAACGCTCTCCAAAAACTTTGGGATCAAGATGGAAAGGATATACCCTCCTGACACCCGCTTATGCTCAACAATATACAACTCTAAGTTTCCCTTCTAGAATACTAGTTTTACTATCCAACACGTTCTAACCCTAGAATAGTTATACAGTACAAAGGCACTACATGATTAGGGATTCACTTAATTAATTAGGCCAATTTAGTGTTTTTAGACTGAATCAATTCAGTTATATATAAACAACTATTTCATTTCTATAGAAAACATTGATACATAACGAAATTAGAAGATATAAAACGTTTGAAACATATTCCTTATCACAACACCACAATATACAATCCCATTGTCATCCCTAAAAAAGGACCGACTTCAATTAGCATTCAAGATACCCCACAAATGTCATTCAGGCCATACATCATTACTTCCTGTAGGAACATCATTATCTTTCAATACTCAAAAAAGGGTTCAACATGTCACCAACAAACTTATTACCTTCAAACCCAACATAATGGTTCACAATCATAAAAGTATGATATTTCCAAGAGTAACATAGCAGATTTACCTTTAACATATTGAGGTGTATCCTTTCATCATTTTAACATAAAAAGAAGATAGAAGTATTAAACTATTATCCATTAACTATTACAAGAAAGATTCAACAATGTGGATTGGATTGGTATCATAAATCAATGGTAAACTATCAATTCAATAGAACACTTAGGCAAACCATCATTTCATTTTCATACTTAGATGAACCATTGTTTCATTTACATACTGACGTATATCATCATTTCATTTAGGGACTTAGCCAAAAGTATCAATCCATATAACTAGCATATTGATCAGCTCATTGGTGTACTCAACAAAAAAATACCATTCGATCTTTGGTGGACTTTGCAAAAGAAAAACTATCAAAATATTAATGTACTTAGACAAAAGTAAAACCATTGGATCATGTCTTAGTTAAAAAAAATTATTCACCAAGTAAACCCTTCAATTTTATACTTAGTGAAACCATCATTTCATTCACCAAGAGAATAATCAATCAGACCATCAAATTAGAGACCAAGTAGAGTCATTTATTTTACACTAACAAACACCATTGTTTCCTATACTTAAAAAACCATTGTTCCAAGAATAAAGCCAAGCCATAGAATTATAGACTAAGTATAACAATGTATTTCAACACTAAGTGAAAACACTTGATTTGTACATTAAGGGGAAACCAATTATTTACACTAAGTGAAAACCAACATTTCATACCATCACAACTATGGTAGTCCATATTCATATTGTGAGGAACGTTCATATGATCCAAGGATAGTTTAACATCACACATCTATCATACATGTATGTGAATTAGTGCACATAAGATCATCTCTTTCCATTATACCAATATTTTATGATCAAATATATATTAAACAATTTAAAAGCAAGCTAGAAATGGGTTAAAAGTTATAGAACTCACTTCAAGGATGCAGCTAAACGTCCAAACAAGAAGGTGTCTCAAAGAGAGAAGATGAAAACCTAGATTGCATTCCCAAAGCTTCAAGATAGCTCCCCTCCTCAAGAATAAGGCGAATCTAGGGAAAAAAGAGAGAAGAAAATGGATTCATCAAACACATTGATGAGATCTACTAAGAAAACTAGGGTTCCACCAATGGATGAAAAGGGAAGAAAGAAAATAGAAAGGAAACTAGATTAGAGAGGAATATATTACATGATTATGGTAAGAAGCTTGGTTAGAAGGCTCTCAACAACCCTAGAGATGTCTGATGCAAACGCTAGAGCAACATGCATCCAAGATCCTCCTAAGCTTCATCCTCTAAGAGATCCTTCTTCACAAGACTATGGTCTTTGGTCTCTATAGCTATAATAACAAGATAAGGATACAAAGGGTTCATTTGGGAGAGCGATGAAGGTTATATACATCCAAGAAGAGAAAGAAAGGTGGTCAAAAGGTTGAAAAACTAGCTTGCCATGTGTCAAAACCCAAAATCCATCTTTTCCATGCATATAAGAACTTCCATCGGATATTTTACCAAGGTCATCCATTGGTTCATGCCTTAGTGAAATCATCAATATGTACCATAAAAAAACCCATTGGATTAGGCATCATACTTAGCCATTTTGCAAATCTGATCCTCCATCGCATTGTATACCTCAACCAGGATATCCACCAGTTTAAGGACCTCAAGGGAAATACATCAGATCCTTTTATAGAAGGAGGAACCATCAGATCCGTCACCTACTAGGTGATACCATCCGATCCCTGACATACTTAGGAAAAATCATCGATCTCCATACTTAGGTGAGAAACCCTAAGTTCTCAAGCCTAGAGGAAAAGAGCAAACAATCTGATGGTGCATCCAATGCATCCAGAGGAGAAACTATACAAAACATGTTGTAAACACTTATGATGCTAATCTTTCATGTGTTAAATTACAAATAAAACCCTATATATATGGGAAAATTACATAAAGTCCCACAAAAGAACATAAATTACAAAAATTAAGAAAGAAAGTGCAAACTAGTCCGAACTTGAAACTTAGATTTGTCACACGATGTCAAAGCATAAATTAGGGTTTGATTAAAGAATTCAACACAAAATTATATTAATCAATCATGTTTAATCATAAATCTAGGTCAAGGGTCTTACATTGCAAGATTAAATGTTGATGATAATAAAAAAACCATGCTTTCTCTAATACCGAAAATGCTATTTTTTATCTTGTATCACTCATAATGTGGATGGTTCACCTAGACCTAGGAACAATGATGATACTTGAGTTTTGATGATTCTTTGTATACATGACTAGAATGTTGGATCTAAGAATGAACTAATCAAAATATAGGTCTAAGGGAACATCCATACCTGGTACTTACTTGAGATGTTAAAAAACAATAACTCAAGTATACATGATGATAGAAGTATAGATACTAAGACCCATATATGCCTTTTAACATCTCAAATGCACTTTGAATTAGGCCTCTCTAGAAATCTTATTCAAGAATCATATAAGTCGTATGGATGTTCCCTTAGACCTATATTTTGATTAGTTCATTCTTAGATCCAACATTCTAGTCATGTATACAAAGAATCATCAAAACTCAAGCATTTGAGATGTTAAAAGTACGTAGCCAACCATTCATAGAAGTATAGATACTTGAGTTATTGTTAATAGCCAAACATTCTTGGTTTTTATGTATACTTCTATGAATGGTTGGCTACGTACTTACTTGGTTGAGTTATTGTTTGATATATGGTTTTGAAAATATTTGAACATATAATGTAAAGAAATCCATTATATAACCCTTGTATACATGCCTGAAATTGGGGTAAGGGAACAAGGCATGATTGAAACATGGCTAGCTAATTGACTCTTGTCTTGAGGTCCTGTTGACCTAACTATTGAAGAATTTCCATTTTGATAATGACTTAGCCACTCCATTCATATGTATCTAATATCTTTGTTTAAGATTGATTTTAGGCATTAGGTACATGGAAATGATCAAATCGCTCAAGCCATCTTGTCTTAGTTCAAGTCAAAAGAAATGGAAATGCACTTTTGTGGAAAACACTCCAAAGCACCTTAGAACATTTTTGTAATCATTTGTTTTGATGATATGACTTGTAACTAAGATGAAAAAAATCAGGCTCACTTAATTCCAATGCTTGATCACTAAAAATTCATTTTTTAAAATCCATCTCAACAACTTCATAGGTCGAGTTGGCAACTCGACCGATCCTTGATTGATTTTGAGAATGAATGCTGATCGGTCAAGTTTCATTTTATAGAGATCAACTGATCCCTCTGCAGAGAAAACTCAATTTAAGTGATCGGTGAAGTTTCATTTTACAGAGCTCAACTGATCCCTCTACAGAGAAAACTCAATTTAAGTGATCGGTCAAGATTCCACTAGGACAAAATCGACCAATGGTTTAAATTGGATTTGCCCCATAGTGTGATTGGTCAAGTTATCTTTATTGAAACTCGACTGAATGCACTGTACAGAAAATGCAGAGCAAGTGATTCTAACTGTTGGATGGGTGAAAAACTCAAAATTATATCTGTTTCATCCCTCCAAATGGCTAGTAAACATGTATAAGTGATCCCACACTCTAGTAGACACCCACAAGTCTAAGTAGGACCTCTTGGAGTTCATTCTAAGGTTTCCCATTCATGTTATTCAGGGTCCTTGCTATAGTTGAGTGCTTTTAGTCCACTTGAGCACCTTTCTCTCTCTTGATTACAACTCATTTTGTTTACCATGACTGAGATAGGATTCCTTTGAGAGAGTTACTTCATTGTACACATGTGAGGCTCTCAAGATCTCTATTTCTCCAATCCCCTTTCTTGAAAACTCCATTGGTTAAAGCTTATCCAAGAGAAGAAGAAGGAGCAAGCTTCTTTAGTTAGAGAAGATGGTGCTCAAGGCTGCTCCAAGAGAAGATCAAGGAAGAAGATCCAAGGATCTTGGTGGGTAAATCGTCAAGGATAAAGACTCGTTGCATGAAGGGGAGGACCTTGGTGAAGGCATATAGCTGATTGCAAGAGTGGGTAAGACCTTTGTGAGGTAGAAGAATAGCTATTAGATAGGTAAGCCCTTGATTGTAAGGTTGTTGGTACCCTTGGCCTAAAAGGGAAGGTTGGTATCCTTGTCTCAGTAAAGGAAGGTCATATGTTGTAACTCATATAAGTGAATATTAGTAGACATCTTAGAAATACTAGGGCTTGACCTCTTTAGGTAGTGGACTAACTCTCTCATAGTTTCGAGAGTGGAACCAATATAAAACTACTTGTTATCTTGTTTGCTTCAATCTCTCTCATCATTGCTTTGTATGTTTCAATTTCCATCAAAATTACTATTTTCAATTGAGCTTATTTGAAGTAACTTGAAGGTCTATCAAGTTTTGTGTAAGTTTTGAAGCTCTATTCACCCCCTCTCTAGATCCCTTAGATCCAACAAGTGGTATCAAAGCCAAGGTATTCTACAACATATGTCCCACGAGATGAGAAGATGGGAGACTTACTTGGGTCATACAACCTAGAGGGAATCTTATGCATGAGGCCATCGGTCTTTGGCAGTATCAATTTCCTTTATTAGAATAGAAGGATGTAGTTATTCCTCTAAGGAACCAACTACAACATGTGGAAGGTAGTGATTCTCCCCTGCAAAGATACTAACAGGGATGTAGCCACTTGGGATGAAGCCATAGTTAAACAGGTGTAGCTCAATACCAAGGCGATTAGGATCATCTATGTTGTCCTCACTCCCTCCAAGTTTAAGCAGATCTCATGTTGGGACACAACCCATGAGATTTAGAACAAGTTGTGCATCACATATGAAGACACAAGGAAAGTCAAGGAGTCTAAGATCTACATGCTCAATGGGCTACTTGAGAACCTTCAAGATGGGAAAGAAGGAGAGAGTGGTGTACATGTACTCAAGGCCCAACACCATTGTCAATGGACTTGCAGCTTTGGGAGAACCCTTGGATAGAGGACCAATTGGCTCCAAGATACATAGGTCTCTCCCCAAGACATGGGAACCCAAGGTGACTTCAACTGAAGAAGTGAGAAGTCTTAGAGACCTAGCCACATAGGATCTCATTGAGACAAGGCTAGATAACCAAGAGGATGGTGAAAATCAAGAAGATAAGGACTCAAATACGATTGAAGACAATACCTTCAAAGATCAAGTGGAGGCTATTGTCCTTCATAAACAACTTGCTTTCCGGTCCTCTCCTATCTCCCCAAGTGAAGATGATGGCCCTAATGATCCTGAAGCTAACTACTCCAAGAGCAAGCACTTCAAAGGAAAGTCTTCCTCATCCTCAACACCAAGGTGCTATGAGTGCAGACAAAAGGGGCATTACAAGAATGAATACCCAAAGGCCAAGAAGAGCCACCATAAGAGCATCCATAAGAAGAATGATGATTACAAGAAATAAGACAAGTACAAGAGGAAGGATTATAAGGAGAAAAGAAGCAAGGATGCATCTCATGTGGCTTGGGAAGAATCTTCAAGTGGCTCAAGCTCTAACGAAGGTGAATGCCATCTTGCACTCATGGCCTCCACAAGTGAAGACATAGGTGAGGTAAGTGAGGAAAGCTTGTATGAGTTGTCCAAAGAAACTCTTATAGAAATGCTTAATGTTACATGGTCTTCTTAATCCAAATGTAAATCTAAGAAGAAGTGGTTGGTAAAATTATTGATGATCTTTATGCTAAAATTGACATTCTTGATCAAAATGAGAGAGTTCATGTTGAGAGCATTGACTCTTTGCAAGGACAATTTCTTGATCTTGAGCCCCAATACAATGGGGTTGAAGTTGAGAATTGTATCTACCTTAATAATATCACTAGTATTAAAGAAGAGAATAAAAAGTGCCTTGATGAGCTTGTATTGCTTGAAACTGAAAATATTGAACTTAATCTTATTAGCGATGCTTGTAGGGGTGAAAAGGATGTTTATCTTAAATAAATTCAATTGCTGAAAACTCAAAATGCTAGGTTACTTGATCAAGTAAATGATTTATCTTCAAGACCTATTTTTCCTAGAAAGGATGTTGCTTCTATTACTCTTGAAAAAGATCCTTACTTGACTAAATCCCTCTATCTTGAGGCTGACCTACTACATGCTAATGATGATATTGCTAGTTTCACTTCTATCATTCTCACCAATACTGATGACAATCATAAGTTGAGAGCTACCTTGCAAACATTCCTCAAAGGGAATAAGTCCCTTAATGAAGTCTTGGATCACTCCACCAAACATAGTGGTAAGAGTGTTCTAGGATATGAGGGTACTTCAAATGGAAAAGGTGAGGGTAAGAAGAAGAAGAGCAAGGAACGTACAATTTTTCATGGAGAGTCATCCGGCTCAAAGAACCCTATGGTTTGTTTTTATTGTAAGAGTGATGATCATTATTCTACTTGTTGTCCTTATAAGGAGAAGGGGACAAACCCCAAGATGAAGTGGGTCCCAATGCTAACCTCAGATCCCAAAGTTTGAATTGGGCACTCATTTTCTTCCTTTCTTGTAGGTTAAAGGCCAATAGATTATTGATAGTGTCTGTTTAAAACACATGACTGGTGAAATGAGCCTCTTCAAGGAATCAACAAAGAAGAAAGTGGATCAGTAACTTTTGGGGATAACAACAAGGGTAAGGTAATAGGTGAGGGTGATGTGGGCAATTCATTTTGTATCAAGAATTTGCTTTTTGTGGATATCCCACATAACAATTTAAGAAGTGTTAGTCAACTTTGTGATAATGGTTACCTTGTTCTATCTACTTATGTATAATGCCTGCTTCTAGATTCCCTCTCCTACAATGTCATATATAAGGGAACTAAAATGGTAACCTTTATATTATTTTTCTTGACTCTATAAAGCTATTGTCAGTAGATTCCTTGTTTCCAATTCGAATGATATTTCTTTATGGAACTGTAGGCTTGGTCATGTAAATATGCATCAAATGAAGAAGTTTAGCAAAAAGAACTTGGTGAAGGGACTTCTCAAATTGGATTTTGAAAAGGATGAGGAATGCCAACCTAGTACCCAAGGAAAGCAAAACACCAAGAGAGCTCTTAAGCTTCTTCACATTGATCTATTTGGACCAATATGTACACAATCACTTCATGGTTGCAAGTATTGTTTGGTGATTGTCAATGACTTATCTAGATATACTTGGAACTTCTTTATCATTTCAAAAAGTGATACTCTCACTATTTTCTTGTCTTTTTGCAAATGGGTTGAAAATGAAGCTTCTTGCCGAATTGTTTCTATCTGCAGTGATCTTGGGGGAGAGTTTGAAAATGATTTGTTCAAATGCTTTTGTGAGGAATTCGGCTATGCACATAACTTTGCTTCACCTCGATCTCCTCAACAAAATGAGGTTGTAGAGAGGAAGAATAGGTCACTGTAGGAGATGTCTAGGACAATGCTTCTAGAGTACAACACTCCAAAGAAGTTTTGGGCCAAAGCCATCAATACTTTATGTTTTGTGCAAAACTAGATTTTTACTCATACTTTGCTTAAGAAAACCCCCTATGAACTATGGCGGGGTAGAAATCCTTCCATTGACATCTTTCATGCTTTTGGGTGTCCTTGTTTTGTTTTGAACACAAAGGATTCTCTTGAAAAGTTTGATGTAAAGTCTTATAAGACTTTCTTCATTGGATATAGAACTGCCAACAAGGCATATAGAGTATATAACATAGAACTGTGTAAAGTAAAATAATCTATAAATGTTAGATTTGTTGAGACTAACCACTCTATTTCCAAAGATATGGTTCCACATGATGTTGTTACAGGTGAGGTGATTCCTCTCTTAAAAGAGTTCAACATCAGTGATAAAGGAAAGGAGGTGTTAGTTGATGAAGAAGAGAACAATGAAGAAAAGAAGGATCCAACTCCCTACTTTGCAAAGAATCATCCAAAGGAACTCATCTTATGCAATCCTTTTGAAAGGGTGAAGATGTAGGATGCAATCAACAAAGAACAAGCCAAAAGTGCTTTCATCTCTCAAATGGAGCCAAAAGATGTAAAATAAGCTCTAAAGGATGAATGGATGAAAGCCATGCAAGAAGAGTTGGAGCAGTTGGAAAGAAACAAAGTGTGGACTATTGTGCCAAGACTAAGTGATCGAAAGATCATTGGCACCAAATGGGTCTACTGCAACAAGTTGGATGAAAGAGGCAAAGTGGTATGGAACAAAGAAAGGTTATTTGCTCAAGGATACAATCAACAAGAAGGTATAGATATCAATGAAACATATGCCCCTGTTGCTAGACTGGAGTCAATTAGAATGTTTCTTGCTTTTGCCATTCATAAAAATTTTCTTCTTTATCAAATGGATGTTAAAAGTGCATTTAGAATGGTACAATTGAGGAGGAAGTGTATGTTAACCCCCTCTCTTTGAACATGATAATTTACCTAACCATGTATATTTGTTGCAAAAATTTCTTTATGGTCTCAAACAAACACATCGATCTTGGTATGAGAAACTAAAGAACTTATTGTGAGATCATGGCTATGTCATGGGCAAAGTAAATTCTACCTTGTTTCTAAAGCACACTTCTAACACTTTTCTTGTCATGCAAATCTATGTTGATGATATTATTTTTGGCAGAACTAATCTTAATCTTTGCAAGGAGTTTAGTGATCTTATGTAGAGTGAGTTTGAGACAAGCATGATGGGGAAGCTTACATTTTTCCTTGGCTTTGTAATCAAGCAAACAAAGAATGGGAACTTCATCAACCAAGCCAAGTACACAAGTGGGCTACTTAAGCACTTTGGGACAGAGAACACCAAGCTAATGAACACCCACATGTAAAAATTCGCTAATCTTGAAAGAGATAAAGAAGGTGAAAAGGTAGATGAGAAGATCTATAGAGGTATGATTGGAAGGTTACTTTATTTAAGTGCCTCTAGACTTTATTAAGTGTTTAGTGTTGGCTTGTGTGTTCATTTTCAATCAAGTTCTAGGAAATCACATCTCATAGTGGTTAAGAGAATTTTGAGGTATCTATCCAAAACCCCAAATTTTGGACAATGGTATGCTAAGTCAAAGGACTTTACTCTAATTGCCTATAGTGATGCAGATTATGCAGGATGCTTGATTGATAGAAAGTGCATAAGTGGAACTTGCTTCTTCCTAGTACCTTGCCTAGTTTCTTGGTTCTTCAAGAAGCAAAACATTGTGGCTCTATGAACTACTAAGGCTAAATACATTACAACTGAAAGTTGTTGTGCCCAAGTCCTATGGATGAAGCAAATGCTCCAAAACATTAACATTTATTTTAATGATTATCATATCTTTTGTGATAATACTACTACAATTAACTTGTCTTATAATCCTATATTTCATACTAGAGATAAAAATATAGAGGTCCATCATAATTTTCTTTGTGACCACAATCAGTTAGCGGACATTTTCACTAAACGTCTAACTAGAGAGAAATTTACTTTCATTAGATCAAAACTACTTATAACTACTCTTGATGATATTGACATGCCTTCTAGCTAGTTGTTATCTTGCTTTTATGTCTCTTACTCTTTCTTGATAATCTCTTTCTTGAATGTGCTATAATTGCCTTGTTTCTTTCCTTATTTTGCTCATTTTAGGTATTTTTAACAAATGCTTGTTTAGAGAGGACGACAAGGAAAGTAAGAGGTAGAGGAGTTGCTGACAACACAAAAGAGATACGGATGAGGGACAACTAGGGATAACAGACCTAGTGGTTGGTGCACAGTCAAAGAACAAGGTAGGGCATCATGGAAGAGTCAGGTAGAGGGAACATTGGTGGTGTTGCCTCCTTAAACCCACTTTGTTCATGCTTTGCTTGCTTGCAACATGTCATCAACTTCCAAACTAAAAGTGATGACTTCTTTCACTCATTGCAGGATCCATGGAGGATAGGTGATGATGCATTGTGGCAAGGGTTTAGCTACTGGCCCAAGAAGGAAGGAGAAGAATTGGCAATGATGGCTTACTTTCATGGATGATGTCGCCAGGCAAGAGGAGCAGTTAGGGTTGAGGAATGATCGAGTGAGAAAGGGAAGAGAGGATAAAGAAGAAGAAGAGTGGATAGAGAGGAAGAGGAGAAAGGAGAGAAGAAGAGGAAGATAAGTCAGTTACGTGGCCAATTGGTCATCCATAGCTTGACCCAATGCCTCTGTGTGCAGTCAAGGGGAAGGGAACCGATCATGGAAGCCACTGCGGAAGATGAGAAGAGTTAGGGTAAAAGAAGTAAATGGTGGCAGTCATATGTAATTATCATATTTTAACCATTAAACTTCAGTTATTTAGAACTTTGGTCTTTTTAATTCAATTTGGGTTGCAAACATATGTCGATTAACTTTAATCTTTGCATGGGGGATATTTAAGGTGAGAGGAGCAAGTTCTCAAATCAATTTTGCCTTTTGAGGTCATTGAGTGTACAATTCAATTAGTTGTATGTTGAGTGTTTATTTAGTACATTAATTATTTTATTTCATGAAATAATACAATTAAATTCATCCTTTTGTCTAATTTCCTTAACTACTATGGTAAGGAAACTATTATAGGATCAACTTAGGGATAAGCTCATTAATTGATATATTAATTAGTTGACCTACCATGAAACTTCAAATAATGAGGTTAACTTGTATCACATGATGTCATATGTACCTAATATCCTCGTAAGAGAACTATTGTATGGAAAAGGAAGGGATACATCTATTATTAAGGTTTAGGTATGTTACACATGTCATATTGTTGTGCTTGTCAGACTACAAACATTGATAGTTGTACTTACAACCTTATAATGGGGGTCATTTCCTCACAAATTGTTGATATCGTGTTTATTAGGATGAGAACTTTGACGTTGGTACTTATAGTCTTAGTTTATGAATTTTTTATACAACTATTGGTGTGTGCCGTCATGAGAACATACCTCATGGGTATTGGTGCTCATAGCCTTATTATGGGGGCTTAGTTTCGGCATGTACAATGCATGGTTGTTTTCCATATTTTAAGTTCCTATGAATGGAAATTCTTAGATCATGGTTACATTTTTCCTATCAACTGAACTTTATAGGATATTAGTTGTAAGTACCTATTGGTCCTTCAAAATCATTTGGCAGTGTATGAGGTGGTAGATGAAACTTTATTAGATGAAGGACACATTTACCATGAACAACTTCTTTGTATGAGCCTTATGAGCAAAGAAAAAATTTCCATCACATTGTTGAAAAGTAGCAAATAGATCACAACTGCATGCATTCCCATTGAGGAGTGAATTTCTTAGCACAAATAATCATGCATTATTGTTGAGTTAGATGAATTAGGAGTAGATTGATTAAAGGATGGATCTTAGTCCATCTCAATTTTTTAGCCAAAGAGGTTGAGAGTGACAGTCATGGAATGTTTTTCCTCAACCCTAAAATTTTGGTTGATTAATCCCTATCTCTTTGATTCACTATTATCACCATTTTAGTTAAGAAGGGTTTGCAAAGGTTGGTTTAGAACATGATCCTATACATCTAATTTTTCATCAATATAAGTACCTTTTGATGTAATTGGAATTTTTTGGCTGCAAGTGTATATCACCATCCATGTCATATAGTCATATGGTGCCACCATTGCAAAGTTTTTGGACTATGTATGTCCCTTCTCAATTCGGGTTCACTTTTTCTTGGATGTTTGGGTTGAGATACATGCATAGAAAAGTGTTGACTTTCTATAATTGTAGATGATGAACCTTCTTGGAAGAAGATCAAGATATCCTAGATTGGTAGCACCACCCAAATTATAGGGCACATAGCCTCTATTCTTTGATAATATTAAATATTTTATATGCTATATTGAACCAAATTACCTCGGGGATGTATTCTTCTTGAAGTATTCTCAAGGAAGGGACTTCTATATCCATTGGTAGAATGGATTGAGTTTGATATATTAGGGAGTAACATGGTGTTCCTATTGATGTGTGGGTAGATGTTTGTTATGCCTATAAAACTATGGGAATTTTTTTCCTAACAACCACATGTAGACTGGATGGTCTTATTAAATATATTTTTGAGATTCTCATTAGCTACTTGACTATTCTGTCTAAATGTGGTCTATAAGGAGAAGTCTTATGTTTCTTGATGTCAAAGGTGTAGGTTGTATGCCCTGAGAGACATCATGTGTTGATTGTAATGGGATACTTTGTGATATGATTTTATTATTAATAAATTACATCTCTACTTGTTATGTTTTTTTTAGTATTGAGATGATGAATAAATAATTTTTTGGTTTGATGATATATGGTTTGGGTTTAGGACCCAAACATGAGAAAATACATACTTAAGAGTATGCATTCTTGTAAATCCCTAGTCAAATATTACAATCAACGATGACAACATAACTTCATTCGTGATGTCAGATATCTATTTTGATACATGGGTACTTGTTATATAACAAGTTTTACTAGACATTCCCACTTTGATAATGATACATGTAAGCCATATCATGATAGTCTCATTTATATCTTAATTTCATAGTGGATGTTGTGATCCTTAGACATGAACTTGCTATAATGCTAGCATGTTTTCCATTGTACTATGATACTATGCTACATGAATTTGAATAAGGGTTCTTGTACATGTAGTGATTGAGAGCACTATGACTCGTGTGGATCTTTGTGAGTGGCATAGATGATAGTTGTTCCTCTTATTAGAGTGTTATCCTAGTCACTTGATATGTGATACTATGGAATGAATGGATGTTTTTGGTGAATCAATATATAATTATTGAGCTCACTATGTCTCACTAGTCTTCCCTAATTCAAGAAACTTAATTTGAACATGAAGAGGATGACTACTCTAGGCCTCTAGGAAAATCTAGATTTTTGTGACAAGGAGATTATATGGACACAGTATCATTGGTCATTTACATGTTCAAGTTGTCCTCCAACATGTTCCTATTACTTTTGTATAAATGACATGTTTTTAGATTCCTCTATTTTCTTGAAAGGTTTTGATGTCAGTTACAACATAATATAGAACATATGAGGCCACAAGCATAAGGATGCTTAAGGGGAAAGTTGTTCACAATGAGACACACAATTATAATGGTTGTACATTATGTAATCCTTTGATTCAAACTCATTAAGTTAATAAAGCAATCTAGTTGATTGAAATGATGGTTTATATTAGTGGATTGATCGAGTGTTAGATAATTGAGATATCACCTCTTAGGAAAGTAGCATGTTGATCTTTGGGTGTCTCACTTTATCGAATGGCATACTAATCTGACCCAAAGAAAAAAAGGATCGATTGGATAGGAATGGGTCTTGCATGATCTAATTAGTAAATCATCTAAGTGTCTAAATTAATTGACCAAATGTCTAATTTGATTGATCAGAGACCTCCTTGAATGACTATTCTCGTGAGTTGTAAATAGGAAAGGGATTGGATTTTTGGATAATCCAAGCCCTTGAATCTCATATGTGTGTGTGTGTCTACACACACACACAGATATATATATATATATACATATAAATATATATATATAAATATATAAAAAAAATATATATAAATATAAATATATATATATATATAGTCAGGCTAGAATACACTCGAGTGTACGGATCGCACGAATACACTCAAGTGTGTTTCCATATCAAGACTATTTTTTGCAAAATGTAAACCGTTGATATTCACCGTCATACTATAACTAGGCTACATACAAATTTTGAGCCCATTTGGATGAGTGTAAGTCACTCATCCAAGGGCAACAAAATCGACGCGAGAAACTAATTTGAAAAGCATAATTTTTGTGGTCTTCATAACATGAGAAATACATATCTAAATGTGTTCAAATTTTGCGTATGAGTTATTCACAAGATTTTTAAGAAGATCAATGGATTAGATTTTCAAAAACAATATTGCATCATGAAAAACTACCTGGGTGTATTCCGCTCTGGATACACTTGAGTGTATTCTAGCCTGACTCTCTCTCTTTCTCTCTCTCTCTCTCTCTCTCTATATATATATATATATATATATATATATATATATATATATATATATATATATATATATATATATATATATATATATATATATATATAGGGTGTTCATTTCAATGCCCGCGTGGGTATCTACCCACTCCTAATTTGGTTACTTTTTCGGGGGGGGGGGGGGGTTATTACTTTACAGATGTAGAGGGTTACTTTACCTTGAAAATTGTTACTTTTCATGCATAGATAGTTACTTTTATACAAGCTATAAAAATGCAATTACATATTTATGCATATATAGTTACGTGGTTTTACTTTTTGAAGAAGCTTTCACCAATGGAGTCTTCAAGAAAGGGGATTGGAGAAACTAAGATCTTGAGAACCTCATAAGTGTATAATGTAGTGGCTCTCTCAAAGGAATCCTATCTCACTCATAGTGAACAAAGTGAGTTGTAATCAAGAGAGAGAAAGGGGCTCAAGTGGACAAAAATCACTCAACTATAGCAAGGACCTTGGATATCATGAATGAACAACCTTGGAATGAACTCCAAGAGGTCCTATTTATAGTTGGTGGTTTCCACTAGAGTGTGGATCACATAGACACATTTACTAGCCATTTGGAGGGATGCAATGAATATAATTTTGAGTTTTGCAGCCCTCCAATTGTTAGAATGACCCTTTTTACATTTTCCATACAGTTCATTCAGTTGAGTGTCAATAAAGATAACTCGACCGATCACACTATGTGACAAAGCCAATTTAAACCATCAGTCGAGTTTGTCCTGGTGGCAACTCGACCGATCACTTAAATTTAGTTGGCTCTGTAGAGGGATCCATCGAGTTATGTGAAATAGAAACTCGACCGATCAACATTCATTCTCAAAATACATCAGGGATCGATCGAGTTGGCAACTCGATCAATGAAGTTGTACGATGAATTTTAAAAAATGAATTTGAATGCTCAAATGTTGAAATTAAGTGACCCTAATTTGTTATCGTCTTATATTATAAGTCATATCATCATTGCAAGTGATTACAAAAATTTTCTAAGGTGGTTTGTGTTGGTATGTATGCCCATAGAGCAAGTCATATGATGATTGTAATGGGATACTTTGTAAATGATTTGAATAATAAATAAAGGCAATTTCCAATCTATATGTTTAAACTGTTTCTGAGATGATGGTGTAACATGATAGATGTCTAAAGATTGTTTTACTCAATGACGTATGCTTTTAGGTTAAGGACCTAAACGATAAGATCATACGGATGTTAAGAGTATACATTCTTGTATAGTCCCTAGTCGGTTGTTATTGTGGAAATAACCATAGACATCAATAACACTAAAGACTAGATTGTGTGTTGGTTGATGACAGAATCTCATTAGTCATGATATGGTGATATCAAACCAAGCACATAGGTACTTGTTAGAGAACAAGGTACCGGACAGACCCACCGTGAGAGTAACACATGGAACCATGACATGGTAGTCACAGTCAGCTCTCACAGTGATGGTGGTGAGTGTGATTCTTAGACCTGAAATCACTGCACTCAACACATGTCGTTGGGTACACTTTGACATCATCAAACGCAGTCCTGAAACATGGGTTGTTATAAAGGTGATGATTGGGTGGCTTTGACACATGGGGCTTTTGAGGGGTGAGTGATAGATATGTGATTTGTCCCTCCTAAGGGAGTTTGATATCCTTGGCCACTTGATGAGTAGGATTGAGAAAGGCATGCGCATGCACGTGTGAATCAATATGTGATATTGATGTCATACACATCTCACTCGGTCTACTCTGAGATCAAGGAAATGAATGAACATTGACAGGATGACTGTTCCATGCCTCGAGTTCATTCTGGATATCAGTGACAAAGGAATTATACATTCACTGTAACACCATTCACGGATTGTAGGATGAAAGTTGTTCTCCAACTTTCTACTTTCACTTGGGTAGCAATGATGTGTGACTAGACACCACTCTTTGCTTGTGAAGTCATAAGTGTTATGGACTTTCACTGCCAACGTGAAATGGACCTGCAGGGTCACACACATAGGATTCAACCTGGAAGAGGAGTTTTGTCCACAAGCAATGTTTGGATTGATTACTAAAGGAGTTTAGTAGTTCAATTAAACACTCAATTAATCGATAGCTCAATATCATATTGTTCAAGGTGTTGGACGCATTGATTGGAATATCAGATTGATTGAAATTGCATTTGACTGATTCTGCACAATCTGCAATCCCAACCGATCGGTTCATGTGATGAACCGGTCGGCTGAGGTTGCTGAACCGGTCGGCTCAATTGTTGAACCGATCGGCTCATGCACAGAGTGAAACGACCGGTTCAAGTGTTGAAACGACCGGTTCAAGTGTTGAACCGATCGGTTCAACTGGTGCAATCGAGCAACTTGGGAAAGTCGGATTGGTGAGAATTTTCCTTTCGTTTCAATTGCCCATTTCGATTGGGAATAATATTGGTATTCGATACCAATTGGGAAAGAAACAAGGAAAGTCAATCAGGAACCAACCTGGAACCCCAACCGACCGGTTCATGAGTGAACCGATCGGTTCAAGGGTCCCAAACGATCGGTTCAGTGGTGAACCGATCGGTTCAGGTCCCCAACCGACCGGTTCACTTGTGAACTGATCGGTTCAGGTTGCGAGACAGTTGCTTTTTGTGGAAAATCCCGAACCCTTCTACTCCTGCTTTAGTCCCGTATTGCCGGGCACAGAGAACCCTGTCCCATGACCCGCCTATATATATAGGGGTATTGGGGGCTTCTTAGTGTACAACTCAGTGCATGTTGATTGCTCTGCAAAGTTGTCGTTCTCTCTGGTTTTGGTAACCGAGAGAGAGCCCGAGCAAGTGCTTCCCGCAAAGGGAGGTGCAGCAAGGGAAGGACAACTGCAGTTGCAGTTGACAGCAGGAGAGTGTGTTGGCGACTAGTACGTCAACAGGAGGGTGCGACTCCTTCCACTTCCTTGTGGGACAAGGAGAGTGGAGTTCCGGGTGGTCCGTGTGGACTACTTCAGAGGCGGGAGGTCACTGCCGCTTAAGAGGACAACTGTCATCCGACAGTCCGGTAGGAGGAGGAGTCTTCAGTCCCGGTGCGACCAGGAGCTGCACAGACACCGTCTAAGACCGGAGGTGAAGACCGCGCAAGGCACGTGGTATTGTCGCCGAGCAAGCCTCGGGACAAGGTATGATTCACAAACCATCTTTCCTATTATATAGATGTTGACGCGATTCCTTTTGTTCTGGGTTTGGGAGAAAATTTTTTTTGTTTCCGCTGCTTCTCTGCCTCCTAGAAAACCCAACAGTGGTATCAGAGCCACGTCGACCTCTCTATATTTTAGGATTATCGATGTGATCGATTTTGGTTTGTCGCCTTTATTTATTGCATGCGATGTGAATAATATCGGCTTTATACATGTCCAATCCACAAATCCCTAATATACATATATGATATGTAATATTAATGCACTCGATACGCGTCGCCCTTAAACGAGTTTTGTGGTGGATGTGTAGCATGATTATGGCCTATAAACCCCTATATCTGTGTATGGTTGTTTGTTTGGTTGCTTGCATCTCAGTCTGCGCACCGATTCCCTTTCTCATATTCCTGATGTAACTCAAAATAATTCGAGAATTCTTTTCCTACCTTTGCTCCCCCCGAATGTAACTCAGGGTTTCACAATTCAATTGTAAATAGGATAGATTTTATTTCCTGTTATGTCAAAGAACGGCGGACAACCTGAAGACGATCGGTTCAAGGAGTGAACCGATCGGTTGGTGATCCAGATGACCGGTTCGAGGAACGAGATGAGCGGGTGGCGACAGAGGAGATGCACGATGACCGGTGAACCGATCGGCTGGAGGCGCCAGTCGATCGGCTGGTGGCACCCGAACAACCTACCTAATGGTGAGCCGATCAGTCATGGAGATGAGTTGATCAAACCCAGAAAGGCAGACACAAATTTCATCTTGTACAGGTTGCATGTGATGTAGACCTAGATGACCGTGATTCCTCTTGGCTCGAGGAATCACAAATAGGATGGCCATAATCATTGCTTTTTATCGTTTATGCATGTTTTGTGTGGGATATAGCATGTATATGATACGTACTATATATTGTGGTGATTGGATATGTATATGTATATAAAAACCAAATCCCTCATTAAATATTAAGTTTTAGATGCCTTCCAAATGCGACACACGTGAAAAGCTTGATCGACCAAGTGTGGGCACGCCCAAGCGTGGTGCACCGTCTATCTCGTGGAAGCGTGAAGGATGAATGTGTGGGTCTGCCCAAGCAGGGTGCATGTTCATCGTGTTGGCTTTGGGTCGGACTTAACAAGGTGACCTAGATAGGATCTAGCACCTTGAGTCATGGGGATGTTCATTGCAAGGAGTTGCAGATGACATCTTTCAAGAGTTGCATATGATGCAATTGTCAAGAGTTGCCTACCTGGAAGATCTGAGTTGTGGGTGACAGCCCAAGCTGGTCCATGGCTCAGAGGATTTCAGGATCTTGACCCACTAGAAGATTGTACGCTGCAATCTTCCGAATTGATGGTGAGGGCTATCAATTTGAGTCAAAATAGTGGGAGCGGTAATTAATTAAAGGCCTAATTAACTATCGTCAAATTTTATTCAAATCAAATCAAAAAGGTTTTGACAAATGCAAATTTTCTCTTGTAGAATGGCAAAAGAATCATCTTTTAAAATGGGCAAATTAATTGAGAATAAATTCCATAACTGGTTGAGGACTGTGGGAAGTGTTCTGCACAATCCAGATATACCAGGAGCCTTAGAATCCACTCTGTGTACGCTTAATGCGTTGGTGAAGAAGAAAGTAGGTAAGGGAGAGAAGTGTTCTCTCGCCAAACCAATTTCTTCTACATGGAGAGGATGGAAGGAACAATGGAAGAAGAAGTCGGAGATAGAGATCTCTACTTCTGGTGTATACGTGATAGAGATTAACTTTACTACTTCTTCGTCATGGGTACTTGATACCGGATGCGGATCTCACATTTGTTCGAATGTGAAGGATCTTAAGAGAAGTAGGCCTTTGGGGAAAGACGAGGTTGAACTACGTGTTGCAAATGGGGCAAGAGTTGCCGCCGGTGCCGTAGGAACCTATGAGTTAACTCTACCTAGTGGGCTAATGATAGAGTTGAAGAACTGCTATTATGTACCTGCCATAAATAGGAATATCATTTCCGTCTCTTGTTTGGACAAAGATGGATTTGAATTTCTTATTAAGAATGGAAAGTGTTCCATTTCTAAAGATGGGATCTTTTATGGCAGTGCCCCTATGTCTTATGGTCTATACTTGATAGACTTGGAGACAAGTGTATACAACGTAAACACCAAAAAGCAAAAACTCAATGACTCTAATGAAACATATCTCTGGCATTGTCATCTAGGGCACATAAATAAGAAGTGCATTTCTAGACTCCATAAAGATGGTTATCTAGACTCTTTTGATTATGAATCAATAGAGACATGTGAATCTTGTTTGTTGGGCAAGATGACCAAGACTCCCTTTTCAGGTAAAGGTGAGAGAGCTAGTGATCTATTAGGACTCATACATACTGATGTATGTGGGCCTTTTAGAACTAATGCCAGAAATGGGTATCAGTACTTCATTACCTTTACTGATGATTTCAGTAGGTATGGCTATGTGTACCTGATGAAACATAAGTCAAAAACCCTTGAAAGGTTCAAGGATTTCATGAATGAAGTACATAACCAGCATGGTAAAAGTATTAAGGCACTTTGTTCTGATCGAGGTGGAGAATACTTGAGCCAGGTGTTTGAGGACCTTCTGCGAGCCCGTGGTATTGTATCACAATGGACTCTGCCTGGAACACCACATCATAATGGTGTGTCTGAAAGAAGGAATCGCACATTGTTAGATATGGTGCGATCAATGATGAGTTTTGCTAATCTTCCGATTTCTTTCTGGGGTCATGCTCTTGAAACTGCCGTGTTTACTCTTAACCGTGTGCCATCTAAATCGGTTCAAAAGACACCATATGAGATATGGACTGGGAAGCGTCCCGATTTGTCTTTTCTGAAGATTTGGGGTTGTGAGGCTTACGTTAGGAAAATGTTTCCTGATAAGCTTGGACCCAAATCCGATAAATGTTATTTTGTTGGATACCCCAAGGAAACGAGGGGATACTATTTATACCACCCTACTGACAACAAAGTGTTTGTTGCCAGGACAGCTGTGTTCCTAGAGAAGGAATTTATTTCCAAAGGAAACAGTGGGAGGAAAGTAGAGCTTGAAGAGGTTCAAGCCCAACAAGAAAACATTGAACCGGTAGATGTACTAGAGGAAAATGGAGATTCACCAGGTGTTGTGGAATCTCAGTCTCCTCAGGTAACACAAGGACCTCGTAGATCTAGTAGGACTCGCCTTGAACCTGAGAGGTTTGGATACCTTGTAACTCAGGAAGGTGGAGAGTTGATCATAGATGATGATCCAACTACCTACGTAGAGGCTATGGAGGGACCAGATTCTGAGAAATGGCTAGAAGCCATGAGATCCGAGATGGAATCCATGTACTCCAACAAAGTATGGACTTTGGTGGAACCACCCGAAGGGGTAAAACCCATAGGGTGCAAGTGGGTCTTCAGAAGAAGACCGACATGGATGGAAATGTGCAAACTTATAAAGGCAGATTGGTTGCAAAGGGTTTTCGACAAATTCAAGGTGTTGACTATGACGAAACCTTTTCTCTGGTTGCCATGATTAAGTCCATCAGGATCATGCTTGCTATTACAGCTTACTATGACTATGAGATTTGGCAGATGGATGTTAAAACCGCATTCCTTAACGGGAATATTCATGAGGATGTGTACATGACACAGCCTGAAGGTTTTGTAAATCCAAAGAATGCCAATAAAGTCTGTAAACTGCAAAGGTCAGTCTATGGATTGAAGCAAGCATCTCGGAGTTGGAATCTTCGATTTAATGAAGAAGTCAAAGTGTTTGGCTTTATTCAAAATGAAGATGAACCTTGTGTGTACAAGAAGGTTAGTGGGAGCTCGACCACATTCCTCATATTGTATGTGGATGACATACTTTTGATGGGGAATGATGTCTTAGCCTTAGAGAAGGTAAAGACTTGGCTTGGGAAAACTTTCTCAATGAAGGACTTAGGAGAATCATCCTATATTCTAGGAATTAAGATCTATAGAGATAGATCTAGAAGGCTTCTCGGACTAAGTCAGAGCACGTACATTGACAAGGTGCTGAAACGGTTCAGCATGGAGAACTCAAAGAGAGGCAACGTCCCTAAGCTACATGGAGTTACCGTCTCTAGAGCTCAATGTCCCCAATCTTGTGAAGAGAGGGAGCGTATGAATGGGATCCCATATGCATCAGCCATCGGATCCATCATGTACGCTATGTTGTGCACACGCCCAGATGTCTCGTATGCTCTCAGCATGACGAGCAGGTACCAGTCAGATCCCGGGGATGCTCACTGGACAGCCGTGAAGAACATCCTCAAGTACTTGCGAAGGACTAAGGATCAGTTTCTTGTGTACGGCGGTGAGGAAGAGCTGGTTGTAAAGGGTTATACCGATGCAAGCTTCCAAACCGATAAAGATGATTACAGATCGCAGTCAGGATTTGTGTTTTGCCTTAATAATGGAGCTGTGAGCTGGAAGAGTTCCAAGCAAGAAACAATTGCCGATTCTACTACAGAGGCCGAGTATATTGCTGCTTCGCATGCAGCAAAGGAGGCTGTGTGGATCAGGAAGTTCATTTCTGAACTTGGTGTAGTTCCCAGTAGCTGTGATGCAATTGAGCTTTATTGTGACAATAATGGAGCTATTGCACAAGCTAAGGAGCCCAGATCACATCAGCGGTCCAAGCACATACTCCGGCGCTTCCATCTCATACGAGAGATCGTACAGCGAGGAGATGTGAAGATTTGCAAAGTACCAACTGAAGACAACATAGTTGATCCACTGACTAAGGCCCTTTCTCAGCAGAAGCATGATGGTCATGCTAGGTCACAAGGACTGCGTTTCCTTGGTGACTGGCTCTAAGTGCAAGTGGGAGTCTGTTGGTATGTATGCCCATAGAGCAAGTCATATGATGATTGTAATGGGATACTTTGTAAATGATTTCAATAATAAATAAAGGCAATTTCCAATCTATATGTTTAAACTGTTTCTGAGATGATGGTGTAACATGATAGATGTCTAAATATTGTTTTACTCAATGACGTATGCTTTTAGGTTAAGGACCTAAACGATGAGATCATACGGATGTTAAGAGTATACATTCTTGTATAGTCCCTAGTCGGTTGTTATTGTGGAAATAACCATAGACATCAATAACACTAAAGACTAGATTGTGTGTTGGTTGATGACAAAATCTCATTAGTCATGATATGGTGATATCAAACCAAGCACATAGGTACTTGTTAGAGAACAAGGTACCGGACAGACCCACCGTGAGAGTAACACATGGAACCATGACATGGTAGTCACAGTCAGCTCTCACAGTGATGGTGGTGAGTGTGATTCTTAGACCTGAAATCACTGCACTCAACACATGTCGTTGGGTACACTTTGACATCATCAAACGCAGTCCTGAAACATGGGTTGTTATAAAGGTGATGATTGGGTGGCTTTGACACATGGGGCTTTTGAGGGGTGAGTGATAGATATGGGATTTGTCCCTCCTAAGGGAGTTTGATATCCTTGGCCACTTGATGAGTAGGATTGAGAAAGGCATGCGCATGCACGTGTGAATCAATATGTGATATTGATGTCATACACATCTCACTCGGTCTACTCTGAGATCAAGGAAATGAATGAACATTGACAGGATGACTGTTCCATGCCTCGAGTTCATTCTGGATATCAGTGACAAAGGAATTATACATTCACTGTAACACCATTCACGGATTGTAGGATGAAAGTTGTTCTCCAACTTTCTACTTTCACTTGGGTAGCAATGATGTGTGACTAGACACCGCTCTTTGCTTGTGAAGTCATAAGTTTTATGGACTTTCACTGCCAACGTGAAATGGACCTGCAGGGTCACACACATAGGATTCAACCTGGAAGAGGAGTTTTGTCCACAAGCAATGTTTGGATTGATTACTAAAGGAGTTTAGTAGTTCAATTAAACACTCAATTAATCGATAGCTCAATATCATATGGTTCAAGGTGTTGGACGCATTGATTGGAATATCGGATTGATTGAAATCGCATTTGACTGATTCTGCACAATCTGCAATCCCAACCGATCGGTTCATGTGATGAACCGGTCGGCTGAGGTTGCTGAACTGGTCGGCTCAATTGTTGAACCGATCGGCTCATGCATAGAGTGAAACGACCGGTTCAAGTGTTGAACCGATCGGTTCAACTGGTGCAATCGAGCAACTTGGGAAAGTAGGATTGGTGAGAATTTTCCTTTCGTTTCAATTGCCCAATTCGATTGGGAATAATATTGGTATTCGATACCAATTGGGAAAGAAACAAGGAAAGTCAATCGGGAACCAACCTGGAACCCCAACCGACCGGTTCATGAGTGAACCGATCGGTTCAAGGGTCCCAAACGATCAGTTCAGTGGTGAACCGATCGGTTCAGGTCCCCAACCGACCGGTTCACTTGTGAACCGATCGGTTCAGGTTGCGAGACAGTTGCTTTTTGTGGAAAATCCCGAACCCTTCTACTCCTGCTTTAGTCCCGTATTGCCGGGCACAGAGAACCATGTCCCATGACCCGCCTATATATATAGGGGTATTGGGGGCTTCTCAGTGTACAACTCAGTGCATGTTGATTGCTCTGCAAAGTTGTCGTTCTCTCTTGTTTTGGTAACCGAGAGAGAGCCCGAGCAAGTGCTTCCCGCAAAGGGAGGTGCAGCAAGGGAAGGACAACTGCAGTTGCAGTTGACAGCAGGAGAGTGTGTTGGTGACTAGTACGTCAATAGGAGGGTGCGACTCCTTCCACTTCCTTGTGGGACAAGGAGAGTGGAGTTCCGGGTGGTCCGTGTGGACTACTTCAGAGGCGGGAGGTCACTACCGCTCAGGAGGACAACTGTCATCCGACAGTCCGGTAGGAGGAGGAGTCTTCAGTCCTGGTGCGACCAGGAGCTGCACAGACACCGTCCAAGACCGGAGGTGAAGACCGCGCAAGGCGCGTGGTATTGTCACTGAGCAAGCCTCGGGACAAGGTATGATTCACAAACCATCTTTCCTATTATATAGATGTTGACGCGATTCCTTTTGTTCTGGGTTTGGGAGAAATTTTTTTTTGTTTCCGCTGCTTCTCTGCCTCCTAGAAAACCCAATAGTTTGAGGTGTTTTCCACAAAAGTGAATTTACATTACTTTTGACTAGAACTAAGCCAAGCTAGGGCTTTAGCCATTTGATCTTTTTCCTATACCTAATGCCTGAAATCAACCTTAAACAAACATATTAGATACATACGAATGGAATGGTTAAGTCATTATCAAAATATGGACAATGTTCAACACTCAAGTCAACATTCTCCCCATTTTGACAATGACAAACCATTCTTCAACATATTGAAAAGGATATGAAAGTTAGACCTTTACCTTTGAGAAATGATATGAAAGTTAATCCTTTACCTTGTGAATTGCAAGGGGATACATAGTTAAAGAATGTGAATTGCTCCCCCTCAATTCATGCTTAACTATACATGCATGGTTAGATTTTCCACAAAATAACCAAAGCACATATACTTACTACATGGCCCTCTAGCAAGTCACGTGATATGAGATAATAGATAAGAAAAGGATCATACAAGAAATAAAACAATATGGCTGAGGTCATTTCTCCCCCTTTGTCATATAAAAAAGACAAGGAGGTAGAACGTGATAAAACATGGGACTTCTTCAAAGAAATAAGATAAAACATTCAACCACATAACACACATCAAACAGAGATGAGGTAAAGAGAAATAAGCAATCCAATGTCATAATCAAAATATGGATAACATACCACAAACTCATGAGATATAGTCGATAAAAGAGTTGAGGGTACATTTTATTAATATTACAACACTAAAACATGTCATCACTACAAGAATCATAAACCAACGAGAAAACAACCAAAAGATGAAATAGTACATTTCAGATATGTGTGTTCAAATGTCATAGTACATAAGTGTCTAAGAAGATATATATGATCAGCACCTAAAAGACTAAGAAACTACGACATCAAGCTCTATCTAAGCTATCTATGTATACAACATCATCATCCACATCATCCTTGTCAGCCCTAGGTTTAGAGTCCTCATTTCCATCTAAAGGTGCAGTAGAGATAACATCAACTTCATCACTAGAGGCACCAACAAAGACATTAGAACTAGCATTTGAGTCATCATCCTCAGTGGCCTCCTCATCATCAACAACTTACTCATAAGCCTAGTCGGGCATCTCCTCATTGGTAGAAGGACCGAAACTGCGACCGGGCCACACGCCATTCTTCTCATCCCAAGACATGTCAAGATCAAGTAACTCCCTGCCCAGAGGGAAAGAGGGAGCAGAAGTACCAATGCTATCAAGAAAGGTATAAAGAGGGCCAGTAGGTAGAGGAATCACTCATGAGGTAGGTACAGGTCCACCAATAGCATAAGATGTGGAAACAGAAGAAGCAAGTAGAGAGGTCAGGTAGAAGTGATTATATACATAGGAAGCATACTCACTACCTAGGTAGGGCTGGTAGGAGGGGTAAGGGTGGATGCAAGACAGGTTCATGGTCGACAAGATCTGGTAGAGGTCCTGCAGTAGGTTATCTTGAGCCTATAGGTTGTATTCATATTGATGAATCATATATCCCATAAGGGTTTCATTTGATACATTAAATGAGGTGTGAGTAGGTCGGGATGGTGGTGGAGGTGGAGGTTCCTGGGTGGAGGTAGATGTGGAGGCTCCAGGTGTGGTAGAAGATGCCAGTAGGAATGTCTTCTTGGTTGTGGTTTCACTAATGCAAACTCCTTTATGACTAGGTTTGTAGTTGAAGTCATAGAAAAGAGATTTATGGGTATAAAAAGTGAACAAACCACAAATCAAGGTAGGGTAGGGTGGGTACTACGGGTAATTTTCCCTGAGTCAAAATAGGTCATGTGATGTAAGATATATCATGACCATTTGACTCCAACTTTCTTCATAAGATAGTACATAATCACAATAGTGTTCTCTGCAATTTACATTTAATTCTTCTTTGGATGGACTTTGTAGTAACTAACTAATGTGAGTAGTCTATTTTGAAGATCGAGGGAAGATGATGGTATGGTAAACTTCTTCCTATAGGGTAGTAGAGGCTTCTTTAAGAAATTGTGGATGTCATGATGAGTAAGATCAAATTTCTTGTAGAAATCCTTGGCGTCAAAAAGTTTAGCCAAGATAATCCTTTCTCCAAGTGTCAGTAACCTCTGACCACTGAAAAAGATGTTCAAGGAATTTTCAGAGATTGTGAATTTGATTTAAAAAATCATGGAGGTAACAATGACCTGAATATTAGGTGGTGGCACTAATGTGTTGTAGTTCCATGTGAGATTCATAAAGAATTCATGGACTACCTTGGTGATTCTGATGGAATTATGAAAGCACTGGCGTTCTATGCTCAAGGCTCCTAAGTGATGGATATAGAAAAACTCAACAATATCGTTGATGACAACCTTTGTTTTGAGAGGAGGCTCAAACAAATCTCTAAGAGGGAAGGGGTTCCTAGGAAGGATTTCCTTATAGAAATTAAGAGATTCAAAAGAGATAAAGGAAGTGTGATCAAATAAGATTAAGCAAGGGTTGGTTGAGGTTGAGGATACACCATTTGGGTTAGCTCTTTTTCTTTGGTTTGAATACATAGGGTCGTATTGGAGAGGCAACACAACCAAATGAAAAAGAGAACCACACAAAATAGTCGTGTAACCACCTAGAAGGGTGTGGGAAGAGGCAAGAGAGGGTAGGCTAGGAAAAGGAGAGGATGTTCATAGCTAGGGTTGATTTAAGAGGGGCCAAAACTTAGAAATCAGTGGACTTTTCTCTAGTTGAGATGGAGAAATGTCGGTCAAAACATATTTTAGGTTTCGTCCAGCCCATCAATCAGTCGAGTTTGTTCTGGGGAAACTTGAACGATCAAGGAAAAAACCCTTGACCTCGGCCTGGGATTGGTCGAGTTGGAAACTAGACCAACATGTAGTCTATCCAAAACTATGAAATCATAGATTCTAGCCTCTAGGGTGCTAAGTAATTTTATTTCTTTATCCTATTATGCATTTTAGACATATTTAGAGAAATTTCACTCATCATAGGGTACTATTTTGCAATCCACCACAGACATGAGGCATACCCAACAAATCTACAACTCAAGTCCTTGATAATGTCATGTGATCTTCATCATCCATCCCTCTAATGAGATGATCCCAGTAATCATCATCATCTCCATGAAAAGAACAATCATTTGGATCATCTCTGACTATAATTAAGGAAGGCCAACGATGGGATTCTACCAAGCTTCCTCCACCAATGTTGGATAATCAAGGACCTTCCTAATTAGAAACCAAGTCAACTTGAAGGTTAGTTTCATCCTTCCATTAGATTCAATTATCTAATATATAGGTTTACAAGTTAAATAATGGAAATAATCAAGAGGATAGCGGGTTAGATCAATACATTAGGATGTGAACCATATAATCTAGTTATATAGTATGAAGTCTGCAAATTATGTATGATTATTATCTCAATACTAATATATCAAGTCATATGTAAGTCAATAATAATGATATGACATGCATATAAAGTATATACAATATACTTAAGGAGGACAATCCAAATGATTGGATACCAATTATATACATAGTAATAGATTGATGTCAATAAATAGTAGGCATCAATAACTAATATAATTTTATTGAAATATCCTAGATTCCAATGAATTTCTTTATAACATTGAAACTGTAGCTACATCAATAAGCATTAGATGATATTTATTAATACATATGGGGCTAGGCAACACAACTATCTTGGTTGATAACTTTGAATAGAAGGGAACAAGAAATATGTACAAAGAATGTACCTTTATGAATGTAAGTTTGGCGACATGTTGGGTAATTCTACATCAAAATCTAGTTCCAATTTTCTATATATTAAATACTAGTATTCATGACATGTTCAAGAATTTTTTAATTCAATGTGTAGTACACACTAATATTCATGTTGAATATAGTTGTCACAACACATCCCGCTATCACACAGACAACGAGGTGTTACGCGAAGACATGCGGAAAACACCATAAACCACAAATTACCAAAACACAGGTTAATTAAGACCGATTCCAGAAAGCGGATAAACGGAGAAAACTATTACATTTAGGTCCTCATCCTGCAAGAAAATAGGTTATATAAACATTTACAAGCCTTGATACGTGTCCACAGCTCAGGAGATCAGTTGTTTTGTCATCACATGAGTTCGTCACCTGTTTATACATACATGACAGCCCACATCCGATGAGCAGTAGGATATACAAAGGATCAACAACTATACATCGTGAAACAATGTCAAAACGCTCCCGAGGACCTGAGAGTATAGGGATGACTCTAAGACTCTACTACAAAACAACCAAAACATCAGCATGTCCATGTCTTGCCTTCTACTACTCGTCTTGCTGCTCGACTGCAACTCCGCGACTACCACCACGTCTAGCTCGAACACCTAAAAAGGTTGTAAACCAGCGGGGTGAGACACATAGTCCCAGCGAGAAACATAACTCCCCGCCGAAACCATAAAACCAAAGAAGGATTAAAGCAACAACAACAGATAACTGGTAAAAGGTATAACAAGAGCAGTCTATATAGAAAAGCTATTCATACCATCAGGCTTACTAGATGTACGGAAGGCATATAACCAAATATCTCTTTATGGAACATGATTGAAAAGATAAGGTTTATAAGATCTTACCTCATAACATAAAGAATGTATAAATAACCGCAAGTATAACATGATTAACTTCACAAGTAAGACCTCAACCAATGTTTCGTGTTTTGCCTTAAACAATAAGTACTATTCGGCTGGATTACGTATTATTATGCCCTGAGGAAGTGAGCCGTACTGCTCAAATCCAACCTCCGGTTGCAAAACCCAAGCCAGTGCCATACAAGGTCAATAGAAGAGCCGGACTCCATGACCTCCCACCTCGTAGTCAGTGCACGAGAACCAAAGCAGGACCACAGTCTCATACTTAAGTGGCCTCAGCCACAGGGTCAGCTCCATAGGCTACCCTTCCTCTAGCCTGCCTCGGTACAGGTCTCGGCGCTAGGATATCTGAGCCACGGGCCTGTTCACCATGCTCTGAGCCATGAACACATTCATGCTCTATCACACTGAGCCATGTGCCTATTCACCATGCTCTATATATATATCCTTAGTCTACAACCATAGCTGCACTCACGTCCTCTCTATTTCAGGCTAGGAGAAACCACACATATTCAACAATATGCGCTTCCAAGTTAACCCACAGGAGAACCTGTTTCACCATCACCAGCTACTGACGATGATGGATCTATGGCTAGGACAAACTACATGATATGTTCCACTGTAATTAGTTAGTACATTTTAAGTGGATTGTTGAGGCAACCAAGTTGTATAACATGCAAACAAGAACAATAATAAACAACATGAAACTCAATACCATGCTTTTACTATCATCAACATCATCCTGATCCATCACAAGGATCCAACATTATATGTTACCACTTGGCCTCTTGCCAATCATCTAGATCCATCACAAGGGTCATCACATTGCCATGGAATCTCAATCCCTCATCACATAGTGCCACTGCTTCTCAAGGCTTACATCATCACCATGGGGTAGCAATACCATGTCATCATTAGAGGATAATCACCTCATCTAGGCACTTTAGCCAAACCCAGGTACTCAGACCAAAACACATCATGCATGTTACCATATCAACAAGAGTAACCATCAGAGCAGTGTCACTCAGACATATAAACCTCATAGCCCTTTACCTGGCTATGCATCTGTATGAAACACCTGCATGGTTAGTATCCACAATCATCATGGATTAACAGAAGAATCATATTATCCAACATAGAGCAGTACTGATGATTATATGCTTTATCATTCATGCCTCAACCTGTGATCGTAACATCATGCAAGGCATCTTATATGCTTACCATTCCTCAACATTATATATATAATCCAAGATGATCATAAACACATGAAATGTCATGTCAAGATACATGGATGTGATCTACTATACCAAGCATATCAAGGGTCACCATTTTAAACCAAGCGTGATTCATAAGCAAGGACTAGCATATCGATTTCCATATAAGGAACAAGACCCTCACTATAAGCGCCCAGTACCCTCACCAAAGGTAGTATCGGGAAGGGCACTCTCCCCTATCGCCCGACATTCTAGCCTCATATCGGCCAAGTCAACCAATAAGTATAACAACTACCATCACAAGATGCATCATGAAACTCTAGGTGTCGCGCACCTCATGTGTCCTGCACCTCATGTGTCATGCAACGGTGCGTCGTGCACCGCAAAGTATCATGCAACGTTGTGTCATGCACCTCCATGTGTAACGTGCAGCAGGGTATCGTGCAACATCCATCATGTGCCGTGCAACCAACTGCTAACGGGCAACCAGGGCATGCAGCTCAGCCAAAGAGATATATCGTGAAACAATGCATCACGCACTAGGGCATGTGGTATCACACACACAACAAGGCATACCACCCATCTAGTCTCGTGCTAACGACGAATGCACACAGGGCTAGGGCCAAGGGGTAACGCCCACTACAGAACTAGCTAGCAACTCTTCCACAACAACAAGGTATAACAACACCAAGCCACCTCCTAGGTTACGTGTGTCAGGCAGGGTACTCAACATATTGTGATGCCCGACACAACAAGGCAAAGACTGGGGGTGTGACACCCGTTGATGCATGGGTTTTAAGTCATTTTTATAGGCTTATTTTATATCTGTTTTATGCATGTATTTGTCATTTTCTTGATTATATTTGCATAATTCACTATAGTTGGCCCTTAAACTCTTTTTGCATCAAATTATACTTCTTTTATAATATTTATATGATTTTATATAATCTCCGGACTTATACACATGTTTCGGCACTTTTTCAGGCACTTTTGCATTGTCCGGAGTCGATACTATCGACCCCCAGGTCGATAGTATCGACATTTCATCAAAAAGCAACCCCAAAACGCAATCTTGGAAGAAATAACCTGTGACATGGTCGATACCATCGACCTTGGGGTCGATACTATCGACAGCGTCGGGATCTGGTGATTTTCAGCACTAAAACAAAGCGTTTTAATCCGACAGTTGAGCTTTTTCGGAGCCGTAAAGTGGTCCTATGACCTAAGAAGAGGACAGACGGCCCGAGGGGGAGAGGAGATTGTGTTGCACAACATCCAAGAAGGAGAGAGAGAGATAGGAGACGAGATACGAAGGCCGTCAACCGAGCGATCCGGGCACCTCCGACGGGCGATTTTGCTGCCGGAAGACTGCAAAATGCACGTTTCTCGAGGAGGATCTCCAGGAACACCTTTGTATCAGGGGTTACACGAGTTTTCTCCATGTTTCCCATGTTTTTCTTCTCTACTCCTCTGTCTTTCATTGAGATGACCATGCGGGGCTAATCCCCTTTGTCTTTAGGACCGGGAGTAGCCCGGGAATCATTGTATGACAGTTTTATAATAGTAATTCATATTTTATCTCTTAAATCCGTGGTATAGTTCCGTTTTCTTCATATATTGTTATGCTTGATCACCATGATAATAACCTAATGGCCTTAATCACTTCGACAGAAGGATTAACGGTTGAAAAGAGATGAAATCTACATTAATCGATAAATCACTTGACCAAGGTGGTGTAAAATTAATGGTGGATACTGAGAGATCGTTCGTAATGCACTTAGTTTAGGGGATAGGTTACTACGATGGTGGAACCGACCTAAACCTAAGTAGTGAATTGCACCACGATAGTGGTCACTTCTGTTTTCAGGCCACTACCCGGATAGAGAGAGACGATTGAGGCATTATATAAAATTTAATACAATGAAAACCCGCGGTGAAACCGCAATCCTAAAGATACCTTTTGAATTGATTAAACCAACATTTAATCGATTGCTTCTTTTGTTTTGTTTTTATTTTTCTTTTAGTTTTAACAACAACTCTCAACTTGTTAATCGGCTTAGCTGATCGCAACTAGTTAGTAGGAGTCACCAACAATTCTGAGTATCCCTGTGTTCGACTCGGGCCTCACAAAGGCCTGTACTACTCGACGCGTATACTTGCGTTTTAGCGCGTAGTAAAATACACGTCAAGTTTTTGGCGCCGTTGCCGGGGATACGGCGGAATTGTTGGCACTTCGAGTGCTACGAGTGGCCACTCTAGGCCACAAATTTCTTTTTATTTTCATTCAAATTCAAATATTTTTACATTGCACTATAATTGTTATACTCGTCTAAGCATAGTACTGAACTCGAATTTTCTTATTTCAGGTACTGTGTATGGTGCATACACGTAGTACAGACTACGACAATCGCACACCCGAGGTTCCATTTCCGGGACCTAAGGACGTGGAGCATTCTGAGCACGAATACCAGGAAGAGATAGATTCTGAATCTGAACCAAAAGACATGGCCGAGCCACAGACCATATGGGAGAAGATCAAAGCTTCTTCCTCATCAGCTTCAAAGGGGCCTATAAAAAAGCAGGCGATCAACATACCGACATATAAGATCGATCCGGCGTTGATAAATCAGGTGAAATCAAATGCTTTCCATGGGCTCAAGAATGAGGACCCCGTCACGCACATCATCCAGTTTGTTGAGAACTGTGACATGGTAAAAATCGATAGGTTTCCACAGGAGGCACTGTATCTTAAGCTTTTCCCGAGTTCATTGGAGGGAACCGCGCGAGAATGGTTATATAATTTGGATGATGAGTTTGTGGAGTCCTGGAACCATATGGTGGAGGTTTTCTTTGAGAGGTTCTTCCCTCCTGAGAAGACTAACGACATGATCCGGAAGATTCACAACTTTACCCAACAGGCCGGTGAGACATATTCTGAGACCTGGGAGAGATTTCAGGTCATGCTGAGGAGGTGCCCGCATCATGGGCTGGATAAAGAGACGCAGGTGAAGATCTTTTATTTTGCTCTCTCCGAGCACGATAGGAGTAATCTGGATTCAGCTGGGTCAGGATTCTTTCTGAACAATACGGACACCAGATGTTGGGAGATATTAAAGAACATGGCTAGGAAACAGTCATGGGGTGAAAGAGGCATTGTGGAGTAGGTCAGAGTTGCAGGTGAATCCAAAGTAATTAAGGAGCTGAACGACAAGTTAGATCTGCTAGCCAAGAAGCTGCTAGCTAAGGAAGATTCATCTGAGGATGAGGAAGCCCAAGTAAAATACATGCAACAACAGGGCTACAGAAACAATGACTATGCGTGGAGGAAGGACAAAAAGTTCTCCTGGAAGGATCCTAACAATTTTCTACAGGATCCGGAGGCGAAGCCACAGCCTAGAGCTGAAGATAAGAACACTGAATTACTGAGTCAAATGGTGCAGCAGAATCAGGAGATGATGGCTATGTTTGGTAAACAATTGCAATCTCAAGGTGATATTCTAACCAAATTTGGGCAGACGCTACAAAGCCATGGAGCACAGATGCGGGCATTAGAAACCACTGTGGCTCAGATTTCAAGTGAAGTGGCGGCCATCAAGCACGCCAACCAGCAGAAACCGGCCGAGAATGCAAATGTGGCACAAGCACACCATCCGGTCAAGTATATGTCTGTGGTAAGCAATGAGGAGGAATCTCAGGTGCAAGAAGCTAAAGAAGAAAGAAAAATGACTTTTAATATGCATGCGTCACCGGCGATACCATATCCACACACTTACTATGTACTGCCGGGCGGAAACCCGTTCTTCAGAAAATCACAACGAGTTATGAATATTGCATCTCCATCTAGGCAGGAAGAACAATTGAAGGCTGTTTGTGCACGTGTGGAAACATCTAATGCGAGAGAGAAACCACAACAAGCTATTGTTGTTGATGATGTCTCGCCCAAGCCCACGTCAGAGAGAGTGATTGCAGCAAGCTTAGGGGAGTTGGCCCCGAAAAGCTCATATGTGCCACCTCACAGGCGTGTGAGTGCAGCAGTTGTGTCAAGTCCAAGAAATCCAGGGCCAAAGAAAGAGCATCGTCATTTTAGGAAATTCTTGGAAATATTCCGAAAACTCCACATCAATATTCCATTAGTGGAGATGATCGAGAAGGTTCCCTCCTATGGTAGGTTCATCAAAGAAATCATCAATAAGAAGAGGCGGATAAAAGACGATGATATTTGTCGGATGAATGAGACGGTGAGTTCTATGATTCACGGGAGTTCACCAAAGAAGAGAAAAGACCCAGGAGGTTTCTACATTCCTTGCTCGATAGGTGATCAACATTTTCCTAAAGCGCAATGTGATTCAGGCGCCAACATAAATCTCATGCCTCTGGCGACATTTCAGAAACTTGGGTTAAAAGAAATCAAGAAGTCGGTCGCGACAATTGAATTGGCGGATGGGTCCATTGTAAGGCCATATGGAGTGTGCGAGGATGTACTCGTCAAGGTAGACATGTTCATCTTCCCGGTAGATTTTGTTTTCATGGACATGCCACAGCTCCAAAGTTGCGAGATGTTATTGGGAAGGCCGTTCCAAGCTACGGCTGATGTCATCGTTGCCATTGGGAGAGGTACATTGACCTTGGGGATTGGACATGATCGAGTTCAATTCAAATTGCCACATGACTCATTGGAGACATCTCTTAACAACCCAGGTTAAAGATATCTTTATGTCAAGCCTAGGACATTAAACAAGGGCGCTTGTTGGGAGGCAACCCAACTTTAGGTTCAATTTTATGTTTGGTTATGTTCTTTTATGTTTATGTACTTAGTTTTTGCTTAGGTTTTGATAATTTTTGTAAAAATGGTACCCTAACTCGTGTTTTGAAGTGTGCAGAATGTTAAGTTCAATACTATCGACACCCATGTCGATAGTATCGAGTTTGGAGAAGTAAACGCTGAAGAAAAGTCGATACCATCGACCCTAGGGTCGATAGTATCGAGATTCCTGAAGATTTACAGAAAAATTGGTGCCAGTAAAGTCGATACCATCGACCCTAGGGTCGATAGTATCGACACTTTTGAGTTCCCAGGCTTTTAGATGCATCGATTCAACAAAATCGCTGAGTCTGGGTCGATACCATCGACCTTGGTCGATGGTAACGACACCTGCAGGACAGCTACATAAAACAGGCCGTAAAAGGTATCGAAACGAGATTTTTTCGAACCGTTTTTTACAGAGGAAAGATGGATGAAGCAAGTCACATCTTAGAACCACTAAGACACAAAAATGGGCCACAAAAAGGAGGGAGATAGCAAGCATCACTTGGTCTACTTGAGCATCTGACCATCCTTCTTCACCACACTTCAAAGCGAATGGTACCTTTGTTCCACCTCTTAAGTGAGAATGTTGACTATGAGGCCATAGTCAGATTCAAGCTTAGGGGGGGTGTTGGAACAACCCTCTATATTAGTTTTTACTTACTTATTCATGTTGATTTTATTTTTGAATTATTAGTTGTTTTTATTTCTAGGTTTACCGCTTTTGTAGGATCCACATCTATCTAGTGTAATCTGTGGAGTAATAAATGCATGGTTTCAATTGAGAGTTTTACTCTTGGGTTGTGGGCACATGAAAATATGAGCATATTGAAAACTTTTTGAGCTTATTCTTCTGAGTAATTGAGTTGCATAACTGAGGAAGTGCTTGGGTGAGTCAGCTTCAGGACACGGGGACATGAATGAACATCTTTATTGTCTAAGGAAAAGTGATTGACAAGGATGTCTGAGCCCAAACCGACCAAACGCTAACGTGACCTTAGACAAAAGTTTAAGAGAGAAATCCTTCAGTTACCATGTACACAGGTATTTAGAGAGGTACATATGATATTTTCGGAAGGTTCTGTCAATTAGTCTTGTGATCTGATCCACCGCAATTTCATTCACACTCCACCATAAGAAATGGGAGCACATTACTGTCTTTCACTCTTTGATTGCATACCATGTAGATAGGTCTTGCATTACAACTATTTTCACATTTTTTGCATGAGAATGAAAAAAAAAAGATAGAGTAGTTATACATGCACATTATCCTTAGGTGCATGTCATAGTAGTTGCATAACTGTCATTATGTAGTTGCATTTACATCTTTTGAGCATATTGTACACCATGTATCTTATGTTACTCTGAAAACATTAAAGGTGATGAACTCGTTCCATACCCTCCAAATTGAATGCTTCAGATGCACAAGTATGTAACAAGAAGTGAGCCCGACAAATAATTCATTGTCATCTATGAAAATAAGGGCTTGAAAAAAAATTGAAGAAAATTTGAAAAAAAAAGAGAAAAAAAGAAGAAAAAAAGAATTGAGAAGTAAGTAGGAATGAGAGGGAGAAAGGAACATGTTCTCACTTACATACTATGAAGAATAAGCACATGGTGTAGTTTTCTTAGATATTCCATCTCACCTTGAGATGGAATGATAGTGCATGCATCATTCCACCAAAAATGTAACATTAGGACATTTTCACTTGCATTTTGCATCATGATAGGTCATTAATTTTTGTATTGCATGATTTACTATTATGTGCTTCCATCTCTTCCACAACCACCTATCCCATCCACATGTTGCTCTAATTGGTAGGCCACCCATGATATTCTCCTCATTCATTAATATCAGGAGATCTGCTTCCATTTAGATGGTAGTTAGGAAATGAGCAACGTAGATAGGAGATCACAAGATGCATCAAGTATGGACCAAATGAGTTTATCATATTAACTGCTTTAATTGATAGTGTTTCATTGATTCGGGGATGGACATCATTTACATAGGTCTTTGGTCGCCTGGATGGCAGTTAGTGTTCAGTGGTCAATGAGGGCCAGTTTGTGGAAAGAAAGTGGGGATGATGTAGATTCATTTCATGTATTTATGTCCTGTTGCTGACTTATCTCAATCAAATCCAAAGTTTTGTTGCTCGAGGATGAGCAAGGTTTAAGCTTAGGGGAGTTTGATGCATGGGTTTTAAGTCATTTTTATAGGCTTATTTTATATCTGTTTTATGCATGTATTTGTCATTTTCTTGATTATATTTGCATAATTCACTATAGTTGGCCCTTAAACTCTTTTTGCATCAAATTATACTTCTTTTATAATATTTATATGATTTTATATAATCTCCAGACTTATACACATGTTTCGGCACTTTTTCAAGCACTTTTACATTGTCTGGAGTCGATACTATCGACCCCCAGGTCGATAGTATCAACATTTCATCAAAAAGCAACCCCAAAACGCGATCTTGGAATAAATAACCTGTGACATGGTCGATACCATCGACCTTGGGGTCGATACTATCGACAGCGTCGGGATCTGGCGATTTTCAGCACTAAAACGGAGCGTTTTAATCCGACGGTTGAGCTTTTTCGGAGCCGTAAAGTGGTCCTATGACCTAAGAAGAGGACGGACGGCCCGAGGGGGAGAGGAGATTGTGTTGCACAACATCCAAGAAGGATAGAGAGATAGGAGACGAGAGACGAAGGTCGTCAACCGAGCGATCCGGGCACCTCCGACGGGCGATTTTGCTGCCGGAAGACTGCAAAATGCACGTTTCTCGAGGAGGATCTCCAGGAACACCTTTGTATCAGGGGTTACACGAGTTTGCTCCATCTTTCCCATGTTTTTCTTCTCTACTCCTCTGTCTTTCATTGAGATGACCATGCAGGGCTAATCCCCTTTGTCTTTAGGACCAGGAGTAGCTCGGAAATTCATTGTATGACAGTTTTATAATAGTAATTCATATTTTATCTCTTAAATCCGTGGTATAGTTCCGTTTTCTTCATATATTGTTATGCTTGATCACCATGATAATAACCTAATGCCCTTAATCACTTCGACAGAAGGATTAACGGTTGAAAAGAGATGAAATCTACATTAATCGATAAATCACTTGACCAAGGTGGTGTAAAATTAATGGTGGATACTGAGAGATCGTTCGTAATGCACTTAGTTTAGGGGATAGGTTACTACGACGGTGGAACCGGCCTAAACCTAAGAAGTGAATTGCACCAAGACAGTGGGCACTTCTGTTTTCAGGCCACTACCCAGATAGAGAGAGAAGATTGAGGCATTATATAAAATTTAATACAATGAAAACCCGCGGTGACACCGCAATCCTAAAGATACCTTTTGAATTGATTAAAACAACATTTAATCGATTGCTTCTTTTGTTTTGTTTTTATTTTTCTTTTAGTTTTAACAACAACTCTCAACTTGTTAATCGGCTTAGCTGATCGCGACTAGTTAGTAGGAGTCACCAACAATTCTGAGTATCCCTGTGTTTGACTCGGGCCTCACAAAGGCCTGTACTACTCGACGCGTATACTTGCGTTTTAGCACATAGTAAAATACACGTCACCCGTAACAACACCACAACCTATCGGCCAAAGCTCTAGGCCAAAGAAAGGATATCAGGCAACATCACCTCCAAGACCATATCAGGCAAGATGCAACCCAACCTGGTCATCATCAACCTCAAGAACAAGGGTACCAAACCCTAAAGGATCAAGAAGATGGCTCACCTCTCAACAACTAAGAGACAGGGGTCTTGCACACTTCTTATCACCAATCGGGCAATACAAGATCAACCCTAACAAAGGTCTACAACTACCACAAAGCTCACCTCTCGAATCCATGGTGAGAGAAGGGTGTTGCTCAAGCAACTAGAACACAAGCTCACCCCTCAACTTAAATGAGAGAGGAGTGTTTCCCATGATACTAGAGTTCAAGCTCACTTCTCTAGACCAAGGAGGGAGAGGGGTGTTGCTCAATAAGAAACCCCTAGAACAAGGTTCGGCCAACAAGGTGTAACTAAGCAAGAAACATACAAGAACATAGAAGAGGTAGTATAGTTAGGGTTAGGAGTTATGTAACCCACTTTAAGCAAGCTACAAGCTCCTAACTCCAAGCACCACCACAGGAAGAGAGCAAGACACTCTAGGGTTCGACCACCACTAGAGGAAGAAGGATACTCCAAGGCAAGGATCGGCCACCAAGCTTGCAAAGGAAGAGGGGGTGACGTGCACCAAGGGAGAGGGAGACAAAGGAACTAAAGGGATCCTTAGCAAGAGAAAGGGAACACATATATAGAAAAGGATGGAGGAGAAACCAAGGAAAGACAAGGCAAGGTGTCGCCTACCTAGGGACACTTGTCCATGAGCAATGCCACCACTCTAACATGTCTTAAACATATGTCCAAGGCCATTGCCACATGCAAGCATCAAGCACCAAGTGTCCACTAGTGGTGACACAAACGAGGTCAAAGGGGTCAAAGAGGTCCATGGGCGACATACCTCCACACCATGGCCGACACACTCCCTAGGCCGACACACCTCAGGCCGACACAAGCATGGCCGACACTCCTAGACTGACACAAGGCTCACTTGCCCGAAACAAGGTCCAACAAGGCAAAGGCAAAGCACAACAAGGCCCAACATGGCTCAACCAAGCCCAAAGGAACTCAAGCAATGAGCCCAACCTTCCTATCATCACTAGAGGAAGCAAGGAGAGAGGGGAACACCTCTCAAGGTGACAAACTTGCCCACAAACCCTAGACTTTGGTTAGTTGCAAGTAGCACCTCCAACTCTCAACAAAGCACCAACAAACCCTAATAACCACTAAAGGTGATTAGCAAACAACTAATCATCAGGGTTAAGCAAAGCAAACAGAAAAGCCCTAAACGGAGGTCAGGGTCCTTACAAGCTATAACCCCCTACAAAGGGATTTCGCCCTCGAAATCCAAAGAGAAAAGTGAGGGATACTTCCTCCTAATCTCTTCCTCAAGCTCCCACGTGGCTTCCTCAATTCCACGATGATGCCAAAGAACCTTCACAAGAACTAGGTCGTTCCTCTTCAGCTTCTTAACTCTTTTGTCAAGGATCATCACCGGACCTTCCTCATAGGTCACATCTTCATTAAGCTCAACTTTGACTGTTCCTATATCCAGATGACTTTTCTTCAACATACTGATATGGAACACTGGATGTAACCTGTGCAACTCTGGCGGCAACTCTAACTCGTAAGCTACCTTGCCCATACGTGCTATGACCGGGTATGGCCCCATATATCTGGGTGCTATCTTACCCTTCCGGCCAAACCTCAACACACCTTTCCACGATGAGACTTTAAGATACACTTTGGCTCCTACCTAGAACTCCAAAGGTCATCGCTGATTGTCTGCATAAGACTTCTGTCTGTCTTATGTTGCTTTCAACTGTTGTTGTATCACCTTAATCTTTTCTTTTGTCTACTATACTAACTCAGGACCCAAAAGCTGATATTCACCAGACTCATACCAACATAATAGAGATCTACACTTCCTTCCATATAAGGCCTCATAAGGTGCCATGTCAATGCTCCGCTGATAACCATTGTTGTAGGCAAACTCTATCAAACTAAGGTGTACATCCCAACTGCCTAGGAATTGCAAAACACAAGCTCGAAGGAGATCCTCCAAAGTCTAAATAGTCATCTCAGACTGTCCATCTGTCTATGGATGGAAAGCGGTGTTGAACCTCAACTGCGTTCCCAACACCTTGTGCAACTATTCCCAAAAATGACTCATGAACTGAGGGCCTGTATCGGAAACTATCTTTGCTGGCACACCGTGCAAACGTACTATTTCATCTACATATACTTGAGCGAGATTCTCGGCTGTATACGTTGTATTTACATGTATGAAATGGGCAGACTTCATCAATCTGTCCACTATTACCCAAATGGAATAATGATTCCTAGTTATCCTGGGTAGACCAACTACAAAATCAATGGTTATATGATCCCATTTCCACTGCGGTATCGGCAGGGGTTGCAACGTTCCTGCTGAATTTTGATGCTCAACCTTGACTTGGTGACATACCGCACATCAAGCCACAAACTCGGCTACATCTTTCTTCAAACCGGGCCACCAATACAAGTCCTTCAGACTATGATACATCTTGGTGACTCCTGGATGCATAGCATACATCGACGTGTGTGCTTCCTCGAGTACTAGCTTCCTTAGATCTTCAGCATCGGGGACCACCATCCTATCTTGATAGCAAACTAGTCCATCTTCAAACTCATGAAACCCATCACACTTTTCGCTGCCAAACTCTGACTTGATCATTTACACTGTATCATCTGTTTGCTGTGCATCTTTGATCTGTTGTCTCAGCGTAGGCTTGACTTGCATATGTGCTAAAAGTCCAGCTAACAAGGAAACTTCCATCTTCACATTCATCTGTCGCAAAGAAACAAACATATCCCATCTATAGCATACCAAAGAACTCAACTGTACCTTCTTTGTAGAGAGAGAAGAAGACTTTTGGTTAAGCGCATCGACTACCACATTCGCCTTACCAGGATGATACTTGATGGTGCAGTCATAATCATTGATTAGCTCCATCCATCAGCGTTGTTGCATGTTTAGCTCATTCTACGAAAACATGTATTTCAGATTCTTATGATCTGTGAAGATCTGGCATACTTCCCCGTAAAGATAGTGTCTCCAAATCTTTAATGCATGAACCACTGCTACCAACTCTAAGTCATGAGTCGGATAGTTCTCCTCATGTTTCTTAAGCTGTCGTGAAGTGAAAGAAACCACATGATCTTCCTACATCAGCACACACCCTAAACCTTTCTTGGAAGCATCACAGAAAACAACATAGCCCTTTCCAGTCTCTGGCAGCACTAACACTGGAGCACTAGTCAACTTTTCCTTCAAACATTGGAAAGCTTGCTGACAACGATCATCCAAAAAAAAGGTACATCCTTTCTAGTCAACCTTGTCATCGGCAACGCAATCGCACTGAAGTCCTTGAAAAACCTTCGGTAGTATCCTGCTAAACCCAGGAAACTATGAACTTCTATCGGCATTTTCAGCTATTCCCATTCTGTAATGGATTCCACCTTCTTTAGGTCCACTTTGACTCCTTCAGCAGATATCACATGACCCAAGAAAGTCACTTCTTCCAACTAGAACTCACATTTACTGAACTTGGCATACAACTGATGTTGGCAAAGAAGAGTCAACGCTAGTCGAAGATGTTGCTCATGCTCTTGCCTATCCCGACTATAGATCAAGATGTCATCTATAAAGACTACAAAAAACTGATCTAAGAACGGACGAAACACTCGATTCATTAAATCCATGAAAGCAGTAGGTGCATTGGTTAGCCCAAATGGCATAACCACAAACTCGAAGTGACCATACCTCATCCTAAAAGCTGACTTTGGTATTTCATTCACCTTAATCCTCAACTGATGATATCCGGACCGTAGATCGATCTTTGAAAACATTGTAGCACCACACAACTGATCGAATAAATCATCTATCCTCGGTAATGGGTACTTGTTCTTGATCGTAACTTTGTTCAACTATCGGTAATCTATACACAACAACATCGATTCGTCCTTCTTCTTAATGAACAACACTAGAGCACCCCAATGTGAATTACCCGGTCAGATGAAACCTCTCTCCAACAACTCTTACAACTGCTTCTTAAGCTCTGCCATCTCCACTGGAGCCATCCTCTACGGTGTTTGTGCAACTGGTTGTGTTCCTGGAACCAAATTGATCTCGAAATCAATCTCTCGGGGTGGAGGAACACCGAGGTACTCATCGGGAAACACATCTGCAAACTCTCAAAAAACCGTCACGTTCTCCAGGCTAGGATCCTTCACCTTGGTATCTACAATGTGAGCTAAGAACGCCTTACATCCTTGTCGTAACAACTTCTCTACCGCCATAGCTGATACTAGACACATCGAAAGAATCTTCCTATCTCCTTGGAAGACCCACTTCTTACCACCATCATCAAACACAGCTTGATTGGAACCACAGTCCAAAACAACCTTATACTTCTCTAAGGTATCCATTCCAAGGATCACATCGAAACCATGCATATCAAGTGGTATAAGATTCACTTGTATACTATGTCCCGAAAAAGATAAGACACAAGATGGACACTCCTCTCGAAGCATCGAGGAACCATCAAGAGGGGTTTCTAACAACAAGCTATCCTTCTTACAACTAACAGGTAAACGACAGTTTTCAAGCATACTATAGGCGATAAAAGAGTGTGTAGCACCCGGGTCAACCAGAACAGATATAAAGCAAGAAGAAGACATATCAGAATGAAATAACTCCATTTGATCTGTCATCACTCGCAGGTTGACTATCACCTCCGGCTAACTCATAGCATAGAATCGAGCCGTTGATTGATGTCCACGTCCTCTGCTTCCTTGAGCAGATGATCCTTCTTACGATGCTTGACCGCATCCTCGCCCTCTGCTACTACTGGGCTGTTGTCTATCTGACCCTTGTTGATTATGTCTCAACTGCTGCGTCACTTCAACATCTCTACTTGGGCAATTTGACTTGAAATGCCCTGTCTGACCGTAGATATAACATGCCTTAACTTCAAACCGTAGCCTAGATGGCCCTGTCACTGCCACTGAATTTGTACTTTGTGCCTTTGATGGTGAAGAACATATCGTCTTCCCTTACTCAGAGACCACTGCGATGGTACATTGGAACCTCTCATCACGGAAGGTGCTGAAAACCTTGGCTTCTTGAAGCCACCAAACCTATGTCCCTGGAACTGAGTAGGCCTCTTTTTAGACATGGATTCTCTTTTCTCCCTAACTGACCGTTCGATCCTCTGGACATATTCCACAAAGGTAGCAAACTGCTCTCGATTCTCCAACGCAGAAGTAGGTGTTGTCAGCTCAACACTCATGTCTTTCTCAAAATGTCTGATCCACTCTTCATCTGTTGCTGCCATGTGAGGACAAAACCTCAATAGATACATGAACTTGGCCTCGTACTCAGTGATGTTCATCGTTCCTTGGTGCAAGCACTCAAACTGACTGATCTTCTCATCCAGATACATCTTCGGAAAGTATCTACTGACGAACTTGCACCGAAAAACTTCCCAACCGATCACCTCACCAGTTTGCTTCTCTTTCTCGATGGTCCACCAGTGACCAGCACTACCCTTCAGAAGGTAGACAGCGTGCTTGACTTTGTCTTCTTCGGGGATGTCGAGGAACCGAAAATCCTTCTCAAGACTTGTCAACCACAGATCTGCATCCGCTGGATCAGCCGTTCCAGCATAATCCGAAGCTCCGACTCGGCGAAGCCGCTCAAAGGTCTTCCCAATACCCGATTTTCACTATGTGGAGCCTGTGCTCTTCGAGGAGGCACTGGCAATCTTTCTACCATGAGATTCATCGTAGCCATCAACTGCCCCATAAGCTGTTGATAGGTAGGGTGTTCAAGAATGGCTGGGTCAGGTTGGGGGACCTCAGGCACCCGATCTTCATGTGCCTGCCCTATAGCTCCATCAACTGATGCAACATCGTTGTTCTCAGCAGCATGTTCTTCATGGTTTCCAGACATCTTGGCTTTTCTTCCGCTGAGGGCAGAATATGATTGTGAGAAAATCTAGAAAACATATAAGAATAGATACAACCTAGTCCTAAATCTCTGTAGACTGAGCGAACCTAGAGCTCTGATACCAAACTTGTGGCAACACATCTCGCTATCACACAGACAACAAGGTGTTACACGAAGACGTGTGGAAAACACCATAAATCACAAATTACCAAAACACGAGTTAATTAAAACTGATTGTAGAAAGCGGATAAACTGAGAAAACTATTACATTTAGGTCCTCATCCTGTAAGGAAACATGTTATATAAATATTTACAAGCCTTGATATGTGTCCACAGCTCAGGAGATTAGATGTCTTGTCATCACATGAGTTCATCACATGTTTATACATACATGATGACCCACATCCGACCAACAGCAGGATATACAAAGGATCAACAACTATACATCGTGAAACAACGTCAAAACGCTCCCAAGGACCTGAGAGTACATGGATGACTCTAAGACTCTACTACAAAACAACCAAAATAACAGCATGTCCATCTCTTACCTTCTACTGCTCGTCTTGCTACTCGGCTACAACTCCGTGACCACCACCACATCTAGCTCGAACACCTAAAATGGTTGTAAACCAGTGGGGTGAGACACATAGTCCCAGCGAGAAACATAACTCCCCGCCGAAACCATAAAACCAAAGAAGGATTAAAGTAACAACAACAGATAACTGGTAAAAGGTATAACAAGAGTAGTCTATATAGCAAAGCTATTCATACCATCAGGCTTACCAGATGTACGAAAGGCATATAACCAAATATCTCTTTATGGAACATGATTGACAAGATAAGGTTTATAAGATCTTACCTCATAACATAAAGAATGTATAAGTAACAGCAAGTATAACATGATTAACTACACAAGCAAGGCCTCAACCAATGTTTCATGTTTTGCCTTAAACAATAAGTACTATTCGGCTGGATTACATATTGTTATGCCCTAAGGAAGTGAGTCGTACCGCTCAAATCCAACCTTCGATTTCGAAACCCAAGCCGGTGCCATACAAGGTCAATGGAAGAGTCGGACTCCATGACCTCCCATATCGTGGTCAGTGCACGAGAACCAAAGCAGGACCGCAATCTCATTCTTAAGTGGCCTCAGCCATAGGGTTAGCTCCATAGGCTACCCTTCCTCTAGCCCGCCTAGGTACAGGTCTCGGTGCTAGTATATCTGAGCCACATGCATGTTCACTGTGCTTTGAGCCATGAACGCATTCATGCTCTATCACACTGAGCCATGGGCCAGTTCACCATGCTCAATATATATATCCCGAGTCTGCAACCGCAGCTTCACTCGCGTCCTCTCTATTTCAGGATAGAAAAAACCACACATATTCAACAATATGCGCTTCCAGGTTAATCCATAGGAGAACCTATTTCACCATCACCAGCTACTGACGATGATGGATCTATGACCAGGGCAAACTACATGATATGTTCCACTGTAATTAGTTAGTATATTTTAAGTGGATTGTTGAGGCAACCAAGTTGTATAACATGCAAACAAGAACAAGAATAAACAACATGAAACTCAATACCATGCTTTTACTGTCATCAACATCATCCTGATCCATCACAAGGATCCAACATTATATGTTACCACTTGGCCTCTTGCCAATCATCTAGATCCATCACAAGGATCATCACATTGCCATGGGATCTCAATCCCTCATCACATAGTTCCACTGCTTCTCAATGATTACATCATTACCATGGGATAGCAATCCCAGGTCATCATTAGAGGATAATCACCTCATCTAGGCACTTTAGCCAAACCCAGGTACTCAGACCAAAACACATCATGCATGTTACCATATCAACAAGAGTAACCATCAGAGCAGTGTTACTCAGACATATAAACCTCATAGCGCTTTACCTGGCTATGCATCTGTATGAAACACATGCATGGTTAGTATCCACAATCATCATGGATTAATAGAAGAATCATATTATCCAACATAGAGCAGTACTGATGATTATATGCTTTATCATTCATACCTCAACCTGTGATCATAACATCATGTAAGGCATCTTATATATATAATCCAAGATTATATAAACACATTAAATGTCATGTCAAGATACATGGATGTGATCTACTATACCAAGCATATCAAGGGTCACCATTATAAACCAAGCGTGATTCATAAGCAAGGACTTGCATATTGGTTTCCATATAAGGAACAAGACCCTAACTATAAGCACCCACTACCCTCACCAAAGGTAGTATCGGGTAGGGCACTCTCCCCTATCGCCCAACACTCTAGCCTCATATCGGCCAAGCCAACCAGCAAGGATAACAACTACCATCACAAGATGCATCGAGCAACTCTAGGTGCCTCACACCTCATGTGTCGTGCAACGGCGCGTCGTGCACCACAGAGTATCATGCAACGTTGTGTCGTGCACCTCCATGTGTAACGTGTAGCAGGGTGTCGTGCAACATCCATCATGTGCCGTGCAACCAACTTCTAACAGACAACAAGGGTGTGCAGCTTAGCCAAAGAGATATATCGTGCAACGGTGTGTCGTGCACTAGGGAATCAGGCAGCACACACACAACAAGGCATAACGCCCGTCTAGTCTCGTGCTAACGGCCAACACACACAGGGCTAGGGCCAAGGGGTAACGCCCACTACAAAACTAGCTAGCAACGCTTCCACAACAACAAGGTATATCGACACCAAGCCACCTCCTAGGTTATGTGTGTCGGATAGGGTACTCATCATAGTGTGACGCCCGACACAACAAGGCAAAGACCAGGGGTGTGACGCCCGTCACAACACCACAACCTGTCGGCCAAATCTCTAGGCCAAAGAAAGGATATTGGGCAACATCACCTCCAAGACCATATCGGGCAAGATGCAACCCAACCAGGTCGTCATCAACCTCAAGAACAAGGGCACCAAACCCTAAAGGATCAAGAAGATGGCTCATCTCTCAACAACCAAGAGAGAGGGGTCTTGCACACTTCTTATCACCAATAGGGCAACACAAGATCAACCCTAACAAAGGTCTACAACTAACACAAAGCTCACATCTTGAATCCATGGTGAGAGAAGGGTGTTGCTCAAGCAAGTAGAACACAAGCTCACCTCTCAACTTAAATGAGAGAGGAGTGTTGCCCATGATACTAGAGTTCAAGCTCACTTCTCTAGACCATGGAGGGAGAGGGGTGTTTCTCAACAAGAAAACCCTAGAACAAGGTTCGGCCAACAAGGTGCAACTAAGTAAGAAACATACAAGAACATAGAAGAGGTAGTATAGTTATGGTTAGGAGTTATGTAACCCGCCTTAAGCATGCTCCAAGCTCCTAACTCCAAGCACCACCACAGGAAGAGAGAAAGGCACTCTAGGGTTCAACCACCACTAGAGGAAGAAGGAGACTCCAAGGCAAGGATCAGCCACCAAGCTTGCAAAGGAAGAGGGGGTGACGTGCACCAAGGGAGAGGGAGACTAAGGAACTAAAGGGATCCTTAACAAGAGAACGGGAACACATATATAGAAAAGGATGGAGGAGAAACCAAGGAAAGACAAGGCAAGGTGTTGTTTACCTAGGGACACTTGTCCATGAGAAATTCCACCACTCTAACGTGTCTTAAACACATGTCCAAGGCCATTCCCACATGCAAGCATCAAGCACCAAGTGTCCACTAGTGGTGACACAAATGAGGACAAAGGGGTCAAAGAGGTCCATGGGCGACACACCTCCACACCATGGCTGACACACTCCCTAGGACGACACATCTCAGGCTGACACAAGCATGGTCAACACTCCTAGGCCGACACAAGGCTCACTTTCCCGACACAAGGTCCAACAAGGCAAAGGAAAAGCACAACAAGGCCCAACATGGCTCAACCAAGCCCAAAGGAACTCAAGCAACGAGCCCAACCCTTCCACTCATCACTAGAGGAAGCAAGGAGAGAGGGGAACACCTCTCAATGTGACAAACTTGCCCACAAACCCTAGACTTGGGTTAGTTGCAAGTAGCACCTCCAACTCTCAACAAAGAACCAACAAACCCTAAACACCACTAAAGGTGATTAGCAAACAACTAAGCATCAGGATTAAGCAAAGAAAATGGGATAAGCCCTAAATGGAGGTCAGGGTCCTTACAAGCTATAACCCCCTACAAAGGGATTTTGCTCTCAAAATCCGAAGAGAAAAGTGAGGGATACTTCCTCCTCATCTCTTCCTCAAGCTTCCATGTGGCTTCCTTAATGACACGATGATGCCAAAGAACCTTCACAAGAACTAGGTCGTTCTTCTTCAGCTTCTTCACTCTTCTATCAAGGATCATCACTAGACCTTCCTCATAGGTCACATCTTCATCAAACTCAACTTCGACCGGCTTTATCACTGTTCCTGTATCCGAATGACTTTTCTTCAGCATATTGACATGGAACACTGGATGTAACTTGTGCAACTCTGGAGGTAGCTCTAACTCGTAAGCTAACTTGCCAATACGTGCTATGACCGGGTATGGCCCCATATATCTGGGTGCTAGCTTACCCTTCCGGCCAAACCTTAGCACACCTTTCCACAGTGAGACTTTAAGATACACTTTGTCTCCTACCTGGAACTCCAAAGGTCATCGGTGATTGTCTGCATAAGACTTCTTCCTATCCTGTGCCGCTTTCAACTGTTGTTGTATCACCTTGATCTTTTCTGTTGTCTGTTGTACTAACTTAGGACCCAAAATCTGATATTCACCAGACTCATACCAACATAATAGAGATCTGCACTTCCTGCCATATAAGGCTCATAAGGAGCCATGTCAATGCTCCACTGATAACTATTGTTGTAGGCAAACTCTATCAAACTGAGGTGTACGTCCCAACTACCTAGGAACTACAAAACACAAGCTCGAAGGAGATCGTCTAAAGTCGGAATAGTCCTCTCAGACTGTCCATCTTTCTATGGATGGAAAGCGATGATGAACCTCAACTGTGTTCCCAATGCCTTGTGCAACTGTTCCCAGAAATGACTCGTGAACTGAGGGCCTCTGTTAGAAACTATCATTGCTAGCACACCGTGCAAATGTACTATCTCATATACATATACTCGAGCGAGCTTCTCGGCTATATACATTGTCTTTCCACTATCACCCAAATGGAATCATTATTCCTAGTTGTCCTGGGTAGACCAACTACGAAATCCATGGTTATATGATCCCATTTCCACTGCGGTATCGGCAGGGGTTGCAACATTCCTGCTGGCTTTTGATGCTCAACCTTGACTTGGTGACATACCGCACATCTAGCCACAAACTCGGCTACATCTTTCTTCAAACCGGGCCACCAATACAAGTCCTTCAGACTATGATACATCTTGGTGACTCCTGGATGCATAACATACATCGATGTGTGTGCTTCCTTGAGTACTAGTTTTCTCAAATCTTCAGCATCGGGGACCACCATCCTATCTTAATAGCAAACTAGTCCATCTTCGGACTCATGGAACCCATCACACTTTTCGCTGCCAAACTCTGACTTGATCATTTGCACTATATCATCTGTTTTTTGTGCATCTTTGATCTGTTGTCTCAACATAGGCTTGACTTGAATATGTGCTAAAATTCCAGCTAATAAGGAAACTTCCATCTGCACATTCATCTGTCACAAAGAAATAAATATATCCTATCTATAGCATACCAAAGAACTCAACTGTGCCTTCTTTGTAGAGAGAGAAGAAGACTTTCAGCTAATTGCATCGGCTACCACATTCGCCTTACCAGGATGTACTTGATGGTGCAGTCGTAATCATTGATTATCTCCATCCATCGGCGTTGTCGCATGTTTAGCTCATTCTGCGAAAAGATGTACATCAGATTCTTATGATCTGTGAAGATCTGGCATACTTCCCCATAAAGATAGTGTCTCCAAATCTTTAACGCATGAACTGCTGTTGCCAACTCCAAGTCATGATTCAGATAGTTCTCTTCATGTTTCTTAAGCTGTCGCCAAGCGAAAGAAACCACATGATCTTCCTGCATCAGCACACACCCTAAACCTTTCTTGGAAGCATCACAGAAAACAACATAGCCCTTTCCAGGCTCTGGCAGCACTAACACTTGAGCACTAGTCAGCTTTTCCTTCAAACTTTGGAAAGCTTGCTGACAATGATCATCCCAAATGAAAGGTACATCCTTTCTAGTCAACCTTGTCATCGGCAACACAATCACACTGAAGTCCTTGATAAACCTTCAGTAGTATCTTGCTAAACCCAGTAAACTATGGACTTCTGTCGGTGTTTTCGTCTGTTCCCATTCTGCAACAGATTCCACCTTCTTCGGGTCCACTTTGACTCCTTTAGAAGATATCACATGACCCAAGAAAGTCACTTCTTCCAATCAGAACTCACACTTACTGAACTTGGCATACAACTGATGTTGGCAAAGAAGAGTCAACACTAGTCGAAGATGTTGCTCATGCTCTTGCCTGTCCTGACTATAGATCAAGATGTCATCTATAAAGACTACAACAAATTTATCTAGGAACGGATGGAACACTCAATTCATTAAATCCATGAAAGCAGCAGGTGCATTGGTTAGCCCAAATGGCATAACCACAAACTCGAAGTGACCATACCTCATCCTAAAAGCTGACTTTGGTATGTCATCCGCCTTAATCCTCAACTGATGATATTCAGACCGTAGATTGATATTTGAAAACACTGTAGCACCACACAACTGATCGAACAGATCATCTATCCTCGGTAACGGGTACTTGTTCTTGATTGTAACTTTGTTCAACTGCCGGTAATCTATACACAACTGCATCTATCCGTCCTTCTTCTTAATGAACAACACTGGAGCACCCCAAGGCGATGTACTCGGTCAGATGAAACCTTTCTCCAACAACTCTTACAACTACTTCTTAAGATCTACCATCTCCACTGTAGCCATCCTATACTGTGTTTGTGCAACTGGCTATTTTCCTGGAACCAGATTGATCTCGAAATAATTCTCTCGGGGTGGAGGAACACCGAGGAACTCATCAGGAAACACATCTGCAAACTCTCGGACAACCATCACCTTCTCCAGGCTAGGACCCTTCGCCTTGGTATCTACAACATGAGCAAAGAACACCTTACATCCTTGTCATAACAACTTCTCTGCCGCCATAGCTGATACTAGACACGTCGGAAGAATCTTCCTGTCTCCTTAGAAGACCCACTTCTTACCGCCATCATCAAACACAGCTTGCTTGGAACCACAGTCCAAAACAACCTTATACTTCTCTAAGGTATCCATTCCAAGGATCACATCGAAACCATGCATATCAAGTGGTATAAGATCCACTTGTATACTATGTCCTGAAAAAGATAAGACACAAGATGGACTCTCCTCTCGAAGCATCGAGGAACCATCAAGAGGGGTTTCTAACAACAAGCTATCCTTCTTACAACTAACTGGTAAACGATAATTTTCAAGCATACTATAGGCGATAAAAGAGTGTGTAGCACCCGGGTCAACCAGAACAGATATAAAGCAAGAAGAAGACATATCAGAATGAAATAACTCCATCTGACCTATCACCACTCACGGGTTGACTATCGCCTCCAGCTGACTCATAGCATAGAATCGAGTCATTGCTTGATGTCCACGTCCTCTTCTTCCTTGAGCAGACGATCCTGCTTGCGACGCTTGACCGCATCCTCACCCTTTGCTACTACTGGGCTTCTATCTATGTGACCCTTGTTGATTCTATCTTAGCTGCTTCGTCACTTCAACATATCTACTTGGGTAATTTGACTTGAAATGCCTTGTCTGACCGCAGATATAACATGCCTTAACTTCAAACCGTTGCCTAGATGACCCTGTCACTTCAACATCAGATATTCATATCGGGTGTCCTTGTTGGCCGATATCGGTCTGCAGCGTGCCCGAGGCCGATCCTAAGTGAACCATTCCCTCCCTCTCAGGTTGGGGAAGTGCTCACCTAGTATCGCCCGGTACACCTCTGAGGAACGACACGCTAGCTCCAGATGCTTTCCCAAGTTGGCTTTCGAGAGATTCTGACACGTCCCATCGGAGTCCTGTAGCTTCTATTTATAGGCAGCAGTTGGGGGAACTTATGGTTCTCCAGACGCCATGTATCCTTCATCAAATCTATCATCACGGATTCAGGGATGCCCGATATGCGTGTCTCCCGGCACAAGGATTCCGGGTTGGGAGCGTGTCGATCATCGTGACGAGTGACGCCTTCTGGTGGGTGGCTTGTATCGCGCGACACGCTTCAGCAGTCGTGGCGATATACTGCTCCCTGTCGGGTAAATGACGTACCGTTCGTCCGCTCCTTCTTGTGCATCACCCTCGTGTCGCACGGTAGTGTATCGTGCCGCCATGTGTTGGGCAGCAGGCGTATCGGCCAGCAGGTTGGTAAGAAGGTCGATGCAGGTGGGACACGTTCGTGGGCCAAGACGGGCCTTTTTGCTGATAAATAGATGAAAATCGAGGAAAACTCTGCAAAAGATGATAATATTGAGTTAAGAGAGTAGTGTGGCCTGTTTATGCAAAAACATGACAAAAAGGAGAGGAAAATAGTTTAAAAGGGCAGATTTGATAATGAAATAAGGGCCAAAAATATCATAAAATTTGGTATTATCAACTCCCCCAAACTTAGCATTTTGATTGTCCTCAATCAATCTTTAAACTTTGTTTGTAACGCTTCTTCTTGACTGGTATGGTTTTCGGACAAAGGGTTTGAGCGAGCATTGAGATGTCTTACAGTAAATACGGTCCGACCATGAACAACATACTTTCCTTTTCCTGCCTTATTTAAGAAAAATTCTTCTCCACAGCTTCGGCGAGACTTGGGTACATGATTTCGAAGTTAGCTTTCACACCAAACAACTTTTGGGGGACAACAAGTTGTGTATTTGGGTAGGCTTAAGGCTTTTTGGGGTTTTCTTGTTTCCCATCAGTCCATCCAGGTACGGGTCCGTTAGCGGGTGAGTGGTCCCTACAGTCCAAGCCAGTTGGCTTTAGAGCAGTGATTTCACATCCTACGTACCACTGCCCCAGATCTACCATGCCTAAAGATGGGTACTTTTAGAAAACAAGTGTGTATATATATATATATATATTTTTTTTTTCTTTTCTTTCTTTTAATTTGGCACAACTCTCATGCTTTTATTCACTATCATAAGGCTATTTTCTCTTTTTGGGATTTTGTCGGGTAAGGTAAAACAAGAGGAATTTTTTTGCTGTTTGGGCAGCTTTTTCCTTCTGCATACACGTCTCTTAGCTGTTGCGAGATTATTTTTCAAATTTTTTTTTGGCGTGGAAAGTCATAGTCTTTTGTTGTTTGGGGCTGCATTATCAGAAAGGCATAACAAAACTTGCATCTCCTTAGACACATAGAAAACCAACTGGCAAGAAGTTGTATCAGGTTTTTACTATATAGCATCTTTGTACATATATGTGGAGACAAAATAAGCAAAATTTTTCAAAAAAAAATTTAGCAAAATTTTTGTATGAGCATGTATATCTATATGTACACATGATATAGAAAAAGAACAAAAAGAATAAAAAAGGGTGGAGTTTGAAGAATTTTTTTTATACCTCCCTCACTGGTACATGGTACACCCCCCCAAACTTACTCCACACTATATCCTAGAGTTGTGAAGTAGATAAGGTAGGGTAATGTTAACCCAGTGAGGGTTAGCTAGTGAGCGCGCCTGTGCCAGATATAAGCTCCCACACATATTCTCCTCATTTTCTGTGGTAGTCTATGTGGTGGAGTTGGTCAGGCATCTCTTTATTTGATATCCATTCCAGGACGAAGATGTCGCAGTCGTTGGATAGAGGAATTTGTTGTGGACTGCGGTGGTTTAGGACCATCTCCAAAAGAGAAAATCAGTGGAAATCTTTCTCCGGTGGCTTCTGGATTGAATGTGGGTATTTTGGGTTCATCAGTCATGAAGCCACCTTCTTCATGGGGGCATCTTCCTTGGATATAGTATCCACAAGTGTTTTCAAGAGCTCTCTGTCTACCATAGTTCGGGTTCTTGTTCATATTCTAGCCCTCCTAGGTCGGTCATCATCGTCATAATCTGCACTAGACTTGTGTTTCCTTCTTGAGAGCTTTGCACTTGTTTCGGCTGCATCCTCTAAGAAACAAAATGGAGTCGTCACTTCTTCCGTCCTTGCTCTCTTCTCAGCGGTTGATGGCCCAGCTGCCTCGGGATTCAGGCATTTCTTCCCGACCGTTGTTGCTTCAGCTGCGGCCTCCGTGTCGATTCTTCTGCCGTGTTCGTCAACTCGAATGACAATTTGCTTTGTACGGGCCATCTCTGTTATCATTAAACAAGTTCATTTATCATTTAAATGTTCCAATATTAGGTAGGAAAAACTTAAAATCGATACTGGCGTTTAAGAGAAAACTGATTGCATGATAAAAATTCGACCTGATACAAAAGCTACCCGACACCACCGTATCGAGCTTCAACACTGGGTGATATGATGTTTGCCCGATACGCTTGTATCGGGCAATATGAAGCTTTCGAAAAAGTCACCGTTGCTCATTCCCGATACAAAATACTTTGTCATCTGTCGAAAGAAGATCTAGGCGATACAAAACTTGGACGATACAGAGAAAAGTTGTGCGTCATACCCTTGCTCGATATGTTGTGTTGGGTGATACGGTCACATGAAACAAAGTGCCCGATATGGTTTTCCCCGATAGAAAAACGTGTTGACCGACAACAAGAACAAGTGAGGCAACACGGTAACTGCCTGATATGGGGTATTGGGCAAGCGCCCGTTAAAGACGTGTTGCGCGACACATGTGTCGGGCGATACGAGAAAATCAAATAAAGTCGTCAGCCCAATACGATGTGCACGATATGGGGGTTGTGTTGGGCAAGCAAGGATGATAGGGTTTTCGGGCTATACCTTTGCTTTCTTAAGTTATCTGGTGCGACATGAGAGCAAAAGTTAGCTGGACGACACAAGAGGAAAAGGGAGAAATTACTGCACAATACGGGTAGTTAGAAGAGTAAATGCAGTAGCCCGACATGGTAAAACCTTCGTACTCTATATAGCAATCCCAACCGGGGGTAAAATGGGTAAATCCAGGACGCGTGTCGGCCATTGAGACAAATCATTCCTGAGACGAGCAGTCCCATCCGTCTAATCAAGGTTAATTACTCCTGCTGCCCGACATAGTTGCTCGTCGCTCAGGTCTGTCGTTCGACACGGCTCATGGCTAGATGCGATGCCCGACATACTATTGCCTGATATGAGCACATTCTATGCACCGGCTGAGTCTTTGCCCGATACGATCAGGAAAAAGGGGATACTTGCCCGATACAAAGTCTTCAGAACAAAATTCTACATGAAAAACCCAAAAATAAAGTGAAGGAAAAAGCGATTGATGGGTAAAACATCATTGGCCTAAGGTTAAGTTCCCGACCTCATATAGTATTACTCATCAATGCTCATAAAATAGAGCGGTGGCCCATAAAACAGAAGAGTCAGCGCACGTGACGCATGCACTGACTCCGACCTTATTACAGTCCAAGTGTTCATAGTGTTTTTTTTGTAGGAAAGTAAATAACATCCTATCCTAAGAAAATTACAAGCTCGGGATGCCTCCCGAAGAGCGTTGTAGTTTGTTTCGCCAGCTCGACAACTCTAGGTCCTTCACTTTCCTCCTTCAACAGTATCCATATCTTGCAAATTGATCTATGTCCTTCTAATGAAAGCTTCGTCTTCATAGAATCTTTTCACCCTATGCCCGCTCACTTGAAAAACCTTGGATGGATCATCTTTGTCATATAGCTCCATCATTCCGAACGGGGATATCTTTGATACGGTGAAAGGTCCGGACCACCTCGTTTGTAACTTACCTGGAAAAAGATGAATGGGAGATTTAAATAATAAAACTTTGTCACCTTTACTTACATCCTTCCTCCTCGGGTGGGAATCATGCCACACCTTCGTCCTCTATTTATAGATCTTTGCGTTCTCATAAGCATGCATCCTCAATTCTTCGAGTTCTTGCAACTATAGATATCTCTTCTCTCCTGCCTTCTTTAGATCCATATTCAAGAATTTAATTTCCCAAAGGGCCTTGTGTTCCAGCTCAAGGGGTAGATGACAGGATTTCCCATAGATCAACTTGTAAGGAGTGGTTCCAATGGGCACTTTATAGGCAGTTCTGTAGGCCCAAAGTGCGTCGTCTAACTTCATTGACCAATCTTTCCTCATGCGGTTGACAGTCTTCTCTAGAATCTGCATGATTTGTCTATTCAAAACCTCTACCTGCCCGAACGTTTGTGGGTGGTAGGGCATAGCGACCTTGTGTTTAACTCCATACTTCGTAGGAGCGCTTAAAACTGTCTTTCTCTAAAACGCGATCCACCATCGCTTATTACAGTACGTGGTACTCCGAAACGAGGGAAAATAGTCTTTTCGAACAACTTGATCACTGACTTAGAGTTGCACATTTGAGTTGCAACAACTTCTACCCATTTGGATACATAATCCACTGCCACTAGAATGTACTGATATCCCTTTGATGGGGGAAACGGTCCCATGTAGTCAATTCCCCATACATCAAAGATTTCCACTTTGAACCAATTGGCCATAGGCATCTCATTTCTTCATCCAATGTTCCCCGTCGATTGGCACTCTTTACAGACTTTTACATACTTTGCAGCATCTTTGAACAAAGAGGGCCAGTAAAACCCTGATTGTAGTACTTTGGCGGCGGTCCTTTCACTGCCCAGATGTCCTCCATAAGGGGAGGCGTGACACTCTTTCAGAATGTTCGGGAATACATCTTCGGTACAGGTTATCCACACATCTTCTAAAAAGGAGAGGATCGTCCCAGTAGTAGTTCTTCACATCCGCGAAGAGCTTCTTCTTTTGGTTATAGGTTATGTCAAGGGGCAATTCTCCATAGGCAAGATAATTACAGATATCTGCAAACCAAGGTAAACTCTCTTCCTTGGTTTCATTCATCATCAAAGCTTCGTCAGCATAATTGTCATTAATAGGTGGTTCCCTCTGTCCTTCCACAACGATCCTTGATAAGTGGTCGGCGACCACATTCTCTGCACCCTTCCTATCGACTATCTCATGGTCGAACTCTTGTAGTAAAAAGGCCCACCTCAATAGCTAGGGCTTTGTATCTTTCTTCTGCATGATGTATCTTATAGCCCCATGATCTGTGTAGACTTTAACCTTTGCTCCAATGAGGTAAGATCTGAACTTATCGAAAGCGAAGACTATTGCGAGCATCTCTTTCTCTGTAGTCGTATAATTTACCTAAGCTTCATCTAGGGTACAACTAGCGTAGCAGATTACATGGTGCTTTTTGTCCTTTTTCTGCCCCAGGACCGCTCTTACTGCATAGTCGCTGGCGTCACACATAAGCTCGAAAGGTAACTACCAGTCTAGAGCTTGGAGGATAGGTGGTGAGACAAGAGCATCCTTTAAAGCCTGAAAAATGATTAGACAATCATCAGAGAAATTAAATTCAACATCTTTTACCAGAAGGTTGGATAACGGTTTCGAAATCTTTGAGAAGCCTTTTATAAATCTTCGGTAGTAGTCGGCGTGCCTGAGGAAGCTCCTCACTCCCATCATAGACTTTGGTGGAGGAAGCTTGGTTATGGCTTCAACCTTGCTAACGTCTACCTCGATCCCATGCCTCAAAACTTTATGTCCCAGTACGATGCCTTCTTGTACCATAAAATGACGCTTCTCCCAGTTTAAAACCAAACTCTTTTCCTTGCATTGTTGTAGAACCAAAGAGAGGTTTTTTAGGCAGGTATCGAAGTCTTTTCCATAGATAGAAAATTCATCCATGAAAACTTCCACAATATCCTCCAGGAAATCCGAGAACATTGATATCATGAAGCGTTGAAACGTTACGGGAGCATTGCACAGGCCGAAAGACATCCTCCTGAAAATGTAGGTGCCATAGAGACAGGTAAAAGTTGTTTTCTCTTGGTCATCTGGTAGGATGGGGACCTGATAAAATCCTAAAAAACCATCCAAGAAATAGAAATAGTCATGATGCGCTAATCTTTCAAGAACTTGATCAATGAAAGGAAGCAGATAATGATCTTTTTTAGTGGCTTGGTTTATTTTCCGGTAGTCAATACACATTCTCCATCTTGTGACGGTCCTAACTGCCACTTCATCGCCTTTATCTCCCTTTACTACTGTTATACCACCCTTCTTGGGTACTACATGGATCGGGCTTACCCAGTTACTGTCACTGATAGGGTAAATGATCCCAACATCCCTCAACTTGATTACTTCTTTCTTTACGACTTCTTTTAGCATTTGATTCAATTTTCTCTGCGGTTGAGCCAGAGGCTTAGCAGACTCTTCCAGATTGATGTGATGCATACACAATGCAGGGCTAAGGCCTTTGATATCTTCTACCAAGTATCCTATAGCCCGCCTGTGGAGTCTTAACTCCCCAAGAAGTTTGTCCGATTGGTCTTTTGTAAGATGGGCATTGACGATGATAGGATTCTACTCCTCTCGATCTAGGAATTCATATTTCAATCCTTTTGGTAACTGCTTCAACTCAGGCTTAGCCTTGGGTGACCTTTCTTCCAGTGCCTCCTTAAGAGAGGCAAACTTAACAGTCTCCACTACCTCATCCTTGTTGCTCAGGTCTTCATAAGACTGGTTAAGATAGTTGAGAAACTCCACAATATCTGGATTTTCAGAGTCAGAATCTTGATTTCTTATCGCCCTCACAAGTGGGTCTACCATTAGGATATCTTCTTCTACCTCTTCGCAGAACTAGTAGTATCTTTCCGCAAATCAAGCAGACTCTAATAGGGATGGTCCTTTCATTGCATCCTTTACTTTGAAGTCTAAGTGGTCGTTTCTGACCCTTAGAGTGATTATTCCCTCAGCAACATCGATCAACGCCCTTCCTGTAGCCAAGAAAGGATGACCAAAGATGATAGGATATCTAGGGTCCTCCATGGTATCAATGACAACGATATCACAAGGAATGAAGAAACTTCCTACCCGGATAGGTACATCTTCAACAATGCCAAAATGCCTTTTAAAGGTATGATCTGCTAATTCAATTCTCATATTGGTTTTGACCATATCAGTCAAACCTAATCTCTGTGCAAAGCTTAGGGGCATAAGGATGATGTTAGCCCCTAAATCGGCAAGACCTTTTCGTTTGACATTATCTCCAATGGCGAAAGGAATGGTGAAAGCCCCTGGATCTTTCTTTTTGTTGGGCAAATCTGATTTGACAAAAGTAGAGGACATACTTGCTAGATTCACAGTTTCAATTCTCCCTCCTCTTCTCTTCTCGGTAATCAAATCTTTGAAAAACTTAGCATAAGTCGGCATCTCTTCTAAAGCGTCCAAAAAAGGTACTTCAAGATGAAGTTTCTTTATTGATTCCATGAACTTCTCGTGACGCTTCTTAAGGTGTGACTTTATCAGCTTGTAGGGAAAAGACAACTTGGGAGAGTAAGGGCTTCTCTTACCAGACAATTCCTCAAAGGATCTTGGTTTAGTTTATCTGTCAAGAGCTTGTTGATTGACTTCTTCTGTGAGATTTGCATCCACATTCCTCGATTCAGGTTCCTCTGGTCTGACTTCTTCATGACATTCTACTGTCCTTCCTGATCTCAGCACTGCCATTTTGGCTGATTCAATGTTGGAGGGTATCTTACCTTAGGGATTCTTTATCAACTCGGCCATCTGGGCCAACTGCTGATCGATTTGGCGTTGGTGTGTCTGCATGTCCGCCATCTGGACTTGCATTGTGTTCAGAACTCCTGAATTTGAAAGTGAACTTTGCACCAACTGGTTATTGATGGTATCTTGTCTTTTTACAAAATCGAATAACTGGCCAACCAAGTCTGGTTGGTTTGAAACCTTGTCTTGACATTGCTCTTTGACTTGACTTTGACCTTGACTAGTGTTTGCTGCTTGGCGACCTTGGTACTTTCCTTGTCCTTGGAAATTTGCCTTGTTTGATTGGAAAGAAGCAGTTCTGGTGAACTGACTGTCCTCCTATTTTCTTGAAAACTTGGGGTTACTTGGTGGGGTTATGCAGCTGATGCGAGTTTTCGGCCGCATCCTTGTTGTCGTAACTAAAACCGGGGTGATCTGGTCTCTTGAAATTGACAAAGGAGACGTTCTCAGCTTCCTCAGCCTCGGATTCACTTTCGCTCGACTCATCAGGTCAGGTGTAGATACATTTATCTACCCCGTGTCCACTTTCTCCATAGGTGACACTTTTCATGACCTTTTCGACTTGTTTCTTCCCCTTTCCACTTAATTCTTTCAGCTGTTTGACATCAGTGGCTATCCTCTGGATCTGAGAGGTGATAGTTTCCAGAGCCTTGGATTCAATTGAAGGTCCTTCACTAGCCTTCTTAGAATGTCCCATGTCTGATCTATCATAGTTGGTACCGGCTTGCAACTCGGCCATGTTCTCGATGATCTTTTTGGATCTGCTAGGTTTCTTCCCCAGAAAGTCACTTCCTGCTGCTGCATTCAGCGAAACTCTTTCCTTAGGGGTTAGACCGTTGTAGAAGATAGTTATCAATAAACCTTTCTTATAGTTGTGATGAGGGCAGTCCCTCTGATATTCTTGATATCGTTCCTAGGCATCGTGTAGATTCTCGTTCAACTTTTGCATGAAAGATTTGATCCTCTGTCTATTCCAGACAGTTTTCTCTATAGGATAAAACTTGTTTGCAAAGGCATCCTCCAGTGCATTCCATCCATTAAGAGCTTGGTGTGGCAGCCCCAGGTAACAGGATAGAGCCTTATCTTCCAAAGAAAAGATGAAACCCTTGCAATAAATCACCTCCTATGGGACTCCCCTCATTTTGATGGTGTCACAGATGTTTTTAAACGCATCTAAATGGTGATAGGGATTATCATTCTTCGAACTCCCTCTAAAGCTCTTATTCTGGATCATAGAGATGACTGATGGTTTTAGCTCAAAATTGGTTGTGTTGAATCTCAGGATGATAACAGGACATCTAGAATTATTAGCCTTTGTGGCAGCTAACTCCCTAAGGGACTTTTCTTCTTCATTGGAATCATCACTGTCACTGTCTCCCTGGTTCTGATCCTGATTATTTTGATTCCTTCTGCACCTCCGGTGATGACGACGTCTCTCCCTACAATGGTCATCCTTGAATTGTTCTGTTTTAGGATCTTCATGTCGATGATTGTCGTCATAGCGATCATTGTCTTCAGGCGGAGGCGAGTGAGGTCTATCTCTCGCGTGTCACTCACCTTCTGAAAGAGGTGGTTCAATGCGAAGCGGCATGTCTGGTGATGTCGGTGCTCAATTGAGAAGAACGCCTTCCTTCCGAGTACCTGAATAGCACATAAAATCAAGTTAGAAAACATGTATTAATAATACGAACTAATCATTTCAGGTTAAAATATAAAAAAGGAAAAAGAGAGTGTTGTCAAGCTTATTTCTAATCTTGAGGCACTAGAGTGTAGTTAGTGGATTTGGGTTCGTCAACAGTACCATTTTGCCTTATCCCCGGCAATGGAGCCAAAAATTTGACCGACCTAAATCACGCATCCGCAAAGGGAGCGGATTTGAAGTAGTCAGACTTTTAAATTTATAACCCGAAACCTTCTAGGCCCCCGCAACTTTATTACGGGGTCGAAGTAAATATACGGGGTCGAATACAGGGACAAGGGTGGTAGTGTTGGGAATGTAGAATCGACACGTTACACTCCGGAATGGGTGAGGAGATGATAAAGTTCCCCAAGGGAACAACAGGCTAAGATCGATAAAATAAAGAAAACTATCTCCAACTGGAGCTCTTAGGAAAATTAAGGTTTTAAAGGTTTATCGGTTTTTAGGATTTTCACACAATGGAAACAGAGAGGATAATACTATTGCTTTTAGTAAGGAATGAAGGAGAAAGCTTCGGTAAAACAAGCGGCAGTAGAAACATCTTGTACCCGTTCTCTCGAAGCGGGTACCTCTAACTAAGCATCAACACCTCTCTCGAGGTTGCTGGTCTTAAGTTAGAGTGGAAAGGTTACTAAAGAAACTCCAATCCTGGGCACTCTCGTACTCCCATATCGGACCAAACACTAGAGCCAAAACACCTCTCTCGAGGCTGCTGCAACGGGAAAACACGATTCGATAGCTAATCAAAACGTGATCCAAGCATACAAGATAGAGTTCGGATGTTAAACAAAACAATCAACCAACAAAAGGGACCAAACATAAAGCAGCAGATAATTAAAACTCTTCTAATTCCATTAGCATAAAAGGGGTCTGGTTACATTGCATAAGTAAAGAAAGTAAATGACTGAAATAAGTAAAGATAAATATCGCCTTCTTGATTTAGAAGGGTGACAGGCAGCAGTAGATCCTCCAGCCCGATACCAGGTGGGAGCCTTGCCCGATACGCCTGTATCGGGCGACACACCCTCTTGGGCGACACACTCATGACGGGCGGACGTATCCTGCAGGGCGTTCATGCCCGATACGATCGTGTCGGGCGGCACCCTCTCGGGCGACACGTCGTGACTGGTGATGCGTATCGGGCTTGGTATCATGACGGGCCAGAGTTTTGCTTCGAGTATCAGGTACTCATATCAGGTGTCCTTGTTGTCCGATATCGGTCTGCAGTGGTGCCCGGGGCAGATCCTAAGTGAACCATTCCCTCCCTCTCAAGTCGGGGAAGTGCTCACCTAGTATCCCCCGGTACACCTCTGAGGCATGACACGCTAGCTCCAGATGCTTTCCCAAGTTGTCTTTCAAGAGATTCCGACCCGTCCCATCGGAGTCCTATTGCTGCTATTTATAGGCAGCGGTTGGGGGAAGTTATGGTTCTCTGGACGCCATGTATCCTTCATCAGCTCTATCATCACAGATTCGGGGATTCCCGATATGCGTGTCGCCCGACACAAGGATGTCGGGATGGGAGCGTGTCTGTCATCATGATGAGTGGTGCCTGCCGGTGGGTGGCTTGTATCGCACGACACGCTTCAGCAGTTGTGGTGATATACAACTCCCTTTCAGGTAAATGCCATACTGTTCGTCTGCTCCTTCTTGCGCGGCACCCTGGTGTCGCGCGATAGTGTATCATGCTGCGCTGTGTCGGGCAACGAGCGTATCGGCCATCGGGTTGGTAAGAAGGCCGATGCAGGCGGAACACGTTCGTGGGCCGGGACGGGCCTTTTTGCTGATAAATGAGTTGAAAATTGAGGAAAACTCTGCAAAAGATGATAATATTGAGTTAAGAGCGTAGCGTGGCCTGTTTATGCAAAAACATGACAAAAAGGAGAGGAAAACAGTTTAAAAGGGAAGATTTGATAACGAAATAAGGGCCAAAAACATCACAAAATTTGGTGTTATCACAAGCATCAAGCACCAAGTGTCCACTAGTGGTGACACAAATGAGGTCAAAGGGGTCAAAGAGGGCCATGGGCGACACACCTCCACACCATGGCTGACACACTCACTAGGCCAACACACCTCAGGATGACACAAGCATGGCCGACACTCCTAAGCCGACACAAGGCTCACTTGCCCGACACAAGGTCCAACAAGGCAAAGGCAAAGCACAACAAGGCCCAACATGGCTCAACCAAGCCCAAAGGAACTCAAGCAACGAGCCCAAATCTTCCTCTCATCACTAGAGGAAGCAAGGAGAGAGGGGAACACCTCTCAAGGTGACAAACTTGCCCACAAACCCTAGACTTGGGTTAGTTGCAAGTAGCACCTCCAACTCTCAACAAAGCACCAACAAACCCTAATCACCACTAAAGGTGATTAGCAAACAACTAAGCATCAAGGTTAAGCAAAGCAAACATGATAAGCCCTAAATGGAGGTCAGGGTCCTTACAATAATGTTGGGAGTTATATGGAAACATATGGTACTAGAAAGAGAAGGACATTACAAAACCTAAAGTGGAACAATACATATATGTAACTTAGACCTATTTTGACTTGTGTGACTAAGATGGATAATGGAACTAGATATCTAATGAATAATATGCTCACTTTATAAGATTATAAACCATAATATGTGATTAGGTGATCAAAACTAATATAAGAACAATATAAATTTATCCTATTAGGATATACACATGTTCAGTTCGGTTCAGTTTCACTAACATACCAAATATGATCCTAAGATGTAAACTCGACTTAATAGACCATGTATATAGACCAGGTTAAGAACTAAATGTGAATATCTAGGTATGTACTTCCTCTATTTAATTTTGGGCATTATTTGACTAAAACCTATATTCCTTTTTATGAGGCATCTCTTGAAATGTTAATCCTTTTGGAAATCCAATTCTTAGGACATTCATATTTTTTATCTTAATTCATTATGTTCATGTGGATGTTGAACTACATTGTTTATATGAGTTCTTTGGACCCTTCATGCTATGATTACCTTTTAATGTGAAATTGACTGAAATGATAGTCTTTCCCCTCTATTTTATGCATGTTACATGTTTGACTAGAATATCTAGAATTGTGGTACTTATGTACAACCATACTTATAAAGGGTGTGCATATTCCGCTCGAGGTGTGCTTTTCCACCCTTATTTCTTTTCGGCCATGATCCTATGGTGTTATGGCCCTATTTTAGATCTATTTAGTCTACATTGTTATGCATGAAAAACTTATTGTTTTATATTGAGATTGTTGACAACGTTATGGCAAGGCACTTTTAATCACATGCTTATAATATGAGTTTTAATATGACTCATTTCTCTTGTTATAATTCTCTTGAACTTACCTAAATGCAAATACCCGTTCTTATGGGAACATCTCTTTTGCACTTATAACCCAATATAATGCCCAAAGTATTTTAAATATGTACATACTCAGCTTTTTCCGACCTTATATTATTTCCTATGTTCTTGATGATGTCCCCTTCCACCCAGGTGTAGGTATATAGAAAAAAAGGATGCATGAAGAATGATTACATGGGATTGGACCTAAGGATAGATTGGAATGGTCGGGTTACCCTCTGCAACTAATCATGCATGTTATTGATTTACTAGATGTGTACCTTTTTACCTTTCTATACCACCTTTTTATGGTGAGGAACAGTTGTAAATGAATCATGGCATAAATTTGTAATAGTTTTTTTCCCGCTGCTTTATACTTACATGGCTTGTTGTATTATCCCATTTGAGTGGATCCCCTATCGGGTCCCACTCTTTACAGCAAGTACTTGTGACAAAGTTTCTATTTTACAGGAGAATATTTGATGGTCTAAGCCTACATGAGAACTTTGTAAAAAGCCACCTGGCTACCAAGTTTTACTCCTTACCTCCCCCCACAAAATTCAAACACACGTCCGATAAGAAGTTTTAAGGAAATCAAATCATTGTTCACCCTTTCACACACACTACAGAGCGTACACACTAGATGTAGTACTAATGAAAATGATAAAAAATCCATCCACCTAAATTTTGGGACACCACCTCTAAGACTCTTGGGGGTAATCAAAACTACCCACACTAATCCACAATTAACATTATCCTAGAATCACAACATCTGATTATAAGAAACACAAACAATTTTGTTCAATTTCCATATTTGTCTCAATCAACTAAAGTTATAATCATATTCATCAGATCATATATAAGAAAACCCTAAATGTAGCATTGTTCAAGATAAACCTCTACTGAAACATGAAATAGAAAGTTATGCTACTACATTCACATAAGGAATCAACATAATGTATATACAAAAACCTTCCCAAAAATCCCTAGTATACAAACATCCTATACATATAACCTACAACAAGAATAGAATTCTCCACCTCACGTGGTGAAGAAAATATCATCGTGGATGAGTAACTCATAGTTATACTGAATCTCAATCAGTACATGTAAAATTTTAATCAATCACTTATTATAACACTGAGTGACTAGCATATGTTCAAGGAAAAACTAGCATTGAGCTAGTCATTAAAAATTGATAAAAAAATAAGTGTATCTTGGATTAAATCAACATTTACATATGTCTCCAGAAAATGGTATATATAAATTACATAACATGAACATAAAAGAAACAATTGGAAATTATAATGTATTGGATATAATAAATCATATCTTATATCTCCACTTCTCAAGAATTCTTATTAGATTTCCCCTAAAATTACTTGATGTGTACATAATAAAATAAATGTCACCATGCTAGTTTCTCATGTCAATGACTCAAAGTCCATATATTAGGATAAACCCAAAGATAAGAAACATATTATGGTATGACTCAAAGTTTCCAAATGTAAGCTAGGTAAGAGCGTACAAACTCTCTACCTTATAGACCTCATTATAGGTACATGAGATAGGTTTAATGAAATTAATCTCAGAGATAGGTCATCATGTATGAGATATTAAACAAAGCCATACTTACCGATCCCTTTCAAATTATGATCACAAATCTCATAACAATATTTCAAACACAATTCATTCATTTACTTAGCAACAAAGGATTTAGGTAAGCATTTCATCTTGAAATCTTTCCTAAATTCTGGTAATCTAACCTTCAAGGTCTAGAATCACACTTTGACATTTGTTTTCATGTTACAAAGAACATTAGAAGGAACTCCATTTCACTTCCACAATACAAAAATCTGGGGAACATCATGGTATTCATGGATCGTATCTAGATGAGTTAGGGGTACACTGGGTATTAAGTGTATTTACACACTTTAAGAAAAAGAAAAGGCAATAGTATGACATATATGTAATTTCACATTCTAACCCTAGATAATGTGGATTAGGGTTTCAAAGGTACATTGTGTCCTTGTTAATATGATCATTATCCTACATTTCCATTTCCATCACATAAGTACAAGCTATCAACTTGCAACTCCATAGTTCTCAAAATTTGCATAATACTACATGTTAAATCAGTCTATGTCATTTAATATGTATATATAATAAATAATATGTAAGCTGAAGTTAAGATATTCAGAATTATCATAATAAAAAATAGCATACACTTTATTTATTAACAAGAATTTAGGCAAGAGTTGTATTTAATATCAATTAATCGAAATAATCCTATACATTTGTTACAAAAACTCCATTTCCAACAATTGGAGTTCAATGAGTAATATTTTGATTATAGTTCAATGAAATTTTTCTAAAGAACCTACACCACTCACCTCAAGTGTGAAGAACCTAAAATTTTAGCCAATCTACTAGTAAGCTTGAATTAAGTTCAAGCTTTAGGTGACCAATCTTTGTCCTACTGTTGTTTGCTCAAAAACATTGAAGTAGGAGAAGAGAAGAAAATGGATGAGAAAAGAGATGTATTTATAATTAGATCCAAATCATAAGGTTGAAGACCTATATACATATGAGCGAAGGAAGTCAATCAACACTAAGAAAGGAGTTATGAACTATGAAAATTTTACATGCCTTGGGCAGAGAAAAGCACAAAACCTAGAATTGCAACTCCAAGATACCCAAAGACTAGTATATCCTCCTTTCTCATGAAATTCAAAGCTCTAAAGTTTAGTACAAGAATGAAAGGTTCTTAGGTCGTGATAGTTTCCTATATAATCTTTAACGTGTTTGGTATAATTGATAATAAACATTATTTAGTCTTTTAAATTTCTACGTAAAACAAGGTTGGTTGAATTTTTTTCGATTGAGATTACTGTCATTTAAACAAGCATGTTGAAAAACTTGCGAAAATATGATTTTCTATTTGGGATGGAGTGTAGAGGCTACTTATATAATTTTCATATAATTAGGCATTGGCAATAAATTATTAAAAACCAAACACTATATTTATATATTCTAATTAGTATAGTAAGTTTGACCGAGTTTTCCTTATGACACTCTGCCAACTGGCAGGTCCAGAGAACTCTAAAAACTCTAAAATCTTGGAATCATACATACATGTGAGTTATATACATTATATCAAAATTTTAAGGTAATCTGAGTTACAATAAAATATTATACTACACTACTATACATAACACTAAATCACATGTCCTACTCATAAGACTGGCGATTAGGATTTTCAGCCCTAAATACATATAAATATCAAGTAATATATAACAGCCAATGATTAGGGTATCAATCAATATTTAAGCTAATAAAGAGAGAATGTAATCAATATTTTTTGACTCTAAGAATGGTTAGTAGGATTTAGGAAATTCTAGAATGGGTTCTTACATTAATGCAATACCACCATCACCTTAATATCACATACCATGCCCTCATAGGCTGCCTTGCTCGAAGAAAGGTTATTTCTTCCTTTATTGAAAATTTTGAGCCCGATATATGTAATTGAACAACAAATTGCATGTAGTGCACATTGCAAACAAGGGTGAATACAAAAATCAAGAAGCCACAATTCCATTTATGAGTTTTTGTGGGTACAAATTCATGAGAAAAAGGTAGAAAATATTGAAAGATATAGAAAAATAAAACAAAATCCATAATAATACCAATAAAACTATAGATTATATCCTTCACTAACATCCCAAGATTTGAGGCCTATGATAAAATGATATTAAAGGAATGATAGGACTACCCATATCACCAAGGTGCACCTCCTTTTTAGGGATCCCAAAGTATTAAGAGTGTTCAACCCAGAGTAGTACTAGGATGGATGACCCATTGGAAGTTTATCCTAGCTTGCAAATGAGTGAGGACAAAGTGCACAATTATGCCTAGTGGTGGTCAGTGAGACCAATTGTCATTCCACGAATTATGTTTAAGGCTTGGGAAGTGGGCCTAGGTGTTACAAATGGTATCAGAACCAAAACCCCTCTTGTAGGTGGGGCCCAAATGGGCATGTGTCATGCCAGTCTTTATCCATGAAGTCTAGGCATGTTGGAAAAGGATAGTTAAGGTTTCCAAATGAGGATAATCATTAATAAGTGAATTGGGTATACGAACCCTAGTTTTGGGGATTATGAAGCTGAAAATAGTAAGTCTGATTACTTTGAAGTGATCATGATGCTAATAATGATACTTAGGGTCCTTAATCTGAATAACCATGCTTATAAGGATATGGGTTAAAGATCATGACTATTAATGTACTTATTAAAGTTAATTTGATCTAAGTGTTCATGATAAAGTGATATGATAGATTTGATAATCATTATTATACTTAATATAAGTTGTGGTTCTTGAGTCATTAAGTCAATGAACATATAAACATGACTCTAGTGATAACTTGATAACTCGAAACCAAGGAATCATAAATCCTAGAATAGGACCGAGTAGGCTTTAATGTGAATTATGTGATGGTGACATTTTAGGATTTATAAACATACAGATTGCTTGATTTGCCTACTTGATTGGATAATATGCTTGAAGTTTATTCTACATGATAATCTGCATGGATCACCATCTATGTATGTGGTTACGATTACGACTACTCGGAATATAGTTTTCCAATATTTTATGAATGATTTCTGAGGAATAATTCATTAAATAAATTGTTGGTTGTTTATTGAATCATGTTCAACTATAATGCCAATATGAGTATCACATAAGTAAATGACAATATTCTAAACCCTAGGTTGACGTATATCAAGGGGTGATTCACATGAGCATTGGAGGGGACAGTGATCATGACCAAGATAATATATCTAGTAAAGGTTAGAATATGTAAAGAATATGCAAGCTCTTATGTACAATACTTGATGATTATATGTGATTATCTTTATTGCACACATTATGGTTGAACCGGATGTACACAATATAACTTGTTATATCGATCCTTTTTTTGTTTGTCAACATTTTAGGTACATGCCAATTATGAAGATGTCAACATGTGATAAACCAGATGGAAATTACCTGAAAGCATTAAAGATAATTAAAGGAGGATTACATAGGTAGTTACTTCTTCTCAACAAGTATTAGTTTCATAAGGAATATCATTGTATAATTTGTAAACAATACTTGGAATAAATGAAATTATTTGTTGTTATTTATTATTTGCTAGGTTTGTATACTTGGGAATATAGATAGTGGCTCTCAACTTGAAGGTCTTTACTTGATTAGGGGAAGCTGAAAGTGATGTTGTTACACTTGCGCTGGTATTCTGTGATTAGAAGCTGGGTGTCCATGGGCCATTCTGGGTCTGCATTGAAATGGGTAATGATTATAACGCCTTATAGTTAAGCCTTGACGAGGGCATATAGAGTCTAAGTGGTGGAGGTTGTAATCTCCCTGGATTTGAGGCCTTAGATAAAATGATATTAAAAGGAGTAATTGGACTACCCATATAACAAAGGTGCACCGCTTTTTCAGGGAGCCCATCACCAAAGAACTCTATGGCTAAGAGTGCCTAGCCCAAAGTAGTAGTAGAGTAGGGGACCGGTCAGGAAATTTAACCCAACTTGCACATGAGTGAGAACAAAGTCTGTAGTTAAGGATAGTGGTGGTCTATTGAGCAAGTTGTCATTCTTGAAACTCTACTGGAGCCTTGGGCAATGGGCTCAGCTGTTATATTTCTAGTATCTTTTCCTTATTTACACATGTGACATCAAGACATGGCCACCTTGAACTACACAACTCATAATCATTTGTGATACCATAACCATATGGAAATACTCACATCGTAAGCATCACATGAACCCTCCAATGACACTAAAGGTTATACATTACAACAACCTGATTGTTGTGAATGTCTTCTTCAATCTTTGTTGAAGCTCATCCAATGTGGCAAAATCCACCTAGCATGCCCAAACTACCCAAGGAGCATCATGCCTAATAGGAAAGAAAACACCTCATCCCAAGATGAAAATGAGGTTGTGGTACCCCTCTGTCACCAACACATGGGATATGAAGTTCCCTCCTAATATCACCCAATACCAACATACGATGACTAGTCAAACTAGATAGCCACCAAAGCAATCAAACATTAGCATGTGGAAGTCCAAATCTACTTATCTAGGAAGAATTACAACACTGATGCACCATATTTACATGTCTCTCAAAGGTTTACATGAACCCCACACAACTAAGGCACATCACTGGAAAGATATACAACTGATGAATAACTACTCCCTATATCATGAGCATGCTTGACATGCATCAAACATTTGAATTACTCCAATAGGATGTAAGGGAGGATACACTGTAATGACCCTGCCTCCCGGTAACCCCCAATTAAGGGAGACCAGAAGGTCAGAGCCATTATCCCAATTAACATGATCATAGGTTTGACAAATAATCAATAATAATTATCAAATTCTACCAAGCTAAACTGAAAGATAGTATAAAATAAAACTTTGCATACCTTTTAAAAACTTTGGATATCTAACTTCTATCCATGACTGGAATCTATTCTAACTAATCTCTTTGCACTTTAATTCTTATTTTCACAATGTGCCACTTTACTATTTGTCCTTTTCACACTTGTACCTAAAATGCCGAGAAACAAAACGTCGATCAGCATATCGAAATATGCCAGTATGTGGGGGCAACCTAAATTTCACAAATATGGCTAACAATCTAATTATCACAATCAAGTTAATTAACAAGCCAATTTACACTTTCAGTGTGACATTCTCCACCGCTTTAGCCCTAACCCTGGCGTACCCACCTTAGGGTTTCTCTTTTACCAATGACTTAAGGCCACCTTCACAATCCCGAGCTTGGTGTCTGGGGTCACCCTTCATAGTTCCCATTAGTCATTCTATAAAGACCAACTTCTCATTCCCGAGCTTGTTGTCTGGGGTCACCACTCATGGTGCCCATTGGTCTTCCCTCCTGGGCTTGACCTTTTGGCATCATCCATCAGGGTGGCGTGTAGGTGCGATAATACACACTTCTATTATTATTGTGATAATCATAGTGACTTTATGATTTGCAAGTATGAACATCCAAACTGATAAGTTGCATTCAATGTGATGAATCATCTAGGAAACACTTTGAGAAACTAATGCGATTAACCATAATTAACCACATACCTGTATGACTGATTCGAGACAGAATTAATCCAATCAATGCAAGAAATCTCATAGGCAAGTAATCACATAAAGAGATCCTGAAATATGCATACAATTTCCTATCATTGATCATGCCATCAAGATCTATTAAACCTAGCTCGCTTGCTAGGGTTTCTAGTCCACTTTTAGGGTTTTCATTGCAATTAGGGTTTCTCTTCATTTATACTATTTTATACCCTAATTTTACGCAATTACTCACAAACCCTAATTATCTCATCTATTCTTCATGAAAGATATTGAGGTTACCTTTTAACAACATATAACCTTAATTTCGGATTTAAAGGCATTTTTCTTTCCTTTTTACCCAAGTTAGGAATTCTAAGTATGCTAACCATCATATTAGGTTTAAAACCCTAAATCTTGCAATTTCATCTTCAAAATAGGTTAAGATTCATCTTTATCATTAAACAAGTTAACCATGTTCGAATTAACTTATTTGTAATATTAAATCTATCCTTTGTCATCAATTAGGGTTTCTAACCGCAATTAATACTTTTTTAATCAAATATATACACTTTTGCAAATAGGAACGAAATCAGGTTCTCAAACTATTTTTAACATGTTCTTCATACTTTTATCATCAATTTTAATGTATAAATGTTTCTCATTCGAGTTTTCTAGTAAAAGATATGATTTTTGCAAGAAAAGTCACTTTTCTAGATTTTCTAATTTATTACGATTTCATAAAAAAAAACCTAGTCGTTCAATTTGTGGTCCGTTGGGCCACATGGGATCCAACGATCCACAAACACGCTCCTGACTTGTGATTGAAAAGAAGAAAAAGGCAATTATGCCCTTACCTAAACAACATAAGAGGGAGGGAAATGGGGTCTTTTATCCCTTGGTCATCTTCTACCTTGCGCTAGCTCACGAGAAGCCCAGCCGAGTCAACTCAAGGGTTGACTCCAGCCATCTGTGCATTTGCGAGCAACTTGACCGGTCCAGGAGCTCCACCTACCCCTCACGGACTTGCCTGGGAGGTCAATTCCTCCTTTGCACCGCTCCTTCATCGCCGATGAGGTGCGGTTCCCTTCTAACATTATCTGCTTCTTGAAAGGGTCTCAGTTCGAGTCAATTCCTTGAATTGGTAGCATCATGATGACTGTCTCCGTGCCGCGGTTATGAGAGGGTAAATTGTAGGGTTGCTCACTTTGTTTTGCGCACTACCCTATATATAGGGTGGCCACAGGTGTTCGACGAGTTTGGGGATTCCCTCAAATGTTAACAAAACCACCAAAAATCTAGGTTGGTTCAGAGCGGGATACATTCCCGAAGAGAAAGGACTCGTTCAAAGCTCCGCAGATGTTCTCAAACTTGTGCAATCTTTGATCAAAGATTTGTAGCCTAGATTCTATTATCCCAGTTCCTCGTGAGACCGGGATTCATCCCAGGCCGTGGATCATAGATCCAATGATCACAGATGAGCGCCCAAAATCAAAAATCGGGATTTAATCCAAGATAAATTGTGACACATGATTACTATGCAATTAATATCTATACTTTAGGATTATTTGTAAATTGCATAACTTGGATTCCGTGCATTGTTTTTCAAGCAAATTTTAGGGAAATCTTTAGATTTGAATTATCTTCCTTTATTCCAATTTTGAGCCATAAACTCAAAAGGAAAGATATGGTTTGTTCACATGCAAGTAAATGTTTAATAAAACTCATTTAAGCATAATTTCTTTCTCATAATTCTTTATTTTCTGAATTGTGATTCCTTTTTCTATTAGAAACCATGTGAACACAAAATCTTTTCCAAGATGGATCCATCATCCATATTTTCACACATTTCTTGTAAAATTATTATTATTTCACATTTCCTTCTTAGTAAAGTAATATTTAATTGATCTTTTCTCTTTCTTGCAGCATTATCTTTGTAATTTGGACTCCTTAGAATCCAAGGAACCAAAAGGAACGAAATCCATCCTTGGAGGATATTCCTTTGCCTTCTAGAGATTTCTACATCTTTCTTTTCTCCAATTCTTAATTATTCTCTTAATAATTGAATTTCCTTTGTCTTTTCCTTGTTGTTGGGCCCAATAGGCAATAAAGCCCACAAAGAAATCAACAAGGCTATTATAAACGAAATTCATGCATTCAATCAAAAGACATCATTATTTGTTCATTTATCTTTATTAAGAGAAATTACATTTCTCATCAAAAGAACCCAAAATTGGGGTTGTAACATCCTTCCCCTCTTATAGGAATTTTTCCCTCAAAATTCCACCAGGCACACAAACAAATAGGATAAGCCTTTCTTATGTCCATTATGGCTCCCATGTGGCCTCACCCTTTCCATAGTGCTTCCCAAGAACCTTCATCATCTTATATTCTTCCATTTGATTTCTCTTTCACCTTGGTATATCGTACCCTCATAGGTGACTCAGGACATTTCAGCCTTTCATAAAGATGAATAGGTTCATGGCTCAGCACATGGCTTGGGTACCTCACATAGTTCTCTAGATCTCATGGAACACATTACACATCATGTTATCCTGAGGGGTAGACCAAACACAACCATCTCCACCAATCCATTCAAATGGACCCATATATCGGGGACTCATCTTTCTCAATTGTAGCTTAGAGGGGTCAAATTTTCACATCACATACTCTCCCATAGTGAACTGTATGTTAGTCTGCTTTGCATCAGCTCATGACTCATGTCATCCCAGGGCTCTCTTTTAGCCATTGCATGATCAAAGTGACTTCATCTACACACATTGCGGTCTCTTTCTGACCTTCATAAGGTCTCCTCACCAACACCATCTTAATGAAGTGGTAACTGACACAACCTCCCTTGTAGAGCTCCTTTACATCTTGATACTAGCTATGGTGGTTATCATCACATCTTATAGAAGACAAGAACTGTCTCCATGTATCACCCTGAATGAGCACACATGCTCTCATCAGACCCACTAGTCTGGATCATACTAACCATTAGTTAGGGGTGATAAACTGTACTAACATCGAGTTCCTCATGTACCTACTTCCATTGCATGGAAGTAAACCTTTAGGTCATACTCAAGAACTTTTGAACTCGCATCATGGTGTAGTTGAACCATCTCTCTCTCTCTCATATGTAGTTCAAACGGATCCGTCCCTTGAAAATATTCTTTCTTTCTTATGTCATCGAGGTAAGGAGATCTATCTTGACCCATATTGCATCTTGACCTTCCTTGGTCTAGGGGAGACTTACCACAACATCCATAGTGATGAAATCCCATTCGCTCTCAGGGATTTCTATCCTCTATATCAACTCAATGGGTTATTTGTGTTCTTCCTTCACCTCCTGGCTTGCATGGTGACAAGCCATGTGCAACTTCATCTTAATCATCCAAAGTACTACTGTCACTTACTATCTTCGTAGTACCATGGTGTATGGTGATCTTTTTTTTGGTCGGTCAAAAGGCATGTTTCTATTAATACCAAAAAACTTTGGGCACTAAGTACCCCATTACATCGAAAGGAGCTAAAAAACTCATCCAGGAACAAATCCCCACACAGGGGGAGATACATGAAAGGTAAACGAAAAGACAAAACGAAGAAGCCCTATCTAACAAGCCAAGCTAGAACCAAGCAAACCTTCCAGGAGAAGACTATGACAAGCCGCTATTACAAGCATTCTGCGTACCCACAAGTATTAACAACAACTTGACATAGAACAACAACTAGAACTGTTGCCTAGCCCCGTTGCTGCAGACCTTCTCAGCTTCCGAAAACAGGTTTCTAAGAGGGCATAATCGCCCAAAGAGGAACCTATATAGAAATCTTTGGGTACAGAAGAGAACCTCCTGGATCATAAAAGGAGCAGCAAAGGAACAGAAAAAGAACCAAATCATCACCCGTGAAGACTAGCTAAAAGGAGACCAGACAACCAGAAGTACAAAGTCTCGTACAGACCCCATAACGTTTAACGCTAGCTTCGTACTGTTTAAGGCAACACTAGCTATATGCCCTTTTGAAGACTCAACCAGTATCGAGACAAGAGTCAAACGTCACCAGTCCAAACAGGAAGCATCATACTTTGGATCCGATAACCTCATTATAACTGAACACGCTTTGCTTTCTGAAGCGACCATGAAGAAAGACGAGAAACCACAAAGTAGTCGAGACATAATAATGACCTTTGAGTCCAAAAACTCCCATCCACTGGCTTTATCCTCATCACTGAAATTATGGGGGGGGGGAAGGACTAATGGCCATCATTATGCTCAAGAACTTAGGCAACCAAAAAACTATAGGGATAAACCTCATAAGCCTAAGCAAACGAGAGACCAGAGGGAGAAGCCCAGGGCTATCTAATCCTTGCTAGTTTCTTCTTATTTTTGGATCTTAGTTGACCAATATCGACACTATCAGGCTCCTAGATTTCCAATTCAGTGTCTGAACACAAATAGGTGTTTGAACCTTCATCGTCTTCAGGCTTGTTCTCTATCCTCAATTGGTAATCAGCTGAGAACCCAAAGCTTTCCCAAACTTTGTTGACTCGCCAAGACTCGGAGATCAATCCCTCCCTGCTTCTATTCTCCAGATCCCGGTCAAAATTCTCTCTCCCAAAATTATGTCATGATCTCCTATATGTCATGATTCCTCAAGATTGATTCCTTGGAAACCCTAAACCACTCTAGTCGGGGTTTCATTACCTTCTTTTCCATAGAAGTGCATCTGAGATTCTTCAACCATCCTTTTATCATGGTAAGCCCTAGGCTGGCTAACTAAGCAACCACTAACTCGATCAACGATCTCGTTACATCTAAGTGTTAACCAAACATATCTCCTTTTTCAAGCTTTGGGTTAATCTAACAACCTTTTCTAGCCTCCAGCTAAACCACAACATCCATTATCACTTCACATCCTTAGGTGTTAGGTAAAGTTCAAGTCATACTCCTCCATGTATTCCACTTATCATCTCATCTTGGACTTTAAGTCTATCTTGAATAAGAAAACTTAGAGCTCATCTTTTTGGTTTTCAAACTCAACCTTGTATAACTCGCAAATTCCACATAGCTCGTGATAAAAGCATCCTCGTAAGATGACTACCTTAGTTCTCTTGATGTTTGTAAACCATATACATATCATTTACTCCCCAAGGGTATGATATCATCTCTGTCCTCATACCTCATAGCAATGTTCCAACTCACATCATCTTTATCCTTGGTGTATGGCATGTGTACTGTTCTATCTCTCACTCCCATAACAAGAGGAAATAAGCATTTGGCAGCCATCCAAACACAAAGTTCTTCCTGTTCCAAGAGTAGAGATGGTACATCCCACATTGCCAGTACACATTCAAATCTAAGTTGAAACATGCAACTTATGTCTCTACATCACAATCATCAAATATCAAAGTTACTTCCATGGAAAACTGGTCTCAAACCTACTTGGGTCACCACAACATCCTTGGTCATCTCCTCTAGGTTTGTAGGGTGCTGACACTTTTGGGGTCATCCCTCTTCCCTTATGCATCTAGAGAAATCCCTACTCATCTTCCCTTTGGGTCCCATGAGTTCATGAAGGTGATCAATCTCCTAACCCATGGCCCTTAGACAATAATAGATGTAACCTCCTGACCCTATGTGTCACACCCCGATCTCACACTAACCACTAATCACGAGATTAGGGCGCGACGGAGGGATTATCACATAAACAAATCACTGAAAACTTTTTCTTTTTAAAACCTCGTAATGATATCCGGATTATTGTTATAAACTAAAACATAAATAACTATTGCGGAAGCATTTCAATTAAACTGGCTACAGAACATAAACAGAGTTTACAACATGTAATATTGTTTAACAGAAAGTAAACATATCAGTTAATTTACATCTTTATACACATTCGCCATACATACTCTCTCTCACCCACACCATGTCCCAAGGACCGAGGGGAAAGGACTAAGAGACCTCTAACTACTAACTACATAAACCTTTTACAAACTAAGCATTAGGATGAAAGGATCCTCCAGATTCCTGTGATGTTGATGACCTGAAAATGTTTTGAGTAGAGGTATGAGCCTACTCGCTCAGTGAATAGCATTTCACTTAGCTATCACTAAACAACTCATCAGGTTTATGATATTGAAATAAAACATAAGTGCAGTACAAGCAGGGCAGTTCTAATGACATAACATATTTGCAGATAATAATCACATTTCTATGCAAAAAACAGATATTTAAACAAATAAACAGATATATATATAGATTTGGCACAAAAATTCGGATATATTAATTTACTGTGATCCTATATGATTACATATTATCATTTTTATGCCCTAAACTTATGCAGTGTACTGTGCATATAAAGATCTGTAGCGAACTACGATCCCACCGTACAAGACTTAGCGACACACCCGGGAAATGCTAAGTCTGACTGCCAGCCCTGGTCTGCTGCAGGACTCTCAGGCTCACAAGGCCTCAAGCTCACAAGGCCTCACTACACTCTCAAAAGAGTGAACTCTAGACTCCTCCTCAAACCTGAGCACACAGGCGGAGAGTCTTACCGGGTTACCACCGTGACACAAGTACGTATTAATGTTGAATAACCCCTATTACTCCAGTGCCACCGTGACATCGCACGCGTTGTTGTTGAACACTGCCTCTCTCTATCCTCGTGCCTGTGACTCCGCATAGTTATTGTTACAACACGAGTTTCACCCCCCTGGATGTAGACCTCTCAAAATGGGTTCTACGGTGTTAGGGCACCTAAGTCTATTAACTGATTAACATATAAACATTCAAACAGGAATATCACATTTACTGATTTTAGATCAATTCACAATACACTGTCATTCTAAAACTGTCAGAGCAATATTTTTCAAATCATTGTAATTTCTGAGAAATTCTCATACCATGCATTCAGACAAATTAGAAATGCATAAATAACCCAACTTATTTCAATCTAGCACATACATAGCGAATTTAAGCAATTGAACATCTTATTGCACAAATTAAATAAATTTACTTCACATACGAGAATCATACTCAACATTTGTCAATTCTCTAAAGTTCTCGAAAAATGTGCACATTAACCCTAATCTTGGTTTGTGCATCACTTAACTCAATTAAAAGTTAATTACTTATCACAACACAATTTAATAACAGTACTTGAGAATTTCTGGTAATAATTCAGAGAAATATGCCATTTCATGTAAATATCAATTTACACATATTAACGTCAAAAGATATATGCAATTAGGGTTTTATTGCATATTTTTATTTATTCATATCAACTTTGAAATCGTACATCTGATAATTTATCAGAAATCCCTATTGTCTGGGTTCATACCCAAACCATACCATTTTCATATATGAATTTCTAATTTCAACATTCAAATAAGTAATTTAGGTTCCAATGAACCATATAAATCAACCGATTCAATCCACACTGATCAAATGATAAATTTAATCATATAACAGCGTCTAGAAGCAGTTTATGAAATAAAAAGTCGGGCGACGCCAAACGCTGCCCTACGCCTGATAAGGCCTGTTAACAGCGTAATTCGCGCACATAACTGGAAATATTCAAACGCCTGAGTTTATTAATGATAAATAAATGAAATCCTACTCACAGTGATTTGCACTGTCCGGATTCGTCCGGAGATGTGCCCAGGGCCTGTTTCCGGGCGGATTTCTATTGTTTCTTCCTTGGATTTACTCGTTTACTGTTCTGTTGCACACAGCAACAAGCAGAGGTTGACGGAAATGAGCCCAATTGGTGGCTGAACTTGCTGTGAATCTAACTAAGCTTCCAATTCGAGCTCCAAATAGCAAACCGCTACTGCTGGGCGCCCCAAAAACCTTCCCCAAGCTGCTGCAAATCGCAGCTTGCTGCTACCGTAGCAGCTTGCTACTTCAGCTGGCCGCCTAAGCAGCAAAACGGCTGCTGGCCAAAGGAGAAAGGGGAAGAGGAAAGGAAGAGGAAGGAGAAAAGAAGAAGGGAAGAAGAAAAAACGGAGCCAACTGCTCCAGCCGATCGATCGCCTGCTGATCGCCACTGCGGGCCGCAGTGCACCGCCAAAGAAACGAGGAAGGAGATAAGTAAGAAAGGAAAAGAAAATAAAAAGGATCCTTTATAAGTAAAAACTTTGGAAAAATTGCTAAATTGACCCCAGAAACTGAAAATCCTTATAACTTTTTCCTCGGAGGTCCAATCAGCATGATTTCTTTTGCATCTTTTCAAGAATGAGGCCCACTACACTCCCAAGGCATGAAAACATGATAATCACACTGTTTTACTAATTCAAAATTCCAATTGCATCCAATTATTACTTTACTCAAATTAATCATCTTAATTATGCACTAATTGATCTTATGTGCTTAATTCAACTAAATCAAGTTAATGATGCACTAACCATCACATGAGCACATAAGTTAGCTCAAATAACTTTAATTAGGCTCAAATCATGATGCTTACCGATAAGATTTGAAACGGGTCATAACAATCTCCCTCCCTTATAAGAATTTCGTCCCGAAATTCCTAAAAGAGAAAAAGAAATTTTGTTACGCATCTCTGACCCAAGCTCCCATGTGGCTCCCTCTAGGTTATGATTCCTCCATATGACTTTCACTAACGGTATCTCGTGATTCTTAAACTTCTTGATCCTCTGATCAATTATTCGTACTGATCTCTCGACATAGGACACATATGATCAGAGCTGTGCATGTTCTGGGTCCACTATCTTTTCTGTACCGGGATAACACTTCTTCAACATCGATACATGAAACATATCATGTAACTTGGCCAACTCGGATGGCAAATCCAACTTATATGCTACAGGTCCAATCCTCTCAATGATAGGATACGGGCCCATAACCTAGGAGTCAGTTTGCCTCTCTTACTAAATCCCAGCACTTCCTTCCATGGTAAAACTTTCAAGTACACTTCATCACCAACCTCAAACTCAAGAGGTCTACGTCTTTTCTCAGCATAACTCTTATGCCTGTCTTGTGCAACTTTTAACTGTTCTTTAATCAAAGTAATCTTTTTAGTGGTCAAATCCACTATCTCGGGTCCAAGAATCTGTTTTTCACCAACCTCATACCAACATATGGGTGATCTACACTTTCTACCATATAGAGCTTTATACTGAGCCGTACTAAGACTAGAATGGTGATTATTATTGTATGCAAAGTCTATAAGGCTCAAGTGTCCTTCCCAACTTCCACTGAAATGCAAAACACATGCTCTCAGCATGTCCTCAAGAGTCTGAATGGTCCTTTCTGACTGACCATCTGTCTGCGGGTGAAAAGCTGTACTGAATCTCAACTTTGTGCCCAAAGCACGATGCAACTGATTCCAAAATCTGGATATGAACTTAGGATCTCTATCAGATATAATTGAAACTGGAATACCGTGCAACCTGACTATTTCATCCACATATATCTTAGCCAACTTTGGGACATCAAAGGTTGACTTAATATGAAGAAAGTGAGCAGACTTAGTCAGTCTATCCACAATCATTCATATCGAGTCACAACCTCTAGGTGTCAAGGGCAACCCTATCACAAAATTCATTGTGATATGTTCCCATTTCCATTCTGGTATAGGAAGAGATTGTAAGGTACCTTTAGGTTTCTGGTGCTCAGCCTTAACCTGCTGACACACACTGCACCTAGTCATGTACTCATCTACATCCTTTTCATACTAGGCCACCAATACAACTCCTTGAGATCCATGTACATCTTAGTGTTACCTAAATGCATAGCATACATTGATGCATGTGCTTCCTCAAGAATCTTTTCTTTCAAATCATTATCTCGAGGTACATGCAACCTGTCACGCTGATACCACACACCATCATCTGAAAACATGAACTCTGGTCTTTTCCCCATGTCATGTCATGCATGATCTGATGTAACTCACTATCACCCTACTGTAGTTCCTTGATCTGATCATAAAAAGTAGGCTTGACTTGCATCTATGCAATCAAACCACTATATTATGTCACCCTTAAGTCTAAGTTCAACTTTCACATTTCTACTAGCATATCTCTCTCGAAACATTCCATAGAGAATGCATCAGTTGTTGAACTTAACTTCCTGCTGAGGGCATCAGCTACTACATTCACCTTTCCAGGATGATAATCTATCATTATATCATAATCCTTAATCAATTCTAATCATCTCCGCTGTCTAAGATTCAGATCCTTCTGGGTAAAGATATATATCAAGCTCTTATGATCTATAAACACCTGGCACACCTCACCATAAAGACAGTAACGTCATGTCTTATGAGCATGAACTACAACAACTAATTCCAGATCATGTGACGAGTAATACTCCTCATTCTATGGTACTAACCTCTTATTACTACTGTAAGAATTTATTTCAAAATTATATCTTACTCTTTTCTCTGAGTCATTTTCATATTGTGTATCTACCTTCCAGATTAGCTAACTTTAAACCCTGGATTTTATTAGTGCTAGGTTACCTTTCATAGTGCAAATCGTATGATCTTGTTTTATAAAGATACTAGTATTCAAGGTCAAATCACTAGCGACATCCCTTGAACTACTTCAACTCTAAACATTCTAGGGTTTGGTCCTTATCAGCAACATAGCATTATTGTGGTGTGACTTTGCTTCTTTAGTTTGAAATCAAACTTTAGATCTCATAAGTTCATCCATCTACTTGTAATGAATACAACACATATGAATAATCATCAATGAACTATAGATATATAACAGAAATGTAACATCAACCAAGTTCTCTAGCATAACTTATTAATACAAATGCTACAAATAAATATGATACTTGTTACCCAAGCATCACACATGGCTCACAGGGCCATTCATATCTTGTCACCTCTCACTAGGCAACAACTTATTCACATGGCTCACACGGCCATTCACATCTTGTCACCTCTCACTAGGCAACAACTTATTCACATGGTTCATAAAATTTGTACACATTATTACTTTTATTAAGCAACAACAACATCAACACACAAAAAGCCAATCAACATTTATTATATAAATGTCACAGCCCAAACTTGGCTATATTCATCATCTCATCATACCTGCATGGTTATTAGGCATGATAACAGTCATACAAGATATTCATCACATCATGTGATACAATAGTAATACCATCATTCCGTGACCAGGAATTAGGGTTCACTATCAAACAGGGCTTATCATTCCCTTTTCCCCAAATTAGGGTTAGGGTTCCCCATTTCTCATTAATTCAGACCCTCTTGAGTTAACCAACTTTATCTTGTATTAAGGTATCTCCCCTCTTAATGCATTCCATCACAGAATACTCACCTTTAGCATATAATGCATAGGCCACACATTAGAATTGTCCAGCTATCTCACATGATATGGACTTATCTTAGTTTAAATCATAACTTATAAAGTTGCCTATAAACAATCGCAATGATACACCCTCAGCTAGGGTTTCACAATGATACACCCTCCACTAGGGTTTACTAATCATGTATTGGATCCATGCATTGGTTATGCATTATTGATTAGTACCATTGAGGGTATTTCTCACCTAATCATCAAATTTAACCTGACCCTTATTGTGTTCCTTTATTTCTAATTAAGGATTGCTCATATGAGGTCCCAATGTTGGGTCTCCGATGTCAGTTCCAACTAATTATTAGTTGTTCTAATCTTTCCCTTATATCTCAACATCTTAGTGTATATACATTTTCACCATGATTCGGGTCTAAATTATCCAGGATCTACTTTTATTATATTATTAATAGGAGTCATTAGATCTCACTAACGCATCCTGCCAGCCAGACCAGGCCGAACCTGTAGTCCTGAAGCCAAGAGCTACTCAGGATTAACCAACTCCTATTAATCTCAAACATGTGGAAAGAATATCCACCTAGGGCAGACTCATTTAAACATAATTTCTGGTCTACTTAATACAAAGAATATAAACAATAACTAAATCACTTCATGACACACAACAATATAAAAGAATCATATTTATTCTATAAACTAAAAATCTAAATCCATACATATAAGAGCATTTCTAATGATTTCCAATCAAATAAGCAATATAAAGCAAGAGTTGCATCGCATCCTATGTTTAATCTCTTATTCCTACATTAATTTCGTATCTCATAACCCTAAGATTTCTAGGGTTTCTCTCTAGCCTATCCTTCCTCTGCATACCTGGCCAGGGCATCCAGAGAAGAACAGATAGAGTAGCTTGATACTGGTCAATCTAAGTATTCAGACACCTGGCCAGGGTATCTAAACACTCAGACCTTCCAGAGCTAAAACTCATCATTTATTATTCGCCTTACTTATAACTTTATCCTTTGACCTTAATGATCCCTGACGATTCAACATAAACTCCTTACTTGGTTCTCGTGACCACATCCTCTTCCTGCCATCTGCAATAGTATAACAGAACACTTCCTGTTAGAAAATTGCAGTTAGAAGGAAGACACTTAAGTCCTAATCCTATTGGTCTCTTATCGTCCACTGACCTTGACTTAGAATAACCATGTACTCAACCTATGCTCTGATACCAAGATGTCACACCCCGATCTCACACTAACCACTAATCACGAGATTAGGGCGCGACAGAGGGATTATCACATAAACAAATCACTGAAAACTTTTTCTTTTTAAAACCTCGTAATGATATCAGGATTATTGTTATAAACTAAAACATAAATAACTATTGCGGAAGCATTTCAATTAAACTGGCTAGAGAACATAAACAGAGTTTACAACATGTAATATTGTTTAACAGAAAGTAAACATATCAGTTAATTTACATCTTTATACACATTCGCCATACATACTCTCTCTCACCCACACCATGTCCCAAGGACCGAGGGGAAAGGACTAAGAGACCTCTAACTACTAACTACATAAACCTTTTACAAACTAAGCATTAGGATGAAAGGATCCTCCAGATTCCTGTGATGTTGATGACCTGAAAATGTTTTGAGTAGAGGTATGAGCCTACTCGCTCAGTGAATAGCATTTCACTTAGCTATCACTAAACAACTCATCAGGTTTATGATATTGAAATAAAACATAAGTGCAGTACAAGCAGGGCAGTTCTAATGACATAACATATTTGCAGATAATAATCACATTTCTATGCAAAAACAGATATTTAAACAAATAAACAGATATATATAGAATTGGCACAAAAATTCAGATATATTAATTTACTGTGATCCTATATGATTACATATTATCATTTTTATGCCCTAAACATATGCAGTGTACTCTGCATATAAAGATCTGTAGCGAACTACGATCCCACCGTACAAGACTTAGCGACACACCCGGGAAATGCTAAGTCTGACTGCCAGCCCTGGTCTGCTGCAGGACTCTCAGGCTCACAAGGCCTCAGGCTCACAAGGCCTCACTACACTCTCAAAAGAGTGAACTCTAGACTCCTCCTCAAACCTGAGCACACAGGCGGAGAGTCTTACCGGGTTACCACCGTGACACAAGCACGGATTAATGTTGAATAACCCCTATTACTCCAGTGCCACCGTGACATCGCACGCATTGTTGTTGAACACTTCCTCTCTCTATCCTCATGCCTGTGACTCCGCACAGTTATTGTTGCAACACGAGTTTCACCCCCCTGGATGCAGACCTCTCAAAAGGGGTTCTACGGTGTTAGGGCACCTAAGTCTATTAATTGATTAACATATAAACATTCAAACAGGAATATCACATTTACTGATTTCAGATCAATTCACAATACACTGTCATTCTAAAACTGTCAGAGCAATATGTTTCAAATCATTGTAATTTCTGAGAAATTCTCATACCATGCATTCAGACAAATTAGAAATGCATAAATAACCCAACTTATTTCAATCTAGCACATACATAGTGAATTTAAGCAATTGAACATCTTATTGCACAAATTAAATAAATTTACTTCACATACGAGAATCATACTCAACATTTGTCAATTCTCTAAAGTTCTCGAAAAACGTGCACATTAACCCTAATCTTGGTTTGTGCATCACTTAACTCAATTAAAAGTTAATTACTTATCACAACACAATTTAATAACAATACTTGAGAATTTCTGGTAATAATTCAGAGAAATATGCCATTTCATGTAAATATCAATTTACACATATTAACGTCAAAAGATATATGCAATTAGGGTTTTATTGCATATTTTTATTTATTCATATCAACTTTGAAATCATACATCTGATAATTTATCAGAAATCCCTATTGTCTGGGTTCATACCCAAACCATACCATTTTCATATATGAATTTCTAATTTCAACATTCAAATAAGTAATTTAGGTTCCAATGAACCATATAAATCAACCGATTCAATCCACACTGATCAAATGCTAAATTTAATCATATAACAGCGTCTAGAAGCAGTTTATGAAATAAAAAGTCGGGCGACGCCAAACGCTGCCCTACGCCTGATAAGGCCTGTTATCAGCGTAATTCGCGCACATAACTGGAAATATTCAAACGCCTGAGTTTATTAATGATAAATAAATGAAATCCTACTCACAGTGATTTGCACTGTCTGGATTCGTCCGGAGATGTGCCCAGGGCCTGTTTCCGGGCGGATTTCTATTGTTTCTTCCTTGGATTTACTCGTTTACTGTTCTGTTGCACACACCAACAAGCAGAGGTTGACGGAAATGAGCCCAATTGGTGGCTGAACTTGCTACGAATCTAACTAAGCTTCCAATTCGAGCTCCAAATAGCAAACCGCTACTGCTGGGCGCCCCAAAAACCTTCCCCAAGCTGCTGCAAATCGCAGCTTGCTGCTACCGTAGCAGCTTGCTACTTCAGCTGGCCGCCTAAGCAGCAAAACGGCTGCTGGCCAAAGGAGAAAGGGGAAGAGGAAAGGAAGAGGAAGGAGAAAAGAAGAAGGGAAGAAGAAGAAACAGACTGCTGAAAAAAAACGGAGCCAACTGCTCCAGCCGATCGATCGCCTGCTGATCGCCACTGCGGGCCGCAGTGCACCGCCAAAGAAATGAGGAAGGAGATAAGTAAGAAAGGAAAAGAAAAGAAAAAGGATCCTTTATAAGTAAAAACTTTGGAAAAATTGCTAAATTGACCCCAGAAACTGAAAATCCTTATAACTTTTTCCTCGGAGGTCCAATCAGCATGATTTCTTTTGCATCTTTTCAAGAATGAGGCCCACTACACTCCCAAGGCATGAAAACATGCTAATCACACTGTTTTACTGATTCAAAATTCCAATTGCATCCAATTATTACTTTACTCAAATTAATAATCTTAATTATGCACTAATTGATCTTATGTGCTTAATTCAACTAAATCAAGTTAATGATGCACTAACCATCACATGAGCACATAAGTTAGCTCAAATAACTTTAATTAGGCTCAAATCATGATGCTTACCGATAAGCTTTGAAACGGGTCATAACACTATGGTCATGTGCAACTGGGGAATTAGGCAACTCCCACTTCCATCGGTCTTATCCGTACCTAACCCTAGGATAGACTTAGGATTCTATTATAGTACATGTCTAACATAGAACCTTACCCAAGTCTCCATCATATCTCTTTGCATTCATGAGATGTCTTTCATCCTTTCATAGGGGTCATGGCAACCTGCCTACCCTAGTCAGGCCCCATACCAGTTACCTCCATGGTAACACATCCACATGCACTTAGAGATGGTTATCTATGGGTCTATGGGTTCATTATCATACCATGTACTCATCACTTAGCTTCTCAAGATACTATGAGACCTCTTTAGGTTTCCTAAAACCCACAAAAACTGGTATACACCCTAAAAAAGGGTCCCTCTCCCAGGATGGGAGGAAACTACACCTTGATAATAAAGGTCACAAATGTGCTTATGTCTGGGGTTTACATCCAGATGAGCATGCTTAACCCTACCAAGCTACTAAGGCATAAGAAGACCACCTACTAAACCATGCTAAGTCATATTTGTTCTCATTCCTCAACATTGGACCAAGAACAAACCTTCCCATGTCACCAACTTAGCTGTGAGGGGTTCATCAAACATACCTTAAACTTAAGGGGTTTCCTTTTCCTCTAAACATGAGGAGTGTCAAGCTTGAATCTATGGAAATTCAAATCTCATCATAAGCATTAGGTACACCACTTCCCCTCTTAGGCCTAGGAACCCTAGGTTGACTTTTTGGGTGTCAAACTGCATGCTCAACCTCTTAACCACAAACCAAACATGTACAAGGTATGCCATGCACTTCTTGTCATCCTTCTACTCAAGCAACACTTCAGAGTGGAGTCCTTCTTAAGGACAACCAACAAGGTATAAGGCCTCACAACCTATTACTAAACCTCTTCAGGTCTAAGGAACTCTTCTTCCTAGCTCAGAAGGTAAGCACCTATTTGCACCTAGGTACTAGCAACCTCATCTTCTTTCTAGGGTTTGGTTCCTCTAAAGGCAACCAAGATATAATCAGCCTCCAAAGATCATGCATGAGGTAACCACAAACATCCACATAGGTCGCATCATCCTTAACTCCCATTGTTCCTCATATCTTGGAGTCTAATCTTCCAACCTTCTTACTTGGGTCCTGCTCTCTCTTTCTAGATCTAACCCTACAAACAACCTTAGTATTAGAGGTTCTCTCTCCAAGAAGGATCAAGATCATAAGCATACCCCTACATGGGTGAATCCTATGTTCAACGTATGTTTTCTCAAGATTATCCATAGTTTTTTATGCTTATCTCATAAGCTATCCATCATACTCTCCCGGCCAGGGTTTTAGCCTACTATCAACACTACTGACGTACCTTGGGTGCATACTATGCCATGCTCATATAAACCTCACTAATCTCATCATTGAAGGAGCTATCCTTCCCTCTAACATGCACAACCCTTCCCAGGGTTGGGTTGCCAAAGGTACCAGGTCATCCAACCTCACATGGCTCACATCATCATGGGTATCAAACTAAAAGCATGTCCACTCACACGCATGATATACCATGACATCTAGCTCATCGTGTCATCTCTCTCTCCAACCACCACTCAGGGTTAGGGTTAGCATCATCCTCATAGGATGTGCCAGGTCTCTACTTATAATGGAGGTCTCCACCTCTAAGACTAACTTTCTCTACTCATCCTCCTGGAAAGGAGGTCTAGCCTCATGTCTCTCCTGATGGCATGAAAACATACGTCATACGACCTAAGCATGTATCTATTCTTTAGTTTATGCTTAAACTATTAAGCTTATGTCCATGACATCTTATTTACATGCTTTTCATTAATTTGGTGGAGGATTCCTTAAACCTTATCAACTTTACCCATACTTCAAGAGGGTGAGGAAAAGAGAGGAAACCCTAATCCTTAAAATCGTTAACAACATTTGAGTTGAGAAGGGATGAACAAGATGAGAGAGTCCTAAAGGTATCTTATTTCAAGTCAAATCCTAAGACATCGGCTAGGCAGTCACACAAATCCGGGAGTCCTCATATTCTGACTAGCGATACGGAGGAAAATCTTACCAGCCCCCAGATGTGATCCTTTTCTAGACACCTCTGTCTTTCGAAAAATCCTCTAATAACTCCCTTGGGTTCTATAGAGTTTGTAAAATTTAATAATTATTAAAGATTAAATGAGAAACCTATGCTCTGATACCAAATGTAACAACCCTGCCTCCCGGTAACCCCCAATTAAGGGAGGCCAGAAGGTCAGAGCCATTATCCCAATTAACATGATTAAAGGTTTGACAAATAATCAATAATAATTATCAAATTCTACCAAACTAAACTGAAAGATAATATATTATAAAGCTTTTCATACCTTTTAAAAACTTTGGATATCTAACTTCTATCCATGACTGGAATCTATTCTAACTAATCCTCCTTGCACTTTAATTCTTATTTTCACAATGTGCCACTTTAGTGTTTATCCTTTTCACATTTGTACCTAAAATACTGACAAACAAAACGTCAGTCAGCATATCGAAATATGCCGGTATGTGGGGATAACCAAAATTTCACAAATATGGCTAACAATCTAATTATCACAATCAAGTTAATTAACAAGCCAATTTACACTTTTAGTGTGACATTCTCCACCGCTTTAGCCCTAACCCTGGCGTACCCACCTTAGGGTTTCTCTTTTGCCAATGACTTAAGGCCGCCTTCTCAATCCCGAGCTTCGTGCCTGGGGTCACCCTTCATAGTGCCCATTAGTCATTCTATAAAGACCACCTTCTCAATCCCGAGCTTGGTGTCTAGGGTCACCACTCATGGTGCCCATTGGTCTTCCCTCCTGGGCTTGACCTTTTGGCATCATCCATCAGGGTGGCGTGTAGGTGCGATAATACACACTTCTATTATTATTGTGATAATCATAATGACTTTATGATTTGCAAGTATGAACATACAAACTAATAAGTTGCATTCAATGTGATGAATCATCTGGGAAACTCTTCGGGAAACTAATGTGATTAACCATAATTAACCACATACCTGTCAAACTGATTCGAGACATAATTAATCCAATCAATGCAAGAAATCCCATAGGCAAGCAAGCACATAAAGAGATCATGAAATATGCATACAATTTCCTATCATTGATCATGCCATCAAGATCTATTAAACCTAGCTCACTTCCTATGGTTTCTAGTCCAATTTTAGGGTTTCCATTGCAATTAGGGTTTCTCTTCATTTATACTATTTTAAACCCTAATTTTATACAATTACTCACAAACCCTAATTATCTCATCTATTCTTAATGAAAGATATTAAGGTTACCTTTGGATAACATATAACCTTAATTTCGGATTTAAAGGCATTTTTCTTTCCTTTTTACCCTAGTTAGGGTTTCTTAGTATGTTAACCATCTTATTAGGTTTAAAACCCTAAATCTTGCAATTTCATCTTCAAAATAGGTTAAGATTCATATTTATCATTAAACAAGTTAATGATGTTTGAATTAACTTATTTGCAATATTAAATCTATCCTTTGTCATCAATTAGGGTTTCTAACCACAATTAATACTTTTTCCATCAAAATTATACACTTTTGCAAATAGGAACGAAATCCGTTTCTCAAACTATTTTTACCATGTTCCTCATATTTTTCTGATCAATTTTCTTGTATAAACTTTTCTCATCCGAGTTTTCTAGTAAAAGATATGATTTTTGCAAGAAAAGTCACTTTTCTAGATTTTCTAATTTATTATAATTTCATCCAAAAAAACACTAGTCGTTCGATCCGTGGTCCGGTGGACCACGCGGGATCCAACGATCCACAAACACGCGGCTGACTTGTGATTGAAAAGAAGAAAAAGGCAATTATGCCCTTACCTAAAAAACAGAAGAGGGAGGGCAAAGGGGTCTTTTACCCCTTGGTTATCTTCTACCTTGGGCTGGCTCGCGAGCAGCCCAGCCGAGTCAACTCAAGGGTTGACTCCGGCCATCCGTGCATCTGCAAGAAACCTGATCGGTCCAGGAGCTCCGCCTTCCCCTCACGGACTTGCTTGGGAGGTCAATTCCTCCTTTGCACCGCTCCTTCATCACCGACGAGGTGCGGTTCCCTTTCGACGTTATTTGCTTCTCGATAGGGTCTCAGGCTGAGTGAATTCCTTGATTTGGCAGCATCATGACGACCGTCTTCGTACCGCAGTTATGAGAGGGTAAACTATAGGGTTGCTCACTTTATTGTGCACACTACCCTATATATAGGGTGGCCATAGGTGTCTGACGAGTTTGGGGATTCCCTCAAATGTTAACAAAACCACCAAAAATCTAGGTTGGTTAAGAGTGGGACACATTCCCGAAGACAAAGGACTCGTTTAAAGCTCTGCAGATTTTCTCAAACTTGCACAATCTTCGATGAAATATTTGCAGCCTGGACTACGTTATCCCAGATCCTCGTGAGATCGAGATTCATCCCAGGTCGTGGATCATAGATCCAACGATCGCATATGAGCGCCCAAATTAAAAAATCAGGATTTAATCCCAGATAAATCGTGACACATGATTATTATGCAATTAATGCCCATACTTTAGGATCATTTGTAAATTGCATAACTTGCAATTCGTGCATTGTTTTTCAACCAAATTTTAGGGAAATCTTTAGATTTGCATTATGTTCCTTTATTCCCATTTTGATCCTTAAACTTAAAAGGAAAGATATGGTTTCTTCACATGCAAGTAAATGTTTAATAAAACTCATTTAAGCATAATTTCTTTCTCATAATTCTTTATTTTCTTAATTATGATTCCTTTTTCTATTAGAAACCATGTGAACATGAAATCTTTTCCAAGATGGATCCATCATCCATATTTTCACACATTTCTTGTAATATTATTATTATTTCACATTTCCTTCTTAGTAAAGCAATATTTAATTGATCTTTTCTCTTTCTTGTTGCATTATCTTTGCAACTTGGACTCCTTGGAATCCAAGGAACCAAAAAGGCACGAAATCCATCTTTGGAGGATATTCCTTTGCCTTCTAGATATTTCTACATCTTTCTTTTCTCCATTTCTTAATTATTCTTTTAATAATTGAATTTCCTTTGTCTTTTCCTTGTTATTGGGCCCAATAGCCAATAAATCCCACAAAGAAATCAACAAGGCTATTATAAACAAAATTCATGCATTCAATCAAAAGACATCATTATTTGTTCATTTATCTTTATTAAGAGAAATTACATATCTCATCAAAAGAACCCAAAATTGGGGTTGTAACATACACTCTCCTTAAATGTCATATTTCATTGTAGGAAACACATGTGTAGAGATCTACAACCCAAAATGATAAAAACATTATTGCTTAAAAAATGTAGTCACGAATGTCTCAAGATAGACTTGTATTTTTCATAAACCAGGTAGAAACTTCTCTTGAGTGAAGGATACTCAAAACTTCCATTTCTATGTTGTCTTTCCTTGTCATATAAGGAAAGAAGTAATATTTATTCTCTTCATAAGATATGTAATGAACTCTATTACAGTTGGACATTCATTTGTAATATGGAGGGGAACAAACCTCAAGTTGTTCAAAGCTTCAAGAGTCTAAGGAAAAGGAATCCATTATCCCCATATCTCTTCATGATATATATGAAATTCCTCACTCGAATTATACAAAATAGTGTGAATGAGGGGAAACAAAGTCCAATCAAATTGTCAAATAAGGGATCAAAACTTTATCAAGTGGCTTGTGCAGATGATATCATTGTTTTTGCTAAAGCAACTATTAACCAAATGAAGGAAATTATGTGTTGTTTAGAGCTCTTTGGAAGGGCTTCAAGCTAGATTATGTCCATTGAGAAAACACAAGTTTTCTTCTTCAGGGGGGTGACAACCACAATTCTTAGAGAGATCAGTCAGTATGCAAGCATACAATGCACTTAGGATTTGGGAAGATATTTGGGGGTGCTCATAATTCATAAGAAAATAAATGAGAGTACCTATTCAAATATCATTTAGAAAGAAGAAAGAAAAGTCAACGGATGGGCTACTAAGACACTCAGTAGAGCTGGTAGAATGTGCTTAATTAAGACTGTGTTATCTGCAATGCCAACATATACAATACATACCAAACAATGCCAACATATACAATGCATACCAACTTACTTCCGACTAGTTTATGTGATTAGTTGGAGAAAGTTACTAGACAATTATTATGGGGAGGAGGTAACTCTCAAAAAATGATCTTCCTTCTATCCTAGGAGAAAGTGACCAAATGCACATGGAATGGTGTGTTGGGAGTGAAGAACATGAAAAACCGGAACCAGACATTATTTATGAAGAGCACTTGGGAGTTTCTTACCCATAGATATGCGATTTGGAGGGAAGGTTTGCTGGAGAAGTATAAAAACCTTAAATAATAAGAAAGTTGATGGGTCAGCAATTTCTAGAGGGGTGTGTTCTAGTTGATGGAGAAGACTAAAGATAACTATAAACGAGTTTTCATAACAGATACAAACACCAGAGCATGGGAAGACAAATTGTGTACAGAAGACAAGACCCTCATATGTTATGCAATCAAAGATGTGCCTAAAGAGATACATGACATGACAGTGGATACCTAAACTAACTTTAATGATAACTGGGATATAGATTTCATGAAGGAATACCTACCAAATATGATAATATAATAGGTAATGAAGATCACAACTCCATTGAGTAACATTGAGGATGACACATGGTGTTGGTTAGGCATGAATGATGGAAACTTCAGTACTAGATCAACATACAACCTATTAGGAAGTGAGCTGGCACTCTATCAGACACCTATGTGGAAAGAAATATGGTTGAGAAAAGCCCCAGGTAAAATATGGAGTATGATATGGCTTATAGCTAATGATTCTCTAATGATAAATAAAAGAAGAAAGCAAAATTATGAAGATGAATGTCTGAGGTGTAGGGTGGAAATTGAAACTACACTACATTACCTAAGAGACTATGTTAAAGCAAAAGAACTGTGGACTCAATTGGGGGAAACATGGCTGCAAGAAGGGAATGATAAAGTGACAACCATGGAATGGATCCAGTGGGTCTATGAAGAAAAATATGCAACGTAAGACAATCTACATGATTGGATGTTAGACAATATGGAAAAGTAGGAATCAATGAACATTTGAAAGTAAATAACTATGTGTATCCCACGAAGTTCAGAACATAAAGCAGATGAGGAACATTATGTTGATGAATATGGGGACCAATCAGGAGCATACTAGAAAGGAAAGAAGGTCAAACATATTCTAGAGTGCCCCACACAAGGAGTGGGTCAAGATAAATGTTGATGTTGCATGGAACAAACACACAAGAAGATCATTGGTCTTCTTCAAGATGCAAATGGTAACTGGTTATCCAGATGGACAAAGGGGACTAAAACTAAGTCAATTCTGAATGGAGATCTGGAAGTAATTTATCAAGGATTAAAGGGAGATTTTTTTCAACAGTTGGGGCATGTCATTATTGAGAGAGACAATAAGATAGTTGTGTATTTGTTGAAGGATAAAACCTAGCATGCATGCGAGATGCAGTTTGGATCAGTAGAATTAAGGAGACATTCAAGATAGATAGGAAGATTGAAGTGAAGTTTGTGCACCATGAAGGTCACCTTACAGTTGAAAATTTGGCAAAATTGTCCAAAAAACATATATCAGACTCCTACTTTAGTATTCCACCCAAAGAGTTGGAGCATTTATTTCTTTTAGATAATTGTAAAGTTAGTAGTACTACCTATTTTAACTATGTTGAGCAAGACAATTGTATTAGAAATTTTATTAATCCCATAAGAGGAGAATGAGATTCACTCAGGAATCTAGAGCACACTACAAAAACCATCAATCATGCAATAATAGTTTCTTGATGTACATAATTTCTTCTATAGTCGGCATCAAGTAGGTCTGACCAAACTTGATTATCTTGACCTCTAGGTCCCAAAATTTTCTTGTTGTGCTTCAAAGCTAAGTTTCCACTGGTACATATGTAGGGTCAAATAGCCTCTAAATATGTCCTCATCCTTCATATTTTTCTTTAGATATAGCCATGTACATGCCTTATACAGATAATGACAGAGATGACCCACCTCAAAAACACATATTGGACATCTCCATTGATGTCAGAAAGTAAATAGTAGGTGGATGCAAAATCATTTTGATAGTAGGAAGATAGGTTTTAGGTTGACACTTCAAGATCTTCATAGAATATTAAATTTTCACAAAATTTTGCATTCATGCTACATTTATCCTTGATGTGACAACTCCTAATGCAAAAATATTCACTACATTGCAAAAACCTGACAACTTGCCTACAAACTTAGAAAAGAATGACATGCCCTTCGATTTTATACTCTTATCTATGAAACACTCTGACATCATACTTGGCATAGATCGTCTATACAAGTATTACACAAATATTGATTGTAGGGAGAATAGGGTAGTCATTTTGCCATTAATTCTAAATCTGTGGGGATCTCTAGGGGAAGCATATTCTATAAAATGTTATAATTTTCTAACTTTAATATAAAAATCTTATCTTTAAATGTTGCAAAGTATTCGTCACATTGAGACTGATCCTAGTACTACACCCTTAGAAAGTATGGAGGTGGAATGTGACTTCCTTGACATATTCATGGAGGATCTTCCTGGGCTTCCTCATAAATGAGACATTGAGTTGTCTATGGATCTTCTTCCTAGAACCATTCTTATATCTAGGGCCCCATGTAGGATGCCTCCTATTGAGATTTTGGAGCTAAAGAAGTAATTGTAGGAACTTCTAGATAAATATTTCATTTGTCCTAGTATTTCCCCTTGGGGTGCACCTATTCACTTTGTAAAGAAGAAAGATGGTCTTATGCACATGGGTATTGACTATATCATGTGGGACCAAGCTACTATTAAAAATAGGTACCCTCTTCCCTATATTGATGACCTATTTAATCAACTTTATGCAGTCAAAGTATTCTCTAAAATTGACCTTCATTTTGGATATCATCAATTAAAAGTCAAAGATAGTGATGTTTTTAAAACTACTTCTGAACTCATCTTGGGCATTATGAATTTGTAGTGATCCCATTTGGATTAGCCAACACTCCTAGAATATTCATGTATCTTACAAAGTATGTGTTCCAACCCTATCTTGATGAGTCCATGGTCATGTTAATCGATGATATTCTGATCCACTCTTATTTTATGGAGAAACACCATGAACACTTGAAGAAAGTCCTAGAAGTCCTTCAAGCACAAAAGTTCTATGTTAATTTGTACATATATAAATTTTGGATTGATAAGTTAATTTTCCTTGGTCATGTCAAATCTATAGGTAGTATATTTGTTTATCTTGCAGAAGTGTTAGTTGCCCTTGACTAGAAGCATCCCTAGAATCCTTTTGAAATTCAAAGTTTATTGGGTCTAGATGGATATTACCATTGCTTCATCCCCAAGTTCTCTAAAGTTGCACTTACTCCCACTAAGATTACTCAAAAGGATTAACATTGTATATGTTCAATTGCTTGTGAGTCTAGTTTCTAGGTTTTAAAATATAATTTAACGTTAGTAGTTGTTCTGACTTTACCTATGGAAATGAAGGGTTAGTTTCACCGACGCTTAGAGGAACGAGTTAGGCTGTGTATCTTACATGAATATAGGTTCATAATTCAACCAAAACTTATTCCAATCCCCTTTCGATTATGTTAATATTAGTACATTTTCTATAACTTAAAATGTATTCTATGTAATTGGAGCCAAGAAAAAATATCATTAAATATAATAGATCCATGATAAATTAATTAATTGTGTATCAATGGGAATAATTAATGACCCTAATTTGACACTGTAGAATCATATTAAATTTAATTGGTGAAAATAGATACAAAAATATAAAAGAATCTATTGAATTGATTAATAAAGACACTAAAACATCAGTGGATTAATTAGCATATACGTAATATAAGAAAATATCAAACATTTTCTAAAAATAATACTAATATGAACATTTGATCTTGTACCTAATATGCATCGTTTAGCACACCAATTCACTAAGATAAATTATCCTAGATATTAAACTTTTTTTTTACTTTCTGATTAAGGCTAGTATAGAAGGGTTGAAACCACATGACAACTTTTTAAGATCATTTCTTTAATACCAATTGATTTTTGAACTTTATTTCTTTTTTGGAGGTTTTTGAATATTTGAACATGAAAGTAAATTCCGTGATTTGGAGGGTGATATACTAGAAAAGAATGTACATTACAAATGAGTAAAAGATTACACTAAACAAGGAACTAAAAAGATTATACTAAGTCAAGGAACACAAAGAAGATTGTTAGCATAATAAAAAGATTATCTAAGGACAAGAATTAAACTGAAAGTAAAGAAAGAAGGTGATTGGAAACAAGTATTTGAAGGAATTGAATTGAATCAGAAGGGAAAATCTTCGAGGTTTAGGGGTTTCACCACCATAGCCAAGGTGAAAACAAAATTGAAGAATACAGGACAATCAAGATAGAAGAAGCATGTGAATCATTTGTAAACAAATTACAAGAGATGAACTCCATGTGAACCCATTGGTACTACTGTTGATGCAATCTAGTCCTTCATCCTAATAGGGATTTTTTGGCGGTCACATCCAAATCTCCATGCGATTGGTTTAGTCATTCTAAATATCAGTTTCCAGGTTGCGTCCTCCAAGATTAACCCACAATAAGAATGATTAATTACTTCATTATAATCAATGATTTCTAAACCAAAAACCATATATCTAAAAAGTTACATAGAACCTTGATCTATTCAACACATGGATAAGGGGATACACCTCTTACTTAGATATAAAAAGTACTCTCTAGCCATGGTAAGGAATGGAGAAATAATGGAAAGAAGGTAGGAATCCATAGACCAGAAAGACAGAATCTCCAAGGAGACCAAGCTGATGATTATGAAATGTCTAGCTCTCTTAATTCCCCACCCCAAGACAATGAATAACAAGTAAGAATGAGAAATAAAGTGAGATCCAAAACCAAAGAAGAAGAATAAAACTTTATTGTGGAATGAAGATTACACAATTATGAATTGAAAATAATAGATATTAATTAAAAGATGCAAGTACAAAAATCAAGATATATTTCTTAGTGGAGTCCCCCCTCATTTCATAGGGAAAGAAGGGGTGGAAACCCAGAAAGGGGGGATGAACAAATGGTAGAGGCGGCTACTGACTTTTGCTGTACATGAGCCACAAAACAACTGTCTCATTTGGCCAAAATGACTGTCACGCTTGTGACATTGTGTGGTTGAAGGGAAGCGGTCAAAACCCTATTTTAGGGGGTGGCGACACCTTTTGATCCAATTTCTTAGTCTCGAACAATCTTCTAAACTGATCGCCTAAATGCGAGGGGCCTGATTGGCTCCTCCTTGTGTTGACCAAGAATTGAAAACCGTAACATGAGTGGTGGTGCCTCTTTAGATCTGACTCACTATTTAAGTGGGCTTGACACGACCGTCTGGACTCTGTGAGTCGAGCGTCTGGTGTGCATGAGACGAGTGCCTAGAGAGTGATATACTCAGTTGAATGTTCTTGAGTGTCAGATTAAAAGGATGAGATGAAGATCGAAATGGTCGTCTGTCTCTTAAAAATGGAGTATGTTGGAGACGAATCGACCATTTGGCACTACAAAATGGTCGTCTCGTGTGCTCAGAAGGTCAAAATCTTGCTTTAAAGGAAAAATCTACAAAAAGTGAAGGAAAAAGTTAAGTATTTGCACAATTAATTGAAAAGTAGATAAATTGCAAATTGTCCAAGAAAAATAGTAAAAATAAACAAATTTTAATAGAAAAATTATGAAAATTATGCAAAAATATAGATGAATATACACTCATCAGAATACCCCGCACTTCAATCTTTGATTTTCCTCAAGTAAACAAAATCACAAATAAATCCAATATTATACTAGCAACATGTCTATCCTAACCCTTGTAACATCACTTTATTCCTTACCTCTGAATTCGACAAAGGAACCCAATATCCTAATAGGAAAAAACACAAAATTATATATTCAATATCAAAACAAATATTATAAATTGTTTCTAAATCAAGATTTTGTAGAAAAACTTTCTTCATCTTACTTCTGGTTTGATACTCTCACTTTTTATTTTTGTGAGTTGTTGCATAAGAATAGGACAAAGGGGGTGCAAAAGATGATGATCCCTCCTCTATTCGACTCGAGATATATTTAATTTATGGATTTGTGGCTACATTGGTCACAATTGTTTATGTGATTTCTGGCATTTGTTGATGGTATGCCCCTTTTGATGGGTATGGAAATTATGATGTGGGAAGCATGCCACCCCGAACATGATTTTTGTGCGGAGGTGATTCTTTGATTTCTTTTTTTGAGAAAGAAAATAAGGGGAAAAGGTTTCCTTGTGCTTATAACTTTAATTTTTTTTCCAAAGTGTCATTGCATCAGATAGAATATTCCTATCAATTACATTATATGAGATTTATATCAAGTTAATGTATAGTTTAATATAGATAAAAATTGTGTTTGGTTTTGATAGATTCCATACGACTTGCCAAATTTTCCAAGGAGTGATGCTATTTTGGGGTCCTTGGTGACATGGTGGTTTCAAACATGGAAATTTTTCTATACCTATTTTATGTATAGAATTTTTTTAATTATTTTTGTCTTTCTGCCTGCCTCTGAGTGGCTTCTACATCATCTTGCTCGGCTATATAAGTCGCATGTAAAGCTGCTTATTGATTTGCATGCTCGGCCATCATGGCCTCTCTTTGAGCAGCAAGTGCTTGCTCAATCCAACATCTAACTTTTTATCATCCATCCTAACTGGGTTTTGTTGGTTCAAACGATGGAAGGTTCTCTCCGGTTCATGATCGAAAACTGGCAGTGCAAAATCAGTGTTCGGTGGGTGTTGCATGTATAATTATAGTTGATATAGATATAAGCATTGCAGAAAAATCGACTGTTGGAATGGAAACTCAACAGAAGGAGCAGTAGCACTTCTGAAATGGTATTCGCAAGGCAAAAAAAGTAAAAAAAGGTGGGTTAAAAAAATTGGGATCTGAGAAAATGATATGTTGTCCCTGAAAATGGCACCAAAATTGATACTCATCATTTATCCCATCAATTCACTAAGATAAATTATCCTAGATTTTAATCTTTTTTAATTTCTAATTAAGGCTAGAATAGTAGGATAGACCCTACAGGAAACCTTTTTAAGATCATTTCCTTAATCCCGATTGATTTTTGAACTTTATTTCTTTTTTGGAGGTTTTTGAATATTTGAACAAGAAAGTAAATTCTATGATTTGAAGGGTATTTACACTAGAACAAGAATGTAAATTGTAAATGAGTAAAAGATTATACTAAATAAGGAAGTAGAAAGATTATACTAAGACAAGGAAGAAAATAAGATTGTTTGCACAATAAAAATATTATCTAAGGTCAAGAATTAAAGTGAAAGTTAAGAAAGAAGGGGATTCGAAATAAGCTTTTAAGGAAATGAATTGAATAAGAAGGGAAAAGCTTCAAGGCTTAGGGGTTTCGCCACCATAGCCAAATTGAAAACAAGATCAAAGAATACATGACAAGCAAGATAGAAGAAGGCATGTGAATCATTCGTATATAAAACTCAAGAGACAAATTCTACATGAACCCATTGGTCCTGGCATTCATGCATCGTAGTCCATCATTATCATAGGGATTTTTCTGTGTTTATGTCCAAATCCACATGTGATTAGTTTATTCATTCTAAAGGTCGGTATCCATAATCGCATCCACTGCGATTAACCCACAATAAAAATGATTAATTACTTTGTTAAAGTCGACGATTTCAAAATCAAAATTATTTATCTAAAAAGTTGTATACAACCTTGATCTATTCAACACATGTCTAAGGGGTTACTCCCCTTAGCTCCATAGAAAAACACTCACTAGCTATGGTAAGGAATGGAGAAACAAGGGAAGGAAGGTAAGAATCAAAAGACTAGAAAGACAAAATACCTAAGGAGACCAAGCTGATGACTATGAAATGGTTTGCTTTCTTAAATCCCCACTCTAAGAGAACCAACAAGAAGTACGAATGAGAAATAAATCGAGATCCAAATCTAGAGACGAAGAATAGAAATTTATTGCAAAATGAAAATTACACAACTATGAATTGAAAATAATAGGGCTTAATTAAAATATGCATATACAAAAATCAAGATGTATTTCTTAGTGGAGTCCCCCCTCATAAGGGAAGAAGGGGTGGAAACCCTAAAACGGGGGAGGAACAATTGGGAGAGGCGGTTGCTGACTTTTGCTATCTACGAGCCGCAAAATGGCCATTTTGTTTGGCCGAAACACCCATCTCGCTTGTGGCATTGTGTGGCTGAAGGGGAAGCAGTCAAAACCCTATTTGAGGGGGTGGCAGTGCTATTGGATTTGATTTATTAGTCTCAAATAATTGTCTAAACCGATCGTTAGAATGTGAGATGCCAAGTTGGCTCCAACTTGCGCGTGACCAAGCATTGAAAACTGCAACATGAGTGGTGGTGCCCCTTTAGATCTGACTCGGTCTTTAATTCAACTCAACATGGCCGTCTAGGATCTGTCATCCGAGCATCTGGCATGCATGAGATGAGCACCTGGTGAGTGAAATGCTCAATTGAATCTTCTTGAGTTTAGGATTAGAAGGTTGAGCCCAAGAAGAAAATGGTTGTCTGGCTTTGAAATGTGGAGTACTTTAGAGATGAACCGACTGTTTGGCACTGCAAAATAGTCATATCATGTGCTCAAAAGGTTAGAATCTTGCTTTGTAGGTAAAAGCTAAAAAAAGTGAAGGGAAATGATAAGTATTTACACAATCAATAGAAAAGTGGATAAATTGCCAATTGTCCCAGACAATTAGTAAAAAGAAATAAATTCTACTAAAAATATATGAAAACTATGCATAATATAGATGAATATACACTCATCAAAATACATAGGACTTGAATCTTTCCTTGTCCATAACCAAATAAAATCACAAATAAATCCAATTTATACTAGCAACATGTCTATCATCACCCTTGTAACATCACTTTATTACTTACCTCCAATTTGGCCAAGCAGCTCAATCTCCTAGAATTACAAAACAATAAATTCTATATTCCCTATCAAAAGAAATATCATAACTTGTTTCTAAATGAAGATTTTGTAAAAAAAAAGCTTCATCTTACTTGTATTTTAACACTCTCATTTTTTTTTCTTTTTGTGAGTTGTTTCACAAGAACAAGATGAAAGGGGGTGTGGAAGATGATGATCCCTCCTCTATTTGACTCGTGAGATGTTTTAATTTATGGAGTTGTGGCTATGTTGGTCACAATTTTTTATGTGCTCTTTGGCATTTTTGATGGTATGCCCCTTTCAAGGGGTATGCAAATTATGATGTGGGAAGCATGCAACCCCATACTTGATTTTGGTCTGGATGTGATTTATTGCTTCTCTTTTTTTAAGAAAGCAAATATGGGGGAAAAGGTGTCCTTGTGTTGAAAACTTCAACTTTTTTCTGAAAGTGTCATTTCATGAGATAGAATATTCCTGTCAATCACATTATGCAAGATTTATATCAAGTTAATCCATATGAATAATTATACGAGATTTCATTTTCCACAGTCACATCAAAATCCCCATGTGATTGATTTAGTCATTCTAAATCTCAGTTTCCATGGTTGCATCTGTCGAGATTAACCCATGATAGAAATGATCTATTACTTAGTTAAAATAGATGACTTCTAAATCACAAACCATCTATCTAAAAAGTCATAAAAAACCAAGATCTATTCAAAACATGGCTAAGAGGCTACTCCCATTGCCTCGATAGTAATACTAATCACTAGTCATTGTAAGGAATGGATAAACAAGGGAAAGTTGGTAGGACGCCATACACCAGAAAGACAGAAACTCCAAGGAGACCAAGTGTGACGACACAAGTGATGATTAATGTAGAATCAAACATAAACAACAGATTAATAAAAATCACTAAAAATTAAAACCATTTACAAAGAGATCCATCTCCAGGAAACTCTTATAACAAGAACCAAAATATTGTATATACATTCTGGTCCACAAAATACATTCCATTTATCTTCTTTTCTCGAGGATTACATACAACAGTTGCTTTGTTAAATCTACACATAAGAAACATAAAACCTCAAGGCATTCATTGCCAAAATCTTAGATCGATCATTAAAGCACTAACTACTATCTCCATGGACCTGAGAGTACAGAGATGACTCATAGGACTCATGTCTAAAAAACACAACAGTCAATATCTCCACCTGAGATGTTACTGATGTCCCTGATGATGTTGTCCTTCTTTTGTTGTGTGGTTTCTACCTCCTCGTCCTCGTCCACCTAAAAAGGTTGGATCCCACAGGGGTGAGACAATTGTCCCAGCGAGAGATATAACTCTCCGCCATAAACATTATTATTTAAGATAAACAGTAATAAACTAAGCAGAGTAATCTCCATTGAACAATATGATTTAATCATTATTAGGCAGGATAGAGTAATATCATCTTTTAAAGAATTACAACTATGAATGATAAAGCAGTAAATCATCTATCCATTTTAATAAGGAATATAAAGAACATGTATAGCATTTATCCTTTTAGGATACAGTAAGCAATGTAACATCAACCAATGATTTTTGTGTTTCATTCTAAAGCAAATATGCTACATTGATGATTACGTTTTACAATCATACTTATGCCCTGAGGAGATGAAGTATACCGTTCATTCTCCAACTGACCACGATTACGTAAACATCGATACCACACAAGGACAATGGAAGAGCCAGACTCCATCACCTCATCTGTCTCGGTCAGTGCGAGACCACATGTAGGACATCTCGTATCTCTTGCTAAATAGCTTTCCAGGGTATATTGGCAACTTTTCTATAGAGTTATAGCCCATATCATATACTCTCTTCAGGATATGACTCGTAGCCAATGTCTGGTATTATGGAGTCATGGACCATAGCCATACTCTTATTCGGATATGGTCCATAACCATTCTTGTGCATAGGATTTGGTCCACAGTCATTCCTATGAGGCGTAAGGATATATTCGCCCATTACCCCCACATATTAAAAAATATGCATTCCAGGAGTTCCCATAGGAAAACCTGTTTCACCATCACCAACTACTGACTATGATGGATCTGTGGCCATGGATCTACATGATAAGATTCTACTTGATTATTTAAGTACATTAGCATATTCTTTTAGCATCAATCAAGTTTCCAAACAATAATTATTATTAAAATGCTACAAAGAAACATGTAATACTTCTATCAAGTACTTTTCAACACTTTATAAAACATTGGGATCTCAATACCTTATCTCATTACTGGGAATTCATATTCCTCAACAATACCATCATCAATATCATCATCATGTTTACTAGATTGGGGTATTCAAACCCTTAGTTCATCACAGAACATGGTTACCACTTTCAAGTAACTATTACCTCCAGGTCATCTGACCAATGTATTCATGATATTGGTTACATAAAAATCTCACATAGTTCACCAAGCATATTCAATTTCTGTTGTCACCTCTTACTAGGTAACAAATAAAATAATGGCTCACAAGGCCCATTAACATCATACTCATACCTGGTTATGCTCATCATCTCATGATACCTGCATGGTTAGTACACTTGATAACAACCATATCAATTTCATATCAACATTATGCAATACAAAGATAACATCACTATTCCCTCATTAGGGTTAGGGTTTCCCATTCCGTTTCAATTAGGGTTTCACATCACATCACCCTGTATTAGGGTTTCACGTAACATTACCCTGTAATAGGATTTCATATAACATCACCCTATATTAGGGTTTCACATAACATCACCGTGTATTACGGTTTCACATAACATCACCTTGTATTACAGTTTCACATAACATCACCCTATATTAGGGTTTCACAACCCATTACCCAAAATTAGGATTTTCTCAGCTCATTACCTAAAATTAGGGTTATGGTTCATCATTCTTCATTGATTAGGGTTTTATGATTACCTCATTAATCCAAACCCTAAGTCATTGCTTCCACATTTCTTGGAGCACATAGCATTATTTAAGTATTAGATCATACTTATCATGGTTCCATGTACTACGAACACACATCACCATCATACCTTATTAGGTTGACTTATCTTTTACTAAGTACATGCACCTATGCTTGTCATAGTGCATTTAATTTATTACTTTCATAGGCACCAAATAATAATTACTCTAAATGTATTAATCACTTAAATACTTTAGAGGTACTTCCATTAAAATCAACCTTGAGATACTCTTCAATCACTTTGGGGTTATTAGTAGTTACATGGTTGAACCAATCGGACCTTCAAACGGTCTTGGACCAATTGCACCTTCAAACGGTCTTGGACCAATTGCACCTTCAAATGGTCTAGGACCAATTGACCTTCAAACGGTCTTGGACCAATTGCACCTTCAAACTGTCTTGGACCAATTGCACCTTCAAATGGTCTTGGACGAATTGCACCTTCAAATGGTCTTGGACCAATTGACCTTCAAACGGTCTTGGACCAATTGCACCTTCAAACTATATTGGACCAATTGCACCTTCAAACAGTCTTCATCACTTGCTCATCAAATGGTTTGAAGACTATTAGACCTTAAACGGTCTTGGTCTAAAACCTCAAATGGTTTGAGACTGTTCGATCATCAAATGGTCTTGATCTCAAAATTCTTCAAACGTTCTTGAACCCTCTACTCACCAAACGGTTTTGAAAACCATTAGGCCTTCAAACGGTCCTGGACTAAAACTTCAAACGGTAACAGTTTGGGATTGTTTGGTCAATTCAAAGTTGAAACCGATTGGACTTAAATTAGGGTTTAACATCAATTGATCTAGGGCTTTGAAGTCAATTGAGTTTGATTCTAGGGTTTTGTAACTAATTGGATTTGTTCGTTTGAAGTTATTAGGTCATAAGACCAATTGATTCTTGAATCCATTGAAACTGTTTGGTCTCTAAACGGTTTGAGACCATTTCATCCTCAAACGGTTTGAGACCGATTGGTTACCAAACGGTTTGAAATTGTTTGGTCTCTAATGGTTTGAAAACCATTTGACCAACAACAAAATTGAAACCGTTTACTTTTAATATTTCTTGAGGTGTGTGTTAAGATGATGTCATCATCATCAAGCTTCATACCTATGATTTCTATTTCCATATGTATGATTAATTCAGCAATTATTCAAGAAGAAATAAAGGATCAACATATGAGGAGAAATTGAAATCAATAATAACATTGATGGGTTCAAGTTATATAACCCACCTTCAAAGTAGCTTCAAATATTCAAGCTTCACGTCTCTAATGGTGAAAGAAGCTCCTTCAACTATTAAGGGTTCGTTTCCAACTCCTTGGATACAAAAGACAATCAAGGTTGAGCATTGGATGGAGGAGAGAAGAAAACAAGTGTTGAAATCCGATTTCAACCATCAATTCAATGTTTAAGATGATCATGTTTCTTACCTTCAGCTTGGAGAATGTTTTCCTCCTTCTCCTAAGCTCCTTGGTCATTAGCCAAAGCAAAGGGAGAAAGTGGTTTGCAAAATAGCATTTCAAGTAAGGAGAAAATCGAGTATATGTAATTGATTTTTTAGGAGAGAGAAAGTAGGAGGAAATTCATCCACTTTCTTACCACATGCCCTATCCATTCCTTGCCTTTGAAGCCATCTTTCTTTCTTCCTCAAAATCCTCTCGTTTATCCTTGAATTAAAAGCAATCACTTAAGCACCTTAATCATTATAATACTATTATCCATTTTTAGTGGACATTTCTTTTTTAATTAACAAATGTGAGTGGGTTTCTTCACCTACTTAGTATATTTTGACGCCACTCAAGGCATTTGGACGTCCTCCCATTATAGGATTGCAACCACAACCTTTTTATTTGATGGGCACTTCAATTAATATATTTATTTTTGCTACAAAATAAATTAGGGTTTCATTTATGCTTATTTCTTGATTATTTTATTATCAAGATTATTCTCCTTAAGTATGATTCAAAAAAGACACCCCTTTCTTTTTATTTTCTCTAATTGATACCAAGAAACAATAGGGACATAATAGAGACAGTATTTTACATGTTCAACCCTAGGTTTTGGGTAATTTTACATATTACACCAAAACTAGCATTCAATGCACAAACATTATTCAAACAAGCTCCTTCTTGGAACTTTGGTTTTCACAAGCCATACATTAGCATAATTCTCAATCCTATGATGCTATAACACTTGAGGAACATTTATCATGTAACATTTGCAAGGTAACCCCCATAAATTGGGCAAATTTCACTTTAGTCCAAAATAGGTAAAATATTGTTTCAACATTATTCAAATAAGACCAAAATTGAAACATAAGCTCTCCTTTAGTATTAATTACTTTTCAAAAGATAAATACAAGAATCTAAATGACTTACTTAAGCAAAACTTCTAGGGTTAGGCATTAACCCAGGTCAGGGTTGTTACAATTATCCACCCCTAACAGGGATTTCATCCCTGAAATCATTAAGAGAAAAGAGAAGGGTACTTCCTCCTCATCTCTTCCACCATCTCCCACGTAGCCTCTTCAATGCCATGATGGTACCAGAGAACTTTCACAAGCATTATGTCTTTCTTTTTCAACTTTTTTATTCTTCTGTGAAGAATCAACACTGGTCCTTCTACATAGGAGATATCTTCATTTAATTATACCTCCACAGGTTGCAAAACTAATTCCGTGTCAGGGTGACACTTTCTCAACATGGATATATGGAATATTGGATGCAATCTATGTAGTTCAGGTTGCAACTCCAACTTATTGGATACCTTTCCAATCCGTTCAGTAATTGGATAAGGCCCCATAAATCTAGGTGCTAACTTATCCTTCTTCCCTAATATAAGAACACCTTTCCAGGGTGAGACTTTGAGATATACTCTGTCTCCAACTTGGAATTATAAAGGTCTTCACCATTTATCAATGTATGATTTTTGCCTATCCTGTGCAGCCTTTAACTGTTGTTGTATTATTTTAATCTTTTCAGTTGTCTGTTGCACTAACTTAGGACCCAAAAGTTGATATTCCCCTATTTCATACCAGCATAAAGGAGATCTGCAACATCTACCATATAATGCTTCATATGGTGCCATATCAATATTGTGCTGATAACTATTGTTGTAAGAAAATTCTATCAAACTCAAATGTAGATCCCAACTTCCTACAAGATGAAGGACACATGCCCTAAGAAAATCCTCCAAAGTTTGTATAGTCCTCTCAGATTGTCCATCTGTCTATGGGTGAAAAGCGGTACTAAATCTTAACTGCGTACCCAAAGCTTTATGTAGTCGTTCCCAAAAATGACTTGTGAATTGGGGACCTCTATCAGAAACAATTGTAGCGGGAACCTTGTGCTAACGCACTATCTCATCTATATAATTTTTGCAAGTGTCTCAGTAGTATAAGTTGTTTTGACAGGAAGAAAATGTGTTGACTTAGTCAACCTATCAACTATCACCCAAATGGAATCATGACTTTTGGCTGTTCTTGGTAAACCAACCACAAAGTCCATGGTTACGTGATCCCATTTCCACTGTGGCATAGGTAAAGGTTGCATTGTTCCTGCGGGCTTCTGATGTTCAACTTTAACCCACTGACATACTGGACACTGCATAACAAACTCAGCTACATCTTTCTTCAATCTAGGCCACCAATACATATCTTTCAAGTTATGATACATTTTGGTGCTCCCTGGATGCATTGCATACATGGACAAATGAGCTTCTTCTAAGACTAACTTCCTTAAGTCATTGGCATCAGGTACTACCATCCTACCATGGTAACAAACTACCTTATCATCTAACTCATGAAACCCATCCCGTTTCTCACTACCATACTCTGATCTAATTTGCTGAATCACAGTATCAACCCTTTGTGCCAATTTGATCTGTTGTTTCAGAGTAGGTTTTATGTGCATCTCAGTCTTGTTGTGTCGATTTGATGTGTTGTTTCAGAGTAGGTTTTATGTGCATCTCATCTAATAGTCCAGCTAACAATGATACTTTAAGTTGTACATTGTTTTTCCTCAAAGAGACAAGCATGTCTCATTTAAATCACACTAAAGAGTTCAACTATGCTTTATCTATATTTAGTGATGATGATTTTCTACTTAGTGCATCATCCACTACATTATCCTTTCCTGTGTGATGACCCTCCATTTTAGGGTTTTGATATCCAATACAGTACTGTAAGATGGTAGACGTTTGTATATGGTTGAACTTAAATTGATTGGTTAACCAGTTAATAGTAATTTCACCTGAAAAATATGATTAGAGATACACTTGTTGACGATGACAACTAATTGGGTTCAAATATGATGAATATGTTTGATTAGTTTATTTCGGTATTTATGAGGACAAGACTTGATAATTCATTAATTTGCATGCATAGTTTACACACTTATTTATGAGGAAAAATTGAGGAATTATTTTATGATCAAATTTTGGGATTGGTGTCAAACTTGGCATGAATCTATATTGCATTCTGAAGAAATAGTGGTGTAAATTTCATGACAGTCAGATTAGTCATTGAGAGTTATTGATGTCTGAATTTCTATAAAAGATTAAAATTTCTTTTGATTAGGGACCTAAGTTTGATTATAGAATATCTAGTATCCGTGACATTGCAATGTCACCTGCGCTTTTTATGATCGTGACTTGGCACGATGATTTGAACTCCCTGTAGCTGTAAATTTGGATCCAGGCCTTGACTTCGTCTTTAAGATCCGAGAAGTAGGGAAAAGATCAAGGGAGAGATGGTTTGTTGGGTGTGAAACGTACGATAGTAGGAGTCTGTTTCGTAGTAGTGAAAACGATTTATCTAGGAAGTCGATCAAACATTGGAAAATCCTTTTGTTGGGCATTGAGGGAGATCACCCACTTCCTCAAAACCTTCTTCCCATCATCTGCTACAGATGACCACCGGGCGCCGGGTTGAGTGTGGGCTATAGAAGCTTTGTTTTCAATCCAGTGAATGTGGGAGCATCGTCTAAGTAGAAGGAAGCCAGTGGCGGTCTCAACTCTCTGTAGTAGAGCCTGGAAATTGTCTACATGATCCGCCACTGATGGCCTTTGCCTGCGTCGGGTGGGTTCCCTGGAACTCACTACCGCACAACAGCTTACAGTCTGAGAGCCAGATCAGACGTGGGGCATTGGCAATTCAAAGCTGAGGTTGGACGGGCCTTTACTGGTTCCCACAAATGCAAGCACCAGGCATCCAGCCAGGTTCACGGTAGAGGAAGGGATGACAATCTCACCATCCTAGAAACCCAGACTACAATGGAGGAGAAGCAGAACCTGAGGAAATATGGATGAGAGGACTGTGGAACGATAGCATGAATCACTATGACTCACTGAACCTTCGATTCCGGCAGCGCCCAACTGGAGAGCCCAACTTTTGCCTAATCCCTCCTCTTTGCCAGCGTCAGAGTGGCCGGAGGTGAGCGTGGTGCTCCAATGAAGAAGAATCCACACTTTCCAAACTGCGAGGAGGAGCTGAACTCGTGTGATGTCTTGTCTTGCCATGGCGGCAGGGAGAGGTACCTACAGAAGCTCGAGAATCGGTGGAGAAGATGCTAGGTGATCCCTTAATGACAAAGATGAATTTCATGCCACCGATCAGTCACTGTAATCATCCATGGTAGTGCACAGATGATAGGAGGCAGAGGCGAACTTCTTTCTCACCGGAGCCTTGTCGCACGCTAGACCAGGTTGGCCTTGGAAGCAGCGGCTCAAGAATGCTCACAGATAGAAGAGAAGAGGAAGAATGGCAGACCAGTGTGGTCGTTTCTACGGGTCAAAGGACTCACAGATCTACCCAGAAGATCTGGCTCCACGTTTTGTAGGTAAATCGTTTATAATTCTGAAGAATAGAATTGACCTTATAAAAATAGTGAAAAATAGCTCCAATGTCCTATAAATCCCTTAAAAATACTACCATACTTAGAAAAATGTCTACTTCCTTATAAGATCCCTAAATTAGACCTTTGAAGCAATATTATGGTTGATTTTCCATTTACAAGATGATGCTTCTTTTGAGATTATTTGAATAGTATAATTAGCATATAGTGGCCATAAAACTTGGAAATATTACTCTTGAACACTAATATCATTTGGATACTAAATACAACCTTTGATATTAATGAAATGTCCAAATACTAGGTCTTTTTATATTAGAATGGAACTAGATGCTTTCAACCTCATATTAACTCTAGAAAATAGACCGAGCATTAGAAAATTATGAAATCTGAACCAGACCTCTAAAATGACATCCTGGTCTGTAGAAAAATATAAAACACAGGTTTAGATCAGTTTGAACCTAGATTTGGCCAAACCCTAATTTTGGACCTAAAATATCAGTAATATAATGAACCATGTATTAATGATGATTAATTGTTATTAATCAGGTCATGGACAAAGTTCTAGATGATCATGGATGTATAAAGAACATCTGAACTCAGGTACGTGGATATAATTATATGACTAGATTTTCTGGATGTTAAATATATGTAGTTGCTTGCTTGTATTTGAATATCTTGTTGGATGTACATCTATGTGTATTGTCATTTCTGTCTTGAACAATAAGAATACTAAGGAAAGAAAATGGAATGTAGTTACTGATGGTTCATCAATCTCCCTATTAGAGAGGGAAAGTATTAATGATGACTAGCACCTCCCTAATGGTACAAGGTACGCAGGGAGATCCCTAATGGTACAAGGTACGCAGGGATAGGGCCCAATATTTATGTTTGTGCTAAGTCCACCATAGTAATACATGTCCATTGAAATATGATTAATAACTTGGGATTACCTGATTTTCTACCTTTGAATAACGTTTCCTTTCTCTTTCTTCAATTTCAAGTATTTTATATGCCAACATAGTATAGCTTTTAATTCCACGTACCAACTTTTGTTGATGTTTTTGTTTCTCGTATTTTCTAGGTCCAGAGCTGGAATGGGATAAAAACATAAGATGTGAGCAAGTTGTATAGGTTGTACCTATTGTCTAAGAACCTGCTAGCATACAAGTTTAGACTTGTGTAAAAATTCTCTTTCAATATGCAATGGTAATTCATGTTGTAATTTACATGTTGAATGTTGAGAATGTTATGGTTGTATGTTCATGTATGTGTATTATGCTTCTGCATCGCTCTCTGATATGATTGCTAACGTTTTTGGATTTTGTCTTCTCATCACCATGGGGTTTCGAGAAGGTGAAAATCTGGGGACGTTACATCCTGGATGATAATCAATTGTACAATCGTAGTCCTTGATTTCCATTCTATAAGGTGTTTGAGCTATAGGTTGTGTACCCATGACTAGATTAATCTTGAAATCAATCTCTCGGGGTGAAGGAACACCTGGAAGTTCCTCAGGAAACACATCCTCAAACTCCCTAGCAATCAAAACTTCAGAAAGACTAGGACTCTCTGCCCTGGTATCTACCACATGCGCTAAGAATGTGAAGAATCCTTGTCTCATCAACTTCTTAGCTACCATAGCCAACACTAGACAGGTTGGAAAAATTGTTCTATCCCCCTGAAAGATCCATGTAACACCATTGTCTGTGAACATAGCCTGCTTATAACCACAATTTAAGACAACCTTATACTTTTCTAGGGTGTCCATCCTAAGGATTATGTCGAACCCATGCATCTCAAGTGGTATAAGATCCACCTGAATGCTATGTTCTGAAAAAGAAAGAACACAGTGAGAACATATCTCCCGCAACACTGCAGATCCAACTAATGGAGTTTCTAATAACAAACTATCTGCTCTATGACTGACAGTCATATTGCAGTCATGAATCACTTCCCAAGTGATGAAGGAATGCATAGCACCCAGATCAATCGAAACAGATACAAAGCAAGATGAAGACATATCATAATGAAATAATTCCATCTGACATGTCATAACTCGTGGGTTGACCACTACTTCTGGCTGATTCATTGCATAGAATCTTGTCATTGCTGGTTGTCGACCACTCGCCCTATTGTTAGATGTAGATGAGCCAGCTTGGAATGCTTGTCCACTTCCTCATGTGCCACTAGAAAACTATTTCCTCTGATGGCCTTGTTGACTCTACCTCGGTGCACTACTACATAAAAGCCTTTTAGTGTCGGTTATTTAAGCTCTTTAGTGTCGGTTTCAAAGCGACACTCAAGTGGGTGCCTCTAAAGGGGGACACCTTCGGCGTTGGATCCCAACCGACGCCAAAATGTTTTTCACCACCAAAAATGTGCCAGCAAAGGGACTATATGCTTCAGTTGTTTAGTAAATACTGCCGCCAAAACTCCTCCTGCCACCAAAAGCACGCCAACAAAGGGATTATAGGCATCGGTTTTCTAAAAGAAATCGATGCCACATCATCTGAACCAATGTCGGTTTTGTGATAATAACCGACGCCATATCCCCCACCTGCCACCACAGCCATGCTTCCCAGCACGGTCATGGTACCTGGTCACATAGACGTCGGTTTTAGGTGAAAAATCGCCGATGTATGTCTTAGGTGTCAGTTTTGTTCAAATAACTGACGCCTATGTTTTGATTTTTTTTGTCAGTCTGCAGACCTGTTGTGGCTGGTCACAGGATGAGAAACCTGCATTTCAGTTATGAACTCTAGGTTTTACGACATCTATTGATATCAACCAACAACAAGCCACAAACCTGCAAAATTAACATGATGGACAATATTATATATATGTGATTCACACTCATGTATAAGAAATTTAATTCATATTATGTTTTCATCACACGCATGTAGAAACTAGTAGCAACCTGCTGTTCCATTTATTTCATCTCTTTTCACATTCAGACACATGTAGAAACATTCATGTATTGATGATTTTCACACACATATGACAATTCATAAAAATTCATTCACATTCACACAAATTTAATTATGAGAACAAAGTTATTTTTTATTCATCATTGTCATCATTGTCATCATTGTCAGCAAAATCATATTGAAAAATTCCCACTCTTTGCAGGGCTTTTGCCCAATCTTCTCTTACAACATCTAATTCATCTCTCGTATAGGGAGCATGTACATCGAAACGCTTTGCACCTGTGTTGAAGTCCTCAATTTTAAAGACCTACAAAGAGAATGATGTATATACATAATTATAATAATATCTAATAAGATTCATATATTTCATATTATCAAACGAGACAATGTATAATACATGTTGTATGTTATCAATTTCCAATACAACATGTTTGATGATTAGGTCCATATATCGCATCACATAGTAGGCACATGCCCAGCCGTTGTCTTGTGTAGCACACTATAAATTGAAACATACAAAATATTCAAAAATACAAATAAGCACAGTTCACATAAATAATATATACATTGGAGTCAGGAAATTAATTTCACATTCTCCCAAATGAGTGTTAGATTTTTTTTCCTGGGGACCTTTCCTCTTGCTTTTTTGTACTCTTGTAAAGCCCTATATATGTTAATGTAACACATTAAATTGCATAATTAAATAGTAATGCAGTAACAGATGTTAACAGATATAAAAACATAAAATATTTCTCACGAGAATAATGGCATTTTAATTGCATGTCCATATAATACATCCAACTCACTCCCCGTAGGATCTAGATAATAGACGGTGAATGTCTTGGGGACAATAACTAATAACTCCCAATGCTTAGCACTACAGGTAAGAAAGTAGAAGATTAATAACTCAATATCCACAATAAAAATGTAATTTGCTTAAGTCCAAATTACAAGCAAAGTAAACTTACTCGACATTGAATGGAGCTATTATCACCGTCTTATTATTTTTACCAAAATATTCAAAAGCATCACAGCAGTATGAAGTAACTGAAGAAGGGTATGTATCTATAAGATTAATCAAAGATGGAACCAAAAATCCCTCATGGGATAACCCAAAATCTGTACATGTCTTGTATAAGTGGCTGCAAAACATGTATTATGTATGCATTAATATATAAGAAACCAGATTATCGTATATAAAACAAGGTATATGGATGTATAAACCAGATTGTCGTATGCATTAATCTCACCATATCCACAGCTCTATCATAGATGTGTTCAGCCATTCATAACTAAACAACTCTAAAATATCTTATATAAATATGGTGTTTCTGAATGTTTGACCTGCATTAATATGTATCCAGAACTTCTATTGCGTATGCATTAATACATATGCTAAACTTGTATAAATAGATTGTTATCGAATGATTTACCTGTAGCATTCTTCGGAATAGTAAAATTTATAGGGAAATTTGGATTATGTTTGTCGATCCATACTGCCACACTCCTACAATTAGGACCTATCGAGGCATGTAGGTCCCCTAGAAGCCAACTTGGTAGTCGAGGAGGTGGAGGATGAGATGTAGCGAGTCTCATCTTTTTGACCTGTATATATAATTTCATATCAATTGACTCATATATATATACAAACTAACAAATTAATGTAATGAAAATTTATCATACAATATCAGTATATAGGACATCCTCTTCAGGCCACAGTATCACTCCGTCTACTGCTTCACCAAGTGTTTCAGCATCTGGGTGTGCATGAGGCAGTGCAAGATTCGTCCAGCCAGGGAGTATATGTATCAGGCTCATACGTACCATGCCATCTGGTACAAGACTCCCATGAAACATGCACCCTTTAAGGGGTGGGTAAGTTGATGCCTCTGCAACGATATATCCTTCACTTTGTAGTCGGCATGGCTTCAGCCCCTACAAATTTATGTAAAGAATGTTATATGCATATATACACAAACATATCATCTTGAATAGACTTGCTATTATATATGCCATAAAAATACTTACAGAGGATATGCTAGGTGGGTCTATAGGATTACTCCCAACCTCTACAGTATGAGCAGTAGGAGAAGAGAGGTTCTCTACAAGTACTGTCTGAGTGACAGTCTGAGACGCCTGCCACTTGTTAATTGCTTCATGGAGTCTTTTATCAAGTACTTCCTTGAATCTCCTATCAATTAAGGAATCTATCTATACATGGATAAAAGAAATGCTAGTTTCTGATGATTGAATTCCCTTTCACAATAATGTTCTAAAATAAGAATAAGTTACCTCAGCTTGTGAAAGTCCCACTTTTGGGACATGTTTGTGCTGGGATGGCCCAAAGAACGCTTTGATGCCCACACCAGCGCCTGCACCCCTTACACATCCAGGATGCTTTGGGTTACCCAGAGCAACTATTAGTTCATCCCTTATGCCCTGAGGGATGAACTTGCCTTCCTTCCTCTGCTCGTGCAGCTCCCGCTAATCACCATCAACAAAAATTTGTAAGTAAACATAACAATAATCAATATCGATAGATTGCTCTAAGAGTTAATTTTTACCATTTTTGCAGCTGCCTCAGTGGTTGCGGGCTTCGGTATCTCTCCCTTCTTGTTTTGCCTCCCAGCTATGCACATAATATGATGAGGCAGAGGTGCGGGAGGAGCAGTAGAGGACTCTGAAGTCTCCTGGGTAGTAGTAGGCTGAGTAGACTCAGCCTGTAGTCTTTGGCGAATGCCTGCATATCCTCTTGGACCCATTGTGTGGTCGTGCACATTCAGTGCACGCCTTACTCATTGAGAATCGCTCTTAGCCTAGTTAGTTAGCACATTTATTTGGTTAGTAACACTAAAGGTTAATCTTGAATAGGTGAATACATAAAAATGTATATTAATTAAATTGGGAGTGGCGACGCTTAATAACTTGAATTCATCTATTTTTCTTTGGGTAACAAACTCCTCCCATTCTTTGGGGTCCAAGTAGTTCCATTGTTGTGTGGCTTCCTTCTTCCTATATTTATTTTTCAAATAGAATACAAACAAAAATTATTAGTGTAAAGTTAGTGAAATACTGATCAATGTCTAGAATTGGAATCTATCGAGAACCTATTCTCAGCATCACGTATGTAATCTCAGGTGAGATTGGTCCTATAGTTCCTTAGGACCCTCCCACAGTGTTGCATCACACATTTAAGATGCAGCTTTTCATCCAGATAAAATATGCTCTACAAATTAAAAAGAATTGCTATTAACTAGTATCCTAAAAATTAGTAATCTACACAAATAGAATTACAAATAATAATAAATCACGCATAGTTCCTTCCATATGTGGTCTTTCTTCCCCTTAGGAACTTTATGCCATGATTCTAGGATAGGACTGCAATGGATGTGAGTAAGAACCCCAAGATATGAAACAGATGAGTTGCGGTTCACTCCATATGGATTTCCTACCTGATCAAAATCCACATCCAATTTGGGTCTGTTGCCCCTTTGATGTATTAACTTGTTCATCATTGTGATGCCCCTCACTTTCTCAATTTTCTTTTTCTGCTCATCAAGTGCTATAATTTCTTCAAGGGGTACATCACCAACCTAAAATTTGATAAAAAAACACACTTACATAATATAATTATAAATGAACATATAGATAGAAACCTCAGGGATATATTCTTAAAACTTACATTGTCAGGTGGTGTAAGCACGTCCTCACCCTCACGGTGATCATCAGCATGATCATCATGGGAATGCTCAACCATCTGAAAGTTCATATTCAAATTATAAATTTCACATTGTAAAGTAACACTAATTGTAAAGTTCACATTGTAAAGTACACATTCACATTGTAAAGTAATTCACATTGTAAAGTTCACATTCACATTGTAAAGTAATTCACATTGTAAAGTCCACATTCACATTGTAAAGTTCACATTCAGAAAAATAAAACATAATAAAAATATAAGCATACATGCCTCTAATATTGTGATCTTTTATCAATTAACAATCCTTCATTATGATCCCCGCGAACATACAAGTCATTATGATCCCCAGCTTCAATGTTTGGTGGTGTTGGCAACCCAACTAAGAATGGAATGGAGTCATCATACTTATCATAGTACTCTTCTTCATCTATATAGGATCTTCAATGAACTATCTTTTACCATGAAGAACAACCGACCATTTATCATTTGCAAGATCATCGATATAAAATACTTGTTCTGCATATGATGCCAATATGAATGGTTCACCCTTCTCGCCAATCTTTTCAAAGTTCACTAACATGAAACCCAATTCATCCACTATAACGTCTTTGTTGTTGTCAACCCAATTACATTTAAAGAGTAGAATTTTGAAATCTACATAGTCAAACTCCTATATGTCTTCAATGACACCGTAATATGACATTTTAGCTTCACGTGGACTTTTATCCTTTACATTTGTAAAAAACAATGAAGACGCTTGAAGGGTGACCCCGCTATTTTGGACGACACTCTTATCATCTTGACACTTTGTGTAATATGAGAAACCATTTATGTCAAACCCTTCATAAGACATAACATTCAATTTTGGTTTAAAGGCGAGGCATTTGATGGTTTCAGTAAGATTATCTGGTATTTGAGATAGTTGATGTAAAACTTTCTCTTCAAACCACTTAATAAATGTCTTGTTATGCTCTCTAGCAAGCCACATTGAATTGGATCGGGGATATTTTCTCTTGATGAAATTGGTATGTTCCTCGATATAAACACTCACTTTGTCGATGTTGTGTAAAATATACAAGTGACCTTGCTCTAACTGCTCACGGCTGATTACTTTCACCCGTGATCCCAAAACTCCTTTGCCAAAATGCTCCTCAATATTCTTGTCATTCACGGGAGCATCATTACCACTCAGAAAGTCATTGCAAAAATCCATAACCTCTCTCGCCACATAACCCTCAATAATATTCCCTTCAGGCCGATAACGGTTTCGAACATCACCTTTAAAAATGCTCATGTATCGTTCAAAGGGATACATCCAATGCAAGAAAATTGGTCCCAACATTTTCACTTCCCTAGTCAAGTGGACAACAAGATGTACCATGATATAAAAGAACGACGGAGGAAAATACATCTCAAGCTGACATAGGGTAACAACCACTTCTCTTTGCAAATTATTGAGAGTATCAGGGTCAATAACTTTGTTGCATAGACTGTGGAAAAAGAAACAATGTTTGGTGATTGCAAACCTTACATGCTTCGACAATATAGATCGAATTGCCACAAGCAATATTTGTTGCATTAGAGATGAGATTTAAGACATATCAACTTCAGATCTTTCATTGATACCAATGTACGGATGTTAGACGAGTAACCCTGTGTCACCTTAACATTTACCAAGCATTCACAAAATGCTTTCTTCTCCTTTCTAGACAACGTGTAACAAGCGGGAGGTAAGTATGTTCTCCGATCGCTACTAACTACTTCTGTTAATTCTATCCTTATTCCCATTTCACGAAGGTCCATTCTGGATTTTATCCCATCTTTAGTCTTACCTGCTATATTCAACAGAGTACCGATGACGCTATCACATACATTTTTCTCAACGTGCATGACATCGATACAATGCTTGACTGTCAAAGAACTCCAATAAGGAAGATCCCAAAATATCGACTTCTTCTTGAATAAAGACTTGTCACTCCTTGTGGCCATCGTACATTGTGATCTCTTACCAAATTCATTGGTGATGTCTTTCACTCTTTCATAAACATCCACCCCTGATATAGGTTTCGGTGCACTATGTTCCTCATTCTGTCCATTGAATGCTTTGTGCAACCTACGATATGGATGAAATTTTGGAAGAAACCTTCAATGAGCAAGATATACAGTCTTGCCGCCATGTTTTAGTTGTATTGAATCAATGTTCTCTTCACATATAGGACACACTTTAGATCCTTTGAAACTATATCCAGACAAATCCCCATATGCTGGAAAGTCATTCACAGTGCAAAACAACATAGTGTGCAAACAAAATTTCTCTCTTCGTGAAGCATCATAGGTCATCACACCTTCAACCCAAAGCTTCTTCAAGTCATAAATCATAGGTTTAAGATAAATGTCGATATCATTTCTAGGTTGTTTAGGGCCCGATATCAAAGATGACAACATAACATACTTATTTTTCATACACAACCAGGGAGAAAGATTGTATATAACAAGCATAACTAGCCAAGTGCTATGTTGGCTGCTCAATGTCCCGTACGGATTCATCCCATCTGTACAAAGCCCAAGTCTTAGATTCCTGTCCTCTTCACCGAATTCAGGGTACAATAAATCAATCTTCTTCCACTGTGGGGAATCAGACGCATGTCGTAGGATCCCATCATTATTTTTCTTAACATCTGCATGCCACCTCAAATTCTTTGCATCTATAGGATTGGAAAACAAGCGTTGAAACCATGGTATTATAGGTAGATACCACATCACCTTGGCGGGAGAACCAGTTTTGGACACCCCCGAAGTCGTCAATTTATACCTTGACACACCACATTTCGGACAATCTTTCAAATCCACATAGTCCTTTTGAAATAATACACAATCATGCATGCATGCGTGTATCTTCTTGGCCTCCATTCCCATTGGGCACAACAATTTCTTTAACCGGTATGTTGAGATCGACATCTCGTTTCCTTCAGGAAGAATTTCTTTCAACAAAGACAACAATGACGTGAAGCTTTTGTCGCTCCATCGATTGTTAGCTTTCATTTTATACAATCTCAACACATCACTAAGCTTCATAAACTTACAACCCGTGTATAACGGTATCTCAGCATCATGCACAATGTTTCTAAACATGGGAGGTGGATTAATTTTGGTGTGCTCTACCCCACAACTATCCAACATCGCATCAACGATGTCTACTGGAACTGATTCGTTCACATCTACATCATCGAAGGCAATTTCTTCTTCCACACAAGCACTGCTATCGACATCCACTGGTTTCAAGTTTGAAATCTCTCCATGCTAGTGCCATTCTGTATAGCCTTGTACAATCCCGTTACACATGACATGACTTCTGATTTCATCACTAGTGTTGACTTTCAAGTTGTTACCGCAATGCCTACATGGACAGCAGAACCTATCTCCAGGTTGTTTCCTATGTTCCTTGGCAAATCTAATAAACTGGTCAAGACCAGATATAAACTCGGGGGTGCAGCGATTGCGAATGGACATCCATGATCCATCCATTCTATGATCAAAGAGAAAACAAGCTATATATTACAATAAGATTAGGGTCTAGGGTTAATAGATTAGAGTTTATGCATGGTTAAAACTTTAGGCCAACAAATACATGTGTTTTCATTCTTATATATAATAAATGTGTACCACCTATCCCATTCTTGAACACCTAATCTCACTAGTAAGTGTATAATGTGTATTGGGTTTTCAAGAAAATTTTGGTAGCATTTCCCTCTGTTCTCTAAGTACATATGTACTTAGAGAACAAATGGGGAAATGCTACTGAAATTTTCTTGAAAACCCAATACACATTATACACTTACATCCTAAGTGAGATTAGGTGTTCAAGAACAGTCCCAAACTGGGGACTATCCCAGATTTACTCCTAATGAATAAATCTTGGACGGATTTCTAGGCCAACAAATACATGTTCTGTCATTCTTATATATAATAAATGTGTATAAACTATAGGAAACATGGTTAATCCTAATCTATAGAGCATTATTAAATAATAAATCAAGAAATCAAAAGTTTCAATCATGCAATAATTCACAATGCAATGTTATAAACTACAGGCAACATGGCTAATCCCCACACTCTAGTAGATAGACTAAACTTAAAATATAGTGATGTACAAGAGATTAAGAAAAAAATTTCTTAGGTAAGAGTAAGATGAAACTCAACATATATGCAAAATTAGCATCAAATATAGGAGAAAAGGGTAGATTAGAACCCTAATTTACTCAAACATGTATAAAAATTAACCTAATGACAAAAGGTCTAGGAATCTTTACTAGACATTATATGTAAGCCCTAATCATCATATTTAACATACTAAGTTATTTTTAACATCCAGATCAGATTAAGATCATACTATGTTATAACTATTGGTTTAATAACCCTATTTCCGCATGTACATGATTATCGACTTTAAAACCCTATAATTCATTGAAATCATTCTAATTCAATTTAAGATGTTGGGATCACATAATTATATACTCACATCAGAATAAATAAAAGAATCATAATTAACATGATTAACAACATGCTCATCAAACTAGGGTTTTCTTGAGTATCATCAAATATTCGTGTACTAAGTATACCTTTGTAACAAGAAGAATAATAGATCTTTAAGTATATTTTATTCACAATCTATGCATTTTTCTGATCAAAACCATATACAACATGTCTATAATTGGAGCTAGCATTCATTTCCTACATTATTGGTAATATTAATGTGAATGGAAGCATTTTTTATTCACAATCTACGAATATCCTACATTATTCGAGCAGGAGCATGGTACCTGCTTGAGGGTAAAGGAAAAAGAGGAGGAAGAAGAGTAGGAGCAGGGTACCTTCGTGGCGGCGTTGGGCAAGCAGGAGGTGTGGTCAGAGCAGAGCAGTGACCTGGAGAGCAGGGAGCAGAGCCCTAGGAGCCGTCGCCGGCCTGGAGAGCAGCGGCCGGAGAACTGGTGGCGGCTGGAGGAAGCAGAGGCGGCGGAGGCGGAAGTAGAGGTGCACACGGTGAATGGCGGCGGCGAGTGGCAGCGACGTCAGCAACCAAAGCACCAGCAAATGGCGGCGGAGGCAGAGGCGGAGGCAGAGGAGCAACGAGCACCGGTGGAGAAGAGGAATCACCGGACCAACAAATCCTCAATCGCGGAAATGAATGAAACAAAAAGGGGAAGAGTCTGGCTCGTGCGGGTAACTTAAGTTAACATTCGGTGTTAGTTATTAAATAAAACCAACACATAAAACTAAAGGTTCCGGTTCTACACAAAAACCGACACCTTTTCTACCATAGTCACCGGTTTTTGTAAACATCCGACGCTCAAAGGGTGTGAAAAATTTCCCGCGAACAGCGCGGGAAAACCCATAAGTGTCAGTCATTGTTGTAAAATCGATGATCAAAATGTGCCCAATTTCTATTTCACGAATAACCTTTAGTCATCGGTTTATTAGTTAATGACCGACGTCATATGTAAAATTTTGGAGGTAATTTTTTTCGCTGGAAATTTTGGATTTGGCAGTTAATTTTAGGCTTCGGTTTTTTATTAAGGAACTAACACCGAATAAAAGCGATACTCGTGTCTGTTCGCCCTTCACATATTCATGTCAGTTTATTTTATAAACCGACGCTGTATTGTTTAGGTGTCGGTGTACTTATGCAATCGACACCTTTAAAAGTGACGTTATAAGCCATTTTTGTAGTAGTGGTGGTTGGGTTACCATTGTGTTTCCAATTGGACAATCCCTTGCTAGATGTCCTACCTGTATACACTGGTGACAAATTCTATTCTCTTGATATGGTCTAAGAGGTCCAGTCACTGACGTTGATGTTGTATTGGGGGCTCTATTTGGAGGAAAACTACATCCCCTACCCCTACTTCACGTCCACTGCGTCTGGGTATTAAACCTTGGTGGTGTTGTTGGTGCAGAAAACCTTGGTTTCTTAAAACTCTCAAACCTCTGTCCCTGGAACTGTGCATACACCTTCTTACTATTGGCCTGACGCTTCTCAGTCAAGGACCTTTCTATCCACCTAACAGACTCCACAAAGGTGACAAACCTCTCTCTATTCTCTAGAGCAGATACTGGTGTGGTTAAATAAATGTTCAAACCCTTCTCAAAATGTCGAATCCTCTCCTCATCTGTAGCAGCCATGTACGGATAAAACCTTAGAAGCTCCATGACCTTAGCTTCATACTCACTAATGTTCATTGGTCCTTGCTTTATCCTCTCAAACTGAGAGATTTTCTCATCTAGGTAAGTCTTGGGAAAATATCTACTAACAAACTCTCGTCAGAACTCTTCCCATCCAACTTCAACACATGGTCTTTTGCCTTCTTCTATGGCCCACCAATGGCCATCACTTCCATTCAATAGATACACTGCATGCCTAACCTTCTCTGCTTCAGGGATATTAAGAATCCTAAAGGCCTTTTCCAGCTCAGTCAGCCACAAGTCTGCGTCTGTTGGGTCAGTTGTACCAACATAATCAGTGGCTCCTACCCGTTGAAGCCATTCAAAAGTCTTTCTAGCTCCATGTCCCTCATTGTGAACTGGTGCCCTAGGTGTAGGTGGTGGAATCCTATCCGCCATGTGTGTCATTGTTGCCATGAACTCTCCAAACAGAGCATATAAAGCTGGGCTTTCTAGTGTAGCTTGGTCAAGCTAGGGATGTTCAGGTACTAGTTCTTCTCTAGCCTGATCCTCTACACCTCCTCCTGGTGCTGCAACACTGCTTTCAGCAACATGTTCTTCGTGTGATCCAGCCATCTTCAAGCTTTACTTCTTCTTCTAAGAGTAGAAGTCACTATCAGATAAACTGAAAGACACTAAAATAGACTCAACGATATTAATCATATGTCTCTATAGACTCAGTGAACCTAGATCTATGATACCAACTTAACGTGTGATGACACAAGTGATGATTAATACAGAATCAAACGTAAACAGCGGATTAACAAAAATCACTAAAACTTAAAACCATTTACAAAAAGATCCATCTCCAGGAAACTCTTATAACAAGAACCAAAATATTGTATATACATTCTGGTCTATAAAATACATTCCATGTACCTTCTTTTCTCGAGGATTACAAACAACAGTTGCTTTGTTAAATCTACACATAAGCAACATAAAACCTCGAGGAGCCAAAATCTCATATCGATCGTTAAAGCACTAACTACTATTTCTAAGGACCTGAGAGTACAGAGACGACTCATAGGACTCATATCTATAAAACACGACAGTCAGTATCTCCACCTGAGATGTTACTGTTGTCCCTGTTGTTGCTGTCCTTCTTCTGTTGTGTGGTTACTACCTCCTCGTCCTCGTCCACCTAAAAAGGTTAGATCCCACGGGGGTGAGACAATTGTCCCAGTAAGAGATATAACTCTCCGCCAGAAACATTATTATTGTAGATAAATAGTAATAAACTAAGTAGAGGAATCTCCATTGAACAGTAGGATTTAATCATTATTAGGCAGGATAGAGTAATATCATCTTTTAAAGCATTACAACTATGAATGATAAAGAAGTAAATCATCTATCCATTTTAATAAGGAATATGAAGAACATGTATAGCATTTATCCTTTTAGGATACAGTAAGCAATGTAACATCAACCAATGATTTCCGTGTTTCATTCTACAGAAAATACGCTACATGGTTGATTACGTTTTACAATCATACTTATGCCCTGAGGAGATGAAGTATACCGTTCATGCTCCAACCGACCACGATTACGTAAACATTGATACCACACAAGGTCAATGGAAGAGCCAAACTCCATCACCTCATCTGTCTCGGTCAGTGCGAGACCACATGTAGGACATCTCGTATCTCTTGCTAAATAGCTTTCCAGGGTATACTGGCAACTTCGCTATAGCGTTATAGCCCATTGCATATACTCTCTTTAGGATATGGCCTGTAGCCAATGCCAAGTATTGTGGAGTCATGGACCATAGCCATACTCTTATTAGGATACGGTCCATAACCATTCATGTGCATAGGATATGGCCCGTAGTCATTCCTATGAGGCATAAGGATATATTCACCCATTACCCCCACATATTAAAAATTATGCATTCCAGGAGTTCCCATAGGAAAACCTATTTCACCATCACCAACTACTGATGATGATGTATCTATTGCCAGGGCTCTACATGATAAGATTCCACTTGATTATTTAAGTACATTAGCATATTCTTTTAGTATCAGTCAAGTTTCCAAACAATAATTATTATGACAAATGCTACAAAGAAACATGTAATACTTCTATCAAGTACTTTTCAAAATTTTATAAAACATTGGGCTCTCAATCCCTTATCTCATTACTGGGAATTCATATTCCTCAACAATACCATCATCAATATCATCATCATGTTTACTGGATCGGGGTATTCAAACCCTTACTTCATCACAAAACATGGTTCCCACTTTCAGGTAACTATTACCTCCAGGTCATCTAACCAATGTATTCATGATACTGGTTACATAAACATCTCACATATTTCACCAAGCATATTCAATTTCTGTTGTCACCTCTTACTACGTAACAAATAAAATAATGGCTCACAAGGCCCATTAACATCATACTCATACCTGGTTCTGCTCATCATCTCATGATACCTGCATGGTTAGTACACTTGATAACAACCATATCAATTTCATATCAACATTATGAAATACAAAGATAACATCACTATTCCCTCATTATGGTTAGGGTTTCCCATTCCATTTCAATTAGGGTTTCACATCACATCACCATGTATTAGGGTTTCACCTAACATTACCCTGTATTAGGATTTCATATAACATCACCCTATATTAGGGTTTCACATAACATCACCCTGTATTAAGGTTTCACATAACATCACCCTATATTAGGGTTTCACAACCCATAGGGTTTTCTCAGCTCATTACTTGAAATTAGGGTTAGGGTTCATCATTCTTCATTGATTAGTGTTTTATGATTACCTCATTAATCCAAACCCTAAGTCATTGCTTCCACATTTCTTGGAGCACATAGCATTATTTAAGTATTAGCTCATACTTATCATGGTTCCATGTACTAGGAACACACATCACCATCATACCTTATTAGGTTGACTTATCTTTTTACTAAGTACATGCACCTATGCTTGTCATGGTGCATTGAATTTATTACTTTCATAGGAACCAAGTAATAATTTCTCTAAATGTATTAATCACTTAAATACTTTATAGGTACTTCCATTAAAATCAACCTTGAGATACTCTTCAATCACTTAAGGGGTTATTAGTACTTACATGGTTTGAACCAATTGGACCTTCAAATGGTCTTGGACCAATTGCACCTTCAAACGGTCTTGGATGAATTGCACCTTCAAACAGTCTTGGACCAATTGACCTTCAAACGGTCTTGGACTAATTGCACCTACAAATGGTCTTGGACCAATTGACCTTCAAACGTCTTAGACCAATTGCACCTTCAAACGGTGTTGGACCAATTGCACCTTCAAACAGTCTTGATCATTTTCTCATCAAATAGTTTGAAGACTGTTAGACCTTAAACGGTCTTGGTCTAAAACCTCAAACGGCTTGAGACCGTTAGATCATCAAACGGTCTTGATCTCAAAATTCTTCAAACGGTCTTGAACCCTCTACTCACCAAATGGTTTTGAAGATCGTTAGACCTTCAAACGGTCTTGTTCTAAAACCTCAAACTGTTTGAGATCATTAGATCATCAAACGGTTTGGGACCGTTTGGTCAATTCAAAGATGAAACCAATTGGACTTAAATTAGGGCTTAACATCGATTGATCTAGGGCTTTGAAGTCAATTGAATTTGATTCTAGGGTTTTGTAACCAATTGGATTTGTTTGTTTGAAGTTATTAGGTCATAAGACCAATTGATTCTAGAATCCATTCAAATAGTTTGGTCTCTAAACAATTTGAGGTCGTTTGGTCCTCAAACAGTTTGAGACCGATTGGTCACCAAACGGTTTGAAACCATTTGGTCTCTAACAGTTTGAAAACCGTTTGACCAACAACAAAATTGAAATTGTTGGTTTTGATATTTCTTGAGGTGTGTGCTAAGATGATGTCATCATCATTAAGCTTCAGACCTCTGATTTCTGTTGCCATATGTATGATTAATTCAATAATTATTCAAGAAGAAATAAAGGATCAACATATGAGGAGAAATTGAAATAAATAATAACATTGATGGGTTCAAGTTATATAACCCACCTTCAAAGTAGATTTAAAGCTTCAAGCTTCACGTTTCTAATGGTGAAAGAAGCTCCTTCAACTCTTAAGGGTTCGTTTCCAACTCCTTGGATACAAAAGACAATCAAGGTCGAGCATTGGATGGAGGAGAGAAGAAAACAAGTGTTGAAATCTGATTTCAACCATCAATTCAAGGTTGAAGATGATCATGGAGCTTACCTTCAACTTGGAGAACATTTTCCTCCTACTTCTAAGCTCATTGGTCTTCGGCCAAAGCAAAGGGAGAAAGTGGTTTGCAAAATAGCCTTTCAAGTAAGGAGAAAATCGAGTGTATGTAATTGATTTTCTAGGAGAGAGAAAATAGGAGGAAATTCATCCACTTTCTTGCCACATGCCCTCTCCCTTCCTTGCCTTTGAAGCCATCTTTCTTTATTCCTCAAAATCCTCTCGTTTATCCTTGAATTAAAAGCAATCACTTAAGCACCTTAATCATTATAATACTATTATCCGTTTTTAGTGGACATTTCTTTTTAATTAACAAATGTGAGTGGGTTTCTTCACCTACTTAGGATATTTCGACGCCACTCAAGGCATTTGGACGTCCTCCCATTATAGAATTGCAACCACAGCCTTTTTAGTTGATGGGCACTTCAATTAATATATTTATTTTTGCTACAAAATAAATTAGGGTTTCATTTATGCTATTTCTTGATTATTTTATTATCAAGATTATTTCTCCTCAAATATGATTCAAACAAGATGCCCCTTTCTTTTTATTTTCTCTAATTAATACCAAGAAACAGTAGGGGCATAATAGATATGGTATTTACATGTTCAACCCTAGGCTTTAGGTAATTTTGCAAGTTACACCAAAACTAGCATTCAATGCACAAACATTATTCAAACAAGCTCCTTCTTGGAACTTAGGCTTTCACAAGCCATACCTTAGCATCATTCTCAATCTTACGATGCCATAACACTTGAGGAACATTTATCATGTAACATTTGCAAGGTAACCCCCTTAAATTGGGTAAATTGCACTTTAGTCCAAAATAGGTAAAATATTGTTTCAACATTATTCAAATAAGACCAAAATTGAAACATAAGCTCTCCTTTAGTCTTAATTACTTTTCAAAAGATAAAGACAAGAATCTAAATGACTTATGTAAGCAAAACTTCTAGGGTTAGGCCTTAACCCAGGTCAGGGATGTTACACCAAGGTGATGACTATGAAATGGCTTTCTCTCTTAATTCCCCACTCAAAGAGAATGAATAAGAAGTAAGGATGAGAAATAAAGTGAGATCTAGATCCAGAGATGAAGAACAAAATTTTATGGTACAATGAAGATTACACAATGGTGAATTGAAAATAATTGAGCTTAATTAAAAGATGCAAGTACAAAAATCAGGATACATTTGTTTGTGGAGTCCCCCTCCTTTTATAGGGGAAGGAGGGGTGAAACCCCAAAAGGAAGGAGGAACAAATAGGAGAGGACTTGCAGAGTTTATTGTTTGTGAGATACAAAATGACCATCTCATTTGGTTGAAACGCCCGTCTCACTTGTGATGTGGTGTGGCTGAAGGGGAAGTGGTCAAAAGCCCTAATTGATGGAGTGGCAGTGCCTTTTGATTTAATTTCTTGGTCTCAAAGAATTGGCTGAATCGATCCTTTGAATGCGAGAAGATTGGTTGTCTCCTCTTTACACATGACCAATGATATAAAATCATAACATGAGTGGTGGCACCCCTTTTCATCTGACTTGATCTTTAAGTTGCCTCGACATGGCCGTATGGGTGTTGTGAGATGAGCATCTAGCATGCATGAGACGAGCGCCTGTCGAGTGAGATGCTTCGTTGAATCTTATTGAGTGTCAGATTAGAAGGTTGAGCTGCAGACCAAAATGGTCAACTGGCTTTGAAATGTGGAGTACTTTGGAGATGAAATGACTATTTGGCACTACGAAACGGTTGTCTTGTGTGCTCAGAAGGTCACAATCTTGATTTGAAGGAAAAACCTACAAACAGTGAAGGAAAAAGTTTAGTATTTGCACAATTAATCAAAAAGTGGATAAATTGTAAATTGTCCTAGAAAATTGGTAAAAAGAAATTAATTCAAATAAAAAAGACTATGAAAATTATGCAGTAAGATAGATGAATATACATTGAATAGAACCCTAATTAGTCAACATCACAAATTGCATGCCATTTTGGTAACTTTTTCTCACCCAATTAATTCATTGAAGAAAAAATAACTAACTTAGATTAAATTGATTTAAATGACTCATTTCTCTCAATGCACTAATGTTCCATTTTGTCTATATAACACATTCCCTTCCATATCTCTTCTCTTTGCATGCTGCCACTATGCTCCTCGCCCTATCCTGATTTCTACAAAGGTTGTTGATCGATAGTCGTTTCTTCTTCCTTCTTTTGCTCTGACCTTCCTCTCTCCCCACTCCATCTCTATTTCATCTATCTCATCCTTATCTATTCTTGTATTCCTCACCCTAACCCTAGTCTCTACTATAGAAATCTTGCACCTTGAATGTGTAGAGCACCCGGAGAGCAAGGAGAGAAGAACGGAGCACGGGAGCACACCCCAGCTGATCCGGACACTGAAGAAGACGATTTCCACCACTGAAAGGCGGCAGAACACAGATTCCACGCCAAGGATCGATTGGACCTTCTCCGTTCAGGGGTTTCACCACTCAATTTCGTTTTTCTCATGTTTCCCTTTTTCTTCACTACATTGTACTCTGAGATGAACATGCGGGGCTAATCCCCTTTATCTTTAGGACCGGGAGTAGCCCGGGGATTCATTGTATGATGATTTTATAATAGTAATTCATATATTATCTCTTAAATCCGTGGTATAGTTTCGTGTTCTCCAATATATTGTTATGCTTGATCACCATAATAATAACCTAATACCCTTAATTGCTTTGAAAGAAGAATTAACAGTTGAAAATAGACAGAATTTACATTAATTGACAAATCCCTTGAACAAGGCAGTGTAGGATTAATGGTGGATACCGAGAGGTCGTTTATAATGCACCTAGTTTAGGGTATAGGTTACTACGACGGTGGAACTGACCTAGACATAGGTAGTGAATTATACCACGACAGTGGGCAATTCTGATTTCAGGCCACTACCCGGATAGAGAGATAAAACTGAGTAGCTATATAGAATTTAATACAATGAAAACCCACGGTGAAACTGTAACCCTAAAGATCTCCTTTTGAATTGATTAAACCAACATTTAATCGATTGCTTGTTTCGTTTTGTTTTTATTTTTTTTAAATTTTAACAAAAACTCTCAACTTGTTAATCGGCTTAGCTGATCGCGAATAGTTAGTAGGAGTCCCCGATGATTGCATGTATCCCTGAGTTCGACTCGGGCCTCACAAATGCCTGTACTACTCGACGCGTTCACTTGTGTTTCTACACACGGTAAATTTGCATCAACTATCTATTTAAGATGGTATTAAAATTAAATATACAAAATACATATACTAAAGCAGTGGTAGAGATCCCTTCATGCAAGGCATCTAGTTGTTTCTTGATAGGTCCAACCTACTTAATGCGAGAATGGTGAATTCTCCAATTTGGAAAGAAAGATTAGTCCTGATTCAACTAATTTATCTCAGTAATTTGGTTCATTGGTATTTTGAGTTTGTTATATCATCAACTACTTATTTGATCTGCTCGTTAATGTTGTATATGAATTTATTTCTGGAACCAATATTACGGGCATTTCTATCTATATAGGATGTTTGTGTAATATTAAATGGAAGTGTCATAGACTTTGTATTAGATCTAAACACATATATTAGATACTATTAGATGCTTGAATGAATAATGGGATGTCTTTTCTACGTATTTTCCTCTGGACTATTACATCAAAATGTGTTCTAATACCAATTTCTTGACTGAGGTCCAATCTGTGTCTATTTGCTTTGAATATCAGTTCATTGAATACATGGATCATGTGTTCTATTTGTTTTCATGAGTTTACTTGCTATGTTACTGATTTCATTTAGGTATTAATTTCTAAGATACATACATAGTGTCTACAACTGATTAGTGTGGACTATATACTGATGGAGGTATTAAAATTTTAAATATAGTTGTAATTCGATTTATTATAATATATAGTGAAGAAAAAGAAATTGTTATGGTGTAGTACATAAGATTCAATGTCAACTGAAAAAGTGTCACAACTTGTCAGTATTTATTTCACAAATTTCCTCTTACCCATCTTTATCTTTAGGATCAATTAGAGCACAACTGGTCATACTATCATGTGTTATCAACTATATTTTTACTCTAGGATTTTTTTTTACCAAGTTGTCAATATGCTCAAGCTCCTTTTAGGTATTCCACTATAGTTCCCACTTACCCCACTCACCAATTGTAAACAACATTATGAATTGTATCAAAAAATTATCAATAATATGATCTAAATCGCATATAGAAAATGTATATGCATTTAATATGCAGTGTGAAATTTAATTATACCAAACAAACAAAATTTAAAGAAAGAGAACGTCGAGATAGGAGAGTTTGTTAAGGAGTGTTGTTTAGATAATGGAAGTTTTTGAGAAAAGGAAATAAAAATGAAAAGAAACAAAAAGAACACGGGAGAACAAAACGCGGGAAAAGATAAAGGAGAAAGTGGGGAGGATAAGGGGTAGCAGGACGGGTTGTTTTGGGTGAAAAAGAGGAGGGAAAATGTAAAAGAAATAGTGGTAAAATCTTTTGGAAAAGGAGAGAAAAGAGACAGTTAAGGAGAGAGTATCATTTTGAAAATACTACAATATTATTAGTTGATGACAATGTTACAATTAGTGCTATTCATTATTTTTACAGTAGTATAGATATAAAGTATATATAAAATATATTAATTATAAGATGGAACCATTAGGAAACTTAAATTTCTCTTTTTTATAGGCAAGAAGTTTATAGTATGAAGATAATGTTGTTATAGGAAATTTCTAGAAAATAGATAGAAAGAAGTTGTCTTAGTGGGGAGTGAGAATCAGGGAAGTTGGAAAGGTTAGAGGAGTTAGTGGGAGTGAATGAGCGGAGTAATAGCGGAGTAATTTATATTCAATTCGTGGGTGTGTGGGAAGGATGTTCTTCAACCAAGTCTTATGCTTAGATGAAAGAGAATCGTAACAGGAGACACAACAAAAAGAAATTAATAACTGAGAAATATAGATGATATGCTCATTTTGACAAAGAAGCGGTCAATTTTAAGTTAAGGAATAGAAAGAGAACATCCAGATAGGAGATTTTGTTAAGGAGTGTTGTTTAGATAATGGAAGTTTTTGAGAAAAGGAAATAAAAATGAAAAGAAACAAAAAGAACACGGGAGAACAAAATGCGGGAAAAGATAAAGGAGAAAGTGGGGAGGATAAGGGGTAGCGGGATGGGTTGTTTTGGGTGAAAAAGAGGAGGGAAAATGTAAAAGAAACAATGGTAAAATCTTTTGGAAAAGGAGAGTAAAGAGACAGTTAAGGAGAGAGTATCATTTTGAAAAGACACATTGAAAATGAATCACGTTTTATTTTGAAAGGAAAATGGTGAATTGAGGAATTTCTATTGTCAATTTTTGTGAGAAAATAAAATTCATTATGATATGGGAAGGTACGGTTATGTTAAGAGAAAAGATGTTTGGTTTAATGGAAAAAAATGAGAAAATAGTTTATTAACATGGATGAAAGTCACAGTTTTTTTGTTGACGGTAGAAAGGAATGAATGGAGGGAACTTATATGAAAATAGAAACTTATAACTTTTTGCAAGAAAAAGACATCCAATGTTTTGTAAATTAATTAAAACTATTTGTTGATTAAAATCCACACCTGGAAGTGTTTTCCTCGGTAGTAGGATCCCGAAGAGCAGAATGATATTAATTATTGTTGACTATGAATCCCTCAGTAAGATCAATAAGGTCACCCACTCTAAAACTGCGTAAGAAATGAGGAGATGAGAAAGACATAAGAGTAGATGGTATTTAATCTATGAAAGACAAATGTTAAATTTTAGATATCACCTTAATGTATCTTCTTTGAACAGGATTTTCAGATTGAAGTAGCAACAATGGAGTTTGAAATTTTTGAGAAGCTTAATGGGGAGGCGTCTCTGCTGAATAGGCATGCATAAAATAGTTTTCTAATCAATCAATATATGTTGAATAGGCATGCATAAAATAGTTTTCTAATCAATCAATGTCTGACTTGCCGTGTAAATCTTACTTTGAAATCTTAGAACATGCTTTTGGTACTGCAGCAACATAAATGAATATAAAATCTGCTATATTTTGGTTTCTGCTACTTGAATATGATCAAAGAAGTTGACCGATCTCCTGATTAGGCTTATGACATGAGGATCTAGGAGATGAGAAACCTTATATACTCATAGTATGTGTACTGACTAAATATCTGACCTGCTAGTATTTTCTTTCCGCTGCAGTGAAGTAAAGCGTGAGGAACATGCTTCGGAACTCAGGAACAACAAAAGCTATGTGCTGAAGAGGTGGTGTCACGTTGGGAGTTAAAAGGAGTGGATACTAATGTTGGACGTCGTGTTTGACGTGGTTGTTGGACGTGGTGTTGGGGGAGGTTGTTGCAACAAACTCAATTTTGTATTTGAGTTATTATTTGTAAAGATTTTCTATATTAGTTATTTGTAAAGATTTGATTAATTTGTTGTAATTTGACGTTTAAGATAATTTGAATGTGGGTGAAAATATATTTGTAATATAAAATATCTAATGAACGTGGTTGTTGGGGGAGGTTGTTGCAACTGAACCTGCTTGAGTTTGTTACGCTTGGTCGGAGTCCACACGAGCTCATGTGGGAGGCTTGATTTGCGGGAGTTTCTATCTTTCGTGAGAGAGAATGTTCAGAGTGGGGCCCGCCTAGTATGGGGGTTGTTATTGGTGAGGGCTTATTTATTGTTCTTTACCAAAATAATAATATCCCTTTCGAATGTCGCAAACTTTTGAAAATTTTAAATTTTGAATTGGAATTTGAACGGTGGGAAGTTGACACAGCTGTCAACACGTTCTCAAACATGTTCGCCTGTTAAAAGGCTGGTTTCAAACTAACGACGGAGAGAAACGTGTGAGAAATAAAAAGCAAATAAAGTTGGTAAAAGGTGAGAAAAAACGTGAGAACAGATTGAATGAAGGAGAGACCAGCATTTTGACACGTTGGCAAAATGTTGGAAATGTTGGTTTCTGATTGGCCACAGATGAGTTTGATTGAGTTTTTTTTAAATGGTTGGAGAACTCACTCTTTTTATAGTAGTATAGATTGGATATGTGTTCTCTTATCTTCCGCTAACCACCTCCCACGAACACCACTACATTCTCTCTTTATCTAACTAACCGCCCCACAGACACCGCACCACGCATTAATCGTTTGAGGTACTCACATACACCGCACCACGCATTAATCGTTTGAGGTACTCACTCTCTTAAATCCGCGATCCAGTTATCACTAATTCACTCAGCCCCAATGTAAAGGAAAATGACCGTAAAGCAGAACTTTGTTGGTTGGTTCTTTTTGGAGATCCTTGTTTCACCTCCCATCTCTGACAGATTGTATCTCTGTTTGCTGAACAAGATGATGTTATTGTTCCAACACGCAAGTAAGTTCATTACCAAGATAACAAGGTAGGGCAGTGACATCCAATCCCATGTAATATACTTTCTAGATTCGTCTCCCAAGTTGGTGGACTTAGATTCGCTCTCCTCTGTCCACGCTTACTTGTTTGCAGGTGCACACTTTCTTCTCATGGTAAATCCAAACCATCGTAGCTGCCACAGTGGAGAAAAAAGTTATGCCTCACCATGAATTTCTGCCGCGTCGATGAAAGGGTGGTGAGATTCCGCTTTCCAACTTTGCCTCTTGCGTTCTGTATCTTTTTTTAGTCTCTCCTCCTCTAACAAAACAAACCAAAAGTTAAATCCTCTGTTGTGCTGGCGTCTGGAAGGTCTCTGGTCTAGATATATGGTGGCGGATGAATTCTCCAGCTAATGCATGACGCTGGTGACATTGTTTAGCTTCACAAAAATCCCACGTATTCTTCATTTTGGTCTTTCATCTTCTTTTTGTTTCACTGTTAATCCAATCGATTAGGCTGGCATTTGTTTACCAGGGTGCCGCAAAACTAGAAATAGATTGAGATATTGCATTCTTATGGGAAGCATCGGCTCCACATTAAATGTGCTTCAATTCTCGCAGCAATAACAAAAACCTGCACTGGATCGTCCTCAAGAAACAGTGACAACAACAACAACAACAAGAACATGCAATCACCGCATAACTCCAAGATGATTCACTATCCTCATGCATCTAGTTACGCCTCAGTTTTAACCTCGGCCACAATTACTTGAATCATTGTCATCTCTGGTTCCCATCGGGAGGTTTGAGCACCAATACTCTTATATGGTCACGGTATTAAGTCAGGCTAACTGCACATTACGTTGAGGTAAGAATTTTTATTTTCTTAAAAAGGCATGTTAGACATCTTCTCTGCCTGGTACGCAAAGGATTTGGATTGTATCCTTGTAATTTTAGATTTTTAATAATCCTCCCAACCTTATTGATCAAGTTCGTGTATTTCTATGTAGATAATTTTTCAAAGCAACAGATCCCATTAAATAAATTGCGTCGTACATTGATTGTTACACATTCATGGACAGCGACAGAATACCCTAAAAGATGTGCACATTGACTTCATCATTTTTGCATTTCACAGTGAATACCCACTACCTTCTCAACATCATCAGAAAATAACAATAAAATACTATCGAATTCAGCACTCCCTCCATCATGACTTCATTGGAAGAAGGCCTCACTGATTCAGAGTGATAAGAAACACAAGTTAATCACCTGCACAACTTTGGCTTCATATCTACAACAACCTTCGACTTGAATCCTGTTGGTTTCACTCTTCCCAGTTTCTGAAAGTTTAATATTAGACCATGTGCAACATGTATTTCTCACCAGCTCACTGTCAACCTCCCCTCTCCATCTAAATGTAGGGCTCTATTTTTGTGGCATCAGTATATCAATCGTGTTTTAGTTCCTGCACTCAACGACAATAAACTAGATCTACATTGCCATCGTGTGCTAGGTAATCTGAATTCAACTATGATTTGCTTAATTTATCTAATCCATTTGATAAGATAATTAATTAGAGTGTTTGCCTAACAGGAGAAAAGATCGATGTGACAATGGGATGGAGATTTCTGGTACGCAAGGTGACTAACCTTCACTGTTGTTCACGGTGAGCTTGTAAAGGATGGCGAGAACTAGCACTAGATGGATTCGCTATTAAAGAAAGATGAGAATTTCATCCACATTTTTATTAAGGAAACGATGTAGCACTTTCATGCAAAGATAGCAGAGATGCACATATCCCATACATATTTTGAACATGTACACGTTTACTTGCCAGAAACCTTTTGTAGCTCCACTATTCTTTTATGTACATGAATATGTGTTGTTTACAATTCTATACAAGCATAATTACACATGTAATCATTCTTCTCTTAAACATGCCTGTAGATTGCATTTCCAATGACGTGCATCTATAGATAAACTTGGATGGAATCTACAGACATTTTATCATAGTATTTTCTTATAGGGAATGTTGACGAAAGCTGTGCTTATGGTGTCGTTTAGTTACAAATTTGATCACTCTACATCCCTTCTTATATGGTAGTTGAATTTTCCACTAAAAATGAATTCACTGTGTTACCAGCCTTCATTTAGGTAAAAATTGTTTATGTAGAAACCAAAAATTCAAATTCATTATTTTTTGAAAGATCATATATGTTGAATGTAAATTGTCATATATATATGGAAACTATATCTATTAAGATTTAAATATATAAATTGTATCATATATACTTCCACTAGAAAAGGATTTTTTAGAACTATTGAAGTATCAAATACAATACACTTCAAATCAAATATGTTTATTTAATTCAAACAAACTTATATATACGACCACTTTCATGTCTTCAAGTATAACAAAATTCACTAATATCGAACATATCTATTTCATATTAGAAAATGTATATATGTTAGTGTTCCAATACGGCTATTGATTACTTTCTCAACTTAACTTTGTATACTTCAGGAAAATTTCTAAAATAGCTTGCCACGTCTGTCCATAAAAAATAAATATGCCCAAATATTTTATTTTTTATCAATATATAGATTAAATGTTTATTTTAAATAGTTTGAATATTTATTAAATACTACTTTTTTAGTTTTTTGAATTTTGATTGATGTTAATGATTAGGCATACTTGAATCTTATTTTCCATCTTATTAGATCTTGGGCTTTTGTATAAATAAATATTTACAAATATTTTGAACTCTTAAACAAATGAAAAGGGATTGAATATATTCTAATGATACTAACATTACTTTATACAATATACTTCAAATCGCTAATGCATTCATTTTAATAAGTACATAATCAAATATATTCATCCAAATGTTAAAATACTAAAACATGATAGATGTAACATGTAAACTTTGAAGTTATCGTACATCTTGAGCATGATCAATTAGTTCTTTTCGTAGTCCCATATTTATATTTATTATCAATTACTTACTATATATTATTAATTTTTTTGATGTTAATGGATTGTATGTAATGAGTGACCCTGCTTACCATTTAATCTTGCTTTTATAAATTATATAACATACAAAAATAAAGATAGTTCTTATACAAAATACTAAAATGATGTTTTATAAACTGAAAAGTAAAACGTTCAAGTCTTAAATTGTAAAAAAAAAGGCACACCCAAAGATAGCACGTGTATGATGCATGTGCATAACTTACTAGTATGTGTGTGTATATATATATATATATATATATATATATATATATATATATATATATATATATATATATATATATATATATATATATATATATATACACATATATATACATATATATATGTATATATATGTATATATATGTATATATATATATATACGAGTACATATTGGTTGCACGCGCGGGTAGCCAATTTAATTACCCGTGCATAGACAGCGGTGGTAGGATTTGTAATTAATATAATGTCAATTGTACTTGCATTATTACGGTGGCAGCTATTGTAATTATACAAAAAAAATTACATATGCATGGAGAAGCGGTGCAGTGGCAGGATCTGTAATTAATATAATGTCAATTGCACTTGCATGATAACAGCGGCATCTATTGTAATTATACAGATTTTTTTTTACGTATGCATGGAGAAGCGGTGGCATCTAATGTAATTAAGAAAAAGGCAATTACGTATGCATGGAACATGTATTCTAAATTTTTTAATTTAAAATTTGTTGCTAGTACATGCGTGTGTTGCCACTATTAGTAGCTAGATCACAATTTGTTATGAGTGCATGCACTAGTGGGAAAGATAGTTGTAGACATTGCGACATTCATGTTAGGTAAAAAAAGTGAAAGTTGAAGAGAAATTTGTAACTGAGTATGACATTACGTAATAGAATCTAGAAGTATTGTTTCTCTTAGACAATGGAATTTGATGCATTCAGATTTTTATTATAAAATATCATCCTTGATTACATATGTTTCCTTTCCATTACAAATTATCTATTTTAGTTACTGATATTTCTTTCTTATTACAAAATGTCATTTTTTTTACTTGTCATTGTAATTCACTATACGTTGTCAGAATGTCACTTATTTACTTGCTTATATTTCTAATAAATATTGTCTTTGTAAAGATAAATGATATATTGTAATGAGAACATAGAATATGTATTGGAAATGAGAAATTTATAACTATGTATGACGTTACATAATACAATCTGGAAGTATCATTTCATTGTATTACAAAATATCATTCTTGATTACATATGTTTCCTTTCCATTACAAATGATCTATTTTGTTTACAATTTTTCCTTCCCATTATGAATTCTCTGTTCTGATTACAAATAGTTCCTTCCTATTACATAATGATATCTTGCACATCCCGATCATGTTTGGCGACTACATAAGGCCCTCTACCGCCTCCGGCAGGCTCCGCGGACATGGTACAACTGGCTTAGCTCATTTCTCCTTCCTTGCAACTAGCTTTCGATGCAGCTCGACTGACCCCTCCCTCTTCATCTGGCATTTCGACTCCCACTGCATCTTCATATTGCTATATGTGGATGACATCATTGTTACTGGAAACTCTCCCATGCACCTTCAAAACTTCCTGCTACACATATCTTCTGATCGAGTTTCAACTAAAAGACCTTGGTGATCTACACTTCTTCCTCAGTATAGAAGTCCAGCACACTACAATTGGATTCTTCCTTTCCCTATCCCGGTATGCTGCAGACATCCTCCAACGTGCCAATATGATACATGCAAAATTCGTTGCTACACCAATAGATGTCACAACCCTTCCAGTTGTAAATCCTACCACTTTCTATGACCCTACCTTATATCGTAGCCTTGCTGGATCACTCCAGTACTTGACCATCACTCGTCCCAACCTAAGCTTTGTTGTCAACCTTGTTAGGGGTAAGGAAAAATATTTCTAATAAATATTGTCTTTGAAGGATAAATAATATATTGTAATGAGAACATAGAATCTGTATTAGAAATGAGAAATTTGTAACTACGTATGACATTATTTAATAAAATTTGGAAGTATCATTTCATTGTATTACAAAATGTCATTCTTGATTACATAAGTTTCCTTTCCATTACAAATGATCTATTTTGTTTACAATTTTTTCCTTCTCATTACGAATTATATGTTCTGATTACAAACAATTCCTTCCTATTACATAATGATATCTTTTTTACTTATTATTACAAGTCTTGTACAACACTAGAATATCACTCGTTTACTTGCTGTTGTCTCTTATTATTTTTAGATTATAAAATGTCAGTTCTAGTTACAATGCACTCTTTTGTATTACATTTTTCCCGTACATGTTACAGTTTCTCTTTGCTATTTACAATATGGTATCTCTCCTTACAGAGCGGTCTCTTGAACACAAAATACATAGATATAATTTTTAAATACAAATAGCAATTGTCTTATAAGGCACCCATTTTTGTCCAATGTGCATGCTAGATAGTACGTATCAAGCACTAACGAGGTTGCAGTTGCTATTTGTATTGTTGGATAAGGCTTAGATTGCTGCTTCATGCACGTTCAATTATTTAATATAATTACTAATATGCCACCGCTACTCCATGCACGTAAAGTGACTAGCTCTTTACATAATTACCAACAGTGCCACCGCTTCCAGCTCTTTACATAATTACCAACAGTGACACCGCTTCCATATCAACACTTCACATCATGCGTTAATTCGGTAGTCGGGTAACTTCACTTATCTACCCACGTGGGCAGCGAGTGAATAGCATATATATATATATATATATATATATATATATATATATATATATATATATATATATATATATATATATATATATATATATATATATATATATATATATATGTATATCTTCACTACCCATGCGGGTAACTAAGATTCGCTACCCGTGCATCAGTTTTGTAATGGGAAGGTATGCATTTGTAATGAGACAATCCAAATTTGTAATGAGACGACCGAAATTGTAATACAAAGACTCATTTTGTATTATAGCGCTGTTACAGTAATAAATATATATTTATTACTATAACAGCGTTGTAATACAAAACGAGTTTTTGTATTACAATTTCGGTTGTCTCATTACAAATTTGGTTGTCACATTACATATATGTGTCATCCCATTACAAATTTGATGCACGGGTAGCGAAATCTTAGTTACCCGCACGGGTAGCGAAGATATACCCTATATATATATATATATATATATATATATATATATATATATATATATATATATATATATATATATATATATATATATATATATATATATAATCCTATGTCTTATTAAGGCCTACATATTTCTAAGAAGGGTACTTTGATAAATAAAAGTTGATTCCATCCCTCACCCTGTATATGGGAATTTATAATATTTAAAATACTAGCTCAACATTAAGAATGTGATACTAGGGTTAGATAAATTTTCAATAATGAAATGATAATGGTGGTATAATGTGTGTATAAACTATTTTTAGGGTGAGAAGGACAAACGATCATTTTCATCCATAGAGAGAGTTTTAGTTGTGAGGATTAGGTATATACAGTCCCTATTTGATATATATGCATTTAATAGACTTTGATGTATAATTTCCCAAAATGAGACACCTCTTTATATCCTTAATCACGAGTAATATCTCATACCCTTTATTGGAAATTATCCTAATTTATTTTGATATTCAATTATTCATATTATATTAGCTTTATAACCCCTTTGCCATTTTATTTATTCATGAAAACATAATTGATGGACATAAATCTTTCTGTATATTATTTCATGTGATATTATAAAAGATAACTAAAGTGCATGCTTTGGAATAACCATCAGGGCACATATTTCTACCCAGGATGCATCTTTCCACCTATTTTACTTAGTCCAATGACTTAGTGAGGTCTTGGCCTTATTTGGTTAGTTCTACTCTAATTTATCTACATGCAACTATTTATTTTGTGATAGTGTGGATTGTGAAATGGAAAAACTATTTATATTGTTATCAAGTATTTAGATACTTCATTCTCTTGAATTTCATTATTTTGTTTACATATTCTTGAAATCGCCTACTTGTTAATCACACTCTCTAGAATAGGAACCCCCTTTCTTGCACTCATTTGATATACACTACCCAGATACATTTTTATTATGCACGTACTCAGAAGTGTTCTGACACGTAGACTTTGTTTCCTTTTATTGGGTGTTCTTTCTGAAACCTCCCATGTTTAGGAGTGCTACATGACACTATATCGTGAAGGTACCATTAGGAAAAGAATAAGAGGATATTTTGGATGTCCGGGTTACCCTTTGTAGCTGGACTCATGTGTTAGTTTTTGTACTCATTTTTTAGTATTACCTGTTATGATGAGGAATAATTGTATATGAATTGTCATGTCAATTTGTAATACTTTCATTTATGCTTCTTCATTATTACATGACTCAATGTTTGATACCATTTGAATGGATCTCCTCTTGGATCCCACTCTTTATAGGTTGTGTAGGAGAAAAGAAGGTAGTGGCTTTCATATCTAGGTTACTAAAACCAAATGAACTTAATTATCCCACTCATGATCTAGAATTGAATCTAATAAACTATGCTCTCAATATGGAGGTACTACCTATATGGGACAACATTTGATGTCTTCACTGACCAAAAAGTGTTGAAGTACATCCTGAAACATAAAGACCTAAACCTACATCAACATCAGTGGTTTGAGTATTTCTTACCATCATGGTAAAGTAGATGTTGCCTCCAATGTCCTTAATAGGAAAAGGGAAGTAGCACATCTTTATCTATACCTAAATGGAAGAACATGGATGACTTGGTGGATTGAAAGCCACATTCCATGCATGATTGGTTCATTTCAACAATACATTTGTCATATCTTGGTTACATTCTGAGTTACTTGAGGCAGAAAAGGCTAGTCCCTATCTTGAATAAATATCGTCTCTCTTTTCTTAACTTCAAACACATTAATATCACGATGTTGGTTTGCATTATAAAAATACGTTGTGGTTTCCTTAGCACTAATCTAAGAAGACTAAACTTCACAGTGAGAAAAATGGGTCAAAGTTCAAAATTCATCCCAAAAAAAATAAAATGAACAAGGACTTGCAACGCATCCTCTAGTGGAGGAGTATGAAGTGTCACCTTTTTGAGTATGTTTCCATATTTCTTAAGTGCAAATGGATTAAGGTTGAACACTAGAGATCAGGTGGTATACTTTAACCTCTTAAAATCCCCAAATGGAAATGGGAACACATCACCGTCGGTTTCTTGGTGGGTTTACATAAGATTAAAAAGGAATATGATGGCTCATGGGTATATTCGATCATATCACAAAATAAGTCCACCTCTATATGTGAAGATGACAACAAACAAGTCTGAGCTTTCCCACCTCTATATATGGGAGGTTGTACATCTGTATGGAGTTCCAACATCCATTATTTCGGAAAGGGATCAAAGTTCACATCTAAAATGTGGAAATAGGTTCTGTAAAGAAGTGAGATCACCTATCTACTAAATATAGTAAAAAAGTCAATGAATAGCAGCAGAAGATTAAAATTTTGACTATATTCAATTTCATGAAGAGTACATCAAAATTTTCCCAATAAGGGTGTACATGCTTTATAAAAATAAAGGATCTAAGTAGAGGGAAAATCAACTACATCAATATGTCTCCAATAAAATAAATAACTTATAGTCCATGATGGAAGGATGAACTCCTTCTCCTATGCTTAGGTTGGTTCACCATACTCCTATTGCACACTCTGATCCTATACCTGGGTTGTTGGGATAACCCAACAAGATAAGAGAAAATTTATGCGTCAATTAAAGGAATAAGGACAATTAAAAACTAAAGTATGAAATGATAAAGATTTACTATGCTAAGAGGGTCAAAACATGAGGCAAGTAAATAAATAAGAATTCTGCCAAGTCAAGTAATAATAAAGTTGCATGCATGATTGAATATAACTACAATAAGCTAACATAGGGTTGAGGCACCTACCTAACATCATCCTCTAGGTGAGGGAGAATAACACATTCACAACACCCTAATATATATAAAATGGGGAAAAGTATCACGTTCCCCTGGGAAAATTTACACATGCCCACCATGGGTGGTTTTTACTCATGTACACTACATTAGTTAATTATTCATTTACATCATCATGCTAGAATAATTAAATGGCATATTTAAGAAATTGAAAACTTTGAAAGTGGGGTCCAAGACCCTAGAATAATTGAAATAAATGTGCCATAAGAAGGCAATAAAAAAATGAAGGTTAAGAAATGCCTCATTGGAAAATTAGGTTTGGATAAAAATGCCCAACTGAAGGACAAGTATTTAAACTCATATATAAAAAGGATTGCACGTTCCTTACTTGATATTTCTAGGGACGACTTTTCACCAACTAATTGTGTCCAATGTCACTTTTACCCTAGATACAAGTTTATACATGTGGATTAGGGGTTGTAAAGCATATTATGTGAAAAACCCTAATTTCAGACCGCCTATGAAAACCATCAATTTAGGACTCAAAACTTGGACCAATCTATTACTTGGATTCTCTTGATTAGGAAAACATATTTATTTCTTAAATTTGAAGTTAAAATGAATTAGTTTCATATTTTAAATATTTTATATAATTAAAGTGATTTTTATAATAAACATCAAAATAGGGATGCAAAACAATACTTAAAACCCTTAAATTCGGATTCCTTGTAAAAAATCCTTTCCAACAAGTATTTATTTGTTTTTATCCAATAAACTTACAATTTACTATGAATTATATAAAATTTACCAATGGAAAATTGCCAAAAAGTCATGTAAGCCTCTTTCGGCCAACCCGACAGGTACCAGACTCATACCCATTCTAACATGGGCCAATCAGTGATTTCCAGTTAACAAATGGGGCTCGTCCCAGTAGGTTGGTGATAAAAAACATGAAGTACCAAGAATGCCCTTGTAAACAAAATAGTTTGATTAAACTGGTGTGGGAACTAGGGTATATTCACCCTGGCCTATGTTCTACCTCACTTCTCAACTCCCTGGAGCTTCACCAAAGTAGGGATTTTCTCAACCCAACTGAAGATATGACTACTTCTTGAGGAGTTGAGATTGCTGGCGGTTTCCCCTGATCCCGTCGAGTACACTGATCCATTGCACAAGCTCTGGCACAAACTGGAGCTCCAACTACCCCTTGGTGATGGCTAGAATGCCATCAAGGTCGTGTTGGTATGGGGAAAATCCCATGAACAGGGAAAGGGAACCCTGCTAAAGGATTTGCGATGACAACTCACAGTTGTGGAACCATACATTGAAGCCAGAGAGGCACTGAGCCACATGTTTGTCAAGAAAAGTCATGAAATAGGGGTGAGGACTTTGAGATCAAATCCACTAAAAACAAGGAGATAAGACTCCACTAATGTCTCCAAAAAACTTGAGGAGGCAAGGAAATGCCAACCAAATCATTTTCAACCTTGTGGGCTCACTGAGACACCAGTGCAGCCTAGCGTCGAAGGGGACTAAAGCTGAGTTATAGGTTATGGCGACTGAGTACATTGTGAGAGAAATATAGTTAATAAATAGAGAGGAGGAGGGATAGGGATGCTTACCGAGGTGTTAGTTGCATAAAAGGAGGCACATGAATATGGGGTGAGCTCAGTGTCTTCGGAGAACTAAGAAGAATAGGTCTGGGGTCTTCGGTGGAGAGAAGGAGAAATCCCTAAATGGGCATTTCATGCTCAAGGCAAGAGGAGAGGTGAGTTAAGGCTCACCCGGTTCATCTTGACCTCCTGGTCTCATTGGTGAAAGCAAAATGAGTAACAGTGCATCATGGAAGGATAATGGAACTGTAGAAATGGCCATTGTGGTGCCAGCTCTAGCTCATGTAATAGTTGGAGGTAGGGGATGAGTTCTAATCCATTGGATCAGGTTGAGTTTCAGATGATGAAATGGCGATCGTTCGATGGCAAACATGGGGGAAAAAGAATGGAAATGTAACGTGTGACATTATAGTAAACTAGAACTTTGGGTTAAATGCGATGTATAAATGAAATCAATTTAAAACTATATTAAAAGTATATTCAATTCTTGTTTAATTTGTTTGAAGGGTCAAACATTGACCAAATGGCTTCAAATTTTGACCATAGGCTAATATTAATTCCTAGACTAATTCTATGCAATTAGATTTTCATTTTGCAAAATTTTTTTCCCTTAAGCACCATATTGGCCATTAATGTGTATATATTAATGCATTTAAAGGGTGAATTAACTTGAAAATGTTTTTTGATTAAATATATGGGTGGAAGTTTGAGATATACAAAATATATTAATTTATAGAGTCATATCTCACCACATTACTCTCTTTAAATGTTTTATTGCCACTTAGGAGGAGAGAGAAAACAAAAGAGGTTTATTATCCCATTAACTATCTCAATTCCACATTATTACTCATTTCTTGTTGCAAAAATCCATAAAAACTCTAAATTAGTATAATCTATTCATCATCTCTCATTTATGGTCATTTTGCATTATTAGACTCTAATTAACACACTAGTTGGATATTTGTGCAAAAACCCATTCATTGTAATGAATGTGGGTAACTATAGTTCACATCATTAAGTATTATTCAATTTCAACATTGAGGCCAAAGAGTATAGAAAAGATAGGAAAATTTAGGAAAAAGGACAAAAAGGATATGAAGGAAATAAAATCTTAAAAATGGGTTGAATTGCAAATGAACCCAATATTTAGTATGTTACAAGTTCAAGAAGAACTGAATACAAAACTAAACTTCAACACAACGTATCATCAACAAATTGAAGGGATGTCAAATCATACAATTTAGATTCTAATAAATAATTTGAGAGATGGTGTGCTTGATTAGGATGGGTCGTGGGACCATTATTTTCCTTTAGATGAGTTCTCATATAATAATAGTTATCATACAAGTATTTAGATACCTCCATATGAAGCTCTCTATGGAAGACCATGCAGATTTCCACTACAATGGGATGATTTAGGAGAACAAACCTTGAGGAAATATGAGGAGATACAACTTACACCAACAAGGTTGCACTAATAAGGCAAAGAATGAAGCGGGCACAATATAGGCATAAGTATTATGAAAATGTTCATCGACAAGAAAGATAGTTTAAAGATGGTGATCATGTTTTCCTGAAGATCATGCCTATTCAAGGTCAAGTACAAAGGGAATCTCTACCTTCACTTTGTGGGACCCTTTGAAATCATGGAAACAATTAGTGAACGTGCATACCGTCTTTCTCTACCATCTCAATATAGTGCAATGCACAATCTATTTCATGTGTTTAGTTTGAACCTTATGTTAATGATCCTATTCATATTCTAAACCATGAGCCTCTATAGGTGAAAGATGATATATCCTATGCTAAGTCCGCAATCAAAATTCTTGATACTAAGGTAAAGGAGCTTCACAATAACTGACACTTCAATATGGTGAAAGTTCAATGGAGCCACCATTTAAACCAACATCACTTGGGAGATCAAGTCTGAGAGAATAGAATAAATAACAACACCTCTTTCTAGCAGCTTGAATTTTGAGGGCAAAATTCATAAAAGGAGAAGAGAATGTGTTAAAGTGAGTATTACATAAATACTTTCTCCCTCTAGAGCTGTTCAATATCATTATGAATTCCTTAATTATGTCATTAACAATCTGAATCATTCACATTTAACATTTTGACTCCTAATTGATCCATCCATTTTGAGTAAAAATGAAAGCCTACCTACTTAATGAAGGTGACACATAGATTTTTCAACTACAAAACATATAAATGAATCTCATTCCCAAACTTTTACAAAAGAAAGATAATTCTATTATGAAATATAACCAAAAATTTCATAGCCTTTTGAATTATCAAATAAAAGTTATGGGCTTTTAATTAAATGAGTTTTAGTTTAACAATTTCATGTCATGGACCTAAGCTGGGTGATAACTAGCTAGACATGACATTTTGATATGTCATGCAGACTGTATTGGCATTGGGCATAGGAACTACTCATGACCCCTTTAAATCTCAGTCATGTAAAGACCTTCTGACGCAGCGGGCTTCGTCTTCAACCTCCACATCTTGCAACTCTACTACAACGAAATGTGTCACATATTACTTCCAATAATCTAGACCAAGACAAGTAAAGATATGAGGAGGAGCAATTTGCCTCATAGTGATGCACTTAGGGATGAGCATCGGGCCAAGTTATATCGGGTTTTGCCTGTCCCAAACCCAAACCCATATTTTAAAGTGGGCCACGGGCCGGGTTCGGGCCCGGATAAAAATAAAAAATGTCAGCCCATACCCGGCCCATATAAGAATGTTGGGTTTCGGGCCAGATTTGGGTTTGCCCATATAACATCGAATGTACATACCAAATTTTGCTAGATTCAACTTGCTAACATGGAAACTAAACTAGTATGATATGTATTTTGTGATTAACCTTCAAAATAATATATATATTTTGTGATAAATGTAGCTGGAATATGTACACCTTAGTTGTAGATCCCCTACAACAATGAATGGATATTGAAAGAGAAACAAATCATTTTCTCGTACATGTTAAAAAATCAGTGGAATCTATGATGTTGTGGCTTTTTGCTTCTCATCCTATATGTATATATAATGAAATGAGTTTTGGAAGGGTAAGAGATCATTTGTCTCCTACATGTGGACATATGAGAAAAAAATGAGCATAATCTACTAGGAATTGAGCAAAAGATCATTTGTCCCCTACATGTGGACAGAGTGAGATAAAAATAATGAAATCAAGTATGTCTATCTATGTCAATGATAATTATCTTACTAGTATCAATTCACTAATCATGTTGATTGATTACAAATTTTCTATGTTGCGATTGATTGGATACATACTACATATTGCATCAAAAAATATGTATGTTTTTCTTTCAAGACAAAGATAGATGTATACATCTATAATGTACATAAAATCTAATCTGGGTATTCAGATTTTTGGGCCTGGGTTTACCTCCGCCCATACCCGACCCAAATAAAATATGGGTTTAAATTTTAGGCCCGGCCCACCCATATTATAAATCGGGTTCGGGTCTGGATCAAGTTATGCGGGCTGGGTCGCGGGTCGGATCGGGCCGGCCCGACCCAATGCTCATCCCTAGATGCACTCTATGATCTACATGTCCTCTCATCCATGGATCAGGGAGAATGACGCCCCACAAATGTGCACTTCTCACTAGAAGCACACACCAGCATGGGCATCTCCACCACTAGCCTCCTCATCTCTATTTAGCTTGCTCATCACCTCCTCCAAACTTCCTTTACTCATTCCCTACCCTAAATTACTCATGAGATATCCCTATTCATTTCTACCCTCCTCATCTCCAATGACTACCTCTTAAAATCTGCGATAGCAAGACATCTTTTATGACACAATTGGTTTCCACCTTCACAATTGAGGAGTCTGTCCACAACCCTATAGAACCTCTAACACACCCACAATAACTTCTCCCCCCCCAAAAAAAAACCTTTTCTCCAGCAACCTCCCCATCAACCTCGGTGGAGCAGGGATCCAAAGGAAGTTGCATTGCATGAACACGCCACATGTATGTGGAGTGTTACCCTAAGGTGACCAAGGCCTTGTTGTACCATGAGAAAGACACACTATACCAAATATCCTCATCAGAGTACATGATTTTCCACTCACAAGGAATAAGAAGAGTGTGGGAAGGATAAGTCCACGTTGTGCCATTTAGGTTTGAGCAATTAGTCTTAAGGCACCACATCAACTCTAAGATCCACTCATGTAATATCCAAGTGGAACACACTCAACACCATTAGATCTAAACTACATCGACCTCAACCTTTGGATCATTAGACCCAAGTCATCGGCCAATAGTTAGTCTCCTTTTATTTTATTTTCTTTTTAAATCTAATTATCTTATAAACCAAGGGTATCTTAGGAAAATCATAGTAAATGATAGGATTATTGGATGATAGTGAAATCTATATGTCATTTCATCATATTAATCTGTAGAATTCAAATAAAATGTTATCTTGACCGATGGGTCAAAAGTCCTATCCCAAAAGTAATGGTATAAATCATAAGATAAGGATTCATTTATCTTTCCTTGATTTAAGATGATAGAAAATGGTGTGTAGGGTTATATCAATAAATTTTGTCTCATACACCCTAAATGTTATCTCCATTCCATTTAAATCATGAAACTCTAATTAGATAATCAATAATGATCGAAACTCCTAAAAATCCTAATAGAAGTTCCTCTTTCCAAATGAAAAAGCAATTAATAAGCAAAGTATGTAACTAAACCTAGATCCATCCCATTAACATTAAAATAAGATAATGTTATAAAGTGAACTCTGACCTAACCTTAGGATGATCCTTAAGGCCTTGGTTAAGTAAAATCTTAATTTTGTTTCTTATGGACACATAATAATAATGTACCCTTCAATTTCTTTCAGGGTAATCCATTTACATTATCTATATAGACTCTTTTGGAACTCAAGGTATGATTAACATGTATATGGGATATCACGTTTTAAACTAGTATTGCTTATGTGAAATATAATATGAAGTATTTCTTGTTTTAGCTTGAGATTATTGGTTGTGTGAGACATACATGCAGTATTGACTTTTGCCATGACATTAAGAAGATAGCTAAAGATGTGGTTTGTAGCTACTAAGTGTTATATACCCTTTCTCTCTATCACTAAATATAAGGCCAACACATCCCTATATCCCATTGGACATGGATCCTCATATCCCAAGGGAAGGGGAGGGTCCAACATAAAAAATTACATATATGAAGTGATGATACCATTTAGTAGTCTATTCACATCAAAAGGATAATCTAAAATGGTGTTTTTTCCTAACTTTCATTTTTCATTATGTCTTATTTTATTCTTTATCTCTACTTCAAGTTGTTTCAAATATGCAAGAATATATAAATAAAATTTCTACTCATGTACACAACACAAACTGTTGATCAACTATTTCATGTATTTCCTAGGTGAAAAGAACTTTTAAGTGGAGCAAAGTACTTGAAGCATTAATAACGTATCTTAGAGGATCTAGGTAAGATCATATACCACCTTCTATTTCTTGCTAAGCAGTTAATTTTTCATTTCCATTTCCTAGTTGATGTATATGACGCAATTGATTCCTATGTACTTTCCATTCCTTTTCTTTTATAGATAGACTCTTTGTTCTGGATAACTTAATCTCTATATTTTCACTTTTTCCTTTTATAAATGTTGGTTGTTTGTGTGGCATTTGTATGATGTTGTGGACATGATCAAGCTTTCTTTTTATTTTAGATGACAATGAGAAAATCCTCAATTTTTCCTTCTAAACACCTTTCTAGTATGAGTGCACACATGCCAATGAAATGTTACCATGGAGAAAATGCTAGATTTGGGGTTTTCACATACTTGGTATGTATGATGCTACCACTCATCCATCTCTTGACTTGAGGAAGTATTCACTCACACCCTAACATTAGGTAACCTCCTGAACCCTTCACAAACAAGATCCTAGTGATGCATGGGTTTTTAATCATTCTCACAGGTGTATTTTGTTTGGTTTGTTGTATTGATTTGTCATTTATATATTTAATTATGCATGAAATAGTATCAATAGCATGTATCATATAAATGCATAAAAATTGTATGATTCTACTATTTGACATGGTTTAAAAATCATCCCAAGTACTTATGTACATATTTGTGCTCTTTCAGGTACCAAAAAAGTTCCAAAGACTCAGTACTACTAACCTCACAAGTCGGTAGTATCTAATTCACGTCAGTAGCAGACCAAGAACTCACACATAATCGATACTACTGACACCAAAATTTGGTAGTACCAAAATCATGTTAGAGAGGAGCAAGAAGTGATTCAAAGAAACTGGGTACCACCGAGCACACTTGACTCGATACTACCGAGATGGCATCAAAAAGACAGAGCTAGATCAGAATAAAGACTGAGTACTATCGATACATTTTGGTAGTATCAACATTGCGGGAGTAAGCATCCAACCTAGAAACTCGGTACTAGTGACTTCACACTTGATACTACCAAGTCTGCCCAATCAGACAATCCAACGGTAGCAGTTTAATCTAATGGCTAGCATTATTTAGCACCCTAAGTGACTCTTATGACTAAAGGGGAGTGCGGCTAGACCTAAGGACTCAGCCATTTTCCGTTAAATAATACCAGAGAGAGGAGAGGAGAGCATGACACTGAAGGCTACATCTGGGACGATCTGAGCACCTCTGGTAGGTGATTCTGTAGCTGAAAGACAGTAGATTGCAAGTACATTGAAGGGGATCATCCAGACCAACTATTCTCTAGAATTAATTTAGATTTCTAATGTTTCCCACATTTTCTCCTTTCTTTCTATCTATTCGTCTATGAAAACTATGCATGGATAATCCCCTAATTCCTTAAGATCTAGGAGTAGCTTAGATATGGATTGTACTAGACTTTTACGCATTAATATCACTCTTACTCCTAATTTTAGGATATAAACCTATGATATTATTATGTTCTATTTGTGCTTGATCACCATAAATAGTTTACTAGATCCTTAATCATTTCAGGAGAAGGGTTAAGGGTTGGAAGAGCATTGGTTTACCCATTTATTGTGAAATTTCAGAAAGGTGGAGCATACTCGAGAGGAGAAACCCAAAGTTTTGTGATAAAGCACCTAACTAATTAACTAATTATTATGGAAATGGAATTGGCATTAGAATAGGTAGTGAATTGTACTGCAGAAGTGGGTAGTTCTTGCTATAGGCTCTTTATCTAGAGATAGGGGTGGTAGATGTTAGTGTGTAGAGGTTATTTGTTGTGTTATCTTTAGTGAAACCACCGTCCTAAGGAATTCTTCTACTATGAATTACTTATTCTTTAATTTTGTTTTGTTTCTATGTTTGCTTTTATTCAATTAAACCATATTCAACCATTTTTACCAGCCTAGCTGATTAGATCATAGTTACTAGTAGTTTCTAGATTCCATTTCCCAATGTTCGACTTGGGCCTCACAAGGCCTATATTACTCAATATGTTCACTTGCATTCAATGCACGATTAACACATGTCAATTTTTTGGTGTCGTTGCCCGGGAAACAACAACTTTCAACACTATGAGTGTTGTGGTCAACCATTCTGGGCCAACCCTTTTTAATTTTTCTTTCATTTCATTCAAAGTTGAATTATAATATTCTTATTGTTTCCACTATCAGTATTGTGTTCTTACAATTATTTTGCTACTTTAGGGTACTAGTGCTTGGTACATACCTGGGCTCACGATTATGGAGAGCCATATTCACCAGGTTTCGATCAAGCAGAACTCCTTCATAGAGAACAACAATTCAAAAGATCTATAAATGGATTCAACTGAACCCTACCAGCAACACCTCCGCCCGAAGGACCTGATCCACCTAAGGAACCTGAACCAGCACAAATGGGCAATCAAATAGAGGAACAGACGATCTGGGAAAGGATCAAGGTTTCTTCTTCTACTACTCAAAAAGGGCTAATCATAAGACAAGAAATCAATGTCAGCAACTACAAGATCGATCCAAGATTAGTCTCATTATTCAAATCACATGCCTTCCATGGCCACAGTTCTAAAGACCCTATGATGCATATCAACAACTTTGACGAAAGTTGTGGTATGATCAAGATATATAGGGTACCGACGACTGTCATTTACTTGAATTTGTTCCCATCATCTTTGGCAGACAGTGCCAAATGTTGGTTTCACAACCTTGATGATGAGTGCATCGAGACATGGGATCAAATGATTGATGCCTTCATCGAGTGTTACTTTCCTCCACAAAAAACAAATGACCTGGTAAAGAATATCCATAATTTTAGATAGCAGGATGATGAATCATATTTTGAAGCAAGGGAGAGATTCCAAAATATGTTAAGGAAGGTCCCTCATCATGACATTGATCTTTTAGGACAGACAAATATGTTTTACTATGGTCTACATAAGGGAGAGATAAATATGCTTGATAGTGCATGGGCAGGTTTCTTCCTCATCAACAAACCTATCTGTTGGCATTAGATTTTAAAGAATATGTCTAAGAACCAGACATGGGGAGATGAGAGAGAGAGATCTCAACAAACCTCAAAAGTGTCGGGGAGTCCAAGGTCATCTCCACGTTGAATGAGAACATGGACTTATTTGATAAAAATTTGTGTACTAAGGATGGACCATCTTTAAAAAGTTAAAAAGATGAATGCAAGTTTGCACACCAAGAACAACCGTAGAAAAACAATGACTACTCTTGGAGGAACGATCCTAAGTTTTCAAGGAAGGATCCCAAAATTTTCCAACAAGATCCGTCATAGGCGCAACAACCCAAGCCACAACAGTTTAGTGGCCAAGAACAATATCAACAAGACAGGGATCCCAACAAGATTGACCGTATTGAAGAAATGTTCAGAAAGCTAGTTAGCCAAAATGAAGTACTTATCAGTGAGACTCAAGGAGAACTCCAAAACCAAGGGGTACAAATCCACAACATTGAAACTCAAATTTCTCAAATAGAAGCGGAAGTGGTCACATTGAAGCAACCAAGCCTACAGGGATTCCCAGCTAACACTAATGTGCCTTCAAGAAATCAACATGTCAAGGCAGTTCTACGTAGTAGCGGCAGCAAACTGTTGAATGGCGCACCATTAAATTTAGATGCAGGAGAGACTACAGGAGTAACAAACCAAACATTGACAGTGGATGCAGATGAACTAGATGTTTTAGCAAAGGAGAAAATAGATGAGGAGCAGGTTTATGATTTTGAGGGGATAAGAACAAAAGCATATATCCCACCTCACAAGAGGATACCAGTGACCCCAGTGCCTTTTCCAAATATTTGAAGGTGAAGTAGCAGTTCAAGAAGTTCCTAGATGGTTTTAGGAAGTTATCTTTCAACATTCCACTCATTGATGCAATTGAGGAGATATTGTCATACGAAAAGTTCTTGAAGGATATAATCACCAAGAAGAGGAGGATACCTGAAGATGATGTGGTAGTGTCAAAGGAACATATGAGCACTTTCATTATGGGAACACTACCTCCAAAAAGACAAGATCCAGTTTGTTTCAACATTACTTGCTTCATAGCGAAGACTAAGTTTGGAGAAGCTCTATGTGATTTAGGGTAAATCATCAACCTTATGACCTTGTCAACCTTCAAGAATCTAGGTCCTAAGGAGTCTAGGAAAATTAGTATGACTATCCAATTGGTAGACAACTCTCTGGTCAAGCCATACGACATTTGTGAAGATGTTTTGGTGAAGGTAGACAAATTTGTTTTCCCTGCTGACTTCATGGTAATGGAAATGCAGGATGATCATGGAAATGAACTCTTTCCAGGAAGGCTATTTCAAGCTACGGTTGATATGATTTTGGAGATGGGAAGAGGATGTTTGACTATTGGTATCTAGGATGACCAATTTGAGATCAAGATGCCTGAGTACTCAAAAGTCATGGGGTGGACAAAGAACAGTGCAACATGCTTCAACAAGTGGAGGGAAAGATTTCTTTACTTTTGGGAAAGTCATTCCTTCATATAGCCCATGTGATGACTAAGGTAGATAAGGGCACATTAGCAGTTGATATCATAGAAAACACCAAGGTGATCTCACTAGAAAAAGTAGTGTGCTACGCAAAGGATGATGAAGAAGAGTATTACTCGACACCATAGAATAGGTCATAGCTGATTTCATTGTGCAGGCATATCCACAATTACCTTTGGAGGTGTGCTTGATGAATATAGAGGATGACAATACATGTAGACACTATTTAGAAGAGTGCGTACTAATGTTGAAGGTGGTACCTTGTTACTATACAAAACATTTTGAAGATCTTGGACCACCTCCTCCACAATTGGTCCCATCTCAGTTAGACCCCACCTGAGTTAGAGTTGAAGCCATTGCTACTACATTCAAAGTATGCCTTCTTAGACATAGAAGAGAAGCTCCCAGTTATTATATCATCATCCTTGAGTAGCGAGGAGGAGAAGTGTAACATCCCTGACCTGGGTTATGAACTAACCCCAGGTGTTTTTCTTAATCATGTGATTAAATGATTGTGGTTATCTATTGATAATGTAATTAAAGCTCCTGGGGAATATATATTTCACTTTCTGTCCTTTTAAACAATATTGTAATATTGTTTTGTTAAAAGTGGACTTATGTGCAAATTACCCAATTAAAGGGGTTAACTTGCAAAATACACATGTTTAGATGTTCCTCTAATGATAATACATCATAAGAATGAATTTGATGAAGTATTATGGATTCTCCAAGCTTGGGCACCAAAAGGTAGCTTGTGGAGCAATCCTTGTGCTTTAAACCCTAATTTTGGTGTAAAGTGTAATTTACCCAAAATGAGGGATGAAACTTGTAAAATACACCTTTTAGAGTATATTTATGACTCTTGGCATCATTTAGAGTAATAATGATGAATAGGGCACTTCAATTGAATAATCAAATAAGAATGATAACCCTTATAAATTAAATAATCAAGTTATAAGCCTAATAACCCTTCTATATGTGCAACTTAGTAAAAAATTGGCTTTCTTCACCTTTAGACCTTGGGTTTAAGATGAGTTTTTCTTAAGTATGGAAGGGAGAAACTTGGCTTAGAAGAAGGGAAGGACCTAGATGAGAAATGGAGAAACAAGTTGTCCTTATGTTGGAATTTCACCCAAAGTATATATACACCTTTTCTCACTTAGCAAGGATCGTTTCCTTCACTTCCCTTCTTATCCCCTTGCTTAGACCGACTTAGGACAGAGCTCTGGAGCAGCGGAGGACGGATAAGGAGTTCTAGGTAAGCTTTGGTCATCTTCTTGCTCGGATTCATGGAGGAATTCATGGTGCAAGGTTGGTTTTATGGTCTTCCTTACTTGTTTCCTCTTTCTAGCCATCTTTTCCCAACCTTTCCTTTGAGAAACACCCTTGGCCAACCTGTGGAGATCAAGACACCATTAAAGGCTTGAATCTTGGAAGCTTGGAGCTCAAGGAACGACCTTAAGGCGGGTTTTATAACTCTAAACCTTTTGCTTTCTTATGCATATCTTTGTTCTTGCAATTAGTACTTAGTTCTTCTTCTTTCCCACTCTTCCTTGCTTTCTTGCAACTAAAACCACGAAGAACAGACCTTGATATGGAGGTAGAAGAATATGGGCGTGATTACCAATGTTACTTTATCAAACGGTCTTGTTTTTTCCCCCTTTGGCCAAACGGTTTGGGGCAAACGGTTTGCAAAACCGTTTGAAGGGCAAACAGTTTCACAAGGTCGGTTGGAGAAAACGGTCTCCAAGACCGTTTCAGGGCATTGACCAAGCGTTTACCGTTTGGGATTTCTGTTCATAATTATGTAGGCTAATGACCAACAAAATTTGAGGGGTTAACTCCAAATAAATCGTAGGTTGAAGTCCAATCAATTAGGCAAATCGAATTGAATTAAATGCTGATTTTCAGTCTGATTAACTTGAACTTTTTGGGCAAACGGTCTCAAGACCGTTTGAGTGCGTTGAACAAGCATTGACCATTTGGGATTACTGTTCCTAATGATGTGTTCTAATAACCTACCACATTTGATAGGTTAACTCCCAAGGAATCATGCGTTAAAGGCTAAACAATTAGGTAATTGAATTGAATAAGTGCTGATTTTTCCAATATGATTAATTGAACTTTTTGGGAAAACGGTCTCAAGACCATTTGAGGGCATTGACCAAGCATTTACCGTTTCGGATTCCTGTTCATAATTATGTTGGTTAATAACCCTCCAAATTTTAGGGATTAACTCTAAAGGAATCGTGAGTTGAAGGCTAATCAATTATGTAAACCCTAAATGGATTAAGTGCTGACTTTCAACTTGATTGATATGACGTTTGGGGTTTTCTTGCCCAAACGGTCTCAAGACCGTTTGGGGATCACCCAAACGGTCTCAAGACCGTTTGGAGGTCACACAAGACCGTTTGGAGGTCTAGGGTAGGATATGTTTAAGTGTTTGAATGACAAAAGATACGGTGTTAACCCTAATCGACTAAGTGTTGGATTTGAATTGAATTGATTTGATTGTTTGGGGTTGATTGGCCCAAACGGTCTCAAGACCATTTGGGGATCACCCAAGACTGTTTGTAGGTCTGGGGTCAAGTATAGTTGACCAATTGAAGGTCCAAAGGTACCAAATTACAAAGCAATCAATTGATGATTTGATGATCAACTCAATAGCTCAAACCCTAATGATTTTTCACTAGAATCCAAAGGTTGGGTGAGCCAAACGGTCTCAAGACCCTTTGGAACTCATCCAAACGGTCTCAAGACCGTTTGGAGGTCACCCAAGACAGTTTGGAGGTCTAGGGGTGAGTATGGTTAAGCAATTGATGATCCAATGTTACCAAGTTAAAGTGTGATCAATTGTTGATTTGGTGATCAATCCAATGATTCAAACCTTAATTGATTGACTTGAATTTTGATGATTTGATGGGAAAACGGTCTCAAGACCGTTTGGAGGTCATCCAAACGACCTCAAGACCGTTTGGGGTGAGGTCATACCCAATTTGGATGATGGTTCTATGGTTTCAAAGTAACTAGTCTTGCATTGATTAGTATTGAAGGATCATCGATTCCAAACCCTAATTAAATGGAATCAAACCCTAATTGATGAACGATTGAGGGTTAATTAAAGGTCAAATCAGTTGAAGGTTGACCTATTAAACTCAATTGAGGTATGAGTATAGGTCCAATTGATGTTTGGTTCCATGAATTCAATGATTGAAGTAATCAACATTGGAAACCCTAATTCAATTGGATACCTTATGTAATGGAGGTCCAATGTGATTAAATCTTTGGGAATTAAGATGATGAATGTTCTATTGATCCAATGATGATTAGTAATGATAATCAATGAAGGTATGAAGTTGAAACCCTAATAATACCTAAGTGGTTAGAACCAATTAAAGGGAGAATTCTTAATTGTTTATAGGATTAATAGCTTGATACACTATGTTAACCATAGTAGCATGTACTTGATTGAAGGGTTGATGTGATCTAATCAAGTTAAAAGAATGAAAGATTAGAATACATATATTTATATATATATAAATATGAATCATGTAATAATCTTCTGTAGCATGACCGTGTAAGGGAGCACGGCCGTGGTAGCCTTAACTTGCACGACCGTGCAAGGGAGCACGGCTGTGGTAGCCTTACTTTGCACGACCGTGCAAGGTGGCACGGCCGTGGTGTCCTATAAAGAAATTGAAAAGTTTTGGTATTGTGTTGACATTGTTATATATGCATGTCCTTATTTGTATAAGTCATACATGTTGATATTATGAGGTGATCATAGCCAGGTAAGAGTTATGATGTCATATTCCTTGAAAACAATTATAAGCTTTTAGAGTAATGATATGTGAAAAGTATATACATAGCTTCAATCAAGGTCATGTTGTTAGATGACTTGATGCTTATATGTCACTTGGTAGCAAGTGTTATGATAATCTGAGGGTTTGAATAACCATGTTCCTGAATCATTTTATGCTTAATGCCTTGAAGGCTTAGATGGTTCAATGGTTGTTTAATCTAAACCCTAATGATACCTAAAGACATTAAGGGGTCAAGTGATTAGTAGATTGACCCATGTTATGATTATTAAAGAAGATTACCAAGGTACCCTTGAAGGGTTCAAGTAGATAACAACCCTTGATCAAGCAAACCCTAATGATTATAATGGGTTGACTTAATCTATGTTAATTAAAGATGACTTGACCTAATCTAACCTAGAGTGATTTAAACATCATCTAGTAGTAAGAAGAAAGAGAAAGCTCCTAATATGAATGAGAATCAAGTAACATACTTTCAATATGTAAGAATGTACATGATTAGGGTATGATCCATCAAGGTAAGATCATGGAAATCCTAATTATAATGATTAATGAATCTTAACCTAATTTGAGGGCATCAATGATGATAATTTTCATATATAATGATGCTATGAGCTCAATTCACTATGAAGTGAATAGTAAACCCTAATTCTAGGGTAATAACATGTAACGTGAATAGTAAACCCTAATTTAGGGTGATCTGATAAATGGAGTAATTCAGGGTTATGCCTTTGAGTATGAAACCCTAATTACAAGTTGTAATATGAGAAATCTTTATGCCTCGAGAGCTAAGAAGTTCTATAACCCTATGTTGAAGTAAAAGAATACAAACCCTAACTAATGAAGGATGGGGTATGTTAACCCTAGTCCTGGGTTATGCTTTCAAGTATGAAACCCTGTGAACAAATTACAATATAAGAATTCTTATGCATTATAAGACAAAGGGATTCAATAACCTTAATTGAGTGGGGTAAACCCTAACTCTACTTATGGTTTTAAGCATGAATCTTCATGATTAAATTATGAGATGAGGAATCATTATTCCTAATCATAAAGAAAGGGATTGAATAACCCTAATTGATGTAAATAAGGGAACCTAGCCTTAGTGTAAGCATGAAGGTATTATTCCTGAATTGAAAGGTTAATTCTGCTTTATAAATTGCTGATCTGGAAATGAAATGTTTATTGTTGTCAATTGAATTAACCATGCAGGTTCTTATAAAAAGGATGATTATATCCAGGTAAAAGTTATGATATCATATTCATTGGATGCATGTTATTAGCTTTGTGAATAGTGATATACCATGTTGCCTAGTTAAGTGACATCATATAAGATTGATAGGTTGTGAGAGCCATGAGTAACATCAAGTCCATGCTAATAAGATGACTTATGATGAATTAAGGGTTTGAATACCCTATTCTTGAATCATAGTAATGAAATGGTTAAGAAATGATATCCAATTGATAATTGATGTGAGACAGACTTGATACATTTAGTATTCTACTTTTATAGCTGTTGTTCTAATGATTAATGCTTGGAAACATGCTTGATGCTAAAAGAATGCTAGAATGTACCTAACTAATCAAGTATAATCATATCATGTAGAGCCCTGACCATAGATCCATCATTGTCAGAGACCAAATGATGGTGAAACAGGTTTTCCTAAGGGAACTCCTGGAGCATATACTTTTGAGTATATGGGGGTATATGGAAGCAAATATCCTTACGTCCTAGTGTAGGAATTGATGTAGATGTACTTTAATCTTTCAACCCTTCACTATATATTCATACCGGGTGATGTACCACAAATCTCCCGAAGAAATTACTAATACCGCATCGATGAGAGATAAACAAGAAATCTTTCGATGGAGATGAGAGTTCAAAACTCCACTGTAACTCTATAGCGAAGTTTCCAGAATACCCTGGATAGCTACTACAGCAGAGACACAAGATGTCCTGCAAGTAAATCCTCTTACTGACTGAGGAAGATGAGGTCATAAGAATCCAGCTCTTTTGATGACCTATGTATGGTACTGACGTGATTTTTATAAATGGTCGGTTGGAGTATGAGAGGTGTACCTCATCTCCGCAGGGCATAATGATGTTTGAAAAATATAATCAGCCGTATAGTATAACTGCTTAGGTTGTACTACGAGAAACAATGTTTGATGTTACATTGTTGACTTTAATAGTCTGTTCAAGTTTCTAGAATACATGTTCTACATATGCTTTAATGAAGTGATTGCTTAAGTAAATGATTGTTTTACTTATTACCAAACCTGCTGTTGATATTTTCAGTTACTTTGCTTCTGTTATTCCTTATATGCTATAACAAAGCCTCTGGCGGAGAGTTATAACTCTCGCTGGGACAATTATTTAAATTGTCTCACTTCCGTGGGATTCTACTTTTTAGGTAGACGTCGAGGACGAAGGAATCCATTTAAGAATGAGCAACAACAGCAACAACAACATCAGGGGCAGTAGTGAATCTCAGGTGGAGATACTAACTGTCTAGTCTTGTAGATAGTGTGTCTTATGTCGTCTTTGTTCTCTCAGGTCCTAGGAGTCAGTATATCTGAGATTTTGGCATGATGCCTCGAGATTTTGTATCTTACCTTGTACAGTTAACAAGGTGGGTTTTTTTGTAATGCTCGAGATGTGTTTATTACAGAGATGTATCAATGGATCAGTTTGTAAATGACCTATCATGTTGTTTATGAAAGAGTTTTTATCTTTCGAAGATCTCTTTACAAAAGTTTTAAATTTTTAGTGATTTTTGATAATTCCGCTGCTAATCGCTTCCACATTCGTTAATTTGATTGTCAGTTTGGTGTCGGTCATTTCAAGTGGTATCAGAGCTCTAGGTTCACTAAGTCTACAGAGAAATAGGACTAAGGTAGTAGAGTCTGTTCTAAGTGTCATCCAGTGTATCTGATGGTAACTTCTGCTCACATAGGAGGAGAAGAACTTGAAGATGACTGGATCGGATGAGGAGTTTGCTGCGGGGAGCAACAATACTGCACCAAGAAGAGGTGCAGAGGAGCAAGCAATAGAGGGACAATTACATGAGATTCCCCTATCTAACCCAACCATGATAAGGAATTCTTCCTTAGGAATCACTGTTGGGGAATTTAAGGCTACCATGATGTATCTAGTGGATCAAGCACTAGTAATACAACGCAGATTACCAGGTCCTAATGATGATGTTTTGGATATCAACAGAATATGTGAACCACAACAACAGGTTGAAGCAATGGTAAATGATGAAGCTTTGAACCTAGAGCAAGTCAGTGTTCAACCTCAGTCTGATGAATCAGTATACAGTAATATAGGGGTTAGAATACAACAGAGACCAGGACCTGTATAGGTGTAGGAAGCCTGGACATATCAGAAATAATTGTCCAGAAGAGAAATATAAAGGAAGAATTGAGAAAAGACGTATCCAAACCCAGGAGCAGAGACCTGGTAGTTCCAAAAGGAAGAAGTTTCTGGTGTCACCAACACAACCAGGACCTAGTACACCAAGACAATGGTCATCCAGAAAGGGTAAAGAACCCTTCAGACCATACTGGGCACCTAGAATTTGCTACATATGTAGACAGGTTGGACATCTGGCAAGAAATTGCCCAGCTAGAAATGTTATGGCAAATAAACCTCTGAGGCAGAATCAGCTTGAGACAATGAATAATCCTCAAGTCATGACATGTTAGACGAAATAAATGTTATTCTTATATGTCTTTTTATGATCTCTTAGACAAAACTGAGAAAGTAATTGATTGAACTTTTCTTGATTTATCCTATAAGGACTTATAATGTTGTATAAAATAGATGTTTCATGTTACATGCTTACCTCCATAAAAAGGATGAAGTATTAAAGAGATGTCTGGATAAAATTCAGTAATGTTAGATCTTATACTTGTGATAATAGGAAAAGAGAAGGAAAATGGTAGTATACAAATGCATATTACCTTATCTCAGTATTTATATACCCTGGCCAGGTATACAATTGCAGATGATAAAGTAAATATGGAAACTCCTAGATTGTTATCTTTTTTATTGCTCTGATCAAGTAGTCATTCTGAAACAATCTAATGAGTATCAAGAAATAAGAAATATGGGAATAAGGGAGGTCAACCCTGTCCAGTAAAGATGTAAGAATAATAATAAAGATCCTCCCCATAAGGTGAAAATGTGATGGAATCATAATATGTTTCATGAATGGTTGAAAATACATGATATAACAAGAGGAATATGATCCCTTATTCTCTTTCTTTCCAGGGACATGGAAATCAAGTGGGTCTTAGGACACTTGATGTGCATAATATAAAGATGTTTCTGTGAAGTATACCTAGAAAGGTATCAGTTTATCTTGGACTTTAGTTCCAAGTTGAGAATATATGTAACAAGTAATGTCCCAAGATGAAAGGAAGATAACACATGTGATAGGTATCAAGATAAGAATGTAATAATATATCAAATGACTTATGTTGATTACCTGGAATTGTCAACTATGAAATCAAATTAAACATGTAAAATAATATGAACATCACATGTTAGGGGTTTATGTTTTTCATAGACAAAATTCTTTCTAAGATCTCTTTCAGATAAATCCTTGATTGATAAGAAACTTTTCCCTATAATAAGAGAATGTAAAACTAATGAGAGAATTAGTGCAAATAATAAGGAAAGTTATTATGGTGTTATCAAGTGAGATGACACAATCAAGGTATGAAAGGACTTATATAGTCTCAAAATAGATGACAGAGTATGATTGTGATTTTAAGAAAATGTTGATTTAACTAAGGAACATGAGAGTATATGTCCCATGTGAATCTTTCCATGGAAAAACTTGAGTGGAGAAACTTTGTATTGAACAAAACTCTATGATGTTCCATAATAACGAAATGTCACTTGAAGACATAATGGTATAATGCTTAAATAATATCTGTTTTCCCTTTTCTTTCTGGGATTTCGGAGACAAAATCCTTGTTAGGGGTTTATAATTTGTAACATCCCTGACCTGGGTTATGAACTAACTCCAGGTGTTTTTCTTAATCATGTGATTAAATGATTGTGGTTATCTGTTGATAATGTAATTAAAGCTCCTGGGGAATATATATTTCCCTTTCTGTCCTTTTAAACAATATTGTAATATTGTTTTGTTAAAAGTGGACTTATGTGAAAATTACCCAATTAAAGGGGTTAACTTGCAAACTGCACATGTTTAGATGTTCCTCTGATGATAATACATCATAAGAATGAATTTGATGAAGTAATATGGATTCTCCAAGCTTGGGCACCAAAAGGCAGCTTGTGGAGCAATCCTTGTGCTTTAAACCCTAATTTTGGTGTAAAGTGCAATTTACCAAAAATGAGGGATGAAACTTGTAAAATACACCTTTTAGAGTATATTTATGACTCTTGGCATCATTTAGAGTAAGAATGATGAATAGGGCACTTCAATTGAATAATCAAATAAGAATGATAACCCTTATAAATTAAATAATCAAGTTATAAGCCTAATAACCCTTCTATATTTGCAACTTAGTAAAAAGTTGGCTTTCGTCACCTTTAGACCTTGGGTTTAAGATGAGTTTTTCTTAAGTATGGAAGGGAGAAATGTGGCTTAGAAAAAGGGAAGGACCTAGATGAGAAATGGAGAAACAAGTTGTCCTTATGTTGGATTTTCACCCAAAGTATATATACACCTTTTCTCACTTAGCAAGGATCGTTTCCTTCACTTCCCTTCTTATCCCCTTGCTTAGACTGACTTAGGACAGATCTCTGGAGCAGAGGAGGACGGATAAGAAATTCTAGGTAAGCTTTGGTCATCTTCTTGCTCGGATTCATGGAGGAATTCATGGTGCAAGGTTGATTTTATGGTCTTCCTTACTTGTTTCCTCTTTCTAGCCATCTTTTCCCAACCTTGCCTTGGAGAAACACCCTTGGCCGACACGTGGAGATCAAGAAACCATTAAAGGCTTGAATATTGGAAGCTTGGAGCTCAAGGAACGACCTTAAGGCGGGTTTTATAACTCTAAACCTTTTGCTTTCTTATGCATATCTTTGTTCTTGCAATTAGTACTTAGTTCTTCTTCTTTCCCACTCTTCCTTGCTTTCTTGCAACTAAAACCATGAAGAACAGACCTTGATCTAGAGGTAGAAGAATATGGGCGTGATTACCAATGTTACTTTATCAAACGGTCTTGTTTTTCCCCCCTTTGGCCAAACGGTTTGGGGCAAACGGTTTGCAAAACCGTTTGAAGGGCAAACGGTTTCACAAGGTCGGTTGGAGCAAACGGTCTCCAAGACCGTTTTACGGCGTTGACCAAGCATTTACCGTTTGAGATTTCTGTTCATAATTATATAAGCTAATGACCCATCAATTTTGAGGGGTTAACTCCAAAGAAATCGTAGGTTGAAGGCCAATCAATTAGGCAAATCGAATTGAATTAAATGCTGATTTTCAGTCTGATTAACTTGAACTTTTTGGGCAAACGGTCTCAGGACCGTTTGAGTGCGTTGACCAAGCATTGACCGTTTGGGATTACTGTTCCTAATGATGTGGTATAATGACCTACCAAATTTTATAGGTTAACTCCCAAGGAATCATGCGTTAAAGGCTAAACAATTAGGTAATTGAATTGAATTAAGTGCTGATTTTTCCAATATGATTAATTGAACTTTTTGGGCAAACGGTCTCAAGACCATTTGAGGGTGTTGACCAAGCATTTACCTTTTGGGATTCCTGTTCATAATTATGTTGGTTAATAACCCTCCAAACTTGAGGGATTAACTCTAAAGGAATCGTGAGTTGAAGGCTAATCAATTATGTAAACCCTAATTGGATTAAGTGCTGACTTTCAACTTGATTGATATGACTTTTTGGGTTTTCTTGCCCAAACGGTCTCAAGACCGTTTGGAGGTCACCCAAGACTGTTTGGAGGTCTATGGTAGGATATGGTTAAGTGTTTGAAGGACAAAATATATGGTGTTAACCCTAATCGACTAAGTGTTGGATTTGCATTGAATTGAGTTGATTGTTTGGGGTTGATTGGCCCAAACGGTCTCAAGACCGTTTGGGGATCACCCAAACGGTCTCAAGACCGTTTGGGAATCACCCAAACGGTCTCAAGACCGTTTGGGGATCACCCAAGACCGTTTGGAGGTCTGGGGTCAAGTATAGTTGACCAATTGAAGGTCCAAAGGTACCAAATTACAAAGCAATCAATTGATGATTTGATGATCAACTCAATAGCCCAAACCCTAATGATTTTTCACTAGAATCCAAGGGTTGGGTGAGCCAAACGGTCTCAAGACCGTTTGGAACTCATCCAAACGGTCTCAAGACCGTTTGGAGGTCACCCAAGACAGTTTGGAGGTCTAGGGGTGAGTATGGTTAAGCAATTAATGATCCAATGTTACCAAGTTAAAGTGTGATCAATTGTTGATTTGGTGATCAATCCAATGATTCAAACCTTAATTGATTGACTTGAATTTTGATGATTTGATGGGAAAACGGTCTCAAGACCGTTTGGAGGTCATCGAAACGACCTCAAGACCATTTGGGGTCAGGTCATACCCAATTTGGATGATGGTTCTATGGTTTCAAAGTAACTAGTCTTGCATTGATTAGTATTGAAGGATCATCGATTCCAAACCCTAATTAAATTGAATAAAACCCTAATTGATGAACGATTGAGGGTTAATTAAAGGTCAAATCAGGTGAAGGTTGACCTATTAAACTCAATTGAGGTATGAGTATAGGTCCAATTGATGTTTGGTTCCATGAATTCAATGATTGAAGTAATCAACATTGGAAACCCTAATTCAATTGGATACCTTATGTAATGGAGGTCCAATGTGATTAAATCTTTGGGAATTAAGATGATGAATGTTCTATTGATCCAATGATGATTAGTAATGATAATCAATGAAGGTATGAAGTTGAAACCCTAATAATACCTAAGTGGTTAGAACCAATTAAAGGGAGAATTCTTAATTGTTTATAGGATTAATAGCTTGATACACTATGTTAACCATAGTAGCATGTACTTGATTGAAGGGTTGATGTGATCTAATCAAGTTAAAAGAATGAAAGATTAGAATACATATATTTATATATATATAAATATGAATCATGTAATGATCTTCTGTAGCATGACCGTGTAAGGGAGCACGGCCGTGGTAGCCTTAACTTGCACGACCGTGCAAGGGAGCACGGCCGTGGTAGCCTTACTTTGCACGACCGTGCAAGGTGGCATGGACATGGTGTCCTATAAAGAAATTGAAAAGTTTTGGTATTGTGTTGACATTGTTATATATGCATGTCCTTATTTGTATAAGTCATACATGTTGATATTATGAGGTGATCATAGCCAGGTAAGAGTTATGATGTCATATTCCTTGAAAACAATTATAAGCTTTTAGAGTAATGATATATGAAAAGTATATACATAGCTTCAATCAAGGTCATGTTGTTAGATGACTTGATGCTTATATGTCACTTGGTAGCAAGTGTTATGATAATCTGAGGGTTTGAATAACCATGTTCCTGAATCATTTTATGCTTAATGCCTTGAAGGCTTAGATGGTTCAATGGTTGTTTAATATAAACCCTAATGATACCTAAAGACATTAAGGGGTTAATTGATTAGTAGATTGACCCATGTTATGATTATTAAAGAAGATTACCAAGGTACCCTTGAAGGGTTCAAGTAGATAACAACCCTTGATCAAGCAAACCCTAATGATTATAATGGGTTGACTTAATCTATGTTAATCAAAGATGACTTGACCTAATCTAACCTAGAGTGATTTAAACATCATATAGTAGTAAGAAGAAAGAGAAAGCTCCTAATATGAATGAGAATCAAGTAACATACTTTCAATATGTAAGAATGTACATGATTAGGGTATGATCCATCAAGGTAAGATCATGGAAATCCTAATTATAATGATTAATGAATCTTAACCTAATTTGAGGGCATCAATGATGATAATTTTCATATATAATGATGCTATGAGCTCAATTCACTATGAAGTGAATAGTAAACCCTAATTCTAGGGTAAAAACATGTAACGTGAATAGTAAACCCTAATTTAGGGTGATATGATAAATGGAGTAATTCAGGGTTATGCCTTTGAGTATGAAACCCTAATTACAAGTTGTAATATAAGAAATCTTTATGCCTCGAGAGCTAAGAAGTTCTATAACCCTATGTTGAAGTAAAAGAATACAAACCCTAACTAATGAAGGATGGGGTATGTTAACCCTAGTCCTCGGTTATGCTTTCAAGTATGAAACCCTGTGAACAAATTACAATATAAGAATTCTTATGCCTTATAAGACAAAGGGATTCAATAACCTTAATTGAGTGGGGTAAACCCTAAATCTACTTATGCTTTTAAGCATGAATCTTCATGATTAAAGTATGAGATGAGGAATCATTATTCCTAATCATAAAGAAAGGGATTGAATAACCCTAATTGATGTAAATAAGGGAACCTAGCCTTAGTGTAAGCATGAAGGTACTATTCCTGAATTGAAAGGTTAATTCTGCTTTATAAATTGCTGATCTGGAAATGAAATGTTTATTGTTGTCAATTGAATTAACCATGCAGGTTCTTATAAAAGGATGATTATATCTAGGTAAAGGTTATGATATCATATTCATTGGATGCATGTTATTAGCTTTGTGAATAGTGATATACCATGTTGCCTAGTTAAGTGACATCATATAAGATTGATAGGCTGTGAGAGCCATGGGTAACATCAAGTCCATGCTAATAATATGACTTATGATGAATTAAGGGTTTGAATACCCTATTCTTGAATCATAGTAATGAAATGGTTAAGAAATGATATCCAATTGATAATTGATGTGAGTTAGACTTGATACATTTAGTATTCTACTTTTATAGTTGTTGTTCTAATGATTAATGCTTGGAAACATGCTTGATGCTAAAAGAATGCTAGAATGTACCTAACTAATCAAGTATAATCATATCATGTAGAGCCCTGACCATAGATCCATCATTGTCAGAGACCAAATGATGGTGAAATAGGTTTTCCTAAGGGAACTCCTGGAGCATATACTTTTGAGTATATGGGGGTATATGGATGTGAATATCCTTACGTCCTACTGTAGGAATTGATGTAGATGTACTTTAATCTTTCAACCCTTCACTATATATTCATACCGGGTGATGTACCACAAATCTCCCGAAGAAATTACTAATACCACATCGATGAGAGATAAACAAGAAATCTTTCGATGACGATGAGAGTTCAGAACTCCACTGTAACTCTATAACGTAGTTTCCAGAATACCCTGGATAGCTACTACAGCAGAGACACAAGATGTCCTGCAAGTAAATCCTCTTACTGACTGAGGAAGATGAGGTCATAAGAATCTGGCTCTTTTGATGACCTATGTATGGTACCGACGCGATTTTTATAAATGGTCGGTTGGAGTATGAGAGGTATACCTCATCTCCGTAGCGCATAATGATGTTTGAAAAATATAATCAACCGTATAGTATAACTGCTTAGGTTGTACTATGAGAAACAATGTTTGATGTTACATTGTTGACTTTAATAGTCTGTTCAAGTTTCTAGAATACATGTTCTACATATGCTTTAATGAAGTGATTACTTAAGTAAATGATTGTTTTACTTATTACCAAAACTGCTGTTGATATTTTTAGTTACTTTGCTTCTGTTATTCCTTATATGCTATAACAAAGCCTCTGGCGGAGAGTTATAACTCTCGTTGGGACAATTATTTAAATTGTCTCACTTCCGTGGGATTCTACTTTTTAGGTAGACACCGAGGACGAAGGAATCCATTTAAGAATGAGCAACAACAACAGCAACAACATCAGGGGCAGTAGTGAATCTCAGGTGGAGATACTAATTGTCTAGTCTTGTAGATAGTGTGTCTTATGTCGTCTCTGTACTCTCAGGTCCTAGGAGTCAGTATATCTGAGATTTTGGCATGATGCCTCGAGATTTTGTATCTTACCTTGTATAGTTAACAAGGTGGGTTTTGTTGTAATGCTTGAGATGTGTTTATTACAGAGATGTATCAATGGATTAGTTTGTAAATGACCTATCATGTTGTTTATGAAAGAGTTTTTATCTTTCGAAGATCTCTTTACAAAAGTTTTAAATTTTTAGTGATTTTTGATAATTCCGCTGCTAATCGCTTCCACATTCGTTAATTTGATTGTCAGTTTGGTGTCGGTCGTTTCAAGAAGTAGTTACTTGTAGTTCTGAAGAACCACAAAGCCGCATTTGGGTGGTTGATAGTAGACATAAAGGGAATCTCTCCTATCTTGTTCTAGCAAAAAATCCAACTAGAAGATGGAGCCAAGGTGATAGTTCAACCTCAAAAGTGACTCAACCCCATCATGACCGAGGTAGTGAAGAAAGAGGTGGTCAAGCTCCTATTGGTAGGTATAATTTATGCTATTTCAGATTCTATGTGGTTAAGCCCAACTCAAGTAGTTCCTAAGAAAGGAGGGATCACAATCACAACAAATGCAGCTAGTGAGTTAATCTTGACTAGGTTAGTGACGAGGTGGCATGTATGCATAGATTATCAATGTTTGTATACCATCACTTAAAAGGATCATTTTCCCCTTCCTTTCATTGATCAAATTTTGGAGCGACTCATCGATCACTCACATTTTTATTTCCTCAATGGGTATTCTGATTATAATCAGATTTGATCGAGCCAAAGGATTGGGAGAAGTCTACTTTCACCTACCCTTATGGCACATTTGCATATAAAGGATGTCGTTTGGTCTTTGTAATGCACCTGCCACTTTCCTGCGTTGTATGATTGCCATTTTTTATAATATGGTGGAGATGCTTGGAGGTGTTCATGGAAGATTTCTCAGTATATGGAGAGTCAGTTGATGATTGTCTATATAATCTAGATAGGGTTTTACAAAGGTGTGACGACACTCACTTAGTCTTGAAATGGGAGAAATGTCATATGATGGTGAGCGAGGGTATAGCGCTTGGACACAAGGTGTCTCATAAGGGCATGGAAGTCAATCTAGTTAAGCTAGAGGTCCTCTTCAAACTACCTCCACTGATATCAGTGAAGGTAGTGAGGAGCTCTTTGGGACATGTTGGGTTTTATCGTCGGTTTATAAAAGACTTTTCAAGAATCACAAAACCTCTATCAGAATTGCTAGAAAAGGATGTTGAATTTTCTTTTGATGAATGATGCTTGATCACTTTTGAAGTGCTAAAGGAAAAACTGATCTTTACACCCATTGTGTAGGCTCCATACTAGATCCAACCAGTTGAACTGATGTGTGACGCATCCAACTGTGCAGTGGGAGTTGTGTTGGGTCAACATTGAGACAAGTCTCCTATAGTCATATACTATGCATCTAAAACTTTAAATGATGCTCAACTTAATTATAAAACCATAGAAAAAGAACTTCTGGTCATTGTTTTTGCTTTCAATTTTTTTTGCCAATATCTAGTAGGGGCCAAGGTGATTGTTTGGACAGATCATGATGCCATCAAATACCTATTACAGAAAAAATATGCCACTAATTAGGTGGATATTACTGCTACATGATTTCGACATAGAGAATAGGGACAAGGAAGGAGTAGAGAATGTGGTAGTTGACCACTTATCTAGGTTGGAAAGGGTGAATGAGAAAGATTTAGATTTCCCAAATGTTGAGGAATTTTCTTATGAACAACTAATTGCTCTTCAGACCTAGGATCCTTGGTTTGCAGACATTGTCAATTATTTAGCATGTAAAGAGATACATGCAGATTGGGGATACCAAGAGAGGAAAACAATTTTCCATTCATTGAGATTTAACGTCTGGGATGACCCCATGTTGCTTAAACACTGTAGGGATGAAATTCTAAGGAAGTGTGTACCAGAATGTGAGTTTGAGAGCATCTTGTCGCATTGTCACTCTCAACCTATAGGGGGTATCACGCTAGCTCTAGGACTACATCCAAAGTCTTAGAGAGTGGTTTCTATTGGCTAACACTATTTAAAGATACATACAACTTTGTTCTTCATTGTGATGCATGTCAATGTGTAGGAAATATATCTAAACGGCAGTAGTTGATATCATAGAAAACTCCAAGGTGATCTCACTAGAAACAGTAGTGTGTTACGCGAAGGATGATGAAGAAGAGTATTACCTGACCACCATACAAGAGGCTGCATCTGATTCGATTGTGCAAGCATATCCACAATTACCTTTGGAGATGTGCTTGATGAATATAGAGGATGACAGTACACATAGACACTATCTAGAAGAGTGTGTACTAATGATGAAGGTGGTACCCTATTACTATACAAAACATTTTGAAGATCTTGGACCACCTCCTCCACCATTGGTCCCATCTCAGTTAGACCCCACCTGAGTTAGAGTTGAAGCCATTGCTACCACATTTAAAGTATTCCTTCTTGGTCACAGAAGAGAAGCTCCCAGTTATTATATCATCATCCTTGAGCAGCGAGGAGGAGAAGTAGTTACTTGTAGTTCTGAAGAACCACCAAGCCGCATTTGGGTGGTTGATAGTAGATATAAAGGGAATCTCTCGTAGCTTGTGCTAGCACAAAATCCAACTAGAAGATGGAGCCAAGGTGATAGTTCAACCTCAAAAGTGACTCAACCCCATCATGACTGAGGTAGTGAAGAAAGAGGTAGTCAAGCTCCTATCGGTAGGTATAATTTATGCTATTTCAGATTCTATGTGGTTAAGCCCAACTCAAGTAGTTCCTAAGAAAGGAGGGATCACAATCACAATAAATGCTGCTAGTGAGTTAATCTCGACTAGGTTAGTGACGAGGTGGCATGTATTCATAGATTATCGATGTTTGAATGTCGTCAGTTAAAAGGATCATTTCCCCCTTCCTTTCATTGATAAAATTTTGGAGTGACTCGGCGATCGCTCACATTTTTATTTCTTCGATGGGTATTCCGGTTATAATCAGATTTGATCGAGCCAAAGGATTGGGAGAAGTCTACTTTCACCTACCCTTCTGGCACATTTGCATATAAAGAATGTCGTTTGGCCTTTGTAATGCACCCGCCACTTTCCTGTGTTGTATGATCCCCATTTTTTCTAATATGGTGGAGATGCTTGGAGGTATTCATGGAAGATTTATCAGTATATGGAGAGTCATTTGATGATTTTCTGTATAATCTAGATAGGGTTTTACAAAGGTGTGAGGACACTCACTTAGTCTTGAAATGGAAGAAATGTCATATGATGGTGAATGAGGGCATAGTGCTTGGACACAAGGTGTCTCATAAGGGCATGGAAGTCAATTTGGTTAAGCTAGAGGTCATCTTCAAACTACCTCCACTGACATCAGTGAAGGTAGTGAGGAGCTCTTTGGGACATGTTGGGTTTTATCGTCGGTTTATAAAAGACTTTTCCACAATCACAAAACCTCTATCAGAATTGCTAGAAAAGGATGCTGAATTTTCTTTTGATGAATGATGCTTGATCGATTTTGAAGTGCTAAAGGAAAAATTGATCTCCACACCCATTATGTAGGCTCCAGACTGGATCCAACTAGTTGAACTGATGTGTGATGCATCAGACTATGCAGTGGGAGTTGTGTTGGGTCAACATTGAGACAAGTCTCCTACAGTCATATACTATGCATCTAAAACTTTAAATGATACTCAACTTAATTATACAACCACAGAAAAAGAACTTCTGGTCATTGTTTTTGCTTTCAATTGTTTTTGCCAATATCTAGTAGGGGCCAAGGTGATTGTTTGGACAGATCATGCTTCCATCAAATACCTATTACAGAAAAAATATGCCACTGATTAGGTGGATATTGCTGCTACATGATTTCTACATAGAGAATAGGAACAAGGCAAGAGTAGAGAATGTGATAGTTGACCACTTATCTAGGTTGGAAAGGGTGAATGAGAAAGATTTAGATTTCCCAATTGTTGAGGAATTTTCTAATGAACAACTATTTGCTCTTCAGACCTAGGATCCTTGGTTTGCAGACATTGTCAATTATTTAGCATGTAAAGAAATACCTGAAGATTTGGGATACCAAGAGAGCAAGAAAATTTTCCATTCATTGAGATTTAACGTCTGGGATGACCCCATGTTGCTTAAACAATGTAGGGACGAAATACTAAGGAAGTGTGTACTAGAATGTGATTTTGAGAACATCTTGTCGCATTGTCACTCTCAACCTATAGGGGGTATCACGCTAGCTCTAGGACTGCAGCCAAAGTCTTAGAGAGTGGTTTCTATTGTCTAACACTATTTAAAGATGCATACAACTTTGTTCTTCGTTGTGATGCATGTCAATGTGTAGGAAATATATCTAAATGGCTGTAGTTGATATCATTGAAAACACCAAGGTGATCTCACTAGAAAGAGTAGTGTGTTACGTGAAGGATGATGAAGAAGAGTATTACCTGACCACAATAGAAGAGGCCGTAGATGATTCGATTGTGCAGGCATATCCACAATTACCTTTGGAGGTGTGCTTGAAGAATATAGAGGATGACAATACACATAGACACTATCTAGAAGAGTGTGTACTAATGCTGAAGGTGATACCCTATTACCATACAAAACATTTTGAAGATCTTGGACCACCTCCTCCACCATTGGTCCCATCTCAGTTAGACCCCACCTGAGTTAGAGTTGAAGCCATTGCTACCACATTCAAAGTATGCCTTCTTGGCCGTAGAAGAGAAGCTCCCAGTTATTATATCATCATCCTTGAGCAACGAGGAGGAGAAGTAGTTACTTGTAGTTCTGAAGAACCACCAAGCCACATTTGGGTGGTTGATAGCAGACATAAAGGGAATCTCTCACAGATGCAAGGACAAGTTGAGGTGTCCAATAGAGAGGTGAAGAAGTTCTTGGAAAGGAAAGTCTCAACTAACAGGACAAACTAGAGTTTTGTGCTGAATGACACTCTTTGGGCATATAGGACATCCTAAAAATCACCTATAGGAACTACGCCATTTAGGTTGGTTTATGGACGTGCTTGCCATTTACCAGTGGAACTTGAGCATAAGGCAAAATGGGCTTTGAAAAAACTAAATTTTCAGATTGGGTGAAGCAGGTAGGAAGAGATTATTAGAGTTGAATGAGCTAGATGAACTAAGGATGGATGCCTATGAGAGTTCTATAATTTATAAGGAGAGAAATAAGAAGATTCATGATCATCACATCTTGAATAGCGTGTTTAATCTGGGATAGAAGGTTCTTCTATTCAACTCTAGACTTAAGTTACATCCGCACAAGATGAGGTCCAAATGGAGTGGACCATTTAGGTTTTGCAGGTCTTCCCCCATGGTGTTGTGAAGATAGGAGACGTGGTTAGGTCATTCCTTGTTAATGGCCAAATATTAAAACATTATTTTTGTGGGGAAGTGGATAAGAAAATAGAAGAAGTGCAGCTCATTAAGCTCCCATAGATTCCTACTCTTATCCAAGTCTAGTCTAGGATGTTAAACAATGGCACTTGTTAGGAGGAAACCCAACCTTTATTTCTTTTTACTTATGTTTGATTTTTAGTTTCCTAGTGATTATTTCATTTTTTTAATATTTTTATGTAAAAAGGTACCTTGATTCGTTAGTTTGAGTGTGCATAAGCCTACAGAATTAGTACTACTGAGTACACAAGTCAGTAGTACCAAAATTATGCCAGAGGGATATCCACAAATGAAAGAAACACTCTATAACGTCCCCAGATTTTCACCTTCTCAAAACCCCATGGGATGAGAAGACAAAATCCGAAAATGTTAACCAATTGTATCTGAGTGCGTTGCGAAAGCATATGCGCATACATGAACATACAACCATAACATTTCTCAGCATTCAACATGTACATTATTACAACACGATTTACAGTTGTATATTGAAAGAGAATTTTTACACAAGTCTAAACATATATGCTAACTAGGATCTTAGACAATAGATACAACCTGTACAACTTGCTCACATCCTATTCTTTTATCCAATGCTAGCTGTGAACCTAGAAAATATGAGAAACAAAAACATCAACAAAAGTTGGTATGTGGAATTAAAAGTTATACTATGCTGGCATATAAAATACTCGAAATTGAAGAAAGTGAAAGGAAACATTATTTGAGGCAGAGAATCAGGTAATCCCAAGTTATTAGTCACATTTAAAATGAATATGCATTACTATGGTGGACTTAGCACAAACATAAATGGTCAACCCTTCCTCGTGTACCTTGTACTCTAGGGATCTCCCCATATACCGTGTACTCTAGGGAGGTGCTAGTCAACATTAAAGCTTTACCTCTCTAATAGGGAGTTTAATGAGAACCACTATTAACTACATTTCATTTATCCTCATTTATGTTCTTTTATGTTCAAGGCGGAAAATTTGTCAATATACATACATCTACATCCAACAGTGTATTTCAAATACAAGCAAGAAAGTACATATATTTAACATCCATTAAATCTAGTCATATAATTATATCCACGTACCTGAGTTCAGAGATTCATACTTATATTCTGGATCATCTACATCTCTGGTCATCACCTGATTAATAACAAATATTCATCATTAATACAAAGTTCACCGTTATTAATGGTATTTTGGTCCAGTTTAGGATTTAGGTCAAATCTAGGTGTTACTGATCAAAAATGTGTCTCTGGTATTTTTAGTCTGATCTATATGTCATTATTAAAGTATGGTACGAATTTCATAATTTTCTGATACTTTCCCTATTTTCTACAATTAATATGAGGATTAAACATGTAATTAGGCAATAATGAGAAAAGGCCTAAAATTTCTCAATAATATCAAGATAGGAGTCCACATTTAGTTTTTAGGTAATATCATGGTTCAAACTTACTTTTATTAAATTTTATCTCAACCATTTTCTAATTATACCATTTAAATGAAGCATTCTTATATAAAATAAATATCATCTATATAAGTGTCTCAAAAATTTGATACAGGAGTGCTATAAGGAATTATATATTTTTCTGAGTCCGTGGATATTTTTCTGGCATTTATAGGGCAAGGGAACTATTTTTAATATATTTTCTAAGATCAGAACCTAAATTGAGACATTTACCTTGCTTTGTGGGGTCCATCATCCAGGGCGACGGTCTGGGATTGGTCCACATTGGCCATTGGAGTGGGGGAGTGGCTCTGGGCATGCTTACCCAGTTTAGCTAACCGGTCTGGCACCTCCTCTCTTCCCGATCTGCCGTGACTGGGCTTCCCCTAGTTGGAGCGTGAAGCCGTCGGCTCTGTTATCCTTTTGGGCGCCACCTGCGGTGTTCTCCGGTGTGACTACAGCCCCACAGAGGCTTGGGCTCCGGTGGCCAGAGAGGGTTCTATTCTCTCTGTTGCTTGTCAAGGTGGCACCGAACTCCATCAAGATCGCCCCAACATCAAGTCATCCCCGACTCCTACATGTGTCGTCGTGGCGAAAGGGGCTCCGACATTAAATCTGATGGAGCAAAAGGTCAATGTCGTCTGATCATGCTGCCAATACCAGCACCGTGGTGTGTCTAGAGTTGAGGTGGCCAGAGGTCGCCGTGCAGTTCCCTTCAGCCTGGTTCGTCCGCCTGGTGGCGGAGAGCAGTAGTGGGAAGGTTGGGCCCCAACGCGAGGTCAGGGAGGTTTTGAATTCGTTCTCTGGACTCGTATGCGGTCTTGATATCGGCGGGGGTGCTCACAGATCCAGCTTCATGGTCGATTGCATACAGGCTATATTGTTTAGGTGGTAACAGTGAACACAGATGGAAGATTTGGGATCTTCACGACTCAAAAGAAGTCTTCTAGATCCATTGATAAGACAGAAGACGATCGCCTCTCCTAAAGGAGGAGTGCTTATCGTGTGAGGAATCTTGGATGTGTACCTTGAAGTTCTTATTCTCTTGGTCATGGCTTCGAGATTTCTAGTGAAGAACTGGGATTCCTAATGACCTTGAAAGGTCACCGTAGACTCATAGAAAGGAATCAGAGGTAGAGAAGGAGTGATGACACCAAGGGTATAACACAGGTGTCATTGAATATGATGACCATGCCACCTGGGATGATGGACTTGTGAGAGACGATGGACAAAAAGAGATAAAAGTCTCTTAGTACCAGCTTCAAGTAAACGGAAATGGGTTCTGATTGTTGTGTAGATCCTTAGTTTGCGGGTGAAAAATCCAGCGATTATCCCCCTTTCATCCGATCCAAACTACACTTTCACACTGATTTGTTCCTCCATTTTCGGAGGTGAGCAATGACCTGAAAGTTATTCAGACTTTGTATATTAACTCCTGTCAAGGTTCCACATAGCCCACTAACACAATGGTAGCGTGACATTGTTGTGTTGCAATGGCCACTCGAATTTATTCCAATATAATTGAAACCTTGCTCCCTTAATCAAAATAATCAATATTTGCACTTGCATAGGCTTGAGAAGAAAATATTTTCACTTCAGACATATGTTTATAATATCCTAAAATATATCCTACCAAAATTTGGAGGCTCATAATCAAATTTTTTTCTATTAATTGATTCCTCCAATAACATCAATATAGGGGTAGATGGTCAAATAAAATGATCAATTATATTTAAGTTGTAACCAAACAACTTCAATACACTTACGATGATCATGATACAACCTAGAGTTCCTAATGAACTATTCATATTCATGTATATCGTGATTGGTTATATAAGCACATAATTACCCAATTTGATTAAATAAATATATTCCTCATCATTGACATAAATTATGTGTCATGATCATAAATTAGAATTTTATTGTGACAAGAATCAAAAATTGAATAACTAATCACTCAATTTGGGTTCAACCATCTACACAATATTCATAGTCCTTGAACACCATATTGGGTATCAAGACCCTAAAATCAGGGTCATCACACACTCGGTGCTACTGACTAGACTAGTCAGTACCACTGAGTCTCTGAAGATTTCACACACCTAAATAATAAGCATTCGTTGGTATCGACATCTAAGTTGGTACTACCAACATTTTGGCGCTCCCAATTTTGAGATATTGAGATAATTCTGGGAAATACTGAGCAAAATAGTCAGCTAGGTGCTATCGAGTGACATGTCAGTAGTACCAACTCATGACGTCAGCAATCTATGTGCATTCGATTCAACGATAGACATGATCTTCATCGAGCGGTCAGTAGTATCAATCCACACCACTAGTCGATACTACTGATTGTAACTCGGTACTAGAGACACTGAGCGATCCACACTCCAGTCATCAACAAACGTCAGTCATTGAATACTACAGACTGTAAGTCGCTAGTACTGACTATGTCTCTAATGGACAACTACTAGCTATAAAGGGACGGGTGGGGAGTTCAATTTCTTCACAACTTCATCCACTACTCCTCCTGCAACTCTGAGAAAAATAGCACTGGGTGCCAACAAACTTCACCGAGTTTCCTTTTCTCCATCCTTCTTCTTACATCATTGTCATGGCACCATGGAGGGGTGCATCTTCATCGACAAAGCAAGGTGAGTTGGTCCCTCAACCAACCCGCATCCAACATCCCACCCCAGAGACAAAGAAGCACTACTACATTTTTGGCCAGTAATGTCGTTGCCCATAGCGTCATTTTTATTAGAATAACTAACCTAATAGACTACTGCATCGATTTTATCATTAAAACCGACCTTAAAGGGTTCCAACAGCGAAAATTTGCGCAATTTTGGCTTCGCGCCTCGATCTATAGGGTCGGTTTTTTAAAATAACCGATGCTATACGGTCAAAAAAATGCGGGCACCACTTTGGAACTCTAGAGTCAGTTTTTATATATAATCGACCTTACAGATGCTGGTCTATAGCTTCGATTATCTTAAAAAACCGACGATATAGGTTAAGTCTGGGCACCATTTTTTAATAGAATTTTAGGGTCAGTTTTTTACCCAAAAATGACGCTATAGGTCTTCTACATTGCACATAGCAGCCCGATTGTAAGGCTGAGGTTGCCATTTGCTGCTGCTACTACTCCCCGTTCCTGCTCCCACGTCCGAAGAAAGGCAGCGCTGCCTCTACAAAGGTGACTTCCCCCAACCATCTCCTCATCCAAAAAGAGGCAAACTAGCATCGCTTTCCTTGGACGACGACGCCCAAGCTTCTTACCACCATCTCCGGCGACAATGACTCTCCTTATTACCATCTCCAACACCATTTTTCTTGGACGACGATGCCACCTTAGGTGTTGCATCTCTCTCTGGTACTTTCTTCCTTGAAAGGTGATGACGCCTTAGGCGATGCAAGGGTCGTGTGCATCTCTCTCTGGTTCTCACACAAGCTACCTCACCGACCGGTTCTTCTCAAGGTATTGTCTCTACCACCTCACTCCTCCATTTACGTCTTACTTTCAAGCAAATGACCAGGTAGCATGGTCGTGCTAGGCACCACGACTATGTTGTTTGCACGGCCATGCTGGGCAGCACGGCCGTGTCCACTGAGTTGCAAAATCATCAAAATTTATCAATTTTGAATTTGTTACTGCTCCTATAAAATTGATATATAATGACCCCTAATTAATACATTATAACAGAATTGAATCATGCATTTGTGTTGTTGCAGGTGCTATTGACTTGTTGTTGACTTGCATATATTTCTTCTTCAGCTTACAAGTGAGGTATAATATTCTCACTCTCCCAATGTGCCATTTTATTTGACTAGTAAATCAACCAATAATAAAAATATATATTCATTCATATCTACATTTTTTTATCAATCACATATGTAATCATTATATATACATTCCAAAAATATGAGGGTAGACATTGTGTAGTCTCAGATTGACACTTTAGGGTTTATATATGAGATCATCGATGCACGATGTTTAACTTAATATATAAATATGACAATAATACATTTATGCAAGTATCAACTTAGAAACCCGTTCAAAATTTACTCATAGGAGTAAATTTTGGATAGTCCCCAGTTTGGGACTATTTTTGGATATTTAATCTCACTTAGGACGTAACTGTATAATGTATGTTTAGTTTTGAAGAAAATTTTAGTAGTATTTCCTCATTTGTTGTCTGGGTACATATGTGAGTGGTTATTTACCATTTACATCGGTGTACTTGGAGAACTTAGGGGAAATGTTGTTGAAATTTTCTTCAAAACAAAACATACATTATACAGTTACTAGTGAGATTAAGTATTCAAAAATGGGATAGGTGGTACACTTTAGTATAAAATTAATTAACTTCCTATCAATAAAAACTTACAGCTTATAGTATCAATATTAAATGCTTAGTTTTATAATTAATTTTTAATGTGATATAGAAAATGGATCGAAGTTGGATGTCTATCAAGAACCGTTGTAGTCTAGAGTTTGCCAAAGGTCTTGATGAATTTATCAGATTTGCTAAGGAACATAGGAAACTACCTACAGTTAGGTTCTATTGTCCATGTAGAAATTGTGGTAACAATTTGAAAGTTGATATTGCTGAGGAAATTAAGAATCATGTCATATGCAATGGGATCATACAAGGTTATAATGAATGGAATTGGCATGGAGAGAAAATTAATAATGGATCAGAAAATGTCGATACTAATAGTTGTGGCATAGAAGATATAGATAATGATGATAATTTCAATGATGAACTGATTCAGGATGACCGAATTCAGGATGATATGGTTGATGAGATGCTACGTAGTTGTCGGTACAATGTCATTGATCCACCTTCTTTATTTGCAAACATTGTCCATGATGCTAAAAAAACCTTTATATAAGGGTTGTACTAAGTTCACGAGGTTGAGTGTTGTGATGTGATTATATATTCTTAAAGCACAAAACCGGTGGAGCGATAAGAGTTTCACTTCACTGTTGTCTTTGTTAAAGGAAATTCTTCCTGAAGGCAACGAGCTTCCAATTTCAACATATCAAGCAAAGAAAATAATGTGCCCAATGGGAATGGAGGCTAAGAAGATTCATGTATGTCCAAATGATTGTGTGTTATTTCAGATGGACTATAGTAATTTAATTAATTGTCCAAAATGTGGTGCATCAAGGTATAAGACCACAAATTCAGCTAAGGCTAAAAATGGCTCTCTTGTCAAGGTGATGTGGTATCTACCAATAATACCACGATTTCAACGCTTATTTGCTAATACTGAAGATGCGCAAAATTTGTCTTGGCATGGGGAGTTAAAGGACAATGATGATGGCATCCTACGACATTCATCTAATTCACCACAATGGAAGAAAATTGAGTTATTATACCCTCAATTTGGTAAAGAACCAAGAAACTTAAGACTTGGACTCTATATAGATGGAATGAATCCCTATGGTACATTAAGCAGCCAACATAGAATGTGGCATGTTATGATTGTTATATACAATCTTCCTCCTTAGTTGTGTATGAAAAATAAGTATGTCATGTTGTCAATATTGATATCAGGGCCCAAGCAAACTGGAAATGATATTGATGTTTACCTTCAACCTCTAATAGATGACCTAATGAAACTACGGGAAGAAGGTATTATGACATATGATGCTTCACGTAAAGAGATCTTCAGTTTGTGTGCTATGTTTTTTTGCACGATTAATGACTTTCCAGCTAATGGAAATTTGTCTGGATATAACATAAAAGGATACAAAGCATGTCCTGTTTGTGAGGAAAATATTGATTCAATCAGACTGAAACATGGTGGTAAAATTGTATATCTTGGTCATCGGAGATTTCTCCCACCAGTGCATCCTTATCAAAGGCAACACTAAACCTTTAATGGGTCAACTGAGGAACGAAGTGCTCGTAAACCTATACCAGAAAATGTTGTATATGATAGGGTGAAACATATTGTTAATGAATTTGGAAAGAGTTCAAGTATTCGTACACTCGCATCTGACAAATCTCTATATAAGAAGAGGTCAATATTCTGGGATCTTCCTTATTGGATATCTTTGGCAATTAAACATTGCATTGACGTCATGCATGTTGAAAAAAATATTTGTGATAGCATCATTGGTACGCTATTGAACATACTAGGAAAGGCTAAAGATGGCATCAAATCTAGAAAAGATTTAGAATTAATGGGTATAAGAAAAGAATTATCAGTGGAGATCAGGGGTCTCCGCACATATTTACCACCATCTTGTTACACTTTGTCAAAGAAGGAGAAAAAGACTTTCTGTGAGTGCTTCTATAATATTAAGGTTCCATAAAGATACTCTTCTAATATTCATAGATTGGTATCAATGAAGGATCTGAAGTTGAATGGTCTCAAATCTCATGATTGTCACACCTTAATGCAACAAATTTTACCTGTGGCTATTCGATCTATATTGCCAAAGCATGTAAGGTTTGCAATCACAAGACTCTGTTTCTTCTTCAATGAAATATGCAACAAAGTGATACATCTTGATACTCTCGATATATTACAGAAAGATGTAATTGTTACCATATGTCAGCTTGAAATGTACTTTCCTCCATCATTTTTTGATATCATGGTTCATCTTGAAGTACATATTACAAGGGAGGTGAAGATGTTGGGTCCAATTTTCTTACACTGGATGTATCCATTTGAAAGCTACACGAGTGTTTTTAAAGGTGATGTTCAGAATCATTATCGTCCTGAAGGGAGTATTGTTGACGGTTACGTGGCTAGGGAGGTGATGGACTTTTGCAATGATTTTTTGAATTGCAATGAAACTTCTAGCGATCTAAAAAATTTCCATCACACTAAATCTTATTGTGGCAAAGGAACTCTGGGAGGACGAGTGAAAGAAATCAGTCGTGATTTGTGGGAACAAGCGCATTTGTATATTTTACACAACATCGATGAAGTTAGTAGCTACATCACAGAACACAATGATCTTATCAAGAGAAATCATCCGCGATCCAGTTCAATGTGGCTTGCAAGAGAGCATAATCAAACATTTATTAGGTGGTTTGAAGAGAAAGTATTTAATCAACTATCTAAATCACCAAATAATGTTGCTGAGAACATAAAATGGCTCGCCTTTAAGCCAAAAATGGATGTCATGTCATATGAAGGTTATGACATAAATGGATTTTCATACTACACAAAGCGTCAAGATGAAAGTAGTGTGGTCCAAAATAGTGGGGTCACTGTTCAAGCTTGTTCGTTGTATTTTGCTAGTGCCAAAGATAAAAGACCACACAAAGATGAGATGTCATATTACGACGTCATTGAGGACATATGGGAATTGAACTATACAATTTTAGAGTTCCTATCTTTAGGTGTAATTGGGTTGACAACAATAAAGGAGTTTTAGTGGATGAGTTGGGTTTCAAATTGGTGAATTTTGAAAAGATTGGTGAGAAAGATGAGCCATTCATCATGGCAGACCAAGCAAAACAAGTATTCTATATTGATGACCTGACAAATAAAAATTGGTCTGTCGTTCTTCACGGAAAAAGATAGTTTACTGTAGATCCTATAGGTATCTTGGTCATGCCATGTAGAACGGCCATATTGCATCGTAGAACAGCTGCACTACATAGAACGACCGTGTTGGGATGAGGTAGAATGGTTGTGCCGCGTACAACGGTCGTGTTGAGATATGGTAGAACGGTCGAGCCATGTAGCACAACCATGCTAATATAGACCAACACAGCCGTGCTAGGTGGCATGGCCATTCTATCATATTTCAAGACTCTATTGAGTCAGTTTTCCTCATATAACTGTCCTTAGAAAGAATCTCTAGAGTCAGTTATTTAGTAAAAAACTGACGTTACAGGGTTCAGGTACAATTTCATTTCTCATTTGGGTTTAGTTTTTGAGAGCCTATAGGGTCAGTTTTTACTATACAAGGTTAGTTTTTTTAGTTAAAAAAACCGACCCTATAGAGCAATTTCTGTAGCAACGACCACTTAGGCGTCGGCTGAAAAGTGACGCTATAGGCTTAAAAAAACTGACGCTATAGACCATTTTTGTACTAGTGAAGGTTTACAAGGAGCTTATGCCGAGGAAGATTCTGGCAACGTGTTATGGATATTGCTCCCTAATAGAGAAAGTGGGATTCACCGTCAACCTACACTGGGTATGTCATCATCAGTTATTGGAGGTGGATGACCCAATCTTCAATGATTGGCCAACCTACCCATAACTCATTTGTGAGTTCTTGGCATCGCTGGAGGTCCTTGTTGCCCCAGAGCAACAACTAGGAGGTGAATGGAGAGAAGGAAAAGTTAGCTTCCGCTTCTTCAACACCAACCACTCCATTACATTGTGGGCATTCAACCACATCTTCAAATTGCCTCAAGTCCCTGAACGCTTCGCTCCCTCCAACTTTGACAACGACCTTGCATGGGAGCAGTTGACCGAGGTGGCAGAAGGTTTCCGCATCAGTTGGCACGTCAACTCAATCACCGACATCGAGCATCCTTTTTCTCAGATTCTGCATCGCCTTTGCACCAACACCATCTTCGCCCGCTCTGTCCAAGCCTAAGGAAAGGTCCAAAAGATGGACCTCTTCTTCCTCTACAAGATATTGGAGGGAGAACCGATTAACTTTGGGTCTTTCCTTCTCCTCCACATGGTCACAATTCGACACATGGTGCAGAGGAAAGCACCAATTCTTTTTGGTGGGTTGATTACCCCCATTGCACTGCACCTCCATCTCGACCTATCTACTTTCACACCTATGGTAGCTCCAAAGATGTTGGATCTCCAGCATTTCCAGAAGGCAAGTCTCCTTAGCATGCACTATAACAAGGTGTATCTGTGTTTCACTGTGGGACGAAGGTACCAAGAGTGTAGCCTTCCCGACCCCATTTTCAATCTAAGACGAGTCGAGCATCTTAGGTGGCCGGTCGGTGAGGATGAGGACAACAATGAAGATGAAGAAGCAGCCCATGAAGACCCCGAGCAACAACATGATGATGATGATGATGTTGTGGACGTGGATCCCACCATCCCCATTACCCGAAGATCGGTCCCATGAAAACGTGCGTGCACTTACGCTACCTCGAGCTCGTCTGCCCCGCCACTTTCTCAGGAGGACCATGACCCATATGTCATGGTGGGTATGTATGGGATGATGCGAGACATTTAGACCGGGCAACAAAAATATCAGGTGGAACTAGTTGGAGTACAAGATATCTAAGGATGGTTGTGCCAGAACCATCGTGCAATTTTTGAAAACAAACACCTTCTCTTGGCCAACCAAGAGAATGTCCATATGCACCTGCAATGGATGGAGCAATATCAGCAGTCGTTCTTCTACCACTACTGGAACTAAGGGTACTTTGGAGTATACCCACATCCACCATCAATGCCACCGTCCGATCTATCTTTTCAGGGGATGTTTCCTCCCCATGACCCTACCCTGCCATATCCACCACCTCCTTCATTTTGATCATGGTACTATTGTTCCACCTCTTAAGTTAGAATTTTAACTATGTGGGAATAGTCATATTCAAGCTTGAGGGGGTGCTAGAACAACCATCTATCTTAGTTTTTCTATTTCATTTTATTTTATTTTAGTTGTTTTATTTTAGGTTTATGAAATTATAGGATCTAGATCTATCTAGTGTAAATGTGGAGCAGTAAATGCATGGGTTCTTATAGGATATAGATTGTACTCGTAGGTGTTTTTGTAAGGAAATTTAAAAAAATGTCACATCCTTATTGTTTAATTGCAAGATCCTTCTACAACACCACTTGAGGAAGTGTTTGGATTAGTTAGCTTTAAGACTTAGGATATGATTTAACATCTAAATCAACCATGGAATGTGAATGAAGATGATGTTGAGCCTTAGTTGATCAAACCTTTAATGAGATCTTAAATGGAAATCTAAGAAAGAAACCTTAAGATTACCTTGTGCTTAGTTCATTAGAGAGGGACATATCATAATCTCATGAAAGGCATTATCTCTTAGTTATGTGATTCCATTCATTTTCCATCCATTTTTTAACTCACCACCTCAAGATGAATGAGTACTGCAATTTATTTCCTTTTGATTGCAGTGCATGGCATAATAAGTGACATGATAAGTTATCTTATGCTGACTGCATTCGAGAAAAAAATTGCATATGTATGCATGAACAATTTTTATGCATACCATTTTAGTTGCATAACAATTTCATGTAGGTTACATACATTCAATTATCTTTGTCATGTGGATTTTAGTCTCATTTTATAAAGATTGCAATGCAGGGACATACCTCCACATCTTAGAAAGAAAAAAATAGAATAGTATGTAATGAAAGCCCAAGCATAAATTCAATCATGCTGGGAAAAAAAGAGAAAAAAATCATGGGCTAATGAAAAAATGATATGAAGTTTTTCAATGTTCAAAGATTCTGTGGGAGACAGTATGCCTTCAACTTTTCTTGAAGAAATGAAGTAATACACATGGTGCATTCTTTTGCTTTCTTGTGTCATTCTCATTGATTGATGAGATTGCTTGATTCATGCATCATTTGATAGAAAAAAATAGAATAGGCATTAGGATTCATGCATGATATTATTTTCACTCATGTAGGTTCATCATACTTTTGCATAAATGAGTTGGATGTACTTGTGATTCTTTAATTTCCACCTATTTCATATCATGAATTGCTCTTATTGGTAGGCCACTTGAATGATTTTTCTTCTCATCCATTCTTACAAGGAGATCTACTTCCAATTAGTTGGTAGTTAGGAAAAAGAGCAATTTAGAATAGGGAATCACATAATGCACCAAGTTTCACCAAGTGAATGCATGAATTATTATGATATTAATCACTTTCTAATAGTGTTCATTGATCAAAAGGTGGACATCTTTTCTGGAATTTTTGGTCGCTTTATAGCATTTATTGGTTCAGTGGTCAGTGAAGGCCAGTTTGGGGATTGTTTGGTGGACATGATTAAGATAAGAATTCATGTGTTATGTCCTTTTGCTGAATTTTATCAAATAGATCCAAGAGTGTGTTGCTCAAGTACGAGCAACATTCAAGCTTAGGGAAGTTTGATGCATGGGTTTTTAGTCATTCTCACTGGCATATTTTCTTTGGTTTTATGTATTGATTTGTCATTTTTATGATTAATTATGCAGGAAATACTGTCAATAGCCTGTCTCATCTAAATACATCAAAATTGTATGATTCTACTGTTTGAAATGGTTTAAAATTCATCCTGAGTACTAATGTACATTTTTGTTCTCTTTCAGGTACCATAAAAGTTCCATAGAATCAGTACATCGACTCACAAGTTGATGGTATAGAATTCATGTCAGTAGGAGACCAGGAACTCGCATAGAATTGATACTACCAACACCAAAAGTTGGTAGTATTGAAATCATGTCAGAGAGGTGCAAGAAGTGATTCGAAGAAACTTGATACCATCGAGTACACTTGACTTGATACTACTGAGATGGCATCAGAGAGATAGAGTTGGATCGGAATAAAGACTCAGTACTGTCAATATAATTTGGTATTATTGACATTGCAGGAGTACGCGTCTAACCTAGAAACTCGATGCTACCGACTTCACACTCGATACTATCGATTATGCCCGATCAGGTAATTCAAAGGCAGTGCTCTAATCCAATGGTTGTCATTATTTTGCAGCCTAAGTGACTCTTATGACTAAAGGGGAGTGCGGCCATACCTAAGGACTTAACCATTTTCTATTGCACGACACCAAAGAGAGAGGAGAGGAGAGCACGACACCGAAGGCTACATATGGTACAATCTGAGGACCTTCAGTGGGTGATATCGTAGCCGAATGACAGCACATTGTACGTACATCGAAGGGGATCATCCAGACTGACTATTATCCAGGGGTTACTTTAGATTTCTAATGTTTGCTACATTTTTCTCCTTCCTTGCTATGTATTCATCTATGGAAACCATGCGGGGCTAATCACCTAATTCCTTAGGATCCTGGTAAAGCCTGGATATGCATTGTACCTAACTTTTATGCATTATTATCACTCTTACTCCTAATTTCTAGATATAACCCTATGAGATTGTTATGTTTTATTTGTACTTGATCACCATAAATAGATTTTAAGATCCTTAATCATTTTAGGAGAAGGGTTAAGGGTTGGAAGAGCATAGTTTTACTCATTTATTGCGCTCTTTGGGAAAGGTGGAGCATAATCAGGAGGCACCTAACTAATCAACCAATTATTACAAAAATAAAATTGGCATTAGAATAGGTAGTGAACTGTAATGCGGAAGTGGGTAATTCTTGCTACAGTCTCATTATCTAGAGATAGGGGTGATAGATGTTAGTATGTAGAAGTTAGTTGATGTGTTGTCCTTGGTGAAACCACCGTTCTAAGGAATTCATCTACTCTGAGTTACTTATTCTTTAATTTTATTTCATTTCTATGTTTTCTTTTATTCAATTGAACCGTCTTCAACCATTTTTACCGGCCTAGATGATTGGATCATAGTTAGTAGTAGTCTCTAGATTCTATTTCCTTGTGTTCGACTCGGGCATCACAAGGCCAATATTACTCGATACATTCACTTGCGTTCAACGCACGATAAACACGTGTCACCTCGCCAATAATGGAAGAGGTTGATCCCCATTGAGAGAGGTTGGCACTTTGTAAGAGCCTACCTATCCACTTGGAGCCCATATACTCAAGTCACAACAAGGCTATCCCATTTCAAGAACCAAATATGGAACCCTTTTTCCTCTAGTTGACAAGGAACTATCCCCATATACCTATATCATCGATCTCTACTATTAAAAGATTTATAAAGGAGAAACTTTTTGGATCCTATCATGTCTCATGGTTGAAAAGAAGGAGAAGAATCCTATTTCACCTCCTTTAATAATCAAGCAAGGTAGATTGGATATAGCAACAATGTAAAACTTATTAACCCCCCCCCATTTCCAATCCCACAATGGTAAGAAGATACAAAGACCCAAAAATAATGATATCTCATATTACATATTGTGCTAACTTCTTTCTTTCATGTCATTTTTAGATCATTTAATTATATAGTTCCATTATATAAATTTAATAGTTTCTCTAGTACATCAAGGTTAGAAATATTCAAAGAACATCATGGGATGCCTAACACATTTCCCATGTGTAGCTTGGTGTCTTATCCTTTTCTTCGGTTTACCTTTTGCCTCATCCAGCCTCATTCTGAAACATTTTCATGATTTTTCTCATTTTCCTCATATAAACATGGACATGCCTCATTTTTCCTGACCCGACAATCTCTGTCCATTTTGATTTTTGAACTGAACTACAAACAAAGTGATATCAAAATATTTGTTCATTAAACACATGCAAAGCAATCAAGATTACCTCCAAATTTTCATATCTATTTGTTAATAAGATGTTGAATAATATGATAACCATTATTATATGCAAAGTTGAAATTAATAATGATATATATAAAATCATAGGATAGTCAATTTGTAGGGCATGAGATATACAATAGAAGTAATATCATATACAAGAATCCCAAAATATTAATGTTGGATAATATTCAATATTTGTGCGGTGGATATCGTTTCTTGATAATGTCAAGGGATGTTGTCAAACCTATCCTTACTAGTTCCTTATCTCCCTAAATAAAACAGTCTTAATAAATGTACATGTTCAAAACTCATATACAATAAGGACTATCATTTGGGAAAGAAGCAGACATATTTAATAAAAGTTCCAATCAAGAAAGAAGGACGATGAAAAAACAAGCATTCCCATTATATCTGGGATAATTAGTCACCCTGGTAAGATAATCGATTGAAATTCTTCTTGTCATTCTAAGAAGAATACACACCTTTTGTCTCAGAGAAAGTTAAATCACCGCAGTGCACCAACATACGAATGCATCTGTGGAAGAATTTAGATATAATAATTATTTGGTATGTATTGAGTTGTTAGAAGAAACTATTAAACTAACTTGCCTAAAACAGATGCAGGGCCGGATACTTGGTATTGGCCCATGCAATCCAGAGGGGAGCTCTCAGTTCGCACAACCTATGAATGGCTTCAAGAGCATCATACATCCACCTCCTCGGGCAACAAGAAGGTGATCTAGTCGCTTCCAATACCTCTTAAACACAGAACCTTCCTTTGGTTGCTCAAACATTGCGCCCTCCTTAGGAATGCTTAGAAGGTGCGTCGACATACCTTAGCTGATGATGTCTGTCCCATCTGCATGAGAGAGCCGAACACTTTGACCCACTGTCTTCGTGACTGCCCGACCAGCTTGCAGGTCTGGAACCTACTCAATATGGAACCTTCCTTCTTCACTATGTCAGTGGATGAATGGATTACCCATATTATACATAGCAAGGATAATGTCAAAACCATTATCTTACGTTGTATAGGGTGTTGGTTTAAATGGCAAGCACGCAATGAGTTCATCCACAATGGTAAGCAATCACCACCTTATGTCTTGGCGTCCCTTATTCGTGAAAGATCCAAGGCAATCCTATCAACTCAGAAATGCCCATCCCTTGTCTATTCAGTTGGGAGAAGCCTTGCTCCTAGACCTTCATTGCACCAACAATTAGTTTTTGCCGATGTAGCCTTTTAATACCATACCCTAAAGATGGGCATAGGCGTCCTTGCCGCTGACGGCACTAGAGCATGTCTACTGGGCTCTGGTGTATTCGGTTATACAATCTCGGCCTCAGGCGCAAGTCAAGGGTATCATCCATGCAATGAATATATGTATACAAAGGAATTGGAGCTTCCCTATCATCTTATCAGACTTATCCATGGCGATTGATATCCTACATCAAGATAACACCCCTGCTTGCAAGCTTCATCCTTTGAGAAGAGAATATTGTCACACCCTCTCCTCTTTGCCAAATCTTCAGCTTTCGTTTATCAACCGGAAGCACAATTTGGTAGTAGATAATATTGTCAAACACTCCATGTATTCCTTTTCCCAGTGTTGTTTCATTCATGTTAAGCCGGACTGGCTATCCAAGGATATTAATATCCAGCCTTCTTCTATATGGCCCGGTATAGAGAACGGGATGAATAATATTTATTCTTTATGTTTGCAAAAAATAAATATTAAAACATGATGGTAAAAGTAATGATGCTCAATTAAGGTACCCATACTTTTGAAGTGCGTCTATAAGTCTAAGTGTGTGCCTGCATTCTCTACATGGTTCAAATCTCCTGTAACCATTCTATGTGCCCGGTGGATCTCATCATTCAACATTCTAGACTTTGTAGTTGTAACGTGGTTTAATTTGAAACGCTTGTTTAATTTAGTGTACTGAAAGGACAAAAGTATTCTTATACTACGTTTTCATCGCGTAAAATCAATTAAGAACATTGCTGGATGGGTAGGTCCACATGTTAGATGGACAGGCATGGGATTTATATGCCTCCACGTGCGGTTCATGTAAACGTCCCCCGCATTTGGTCCCTATACATCGCCATCATCTGGGGCAATTTTAGCACTCAGCAATATCAGAATTTAGAGCCCCGACCCCAGCATGATTCTGGTAATCTAGCGCCTTCTCATCTCTTGCAATGAGTTTGCTTGTCCAGGGATTAAATATCGTTTCATTTCAATGAAACTCGTGGTTCGAGTGCCTCTCAGGATTGCGACTTGCCTTGGAAACAAGCCCATCCGTATCCAAATTTCATTATCAGTTTTCAAGACAGTTTTCACTTTTTTTACAGAAAGAGGAATTTTTTAATTTTGTGAATAATAGCATGCCTATATTGTTGATGATATAAGCACTGACGATATTAGGAAGATCCTCCAGACACCGATTTAGAAAATTAACACTGCAACGTGTCTAATTGGTCAGCGTAATAGTTATTGCCTCCCATCCAAAATCTAACACACGGTGGTTGTTTGTGAGGTGTAGCCTGCTGTCCTAAGTAGTTAGAGCTAAATGACATACCTTTGCTGTTGCTTCGTACTTGTTGAAAAACCGCATTCGATGTTGGTTGCAATTGTGTGCGTGTGAACATTGTACTCAGCAGTAAACGTATAGACATAATCCTTCGCAGAATAAGGTGACAGTATTTTGGACGTCGTGATAAATTACCCTGCACATTCCCACCACAATACTAGCGGCGCTGTGGATTTTAATCACAACTTGGTCAATTAGGAGTTCTCAATGGAATTTCGATGCCAATTAAAAGTTTGACCACGTCGGTGTCTCTAGAAATGGATTGGACCAGACCCCCCTATTTGATTATGTCAGTAGAAATATTTGTAAATTTGTCGAACAAAAGACTTATAATTGGATCCTTTTCAAATGACAGAATGCACTTCATCATCCAAAGGATAACATATAATGCAAGCATTGTCAAACCATTTCTCTATATGCACTAGTACATAAATGACATATAACGTCATCTTTGATGGCGTCAGTTATATAAAAAAAATGATGTCAAAGTTCAACGACGTCGATTATATAAGACAACCGTTACCATATGTGAAGTCCTGTCGATTTAAAAAAGACACGAGTTCGTCGATTTCTTTTCAAAGAAACCGACGTCTAAAACTACCCGCGAAATATAATTTTCTAGGAAAAAATTTGTCTCCAAAGTTTTCAATCCGGCGGCGGTTTTTTCTAAAACTGACGACACATATTTTGCGCCATGTCGCCACGAAAAAAGTATCCCCTCATTAGTCGTCTACTCTGTCAACTAACCGGTGACTAATCACCATTTGTGAGACAAACTTTTTTTTAAGAGGATGGGTCTATAGCGTCAGTTGTTTGCTAGAAACTGACGACTAGATGTTTCCACGCCATATCCCCACAAAATTTTTTCCCCTCATTATTCACTGGCTCTGTCAACTAACTAACTGACGACTAATCATCCTTCACGAGACAAACTTTTTTAAGGGGATGGGTCTATAGTGTCGGTTATTTACTAAAAATAGATGACAAGGTATTTTCGTGCCTTGTCCACACGAAAATATTTTTCCCCAATTTTCTCCTTCATCGTCGATTTTTATTGGACAACCGACAACGATGGCCCTAACAGTAGATCAAATTTTTTTGTTTCGATATGTATATAGACGTCGATTTTTCCGTTGGTAATTGGCGACTATGTCAGACTATTTTTTTGTTTAGAAGTTAGCCGTCAGTTTATGTCTAGCAACTGAAGACTAAAATTGAACCGAGGGAAACTTTTTTTGTTTAGATTTGGACTTAGTTTTTGGTTTTTTACAAGTAACCGACAACGAAAATAGTTAGTCGTCGATTTTTTAGAACAACCCACGACTATGGGTTTAATAGCACCAACGCAAAAAAAAAATTTCTTCATTCTCTGTTTCATCGTGATTTCTACCTAGGTCTCTGGCGATTCCATTGTTGTTGCTCAATCTGTCGTCATTGCTGTCGTTTCTCTTCCTCCACTCACCATTGCTCAAGAGTCCACTGGTCGTCTCCACTCTTCCTCCAGCCGCCACCGCTCTCTCTGTGCTCGCCTAAGGAGCTACTCACCACCAGGAGCTACGGCTTGAGGATGCCACAGGAGCTACTACTGCTAGCCGCCGGAGGAGCTTTTGGGAAGATGCGAGCTTGGGAGGACGCCAAACCTTGAGCCTGAGCTATCCACCACCACCTAGGTATCTCAAGCTTCTTTCGGAGCTTCTACTAGTGCTACCCTCATCACCACCACCTAGTGATCTTGGGTCAGAGCTTATACTAGTGAGATTAGGCGCCTTCTTCCCTATTGCAAGGTAAGAGAGCTCCCTTATTCCACCATGCCACCCATGGCCAACTAATAGGATGTGATTCATAATCTACATTAGTCCTTGTTGTTTTGTTTCATAGCTTAATTGTTGGATGTATGTTCATGAATATGGCCCTTAAATATTGTTAAGGTTACATATCCTACAAACATCCCAATATTGTAGTTATCTTGTTGAAAGTGAATCATTTTTTACGGTTAGTTACTTATTGCTCTTGCATTGATTAGTGTTAATTAGGATTGATATATTTTAGTTAGTGCAATTTGCCTTCTTTCCTTAGTTTGTTAACCTTAATTTCTAGTTTATCTTAGGTCATCTCTCCCTCCTAAGGTCATGAATAATTTATGCATTGATGATGAACATGCATGTACATTGGATATGTTGAAATCAATGTTATCGAATATGGTACCTAGACTAGGGTATGATTAAGATTACCAGATGTTGTTGTTGTAAATCAACTCATACATTGTTTTAATCTTAGGACCTCTTTGAGGGACACTTTTGAAATATCTAGTCAAGAATCTCAAATCAAGGTGCCTAATCTAGTTCTCTTAATTAATATTAATGGTTACTTTCTCTCTTGATTAACTAATCCAAATGGAAGAATGAATTGAATTAAATGATGTTACATAAAACCTAGGATAGGAACGATGAAACTAGGATAATAGGTATAGGAATGATAACATACATGTATTTTGTTGGCCTACAAACCCATCCGAGATTTACTCATTAGGAGTAAATCTTGGATAGTCCCTATTTTGGGACTATGCTTGAACACTTAATCTCACTTAGGATGTTAGTGTATAATGTATATTTAGTTTTCAAAATGTTTCTCTAGCACTTTCCGTTTGTTCTCTAAGTACATATGTTAGTGGGCATTTTCCCATGTACATCGGTGTACTTGGAGAACTACGGGGAAATGTGGCCAAAATTTTCTTGAATTTTACCGAATACACATTATACACTTACTAGTGATATTAGATGTTCAAGAATGGGATAGGTGGTATACACATGCATTACTAAACCCGAAACCCTAATCTTTTAACCCTAAATCCTAATATTTTAAACCAAAACCCTAATCGTTAAATCCTTATCCCTAAATCTAAAACAATAAACCCTAATCTATCTGTAAATGCTTAACTTAATATGTAAAACCCTAAACCCTAATACTTGTTTTCTCATTGATCATAGAATGGATAGATCATGGATGTCCATTCCAAAATGCTACACCCTAGAGTTTATTGCTAGTTTTGATCAGTTTATTAGATTTACAGAGGAACATAGGAAACAACCTAGAGATAGGTTCTATTGTCCATGTAAGTATTGCGGTAACAACTTGAAAGTCAGCACTGGTGACGAAATCAAAAGTCATGTTATGTGCAATGGTATTGTACAAGGCTATATAGAATGGTAATGGCATGGAAAGATTCCTATGACATGCATATGATTCCTCACAATGGAAGAATATTGATTTATTATACCCTGAATTTGGTGAAGAAGTCAGGAATCTAAGACTTGGGCTTTGTACCAATGGGATGAAACCATAATGCACATTGAGCAGCCAACATAGCACTTGGTATGTTATGATTGTTATACACAATCTTCCTCCCTGGTTGTGAATGAAAAATAAGTATGTTATGCTCTCATTGTTGATATTGGGCCCTAAACAACCTAGAAATGATATAATTACTTATCTTGAACATCTGATTGATGACCTAAAGAAACTCTGGGGTGAAGGTGTGATGACCTATGATGTTTCATGTAGAGATACATTTTGTTTGCATGCTATGTTGTTTTGTACTATTAATGGCTTTCTAGCTTATGGGAATTTTTTTGGTTAAGGTGCAACATGATCCAAAGCATGCCCTCTATGTGAAACAAAAGTTGATTCAATATAACTAAAACATGGCTGCAAGATTATATATCTTGTTCATCAAATGTTTCTTCCAAAATTCCATCTAAATCAAAGGTTGTGCAAACCATTCAATGGATGGAATGAGGAATGGTGTGCCCCTAAATCTATACCAGGGGAGGTTGTTTATGAAAAACTAAAAGACTTTGGAAGTTAGGCATTGTATCGATGTCATGCATGTTGAGAAAAATATTTGTGATAGCGTCATTGGTACTCTGTTGAATATACTAAGTAAGACTAAAGATGGCATCAAATCAAGAATGGACCTATGTGAAATGGGAATATGGAAAAAATTAACAAAAGTAGTTAGTAGTGATCGGAGAACATATTTACCTCCTACTTGTTAAACGTTGTCTATAAAGAGAAGAAAACTTTTTGCAAGTTCTTGGTTAATGTTAAGGAACCACATGTTCACTTTTCTAACATCTGTAGATTGGTGTCAATGAAAGATTTGAAGCTGATAGGTCTTAAATCTCATGATTGTCACACTCTAATGCAACAAATCAGATTGGCAAACAAACATTGAAATCATGTTATTATAGGTAGATACCACATCACCTTGGCAGGAGAGCCAATTTTAGACTTCCTTGAAGTCGTCTTTTATACCTTGATGCCCCACATTTTGGACAATCTTTTAAATCCACATAGTCCTTTAGAAATAGTACACAATCATTCAGGTATGCATGTATCTTTTTAGCCTCCATTCCCATTGGGCATAAGATTTTCTATAACTCATATGTTGAGATTGGAAGCTCGTTTCCTTCAAAAATAATTTATTTCAACAAAGACAACAATGACGTGAAGCTTTTGTCGCTCCATCTATTGTTAGCCTTCAGATTATATAATCTCAACACAGTGCTCAGCTTCGTAAACTTAGTACAACCTGGGTATAATGGTCTCTTATCATCATGCACAATGTTCCTAAATAAGGAAGGTGGATCGGTGTACTCTATCCCACAATTATCTAGCATCACATTAATGATGTCTATCAGAATCTGTTCATCCAAATCTATGTCATCGGTGGAAATTTCTTATTCAACACAAGAACTGTTATTGACATCTACTAATCTCAGGTTTGATATCTCTCCATGATAGTACCATTATGTATAGCCTTTTACAATCTCAATACACATGACATTACTTTTGATTTTGTCGCTAATGCTGAATTTCAAGTTGTTACCGCAATGTCGACATGGACAATAGAAACTATCTTATGTTCCTACGTAAATATAATAAACTAATCAAGACCAGAAATAAACTCTAGGGTGCAGCAATTAGAAATGGACATACATGATCTATCCATTCTATGATCAAAGATAAAACAAGTATTAGGGTTTAGGGTTTACATATTAAGTTAAGGATTTACAGATAGATTAGGATTTATTGTTTTAGATTTCGGGATAAGGATTTAAAGATTAGGGTTTAGGGTTAAAAGATTAGGGTTTGGAGTTTAGTAATGAATGTGTGTACCACCTATTCCATTCTTGAACATCTGATCTCATTAGTATGTGTACAATGTGCATTTAGTTTTTAAGAAAATTTCGATAGCATTTCCCTGTAGTTCTAGGGACATGACAAGAACGTATGTACTCTTATCATACATATGATCTCATTTGTTAGGTCATTAACCTAAAGACATATGTCATCGAGTCACATCATTCTTTAGACATCTATCATGTATGTGTCATCATCTCATGAGTGAGACAAACATAATAGACATAATTACCTTTATCATTATCAAATCAAGTATCATATGCCTCATTGCAATCATCATATGATTGGGTCTCTGGGCATATGATACCAACAACTAGCACACCAACGGGAGGGACAACTCCTTCCTATCCATTCTTGGTGAATGAATGGAGTTCTAGTTGGTCTGTGTGGACTACTCTAGAGGTAGGAGTCATTTTCCTACTTCTCAGAGAAAAAAGTCAACATACAGTCTATGGCAACGCCATCAGAGTCTCTACGGAGGTTGCACAGACAGTTGTACATGGTGAAGACCAGGAGCTACACAATCACTTTCTAAGAGAAACTAGTCAACAGTTGCAAAGAAGCAAGTTTTATCACTGGACTTTCTCCAGGACTAGGTATAACTCGCTAAACCATCGTTCCTATTTCATAGTAGTTGACTCAATCTTGCTGTTATGGGAATACATATAGATAAAAAATTTGTTTCCATTGCTATAATCTGCGCTCACATTTTCCAACACCTTTGGTCATACTTAGATTCTTCTTGATGAACCCCCATGCAGAAGACAATGGTTTTATCAACATTGCATCATTGGTGATATATTTATATTTTGTGATTTAAATTCATTTCTTATCAAGTTCATTCATAAAAGACCAAACATTCTTCATCAAGAGCATAATGTATGAAAATGAGCGTCTTTGATTCATAGACTACCAATATCTTTGGAAGATGTTGTTCAACTAACAGTTATACATTGTCCATATTTTAATAATTAATGACTTAATCAGTCCATTCATCTGTATCTAATATGTCTATTTAAGATTGATTTTAGGTATTAGGTACATGAAAAGGATCAATTCAATCAAGCCCTATCTTGATCAAGTTCAATTCAAATGCAAAACAAATGCACTTTAGTGAAAAATGCCCCCAAATCACTTATGACAATTTTTGTAATCATTGTATTGATTATATGACTGGTGACTAAGATGAGAAAAAATCAAGAGAGATTAACTTGAACATTTCATCACTTTAATGACATTTTCCAAAATGCATCTCATGTTGTTTTATAAGCTGATTTTCCCTCAAAAAACTCGATCGACGCCTAGGATGGGTCTTGAAAATGTTTAGGTTCAACTGAGTTTACCTCAGGATAAACTCGATTGACACCTTGCAATAGAAAACTAATTTTAAGCCATTAGTCGAGTGTCATCCAGGATAAACTCGGTCGGAAACTCAAAATTAGCTTTTTGCATAGTGCTATCGGCCGAGTTACCTTTATGGAAACTCGACCGACTGCACTGTACAAAGTGTGCAGATAAAGTGATTCTAGTCGTTGGAGTGTTGCAAACATCAAAAATAGATCTGTTGCAACATCCCAAATGACTAGAAATTGTTCCCAAGTGCTTTTAGTGGCTAGTGGACATCTCCAACTATAAATAGGACCCCATGGACTTCATTCCAAGTTTGCTCCTTCATGCTATTCAAGATCCTATATATAGTTGAGTGCATTTTGTTTACTATTGTTCATTTCTCTCTCTTGCTTACAAATCCAAACGTTTATATGAGTGAGATAGGTTGTGTGTGAGAGAGCTACTCCATTGTGATATTGTGAAGCTATCATTTTTCTCTTTCCCCAACTCCTTTATTCAAGATTTGTTGGTGAAAGCTTCTCCAAGTTGAACGAGAAGGTGAAGACTGAAGATCCTCAGAAGAGTGGGTAATTCCTTCAAGGAAGAAGACTTGTTGTTAGAAGGGGAGATCCCTGGTGAAGGTGTCTAACTACTTGCAAAAGTGGGTAAGCCCTTGTTGAGGTTGAAGACTCTTTCTAGAAGAATAGGTAAGACCTTGTATGGTTTATTGGCTCCTTTTGATCCTTAAAAAGGAAGGCTAGGTGTCTTTTCCCTGCAAAAGGAAGGTCTTCTTGTATGTCTTATAATGGAATATAAGTATGAGATGGTTGCAATATCCTACGACTTGACCTCTCTAAGTAGTGGACTGACTTTCTCCTAGTTTGGAGATTGGAACCACTCTACATAGCTTGAACTTGTGCTTTTTCGATCTCTCTCATCCTTGCTATGTATGCTTAGTTGCACATCAAATTACATATTTGCAATCCTACTTCTTGAAGTAAATTGAAGGTCTATTCAATTTTATTGAAGTGCTTTTTAGCTCTATTCACCCCTCTCTAGAGACCTTTGATCCAATAAGTGGTATTAGAGCTATGGTTCTCCCATAAGATCTCCTACATGATGAGAAGATGGGAAACAACCTCTTAGGTTCTCTAAACTTTGAGTGTGGATTCTCCATGAGGCCTCTAGTATTTGATGGTACAAACTTCCTTTATTGGAAGTGACAGATGCATGTCTACTTGAAAAGGATGAGCTACGACATGCGGATAGTAGTCATCCTTCCCTACAAGGAGTCGGCATGTATCCACTTGGGATGAAGCCACACTAAAGAAGGCACAACTGAATGCAAAGGCCATAAGCATCATTTATGCAACCCTCACCCCTTCTGAGTTCAACTGTGTCTCTTCTTGAGATACATCCAATGAGGTATGGAACAAATTTTGCATCACCTATGAAGGGACCAAGAAAGTCAAGGAGTACAAGATCTGTATGCTCATAGGTCTCCTTGAGAACTTCAAGATTGGGAAGAAGGAGATATTTTCCAAGATTTACTTAAGAATCAACATCATCATCAGTGGAATTGCTTCTTTGGGTCATCCTATGGATAGATAGACCATTGACTACAAGATTCTTAAGTCTATTCCTAAAAAGTGGGAATCCAAGGTGACTTCTATTGAAGAAATTATAAGTCTTGGTGACATTTCCATCGAAGATCTCATTTGCAATCTTCAATATTATGAGCCCAAACTTGACAAGAAAGAGGAAAATGAGAAGCAAGATGCAGACCATGCCACATGGGAAGATGCTTCTTTTATTGATTCCATCTCTAATGAGGGAAAATTTCATCTTTCTCTCATGGACTCAACTAGTGATGATATATGTGAGGTAACTTAGGTAAGTTTAAATGAACTATCTAAAGAAACCCTCATTGATATTCTTAATGCTTCCCTCTCTTCTTATTCTAAATGCAAATATAGGAAGAAGAGGCTAGGAAAAATTATTGATGACTGGTATGCTAAGATTGATCTCCTTGAGAAAAATGAGAAGGTTCATCTTGATACTATTGATACTTTTCAAGGCCATTTTCTTGAGCTTGAGCTCTAATATAATGGATTGAAGTACAAAATGGTATTTATCTTAAGAACATCAATAGTCCTAAGGATGAAAGACAAATTAACCTTGATGAGCTTGTCTTAATTAGAACTAAAAATGATAGACTTGTTACCAAGTTTAATGATATTATACATGCTTGTGGTGCTATTAAATATGAAAATAGGATTTATCTTGATGATCTTATCATGATTAGAAATGAAAATGCTAGATTGTTTTCTCAAATAAATGTTCTTTCTTCTAGACCTTTATTGCCTAGTAATGAAGTAGCCAACATTACTCTTGAGAGAGATTCTTATGATACTAAAGCTCTTTGTTTAGATTTTGACCAACTTCATGCTTAAAATAATTTAGATAGTCTTTCCTTTACTGTCATTACTCTTAGTGATGATAATCACAACCTTAGAGCTTCCTTGCAAAAATTCCTCAAAGGTAAAAAGTCCCTCAATGAAGTTCTAGACCACTACACAAAACATAGTGGTAAAAGTGGTTTGGGATATGAGGGGGATTCATCTCATTAGTCATGATATATGATATCAAGTCAAGAACACATATATATGTTAGAGAATAATATATCAGATAGACCCACCGTGAGAGTGATACATGGATACCATGTAATGGTAGTCACAATCGTCTCTCATAGTGATCATGGTTCTTAGACCTGAAATCACTGCACTCATCACATGTGATTGGGTACACTTTGACGTTATCAAACGCAGTCCTGAAACATGGGTTGTTATAATGGTGACGATTGGGTGAATTTGACACATGGGGACATGACTTTGAGTGATAGATATGGAATTTGTCCCTCCTACAAGGAGTATGATATCAAGGCCCCCTTAATAAGTGAGATTGAGAATTGTATGACCATACTCATATGATTCAATATATGATATGTGAATGCACATGCATCTCAGACAATCTTCTCTAAGTCAAGGAACATGGATTGAATTTGAAAAGGATGACATTCCATGCCTTGAGTTCAATTCGGATGTCAAAGACAATGGAACTATATGATCACAGTAACACTAATCACAGATTGTTGATTGAAGTTGTTCTCCAACTTTTTGAGTTACTTGGGTAGCAATGATGAGTTACTAGATTTTTCTCATTGCTTTTGATGTCATCAGTTGTTATGAGCATTCACTGCCAATGTAAATTGGAACTTGTAGGGTCACACACATACGATACCCCTAGAAGAGGAGATTGTCCATGATTGATGTTTAGATTAAGACTAAAGTGTTTAGGTACTCAGCATACAATTGACTGAATGGACTCAGAACTATCAAGTTCAAGTGTTGAACTAATTGGCTAGAGTGTCAGGTTGATTGAAGATTGCATTAGTAATGTCAAGACCGGCAACTGGCCGATTCACCCAGGTGATCTGATCGGCTGGTATGAGCCAACCGACCAATTCACTTGGTGAAATGGGTGGCTCACAGTCCTTCCAATCGAGGAAATTGGGATTTTCCTGGTTGGAGGAAAACTTTCACATTTCACTTGTTCAATTAGATTGGAATAAGGATTAAACTTTACATTAATTGGAAATGATTGAGGAAATCCAATTATAGGAAAGTCTGGGAAGTGAAACGATTGGCTCACACTCCCAACTGACCGGTTTACTTGTGAACTGATTAGTTAACCTACCACATTGCAAGTTATTCATAGAATTTTTGGATCCTTCTACTCTCGAACAGACTGGGAACCCTGACCCTGCCCTCTACTATAAATAGAGGGGTACTAGGGGCTTCTCAGAACACACAACTAAGAACATCAGTTTCTCTACAAATTTGTTGTTCTCTCTGATTCTGATAACCGAGAGAGCCCAAGAAAGTGCTACCTGACTAGGGAGGCACAGTGAGGGAAAGACAACTATAGAAAAGCAGTCTGAGTTCGAGACAACAGGTTGGTTCTAGTACACCAATAGGAGGGTCGTCTGTTTCCTGCCAGTTCTTATAGAATGACAGGAGTTCTAGGTGGTCCGTGTGGATTATCTGTAGAGGTGGGAGATGTATTCCACTCAAGAGGACATGTAAGCCACAGTCCATGGTGGAGGCCAGAGTCCATGGCGAAGACCAAGAGCTACATAGACATTGTCCAAGACATGGCGTTGAAGACCGCACATGGCTGCAAGGTATTATCACTGGACAAGCCCCGGGACTAGGTATATCTCACTAAAACCATCCTTCCCATTACATAGTCATTGATGCGATCTCCTATTATGGGTTAATGGCCAATAAATTTTTTGTTTCTACTGCCTACTCTGAGGCCATAAAACCCAACAGTGGTATCAGAGCCACGTCAACGTACTATGTTTTGGGATAAAGCGATATGATTGGATTTTGGTTTTATCGTCATTTTTATTGCATACGATGTGAATATTTAAAATGACTAATATGCATATCTGAGTAAATAACACATGCCACCACAAAATAATATACATATATGATATGGTATATATGCAATTGGTACGCCTTGCCCTAAAACAATCTTGATGGTGGATGTGTAGCATGGTTATGGCCTGTAAACCCTATGTGCTTGGTTGGTTATGGTTATGGTTATGGTAGTTTGCATCTCAGTTTGAATACCGAGCCTCTACCTTCTATTCCACATGTAACTCGAGATAACTTGAGATCCTTTCTCTTCTACCTTTGCTCCCCTCAAATGTAACTCGAGGTTTCCCAAAGATTATGTAAAAGTAGGATTAGTTTATTTTCTGTTACATCGAAGGAGAAGACACTCAACACAAGAGGAGCCGACCGCCTTAAGGATTGAGGAGGATTGCGAAGGTGGAGCCAGATTGACCGAATGATGGCCCAACCGCTTGTAGGAGGTGTCCAGGCATCGGAGACCAGACCGACCAACTAACTGACCAAGAGGTGAGCCGGTCGTGTCATAGGATGGGAAGATCAATCCAGAATGGTTCAAGCACAAAGATCTTCATCAAAAATAGGTTGCATATGATGTAGATTGTAGATGACTGTAATTCCTTGTGGCTCTAAGGAATTACAATAGGATGGCGATAATAATCACTTTTATCTATATTGCATGTTTCTTGTTGTGGTTATAGCATGTATATGATATGTACTATAAATATTTGGTGATTGGATATGTATATGTACTTATATAAAATCCCTTAAATAAAATATTAAAGTCAAAGATGCCTTCCATAAGCACCACACACAAAAATATTGATCGAAGAAGTGTAGGTTATGCCAAAGCGTGGTGTACGGTCCATCTCGTGGAAGTGTGATGGTAAACATGTAGGTTCTGCCAAAGCAGAGTGTATGTTTATCATGTCATCTTTTGGGTCAGACATAATTGGTGATTCTTAGAGATTATAAGCTCCAGAGGCATGAAAATTATCATGGCATAGAGTTTCACATGTCATCTATCCAAGAGTTGCATATGATGCAATTAGCATGATGGCGTACCTAAATAGTCAATTTGTGGGTGATCAGCCAAAGCTGACTCTTAATTTGATGAAATATGGATCTTGGCCACTGGAAAATTGTACACTGCAATCTTATGAATTGATACACGAGGGTTATCAATTTGAACAAAATAGTGGGAGCGATAATTAATTAAAGGCCTAATTAATATTGTCAAATTTATCAAATCAAACAAACAAAAAATGTTTTGAAAAGTTGTAAAATTCTTTTGTAGAATCCAAATGACAAAGACAAATACTTTATCATTGCGAACAGTTCATAAATGGGATAAACATCAAATTTGGTTTGGGACCTTTGAGAAGTGTTCTCAGTGGTGAGTGTAAATTCTAAAGTCCTTGAAAGACCAGATCCAGTTGAACCACTCCAAATGCGCCTAAGGCTATAATTGGATGCTTACTTGAAGTATGCCAATGATGCCTAAGACATCAAGAACCATATGTTGAGCTATATGAACTATGAGTTGCATAAATAGCTTGAATTTTGGACATTCTTGAGATGGTTATACATCTTAAGAATCATGTAAAGAATGAAAGATATAATGTCTTCAAAGCGATGTTTGAGTACAATCAGACCGATGGAGATCAAGTATAATATCATATGCTCAATATGATTGTGTGTATAGATTAATTGTGATTTCTTATAGGTCAAGAGTTGACCAAACATATGATTCTACAAATTGATGTGTGAATCATGTAGCCAGTTTATCAAATGTTGAATAACTTGGCCAAACCACTGTCTGAAATGCTTGGCATGATGATGCCAAAGCATGACTAAAGAAAGGACAAAACCTATGGCATGCTAAGGTAATGATCAGTAGAGTGAAGTCCATTGACTAAAGCAAGGTCAAGAAGTGTTCTGAATCCAAGCTAAGGTCCAAATATTCATCACTCAAGATATGGAGAAGGGGTAAGTGTAGAATGGAATATGTCCTTTTTCACTTATAAAGATAAGAAAGAAAGTGTAGCCATTTTCACATGTTTGACATTGGAAAGGGAACTGACATCTTTATAAAGGATCTCAGGTAGAAGAAAGAGATAGAGATCTCTACTTCAGGACCTGAGAACAAGTAAGCTAGAAACTGTGTAGAGAAAGAGTTGCTACCATTACAGTTACAATATGACATTCATGGGCATACAATAGAATTAGTTAACTGCTATTATACATTTGCCATCAATGAAATCGTTATACATCTTGTATGGACAAGAATGTAACAGACTGATGTTTCATTTTAAAGATATGATCTTTGATGGAAATACCTATGTCTCCTAAACTATACTTGATAGTTAAAGAGACAAATGTGTGTGACACATGTAATGAATGACATGATAACTCAAACTTGAATGCCTATAGCATAGTCATCTATAGTGCATAAATGAGAATTGCATTTCTAGACATCCATATGATGGGTATCTAGACTCATTTGGTTACTGAACCAATAGGGACATGCTAATCTCATTTATTGTGCAAAAATCACAAAGGTTATTCACTAGATGTAGTGGGAGAACGATTATTCTATTAAGGATTATACATATTGATGTATATAGACCTTTTAGAATAAATGCTAAAGGTAATCAATAGTACTTCAATATATTTACTGATGACCTCGGTAGATATGGTATTTTGTATTTAATAAAATACAAACATGAATATGTTGAAGTGTTCAAGGAGATCATAAATGAAGTACATAACAAACTTGGTATAAGTATTAAATTTCAATATGATCAATATGGAAATACTATGAACCAAGAGTTTGAGGACCTTCTGGAAGATCATGATGGACTCCATCTGAAACACAATGATAGTATATCATGAGAAGTGTATCAGAAATAAGGAATCACACCTTGACAAGTCAAAGTGTGATTACTAGCTAAAACTTCAAATTTCCTTTTAGGCACATGATTTACACTGGGAATAAAGAGAATCACAAAATGTTATGGAATCTCAAAGTTCCTTAAGTAACACATAGAACTCATGGTTCTGGTAGAACACACCTAGAGCTTGAATGATATACAATACTTATGGATAAGAAGGCGGTGAGTTGATCATATAGTGAGTCTATAGTCTACCTAGAAGATAATGAGAGACAGAAATTGAGATATGACTTAAAGCAATGAAATCCAAGATGGACTCCATGTACATCAACAAAGTATGACCTTGTTTGATCCACTTGAAGGGGTAAAACCCATAGGGTACTTTTGGGTATTCCAGAAGAAGACTGACATGGAGGGTAAGTTGGTTGAAAAGAGTTTCTAACAAGTTCAAAGTGTTCAACTTGATGAAATCTTTTCAGTTGTTACCAAGGATAATTCCATCAGGATAATGCTTGCTATTGTAGCTTAATGTGACTATGATATTTGGAATATGGATGTTAAAAGCACATTACTTAAATGGAATTTTGTGTAGGATGTGTACGTGACACAACCCAAAAGTTTTAGAAATCCAATAATGCAAATAAAGTCCATAATGCTGCATAGATCAATCTCTGGATTGAAGCGGGCACCTCAAAAATGGGATCTTCTATTTGACAACATAGTCAAAGAGTTTGACTTGAGTCAGAATGAAGATGTAATGTGTGATTATAAGAATTTAGTGGGAGCATATATATATTCCACATATTGATGGGGAATATCATCCTTATACTACAAAATCTGGCAACAAAGTGCATTCTAAAAGGGTTTTAGAGAAGCATCATATGTGATAGGAATCAAGATCTATAGAGACAGATCAGGAGGGCTTCTTGACCTAAGAAAGAGAATATACATTGGCAAAATGCTGAAAGGGTTCAGCATGATGAGAGAAAACATATCCATGTTCCATGGAGTTAGTCTCTCAAGAGCTAAGTGTCCCAATTCATATGAATAATAAGGAACACATGGATAGATTCCATATGCATTCTCAATTGGATCTATCACGTATGAACTCATCTCATTATCTTGTATGTATTGTACATGATAAGAAAATATGAACTGATTGTCTTGTGTGTATTGGACATGATAAGAATATACAAACTCATCATCTTGTATGTATTGAACATGACAAGAAGATAGGAAATCATCATCTTGTATGATTAGATGATATAAATATCCAATTATCTCATACGTATTGGACATGACGAATGGATATCTATCGAACTCTGGTAAGAGTTATTGGAATACCATAAAGGACATCTTTGTGTACTTCTGAAGTACTAAAAGGATTAGTTCTTTAGCTATGGTAATAAGGAAGAGTTGGGTGCAAAGAGTTACACTAATGCAAACTATTAAAATGTCCGAATTGTGATTGACCTTGGAATAAGAATTGTTAGTTGGAAATGTTCCAACAAAAAACAATTGATTAATTCTACAATAAGAATTTGACTACCTTGGTGTTACGAACACTATAAAGGATATTGTATGCATCTAGAATTTCATATGGATGAACTTATGGGTGGTTCCGACCATTAGTGACTCAGTAGTAATATTGTGACAACAATGGAGCTACTGGTTAGGCAAAGGAATTTTAGATAGCATACTATGACACTTTCATCTCATACGAGCTATCGTACAGTGAGGGAATGTGAAACATGCAATATACTGACTTGAAGCAAATGTTGCTTATCCCCTATAGAATCTTGTGCAGCATAAACATGATGGACATGTTAAGATCACTTAAATATGATTCATTGGTGATTGGCTCTAAGTGCAAGTGGGAGTTTATTGGTATAATATGCCCAAAGAGCCAATGATATGATGATTGCAATGAGGCATATGATACTTGATTTGATAATGATAAAGGTAATTTCGTTTGTTATGTTTGTCTCACTCACAAGATGATGACACATACATGATAGATGTCTAAAGAATGATGTGATTGGATGACATATGTCTTTAGGTTAATGACGTGAACAATGAGATCATATGTATGATAAGGGCACATATGTTATTGTCATTTCTCTAGTCAGATATTACTGTGGAAGAAAAATAGACAACAATAATACATAAGACTAGAGTGTGTGTTGATTGATGACATAGTCTCATTATTCATGATATATGATATCAAGTCAAGCACACAGATATATGTTAGAGAATAGTATATCAGACAGTTCACTACGAGAGTGATACATGGATACCCTGGAATGGTTGTCACAATCATCTCTCATAGTGATAGTGGTGATAGTGGTTCTTAGACCTAAATCACTACATTCATCACATGTTATTGGGTAAACTTTGACATCATCAAACACAGTCTTGAAACATGGGTTGTTATAACGGTGATGATTGGGTGACTTTGACTCATGGGGACTTGACTGTGAGTGATAGATATGGGATTTGTCCCTCCTACAAGGAGTATGATATCCAGGGCCCCTTGATAAGAGAGACTGAGAATTGTATGGCCATACTCATGTGATTCAATATATGATATGTGAATTCACATGCATCTTAGACAATATGCTCTAGTTCAAGGAACATGGATTGAATGTTGAAGAGGATGACATTCCATGCCTTGACTTCAATCCGGATGTCAGAGACAAAGGAAGTATATGATCATAGTAATAATAATCACAAATTGTAGGTTGAAGTTGTTCTCCAACTTTCTAAGTTACTTGGGTAGAAATGATGATTTACTAGATTATGCTCATTTCTTGTGATGTCATAAGTTGTTATGAACATTCACTACCAACATAAATTGGAACCTGTAGGGTCACACGCATAGGACACCCCTGGAATAGGAGATTCTCCATGAATGATGTTTAGATTGAAACTAAACATGTTTATGTACTCAATTAAACATACAATTGACTGAATGGACTCAGAACTATCAAGTTCAAGTGTTGAACTAGCTGGTTAGAGTGTCAGGTTGATTGGAGACTACATTAGCAATGTCAGGACTACCAACTGATCGGTTCACCCAGGTGAGCCGATCGGTTGGTGTGAGCCAACTGACTGGTTCACTTGGAAATGGGTGGCTCATAGTCCTACCAATCGAGGAAATTGGGATTTGCCCAGTTGGAGGAAAACTTTCACGTTTCACTGGTTCAATTCAATTAGAATACTGATTAATCTTTGCATTAATTGGAAACGATTGAGGAAAGTCAATTGCAGGAAACTCTGGGAAGTGAAATGACCAGTTCACTAGGTGAATTGGTTGGCTAACACTCCCAACCGACTAGTTCTCCTACCACAATGCAAGTTATTCATGGAAATTCTGGATCCTTCTACTCCCAAATAGAATGAGAACCCTATCCCTGCCTCTACTGTAAATAGAGGGGTACTGGGGGGATTCTCAGAACACACAACTCAAAACATCAATTGCAATGCAAAGTTGTTGTTCTCTCTAGTTCTGGTAACCAAGAGAGCCCGAGCAAGTGCTACCCAACTAGGGAGGCATAGCGAGGGAAAGACAATTACAGAAAAGCAGTATGTGTTTGGGAGAGCAAGTTGGTGCTAGTACACCAACAAGAGGGTCGTCTCCTTCCTACTAGTTCTTCTAGAATGATAGGAGTACCAGGTGGTCTGTGTGGACTACCTATAGAGGCGGGAGATGTCTTCCGCTCAGGAGTACATGTCAGTCACAGTCTGTGGTGGAGGCCAGAGTCCTTGGCGAAGACCAGGAGCTACACATACAAGACATGGCATTGAAGACCACACATAGTTGTGAGTTATTGTCACTGGGAAATCCCCAGGAGCAGGTATATCTCACTAATACCATCCTTCCCATTACATAGTTGTTGATGCGATCTCTTGTTATGGGTTAATGCCCAATAATATTTTTGTTTCCGCTACCTACTCTAAGGCCATAAAATCCAACACTAGTCACCAACCTGCTCTCCCACCAACAACTATCACTGGTTGTTTCTCTCCTGTAGCTATCCCTCCCTATTGGGTAGGAATTTTTTAGGCTCTCTTGGTTACCAAAACTAGAGAGGACAATATGTGTCAGAGGAACTGATTCTCAGTTGTCTGTGTTGTATCGTGGGAAAGCCTTAGTACCATTCTTTATATAAGTGGGGTTTTGGCCATGGTTCCCAATTTGTATGGGATTGTGTGAGAGTGGAAGAGACCAGAAGAACTTAAAATTTTGTAACCTATGAGACACAAAAAGGTCAACTGGTGAGCGAGACAGTCATCTCACACTTCCAGACGGTCATCTAAGAGTTCCCCAAGTGGATATGAATTTGGCAATTTTGATTCCAATTATCACATAATAATTTCCTTTTACCCCAAGTAAAGTACAACTAAAACTATTTGGAAAATATCTTGAATGTTCATTAAGCCCAACTGAGCCGTCTCACACATGTGATACACTGTCTCATTCACCCAGATGATGATATGGTGAACCTGAGTCGAGCCAAACGGTTCAACAACTTGAACTGGTCGGTTCACTCCTCAATTTGGAAGGACAAAGCTGATTCAATCCTTGATTATCCTAACAGCCCAAACACCCGTATCAACTCTTGAGATGCCCATCTGGCTACCCAAATGGCCGTCTCACTCAGTGAGATGGTCGTTTGGCAGACCACTTTAGCTAATCAAACCTAAACACTTTAGTAATCAATCCAATCATTATTCTAGATCAGAATCCTCTTCTAGATGAGTTCATATGTGTGTGACCCTATAGGTCCCTTAACACATTGACAGTGAGTGTCCATAACTACCTTATGACCACAAGCAAGGAGTGGTGCCTAGTCACACATCACTACTACCCAAGTGAATGTAAAAGTTTGAGCATAACTTCAACCTACAATATGTGTAATGTGTTACAGTGATTGCGTAATTCCTTTGTCGCTGATATCCACGATGAATTTTAGGCATGAAAGGTCACCCTAACAATGTTCAATCGATGTTCCTTGAATGAGGAGCAGATTGTCTGAGATAGTGTGACCTCATTATCATATATTGATTCATATGTGCATGCACATGCATTTCTCAGTCTTTCTTATCAAGTGGAAAGGATATCATACTCCAATAGAAGGGACAAATCCCATTTCTATCACTCACAATCTATCCCAATGTGTCAAAGTCACATAATAATCATGGTTATAACAACCCATGTTCTAGGAATGCATTTGATGATGTGAAAGCATACCCAATCACATGTGACAAGTGCAGTGATTTCAGGTCTAAGAATCACAATCACCACCTTCACTATGAGAGATGACAATGACTACCAATGATTGTTTACATGAGTCAGTCTCAGGGTGGGTCTTTCTGATACACTTTTCCCTAAGATGTATTTTTGCTTGGTTTGATATTGCCATATCATGACTCAGTGAGACTCGGTCATCAACTGATTCACATGCCAGTTTTATGTGTTGTTGGTGTCTATCTACCATCCATAGTAACAACTGACTAGGGACATAATGAGAATATGTATATGTACTCTTAAAATCCTTGTGATCTCATTTCCTTAAGGATAATACTTGAAAACATATGTCATTGAGTAATATCATTCTCTAGACATTCACTATGTATCATCATTATCCCATAATTGAGTGAAACAAATGAATAGGAAACTTGGCTATATTTATGTTATTATTAATCAAATCTTTTTTAGGTAATTATGCCATGTCAATCATCATATGATTCCTCTGCAAGCATACCTTACCAACAGACTCCCACTTGCACTTAGAGCCAATCACCCATGGATCTCATCCTTAGTGATATAAGAATGCCCAACACGCTTTTATTGCAGTAGTGCTTATCAAGCGGGTTAGCAACACTTTGGAAACAGTTAGTACATTTCATGTTCCCTTGTTTCTTCATTGTACAATTTCAAGTATGAGACGGAAGAGCTGAATATGGTATCTCATATTCCTTTCCTAACAAGTAGCTCCATTGTTGTCATGATATTTCTATTGAGTCATCAATGGTAGGAATATCTATTAGTTCATCATATGAACCTTTTAGATCTATATAGTATTACTCTGTGTTCAAAACACAAGTATACTCGACCTCTATTGTAGAATAGAATTAATTGCTATTAGTTTGGAACCCTTCCAATAAATAACATCCTTTTCTCTTTTAAAATCAAACATATTTTATTGCGATCACTTGGTCATTATGGAAGCTTGCATCGATGTACCCATTACATCCAACTCTTCCTTTTATTTCTATCATCATTGAATAGAAAACTTATCCTTAAGTACTTCATAAGTACTAATGGATATCTTTTAATGACTCTTCAATATCCCTTATTGAATTTTGCCTTATCTTGTCATGTCAAATACATATGAGATTATATGGGAGAAGCACATTTATTTCATTCATGATAGATTCATTGTTGGGGTAGCCCATGGAATCTTTATTCATTACATTTCCATTCTTCATAAGAATTGGAACACATGGTTCATGAGAGACCAGTCTGAATTCTCTCTCATTGAATCCATCCATGTTGAACTCTTTCAAAACATTGCTATTTTATGTGCTCAAACTTCCATTGTGAAACATTCAAGAACTATCTCATAGGTCTTTACACTTATCTTATAAGTTGTTTCACCTTTATCCTTAAATGTTGAAGGGTTTTTCATGTCAGTTCTCAATATTCACAATATTGAGTCATTATTCATCATCACATGCGGAATATTTGTATATGCTCTCACTAAATCTTTTGTAAACACAGATTTCATCTTTTGTCTTGATTCAAGTCAAACACTTTGGTTGTATTATCAAGTCATAAGATCCCATCTCTGAGGTGCTTGTTTCAATCCAGGAGTGAAGTTTGTAGTTTATAGACTTAATTTACATTCTTGAAGTTATAAAACCTTATAGGTTGTATCACGTACAGATCCTCTCATGTATTCTAATTAAAGAATCCGATATCAATCTTCATATGATAAATCTCTTAGTCTATTTTGACTACAACAAGAAGCATGGCAATTGGTAAAGGAATTTATATCATATTCAACAACTTGAACTGATTTAAAACTTTTAACCACATTGTCCTTGTATGCTATTCATGTAGGTCTTTACCAAAAGACCCTATTGCACCCTTTAGGTATTACCCCTTTAGGTGGCACTACTAAGGTCCTACCTTGTTAGCTTATTTGGACCCCATAATGGTCTTAAACCATTACTCAAATTATGATACTTTATAGCTTCTAGTTGATTAGTTGGCTCATCATCATATGAACAACCTATCTAAATCGTTGGATTCAAAATCCTTCAACTTCAGATGTGTTCAACTTGAATGACTTTAATCTATGTTACATGATGAACTTGAGGTTCCACAATTAAGATTCTCTTAGTTCTCACTGTACCTCATTGTTGGCCTCAAACACTTTGAGTTTTATTTTTACTCCCACTGAATCTATTGGAACTCAGTTATCCTATTAACTAAACAATTTTGTTAATGGATTGGGACTAATAGTAACAATCAACAGTCATGGATTTAGATAAACCTTCTCAGGAAACTACTTTCTCAATAACGGTTTCAATCCATTTAGACATATTGGGATACTCCCAAATCATATCATATATTATGCTTTATAAACCTTTTAGATGGTACATTATTTTGTTATAGGTATATATTAGTGAGGATATAAAAAGACTAGACTAATTGATAACTATATCATGACTTATCATGGTATAATTCCTTCATTTTGACACATCATTATGTTCAGGTGGATTTGACTTGTGATACATTATTGTAGTTCTTTTCTGAAGGTTCTCAAGGTATTGATGTAAAATATTCCAACATTTGATCTCATCAAAGTTTCTTAATACTTTTATCAAAGTTATACTTCATAGATAATCTCCTTGATCACTTTAAGAGAATTGTATTTCTACTTTACTCAGTACATATCATCATATTACTAGTAAATGAAATGAGGTATAAGAAATAATCCATAGCATTCATTTATAAGATCTTTATGCATCATATGCATGAGGTCTAATGAAAGTTTTATCCTCTCACTATGTTTAGTGAAGGATGCCATGTCATATTATGTGTGAATAAGACTTGCATGTTTCCTTAGGTTCAATGACCGAGGGAATCTAGTTCAATATCAATATGTATTCTAGGCATGTAATTTTCATATTCGCACAAGATGACTAATGCTAATGATAGTCTTGAGTTATCAATTATAATCCTTTGGTATAAACATTATAAGCATTCATCTTTGGATCATTTCACATGAATAGTACAAGATGGTTTAGGGCCAATTCCATGCAAGATCATTTCTTTGAAATAGAAGCACTAATAATTCTTTATTGATAATCATCCTTGTCCATACAAGATGCATAAAGAAAATGTTTCTAGTCTAAATGCATAATGAAATAGCAGTTATACTCTATTACATGACGATTGGGATAAGATAAATTTAAATGTAGATTATGTCTTTCACAACACTTGCTCCGCCTTGTCTATCTTTGTCCTTCTTCGAGGGCATTTACTTATTGTTAGATCATTCACATTTGTTTGTCAGATCTCTTCTTTGGTATCATATACCAATATGAAGAAGTAATCAAATTTATCTTATATTGTTTATACCCGAAGTGGAGGCCTCAGTGCCATCCTTCTTCTTCTTTAGCTCTTCTAATCAGAGTGGGCAATTTCTCTTCTAATGTCCAGGCTGGTGAAGATGGTGACAATCGCCTCTTTGTTTCTTTACTCCACCTTTTTCCTTGAGATCTAAAGACTTGGGCTTCTGGCTAGCTTTAGAAATCTTTGTAGCTTTTCCTTTTCCTTTAGACTTCCCCTTTGTCTTGTTGATCACCATCATAGACTTGGGCTTGTCTTTCTTCATTTGTGTATCAGCTATTCTCAACATGCCCAATAACTCTGCCAATGGCTTGTCAAAGTCATTCATGTTGTAGTTCATGAAAAATGACTATATGACTTTGGTAGGGAGTGTAGAATCACGTCAGTGGCCAACTCTTAGCCCAATGGGAATACCAGTCTAGCAAGGTTCTCCACATACCCAATGAGATTGAGTACATGAGGACCTACTGGGTCTCCTTCTGCCATGCTACACTTGAACCGTGACTTGGAGACATCATATCTCTTCTATCTTTCCTGATCTTGGTACATGTTCTTGAGATCTGTGACCATCTCAACCACTCCCATGTTATCATGTTGCCATTGCAACTCATGGTTCATTGAGCATAACGCCAGCCACTTGACATCTACGACGTCTTTAGTATGCTTCTTATAAGAATCCTTGTCAACCCTTGGAGCATTTTGAGCTGGTTCTTCTGGTTCTGGCATTTCCAGGATATAGAACTTGGACTCATGTGTGAGAACAATTCTCAACATCTTGAATTAATCATGTAAGTTGTTCCCAATAAGTTTATCCTTCTCAAGGACCGACTACCGAGAAAAGTGATTGTTGTTTGTTGCCATTTGGTTCACAAAAGAATTTGCAATTTTGTCAAAAACTCATTTTGATTTGATTTGATTAAAATTTGGGTGGTTATCATAAGGTCTTTAAATAATTTTCATTCTCATTATTTTGTTCAAATTGATAACCCCCATGTATCAATTTAGAAAATTTTAGTGAACAATTTTCTAATGAACCACATCTAAGATAATGCAATTGTGGCCCGATCAACACTGCAAAACAGAGTTAATCATCAAGGTAGGAAACTTTTGTCAATTGCATCATATGTAATTCTAGATAGACGATATGTGCAACTCTTTGCCATAATCATGTTTATGCCTCTGGGCCCAGACGCTCTGAGAATCACTAGCTAAGTCTGACCCAATAACCAATATGATAGTAATGTGCCTTCTTGGTCGGAACCTACACTACTACCATCACTCTTCTAAGAGGTAGACGGTGCACTATACTTTGGCATAACCTGTTCTTGGTCAAATAAGATTTTTGTGTGTATTGCTATTGGAAGGCATCTTAGACTTAATATGTTCGATTGAGGGGTTTTATATATATCATATATATACATATATTGTATCCAATCACCACATATATGGTATGTATCATATACATGTTATATCCCACAATGTAAACATGTAATATAAAACAAAATGTGATGGTTATGGCCATGCCTACTAGTAATTCCTTAGAGTCGTAAGGAATTACTACCACCTAGGCCAATCATCGCATCACACATATGATCTTGCTGTTGATGTAGATCTATGTTTTCCAATCTAGGTAGATCAATTCAACCCTTAAACCGGTCATCTCGCCTCTTGGATGGTCGGTTGGTCATCACAAATGGCCTCCTATCCAACCAATGTTTGGACTCCTTCCTAATGGTCGACTGGACCCTCTAGGTGGTCATATGGCCCCATCATTGGGTACTCCATGGTCCTCCAGACGGTCGGATCGTCTCATGAACTAGTCGTCATCTCCGGCGATGATCGTCATCTTCGTTGTTGCATAAAGAAAAGCTATCCTATTTCTAGTTTATTACATTGTAAAGGGAAACCTTGAGTTACATTTGAGAGGAGTAAAGGTAGGAAAGAACTACTTTACATTGGGAAGATAGATGTAGAGACTTGATATGCAGACCGAGATAAACAAGGGCAACCAAACCATCCAACCACACACAAATAAATAAACACACTACACGTCCACCATCAAAACTACTTTTAGGACGACACGTCTAAATTATATATATATATATATATATATATATATATATATATATATATATATATATATATATATATATTAGATTGGGATTATGTTGCCTTTCATTGGATAAACATATAAGTAAAGTTTAAATATTCACATCATATGCAATAAATAAATGATAAAACCAAAAATATGATCATATAGATTATCATAAACTATAGTAAATTGACATGGCTCTGATACTACTATTGGGAAATACAAGCATAGAGTGTAGCAGAGGAAACAAAACTTTTATCTATCTATATTTCTATAACAGCAAGATCACGTCAACTACTATGAAATATGAAGGATGGTTTAGTAATTTGTACCAGGTCCTGAAGCAAGTCTAGTATTAAACTCACTCCTTTGAAACTGTTGACTAGTTGATCTTGGACGGTGACTATGTAGCTCCTGGTCTTCACCACATATAGTTGTATGTGCAACCTCTATAGAGACTCTGATGGCCTCGCCATGGACTGCATGTCGACTTTGCTCTCCGAGCAGCATCCAAAGAGCTCATGCCTCTAGAGTAGTCCACACGAACTAACTAGAACTCCTATCATTCACCAAGAATGAATAGGAAGGAATTGTCCCTCTCGTTGGTGTACTATTTACCAAACTTCTCTCCTACCAACAATGATCATCTGTTTTTTCTCTCATATAGCTATCCCTCCATGTTGGGTAGGAGTTTCTTGGGCTCTTTTGGTTACCACAACCAGTAAAGACAACAATTGTTAGAGGAACTAATTATTAATTATCTATGTTGTATCTTGGGAAGCCCCCAGTACCCGTCCTTTCATAGGCGAGGTTGGGGCTAGGATTCCCAACATGTATGGGATTGTGTGGGAGTCGAAGGGACCAAAAGAACTTGATCTTTTGCAACATGTGAGATGCCGAATTGTCACCTGGCACACTCAAACAATCATCTGGTGTGTGAGATGGTCATCTTGACTGCTAGACGATCGTCTGGAAGTTTCCAAATTGGATACAAATTTGACAATTTTGATTCCAATTAAAATCACATATTAATTTCCTAGTACCCCAAGTAAAGTACAATAAAAAATATTCTAGAAACATCCCAAACATTCGTTCAGCCCAACTGAGCTATCATACATGTGAGATGCCTATCTTGTTCACTCAGACAATCGTCTGGTGAACCTGAGTCGAGCTGATTGGTTCAATAACTTGAACCGATCGGTGCACTCCTCAATTTGGGCAGAATAAAGCCGATTCGATTCTGGATTATCCTGACAACCCAAACGACTGTATCAACTCTTAAGATGCCTATCAGGCTGCCCAAACGACTGTCTCACTCAGTGAGATGGTCGTTTGGCTGACCAGTTCATCTAATCAGTTGATATATCATGAATTGAATACCTAAATACTTTAGTAATCAATCATATTGTTATTCAAGATCAAACTCCTCTTATAGATGAGTTCCTATGTGTTTGACCCTATAGGTCCCATATGACATTGATAGTGAGTGTCCATAACTAGCTTATGACATCACAAGCGAGAAGTGGTGCTTAGTCACACACCCGTGCTACCCAAGTGAATGGAAAGTTAGACAACAACTTAAACCTACAATTAGTGTAAGGTGTTGTTGACATGCCCCGACCCCACAATTACCACTAATCATGAGATTAGGGCATGACAATGAGGATTACACTTCACACAAATACACCCTTAACTTTTTCTTTTCTTAATCACTTAAAATTAACCTTAAAGAGAATCTTATAATTTGGACAATACTAAAATCTTACTTAAACTTGCGGAAGAAAACTTACTGTTTCTAAATCTTGAAAGATACCTTAGAGTTTAAACAACATATTACATCTTACTTGCAGAATATAAAGTGCAACAGTTAATTGAAAACAAAATTACATATTACATTTCATTCTCTCTCTCTACCATACCCCATGTCCAAGGACCGAGGGGAAAGGACTAAGAGACCTCTAATTAACTATGAACTACCTTCTAAGTACTTGGGTGATATAATCCTTCAGCTTCCTCGTGCTGACACTGACCTAAAAATGTTTCAGTCGGTTGGTGAGCTACTGGCTCAATGAATAGAATTAAACCCAACCATCGTAGATAACTCATTTTTGTTTAATAATTGGAATAAAATACAAGTTAATACTATACTGAGAAGATATAAGAAATGTAGTTTAAATAACAGGAGATATCAACATTTCATTAAGATAACAATTGATGCAAAGTTGTAGACACAATTAATTAATAGAAAATACTAAAATTTTATTTAAAAGACAACTACTGCAAAGCTAACTCAAACCTTTCTTAACTCTTTAACTAACTCTGTGAACCTATGTAAACATATTTTATCTTATGCCCTAATCATATGCAGTGTACTCTACATATGAAAACTCGTAGCGAACTATGATCCCACCGTACAAGACTTAGCCGACACCCCGGGATAGCTAAGTCTGACTGCTATCCTCGTCTGCTACAGGAAAACTGGCTCTCTGGCCTCGACACTCCTATGGTGCCATAAATTGGACTCCTCCTCTAGCCTGAGTACACAGGCAGAGGGTTTGAGATGCTCTATGGGCCTAAACTTGGTACGCTCTATGGGTACCTCTCGGTTACCACCAGGACGTCCGGTTCATGTTGGGTAACCTATCTTCTCTTAGGTGACTTCCTCAAGGGCTTCGTCTTCCAGCACGCTCTGTGGGTGCGTTCCAACCCCCGTATATTGGACGCTACTAGGGTTAGGTCATTTCATCCCTAAGGTGCAGGCCTCTCAAAGAGATTCTACGGTGTCAAGGTCCTTAATCTATTATTTTATTATTCCTGAAAACTCTTTCTACATTGTATCTCTCTCTTACTTATTCTTGGCTTTGGTATCTCTATGGTACCGAGTCTATTTACTTGAACCTTACAACATGACATGAATAACATTCTAAATTTGACAGAGCAGTATATTCAAGCATTGAAATGCTGAGAGATTCGACATATTAAGCATGCAGGCAGATTTCAAGTTCTTAAATACATGCCCACTTGTAATTTTACTGAGAAATCATCATTATTATACATGCAGGAAGACTAAAATTCATAAATAAATAGAATTCATGTCAACTTGGCACATATACACTCAAATCATATAAATGATCATTGTAACACACTAATAAGGGTTATTTACTCAATATATATGAAATTGTCAGTAACACTTGTAAATTGTCTAAAATTCCTCGATAATCGCGCACGTCAACCTAGATTATGAGTTGTGCATCACATAACTCAATTAAAGATTAATTTACTTATCATGGAAAGATTTAACATATAAACATGCACAACAACCCTAATCATAAATTATTCATCACATATCTTGATTAAGTTTATAATTACTCATCATGACACGAATTATTAATATTAATTGAAATTTCAAATGATTTCTTGAGTTGAGCATCTCATAACTCAAATAAGAGTTAAATTATTATCATGGCACAAATTCTTATTAATAATTGGGAATTTCTAATAATATCTTTGAGAAGCGTGTCAATTTGAGTAGATATTAAATCATTCACATTAAATATGACCTAAAGCGTGCAACTAGGTTTTCTTTGAACATTTTTTCATATCATCGTCATTTCTTTGTAATCATTCATCAATTGAATTACTAAAATTGTGCAGCCTGGGTTTATACCCAAACTGTCCAGTTACTAGTCGTGCGCTACTGGTTTCAACATTTAATAGAGTAAATTGGGTTTTGATCAATCGTGTAATTTTACTAAATCACATTGCACATATCAGTCAACTAATTAGTGTCGAGCAAGTGTTAATAATTTAAATGTGAAAATTAGGAGTCGAGCAGTGTCGGCGCTGCCCGACACATGCGTAAACACTGATGTCTATGAATAATAATGCTTTTAACTGAAATGTCTGATTATTTGAGTTAAATTGTGTGAATGGGAGTGAGATTCTACTCACTATGATTCGAAACGTCCAAATTCAACTGGGAACACATCCAGACGCCTATTTCCGGGCGTTAGCAGGTCATCTTCAACCTCCAAACAGCCCTGGTTTCAAACGTGCACATCACACAGTCCCATGTTTTGAGAGTCGCTTGACGTTACATTGAACTTGGACCTCAAGGACGGGTTCTAAGCTTTGTTCCTCGATGCTTCCTTGCACCCAAGGTGGCTAATCAGCCAAAAATGTAGCAGTTGCTGCTTGGGCAACGTGGGGTGCCACCCTACTGATTTGGGGCATCCATGGAACGAGCAAGGAGAAAGAGGGGGTAGGTGTTGTAGATTCTTGTCTAGACCATACATACGAAGTTGGGGCGGCCATTTTGGTGTTGCTGCTCAGCCAATCGGGCTCCTAGCCGTAGTTGCAGTAGTCGTTCTACTACTGTTTGCTGGGGCAACATCCCTAGCAAGTTGGGTGCTAGGGCGCTGCTAGGGCAGGGATGAGGAAGAAGAAAGGAAGAAGAGGACTGCGCGGAGGCAGGGTGCTGCTGATCGGAGCAAAGGGCTCCCAAAATTGCCCTTCGTTCGCCCCCTACTGCTGTTCTATCAGGCATTGGTTTGGGGCGTCACTTGTCAGTTGTTGTGCTTCGCTCGGTTGGGGAAGAAAGGAAAAAGAAAGGAAATAAAATACCAAAAACTGGAAATATTGTAACTTAAACCCAAGGTTCTAGAAAATGTTGAAACTCTCGCCACGAGTGTCTGATTGAGGTGATTTCTTTTGCAACTTTTCAAGCATGAGATTATCTACAATGTCAATGCATGAAAACATGCTAATTAGACTATAACACTTGATCAAAGCACTAATTGCATCTGTGAGCACTTAACTTATTCAACTTAATGATGCACTAAGCGTTGTGCTTACTTAATTTAATCATCTTAATGATGATGTGATCATTGAACTTACTAGTTAGCTTTGGAGTGGGTCATAACAGTTGTAGTGATTGTATAATTCCTTTGTTGCTGATATCCACGATGAACTTGTGGCATGGAAGGTCACCCTGTCAATGTTCAATCCATGCTCCTTGAATCAGGAGCAGACTGTCTAAGATAATGTGACCTCAATATTATATATTGATTCTTATATGCATGCGCATGCATTTCTCAATCTAGATTATCAAGTGACCAGGATATCTTACTCTAGTTGGAGGGACAAATCCTATCTCTATCACTCACAGTCCATCCCCAAGTGTCAAAGTCACCCAATCATCATCGTTATAACAACCCATGTTTTATGACTATGTTTGATGATGTCAAAGTGTACCCAACGACATGTGACCAGTGCAGTGATTTTAGGTCTAAGAATCACAACTGCCACCTTCACTATGAGAGATGATTGTGACTGCCAATGATGATTTCCATGTGTCACTCTCAAGGTGAGTCTGTTTGATACACTATTCCCTAACATGCATCTGTGTGGTTGGTTTGATATCACAATATCATGACTTAGTGAGACTCAGTCATCAACTAATTCACAATCCAATCTTATGTGTTACTGGTGTCTATCTGCTTTCCACAATAACAACAGACTAGGGGCATAATGAAAACATGTATATGTACTCTTAACATCCGTATGATCTTATTTCCACAAGGCTAATACTTGAAGACATACGTCATTGAGTAATATCATTCTCTAGACATTCACTTTGTATCCTCATTTCTCACAACTGAGTCAAACAAATGAATAGGAAGCTTGCCTATATTTATGTTTTTATTAATCAAACCCTTTTAGGTAATTCTGCCATGTCAATCATATGATTGTCTCTACGTGCATACCTTACCAACAAAAGGAACTACCATAAAATAATTTGTAGTGACCACAAAACTAATGTGTTCAATGATCGATGGATATGTGGCCAATCCATCTGACATATCCATCCTTGTCCTCAAATATTATACAATCTTAAATCACTCACTATTGACCTACTGAAAACACTAGATGAAAATTACCATGCTAAAAAATCATGGCGATAAACCATCACAAGAAAAATCCTAATGGAAGTGGATCCATGTGGATGGGATTGGAGCTTCATTCAGGTCTATCTACTAGTGGATCCTTGGAAAACCATCAAAACTATCCCACCTCCTGACATCAATGGGGGAGTGACACATGGGCTTGGCATCATGAAACTAATGGAATATGGGAAGTCACTAGTCAATAGATGGAGCATATTTCCAAAAGGCATTAATATGATGGGTAATTGGAAACACATATTGAAGTTCAAATTTCCTAAACACATATAGGTATTCACGTTGCTCCTACAAAACAAATGCCTACTGACATATATTAAAAAACAATGACGAAACATTTAAGTTAGTGCTAATTATCCTTTGTGTATTAACACAAATGACACCCTCCCACATGTGTTCCATGATTATGAGTAAAAATAGAAAGGCTTTGTTAGATACTCACTGAGATATAAGATATTTCACTCTTGATTCTGATGATTGAATAGGTATGTGTACATGTTATCAATAAGACAATAGGAAGATACTATGTTAAGGGAAGTTATATTGGCACATTAGAAATGCCAGGAATAAAGATTACATGAGAGAGCTAGTACATCAGAGAGCATTAAAGTTAAAATCATCAATGAGCACACAACCTCCACTCTATAAACATTTTACCCTACTATTATTTTGTCTTTTTCTAAAAAGGGTACTCCTTTCTACATTCTATTCGATAAAGAGCTTCTAGTCTTTGTGGATGAATCCAACTAAATTCATTCTAAATTTATGACATAGGGATACACATTGTTGCTAATAGTGGTGCTTGTAAGTTGTTCATGGGTGTCATATGAAATCCTCTTCTACAGTAGAGGTAGAAATTCAAACCATTATTAAGGTAGTGGAAGTCTACAAGGAGAAACTCTGGTTGAATTACATCGTCTTCTCTAACTAAACACAAGTTGCTGAAATTCTATATTGGAAAATGTCTTGTGTCACTTGAGAAATAAACCTCACCTCAAAAGATAGCAGCCAATTAGTCAATAAACAACACAAACCAATTTTCCATGTTTCACATAACTAAAACATTATTGATGACCTCATAGAAAAATATACTTTAGTTTCTAGACTTAGTTTTTCTTCTTTCATTTAGCACATTTGGCTAATTTGTAACGTCAATTGTTGATATTTTTACATCTTAATGCAAAAGAGATCAAGATCAATAACATCTAATATCTAGTTTTTGGAAAAATCATATTAGGACACTCAGATGATCATTTGACTATGTATATATCTAAGGAGAGGAATCTCTTATCAATGATATTGTAACTGAAGATGTTGAAAATGGTGCAGTGTGGTTAGTAAAAACGATCGATGTTAAAACCAAAACTCTTGTCTAAGGGTTTGTTTGGTACCTGGTGAATGAATGTGAGGGGGAGGGAAGGGAAAAGGTTCAGGCTGCTTGGTTAGACAAAATAATGGAGAAGGGAGGAGAACAGAGGGGAAAAGTGTAATTTTAGCTACTTGTCTCCCCACAGAATTGGGGTGGAGACAATGAAAGGGAAAATTCTTGGCATGTAAAATGTTAGAAAGGTTGGAGGAAAATATAAAATATATAGTATGGTGAAAGATATTCGTTTATCCCATATCGATTGGGCATGAAGAAGAGTTAGTCGATTATGTATATTCTATGTCACTTGGAGTGATATAATGTTGGAAGAAAATTTAAAATAAAAATTTATAAGGAAAAAGAAAAGTATAATAAACGTAAACTAGAATAAAATTTATGTACACAATGTAGAAGATAACTTAAAAATATTAGAAATTTATGGCAAGATACAAGAAATGTTTGAGATTATTTAAATTACAAATATAAAAAGAAAAAGGCTGATAATTGGTGAAAATATGGAGATGCGGAGGGAATTGAAATACCTTAGAGAAAATTTTATGAGAGATATGAAGAGAATTTCTTGTATAACCACAACCAATATAAAAGTAGAAGAGGATTTTCATTTTTACATCACCATCATTGTACGTCACTAAACAGTTGTTTAACATTTACATTACTTTTCATATTCTCCTCCCCCTCCCCTCTTTGTGCTAACCAAATAAATCACATAAGTCTTCCCTTCACTCTCTTGTCTTCTCTTCCCTCCCCTTCCCCTCCCCTCCCCTCCCCTCCCTTCCCTTCGTTTTTTCTACAATTACTTTTTACCAAATATGGGCTAAGAAAAACTTATGCCTCAAGATACTGAAAAAGGATACTCTGATCATCGTGAAGGCAAAATGTGGTGATGGTGTTAAAAATCACCTCCCGCTGACCCATTCTTCTTGGACGTGCCCCCATACCATATAGATACTCAATAATTGAAGAGCATGTGTTGAAACCTAGTGAAGCCACGTTGTCTCCGTTTGGCGTTTGACTTAAAAACTCCGTGTCCGACGTTATTGATCACTTCACTCTAGCAAAGATCCTCCAAGCACCACACACCTGTCCAGACATGTGTGAACCTGAATCACCGTGGTGGATGGTAGTAGTTAGCTGGACCATGATGAATTCAAGGCCTAAAGTGGCTTTTTGGACTTCACACGGTGCTATTATTTTGATATGTCCTCTCTTTCATCAGCAAGTCAAAGGACAGGGTATTTTGTTTTATTTGTTTATTTTGGATGCTTACAAAGAAATGGGAGAGTTCTTTCCTTGATACTAGAGCAATTGTGATGCTTCTATATATAGATGGTCTTCTACCTTTCAAATACGTACAAGACGCAGGAGAGTTCCAAAACCAAATAGCCAATCTTCCCCTCTTTTGGTCTTCTTTTTGCAACAGAATTTGCAGACTCCGAACCCAATTAGACACGCCATTCCCTCTACCTCAGAGCAGTCTCTTACGGGTGATTTCGTGAATTAGCGAATAAGTAAGTCCTAGAGGTACCCATTTAGGCAAATCTTACCAACCAAAGCTCCAACCTCAAAGGTTGACATATTAGGATGGAAGTTACAAGATTACTAGATCCAGCGCAGGCAGTCCCGAGCAACATCGGGATTTGCTTGTCTGACCTCCTTCTTTCTGGGCCAAATGCCCTCGACTCCATCTTCTCTCAACACGTGCCCCCGCCGACGAACTACGCTCAACCGGTTGCGGCAGCCAGCACCCATCAGTCACCACAGCTGGGTTCCTCTGTGTACGTCCTCCAAACGGAGCTCCTGCAGCAGCGGCTCCGCAAGGCATCACCTTGCACCTCCTCCACGAACCCACCGTCGACGACAACCTCCACATGCTCTGCGCCCATCGACCGGTTTTGCAATATCCAGGACCGCGACCACAGCAGAACCTTGTTCCTGCAGCTTGACCAGAAAAAGAAGCTCTACCGCGGCGTCCGGCAGCGGCACTGGGGGAAGTGGGTTGCGGAGATCCGGCTACCGCAGAACCGAGTCCGGGTGTGGCTAGGGACGTACGACTCAGCCGAGGCCGCCGCATTGGCATACGACCGCGCTGCATACAAGTTGCGAGGGGAGTACGCGCGGCTGAACTTTCCAGATATCGGCGGTAAAGACGGCGCCTACTGGCCGCCGGAACTGCAGGCTCTGAGGGCGTCAGTTGATGCGAAGATCCAGGCCATATGCCAGAAGCTGGCGCGACCGAAGGCGAAAGGGAAGAGGAGAGTTTCTGGGGGAGGAGTTGCAACGGTGGCTTCTCCTGGAAGTCAAGTGGAAGAGGTGAAAGTGGCAGTTGCTAAGTTCGGTGATGAGGAGTCATCGCGTACGACGGTCAACACTGCGTCACAATCATCGTCGCTTACCTCTTTGAGGTACGAGGACGACAACAGAATTACTGGAATGGACGGCAGTTTCTGTTCGCTGCAGAAGATGCCTTCCTTCGATCCCGAGCTAATTTGGCAAATTTTAGCAAGTTGATCATTTGAAAGGTATGTATTCGGTAGTCTGCGAAAGCAAAACTCCAGATGATCCTCCATGTACCGAGATTTGATTTTTGCCTTAGTCGCTGGTTGGATTATTACCTGCAAGGTGCTATCGATGGCGTCGCTGCGGGAGCGACACGTACGTATGCTGCCCATAGACCGTGCGACTATCTCCGCTAAGTATGGGTTCCCATGATGTTGGGGAGATTCCTGAGCTTTGTGCCGATGATTGACACTGTTACAAGCTTCAAGTTTTGTTCCATGTCTTCGCATTATTTTTTTTCCCTATCAACGAGAGACAACTTTTCGCTTTTAAGAAACAAAAATTCCTTTTTTCTTACTCTTTAATTATATTTGTTTTCAAACCTTTTGCCGTGCATATGACGATATGTGAACAAGACAGGTCCCACGCCACTAAAGAAGCCTTATTTCACATTCGAGGGGTCCAACCCACAATGAGAAAGATATAACTTTTGACTAATTCTAATAGTTAATCTCGGTAAAACTGGTTGACCTCAATGCTTGGTTATTTTTCCACAAACATGTCAAGTTTGAGTCATGTTCACTAATTCCAGCATCCTTAAAAAAATATCTCGCCCGCCAACTTATGAGGAGAAAAGAAGTACTTTTTGGGGGTCTTACCTAGAAAAGCGCACACATGAATTCGTCTATATCAGATCCATTCATTTGCTTAAGCATGTAGTCATCAAAGGATAGACACTCTCCTTTTCACGGAATTATTTGTTACCCAAATCATAACTCCAAATGACTATAAAGTCAATGGTGATAGGACCTAAGCGTCTGTTCCTAGCATGGTATTATCAAAGTGTGAATGCGGGAAGCACAAAGGCCTAGCATACATGAACATATAACAAGACAAAATCGCCAATCATTATCTCAACATTCAACAAGTATTATTAAGCAACATTGTCCTATTACAAGATTTCAAATACATATTAAGGAGTATTTTTTTACAAGTCTATTCAAGTACACTAGGGATCTTACAGCAAGCATACTGACATATCTCACCAAACCCATCAACTTCTAGCCTTCTCTGTACCTAAAAATAAAATACAAGAAGCGGGTCAAAACACGAGGTGTTGAGTATGGGATATATATATATATATATATATATATATATATATATATATATGCCCATCTTTATTGCCCACGCGGGTAGCTACCCGCCCACCCTTCCAACTACCTTTTTTCATAAAAAAAAATTCGCAATTACAGAGGACCTATATATATATATATATATATATATATATATATATATATATATATATATATATATATATATATATATATATATATATATATATATATATATATATATATATAGGTCCATCTTTATTGCCCGCGCGGGTAGCTACCCGCCCACCCTTCCAACCACCTTTTTTCATAAAAAAAAATTCACAATTACAGAGGACCATTTTGTCTAGCTCCCAAAAAAATGTCATCCAAAAATAATATCATTTGCCCCCCCCAAATTAAAAAACACGTCCTTATATATATCTGCTGTATATTTTGTACAGAGTTACTTTTTAGCCAGCAGAGTTACTTTTTTGACACCATAGTTACTTTTTTTACAGCCGAGTTACTTTCTTAGCCAGGAGAGTTACTTTTTTGGCTGTCGGGTAGTGAAAATCCAGGCTACCCACGCGGGCAATGAATGAACGCCATATATATATATATATATATATATATATATATATATATATATATATATATATATATATATATATATAAGCTTTCATAATTTGAAAAGAGAGTGTAAAAGTAAACAAACAAGAAAAAAAGTTAAGTGGTTAGTAAAATGAGAGCCAATGTTTTATATCATTTTACTCTAATTATACCAACAACATCATATATCATAAGGCCTTTGACTACTTCTCATTGGAAGAGTCTGTAAGGGAGCTCAAAATTAGCTAACCCTTTCATATGTGAAGGACCTTAAGGCCATCACCAAGAGCTAACTGTGTTTCTACAATTGTATGATGAAGTTTTATATATATGTGTGCTTAAGTTATCAAACTGACAAGGAAAATATTGAGTATGATATAGCAATACTATATGGCAATATTTGAGCAAGTAAATAAACAAGCATACAATACATGTCATTTCAAGCAAGAAATCGATATCCATATAACTAGATAAGGTTTGTACTTGATTCAGAGATTTAGAGATTCATAACTTAACTTATCCTTGACCATCTGGCCACAATCAACACCTGATTAAGCACAAGATTACATGCATGCATTATATTCTCATCATTAACCCTAACTGGCTTCATTTTAGGATTTTATCCAAGTTAGATTCTATATCGGTTATTAGTATATTATATGATCTTTTATTGATCTAGATGCCATTAAAAATATGTAGCTCCAGTTTCAGGTCATTTTGATGTTCCATTCATTTAATATGATCATTTCAAGGTCAATGTCACATGCGCACCTTTTAAGGTCAAAGACTCATAATAGAGCAAGAAGGGACATAGTTCCTCAAGTCAGGATTTCCAAGCATAAGAGATAATTTAGATCAGTAATATTAGAATACAAGAATCACATCCTAATATAGATGGATATCCCCTAGGGTTTAGGCATCACATACCCAATCTTGGGTATCAACAATCTCAAATACATGCAAGTATCAACATAGTTCACATATAGCATTAGGGGACAACATATAGATTAGATGGAAAATTCATATCAAGGAGATAATAAGGGATATATTGTTGGTAAGGTATGCCCAAAGAGCCAATCATGTGATGATTGACATGGCATATAACATAAAAGATTTGATTAATACTCATAAAGGAAAGCTTTCAATTCATTTTGTTTCATTTAGTTATCAGACCACGAGGTCTAAAGAATGACAATACTCAATGACGTATGTCTTCAAGTACATGACTTGGAGATCATATGATTGCTAAGAGTATGTACATTCTTATTATTTCCCTTGTCGGTTGTAACTGCGGAAGATAGATAGACACCAGTAACACATAAGACTAGAGTGTGGGATGGTTGATGATAGGATCTCATTAGTCATGATATGGTAATATCAAATTAAGCACACAGATACATGTTAGGGAATAGTGTATCAGACAGACCCACCTTGAGAATGACACATGGAAACCATTATTGGTGGTCATAGTCATCTCTCATAGTGAAGGTGGTGATTGTGATTCTTAGACCTGAAATCACTACATTCATCACATGGCGTTGGGTACGCTTTGACATCTCAAATGCAGTCCTGAAACATGGGTTGTTATAACAGTGATGATTGGGTGATTTTGAGATAAGGGAACTGACTATGAGTGATAGATATAGGATTTCCCTCCTACTAGAGATTGATATCATGGACACTTGATCAGTGAGATTGAGAAATATATGTGCATGCACATGTGAATCAACATATGATATTGAGGTCACATTATCTCAGAAAGTCTGCTCTTAGTTCACGAAACATATATTGAACGTTGAGAGGATAACGATTCCTTACCTCGAGTTCATCCTGGATATTAGTGACTAAGGAATTACACAGTCACTACAACACCTAACACAGATTATAGGTTGAAGTTGTTCTCCAACTTTCTATTCACTTGGGTAGCATTGATGTGAAACTAGGCACCACTCTCTACTTGTGATGTCATAAGTTAGTTATGGACATTCACTGCCAATGTGATATGGGACCTATAGGGTTACACACATAGGATCTCATCTAGAAAAGGAGTAGGATCTTGAATGATGGTTGGATTGATTACTAAAGTATTTAGGTACTCAATTCACACAATAGATTGTCTAACTGTACTACCAAATGACCATCTCACAGAGTGAGATGACTGTTTGGGTAGTCATACGAGCGTGAACTGACCAGCTCATCTTGTGGAATTGACCAGTTCAGCTCGGCTCACCAGACGACCGTATGGGTGAGCGAGACGACCGTCTCACATGTGTAAGACTGTTCAATTAGGCTAGAGGAAGGTTCTAGATACTTTCCCAGATCGTTTCGATTGCACAATACTTGTGGTGCAAGGAATTAATGTTTAGTATTAATGGGAACCGATTTGTCAATTTCATGTGCGGTTGGGAAACTGCCAGATGCCCATTTGGCAGTGTGAGATGACTGTCTCGTGTAACCATATGACCATTTCATAGTTCACATGTTGTGAAAATACAAGATCTTCTAGTTCCTTCTACTCCCGCACATATCCCGATCTGATTGGGAACCTTGGACCTAACCCTTTCTATAAATAGAGGGGTACTGGGGGCTTCCCATAGCACCACGATAACATAGATAATAGAGAATTAGTTGCACTAACAATTGTTGTCCTTTCTGGTTGTAGCAACCAAGAGAGTCCAAGCAAGCCCTACCCGACTAGGGAGGGATAGATACAGGAGAGAGAAACTGAGGATCATTTTTATTGAAGAGCAAGTTAGTGACTAGTACCCCAACGGGAGGGAAAACTCCTTCCTGTTTGATCTAGTTGAATGATAAGAGTTCTAGTTGGTCTATGTGGCCTAATCTAGAGGCACGAATCCTCTAGTTGCTGCAAAGATAGAAAAGTCATCCTGCAGTCTATGGTGAGAGCACAAGAGTCGATGTAGAAGCTATTCTATTCATTGTTCATGGTGAAGATCAGGAGCACATAGCCACCGTCCAAGAGAAACTACTAGATAGTTTCATTAAAGTGAGTTGTTGTCGCTTGACGTGCACCAGGACCAGGTATAACTCGTTAAGCTATCCTTCCTATTTCATAATAATTGACACAATCTTTCTTTTATGGGAATACAAATAGATATTTTTTTGTTTCTGCTTCTATAATATGTGCCCGTATTTCCCAAGAGTGGTATCAGAGCCACGTCAATTTACTATGCTTTAGGATAATTGATATGATCGTATTTTATTTTACCTTTTATTTATTCCATATGATTGAATATTTAAACTGTCTCATATATATGTGTATCTGATGAAAACCACATCATATATATATATATATATATATATATATATATATATATGGGTGTTTATTCATTTCCCGCGCGGGTAGCATGGATTTTCGCTACCCTATAGCCAAAAAAGTAACTCTCCTAGATAAGAAAGTAACTCTGCTGTAAAAAAAGTAACTATGATGTCAAAAAAGTAACTCTGCTGGCCAAAAAAGTAACTCTGTACAAAATATACAACAAATATATATAAGGACGGGTTTTTTGATTTTGGAGGGGCAAATGATATTATTTTGGGCTCAAATTTTTTGGAGAGCTAGACAAAATAGTCCTCTACAATTTCGAATTTTTTTTTTGAAAAAAAGTGATAGGAAGGATGGGCGGGTAGCTACCTGTGTGGGCAATAAAGATGGGCCCTATATATATATATATATATATATATATATATATATATATATATATATATATATATATATATATATATATATATATATATGGGTGTTCAGTCATTGCCCGCATGGGTAGCATGGATTTTCGCTACCCTGCAGCCAAAAAAGTAACTCTCCTAGCTAAGAAAGTAACTCTACTGTAAAAAACGTAACTACAGTGTCAACAAAGTAACTCTGCTGGCCAAAAAAGTAACTCTGTACAAAATATACAGCAGATATATATAAGGACGGGTTTTTTTATTTTGGAGGGGAAAATGATATTATTTTTGGCTCAAATTTTTTGGAGAGCTAGAAAAAACAGTCCTCTACAATTTCGAAATTTTTTTTTGAAAAAAAGTGATCGGAAGGGTGGGCGGGTAGCTACCCGCGCGGGCAATAAAGATGGGCCATATATATATATATATATATATATATATATATATATATATATATATATATATATATATATATATATATATATATGCAATTTACATGCGCCACCCTAAAAGTGGTTTTATGGTAGATGTGTAGCATGGTTATGGCCTAAACCCTAAATATGTGTGGTTTGATTTTATTCCTATTTATTTCGGTCTGTGTATTGAGCCTCTACCTCCTTCTTCCCAATGTAAAATTAATTCTTTCCTACCTTTACTCTCCTTAAATGTAACTTGAGGTTTCTCTTTACAATGTAATAGTTTAATAGCAATAGGATAGTTTCTTTTTTGCTACGACCAAGAAGATGATCATCGCCGGATGGGATGACCAGTTTGTGAGATGAGTTGACCATATGGAGGACCATTGGATGACTGAATGATGGAGACAAACGACCGCCTAGTGGACCCAACCAACCATTTGGAAGGTATCCAAACATCTGTAGGATTGGAGGCCAGATGACCGTATGTGATGACAACTGACCGGCCAATAGGCGAGATGACCGATTCAAGGGTTGAACCAATCTACCAAATTGGCAAGCACATATCTACACCAACAAAAGGTTCATACATGTGATGTGATGATTGACCTAGGTGGTAGTAATTCCTTATGACTTTAAGGAATTACAAGTAGACATAGCTAAAACCACAACCTTTTGTTTATATTTCAGTTTTACGTTGTGGGATATAGCATGCATATGATACATACTATATATGTGGTGATTAGATACAATATATGTATATATATGATGTATATGAAATCCCTCAAATTAAAAATATCAAGTCTGGGATGCTTTCCAATAGCAATGCACATGTGAATCTTGTTTGACTAAGCATAGGTTACACTAAAGCATGGTGCACCATCTATCTCATAGAAGTGTGATGGTAGTAATGTAGGTTCCACTAAAGCAGGGTGCATTATTATTGTATTGGCAATTGGGTCGAGCTTAACTGGTGATTCGTAGAGAGTCTAAGCCTAGAAGCATGATTATAATTGCGGCAAGGAGTTGTGTGTATCGTCTATCCTAGAGTTACATATGGTTGCAATTGGTAAAAGTTGCATACCTAAATAGTCAAGTTGTGGGCGATCAACCAAAGTTGACTCATGATTTGATTATATGGATCTTGCCTCATTAGAAAATTGTTTGTTGTAGTTTTCCAAACTGATACTTGAGGATTGTCAATTTGATCAAAATAATGAGAACAATAATGAATTAAAAACCTAATTATTATCACCCAAATTCTAATCTAATCAAATCAAAAATGAGATTTTGACGAAATGGAAAATTCTTTTGTAGAATCAAATAGCAACAAACAATAATCACTTTTCTCTACAATCGGTCCTTGAGAAGGACAAACTAACTATGAACAACTTCCATGTATGGTTCAGGATATTGAGAATCATTGTCACATAGAAGCACAAGCTCTATATCCTGGAGACACCAAAACCAGAGGAACCACCTCAAAATGCACCAAGGGCTAACATGGATTCTTATAAGAAGCATACTGAAGACGTCGTAGATGTCAAGTGGCTGATGCTATGCTACATGAACTATGAGTTGTAGAGGCAGCATGAGAACATGGATGTGATTGAGATGGTCACACATCTCAAGAACATGTTCCAAGATCAGGCAAGACAAGAGAGATACCATGTATCTAAGGAACTGTTCAAATGTAACATGGCAAAAGGTGACCCAGTAGGTCCTCATGTACTCAAGCTCATTGGGTATGTGGAGAACCTAGCCAGACTGGGATTCCCCTTGGGTCAAGAGTTGTCCACTGATGTGATTCTATAGTCTCTACTAGAGTCATATAGTTAGTTTGTCATGAACTACAACATGACAGACTTTGACAAGCCATTGACAGAGTTGTTGGGCATGTTGAGAAACAACTAAGACACAAATGAAGAAAGACAAGCCCAATTTTGTGATGATGATTAGCAATTCAAAGGGGAAGTCTAAAGGAAAAGGTAAATCTAAGAAGGTTTCTAAAGATAGAAAGAAGCCCAATTCTTCAAATCTCAAAGCAAAGAGAGGAGTGAAGAAAATAAGATGTGATTTTCACCATTGTCACTAGCCTAGAAATTTGAAAAAGAAATTGCCCACTCTGGTTAGAGAAATTAAAGAAGAAGAAGGAAAGCACTGAGACCTCCACTTCAAGTATAACTCAAGACTATCATTAGCAATAGTCACCTTGGACGTATATATAAGAAATTCATGTGTAGAATACATATTGATGTTAATCTAGATTCTTGGTTATCAAACCTAAGGAAACATGCAAAGCCTTATTTGCAGACAATGTGACATGACATCCTTAACTAGATGTAGTGGGAGGATAAGCCTTCCATTAGACCTCATACATGCGATGCATGGAGATCTTATGGAATGAATTCTATAGATAATTACTTATACCTCATATTCATTTGTTGGTAATATGATGATATGTACTTAGTAAAATAAAAATATCTTAAAATGTGCAAGGAAATTATAAATGAAGTATGACTTTGTTGAGGGTATTAAGAAACTTTAATGAGATCAAATGTTGAAATACTTTACGTTGAAACCTTAAATACCTTCAAAGAAAGGACTGTGATAATGTATCACCAGTTAGATCCAACTAAATATGAAGATTTGTTAGAATGAAGGAATTATACCATGATGAGTCATGATATAATTATCAAGTAATCCAATATTCTTATCCTCATAAATATATACCTATCACTAAATAATGTACCATCTGAATGGTTTATAAGACATCATATATGATATGATTTGGGAATGTCCCAATATGTCTAAAGGGATTGAAACCTACATTGAGAAAGTAGTTACTTGAAAAGTTTTATCAACAAATCATAATTTTTTGAATGTTACTATTAATCCCAATCCAATAAAAAATGTTTTGTTGATAATATAACTAAGTTCCTAGAGAATTAGTGCGAGTAAAAGTAGAACTTGAAATGTTCGAGGTCAACAAAGAGTTACAATGAGAACTAAGAGAATCATAAGTTGTTGTGGAATCTTGAGTTCATCATATAACATAGAATAAAATTGTTCTAGAAGAACATGTTTGAGATTGGAGGATTGCGAATCCAACAACTCATATAGGTTGGTCATGACAGGATGAGCCAACTAATTGATTAGAAGCTATTAAAAACCATAACCTAAGTAATGGCTCAAGTCCATTATGGGGTCCATGTAAGATAACAAGGTAGTACCTTGATAATGACACCTAAAGGGGTAATACATAAAGGGTGAAATAAGGTCTTGTGGCTAAAACCTACATGGATAACATAAAAGGACAAATTTCTTGAATAAGTTTTCAAATCAGTTCAAGTTGTTGAACATGATAGAAACTCATTTTGCAATTGTTAGGCTTGTTGTCGTAGTTAAAATAGACTAAGAGATTTAGCATATGAAGATTAAAACCACATTCCTTAAAGGGAATACATCATAGGATGTGTACGTGACACAACCTAAAAGGCTTTATAACATGAAGAATGCAAATAAAATCTATAAACTACATAGTTCAATCTGGAATTAAAAAAACATCTTATAGGAGGGATCTTTTGACTTGACAAGATAGTCAAAGAGTTTGACTTGAATTGAGATAAAAGATGAAATATGTGATTAGAAAAGATTTAGTGGGAGCATATATGAATATTCCACATATGATGAGGAATAACATATCAATGTTCTGAATATCGAGAGCTGGCATGGAAATACACCTTCTGCAATGAAGGATTAGGTGAAACATCTTATGAGATAAGGATCAAGACCTATGAGATAGTTCTTGAATGTTTCACATTGAAAGTTTGACCACATACGATAGTAATTTGTTGAAGGAGTTAAACACATAAATGATTCAATTAGAGAGAATCTAGATTAGTCTCTCATGAACCTTATGTTCTAATTCTTGTGATGAATGGAAATGACATGATTTAGATGCCATAGGCTGTAGAAATGGATCTATCACAAATACTATAAGTGTACCTATCCCATATAATATTGTATGTATTGGACATGATAAGATGATTCCAATAAGGGTTATTGGAAAGTCATCCATTAGTACTTGAGAAGTACTTAATGATAGATTGCTAGTCAATAAAGATAGCAATAAAGGAAGAGTTGGATGTAAAGGGTTGCATTGATGCAGGCTTCCATAATGACAAAGTGATTGCAAATTAAAATATGTTTGATTTAAAGGAGAAATGTTGTTAGTTGGAAGGGTTCCAAACTAATACCCATTAGTACCATTCTACAATAGAAGCCAAGTATACTTGTGTTATGAACATAGAGTGATATATGGATCTAGAAGTTCATGTGATGAACTCATACATGTTTTAATCATTGATAACTCAATAGTAATATTGTGACAAAATGGAGCTACTTGTTAGGCAAGGAATATCATATACCATATTACGGCAGTTCCGTCTCATATGAGAAATCTTACAATGAAGAGGTAAGGAAACATGTAATATACCGAATATAAGCAAAGTGTTGCTAACCCGCTGGATGAAGAACCAGAACAATAGAAACATGGTGGACATGTTTGAATCACTAAGAATGAGATTCGTGGGTGATTGTCTTTAAGTGCAAGTGGGGGTATGTTTGTAATGTATGCCCAGAGAGACAATAGTGTGATGATTGACATGGCATATATCAAAATGGATTTCATTAACACTCATAAAGGGAAGCTTCCAATTCATTATGTTTCATTCAGTTATGAGATAATGAGGAAACATTGTGAATGTCTAAAGAATGGAAATACTCAATGATGTGTCTTCAAGTATGTGACTTGGAGAATGAGATCATATGAATGCTAAGATCATGTAAACTCTTATTATGTCCTTAGTTTGTTATTTCTATGGAAGGTAGATAGACACCAGCAACATATAAGCTTAGAGTGTGGGTTGGTTGATGATAGAATCTCATTAGTCATGATATGGAAATATCAAATCAAGCACACAGATACATGTTAGAGAATAGTGTATCAGACAACCCCCCCTGAGAATGACACATGGAAACCATTATTGGTGGTCATAGTCATCTCTCATAGTGAAGGTGGTGATTGTGATTCTTAGATCTGAAATCACTACATTCATCACATGTCATTGGGTATGCTTTGTAATCATCAAACGCAGTCCTAAAACATGGGTTTTTATAACGGTGATGATTGGGTGACTTAGACACATGGGAACTTACTGTGAGTAATAAATATGGGATTTGTTCCTCCTATTGGAGATTGATATCTGGGCCACTTGATAAGAGAGACTGAGAAACGCATGTGCATGCACATGTGAATCAATATATGATATTGACATCACATTATCTCAGACAGTCTACTCTTGGTTCAAGGAACATGAATTGAGTGTGGAGAGGATGGAGATTCCATGCCTCAAGTTCAGCCTGGATATCACTGACAAAGGAATTATACAATCACTGCAATACCTTAAACAAATTGTAGGTTGAAGCTGTTCTTCAACTTTCTATTCACTTGGGTAGCACTAATGTGCGACTAGGCACCACTATCTACTTGTGATGTCATAAGTTAGTTATGGACATTCACTGCCAACGTGATATGGGACCTATAAGGAAACACATATTTGAATTAATCTAGAATAGGAGTTTGATCTTGAATGATGATTGGGTTGATTACTAAAGTGTTTAGGTACTCAATTCACGCAATAGATTGGCTAACTACACTACCAAATGACCATCTCACAGGGTGATACAACTGTTTGGGTAGCCAGATGAGCATCTCAAGTGTTGAGATGGCTGTTTGGATTGTGAGGATAATCAAAAATCAAATTGGTGATTTTTTTCCCAAACTAAGGTGTAAACTGACCAGTTCATTTTGTTGAACAAACCGATTCAGCTCATCTTACTAGATGGCTGTTTGGATGAGAGAGACAAACACCTCGCATGGGTAAGACCATTCAGTTAGGCCGGACGAAGGTTCTAGATACTTTCCCAGATTGTTTCGATTGCACAATACTTGTGGAGCAAGTAATTAATGTTTAGCATTAATGGGAGTCGATTTGCCATTTTTGTGTGTGATTGGGAAACTTCTAGACACTCGTTTGGTAGTGCAAGATGGCTGTCTTGAGTGGCCAAAAGACCCTTTCGTGGTTTGTAGGTTACAAAAATTCAAGATCTTCTGGTCCCTTCCACCCCCGCTCAGATCCCGATCTGACTGGGAACCCTATCCCTAACCCCTCCTATAAATAGAGGGGTACTGGGGCCTTCCCAAAGCACAACAATAACACATACAATAGAGAATAAGTTGCTCTAACAATTGTTGTCCTCTCTAGTTGTGGTAACTGAGAGAGCCCAAGCAAGTCCTACCTGACTAGGGAGGGATAACTATGGGAGAGAACAACTGAGGATCATTATTATGGGAGAGCAAATTTTTGACTAGTATGCCAATGAAAGGTACAACTCCTTCATGTCTTTTCTAGTTGAATGATAGGAGTTTTAGTTGGTCTGTGTGGACTACTCAAAAGGAAGGAGTCCTTTGTCTACTGCTAGGAGAGAAAAGTCAGCCTGTAGTCAGTGGCGAAACCATAAGAGTTGTTGCAGAAGCTGTTCTGTTCATTGTTCATGGTGAAGACCAGGAGATACACAACCACCGTCTAAGAGAAACTAGTAAATAACTGCATTGAAGAGAGTTGTTGTCTCTAGACTTTCTCTAAGACCAAGTATAACTCGTTAAACAATCCTTCCTATATCACATTAGTTGACGTGATTTTACTGTTATGGGAATATGACTAGATAAATTTTTTGTTTCCGCTGCTATACTCGATGCCAATATTTCTCAACATATACTACTTATGATTTGATAGGGAAAAGCAAAACATTCGGACCCATATTGAGATTAGGACATAAGAAAGGAAACAAGTCACATGAGTGCAGAAAGGATCAAAACTAATGAGTTTGAGTTACATAAATGAATATCACAAAAAGGGATTGTTCTAAGATATTTAGATTACAAAACATCATATATTGATGGTTTCAAGGAAATCATACATATTGATGAATCAAGTAGGTCAATCATATCATTTGAGTCAAGTGTAGCCATTCATTTATGCATAAGGGTTACATTTATGCATTTAGGGACCCATTGAACAAACATAGTGACAAAGAGTTTGGGGTTGATGCTAGGCTCATAGGGAAGCATAATTGTACTGATGTTTAAGGTTAAGTTGAGGCTATATGTCATTTAGAAACAAGATTAGTAACATAGGTTCAACTCCATCATTAATGTCTCAAAAAAGTCACATATGCACAATTAAGGATGTTCATGAGAAAAAAGGTGATTAAATCCTTCATTAGTGTCATATGAGAACAAGATCTACTAATTTGATGCTTAGGAGGGTCAATATGCATCAAGGTTTCAATATTTAGCATATTCAAGCATTTATCATGGTCAAACAAGGTCAATTCACATTTTTAGCAAATCAGGAGAACTAGGAGGAGATTTTGGGTCTAAAGTTGGTGAAAGTTGTAGGTCTCATCGAGCTGATCAATTTGGTAAATGTATTTGCCTAACTAGGACTTAAGAGTTGGGAGATATGCATTTTTGAATATCTAGAGAAAAACTATATGAAACATTATTGGGCGTTACCATTTATTTGATGTTTGATCTTAGTCCTTCGATGCTGATCCAACAATCATGCCCCAAAACACATCCATGCGTCTGCGTGTGGTCCCCCATCATATCTCATCTCTCCAAACATGGTGGGGCGGGTTGCACTTGGAATTTTCATAGTGCTATACGGACCGTTGCCTACTCATCTGATGGTAGTTTCTCTCCTCGTCTCCCTATGCACCTATACCTTACAAAAAATCCCCTATTCTTGGCTACGAAACAGGGGACAAACAAGGCGCTTGGGGCCCATTTATTCAGTGTTGTGCCTCAACAAGATTGGAATGATACTGCTAGAGTGGAGGTGAGTCTAGGGCACCCTAGTCACCCATATGTTCTCATGTGCCAGCCACCAGAGGTGGTGTGAGCTGTAGTAGTGCCAACGCTAGCCCTAGAAATATATCTGCTAAGCAGCTTGGGAGAAATGATGCAAGAGGGAAAAAGAGGAAGGGAGAAGGAAAGAGGATCAAAGTTGGAAATTGGGGGGGGTGTTAAAAGAGAAAGGGGTCTAGGTTTTGGCATCTGATCCTCCACTCATTACCTAATACAACTAGACGTAGAGGACGACCTTCCCAACCTCATGATCATTTCTAAAGAGGAAGGGGTGGAGGGGACTTGCACTTGGGCCGTTGGATTGATATCTAACACTCTACATTGATCCCGAAAGAAGAAGGGTTAGGCATGGGCCGTACGGGGCACACTCCTAGTATCATCCCAAGGAGCCAACCCAACAACATAGGAAAAGGGTAAAAAATTGGAGCTAAAAATACAAATTAATTCACCAAACTTCAAGACTTCATAACATGGGCCACAAATGTCCGATTGGGGTGATTTTTGCACCGTTGGAACCGAAATTGAGATATATATAACATGATTTATACTAAGAAACTAAAAGATAATAGTGATGGGGTTCAATTTATATTGCAATATGGTGACATGTTAAGGAATGATACTTAGCTCAAAAGTGTAAATTAAAGTCACACATTACAAAATTGATCATTGTAGTGGCCAAATTGGAATACCACAACTATCCAATTATGAAATTAACATAAGTTGAGAAATATAACACTTGATTAGAGAGAAAAGGAACAACATATGAGAGGGAAAAGTCAGGTTGTCACACTCTACACAAGAAGTGATTAAAGCAGCATTGTCTTGTAATAATATGTTGTTGTAATACCTTTGACCAAGATTTTTGCTTGGCCTTCCTTGATTAGAATATTTAGATACTTAAAAAATTAATATAATTATGTGATGCACCTTAATAACATATGTCAGGTTTATGTTTTCGGTTTGGCCCTATTTGGCTGATGTTCGAGCTAGTTATGCTATATATGTGCTTGTTTTGGACCAAGTTGCAATTTACCCATTTTGAGGGTTTATCTTGAAATTTGTCACATTTTGAATGTTCCATCTATCTTTTGGAATCATGAGAGTGAATTATTCTTAGGGTTTTCTTGTTGGACCTTGCTTGATGAGGTGACATCATCAATGTTGAAGTTAGGGTTTGCATGGGTTGCATGGATGCTTGAGTTGATGTTGATGTTGATCCTTTCTGTGTTGAGACCAAAGTATATTACTTGGTCTTTTTTTTAGAGAATTATGTGCCTTGTTTGGACCTTGTTTTTTTTGGTTGAAGGTGTTTTAGCTTGAGCTTTTAGTTGTGGCGATCGTTTGCTTTTGATCACTATGATGGTGTAGTGGTCGCTACCATGTTGTTCACCATGGATCCTCTTTTATAGAATTGTTTTGATGATTAAGTGGTCACTACCCTACCTTGGTTTTTATCACCCTGTGTTGCATGCATGTCTTATTTGCTTGCATGTGTAAGTTTTGGAGGGACAAGTGTTACTAGTGTCTTGACACCTCATCTCCCTCACCTCTGTCCTACCCTTGGGTATTTATACCTATCTCTTAACATGCAAGTGACCCCTTTAGTCTCTCTTCATTATACCTTATTTCTTGTAGTTGGCCTTTATTCTTGGTGGTCAAAGTGGAGGTGTTTAAGCTTGAAGAAGGAGGTTGAACCCTTGCATGCGGTGATCTAGGGTTTGATCATCTCTCTTGTGGTGATCCCTTGGTGTTGTTTGAGTTAGGTGATTTGCTTGGCCATTGAGTTTATCCAAACTTTGTCTTTCTTATCTCTCTTGGAGCTTCTTGGTTTTGGATATGTTCTTTACCATCCATGGTGGGTTATATAACTCTCTTCTCAAGTATTGTTGCACTTAATCTTACATGCAAGTTTCTATATCTCTAAAATGCGATTACAAGTTGTATTAGGATGATACCTTGACCTAGGGTTTCTTATTATGTGGTTATCTTGGATAGATTAACTCTTTTCTTGAACCCTAATTCTTGTACCCAGATCTATGGATGGTGCAGTGGTTGGTTCTTACATGCACATCTTTGACGTTTGGTTTTATCACTATGATCATGATTTTGTTTCTCTCTTGAAGATGGAGGCTTTGATTCTCACATGCATGTGCACAATTTTGGTTTTCTCTCTCCTATCATGGTGTTTATGTTGACCTTGTGATGATCATGTTTTAGGGTTTTTTATCATCTTCATGGAGTTTACACCTTGGTGATAGTTTGGATTCTTGATGTTACACATCTGTTTGGTTGCCATGATCTTCTATTTGCAAGTGGTGCTAGGTCTGTGATGGATGCTGAGAATTGGGTTTTGGTTTGGTTCCTATAACCCTAAGACTAACTCCCTTGTATGCTTTCTTTTTCCTTAACAATCATTGCGTGTGCTGACCTCGTATGGTCATTGTGTTCTCTAGTTTTCATGGCCATTATGTGTGGTCAAGATGGTTTTGCGGTTGCCATCCATGAAGCCTTTGTTGCAGTCAAAATGCTTTGAGATTCTTGGAGTGGTTGCTATGCATAGTTTGATGATGGTTGTTATGGTAGGATGCTTGTTGCAGTAACTACATTGTTGTTCAATGTTGACCACTATGTTGTTGGCCTTGTTGCGATCTCTAAGGTTTGTATGTGTGTTGGCCGCTATAGTGTTGCGGTCATCATAACCATAGTGGTCAAAATAGTTGGCCCAACCCTAATGGTCGCTAGGGAAACCTATGTCTAGCGGTCTCTAGAGGTGCTACCCCTTGCATGGTTACTACACTTTGCTAGTTTCCATTAATGTTTGGTTATGATAGTGATGCTTGATCGTATGGCTTCAAAGAATGTGGGAAGTGGTGTACTTTAGGGTTGGTTGTTATATTCTATTATTAAAACCCTAATTGATTAACCATGAGTAACCCTAACCCCTAATTTGTTTAAAATGGTGAACAACGCTCAGTTGCTTGAGAAATTAGCATGTTGATGAATTATTTTCCATCTCCTACTTGTTGTAAACCTAATGTGCAAGTTGAATGAAAACCATAGCTAATGATTGTTGTGGTAACTCTTATACAAAACTTATGTGGTGATTATGAGCCTTAATAAGGCATGATGAGATAATGATGCTATGCAGGAACTATGTGATTAGGTCCTATGACCATGGCAGAGGCTCAATGCCTAATTGGAGGTGATATCCTCTAGTGATGTGATGAGCGATTTGTTATCACTTAATGATGTGTCAATGGTGATTGCCATGGGTATGGAAGTGAGAAAATATGATGTGGTGATATGATCAATTTTACGCTTAATACATTTTATATCTTCTGGAGTTGTATTCTACCCTTATCTTTGTAGAATTTGTTTAGGGTTTGTACATTGTAACTAGATTGATGCAGTAAAAGATACACTATTGGCAATAATTAATCAAGTGAACCCTAATTATGTAGGTGCCTTGTTCCATAGATCCATTCTAGTGTCATAACTTGCTAGATGGTGTAACGAGTATTCTTAAGGGAAGCTCCGAGCACATATTGTTGAGTATGCGAGGTGCAAGTGACTAAGTGTACTTGACATCTTGATTCCATGATTTAGAGGATGACTGTGGTCATGCTTTGGCAGGAGAACGACTATAGTCATATCTCAGTATATATGATGTGATAGAGGATAGCTGTGGTTGTACCTCAGAAGTTTGGGTTTGTATTCTCTATTCACTAGTGTCATGACCTATATACCAAGATGAACTAGGTTGGTATGCAGTTGGATGCTATATGTCACTGTGGCAGACTTGTACTGATCGAGGGTGGAGGAGATCATAGGAGTCCAACTCTCCTAGACCTTGTATGACACTAATTTCAACTTAGCAGTGGTCAGTTGGGGTATGAGTTGTATACCTCATCTCCATGGGGCTTAAAAGATATAATACAATTGTATAGTATATCAACTTAGGGATAAACACAATTCATATTGAATGTTTACGCTTGCCTTATTTCTTATACTATTTAGTTGATAACGACTATACATGTTATTCATTTTTCTTTTAAAAGTATATGATCTTCTGCTTATCATTTATAGCTGCTTGATATTCTTAACTTGTATAAACCATTTTTAGTTGTTCATTTAGCTGAATATCCTCATCCTATTAATAATATTATTTCCTATTTAAGTATAATATATGTTAGCAATAGTTTTTAGTGGGGAGTTATATCTCTCCCTGGTATGTTGGCCTCACCCCATGGTTTTCCACATCTTTTTATGTGGTCATCAATGACGTGGTATAGATCATGTTGTTGAGGAAGAACGGTAAGGAGATCAATGAATGCAAAAGGTTGGATATGTTGCTAGTGTTTTGTAGAAGAGTCCTATGTGTCGTCCATGTACTCTCAGGTCTTGGAAGGGGTGTTTTGTGGATGTACATCGATACGATACTTTGGAAGTATACCTTGATTGTACATGTATGGCTTGTATATGTGAACATGATAACTTTTATAAATAGATTTGTGGCATGATGGCCACTGTACACTGATATAATACCTTTACGGTATGATATGTGGTATATGTGGTGACAGGTTGTGAACCTTGATGTATATGTTTCCTCTTAAGATGGTTATACAACATCAATTTTAATTTATCGTGTTTTGTGGTTATGTGTATGGTATCAGTTAATCATGCACTTTGTTTTGAGTAGTCTTGGTTGGTGTGATCAGTGTGTCACACTTGGTTGGTATCAGATCTCTAGGTTTGCTGAGTCTATAGGGACATAGGACTAGGGTTGTGTTTTTTCTTGCGTTACCCAGTATATCGCATTGTAGCTTCAGTTTATGTAGAATAAGAAGTAAATAAGTCTAGAGAACATGAAGAACATGATAAGAGTAGTGTTTTTGCACTGGGAGGTGGTGTGAGGAGGCAAGAAAGAGTAGATGGAGTGCCTAAAATGTCTCATTTCAACCCAGCTACCATGGCCAATCCTGCTTTTTAGTCCATGTTTGGACAACTAATGGCCACAATTTTGCATATGACAGATAGAGAGCCCACATCACAACCAAGGGTTATTATTCCCAATGCAGAATCCTAGGGTTTTGGGAAGACCTTTCATAGGTTGTGACACATTGGAGTGTTGGATTATGTGTGTATAGTGGACCCAGAAGATGTAGATATGTGGAAGATGGAGCTGGAGGAGGGCTTTAAGATCCTCAATATCCCTGAGGAGGATAAGGTGAAGCATGTGGTGTACCCACTGAAGGGTATTACTAGCCATTAGTGGGCCATTGAGGAAGAGAAGAGACCTGGTGTGGTGATCATTTGGGAAGATTTTTGATGGGAACTTGTGAGTTGATACTTTTCATAGACATATCTAGATGAGAAGATCTCATAGTTTGAGAAGATTTGGCAAGGATCTATGACAATTAATGAGTATGAGGCCATGTTTATGGAGTTGTTGAGGATTTGTCCTCACATGGCTTCTGTGTATAAGGAGAGGATCAGATAGTTTGAGAAGGGTTAAGTAAGGAGTTGACAACAAGAGTGTTTGCTTTACAGATTAGATAAAGGTTTGCAACATTTGTGGAGTCTATGAGATGGATAGAGTGGTCAGTTGCTGAAAAGCGTGAGGCTAAAATAAGATGAGACTGACTCAGTTTTAGGGGCAGTCTTCTGGAGGCTTCATGAATTTGAGGTTTTTGTCACCTCAGTCACAACAAAGGTCAATTGTTGAGTCTCAATGGTCGTCGAGAAAAGGCAGAGGCTGTAGCTTTCCGTCGGTAGGAGCTCACAATGTGGAGTCAGTATCAGTAACAAGGTTGTATAGGACACAATATGACTCAAGGACTTTCTACAAGTATGGGTAGGTGGGGCACATAAGATGGTCTTGTCCTATGAAGGATGAGGAGGTGACATAGAAGTTGAGACAATGCCGACAAGGGTCACAAAAATGACAATAGTTTAGTAATGGTGGAGGTCCAGGGTGCGGTCAGGTTTCATAAGTAGGGCCCTCTGGGTAGTCCAACATAGGATATGGGTTACAATAGGTAATGGCTCGATTCTACACCATGAGTCATCTGAAGGGAGTGGTCAATCCACGGGTCATGACATGTTATATGGAGTTATTTCATTCTAATTTGTCTTCTTCCTACTTTATATCTATTTTGGTTGACCCGGGTGTGATGCACTCTTTTACCACTAGAGAGTTGATAGATAGTTGTTCCTTTCCTATTAGTCATAGTTCTGATAATCTTCGCTTAGAAACCCCTTTGGTTGGTTCCTCCGAGTTGCGGAAGGTGTGTCCATCCTGCGTTCTTTCTTTCTTAGGATTCAACATTCAAGTGGAGCTTATACCACTTGACATGCATGGATTTGATGTGCCTTGGGTTGGATAACTTGGACAAGTACCGGGTGGTCTTGGAATGTAGTTCCAAAGTGGTGAAGTTCTTTGACAGTGATGTTTTGTGGGTCTTCGAAGAAGATAGGAAGATTCTCCCGATGTTCTTGGTGTCAACAATGACAACAAAGAGGCTAATGAGATAGGGGTGTGAGGCTTTCTTAGCGCATACGATGGATACAAGGTGAGGAGTCCTAGTATCCAGGAGGTTCCAGTGGTACATGAGTTTGAGGATGTGTTTCCTGATGAGTTTCTTGATGTTCCCCCTCCTAGAGAGATTGCCTTTGATATTAATCTGATTCCTGGCACACAACTGATAATGCAGACACCATACATAATGGCACCAGCTGAGAGGAAAGAGTTAAAGAAGTTGTTACAAGAGCTGTTAGAGAAGGGATTTATCAGATCGAAAACTTCCCCTTGGGGTGCTCCTATGTTGTTTGTTAAGAATAAAGATGGTTCTATGAGGTTGTGGGTCGATTATCGGGAGTTGAACAAGGTTACAATCAAGAACAAGTACTCTTTTCCACATATAGATGATCTATTTGATCAATTGAGATGTGTTGCAGTGTTCTGTAATATAGATCTGATGTCAGGATACCATCAGTTGTGAATCAAGGTGGTTGACATACCCAAATCAGCCTTTAGGATGAGGTATGGTCACTACAAGTTTGTGGTTGTGCTATTTGGGCTAACCAATACATCAATAATGTTCATGGATCTAATGAATAGTGTGTTCATACCTTATCTTGACTAGTTTGTGGAGGTGTTAATCAATGACATTTTGATATAATCTAGAGACAACTAGCAACATGAGCATCATCTATGATAGGGTTTGACGTTGTTGACACAACACAAGTTGTACGCCAAGTTCAGTAAGTGTGAGTTCTGGATGAAGGAGGTGTCTTTTCTTGGGCACATAATATCTTCTATAGGAGTCTGTGTGGATGTGAAGAAGGTTGAGTTTGAGTAAGAATGGGAGAAGCAAAAGACACTGATGGCAGTTTGTAGTTCCTAGGCTTGACAGTCTACTACAAGAGGTTCATTAAGAACTTTAGTGTCATAGCGTTACCCCTAACTAAGTTGACAAGGAAAGGTGTGTCGTTTTTCTGGGATCACAATTGTCAGCATTCTTTCCATCTCTTGAAGGAGAAGTTGACTAGTTCACTAGTGTTAGTGTTGCTTGAGGAAGGGAAAGGTTACATCATCTTTTGGGATGCATCAAAGAATGATTTGGGTTGCGTGCTGATGTAGATTAGAACGTGATTTCGTTCACTTCACGACAACTTTAGAAACATGAGGAGAACTACACAATGCATGATCTAGAGCTAGCAGTTTTGGTTCATGCTTTTAACATTTGGAGACAATTTCTTTATGGTGACAAGTGTCAAATCTTCAACGACCATCAAAACCTTCAATACATCTTCTAGAAGGAGTTGAGTATGTGACTACGATTCTAGATGGAGTTGATAAAAGACTATGATTACACTTTATAATATTATCCCTGGAAGAAGAATGTGGTAGCAGATGCTTTAAGTAGGAAGTCTTATTCATCGTCATCTGCTGATAAGGCATAGTTGTGTTCCGTGGTGTGTTATAAGAGAGACATGTTGGTTTATTTACGGTAGATAAATGTAAAATTGGAGGTCTCCTTGTTGGTAGGCTTGCTAGAACAGTTTTACATGAAGCCTACATTGAGATAGGAGATCAGATATGTGTAGTAGGATGATACCGTGATAGAGAAAATTTGATCAAAGCTGGACAGTGAGAAGCGTGATGGCTTCCATGAGTCAGAGGATGGGACATTGTTTTTCCACAGAAGGGCAGTGGTTCCTGATGTTGGTGGTTTGAGGAAGTTGGTTTCAAAGGAGGATCACTCCTCAATGTATGCTATGCATCTGAGAAGCACCAAGATGTATCATGACTTGTATTGGTGGCCTGGCTTGAAGCTTGACATAGCTGCGTTTGTGGCAAGGTGTCCTACGTGTCAGCAGGTCAAGGCTGAGCATCAAAAACCTACAGGTACATTGCAATTGTTACCTATACAATAGTGAAAATGGGATCATATCACTACAGACTTTGTGGTTGGTCTCCCTAGGGTAGCCAAAGGTCACGATTCCATGTAGGTGATAGTGGATAGGTTGACCAAGTCAACACACTTTCTTTCTATGAATACAATGTATACAACTAAGAAGTTGGCACAGATCTATGTGGGAGAGATATTCCATTTGCATGGTATCCAAACTACCATAGCATCTGAAAGAGGTCCTCAGTTTACCATTCACTTTAGGGAGCGTATGCATGCTGCGGTAGGTACACAATTGAGGTTCAACATGGTGTTTTACTCACAATCAGATAGTTAGTCTGAGAGGACTATTCAAACATTAGAGGATATGTTGAGAGCTTGTGTTCTATAGCTTTTGGGCAGTTGGGATGTACACCTCAGTTTGATAGAGTTTTCTTACAAAAACAACTACTAGAGGAGTATCAAAATGGTACCTTAGGAGGCTTTGTATGGTAGACGTTGTTGGTCTCCGTTGTGTTGGAATGAAATGGGCAGGTACCAACTTTTAGGGCCTAAGCTTGTATAGCAGACAACAATGAAAATTAAGATGATACATCAACAATTGAAGGATCCCCAGGATAGACAGAAGTCTTATGTGTTGACCTAGAGGTTATACATTACCTATATTTTGATAATGACTTAACCATTCCATTCATATGTATCTAATGTGTGCGTTTAAGATTGTTTGCAGGCATTAGGTACATGAAAAGGATCATATATACAAAGCCCTAGAATGGGCCTAGTTCAAGTCAAAATGGCTACAAGTGTGCGTTTTAGGATTTCTATGTAAACGACCTTAGAACATCCATGTAATCACTTGTAATGATGAATTGGCTTGTAACTTAGAAGAGAAAAATGTTTGGGACAAAATTCACCAAGTGATAATCACTTTTATTGCAAATTAGAAAATCAATTACAGACACTTGGTCGGTCGAGTTTCCCTAGCCTGAAACTCGACCGATCAACCTTGGTCGATTTTCTGAAGATTGCATCGTTCGAGTTGTGCACTCACAAAACTCGACCGATCGGGTAGCAGGCCATTTCCAGTTGAAATGGTCGGTCATGTTTTGTCAGGACAAACTCGACCGATCATTTGAATATCGGTTTGCCTCTTACTTGATCGGTCGAGTTACCCCCATTAAAACTCGACCGATTGCACTGTACAAAATTTGCAGAAAAAGTAATATGACCGTTGGTGAATTGTTTTGGGCAAAAATAGAGCCATTTTCTTGAACAAAAAATGACTACTTTTGCATCCAAGTGTCCCACAACTTAAAGGGCCACCCTCAACTATAAATAGAACCCCTTGGAGTTCATTCCAAGCTTCTCTTCCATTGCAAACTTGGTTCTAGCTTAGTTGAGAGTGTTCCAAGCCCTTGAGCCCCTTTCTCTCTCTACCTTCAAGATAAGTTCGTGAGTTATGAGTGAGTTAGGTCCATATGTAATAGAGCTATCCCTTGTATGATGTACATCTCTCCTTTCTCTCTTCCTACCTCCAAATTCCTTTGAAGATTGATTGATGCTACTTCTCCAAGTGAAAGAGAGGTTGCTGCTGTTCTTCTCCAAGTGAAGGTGAAGATGATTGCTGATCTTCAAGAGTGAAGATAGCTTGTTGCTCCAGATCCCTTGGTGAAGGTGAAACGTGGAGAAGCTCTCCAAGTGAAGGAGAGGTGCAAGGCAAATCTCAAGTGAGATAGGTAAATCCTGCAAGGCTGAAGACAAAGGTAAGATCGGATAAGTCCTTTGAAGAAGGCTGAAGAATCTTGCTTTGTGGGTAAGTCCTTGGATAGGTAGAAGATCTTAGCTTGAGAAATTAAGTCCTTGGTTGTGTGGTTTATGTTTCTTGTAATCTTATTGTGATATATAAGAGAACCAAGTTGCAAATCCTAGAGTATAACTAACTCTAGGTAGTGGACTGACATCGCTCCTAAGTTTAGGATGTGGAACCACTCTAACCACCTGTCCAAGTGATTTCTATTCATTGTTTCTTATCCTTGGTTTGAATGCTAGATTAGGACATCAAATTATTGCTTGTTTTGGTTTCTGCACTAAGATTAAATTGGTGGTCTAATTGATTTTGTGAAGTGTGTGTAGCTCTATTCACCCCCCTCTAGAGCCCATTGATCCAACAAGTGGTATCAGAGCAGGTCTTCTCCAAGCTACTTCAACAAGTAGGAGAAGATGGGCGATTCGGCTCTTGGGTCACTCAACCTTGAAGGAAGCTTCTCCATGAGACCTCCGGTCTTTGACAACACAAACTTTCTATATTGGAAGAGGAGAATGCAATTCTACCTCTAAGGTGTGAGCTACGAAATGTGGAAGATTGTGCATCTCAAGTATGAATATCCAAAAGGGGACATCACCACATGGACGAAAGCTAAGATGAAGAGTGCTCAACTCAACGCCAAAGCCGTGAGCATCATCTACGCCGCCCTTAATCCATCCGAGTTCAACCAGATCTCTTCGTGGGACACGGCACATGAGATATGGCACAAGTTGTGTGTCACCTATGAAGGGACCGAGCAAGTGAAGGAGGCCAAAGTCTACATGCTTGGTGGTCTTCTAGAGAACTTCAAGATGGGGAAGAATGAGAGAGTGGCGAATATGTACACAAGGCTAAATGTCATCTTGAATAGCGTAGCAGCTCTTGGGAGTGTAATGGATAGAGGTACTATCAATGCCAAGATCTTGAGATCTCTTCCCAAGAGATGGGAGCCTAAGGTCACTTCAATTGAAGAAGTTTACAAGCTAAGCGATTTGTCAACCGAGGAGCTGGTTCGTAACCTCCAAGCCCATGAACCTAGGCTTGATAAGCAAGAAAAAGAGGAGAAAAGAGAAGAAAAGGAATCAAAGAAGATAAAGGACACAACCTTCAAATCTTAAGTTGAAGAAATGGTCCGGCAACAACAACTTACCTTGAAGTCTCCCTGCCCTTCCTCAAGTGAAGATGAAAGTTTCAATGATCATGAAGCTAACTACTCAAAGGGGAAACACTTTAAGAGCAAGCCTTCCTCCTCAACTCCTAGGTGCTACGAGTGTGGTAAAAAAGGCCACTACAAGAGTGACTGCCCAAATGCCAAGAAGAGCCATCACAAGAGTAGCCACAAGAAGGATGACAAGTACAAAAGAGAGGCTAAGTATAAGAGGAAAGACAAGAAGGAGAGAAGATCCAAAGATGCAGGTCATGCGGCATGGGAGGAGTCTTCTTCAAGCTCCTCAAGCTCCGAAGATGGAGAATGTCATCTTGCCCTCATGGCCTCTACTAGTGAAGATGTAATTGAGGTAAGTGAGGTAAGTAAGGTAAGTGATGTTAATTTACATGAGCTATCTAAGGAAACTCTCATAGATATGCTTAATGAATGCCAATCATCTTTTGCTAAATGTAAATCTAAGAGGAAAAGATTAGGAAAGATAGTTGATGATCTTTATGCAAAAATTGACATTCTTGATAAAAATGAAAAATTGCATCTTGATAGCATAGAATCCTTGCAAGGGCAAATTCTTGACCTTGAACTTCAATATAATGGAGTAGAGGTTGAGAATGGTACATATCTTAAAAATATTGAAAATCTTAAGATAGAAATCCAAAAGTGCCTAGATGAGCTTGATACTCTTAAAACTAAAAATGTAGAACTCACGCTTATTGATGATGCTAGGAGAGAAGCAATCTATGCTTATCAAAGAGAAATAGTGGTGCTTAAATCTAAAAATGCAAAATTGCTTGCTTAAATTAATGATTTATCTTCTAGACCTATTTTGCCTAGAAATGAAGTTCCTAGCTTAACTCTAGAAAAAGATTATCTTCTTACTAAAGCCCTCTGTCTTGAGGTCGACCTTTTGCATACTAGAGAAGATCTTGCTAGTCTTTCTACTACTGTTATAAATCTTAGTGATGATAATGCTAAGTTAAGATCTACTTTGCAAAGGTTTCTCACGGGAAAAAAATCCCTCAATGATGTCCTAGAACACTCTACCAAACATGTTGGTACCAGTGGTTTGGGATATGATGGGACTGCTCCCAAAAGTAAGAAAAAGAGCAAGAACAAAGGTAAGAAGAAGAGTGTGGAACCTCCAATTTTCAATGGAGAGACTTCCGGCTCTAAGAACCCTATGGTTTGTATTCATTGCAAATGTGATGACCATTATTCCACCTATTGTCCTTACAAGCCCAAGGGGACCAACCCAAAGATGAAATGGGTCCCCAAGCTAACCCCGGACCCCAAAGTTTGAGTTGGGTTCTGACATCCTCTTTTCTTGCAGGTTAAAAAGAAATGGATTGTTGATAGTGGCTGCTCTAAGCATATGACTGGAGAAATCAGCCATTTCAACACATTTGTGAAAAAGAAAGGAGGATCGGTAACCTTTAGGGACACCAAGAAGGGTAAGGTTATAGGTGAGGGTGATGTAGGAAATGAACTATGTATCAAAAATGTGTTGCTTGTTGATGGCCTACATCACAGTTTAATTAGTGTTAGCCAATTATGTGGCAATGGTTATCTTGTGTTATTTACTTCTTTAGAATGCTTGCTTCTAGATTCCCTCTCCTACAATGTTATATATAAGGGAACTAGAAATGGTAATCTCTATGTTATTGTTCTTGATGCTCTTAAGCCCAAACTAAATAGATGCTTAGTTGTGGATAAAAACGATCTTTCTCTTTGGCATCGTCATTTGGGTCATGTGAATTTGCATCAAATGAAGAAATTGAACAAAAAGGACTTGGTTCGAGGACTTCCTAAATTGGATTTTGATAAGGATGAGGAATGCCAACCTTGTACACAAGGGAAACAAACCAAATCCTCCTTCAAATCCAAAGGAGTCATGAGTACCAAGAGAGTTCTTGAACTTCTTCATATTGATCTATTCGGACCAATGAGAACACAAACGCTTCGTGGTTCCAAGTATTGTCTTATTATTGTTGATGATTTCTCTAGATATACTTGGACTTTCTTTCTCGTTTCGAAAAGTGATACTCTTGATGTTTTCTTGAGATTTTTTAAATGGGTTGAAAATGAAGCTTCTTGCCGAATTGTTTCTATCCGTAGTGATCATGGGGGAGAGTTTGAAAATGATCTTTTTGAACATTTTTGTGAAAAATTGGGCTATTCGCACAATTTCTCTTCTCCTCGCACACCTCAAAAAAATGGGGTTGTTGAGAGGAAGAATAGGTCTCTACAAGAGATAGCTAGGACCATGCTTCTTTAGTATGACACTCCTAAGAAGTTTTGGGCTGAAGCTGTTAGCACGTCATGTTTTGTGCAAAACCGAGTTTTCACACATCCGTCTTTCAAGAAAACCCCCTATGAACTATGGCGTGGTAGTAAGCCGTCTATTGATTTCTTTCATGTTTTTGTATGTCCTTGTTTTGTTTTAAACACAAAGGATTCTCTCGACAAGTTTGATCCAAAATCCTATAAGGCTTTCTTCCTAGGCTATAACACTACTAGCAGGGCATATAGAGTATTTAACATTCAATTGTCTAAAATTGAAGAATCTATCAATATTAAGTTTATTGAAACTAACCCTATTGTTGGCAAGCATATTGGTGATGATGATGTTACACATGAAATAATTCCGATCTTAAAAGACCTCAACATCAAAGACAAAAGCAAGCAGGTGATAGAAGAAGAAAAAGAAGAAGAAAACAAGGATCCCACTCCCCACTTTGCAAAGAATCACCCCAAGGAGTTGATCATTGGCAACCCGTTTGAGAGAGTAAAGACACCAGCTGCTCACAACAAAGAACAAGCTGATAGTGCCTTCATCTCCCAACTAGAGCCAAAGAACATCAAAGAAGCCCTTGGTGACAATGAGTGGATCCTTGCCATGCAAGAAGAGCTAGAGCAATTTGAGAAGAATCGTGTGTGGACCCTAGTGCCAAGACCAAGTGATAGAAAGATCATTGGCACCAAATGGGTCTACCGCAACAAGCTAGATGAGCAAGGAAAAATGGTAAGGAACAAAGCAAGGTTAGTGGCACAAGGTTATAACCAACATGAAGGTATTGATTTTGATGAAAATTATGCTCATGTTGCTAGATTAGAATCTATTCATATGCTACTTGACTTTGCTAGTTATAAAAATTTCTTGTTATATCAAATGGATGTTAAAAGTGCGTTTTTGAATGGTACAATCGAGGAGGAAGTATTTTTTGCTCAACCTCCGGGCTTTGAAAATGACAAATTACCCAATCATGTTTATTTGTTGCAAAAAGCTCTCTATGGACTCAAACAAGCACCTCGAGCTTGGTATGAGAAATTAAAGAACTTTTTGTCAGATAATGGGTATGTCATGGGCAAAGTTGATTCTACCTTGTTTCTAAAACACACTTCTAACCATTTTCTTATAATACAAATATATGTTGATGATATCATTTTTGGCGGGACTAATCTTGATCTTTGCAAGGAGTTTAGTTCTCTTATGTAGAGTGAGTTTGAAATGAGCATGATGCGTGAGTTGACCTTCTTCCTTGGATTTCAAATCAAGAAAACAAAGGAAGGAAACTTCATCAACCAAGGCAAGTACACAAGTGAACTACTCAAGCGCTTTGGGATGGAGAATATGAATCCGATGGATACACCCATGTCAAACACTGCAAAACTTGACAAAGATGAAGAAGGTGAAAACGTAGATGAGAATCTCTATAGAGGTATGATTGGAAGTTTACTTTATTTAACTGCCTCTAGACCCGATATTATGTTTAGTGTTGTCTTGTGCGCTCACTTTCAATCTAACCCTAAGAAGTCGCATCTCACTGCTGTTAAGAGGATTTTGAGGTACTTTGCCAAAACCCAACATTTTGGACTATGGTATCCTAAATCAAGGGATTTTACTCTTAGAGCATATAGTGATGCGGATTACGCAGGGTGTTTGGTTGATAGAAAGTGCACAAGTGGCACTTGCTTCCTTCTAGGACCATGCTTAGTGTCTTGGTTTTACAAGAAACAAAGTACAGTGGCATTATCAACTACCGAAGCTGAATACATTGCAGCCGGGAGTTGTTGTGCACAAGTCCTATGGATGAAGCAAATGCTCCAAGACTTTAACATATTTTTTGATGCTTCTCCTATCTTTTTTAACAATACTGGTGCAATTAATCTATCTTACAATCCTATATTGCATAGTAGAGCCAAGCATATAGAGGTTCGCCATCATTGTCTTCATGACCACATTACCAAGAAAGATATATATATATATCACACACGTGGACACGGAAAATCAGTTGGCGGACATCTTTACAAAACCTCTAGCTAGAGATCCATTTTAATTTTATTCGATCTAAACTGCTCATTGTTGATTTAAATGATATTGCTATGTGATCTAGCTAGTTGTCTTTTTCCTATATGCTTGCTCATGTCTATCTTCACCTTATGTTGCCTTGATACATGCTTGTTTGTGCTTAAATTGCCTATCAACATGCTTAGTTTAGCTTGTTTTTTTTGGGTTTTATCGAATTTTGTGTTTTATCACTAAATAGTGCCCAATGATGAGCTAAATGTTCCTAGTTATGTTAATTATGCATAATAGAATGGAAAAATGAATTTAATCAACATGTTTATGGCTAGAATCTAAGAATGAGACTGTTAGGTCAGGTTGACCTTTGAATGAGTTTCCACCCTGGAAAACTCGACCGATCAGGAGCCGAGAGCTGTCTTCAGTGGACCATTCGATCGAGTTTGTTACCCTCAGAACTCGACCAATCGACGGGATGTGCCAACTTAAAAGTTAGGATCGGCCGACTATTTTCCCTTGCAACTAGAAAATAGCCAACCGATTCCTCATTTCCTAGCCCCGTGCTCTCAACCCAAGCCCTAAACTCCCCCGTTCCTAACCCTAGGGCGACCTAGCAACCTGTTCTAGACCTTCCCGGGCATTTTTGGTATGCTTTCTTCGACGTTTGAGGTTTGATCTTGCTTGTGTGCACGTTTTTCTTCTTGCTTTTGTTTCCATGGCTTCCCATAGATGAAAACGTGCTGCTCCTAGCAATGCTCCAGCCTCCTCGACAAATCGCCTGATTTCGTTTGATAACACCACGTTTGTGTCCATTGAGGCGGTAAATCAGTATAAGGATCTTCTTCCAAGATCTCCTTTTCCATTTCGCCCCTTAGTTGATGCAAATCGTTTTCAAGCGTACATTACCTCTGTTTTGAGGCTTCTCGCCGGTCACCACTTGTCCTCCCTAGCGATCGAACGTGACTGCTTTAATAATCAATTGTCCAGCAAAAAGGCAGTTCACGAGTTCTACGCAAACCTGCGTTGTAACTACAATTCACTCATTCCCCCCTCTGAATACCAAAATAGTTCTTACATCGATGATCGTCGGTCGTCGTTTTCAAATCTCTGAGGAAACTTTCAATTTCTATCTTGCCGGAGATGAGGAAAACACCACTTGGCGTAAGGAATATAGTGAGTATTTCGATCTTCTTGACCCGAAAGGTTTTTATAAACACCATGAATTGACGTTACCGGACATTCATCAGTTTTTAAAGGAACCTGACGTGGCCTACAAGAAGTGGTTAACCCTACCCTCATCCTCCCTTGACCTTCAGAGGAGCATCTTGGCCCTTGTGCTTAACTGCAATATCCATCCCAAGCGTAATCAAACAGACATTGCGGAAAACACATCGGTCCTTATGTATTGTTTGCTAAACAATATATGTGTCAAATGGGTTGGTTACATCTTACACCATATGACATGTTTTGACATCGGCAAGAACACCAAGGGCACACACCCTCCCTACCCAGCCCTGATTTGTGGTCTTTTCCAGTTTGCCACTGATAAACCCTCTTTTTTGACTTCCACTACCCGGTTGCTAGAAAAGGAGTGTGTATTAGTGAAACCACCCTTCAGAAGGTTGTCCCTGTCTTTTCCCCTGCCGTTGGTGCTTCTGCCTCTGCCTCTGCCTCCACCTCCGCCTCTGCCTCTGCTGTCCCTCCCTCCTCCACCCATGCTCCACCCCCACAACCACATCCCCGCCCTAGCTGTGCGTCCTTCCGTGCATCAAATGAAACCCTTCTGGGATATATGATGCTTGAATAGGCGTACAACCGACAGGTTCAGGAGCACCTCCACCAGGATTTGTGTGCTATCATGTCTACCATGAAACTATCCTGTGCTTCACCCTACCCTGTCTACCAGCCATACCCCGGGTAGTGCCTATGCTTCTTATGCATACGAGCATTACTTCCCTACTCCCGAGCCTTCCTCTGCCGCTCCACCTCAGTATGCTGCTGGTAGCTCTGCTCCTGCATACCTGTCATTACCTGCTGGCCCCCTGGCCACTCTGCTCACCTCCTTGGATGACTCTGCTCCTTCCTTCCCGAAGGCCAAGGAGCTTCTTGCACTTGGTATGTCGTGGGCCGAGCAGAATGCCCGTTGGCTCGGTCGCTCTTTTGGTCCTGATGACGAGGAGATGCCCGACCAGGCTGAGGATGTAGATGCTGATGCTGAAGATGGTGATGGTGAGGATGCTTCTGATGAGGATGGTGATGATGGTGCTGGATCTGCTGCTGGCACAGCTGCTCCGCCTTCAGATGGTGTAATGACCCCGCCTCCCGGTAACCCCCAATTAAGGGAGACCGAAAGGTCGGTGCCGTTATCCAATTAACAGGATCAAAGGTTCGACAAATAATCAATAACAATTATGAAATTCTACTAACTAACTGAAATTTGGTATTAAATTAAAACTTTACTTACCTTTGAAAACCTTGGGAATCTATCTATCCAAGCTTGAATCCACTCTAACTAATCCTCCTTGCACTTTATGTTTTACTTTCACAATGTGTCACTTTACTGTTTGTTCTTTCATTTGTTGTTCCTAAAACGTCGACAAACAAAACGTCGGTCAGTATATCGAAATATACTGGTATGTGGGAACAACCAAAATCTTGAAAATATGGCTAACAATTTAATAATCACAATCAAATTAATTAACAAGTCAAATTACATTTTTCAGTATGACATTCTCCACCACTTTTTCCCTAACCCTGACATACCCACCTTAGGGTGCCCTTTGCCAATGACTTAAGGCCACCTTCTCAATCCCGAGCTTGGTGCCTGGGGGTCACCACTCAAGGTGCCCACTAGTCATGCAATATCATAGGCCACCTTCTCAATCCCGAGCTTGGTGCCTGGGGGTCACCACTCAAGGGGTCCATTGGTCTACCCATCTGGGCCTGACCTTTGGCATCATCCATCAGGGTGGCATGTAGGTGCGAGAATACATCTACTATCTTTGATGTGATAATCATAGTGACTTTATGATTTGTAAATATGAACATCCAACATATAGTTTGCATTCAATATGAGGAAACCTTCGGAAAACCCTCGGGAAACTAATGCGATTAACCATAATTAACCACATACCTGATCCAGAGCAACTTGATTGTCCAAGCAATAAGGATAAAGAATCAGTCAACAACCAATCAACAATATCCTTAAATTAATGCATGTGGTCCAAGTGTTATAGTTTATCCAAAACATTCTAAAGCTAGACTTGGATTCCACCTTAGGCTTTCTAGAGCACATTAGGGTTTTATTAGGGTTTTTTCTTCCAAAACACTTTTATCATATTAAATGCCCTCGTAGTTCATAAACCCTAATTTCAACATCATAATCCCAACTAAAGATGATTATTTCTCTTTTATACTAAAACTACCTTCTTTATCCTTTTAAGTTATTTCAAGGTCATTATACTCTATTATCACCTTTAATTTCTTTCAGATTAACAACTCATAATTCATGATGGTCTAATTCCCATATGAACTCTATTTATTATTAATTCTACCTTGATTCAATCGAAAACCCTAATTTCTATATTAAGGTTATTTATCCAAAAATTAGGGACTTTAATGCTCGAAATAGAATATTCTTACTTTAATCATGAAATTAATCAATTAAAGCCATTAATAGTCGAATTAATCAACATTAGGGTTTCAAGGCCCATTAAAGTACATTCATGCATATGAAACTCTAAATTAACTAATTATATGCAAAGTTCGTCCTTTTTCTTCCTAATATTCCTTTTTATCATTAAAAAGCTAATATCAACTTTAATCATCTATTAAACCCTACTAATCACTTCAATCATATCAAAACAAGGTTTCTAAATCATCATTACATTAAAGTTAATAACATCCATTATTTTTCGAATTGCAAGCAGAATCAGGTTCCAATTATATTTTTAATGGATTCCTCTCATTTTTCTAAGCAAAATTCATGCATAAACTTTTGTCATCCGAGCTACTATTAAAGAGCTATGATTTTTGGAAGAATTACCTCACTTGGGCCAATGGGAAGGCGCCACGTAGCTTAATTCCCATGTAACAACTCACGTGACCTATTTGAAAATATAATGAAAAGTCGGTTCTGCCCTTCTTTAAGTTAGACGCCGCTTCATACCCCGGAGGGTATATCCGTCCAACAGCCACTCAGGTCCTCTTCAACCTTCAGCAACCCTAGCGGCCGCTTCAATAGCCATGCGTGGGCGCTCCTTCTCTCCCTGGGCCGCCAGCTTCGTCGAAACTAGCTCCTCCACCTCCGTCGTCCATGGGCGCACACAGGGCGCTCGTACTTCTTGGCCAAGGTGGCTATTACAACGTTCGTCGGGCCAAGGGTTGGTGGTCGTCCTTGCAGCCCAGTTGCTGCTGCGGTGCGTGTTCCTGGACATGGCCTCGATGGCCGTGTTGTTCCCTGGCATCGGGGTACCCCTGGGCTCCTTTGTTACCATACGTTAGCCCTTTCTAACCTCTTGCTCACGTAGTTTCTTATAGGTAGGGTTTAAGGGTAAAAATGAAGAAGAAGAAGGAGAAGGAGAAGAGAGGGTCACGTGAAACTCCTTTGGAATCATCCCTGGCTCTACCCCTTTTATAGGGGAGGGTATCCACGCCCCACCATGCTCATCCATGAGTTAGTAAAGCACATTCCTAATAAGAATGTAATTCCTTCATTAAGAAGCTAGCTCTCTCTCTCACTTTGTTTTATTATTCCTTCTTCTTTGGATATTGGGATTTCGAAAATCATCCCTCTTATTCCCTTTATTCTTTCTTTTTAAACCATTAGCACGAAATCCTATTTCCTTTAATAACAATTACTTTCTTTTAGAAATACCATGCAATACCTTAATGGTATACTCACATTATCTTCTTATTTTGCTATTTTGGTATTTTCTCTTTCTTTCCTCTTTATTGGGGTTCCTTGGACCCCAAGAAACTCTAATATTTCGAAATCTTTTTATTGGATACTCATTATCCTTCTAGATGCATCTAAATGCATTATTCTTCATTATTTCTCATTATCTTGTTTATTTCTTATTAAAATAGTTCTTTTTGAGTATTTCTCTTTATTTCCCTTTTATTTTCCTCATTGGTATCCCTTTTATCATAAGCAATCCTTGGGATACGAAATTCCACCAAGGATCACTTATTTATACCTCTTTTTACTTATTTTCCACATTTCATCAATATTTTCAATTTCTTTCTTAATAAAGAAATACTTAATTGATCTCTTCTTTTCTTATTGCTCTCTTTATGCAACTTTGGACTCCTTGGTACCCAAGGAACCCAAGAGGCACGAAATCCCTGCTTGGATTTGCCTTCTAGAGGTTTCTACCTCTTTCTTTTCTCAAATATTCAATTATTCATTAATTAATTGAATTTCCTTGTTATTGGGCCCAATAGCCAATAAAGCCCACAAATCAAACAACAAGGCTATTTTAAACGAAATCCATTTATTCACTACAAATTATATTATTTGTCCAAAAATCTTTAATATGAGAAATTACATTTCTCACCAAATGAACCCAAAATTTGGGGTTGTAACATCCTTCCCCTCTTATGTGCATTTTCCCCTCAAAATTCCAACAAGCAAGCAAACACACATGATAAGTCTTCTTATGTCCATCATGGCTCCCATGTGGCTTCACCCTTTCCATGGTGTTTCCCAAGAACCTCCATTATCTCATTTTCTTCCATTTGAGTTCTTTCTTACATTGGTATATCGTACCCTCATAGGTGACTCAGGACTTTTCAGCCTTTCAAAAGCTGAATAGGTTCAGGGCACAACACATGGCTTGGGTACCTCACATAGTGCTCTAGATCGGACTCATGCAACACATCATTTTATCCTGAGGGGTAAAGTTAACACAACCATCTCCATCAATCCATCTCAAATGGATCCATATATGGGGGCTCAGCTTTCTCAGCTGTTGCTTAGAGGGGTCAGATTTTCACATCACATTTTCTCTCACAGTAAACTGCATATCAGTCTGCTTTACATCAGCTCGTGACTCATGTCACCACTGGGCTCTCTCTCAGCCATTGTATGATCAAAGCAACTTCATCTGCACACACTGTGGTTCTTTTCTGACCTTCGTGAGGCCTCCTTCATCAACATCATCATAATGAAGTGGTGACTGACACAACCTCTCTATAAAACTTCTTGCATCCCGATAAAGGCTATGGTGGTTAACATCACATCTTAAGAACTGTCTCTATGCATCACGCTAAATGAGCACACATGCTCTCATCAGACCCTCTAGTCCGGATCATACTGTCCATTAGTATGGGGTGATAAACTGTACAACCGCTGAGCTCTTCATGTACCTACTTCCACCTCATGGAAGTGAACCTTTAGGTCACATCAAGAACCTTTGAATTCGCATCATGGTGTAGTTGAACCATCTCTTTTCATATGTAGTTCAACCAGATCTGTCCCTTGACAGAACTCTTCCTTTCTCATGTCATCTAGGTAAGGAGATCTACCATAACCCATATTGTATCTTGACCTTCTTGGTCTAGGAGAAACTCACAACCTCCACAATGATGAACTCCCATTCCCTCTCGGGAACTCTTTATACTTTATATTCATGCACTGGGTTAATGGTGTTCTTCCTTCACCTCCTGGCTTGCATGGCCACATTCTACATGCAACTTGGTTTTAAGCATCCAGAATGCTACCATCACTTACTATCTTTGTAGTACCAAGGTATATCATGTCCTCTTGTATCGTTATGATTCCTCAAGCTTGATACCTCGGAAACCCTAAACCACTCTCAAAAGGGTTTTATTACCTTCCTATCCAAAGAAGTGTATCTGAGGTTCTATCACCATCCTTTCACTACATCAAGGACTAAACTGGCTAACCAAACAACCATTAACTTGTTCAACATATCTTATTACACACGAGTGTTAGCCAAAACACATCTTATCTCCAAACATAGGGTTAGTCAAACAACCTCAACTTCTTCTAGCTTCCAGTTAAACTAGGTATCTATATCTCAACCAGAGCATTCATTACCACTCCTTATCCTTAGGTGTTAGTTAATGTCGAAGACATACTCCTCCATGCATTATACTTATCATCTCATCTCAAACTCTAAGGTTGTCTTCCTCAAAGAACTTTGGGCTCATCCTCATGGTGATCAAACTCAACCTTGTGATTCCTTGTAACACTTGCAAAAATCCACTTAGTTCAAGATAAAACATCCTCACAAGATGATCTCCTTAATACTCTTAGTGTTTGTAAACCATCCATGTATTATTCTCTCCACAAAGGTATGTTATCAACTCTATCCTCATACCTTGTAGCAACGTTCCAACTTACATCATCTTTATCCTTGGTGTAAGGCATGCGTACTACCCTATCTCTCACTCCCATAACAAGAAGAAATAAGCATTTGGCTGCAGTCAAAATACAGAGTTCTTCCTGTTCCAAGAGTAGAGATGGTACAGCCCACCTTGCCCGTACACTTTCAAATCCAAGTTGAAACGTGCAGCTTATGTCTCTATATCACAAACATCATGATATCCACACTATATACAGGAAAACTGATCTCGGACTTACTTGGTCCAAGAATAATCCTAGGTCATCTCCTCTAGGTCTATAGGGTTCTGGCACTTTTAAGGTCATCCCTCTTTGCTTATGCATCCAGAGAGTGCCCTACTCATCTGCCCTTTGGGTCCCATGAGTTCATGAAGGTGATCAATCTCCTAACCCATGGACCTCAGACAATGATAGCTGTTACCTCCCGACCCTATGGTCATGTGCAACTAGGGAATTAGGGAACTCTTTCTTCCATCGGTCTTATCCCTACCTGACCCTTGGATAGACTTAGGATTCTAACATAGTACATGTTCAACTTAGAACCTTACCCAATCCTTCATCATCTCTCTCTGCATTCATGACTGACTTTCATCCTTTCTCAGGGATCATGGCGACCTGCCTGCCTTGGTCAGGCCCCATACCGATTACCTTCATGGTAACACATCCATATGCACCTAGAGATGGTTAACTATGGGTCTATAGGTTCAATCTCATGCCATGTATCTTTCACTTAGCTTTCTCAGGATCCTATAAAACCTCTTTAGGTTATCTTAACTCCAGCAAAACTGGTATACACCCAACTAAAGGGTCCCTCTCCCAGGATGGGAGGAAACTAAAACTCTTAACAACAAGGTCACAAGCATCCTTAGGGTTTACATCCATATGAGCATGCCTAACCTAGTAGATACTAAGGTACAAGTAGACCACTTATTAAACCATGCTAGGTCATACTTGTTCTCTTTCCTCAACATTAGATCAACTTAGTCGGGAAGGGTTCATCAAACATACCCTTAACTTAAGGGGTTTCTTTTACCTTTACTCATGAGGAGTACGGTGCTCGAAACTATAGAGACTCAAATCTCATCAGGAGCATTGGGTACCCTGCTTCCCCTCTTCAGCCAGGAACCCTAGGTTCACTTTTGGATATCCAACTACATGCTCAACCTCTTAACCACGAATCAAGCATTCCCAAGGTATGCCATGTACTCCCATGATCCTTTTATATGAGCCACACCTCAGAGTTGAGTCCTCCTCAAGGACAACCAACTAGGTATAAAGCCCCACAACTGGTAACTTGAACCTTCTCAGGGTCTAAGGCACTCTTTGCTTCATCACAGCAGGTAAACTCCTATACCATAGGCACATAGGTTCCAGAAGCATCATCCTCTCTCTAAGGTTTGGTTCCTCTAAAGGCAACCAAGATATCATCAGCCTTCATAGGGAAACCACTATCATACACTTAGGTCGCATCATCCTCTACTATCCACTGTTCCTAAGTCTCAGAACCTAAGCTTCCAACCTTCCTATTGGGTTCTTGCTTTCTCTCTCTAGAGCTAACTCCACATCCAGCCCTACTACTAGAGGTCCCCTCTCCATGAAGGCTCATGCTCACAAGCATATCCCTATGTGGGTGAAGCCTATGCTCAACCCATGTTTGGCTCGAGATTATCCATATGCTTACCTCATAAGCCATCCATCATATCCTTCTGGCCTTAGTTTTAACCTACTGTTCACATTACTGATGTACTCAGGGGTGCAAGCTATATCCTACTTGCAACAACCCATAAGGTTTATATAGGTTCATCTCTAACCTTATCTAGGAAGGAGCTATCCTTTGCTCAAACATGCACGATCCTTCTCAGGGTTGGGGTGCCAAAGGTGCTAGGCCATCTAACCTCTCATGGCTCATATGACAAACCATAGGCATGTCCATCCAAACACCCAGTCTACCATGACATGTAATATCATCATGTCTCTCTCTCTAACCTTCTCTTAGGGTTAGGGTTAACATCATCCTCAAAGGATGTGCGAGGTCTCTACCTTCAATGGAGGTCTCTACCTCTAAGACTAACTCTCTTTACTCATCCTCTTGACAAGGAGGTCTATTCTCAGGTCTCTCCTGAGGGCTATGACAACTCGTGTCATACAACCTAGGCATGTATCTATTCTTTTAGTTTGCGTTTAATCTTTTAATCTTATGTCCATGACATCTTATTTACATGCTTTTCATTAGTTTGGTGGAGGATTCCTTAGACCTTATTAACTTTTCCCATACCTCAAGAGGGTGAGGAGAAGAGAGAAAACCCTAATCGTTAAGGTCCTTAACAGAATTTGAGTTGAGAAGAGATGAACAAGATGAGAGAGTCCTAAAGGTATCTTATTTTGAATCATACCCTAAGACTTTGGCCAGGCAGTCACACAGATCCGAGAGTCCTCATATTCCGACTAGCGGTGCAAAGGAAAACATTTCCAGCCCCCGGTCGTGATCCTTTTCTAGACACCTCTGTCTTTCGGATAATCCTCTAATAACTCCCTTGGGTTCTACAGAATTTGTAAAATTTAATAATTATTAAAGATTACTTGAGGAACCTATGCTCTGATACCAATTGTAATGACCCCGCCTCCCGGTAACCCCCAATTAAGGGAGACCGAAAGGTCGGTGCCGTTATCCAATTAATAGGATCAAAGGTTCGACAAATAATCAATAACAATTATGAAATTCTACTAACTAACTAAAATTTGGTATAAAATTAAAACTTTACTTACCTTTGAAAACCTTGGGAATCTATCTATCCAATCTTGAATCCACTCTAACTAATCCTCCTTGCACTTTATGTTTTACTTTCACAATGTGTCACTTTACTGTTTGTTCTTTCATTTGTTGTTCCTAAAACGCCGACAAACAAAATGTCGGTCAGTATATCGAAATATACTGGTATGTGGGAACATCCAAAATCTTTCAAATATGGCTAACAATTTAATAATCACAATCAAATTAATTAACAAGCCAAATTATACTTTTTAGTATGACATTCTCCACCACTTTTGCCCTAACCCTGGCATACCCACCTTAGGGTGCCCTTTGCCAATGACTTAAGGCCACCTTCTCAATCCCGAGCTTGGTGCCTGGGGGTCACCACTCAAGGTTCCCAGTAGTCATGCAATATAATAGGCCACCTTCTCAATCCCGAGCTTGGTGCCTGGGGGTCACCACTCAAGGGGTCCATTGGTCTACCCATCTGGGCCTGACCTTTGGCATCATCCATCAGGGTGGCATGTAGGTGCGAGAATACATACTACTATCTTTAATGTGATAATCATAGTGACTTTATGATTTGCATATATGAACATCCAATAGATAGTTTGCATTCAATACGAGGAAACCTTCGGAAAACCCTCGGGAAACTAATGCGATTAACCATAATTAACCACATTCCTGATCCAGAGCAACTTGATTGTCCAAGCAATAAGGATAAAGAATCAGTCAACAAGCAATCAACAATATCCTAAAATTAATGCATGTGGTCGAAGTGTTATAGTTTATCCAAAACATTCTAAAGCTAGAATTGGATTCCACCTTAGGCTTTCTAGACTACATTAGGGTTTTATTAGGGTTTTTTCCTCCATAACACTTTTATCATATTAAATGCCCTCTTAGTTCATAAACCCTAATTTCAACATCATAAGACCAATTAAAGATGATTATTTCTCTTTTATACTAAAACTACCTTCTTTATACTTTTAAGTTATTTCAAGGTCATTATACTCAATTATGACCTTTAATTTCTTTCAGATTAACAACTCATAATTCATGATGGTCTAATTCCCATATGAACTCTATTTATTATTAATTCTACCTTGATTCAAACGAAAACCCTAATTTCTATATTAAGCTTATTTATCCACAAATTAGAGACTTTAATGCTCGAAATAGCATATTCTTACTTTAATCATGAAATTAATCAATTAAAGCCATTAATAGTCGAATTAATCAACATTAGGGTTTCAAGGCCCATTAAAGTACATTCATGCATATGAAACTCTAAATTAACTAATTATATTCAAAGTTCGTCCTTTTTCTTCCTAATATTCCTTTTTATCATTAACAGGATAATATCAACTTTAATCATCTATTAAACCCTACTAATCACTGTAATCATATCAAAGTAGGGTTTCTTAATCATCGCTACATTAAAGTTCATAACATCCATTATTTTTCGAATTTCAAGCAGAATCAGGTTCCAATTATATTTTTAATGGATTCCTCTAATTTTTCTAAGCAAAATTCATGTATAAACTTTTGTCATCTGAGCTACTATTAAAGAGCTATGAGTTTTGGAAGAATTACCTCACTTCGGCCAATGGGAAGGCGCCACGTAGCTTAATTCCCATGCAACAGCTCGCGTGACCTATTTGAAAATATAATGAAAAGTCGGTTCTGCCCTTCTTTAAGTTATACGCCTCTTCATACCCCGGAGGGTATATCCGTCCAACAGCCACTCATGTCATCTTCAACCTTTAGCAACCCTAGCGGCCGCTTCAGCAGCCATGCGTGGGCGCTCCTTCTCTCCCTGGGCCGCCAGCTTCGCCGGAACTAGCTCCTCCACCTCCGCCGTCCATGGGCGCACACAGGGCACCCATACTTCTTGGCCAAGGTGGCTATTACAACATTCGTCGGGCCCAGGGTTGGTGGCCGTCCTTGCAGCCCAGTTGCTACTGCGACGTGTGTTCCTGGACATGGCCTCGATGGCCGTGTTGTTCCCTGGCATCGGGGTACCCCTGGGCTCCTTTGTTACCATACGTTAGCCCTTTCTAACCTCTTGCTCACATAGTTTCTTATAGGTAGGGTTTAAGGGTAAAAACAAAGAAGAAGAAGGAGAAGGAAAAGAGAGGGTCACGTGAAACTCCTTTGGAATCGTCCCTGGCTCTACCCCTTTGATAGGGGAGGGTATCCACACCCCACCGTGCTCATCCATGAGTTAGTAAAGCACATTCCTAATAAGAATGTAATTCCTTCTTTAATAAGCTAGCTCTCTCTCTCTCTCACTTTCTTTTATTATTCCTTCTTATTTGGATATTGGGATTTTGAAAATCATCCCTCTTATTCCCTTTGTTCTTTCTTTTTAAACCATTAGCACGAAATCCTATTTCCTTTAATAACAATTACTTTCTTTTAGCAATACCATGTAATACCTTAATGGTATACTCACATTATCTTCTTATTTTTCTATTTTGGTATTTTCTCTTTCTTTCCTCTTTATTGGGGTTCCTTGGACCCCAAGAAACTCTAATATTTCAAAATCCTTTTATTGGATACTCATTATCCTTCCAGATGCATCTAAATGCATTATTCTTCATTATTTCTCATTATCTTGTTTATTTCTTATTAAAATAGTTCTTTTTGAGGATTTCTCTTTATTTCCCTTTTATTTTCCTCATTGGTATCCCTTTTATGATAAGCAATCCTTGGGATACGAAATTCCACCAAGGATCACTTATTTATACCTCTTTTTACTTATTTTCCACATTTCATCAATATTTTCAATTTCTTTCTTAATAAAGAAATACTTAATTGATCTCTTCTTTTCTTATTGCTCTCTTTATGCAACTTTGGACTCCTTGGTACCCAAGGAACCCAAGAGGCACGAAATCCCTCCTTGGATTTGCCTTCTAGAGGTTTCTACCTCTTTCTTTTCTCAAATATTCAATTATTCATTAATTAATTGAATTTCCTTGTTATTGGGCCCAATAGCCAATAAAGCCCACAAATCAAACAACAAGGCTATTTTAAACAAAATCCATTTATTCACTACAAATTATATTATTTGTCCAAAAATCTTTAATATGAGAAATTACATTTCTCACCAAATGAACCCAAAATTTGGGGTTGTAACAGATGGCGATGAGGACTACAACCCTGGCGACGACGAGGATTTCATTGATATAGATATCTTAGATGTCTAGGAGGTTTCTTAGATTATAGTCTAGCATGTCTATCATATCCATCTTTCTAGACTCTTTTGTATAAGCACAATCCTGGCATATTATTCTGAGTTGTACTGTTTTCTTATTTTCTGTTTTCTCGCTTTATGGTTGTAGTTGCAGCTTATGAGGACATCTTTCTGAGTTGGAATATCATTTCTATGCACTTTGGCTACTTACTCTGTGTTATCTTATGCTTGATGCTTTTTGAGCTATATTTTGATTCTGACTTGGATTGTATGTTCTCCTCCGTGGTTGTGTGTTATATGCTTTTACAATGTTGTTTATTACCTTGCATATATGTTTGGTTGAGTCTTGGAGAAGACCTAGTTTTTGCTCTTCTACCCCCCTACTTGATAATGTCCAAAGGGGGAGAAATATCTCATGGTTTGAGACTCAATCATATTGTTTCTTGTTGTTATACTATTGCTTTCTTGCCTAGGTGATCCTTTTCTTGTCAATTTGTTGTTGATCATGTGACTTGCAAAGGATTACGTATTACACGGATATTGGTATTACCATGTATAGAAAAGCTAACATGTAGGTGAGAGGAAGCATAGTTTGAGGGGTAGCAATTCAAATTGTTCTTATCATGAATCCCCCTAATTCACAAGGCAAAGGTATAACTTTCTTATCCTTTTCAATATGTTTGAGGAATGGTTTGTCATTGTCAAAAAGGGGGAGAATGTTGACCTATAGGTTATACATTACCAATATTTTGATAATGACTTAACCATTCCATTCATATGTATCTAATATGTGCGTTTAAGATTGTTTGCAGGCATTAGGTACATGAAAAGGATCATATATACAAAGCCCTAGAATGGGCCTAGTTCAAATCAAAATGGCTACAAGTGTGCATTTTAGGATTTCTATGTAAACGACCTTAGAACATCCATGTAATCACTTGTAATGATGAATTGGCTTGTAACTTAGAAGAGAAAAATGTTTGGGACAAAATTCACCAAGTGCTAATCACTTTTATTGCAAATTAGAAAATCAATTACAAGCACTTGATCGGTCGAGTTTCCGTAGCCTGAAACTCAACCGATCAACCTTGGTCGATTTTCTGAAGATTGCATCGGTCGAGTTGTGCACTCACAGAACTCGACCGATCGGGTAGCATGCCATTTCCAGTTGAAATGGTCGGTCGAGTTTTGTCAGGACAAACTCGACCGATCATTTGAATATCGGTTTGCCTCTTACTTGATCAATCGAGTTACCCCCATTAAAACTCGACCGATTGCACTGTACGGAATTTATAGAAAAAGTAATCTGACCGTTGGTGAATTGTTTTGCACAAAAATAGAGTCATTTTCTTAAACAAAAGACTACTTTTGCATCCAAGTGTCCCACAACTTAAAGGGCCACCTTCAACTATAAATAGAACCCCTTAGAGTTCATTCCAAGCTGCTCTTCCATTGCAAATTTGGTTCTAGCTTAGTTGAATGTGTTCCAAGCCCTTGAGCCCCTTTCTCTCTCTACCTTCAAGATAAATTCGTGAGTTATGAGTGAGTTAGGTCCATATGTATGATAGATATCCCTTGTATGATGTACAACTCTCCTTTCTCTCTTCCTACCTCCAAATCCTTTTGAAGATTGATTGAAGCTACTTCTCCAAGTGAAAGAGAGGTTGCTGCTGTTCTTCTCCAAGTGAAGGTGAAGATGATTGCTGATCTTCAAGAGTGAAGATAGCTTGTTGCTCTAGATCCCTTGGTGAAGTTGAAATGTGGATAAGCTCTCCAAGTGAAGGAGAGGTGCAAGGCAAAGCTCAAGTGAGATAGGTAAATCCTGCAAGGCTGAAGACAAAGGTAAGATTGGGTAAGTCCTTTGAAGAAGGTTGAAGAATCTTGCTTTGTGGGTAAGTCCTTGGATAGGTAGAAGATCTTAGCTTGAGAAATTAAGTTCTTGGTTGTGTGGTTTATGTATCTTGTAATCTTTTTGTGATATATAAGAGAACCAAGTTGTAAATCCTAGAGTCTAACCAACTCTAGGTAGTGGACTGACATCACTCCTAAGTTTAGGACGTGGAACCACTCTAACCACATGTCCAACTGATTGCTATTCATTGTCTCTTATCCTTGATTTGAATGCTAGATTAGGACATCAAATTATTACTTGTTTTAGTTTCTGCACTAAGATTAAATTGGTGGTTTAATTGATTTTGTGAAGTGTGTGTAGCTCTATTCACCCTCCCTCTAGATCCCATTGATCCAACATTATGCTAATAATAGTTGTAGGCATTTGGAGATCCAAGTGGGGGACATATTGTATCTGAAGGTCTCTCCTTAGAAAGGCGTGATGAGGTTTGGGAAGAAGGGTGTGTTGGCACCCAAGTTTATGGGACCATACCCTGTAGTGGCAGATGTTGGGAAAGTGACCTATAGGTTGGAGTTGCCACCTGAGTTGCATAGGTTGCATCCGCTCTTCCATGTTTCAATGTTGAGGAAGTGTCATCCAAATACTGTGTTGGTGCTACAACCTGTAGAGGTTGAGTTGGAGTTGGACATGTCGTATGTGGAGGGTCCTATGTTGATCCTTGATAGAAGGGTGAAGAAGTTGAAAAAGAAGGATAGAATGTTGGTTAAGGTATTGTTGCATCACTGTGGTGTGGAAGAACCCATTTGGGATTTGAAGGATGAGATGCATAGGAAGTTCCTGTCTCTTTTTGCATAGGACTGGAGCTTAATCCTTGTTAGGAGTTTATGGTTGTTAAACCCCTGACCTAGATTTTTTCTGGACCTTTCTTTCTTAGCATAATTATATGCTTAAAACCTTAATATAATCATGTGATGAACCTTAATAACATGTGACATGTTTATGTTTTCAGGTTGGTGCTATTTGGTTGATGTTTGAGCTAGTTATGCTATATATGTGTTTCTTTTGGATCAAGTTGCAATTTACCCATGTTGAGGGTTTATCTTGCAATTTTTCACATGCTGGATGTGCCTCCTATTTTTTGGCATCATGAGAGAGAGAATGATTCTTAAGGATGTCTTATTGGACCTTGGTTGATGAGCTGACATCATGAATGTAGAAGTTAGGGTTTGCATGGGTTACATGGATGCTTGAGTTGATGTTGATGTTGATCCTTTGTGTGTTGTGACCAAAGTGTAGCAAATGATGTTACTTGTTTGGACCTTGTTTGTTTCGGTTGAAGGTGTGTTGGCTTGAGCTTTTGGTTGTGGCAATCATTTGCTTTTGGTCATCATGATGGTGTAGCGGTTGCTACCATGTTGGTCACCATGGATCCTCTTTGACCAAAATGGCTCGGTGATCAAGTGGTCACTACCCTACCTTGGTTTTATCACCCCTATCATGTCTTAAGTGCTTACATGTCTGTGTTTTGAGGGACAAGTGTCACTAGCATCTTGACACCTCATTTCCCTCATCTCTCTCCTATCCTTGGGTTTATATACCTCTCTCTTAACATGCAAGGGACCCCTTTAGCTCTCTCTTCCTTCTCCCTTCTTTCTTGGAGTTGGCCCATATTCTTGGCAGTGCAAGTGGAGGTGCTTGAGCTTGAAGAAGGAGGTCAAACCCTTGCATTTGGTGATCTTGGGTTTGATCATCTCCCTTGTGGTGATCCCTTGGTTCTCTTTGAGTTTGGTGATCTTTCTTTGCTGTGGTGTTGATCCAAGCTTTGTCTTTCTTCTCCATCTTGGAGCTTCTAGGATTTGGAGCTATTCTTCACAATCCAAGGTGGGTTATATAACTCTCTCCTCAAGCATTTTTGCACTTAATCTTACATGCAAGTTTATCTAACTCTAAAATGAAATTACAAGTCGCTTTATGTTGATACCTTGAACTAGGGTTTTTGATTTTGTGGTTAGATTGCATAGATTAACTCTTTTCTTGAACCCAAATTCTTATACCCAAGATCTATGGATGGTGTAGTGGTTGATTCTTAGATGCACATCTTGGACATTTGGTTTTATCACTAAGATCATGATTTGGTTTTTCTCATGAAGATGGCGATTTTGATTCTCACATGCATGTGCACAATGTTCTGTCTTATTGACCTTGTTGGTTTTATCATAAGTTAATTGCTATGTTGTTGACCTTGTTGTGATCGCTAATGTTGGTATGTGTGTTGGTCTATATAGTGTTGCAGCAACCATAACCATAGTGGTAAAAAAGGTTGGCCCAATCCTAGTGGTTGCTAGTGCAACCTATGTGTAGTGGTTGCTAGAGGTGTTACCCCTTGCATGGTCTCTACACTTTTCTAGTTTCCATGATCCTTTGGTTATGAGAGTGATGCTTGATCTTATGGCTTCCAAGAATGTGGGAAGTGGTGTACATTAGGGTTGGTTGTTATGTGTTGTTATGAAAACCCAAATTGATTAACTATGAGTAACCCTAACTCCAAATTTGAGTAACACAATGAACATTGCTTAGTTTCCTGAGTAATTAATATGTTCATGAATTATTTTCTCTCTCCTACTTGTTGTAAACATAACTTGTAGGTTGAATGAACACCATAGCTAGTGATTGATGTGGTAATTCTTATACGACACATATGTGGTGATTATGATCCCTTAATGAGGCATGATGAGATAAAAATGTTATGTAGGAACTATGTGATTAGGTCTTATGACCTTGGCAGAGGCTTAGTGCCTAATTTGAGGTGATATATGCTAGTGATGTGATGAGGGATTTGTTATCCCATAATGATGTGAATATGGTGATGGACTTGTGTATGGCAGTGAGACAATATTATGTGGTTATATGATCAACATTACTCCTAATATGTTTTATATCTTCTGGAGTTGTAATCCACCCTTATCTTTGAAGAATATGTTTATCGTTTAAATGTTGTAACTTGATTGATGCAGTAAAAGATACCCAGTTGGAAATAATAATCAAATGAAACCCTAATCATCTAGGTGCCATGTGGCATTGATCCATTCCAATGTTAGAACTTGATGATTGGTGAAATGAGTATTCCTAAGGGAAACTCAGAGTGCATATTGTTGAGTATGTGAGGTGCAAGTGATCAAGTGTCTATGACATCTTGATTCCATGATTTAGAGGATGGATGCGGTCATGCCTTGGTAGGAGAACGACTACGATCATATCTCAATATATATGATGTGATTGAAGACAGTTGTGGTTGTACCTCAAATTTTTGAGTTTATATGCCATGTTCACTAGTGTTGTGACCTATATACCAAGGTGGATGAGGATGTTATGTAGTTGGACTCTATATGTCACTGTGGCGGACTTGTACTAACTGTGGGCAGAAAAGATAATGGGAGTTCAACTGTGGGTAGAGGAGATCATGGGAGTTCAACTCTCCTAGATCTTGTATAGCACTGATATCAACTTAGCAGTGGCCAATTGGAGTATGAGTGGTATACCTCATCTCCACATGGCTTAAAAGATGTAATACAGCTGTATAGTATATCTTCTTAGGGCTAAACATGATTCACATTGGTAGTTACCCTTTCCTTGTTTCTTATACTATTTAGTTGATAACGATTATACATGTTCTTCATTTTCCTTCTATAAGTATATGATGTTCTTCTTATCAATTGTTGCAGCTTAATCTGCTTAACACATGTAAACAGTTTTTAATTGTTCATTTAACTGAATCTACTCATCCTATTAATAATTTTATTTCCTATTTAAGTATAATCTGTGTTAGAAATAGTTATTGGTGAGGAGTTTTCTCTCTCATTGGGATGTTGGTCTCACCTCGTGGGTTTCCACATCTTTTTAGGTGGTCGTCAGCAACGTGGTAGAGATCGTGTTGTTGAGGAAGAGAAACAAAGAGATCAGTGAATGCACAAGGTTGGATATGTTCCTGGTGTTTTGTAGTAGAGTCCTATGTGTCGTCCATCTACCCTTAGGTCTTTGAAGGGGTGTTTTGTAGATGTTTTACATTGATACAAGGTTTTGGCAGTATGCCTTGATTGTACATGTATGGCTTGTATATGTGAACATGATATCTTTTGTAACATGTTTTGTGGCAAGATGGCCACCATACAATGACGTAATACCTTTGTGGTATGATATGTGATATATGTGGTGACATGTTGTGAACCTTGATGTATATGTTTCCTCTTAAGATGGTTATATAACATCTATTTTAATTTACCCTATTTTGTGGAAATGTGTATCTTATCCGTTAATCCCATGCTTTGTTTTGAGTAATATTGGTTGGTGTAATCAGTGAGCCACATTATCATAGAAACTCCAAGTCTTCAGTGTATGATACACTTTAAGTTTGTATTACAAAATAATTTTGAAATAAGGGCTTACAACTAGAAATTTAAATTGCTTGTGCTAGTTCTCTATCCCTCAATTGTCTTTACTGACATGTTAGCCATGTATCTTTCTCACGACTGCACAATTATGTTTAACAAAATGCTCGATGAACAATCAGGCCTAGTGAGGATATCAAAAGGGGAACTAACAGGGAAAGAATAATTGGCCCCTAAGAGAACATAGTTTAAGTTAGAAACAAAGTTGGGAAGATCTATTGGATAATAGGTTCACTCCCTTAGAGGACATAATTTTTAGTTTGGGCCCAATTTCCTTGATGGAGTTTTAAGGAGCATTAGTACCAGACCCTATGGGATAGGTAACCACATTAATAACTCAAAAAGTAATAGAGAGGAGTCATTGGAGTGCTTGAGGTTTCCTTACTACAACATATAGATCACAATGAAATCATGATATATATATATCTATATATCTATATATATATCTATCTATCTATCTATCTATATATATATATATATATATATATATATATATATATATATATATATATATATATATATATATATATATATATATACACACACACACACACACACACACACACACACACTAGTGAAACCACACGTGCACATGCACGTGATATATAAAATTTGTTAGAAATGTGTGGGGAGAGGACTTGTCCGTGAAAGGGTCCCTACGGTAAAAGATATTTGTGTTGGTTGTTTGAAAGTAGAGAATCAAGGAACCGTTTCTGTGGGATGGCGAGAGAAATACAGAATTAAAGATAATAAAAGTTAATAGGAGAGTGTGAGAATAAATATTTGTAGGAGCAAAATTCCTTGAAAAAAGGAGAGAAGAGAGTGAATTAAGGAGAGCACAACATCTTTTTATAGTAGTATATATATATATATATATATATATATATATATATATATATATATATATATATATATATATATATAGATAGATAGATAGATAGATAGATAGAGAGAGGAAGTAAAGATAGAACACACTTGAGTGTATTAGAGAAATAACACACTTAAGTACTTTACATCATGCAACTATAATTTTAAAAATTTAACCAATAGTTTATGTAACTATCATATGAATAGCCATATACAACATTTGACCTTATTCATAAGTTTACAATACATGCATCAAATACATAAAAACGTTATGCATAATAATGAATATCGATGGTTGTATCTTTGAAATTTTGGTCTTGATATTGAAGCATCACTTATATGTACGGGTGTGACCTATACAATTGGGTATATTCTTTATTGACCCTCTCTCTCTGTATATATACATATATATATATACATATATTTACATATATATATGTATATATGTAAGTATGTTTAATATAAGATGTATGTAAGTATATATATAGGAAATGTATTCGTTACCCAGTCATGTAACATAAATCAGTCATCCAACAATTCTGGCTACGATCTGTCTGTTCTAGTTATAGTTTTTCCATCTATTTATAAATTTTTACTGCTGATTACAATCCGCGTTTGAGATTTTTTTCTCTATAAATGTCATTTATATTAAAAAATTGTATGAACACAAGAAAAATATTGAAGTTGTGTTTTAAAAATGAATCTGTATATTACAACTTTGGTCTTCCCATTATAATTTGGTACCCTCAACTTCATAAAACTTGATCCAAGGGTAGAAACACTCTGCTACCTGATCTAGACGTAATGAATATATGATCCATATATATATATAATATACATACATACATAGACATAGAGATATATGTATATATATACATAGATATACATATATATACATATAACTACATGTCTTCTAGATAGATGATCTGTTAATATCAAACTAGTTGTTGTTAAATCTATATGGATAATACAACAAGGAAAAGTAGATAATTAGGAAAACTGACCTTCTTATATGTTTCCAACACACAAGTGAATATCTAGGTCAAACAACGGTGATAGAAAGAAAAAAATGCATTGTTGAAAGACAAATGTTTGTGGGAAAATGCACTCTTTTGAAATTGTATAACTCCTGTGGAAAAAGAGAAGTCACAATAAAAAACACACAAATTACATGAGTTGGTAACACTAGTTTTTGTGGAATTTCCTTTAAAGAGAACATGATTTAATATACAAACTTATAATATTTTAGTCCTATTCATGTAATTAACATATAGAGACTTGTGTATATAAATGAAATTTCCCCAAAAAATTGTTATAAGATAGAACTATGACATGTATTCCTTGATATTTGATAAATTATTTTGTTTGTTTTAATTTACTAAGGAAAATTAGGGACGAAATATTCACTGTGGAACATGCAATATATGATTAATAACTCTAAAACCTTCATAATATATAAGAAAATGTAGGAAATACATGCATGTAGTTTTGTAAAATGATAACGATATGTTGATCAATGAATTGTTATAACATCTTAGATAGTTCTGAATGAATCCAAATTCATGCCATATTGGCTCAAATTCTATCATAATTTTGTTAAATGTTTTATTTAGGAAGTTGTAACTCACATGAGTGAAAGCATCAATTCATCCAAAACATTCATGGTCATGTCACAAACATGGATTTCAATTCATATAACATTCTTCAAATGCATAAACATAGGATAGAAATATATTCTCATTATTAAGAGGTTTATTGAATGTGAAACTAATACATCCATTTTAAAAGTTCCTACTTATAGAAGGCACCAACTAGATTACCTATGTGGCTGATCTGATTTGTATCTCTCCTGAGACTACCAATCATAATGCTCTTCACAGATGGACATCTCCTCCAATCTATTAAAGGAAACAAAATATAATCTAGAAAATATAGCATAGCTTATATTGAAATTAACTATAACTATAAATGAGGAAACTAGAAAATTCCATAAGATAGCAAGTCACATTCTTACTTAATAACATTCACTATATGGATTCTAAAAAACCACTAGAAGGGGGGGTGACTAGGGTTTTATGGATATTTTAAAATAATTTAACTCAAACAACCACAATTGAGATAATAAGAAGGAGACAAGGTGTTTAGAGTGGTTCCAACCTTAGCAAATACTAAGGCAGTCAATCCACTACCCGGTTGCTTACCCAACCGAGATTTTGAAAGTATTAAATTTTATAACCTCTCAAGGATTTTACATAAAATTACAATACTTTCTACACCCTTTGGACAACCTTCACCTTGAAGTAGTTGCACCAACCTTGAAGCAGCCTTCTTGAAGTAACTTCAAGCTCCCCCTTGAAGTAGCCTTCCTCTTGAAGTAGATTCCCATTGCAACAACCTTCTAGAAGTAGTCCAAAGATCTCCTTCTTCACCAAGAAGATCAAACCGTCTCCAATCCGTAGCCTCCAACCCTAGGAGTAGCAAGGAGAGTACAAAGAATAAGAAAGAACAAGAAAGGAAATGGAAATTAGAATTACCACTTTAAAGCACAAGGCTTGATTTGCCTATATCAAGCGTATTGATCTCATAACCAATGAGTATTAAAGCGTAGGTTTAGTGGATAGGAGATGCTAGCCTATAGGACACAAATTTGGAGCAAGGGAAATGAGTAGCCAATGCTAATGTTGCTCAATTGCTCAAAACAGATTTATAACACTCTACCCCTGAAAGAGAATTTTGTCCCTGAAATCTCAACAAGAGGGAAGGGTGAGTACATAACATCCCAACATTAAGCAACTAGGTGGTTACCTCCATCCTATGGTACTTCATAATTCAGGTTTACTAAGGTTTCTAATATTCAGATTATATTTTATCAAATATAACACAATTAACATTTTGGCTTATTACTATTATCTCTATTTTGAAATTACATCATACTTAATATTCTATTACATGTGTCATGTTATATTCACATTGTTGTCAAAATAATTATCTATCAACATTATGTCCAAATCATATGTATTTCTCAAATTATTTTGTAAGGAATTGATAAAATTATCCAACAAGTTATTAAGTCTACAATAATTCCAAAAATGTCACATTAATTTATTATAGCTATATTACACATTGTCACATCCCTTTTCTCCTCATATTAATATTATCATTAATAATTTTCTCCTATTTACACTTCTTATTGTAAATCATACACATTTAACACCACATTAGGCATTAATGCATACCTATGTGAATTCAATTACTCTTTATCATATTTGTGTCAGTATATGTATTTTATTGAATAAGGTGGAACACCTTGCATATTGATTCATATACCAATTTATGATTAGGTGATTAATTAGGTGTGTATTAGAGAACAAGGTGATATTCCATATATATCGATGACTTTATTAAATTATGCTTAAGTGATTTTGTTAATTTATATGTAACAAAGGGTGTTATTATGACACCTAATATCACTAATGTATCATAAAAGGCATTAAGGATCTATATGTATATATTGTTAAGGTTAGATACTTACATTTTAGGGTTTAGGTAAACATGACCATTATATGTTATGCATTTATCTTATCATTAGGGTGACATGGTCAACATTATAGGTATTCATTAGTGAGTTATTCATATTTTGTGTACTGAGTATCTGTTGGGGTTCTAGTATATGGACTATTTAATAAATGACTTATTATATATTCATTAGTATATAAAAAAAGTTAAATTATATTTATAATTTGTTTGGGGCACACAAATCATATAAGTTCACTAATCTCTCATCGATGGAGTTAGGGTTTCCAATTTTAGAGTAGCTAGATTTCAATGTATTGTAGGACTCCATCCCCTTAAAAGGATTTCGTCCTCGAAATCAGCAATTCCAAAATTTATCAAGGTATTATCACAACTATTACTATTGCTTAAAAGGTTGACCTACCAAATCATACTAAACTAGAGATAAAACAGTGAGTCTAATCAAATCATGTATAAGACCCAATCACTAATTGTTTTACTATTAGTTATTACCAAACCTCAAGGTCTAGTATAGGGTAGATTACCCCTAAATATGGAAATCTAAGACTCATATAAGGAACTTATGAGACGTAAGATGATTTTATTTGGGTAACCAAATCATCATATTAGATTCCTAGGGATACTCAACATTGAAGTTATTTGCCCAAAGGTATACTATTTTGGACAATCAATATCAGCTCAGGCTAGGCCGATGTCATATGGATTTAGGAGTCCTCATAAACCAAGCTAGTACAACAGAGGAAAATAGTGCCATCCCCCAGAACGTGACCCTTTCTATGCACTCTACCTTTCAACTTATGTCCTAGTAGCTACCTAATGGGATAATCACCTAAAAGTTGACTAATAGTATTTCTAATGTTAAATTCGTATGGTCCTAAATCAACCTTTCACCATAGATTAACTCCAAGGTGAATATCTTAACTAAAAGGAAACTATATGAGGTAAGAGTGTCTAACTAGGGAGAAAAATTGAAATAGTCAAGACTCCGAATACCATGGGCTCTGATACCATGATGTAAAGAAGTGAAATCTCCTCTCTACTAATAATGGTAAACAAAACACCAATGAATAGTAGCAGAATTTAAAAATTTGACTATATTCAATTTAATAAAGAGTACATCAAAATTTTCCCAATAAGGGTGTACATGTTTTATACAAATAAAGGATCTAATGTAGAGGGAAACTAAACTACATCACTATGCCTCCAACAAAATAATTTAATAAATAAGTCCATGAGGGAAGGATGAACTCCTTCTCCTAGTCTTAGGCTGGTTCACCATGCTCCTGTTGCATACTCTAGTCCTAAACCTGGGTGGTTGGGATCACCCAGCAAGAGGAGAGTAAACGTATGTGTCAATTAAAGGAATAAGGACATTTAATAGTTTAAAATATGGCAAAGTAAAGATTTACTGAGATAAGAGATTTCCAAAGTATGAGACAAGTAAATAATTAAAAATTCTACCAAGTCAAATAGTAATGAAGTTGCATGCATGATTTAATATGACTACATTAAACTAATATAGTGTTGAGGCACCTACCTAACCTCAACCAAAACAAATAGGTGAGGAAGAGTGGTCACATTCCTAAAAATCTAGAATATATATATAAAAGTTGGGAGAGTGGTCACATTCCCCATGGCTCATGCCCAAACTATGGGTGGTTGTACTCATGTACACTACATTAGTTAATTAGTCATTTACATCATCATGCTAGAAAAATTTATATGGAAGATTTACAAGTGGGGTGCAAGAGCCTAGAATTTTTGAAGTGAACATACTAATCAAGAAATGGTGAAACTAGTGTATAGGCACGTGCCTCATTGGGAAATTAGGTTTGGATAAAAATGCCCAACTTAGGGTTTAGAATGAACATACTCTCATAAGAAGAGAAGTACATACCTGATTTTCACACATAAAGGTTAACTCAAATAGTATACTTTGGTCCAAGAATTCAACTTTTCATCCAAGAATGTATATTAGCTGAGTCAAAGTGAACATATTCATTCCTATTATATTGTTATATTATTCTTACCCAATTCCCGATCATCTAATGTCATGTTAGGGTTTATGATTTTAATCTTTGTTGAGAGAATATGTGATTCTATATATATATATATATTAGTTCTAATTACCCATCTTTAGTCATATAAGTCTCTGTAACTCATATATATGTGGATAATAATATATATTCTTCCAAATTAGGTTTAATGATGTCATTATCTTCACTATAATGTGAATCCATATTATTCTTGATGTGTTGCTCGAGTAGAAGGATGACAGGAAGTGTGTGTCATACCCTGTATATGTTTGGTTCGTGGTTAATAGGTTGAGCATGTAGTTGGTCATCAAGAAGTGAACCTAGGATTCCTAGGCCTAATAGGAGAAGTGGTATACCTAATTCTCATGATGAAAGTGAGTTTCTAAAGACTTGAACATGGTACTCCTCATGTTTAGAGGAAAGGGGAAACCCCTTAAGATTAAAGGTATATTTGATGAACCCCTCATATCTAAGTTGATAACAAGGGAAGGTATAATCTTGATCCAATGCTGAGGAAAGGGGAAAAGTATGACCTAGCATGGTTTAGTAGGTGGTCTGCTCATGCCTTAGTAGCTGTTGGGTTAAGCATCCTCATATGGATGTAAACCCTAAGGATGTTTGTGACCTTATTGACAAGAGTCATAGTTTCCTCCCATCCTGGGAGAGGTACCCTTTGGTAGGGTGTGTACCAGTTTTGTGGGTTTTGAGGAAACCTAAAGAGGACTCATAGGATCTTGATAAGCTAAGTGAAAGGTACATGGTATGAGAATGAACCTGTAAACCCATAGATATCCATCTCTAAGTGCATGGGGATGTGTTACCATGGAGGTAACCGGTATGGGGCCTGACCTAGGAAGGCAGGTCACCATGACCCTTATGAAAGGATGAAAGTCAGCCCTTGAATGCAGAAAGAGAGATGATGAAGTCTTGGGTAAGGTTCTAAGATGAACATGTACTATAATGGAATCCTAACTCTTTCCTAGGTCCAGGTAGGGATAAGACTGATGGAAGTAGGAGTTGCCTAATTCCCTAGTTGCACATGACCATAGGGTCGGGAGGTAACATCTATCGTTGTCTGAGGGTCATGGGTTCGGAGATTGATCACCTTCATGAACTCATGGGATCCAAAGGGCAGATGAGTATGGCACTCTCTAGATGCATAAGGGAAGAGGGATGACCCTAAAAGTGCCGACACCCTATAGACCTAGAGGAGATGACCAAGGATAGTGAGGTGACCCAAGTAGGTTCGAAACCAATTTTCCCTGGAGGTAACTTTGATACCAAGATGATCGTAATATAGAGGCATAAACGACACATTTCAACTTAGATTTAAAGGTGTACTGGCAAGGTGGGATGTACCATCTCTACTCTTGGAACAGGAAGAACTCTGTATTTGGACTGCAACAAAATGCTTATTTCCTCTTGTTTTGGGAGAGAGAGATAGGATAGTATGCGTGCCATACACCAAGGATAAAAGATGATGTGGTTTGGAACGTTGCCACGAGATATGGGGATAGAAAAGATAACATACCCTAGTAAAGTGAATGATATCCGAATAGTTTGCAATCACTAAGAGGAATGAGGTGGTCACCTTATGAGGATGTTTTACCATGAGATATGAGTCATACAAGGTTGAGTTTGATCACCAAGAAGAATGATCTCAGAGTGTTCTCAATAAAGATAGACTTCGAGTTCGAGTTTGAGATGATAAGTGAAACACATGGAAGTGTATGTCTTCAATGTTACCTAATACCTAAGGATGTGAAGTGGTAATTGATTCTCTGGTTGAGATATATCTGCCTAGTTTGGCTAAAAGAGGTTGTAAGGCTAACCCTAAGTTTGGAAAAGAAGATATGTTTGGCTAACACTCTGATGTAATGATATCAGTTAATGGTTGTTTGGTTATCCAGTCTAGTCCTTGATATAATGAAAGGATGATGGTAGAACCTCAGATGCTTTTCTTTGGATAGGAAGGTAATGAAACCCTGATGAGAGTGGTTTAGGGTTTCAAGGAATCGATCTTGAGGAATTATGACATACATGAAATCGTGATTTTAAAGATCACCATACACCATAGTACTACTTAGATAATCGGTGGTAGCAGTACTATGGATGTTGGAGATGAGGCTACATGTGGTGTGTTGCCATGCATGATAGAAGGTGAAGGATGAATATCGGTAACCCAGTGCATTGATATAGAGGATAAAGAGTTCCCGAGAGGGAATGGGAGTTCATCACTATGGGTGTGGTGATAAGTCTCCCCTAGACCAAGGAAGGTCAAGATGCAATGTGGGTTATGGTAGATCGCATTACCTAGATGATATAAGAAAGAAATATTTCTGTCAAGGGACATATTTGGTTGAACTACCCATGAGAGAGATGGATGAGTTACACCATGATGCGAGTTCAAAGGTTCTTGAGTCTGACCTAAAGGTTCCCTTCCAAAAGGTGGAAGTAGGTACATGAAGAACTCAATGGTAGTACAGTTTATCACCCCTAACTAGTGGTCAGTATGATCCAGACTACATGGTCTGATGAGAGCATATGCACTCGTTCGGGGTGATGACTAGGGACAGTTCTTGGCCTATGAAAGATGTGAGGATAACCACCATGGCCAGTATCGGGATTTAAAGAAGCTCTGTAAGAGAGGTTGTGTCGGTCACCACTTCAGTAAGGTGATGTTGGTGAAAAGACCAAAATGTGTGTAGATGAAGTCGCTTTGATCATGCAATGGCTGAAAGGATCCTAGAGATGACGAGAGTCATGAGCAGATGCAAAGTAGACTAACATGCAGTTCACTGTGGGAGAATATGTGACATGAAAATACGACCCCTATAAGATAGCTGAGTCCCCGATGCATGGGTTCTTTTGGCATGGTTTGGTGGAGAAGGTTAAGTTTGATCTTACCCCTCAGGATAAAGTAATGTGTGATGAGTTCCATGTATCCAATTTAGAGTACTATGTGAGCTACCTGACCATGTGCTGAGCAATGAACCTAGTGAGCCCCAAGGGAGGCTGAAATGGCCTGAGTCCACCTGTGCAGTTTATAGACGCTAGGATGAAAGAACTCAGAGAAAAGAATGTGATGATAAAGGTTCTTTGGAAGTGCCATGAGTATGGTAAAGCCACATAGGGGCCAATGATGGACATGGAAAAGTCTTATCCTGAATTGTTTGTTTGCTTGATAGAATTTTGTGGACAAAATTCCTATAAGAGGGGAAGGATGTTACAACCCCAAATTTTGGGTTCATTTGGTGAGAAATATAATTTCTCATATTAAGGATATTTGAGCAAATAATGATATAATATGATCCGAATAAATGGATTTTGTTTACAATAGCCTTGATGTTTGTGTTTTGGGCTTTATTGGCTATTGGGCCCAAATAACAAGAAAATTCAATTAGTAAATGAATAATTGAATATCTGAGAAAAGGAAGAGGTAGAAACCTCTAGAAGGCAAAAAGATGTAATCCAAGGATGGATTTCGTGCCTCTTGGGTTCCTTGGATTCCAAGGAGTCCAAAGTTGCAAAAAGAAAGCAATAAGAAAAGAAAAGATTAATTAAGTATTTCTTTAGTAAGAAAGAAATTGAAAATAATGTTAAAATGTTGGAAATAAGTGGAAAATGGGATAATTGGGTTATCCTTGGTGGAATTTCGTATCCCAAGGATTCCTAATGATAAAAGGAATACCAATGAGGAAAATAAAAGACAATTAAGAGAAAACCTCAAAAAGAGTTATTTCAATAAGAAATAAACAAGATAATGTGAAATAATGCATTTAGATGCATCTAGAAGGATAATGAGTATCCAATAAAAAGAATTTCGAAATAATAGAGTTCCTTGGGATCCAAGGAGTCCCAATAAAGAGGAAAGAAATATAAAATACCAAAATTACAAAATAAAAGGATAATGGGGATACTTAACTAATGAAGTATGTGGTTCTATTAAGAAGAATGTATTTTCTACTTAAGGAAATATAGAAATTCGTGCCAAAGGTTTAAAAAGCAAGATTAAAGAGAATAAGAAAGTGGATTTTCATATTCCTAATATCAATATAATAGAGAATATCCAAAGGATAAAAAGAAAGAGAGAGAATATCCTTCTCTTTGAAGGAATTGACTTCCTACTTGGAAATGGACTCATTGAGTCATGTATAAGATGACCTAGGGCTTCATTTCCCACCCTATATAAAGGGGAAGAGCCTAGGGTCGAGTTCTTAAGGGTTCCACATATCTTTCTCCTCTTTCTCCCTCCTTCTTCTCTATTTTTCATCTTCAAACCCTAACCCCAAGAACCACTGTGAGCATGATGCAAGGAGAGGGAACCAGAGGGTTGCGAGGGACTCCTAGAGTACCACAGTGCTAAGGAGAAACCTATCCCTCAAGACCGTGCCCTAGAGCATGTGCAATAGAGGCAACTAGGATGCAGGGATGACCTGCAGTGTATGGCCTAAACAGACGAGTAACTGGTCATCTTGGCTGCGGTTTGTTGGTGCCCCACGTGCACATGTGAGTGGCGGAAGCAAGGGATGCTTTTCCGGTGAAGTTTAGGTCCAGAGTCGGGAGCAAAAGTCGTGCTCAGGCTTGCGTTCGTCAGCGAGGGCGGCGACCACCGTGTTGCCCAAGGTTGAAGAAGGAGATAGGCCGATTGGACGAAGTTGCCCCTCCACGGTCTGTAGAAACACATCACTTAATAAGGGCATAACAGTCAATCCGTTATGTTTCAAAGCAAGATGTGTTGCATGGGAGCTGCATGACGTGGCACAATCTGATTGGCCGAGTAAGTAGATTCTTACAAAATTCATAATTAATTAACCGTAGCTCGGATAAATACGAATAATATATGTATTTTGATCAAGAGAACGAGAGGAATTCAATAAAAATACTTTTAAAGATTGATTCCGTTCCTAATTGCAAAAGTACTATAAGTTGATGAAAAGTGCATTAAAGTTAAGTTAAAAACCCTATTTGTGATTAAAGGTTGAATCTAGTATGCTTAATGGGTTAATTGAATTATTAATAACCTATTGAATGATAATGTTAGATTCGAACCTGATCTAGATGTAAAATTGCATGCTTTAGGGTTTTTACCTCATATGAGAATGACTAAATAATTTAGAAACCCTAAGTTAGGTTAAAAGAGGATAAGATCATATTTAATTTGAAAATTGTGAAAATATGTTTTTAAATGATGGTTCTAAGTTATTTGTATATAAAAGTCCTTAATTCTGGATAAATACCCTATATGCAGTGATTAGGGTTTTCTCATGAATAAAAGGTAGATTGATGGTAAAACGAGTTCATATGTTAATTAAACCGTAATGAACTTTGAATTAATGATAGATGTGCATAATGATCTTGTCATGGATTAAAGGGATAAAATTAGTAGCTTTAATGAAAAGAAGCTTGATGAAATTAATTAATGATTAATGTGCCTTTAATATGGAAATAGAGTTATATGTTGTTAAGATAACCTTAATATTGAAGAATAGTTGAGATAATTAGGGTTTATGAGTAATGGCATAAAATTAGGGTTTAATATGGTAAAAGATGAAGGGAAACCCTAATTGCAAAATGAAACCCTAAAATGGATACAAAAAACCTAGAAAGTGAATCCAAGTCAATAAAGTAGATTCTTGATAAAGTGTGTAATAAATAGAGTACATATTCTTTTCAGGAATTATGTAAATATTGAATTGCTTGCTTGGATTGAATTCTTGGTTGGATTTTCTTAATGTTGTGAAATCATCAAATCAGGTATGTGGTTACACTTATGAATAATCGCTTTAGTTTCACGGCGATTTCCGAATGTTTTATCAGTTGCTTGAAAATAACTGTTGGATGCTTTTATTTCATGCAACTATAGAGTGACTATGACTATCACTATGAATATACATGTATAACTAGCTAGATTTGGGTCCACCTCTGTGACTTGTAAAGGCTAAAAAGGGGTAACCTAGAGTAAGGTCTAGGTTATCGTGGGTTAGAAATTGGGCTACCAAGTGTAGTGCCATGAGACCCATGAGCCTACCATGGGTTAAGGAGTGGGCTACTTACGAGTAGTGCCATGTGACTCAACCCTAGAAACTGGTTCACCTATAGGTGGGACCATGAGGGGTTTAATGGGGATCTACCATACGGAAGGTAGTATCCAGGTCCACTGCAGGGATAGCACAGAGGATAGGTCACTCATGGATCGCAGAGTTATATTTAAAATGTAATATTGGTTGTTAAATGATTAATTGAATGATTACGTTGTTATCATAGTTACACAATTATTGTTTACCGCACATACTAGCTTTGGCTGACTGACATTTTGTTTGTCGACGTTTTAGGTTCAAGCCAAAAGGACAAACAGTAAATTGTCATATTGTGAAATACATGAAGTAAAATGCAAGGAGGATTAGTTAGAGTAGAATGCATACATGGATAGAAGATTAGAAATCCAAAATTTTCAAAAGGTATGAAAAATTTTATTACAGCTTTTCAGTATAGATTGTAGAAATTTAATAATTGTTATTGGTTAAATGTCGAACCTTTGATCCAGAGGTTATGGGTGTGGCTTCGACCTCTCGGTCTCCCTTAATTGGGGGTTATCGGGAGGTGGGGTCGTAACAACACTAGTAGTATATTTGATTGAATTGCTTAAGATCTAGCTATGAGGACTCGATTGCCATGGTGGTACAGACCATGGTAATTTGTTGCAGAATCTCATGCTAGAAGAAGACATTGGTGTTTGATGAAGTTAGAGATGTTGGTAGAGAATATGTTTTGTGTTGCTGCATAGGAGGGGAAGGAGTCAAAGGGGCATCAAGATCATCCAAGATCCAAAGCATCACATTCCCAAGGTTGAAGATGAGCTTCACCACTCCTCTATATGAAAAGAATCACCATGGATAAGTATTTGGTGAAGAAGAATAGAAAGGAAGATCACAACCCTAGATCCATGGTTTAATCCAAGGTTGAAGATGATCATAGCTTCACCTTAGTGTTATGACTTGAGCTCCTTCTTGTTCCTTAGCACCATGCATGCTACCTCCTTACTTGTGGCCGATATCCCTTCACTTGTGGCTGATATCACTTCACTATGGCGGATATCACCTTGCTATGGCTAATATCACCTTGTTATGGCTGATATCACCTTCCTATGGCTGATACCAAGTATCTATGCATGATAACCAGACTATATGCATGATATATAAGAGAAAGAGGGTGGTAGTATTAGAAAAATTTCACTAGTAGGTGAAAGGGATGGTATATATAGTTGTGGTTCATGAAAAAGAGTATATATGAGGTGTCATCATTTTGCACTACTAGGTGCCACATGTCTATGCATGGTTGACATGTGTCCATGCATGTATATTTATCTTGACATGCAAAACCCTTGAGGATAATCTAGGGATAAGATTTCGGCCCCTAGTTATCTTGTTGAGCAAGGTATTTCAACTCAACAACACTTTATTCACAAACTGATACACTTTTTCTAAGGACAGTGTCGAGATCAGGTCGATTGTTGCAACAGTTTGTTGCTGACGAGGGGTGGCACTTATTGTTAAGGGGTTTTGGTGTCGAGGGTCGGATGTTTTAGTTGTGTTGTAGACATCGTGGTGGAGATTCTCAATGGTGGCGGCTAAGATAGGTGACATTGGGGTGGTCGACATAGGAGAGGGTTGTTGGGCGTCGAGTCAGAAGGGACGATGGCATTGATGTGGTGACGATGGATGGCTGATGACCTATTGGGGGTTGATTGTACATCATTGGGTGTTGGGTTTGTGCTATCTATAGACTACTGATAGTCATTGATGTTGGTTGTGGTTGGTAGTAGATCGAGGATCTCATAGAGGCTTGGATATTAGGTCTGGGCATAAGGAGAGTGTGTTAGCGGCTAGGGTTAGGTGAGAAGGATGGGAGGAAATGAAAGAATGGGGAAGGAGATATAGGAGATAGATGCCTCATTGCGGCTGTCATTGCCTGATGTTAGGATAGCGTCGCTAACGGGGTAGGAGTAACATGTCAGACATTATGTTGATGGGATCGACACGTTTAGGAAATACTTAATTGTTTAGTCAAATAATACTTTTAAAACCTAAGGTAACTATGGTTTTTAATACTAATTTAATTGGGAAAGCAATTGATATCTGATTGTCAAGCAATTTAAAGTGCATGCTAATTAGGAGTCGAGTAGGTTTCCTTTTTCACATGTATTAGGCCTTTTTATATATTAAAGTTTGAATATTTATTCAACTAATTAAGATGGTAATGGAATTCCAATTGACTTGAAAACTCATGGGCTTGCTAATTAAAATGTGTGGACTCTAACTTTACATTAACTTCTCCTTTTGAATGCATTTTGTAATTGATTGTATGCTAAGCACCTAATAATTATATTTAGTACCTTTCTTAATAATTTTTGATATAAAATTTCTTATTTTCTCATTTCTTGTCCCAAAAGGCATAAAAACTCTAAATAAATAAATCCTACTAATTCTCCCTCATTAATGGTCATTTTTCATTATCAGACTCTAATTAACACATTAGTTGAGATATTTGTGCAAAAACCCATTCATTGAAATGAATGTGGGTTAAATATAATTCAAACCATTATGTATTGCTCTATTTTAACATTGAGGACAAAGAGGATAGAAAAGATAGGAAAATTTAGGGAAAAGCACAAAAAGGATATGAAGGAAATAGAAATCTTCAAAATGGGTTAAATTGAAAATAAACCCAAGATTCAGTATGAGATTATGAAAAAGAAATGATATGAAGGAAATAGTAATCTTGAGATTGTCTATTTGTAGTTCAACAAAATTTTTCATGGATCACCCCCCCTTAAGAAAGGGGTTTCCATTATCCACAAAATCCACCCAAAGCTAGTTGAAATCATATATATGTCCATAGCTGAATATACTGTTTCATTGCTCATAGATCCTCTCATGCCTTTATATGTCAAGTAGATACCAACCTCCAAGACATGGATGTGCATCCCAACCTCTATATTCACTTTCTCCTTTCCTCCTTTCTTCTTTGTACCTCCAGGGATGTCATCATCATCTAGGGTTTTTGTACGATCGCCCACGCTGCCGGCACCCCCCTTTCCCCATGTCATTTTACTTCTTGTGGCTCTAATTAGGAATAAATTCGTAACATTTCAATTGGAGATTTCTAAAATACAATTATCGTGCTAGTTTACTTTAAATGCAAAAGGGTGGAATCTTGAAGGTAGTTAAGTTATTTTAATATTTTTAATCTAAAAAAGAGATTCTTTGGAACTTTATCCCAAAATTTCAAAACTTTTTATTTTGATTTTTCAATTGATGTAGTTTTTTTATTATAAATCTACACCTAATTCACATTAATTTCACATGATTCCCTGATGACAAACAATACTCAAAGATGTTAATTATCATAGAAGGATTAAATGAAAATAAAAACATAGACAGGAAATTATTAGACCACACACAGTCTTGGTTTTGATTCACAATGTGCACACCACTTCTCCATCTTCCTCCTTGTGAATGTCCATCACTTCCATTATCTAGAACCTTATTGACTCAATGATGGATAGATGACATGACAACAAGAGTACCATAAGGTTGTCACACTTATTAAGTTTATCCCTTCACCATGGTAGACAAGTGTTTCCATGATCCACCATTATAAGTGCAAGTGGTTCCATGTACGCCATCATATAAATGATCCCTGATCAAAAATGTAATAGACTCCTTGACCTAGGTTTATTAAAAGTAATCTTACCAAAGTGCCCACAGAACATAACACAAGCCTTCTTCTCCACGAATTAGCGATCTGCAATGTTCACCATCATGTACCTTAGATTTCTTCATTGTTGATAATGTAATGAAATGAATGTGATCGAGAACTAGAAATGTAGATAGAGAATCTCGATGATCAGAAATATGCAAAGCACTTTAAATTGGATGGATATGTGTCACCAAAAGAGTGATTTAGGCTAATTTAAACACTGATTGGACCATTCTTTTTGTGGTGGTTTCATAATTCATATTTAATTTGATTATTTCATAATTCTAGGATTTGTAAACAATAATCATTTCCATAATCACACTACATTACTTGATCTTTCTCCCATTTTTATAAATTTACTCATTTATTCAAGAGACGCTCACTTAAACATAATGATAATAAAGTCTAAATATTATCATTATCCTCCTATTGTTCAAGAACATGTCGTTGCATATTTTTCTAAGAAAAAGTACTTTGTTTTTACCTTTTGTAACTTACTCTTTTTTACATTAACATACTATTGTAATTAGACCTATATTCAAGTTGAAAAGTTGCGTAGTTGAGGCGCATATTGAAAGTCTTAAAGTGTAGTTCATTTTATTGAAGGCAAACTAGGAATATATATATATATATATATATATATATATATATATATATATATATATATATATATATATATATATAACTTGATTACACAAACTAAAATAAAGGGCTGAGTATAACCCTAACCCTGATCCCTAAAATTATCAACTGGAACTCATGCATATAATTTAAATGGAGAGTCACATTCATGAAATAGGAAATATTAGGTTATATGTGCTAAATGACACAATATGTTGATGGGTGCCCATCCTTTAGTTTTGTAATAGATTATTGTGAATCTCAATCACTTATGAAGACCCCATGCTTAAGTTGTATTCTATAGTACAATATTAAATGATTGATTGTAGCATGAATAACATAACTTAAAATCACCCAAAATGAATAAGATGAATGTGACTTGGAAATTGAACAAACATCTAATTAGTAATGATGACAAAGTATCTCACTATGTTTGGAGATATATTTATAGAATATATTGTCATAAGTTACAGAGAGATTTTTGTTGGATTAAAAGTAAATAAGGTAGGCATCAAATGGATGAGATATGATAGGAAATTTTTTCTCATTAAGGAACTAAGAAATTAATGTATTTCAACTATTCTGAGAAGGAAAATTCATGACATGCTTTAGAATCAGTATTAGATCACAAATGACTTATCAAATAAGTATTGTGAGTCCAAAATGGAATACAGTAATAGTTACCACAACAACATACTATATACATGTTAATTTTATTAGGCAAGTGAAATGTTTATTTTTTATTCAACATCAACTCTAAATGGCCATTGAACATCATCAAGATTGTCACCTTTTTCAAGTACCTCCTGTCACCCATGATTCAGGTCTATTCTCAATAACATCTCCACCAATACTATTTTTTAGACATTTATTGGTTCATACCTGGGTTGAAGAAGTTCACAAATATTCATGATGATTTCAAACATCTCTTTCAATGATGGTGCCTTCAAATGCCACTTTGTATATGTGGTTGAGGAAAAGATGAGGTGTTAAATACCTTGACCTCTATTTAACTACACTTCTTACTTGATACTTAAATTTATGATATTTTAGAGGAGAACAAGTGACTTAAACATCATAAATCCATCTATCACTGATGATGGGAAAACTACACATTTCGATGGTAAAACATGACATACATGTTAGGTGTGATACTGGGTTGCAAAGTTTTAAGTCACCTTAAAAACCTATAAGGACACATTCCATGGATCAAACCCTAATCGACGATTGGGACAAATCCCCAGATAAAAACCTAACTAATAAGTAACAACTACAAAATTAAGTTGAAAATTTTCAAATAAATGATCCACATAAAGAAGAAATAATGAGTAACCTCCATAAAAACTCATAAAAATGACATATAAAACAGGTCCACTACACATCTGAGTTGGTACACATGGAAACATGATAGATAATTACTAAAAACTCTATATATATTTCTATAAAAGAATTATAAGATAATTCACATCCATGGAGTTACAACAGTAGAATATGTATGAACCCAATTATAACTGGTAATCATAAGAAATCCACTTGGTAAAATAACCTATTAGGTATCTCATATATTATGCACCATCTCCTAAGAAAGAGAGAGTGCATGGATGCTTTACGACTTAACTATTTTGTCTCTTGTTAGAACTTTATCATCACATCCTTTCTGATGCATCAACATACCTAAAAGAAGTGGATAACCATAGGGAGAAGACCCCAATTCCAAATGATATGATATAGGAACTTATAAAATATTATGCTTAGAAGAAGAAAGTTTATATAACTATATTAAGCAGTGCATGTAGGCCAATAAGAAGTAAATACTATAATGAGTTTATTTCATAGTAGACACATATATAAGGATGGATTGTGAATAACATAATACTTGTAGCACATAAAAAAGTACCAATAGGAAATCTACATGCTCATCTATATTAAGATCTGACTAAACCTAAACAAATATACTACATTGTTGGTTATCCTTTTGTAATTTTTTGAGTAGTTTGAGGCGTACCACTCAAACTAATAGATAACCACTATGAAGTTGCAATCATCTCCGTCTAAGATCTTAGTATTACTACATTCCTAAAGATATTTTTTCCTTGGATAGTATGAGTGGTGAACTGTAGTGGCACAATTGTCCAACTACCAAAAGAGTCACAACTACCATCCTACGAAAATTTGGTACGCCTTTGGTAAACAACCACAAAACTATAACCAGGTTATAACAACCCTCACATCCAAGTTATAGCCTCAGTCTCTCTTAATTACATGTAAATGTAAACACAACCATAGCTTCTCTCCAAATACCTTGAAATTAGATGACAAAGGAAAACCCTCAATGCGCCCACATACACTCAACAAATACAACTCCAAGCTCCTTCTCACAATCTAAATTAGCTACAAGGATTACTCATTTTACTACCCTACAAGTTTTGACATAGAAACAGTAATGTGGCCACAAGGCATTACATGATTAGGGTTAAACTTGATTGATTCAGCCAATTACTCATATTTTCATTGCATCCAACATGTTACAAACAAGGCATCAAAATTTAGTTCTAGTACGAATCAAGTATACCAACTATAGAAGATATAAAATGTATTCACATATATCAAACTACCCAAATTAGTGTACTAGTAACCACCTTTAGCCATAGTAAGTCCCCATTTATCAAATAGGACACTATAAAGCCCATCCTACCAAAACTGGCCTCAAAAGGCTCGATACCCAAAGAAGGACATATCAAACTTAAATAAGGCATAAACATGTGATACTTATGTTTTTACTATATGATTTTCAATTAATAGAAATAAGCCTCCATATTAAGTGTATAAATATGCTGCACTATCTTATAAATAACTTATGTACAAATATAGATTTGAACTTTAACACTTGGACTCTACCATCATTCCAATGATGGTAACCTCACCATCGCCATCTAGATCAAATCCTCAATGAATAATACCTATGTGTATATCCCATATAAAGAGTTCATCACATGATGCCACATTCTATATCACACTTAGTTGATTCCATAATATTATAGGAAGATAAAATAAAAGAAGCATTTATCATAATTTGATAAGGTGATATATTTCATTAGGTGCAACATTTTGATTACGGTTTCTGATTTACATAAATATCACATTTGATTTGAAAACCCTTATACCACTTCAACACATATATTATTAATTGGCTCCATTATATATGTCATGCTTATTCATATAGTTATGTCCCTGGATTCATGATAACAATTAGGTTCATTACCAACTCAAACATGGTAAATGTAATCATTGTTGTCCTTAAAATGACTAAAACACCAAACTATGACACATATCAGACCAAAAAATGTTTCACACCAAAACATGTATAAGTCCATGCATTATTATCTTTTGCACATGAATACTTGACTGTCCTTATGAACACAATTTAGGAAGCACATCAAATTTCATCTCAAAACTTCAACAAAGGTAAAGGTTATGCTAGTTTCAAGATTAGGGCACAATTAGGCTTATCACTTTATTCTGGAACAAATAGATATAATATCTCACTAAAAAACCAATTACACATAATATTTTGCACATAGATTCATGAGACAAAAATAGGTTACCAAAATTTCAAATTAATACTCAAAAGGAAGTTACGCTTGAAATAAGTGGGTTTAATTAGGGACAATTAGTGTATATAAGGGGTAACTTACAACATGAAAGAGTCACATGTACTTATTGGATTTCATCCTAGAAAGTATACAAGAGAATAATAATTAAATTAAGACATGTAAATAATTTTATATCACCTCACAAACTTTAAGGATCCGCCTAAGTTTTGTTAACCGTGAAAATGGCATCAAAACCTCCAAAATGATTACTTATAGGGTACTTAAGCATTCATTTCATCATTTTAGCTAACAACAATTTAATGGGACAAACTTTTATGTACCAAAAACATGTCTAAGGGACAAAGGGATGTTAAAAAAATTGTATACACATATTATCCATTGAACAATAACATAAATTTTCCTCTTTTAAAAAGGATAGACATAGTTAGATCTAGATTAGGGATTATAGATGAATAGTAGGTAGAAGAAAGTATTAGGTGTTATATCATTCATCTAGGTTGGTAATGAACATGAGGGAAAACATGAACACTTCCTACAACCTCCTTTCCCCTCCCAAAATCACCCCTCCATATTGAAGATGACTTCCCCATAGTGGATCTAGGGCAAACTAGGGTAACAAAGAAGAAAAAGCTACTTTAACTAGATGAGCAAGTTTCCACCACGAAAAATGACGGAGTTCTTCAAAGAAGGGAGAAGGTGTGAAGAGAAGATGGATTAAGATAATAGGGGATATGATCTTACATTTTTGATGCAATTAACAAAGTTTGAAGTCTTGGAAACACAAGGGAGTTTCTTGATCTTTGACATGTATTCACCTACATCCATATGAAGCTCCATCCATGGTGAGTCACCTTCATGAAGATTTCATCCACATCGATGGACCCCTCCACATTTGTATCAGAAATTGGGTTGTCCAAATGAGTCCTTGGGCCGAATGGTAGGGTTTTTTATAGACTTTATTGGGTGCAAATGTGAAAACTGTCCATTACTAGTCTCAAAAATTCCCATTGGGCAACATAACCTTAGACAAAGTAGTCCTCTCATTGACTATCATAGTCTTTTGCATCGACCTAGGAATTATTTGAATCAGTCTATGTAGCATTACCAATGATGTTGCACTTTCATTGACTAAAAAGTCCACTGGTTGATGACCTAGTGATCCAAAACATTTGCACAAATAGAGATTCATTTCTAAACATGTCCATTGTTCTCGTCAATTGGTAACTTAGAGGCCCCATTAGTCTCCAATCCTCCCTTGTCATTGGTTTTATCATATATATTTCTAATTGGTTTTATCAGTTGTCAGACACATAACTCATGGGTTTGCATAATTGGAGCTCTTCCATCAGTTGATAGAGTCTATTCTTCCATCAACTGAGTGATCTAATGTTTCCATTTTTTGGCTCTTATCAGGAACTTAATCAAATGATGCCCTCAGAACCTTCATTAATTTGCAAGGCCATTGATTTGTGGCCATCACTCAACCACCCTAACGACCACGTCAGTTAGCTAGGGTTGGGGTTGAGGAGCAAGGATGGAACCCTAGTTCAACTAAGTTCAGAAGCATCCAAAGGTAAATATATATATATATATATATATATATATATATATATATAATATAAAACAAATGATTCACTATAATGCACACTAAATTTTTATTTAAACCCATAATTATGGTGGAACAACACATAAATACAAAAACGTTCATGAAATACTAAAGTCAAGGCAATTGAGGTGCAATTGAAACCAGATTAATGTTTTTTCTTAACCAATTTATTTCACAGATAAATCAAGCATGAATGTAATAAAACATAAGTTTAGATACATTGAACATGCTATGAAATTAAGTACTCATATTAAGGAGAGTTTATGATGATCTCCATAATTTGCAAGTAAAATTGATATTAGGTGAAACAAAGTGCAAATTGAGCCCAAATACCGATTTAAATTAATAAATCAAGATCAAAACATAAGAAAGCACATATTTATGAGAATTAAGAAATATGAAAAGTAAATTAGGGTTAAGGTAGGTTCATGGTATCACAACCATAAACCCCAAGATTAGATAGAAACTAGGGTTAGGCTAGGTTCATGGTTTGTACTACAAACCCCTCAAAAGTGTTTTTCCCCTGAAATCCCAAGGTTAGGGAAGATATCAATGACATGAAACTTATAACCCTATTAGGTTATCATAATTATTTCTTACTCTTCATAAATTCCTTTTAAATTCCCAAGGTATTTCCTTATTGTTAATTTTAAGCATCAACCTATTTGAATCATTCATTGTTTAGGTTCCTTAGCACCTGCTTAGGGATTACTGATATTATCATACTTCATTGTTCATTTTTATGAAACCTCGAGCTAGATATTATTCGAGCTTCTCTTAGTTATCGAGTAACAATAAAGTTGCATAGAGTAGCTCATCTTTATATAATTTGAATAAGATCTCAGGAGAAGAGAACCATTTTTGGTAATTGAGTTTTCCTTTAGAAGCCCAATTTCGCTAGAGAATGTGTTATATTGTAGGACGATCTCCCTCTATAATTGATGGTAAGGTTGTTTTTTGATGCGATTAGGTGCTATATATCTATGTAGTAGGGTTGTAGTGAGGAGGGACAACTGAGACATTTGTTAGGTAGTTGCAGGCAATGAGGTTGTAGGATTCAACTATGATATTTCTGGGTTCATTAGAGAAAGATTTGAATCCTAAGATTATAGCTTGTATCTCTGCAAGAAGTGTCTATAAACAATAAATTGCTTGAACACCTCCATGGATCCATAGCCCACTGTCATCTCAAGGAATAAAGTTGGTCCTAGATGAGTTTAGTCATTTTATGTAGGCATCATCCACATATATATTTAGGGAGTTGAGGGGTGGTTGAGTCCAATGGACATTTAAGGTAGCAGAATGGGTCTGTTGACTTGAGTTGGAGAAAGCATGGGCCATTATAGTAGCTTGATTGTGTAGTGTACGCATTGCTATAGGAATTGTCATGATTAAGTCAGAGAAGATGTGTTTGTATATGAGTTCTATAGTCTAGGAAGACCAGAGCTTATGATGTAGAGGTAGATTTTTCTTGGTATTCCTCAAGAACCATTGCATTAGAGTGGGATCATTGCCTACAGTAATGTTATGCTTGAGTGTTATATTTTTCTAGACTTTGGCTGCAAAGTGGAAATCTCTAAGAACATGTAGGGTCATTTCAGGAAGCAGGTTACATCTAGGGAATTATTATTCATTGGAGGTGAAACCTCTAATGGATATGTTGTGATTTGTTAGTAGACCTTAATGCAAGGCTTTCTAGAGAATGATTTTTGTGTGTTAGGGAACCAACAACTTCTATATTCTAGTCCAACACCCTTATGATCTAGGTAGTTTGGTCCTTTATGAGTCCTTGATATATGATCCCTGACTTGAAAGTCCCTTTTGCATTGAAGATGTGATTCCATACATCCTTTCTTTCTATTGGTGAGGGTGATGTCAGTTTATCTTTATTATTATATCTTTTGTCATTTTTTTGTCTTTTTCTTTATCATTTTTCATTTCATTTTCCCATGAAGGCTAGAATCATCATATTTTACATCCACTTTCTGGTAATTAGTTCTCTTATCATATATCTGTGTCTAAGATTTCTTGCATTAAGATAATTGGGTCATATGTTCCTAAAAAAATCCAATTATTATCACATTATGAAAAAAGAGAAATACTCTTCTTCCAGGTAATAACCCTTGGATTTTTATAGATTCACAATAAACTGGTATACAAGTGGATACACATCAAACACTCTTACTTTCTTCTTAATCATAACTATGTTGTATTTGTTCAATAAATAAAATTTGTTCTTGCCAAAAATTCCTACTCTTGAAACATATGATTCATAAGTCTTTCATCCTCTAATCATACGGGAGTGTCGAGACTACATCATATTTAATCATCGAGATGTCACTATAGTATCAACATAATTCTTTCATGACCATAGTAGATAAATCTTATAGTTTCCCTTGTTTTTCATTCAACCTCAATTTCAATCTTGATTATCATCATAACTCTTTATATGAATCTGAATCTTTATCATCTTATGTTATATCTCCACACCTTACTTTAGATTTACTTGTATTCATCTTGATTAGTCATAGTCATTAATTTGAAATAGATAGTTTTATGACTTCTATTAACTTCTTGTTATATCATGCAAGTAGTAGGACCCTAGAGGGGATCCACTCATAACTTAATTTTAGAATATAAACGCATATAATCCTAACACACTAAAAAGGTATACTAGAATAGGTGTATTTTTCATTTCTCAAATAACGGTATACAAGATCATAGTATAGCAGGGTGATATAAAAGATTTGACTATTATAATTCTTGATATACAAGGTGACACATAAGAAAACCAATCCAATCATAGGATCGACAAAGGGTTATCTAACAACCTCAAATATATCTCCCAAGAAGGTTCAACTACATTTGAAGTTGTCTTGGTCAACCTTGGTTTACTCCTCCTTGCTCTCTACCTAGGGGTTGGAAGCAAACATCATAATGTAAGACAAAGATGGAAATTATCAACTTAAAAGCCAGTATGAGCATATTAATTGGGGATTGATAAAATGTTAGGAAAGAGGACATCAAATATAACAAGGCTTTTGATCCAAGAATAAGTACTATCCAAGTGGATGCCAAAATAATATGAATTGCAATTATATGATAATGAAGAAATACACTTCACAATAATAAACAAAAGAGGTTCCACAAAAGCACATATAAAGAATTTAGGGCACAAAACCCATCACAATAATAATAAAATTGCATGCATGTGAGACATACATAGCATTAGTGAAATATAAATAACAATGGTGGCTAAGGTTCATAACCTTAAAACATAATAGAGTAAGGCACATAACCAAACTCCAAAATATATAAAGTTGGCACAAACTTAGTATGGGGAACATAACCTCCATCTAAAAATAACATGGGAACATAACTTGATGTATGAGGAAGATAACCTCCATCCCAAGTATAAAGGGCACCTAACCCCATAAAACCAACGTACTTACATGTCCCTAGGTGTACTACATCACAAGACATACAAAATGTAAAGGCAAGTGAAAGTATAGTTAAAGCAACATATTTAATATGATTGCCATCATATGAATGGTAAATATATAACATCAACAAAAAAGTGGGAAAAATTAGGGTTTCGTCCCACAATAAGGAACAACATGGTTCATATAGACAATTAGGGTTAAATCATCAATAAAATTACAAATTTTACTAACCAACATGGTTCAGGAATCAAAAGTCATTAAGATTAGACCTGAATAGTTCTTCAAGTCAAGAAAGAGAATATTCATCAAAAAATACCGAAAAGAGGCCCAAATGAGAGAAAATAGAATCAATTACTCAATATGGATATGGAGATGTATCATACCACAAGATGTTTGTCAACTTGTCAAATTCCAAACCCTAGTTACAACTAAGGATTCTTGTTCACTTAACTTAGATTTTTATATACAAACCACTAGATTTTTATATAAACCCACTATATGTGATGTAGACATAGGATGTGGTAATTCCTTGTGACTCCAAGGATTACATTAGGGTGTCCATAACCATCAATTTTTGTTCATTGCATGTTTTTTCTATGGGATATAGCATGTATATGATACGTACTATATATGTGGTGATTGGATAAAGTATATGTAATTATACAAAACCCCTCAAATAAAAGATTAATTCTAATATGCTTTCCATTAGAATCACACATGAAAAGCATGATCGATCAAGTCTAGGTTATGCCTCCACATAGTGCACTATCTATCTCGTGGAAGTGTGATGGTAGATATGTAAGTTCTGCCTCCATAGGGTGTATATATATCGTGTTGTCTATTGGGTCAGACTTAATTGGTGATTCTTAGATGATCTAAGCCCAAAGACATGATGATGATTATAGAAAAGAGTTGTGCATATCATTTATCTTAGAGTTTCATAAGATGCAACTGGCAAGAGTCACCTACCTTAATAATTGATTATTGATGTCGGTGTATAGATTGGGTGATAGTTGACTTATTTTGGATCTTGGTTCACTAGAAGGTTGTATGCTACAATCTTCTAAATTGATATCTAAGGGTTATCAATTTGAACAAAATAGTGGGAGAGATAATAATTCAAGACCTAATTAATATCATCAAAATATTTCAAATCATATCAAATGGTTTTTGACAAAATGCAAATTTTCTCTTATAGAATCAAATGATGAACAAACTGGTCGGTCCTTAAGAAGGTTAAACTTGACGAGACAAATTTCCATGACTAGTTTTGGACTTTGAGAAGAGCTCTCAATGAAGAGTTCAAACTCTATGTCCTTGATAAACCAGTGCCAGAAATACCTACACCTGATGTGCCTAGGGAAAAGCTATATGCTTGCTGGAAGCATGCCAAGATGCATTGGAGATGAAGTACCTTATGTTTATATGCATGAACTATGACTTGCATGAGCAGTGCAAGGACATGGGTGTTCTTGAGATGGTAACACATCTTAAGAACTATGACTTGCATGAGCAGTAGAAGGACATGAATTTTCTTGAGATGGTAACAGATCTTAAGAAAGTGAACCTAGGCCTTACAAAGCAAGAAAGGGACAATATCATAAAAGCTCTGCTTGAGTCTAAGCTGACAGAGGGAATTTTAGTAGAAGAACATGTACTCAATATGATGGGACAAATGTATCATCCTGAAGAACTAGGATTCACATTGAGCCAATAGTTAGCCAGGAATATGATTCTAAAGGCATTGCCAAAATCATATAACGAGATTATTGTGTGTTATCACATGAATAATATGGCCACACCGATGTCAGATTTTCTTGGTATGTCAATACATGTTGAAGAAAGAATGAAAAAGGACAATTATGTGAAGATGATCAGAGGAGATGTGTCTAAGGATAAAAGCAAGTCATGAAGGGTTCTTAGGCCATTCCCAAATCTAAATCTTCATCACTCAAGATGAGGAGAAAGAAAAGTACAAGTTGAACTTATCCGTTATATTTGATGGCATTTAGGAAGAAGAAGATGGGGATGGTAATCTCCACTTTAGGTATATATGTTATTGAGATAAATTTATCTACTTATTCATCATGGGTACTTGATACTGGATGAGGATCTTTCATATGTTCGAATCTGCATGATCTGAAAGGAAGTAGGACTTTGGGAAAATGCTAGGTGAAAATGTGAGTTGCAAATGGCGTAAGAGTTGTGGCCACTATAGTTAGAACCTATAGATTATCTCTACCCATAGGGCTTGTAAGAGAGTTAATGAGCTATTATTACGTACTAGCTAGAAATAGAAATATCATTTCTATATCTTGTATGGACAAGGATGCATTTGAATTCCATATTAAAAATGGTCGATGGTCTATTTCTCAAGATGGGATCTTTTATGGCAGTGCCCCAATGTATTATGGTATTTATGTGCCAGATGTAAAGAAAAATGTATATAATGTAAATACAAAAAGACATAAACTTGATGACTCAATCAAAACGTACTTTTGGCATTGTCTTCTAGGGCACATAAATGAGAATCACATATCTAGACTCCATAAAGATTGGTATATGGACTTTTTTGATTTTGCATAATAGGGACATATGAGTCTTCTTTATTGGGAAAGATGTCAAAGACCCATTTCACAGGTAACAATGAGAGGGATAGTTATCTATTTGAACTCATATATTCTGATGTGTGTACACCTTTTAGAACAACAGCTAGAGATGGGTATCAATACTTTTTTTTTGAAGGCAAACATAGTCATCATATTAAAAAATCCATACGACATCTACACAGACAAAAGATCCAAGTAAAGTCGGTAGCCTAGAAGAAAGAGGTATACAATCGTTATACAAGTTTAATCGGATAAAAAGGTGACGCTTCTGCCTGAATTCCTCCCCATCAAGCTGGACCAAGCAGCTTTCAATCAGAATTCTTCTATGATTAAGGGTATCACTTGTATAGACGAAACTCCATCCACTAAAACCAAAAACACTGGAATAAAAGTCTTGATAGGCACCATAAACTTTCCATAGACTGACTAGTAGAGAAAGACCACTACTAAGACACCACAAGATGGGACAAGGATTAAGAACGAAAGACTTGTCCAGACCAAACATAAAAGAAGAAACACTAAGCAACAAAACACAACACACACGACAACAACAACAAAAAGGAAATAAAACAAACAAATAGACGACATCAAGAGCAGAGGACGGTGAAAGCCAGATAGCACAAACACCACTGTACAACCATCGCAACAACGAATAAGATAAAGGAAATGAGGGAGGACTACTTGAGGAAACCCCCACCACCACAACCGACCTGTCGCCTTCCCCCCACTCAAGACTAAGCTCAAGACAAAAAGGACACAAGCAAAATAGAAGGAGGTGTCCTTCACCAGTCGAGAACCCCCAAAAATCCTCAAGAACCAGTGAGACAGCCATTGAGGAACCCCTAAGCCCCGCCATGCCAAACCCAGTCGTGACCACAAAGACACAGACACAAAAACAGAGGAAAAGATAAGAAGGGAGGAACCCACTGCAACCAGGTTGAGAGGGGGAAGACCACGCCTGAGCTTCGTAGAGGCCAGGGACGGGGAAGTAGAGCACACCCAGATGCCAGAGAGCCTCAACCAACACTGGTGAAGAGCCAGACCTCACAATCTGTGACCAACGAAACTGCCAGGGTTCAGAACCCCATAAGAGATCAGGCGACGACTCCTCTAAGGACGATCCAAGCACGACGGGCAAGGAAAAGGCCTAGGGGAAAGGGGTGGCGCACACCGACAACCGGAAGCCCCCTCCCCCCAAGCCATCAGTCGTCGCCCTGGGGAAGACCTAGGCTATCACAAAATCGCCAGAGCTACGGGATACCTAAGAGGTCAAGTATCAATACTTTGTTACCTTCATTGATGACTTTAGTAGGTATGGTTATGTTTACTTGATGAAACATAAGTCAGAAACTCTTGAAAAGTTCAAAGTGTTCGTGAATGAAGTACAAAACCAACTTGGTTAAAGTATTAAGCACTTTGTTCTAATCAAGGTGGAGAATATTTGAACCAAGTGTTTGAGGACCTTCTAAAAGCCCATGGGATTGTATCCCAGTGGACTCCACCTTGAACACCTCAACATAATGGTGTATCAAAAATAAGGAAACTCACATTACTAGATATGGTGCGATCAATGATGAGTTTATCTAAGCTTCCTACTACCTTCTGGGGGTATGATTTACAAACCAACATTAAACCGAGTACCATCTAAATCGGTTCAAAAGTCACCATATGAGACATGGTTTGGGAAGAATCCCAATATGTCTTTTATGAGGATTGGGGATGTGAACCTTATGTTAGAAAAATGTTATCTGTAAAGTTTGGCCCTAAGTTTGATAAATATCACTTTGTTGGATATCCTAAGGAGATAAGAGGATATTACCTTTTATTCCCTATCTAATAGCAAAGTGTTTGTTTCCAGAGATGTTGCATTCCTTGAAAAGGAATTTATTTCCAAAGGAATCAGTGGGAGGAAAGTGGAACTCAAAAATTTTTGAGACCAACAAGAAAGCATTGAACTAATAGATGTACAAGAAGAAGAAATAGAATCACAAAGTGTTGTGGGTGCTCAAATTCCTCAAGTAACACAGGCACCTCGTAGATGTAATAGGACACACATTGAGCCTGAGGGATTTGGATATCTTGTGACTCAGGCTAGTAGTGAATTGGCCATACATGATGAGCCAATAACCTATCTAGATGCTATTAAGGGACTAGAGTCTAAGAAATGGCTTGAGTCCATGAGATCTAAGATGGAATCCTTGTATGCCAAAAAGGTATGGACCTTGGTGGATCCACCTAAAGGGGTAAAACCCATAGGGTGCAAGTGGGTCTTCAAGAAAAAGACTAACAAGGATGGAAGAGTTCAAACATGTAAGGGCAGATGGGTTGCAAAGGGTTTCAGAAAAGTTCAAGGTGTTGACTAAGATGAAACCTTTTCTCCAGTGGCCATGGTTAAGTCCATCATGATCATGCTTTCCATTATAGCTTATCATGACTATGCGATTTGGTAGATGGATGTTAAAATTGCATTTCTTAATTGGAATCTTATTGAGGATGTGTATATGAGAAAACTTGAGGCTTTTATAAATCCAAAGGTTTCAAATAAAGTCTATAAACTACAAAGGTCAATCCATGGATTAAAACAATCATCTTAGAGCTGAAATCTTTGTTTTGATGAGGCAGTCAAAGAGTTTGGATTCATTCAAAATGAATATGAACCATGTATGCACAAGAAGGTTGGTGGGAGCATAGTGACATTCCTCATACTATATGTAGATGACACACTATTGTTGGGGAATGGCATCCCTACTTTATAAAAGGTAAAGACATGGCTTGGCAATACATATTCTATGAAAGACTTAGGAGAAGCATCCTACATCTTGGGGTTTAAGATCTATAGAAATAGATCAAAAAGTCTTATTGGACTAAGTCAAAGCACATACGTTGACAAAGTTTTGAAGCAAATCAGCATGAAGAGATCAAAGAGAGGAAACATATCCATATTACGTGGATTTACCATCTCTAAAGGTCATAGTCCCAGTTCTTGTGAAGAAAGTGAGTGCATGAGTTTGATTCCATATACGTCAACAATTCAGTCAATCATGTATTAAATGTTGTGTACCCATCCTGATGTCTCGAATGCCTTGAGCATGACAAGCATATATCAGTTAGATCCAGGTGATGCTCACTGGACAGCCATAAAGAACATCCTTAAGTACTTAAGAAGGACTAATGATCATTTCTTGGTTTATGGTGGAGAGGAAGAGTTGGTGGCAAAGGGTTACATCCATGCAAGCCTCTAGACTAATAAAGATGATTATAAATCACAATCAAGATTTGTGTTCTATAAAAACAATGGAGTTGTAAGTTGGAGGATTCCAAGCAAGGGACAATTGTCAATTCTATAATAGAACTTGAGTATATTGCTACATCAAATGCAGCAAAGGAGGTTGTATGGATCAAGAGGTTCATTTCAGAACTTGGGTTTGTTCCAAGCATCAACGACGCAATCGCACTATAGTGTGACAACAATGATTCTATTACACAAGCTAAGGAACCCATATCACATCAGCGCTCAAAGCATACACAAAGGCGGTTCCATCTCACATAAGAGATTGTATAGTGAGGAGATGTAAAAATTTGTAGAGTACCAATTGAGAATGATGTTTTGTTGGGAAATATGACATCAAATAGGCAACAAAAAGAAATAAATTTACTCACCTATTTCCCATAAACTAACAGAACACGTCAATAACTATACAATAAGAAGGATGGTTTCACGAAGATATACCTGATCCTGGAGCAAGTCTAGCAACAATCCTCATCGATGTAGATGAGCACTCGGTCTTAGATGGTGTTTGTGTAGCTACTAGTTGAATTGGGACTCATCAGATTCCTCCTACCTAGACATCAGACTTGGATAACTGTTGCAACGACTTCTCTGATCTTGCCACAGACTACGAGTTGATGTCGCCCTCCTAAAAGCAGTGCCAAAGGATTCCTGCCTCTAGACTAGTCCACATGGAACAACTAGAACTTATGTCACCCTGTTGGACCAGACAGGAAGGATTTGTCCCTCCTCCTGGTGTACTAGTTTCCAACTAGCCCTCCCACAACATTGATCTCAATTATTTCTCTTCCTTGGATGTCCTTCCCTAGTCTGGTAGGACTTTCCTGGGCTCTCTTGGTTTCCACAACTACAGATGACAACATTTGTCAGAGCAACTGATTCTCAATTGTTTGTGTTGTGTTCTGGGATGCCCCCAGTACCCTTTTATTTATAGTAGAGGTTAGGGTCAGGGTTCCCAGTCTGTGTGAGAGTGGAAGGGACCATAAGATCTCAAGTTTGCACAACAATTCTAGAAATCTCACAACTTGTGATAGCCCAGATGGTAGTCTTGCAACCCATACAGTCGTGTAGAATGCCTAACAGTCATTTGGCACAACCCAACCGACAACGCAATTCTCATAATTTTGTTGGACATTGATTTCCTCACACAACAAGTAATGTACAAGAAAAATAAATAGGGAAATGTCTAGAACCTTTTTTGACCAAACTAGACCATCTTGCCCATGCGAGATGGACGTCTTGGTCACCCAGATGGTTGTCTGGTGACATGAGTCAAGCCAGCCAGTTGGGTCAGTTCAATTGCCCTGACTCTCTAGACGTCTGTCTCAATAGTTGAGACATGCGTTTGTCACTCTCTAGACTCCTTTCTTAACACTTGAGACAATTGTTTGGTAGTGAAGTCGGGCTGATTGTTGTGTGAATCAATTACCTAAACATCTTAGCAATTAATTCAATTGTCATACAAGATTCAACTCCTCTTATAGATGAGTTCCTATGTGTGTGACCCTATAGGTCCCATATTATGTTGGGAGTGATTGTGCATTATACTTTATGACATCAAAAACAATGATTGGTGCCTAGTCACACATAATTACTACCCAAGTAAATGGAAAGTTGGAGAACAACTTCAACCAAAAATTCGTGTATGGTGTTACAATGTTTGTATAGTTCCTTTGTCCCTGATATACAGATTGAACTACAGGCTTGGAGAAGTCATCCTCATCATTATTTAACCTTGTTCCTTGAACCAGAGTAGAATGTCTGAGATATATGTAAGCTTAATATCATATATTGAATCACATGTGCAACCATGCTTTTCTCAATCTTGCTAATCAAGAGGCCTAGGATATCATACTTCCTTTAGGAGGGACAAATCCCTTATCTATCACTCATAGTCAATCCCCAAGTGTCATAGTCGCCCAATCATCACCTTTATAACAACCCATGTTTCAGGACTACGTTTGATGATTTCAAAGCGTATTGAACAAAATGTGATGAGTGCAGTGATTTCAGGTCTAAGAACCACAACCACCACCATCACTGTGAGAGATGACTATGACTTCCATTATGATGGCTTCCATGTGTCAGTCTCATGGTGGTACTATCTAATACACTGTTCCCAAACATGTATCTATGTGCTTAGTTTGGTATCGCCATTTCATGACTAATGTGACTTTTTCATCAACCAACTCAAACTCTTATTGTATGTGTTATTACTGTCTATCTACCTTTGACAAAAATAACTGATTAGGGACATAATGAGAATGTATATACTCTTAACATCTGTATGATCTCATTCTTCCAAGTCACATCATTGAAGACATACGTCATTGAGTAATATTATTCTCTATACATTTATTATGTTATTTCATTATCTCATAACTAAACAAACAAAATAAATTAGAAGCTTTCCTTTTATGGATAATCAAATCATTTACATTTATGCCATTACAATCATCACATGATTGTCTCTCTAGGCATATACACAAACATGTTTTTGATCCCCTGACAAAGGCACTTTCATAGCAGGAGCATGATGGACATGTTAGATCACTTGGAATATAATTCATATGTGATTGTCTCTAAGTGTAAGTGGAAGTTTGTTGGTATGCATGCCCAGAGATCCAATCATATGATGATTGTAATAGCATAATGTGTAAATTATTTGATTATTAATAAAAGAAAAGATTATAATTTGTTTTGTTTTATTAACTTATGAGATAATTAAGTAACATAATAAATTTCTAGCGGATGATATTACCCAATGACATATGTCCTAAGTATGTCACTTGAAGAATTAGATAATACATATGTTAAGAGTATACATTCTCATTATGTCCCTACTCAAATGTTATTTTGGAAGGTTGATAGACAACAATAACACATAAGACTAGAGTGTGTGTTGGTTGATGACTAAATCACATTAGTCATGATATGGCGATATCAAACCAAGCACATAGATACATGTAAGAAAATAGTGCATCAGACAGACTCACCATGAGAGTAACACATGAAAACCATTATTATGGTGGTCATAATTAGCTCTCATAGTGATGGTGGTGATTGTGATTCTTAGACTTGAAGTTACTACACTCATCACATGTCATTCAGTATGCTTTGACATCATCAAACGTAGTCCTGTAACGATTATCATAAAGGTAATGATTGGGTGATCGTGACACATGGGGACTAACTATGAGTGATGTAGATGGGATTTGTCCCTCCTGTGGGAGTATGATATCCTAGGCCACTTGATTTAGCAAGACTGAGAAATGCATGGCCATGTACATGTGAGCCTATATATGATATTGAGCTTACACATATCTCATATAGTCTGCTATAGAAAGAAACAAAGAATGAGTATTGAAGAGGATGACAAGTCCATGCCTCAAGTTTGATCTGGATATCAACGATAAAGAAATTATAAAAACATTGAAACACCAAACATGCATTGTTGGTCAAAGTTGTTCCACAACTTTTCATTTACTTGGGTAGTAATGATGTGTGACTAGGAACCGCTCATTGGTTGTAATGTCATAAGTTGTTATGGACATTCATTGCCAACTTAATATGTGACTTATAGGGTCACACACATAGGATATGACCTTGAAGATGAGTTTGAGCTTGAATGATGATTGGATTGAGTACTAATAGAGTGTAGGTATTCAACTTAAGCAACAAATCAACTAAATGGACTCCCAACTGATCGAATTATGTGATGAAATAGCCGGTTGGAGTGTCATATTGTTTATATATTGTATTGGCTGAGTTGTACATGAACTCGGCACCAACCGACTGGTTTACTAGGTGAGTCGATCGACTTGTGCTCATGAGATGACTGTCTCACACCACGAAATGATCGGTTCAAGATATAATTCGATTACATCAAGGATTAGTGATGACGTCATGTTGGGCACTAATTGGAATAGAATTTTCAAACACATATGCAATTGGGAAACATGAAAAATACTAGTTTGCTAAGTGAACCGATCAGCTCGTGTGTGCAACGACTGATTTGATTGCCAACTGACTGGTTCAGCGCTTCTACTTTACAAAAAATGAGATCTTTTGGTCCCTTCCACTCCCAAATAGACTGGGAACCCTGACCCAAAACCCTCCTATAATAGAGGGGTACTAGGGGCTTCCCAAGACACATAATTGAGAATTAGTTGCTCTGCCAATTTTTGTCCTCTCTATTTGTGGTAATCAAGAGATCCCAAGAAAGTTATACCCGAGTAGGGAGGGATAGTGAGGGAGAGAACAATTGAGAATCATTGTGGGAGAGAAGGTTGGTGACTAGTACACCAATAAGAGAGACAACTCATTCATGTCCATTCTATCAGGTGGACATGAGTTCTAGGTGGTCTGTGCGAATTTTTCTAGAGGTGGGGTGGCCTTTTCCCATCGTTAAGGAGGGCAACGTTAGCCAACAGTCTTTGGTGAGAAGAGTTGTTATAGATGGCATCATTTGAGTTTGTTGTCTGTGGAGGAGCCGCAGACAAGTTCCAGTGCAACTAGAAGATAGTTATGCATCTACAATGACGAGGAGTATGTCATTGTACTTGCTCTAGGACTAGGTATATCCTTAAAACCATCCTTTTTATTATATAGTTGTTGACGTGATCCACTAGTTTATGGGGAATATGGCAATAAAAAAAAATTTGTTGCCTATTCTATCACCCTATTTCCCTACAGGAAGTACTAGGATCCTCCTACTCTGTGTAAGAATATAAGCACATTGAGTACATCTATTGCCTCTCTATTTCATTATGAAGTAATGCATGATAATATTTCATTAAACGTTGCTTAAAATCATCCTCCAAGTAAATTATTTTCCTAGAAATCACACAATAATTAAGTTTTATACAATTTTATTGTTTTCATATTTTAGGAAAAGCATCTATCATGTTCATGTTAATGGTAATATGCCTAGTAACCCCTTCTTCAACTAACCATGTAAAAGATTTTTATTTGTTCCCCACTTATGTAAGACTTAGCTAGAACTATTTTCTTTGTTGTTCCTTAATCATCCTCATGTTGAGCCTTATTGACTTTTGTTGAGCCTTCATCTACCTTATGAAATTGTGTGTGCATAATGATGAAGTTGAGCTTTCACCATTTTTATTTTAACTTGAACAAGGCATACAATGAATCTTTTGGCTAAATTGGACATTAGTATAATCCCTTTGTTTTGATGATGACAAACATTTCATTCTTGTCGATCTAACGTGCTCCTTGAGTATTGCAGGAATAGGGTGTATGACAAAGATTTGGGAAATTATACGCTTGAATTGTTGTTATTTCATGATTGTAATCAATTGTAAAACTTGTACAAGTATATAATGTACAAGTACTTATACATCATGTAAATCAAGCGTTAGGTCTTTCCTAGCCAATCACTACACTTAGATAGGTCATCCCCTACATTAGTATCACAAATACACACTCATACACAAACTTAGTACTTAGCTTAAAACATTGAAACAGGGTCAATCTCGGTCGACAACATCCTCGACCGAGACACTCTCGGTCGACAAAGTCCTCGACCTAGAACGGCCCAAGTAGATGTTAGACACAGCAGTCAAGGTAGTTGGCAGTTGGAGATGAACGTTGTATACACTTGCTCCACACAGTCTTTCGGTCAACAAGTCCTCGACCGAGAAGGACTCTCGGTCGACAATTCTTCGACCGAGATGTGTTCTGTCTGCAACTTTCAGAGTTAATTAACTTGCTATTGCTAAAGCAACTAAAGTGTACCTAACAGCTAGTTAAGCACTTGGAACCCCCTAGAAAGTGTCTAGAACATCCTTAAGCACTTGTAGGTCATTCCTATAAATAGGACATGCCTTAGGACACCTAAACTCACTCATATACACTTGTGCAATACTTGATCTTACATACTTGCAATTGGCAATCTGTTTTGAGAAATTGAGCAACATTAGCATTGGCTACTCATTTCCCTTGCTCCAAATTCGTGTCCTAAAGGCTAGCATCTCCTATCCACTAAACCTACACTTCAATACTCATTGGTTTGGAGATCAATACGCATGATATAGGCAAATCAAGCCTTGTGCTTTAAAGTGGTAATTGTAATTTCCATTTCCTTTCTTGTTCTTTCTTATTCTTTATACTCTCCTTGCTACTCCTAGGGTTGGAGGCTGCGGATTGGAGAGGATTTGATCTTCTTTGTGAAGAAGGAGATCTTTGGACTACTTCTAGAAGGCTATTGCGATGGGAAGCTACTTTAAGAGGAAGGCTACTTCAAGGGGGAGCTTGAAGTTACTTCAAGAAGGCTGCTTCAAGGTTGGTGCAACTACTTCAAGGTGAAGGATGTCCAAAGGGTGTAGAAAGTATTATAATTTTATGTAAAATCCTTGAGAGGTAATAAAATTTAATACTTTCAAAATCCCGGTTGGGTAAGCAACCGGGTATTGGATTGACTACCTTAGTATTTGTTAAGGTTGGAACCACTCTAAACACCTTGTCTCCTTCTTATTATCTCAATTGTGGTTGTTTGAGTTAAATTATTTTAAAATATCCATAAAACCCTATTCACCCCCCTCTAGTGGTTTTTCAATTGGTATTAGAGCAGGCTTCAAGGAGATCTAATCGAGTCTTGAAGAATGAAGGGTGATGGTGCCTACAACCGCAAGCAAAGGAGTAGCTTGGACCAACCTTCAACAAGTTGTAATTGGTGCTTAGGAACAAGCCACACAACACTTAGCTGCCCTTGGAGGAAAAAGAAGGAATATGTGCATAAAGGGTGCTTTATTGCTACAACAAGTGAATAAGAAGAAGAGGTAAGACTTTTTGATTTACCTAAAGAAGATTTAATTGCTAGTCTTCAAGAAACACATGAAAAATATATTGAGTGCAAGAAGAAATTAAAGAAATCTAATAAGGAAAATGATGAGTTACATGCTAAACTATTTGCTCTCACATCTGAAAATGAAGATCTTAAAAAGATTATTGAAGATCATAATATTAAACTAAAATCAATAGAAGCAGATTGCAATTTTCTTTCCCTAGAAAAGATAAATTTGCAAACTCAAGTAAATGATCTTCAAAAACAACCTGTTTTGTGTACACATCTAGATTATGATACTATTGTGAAAGAAAGAGATTCCTTATTATCTAATCTAGATCAAACAAATCTAGACATCAATAAGAGAATGGATGAGATTGTCAGGCTACAACAAAAGATTAGTAGTTTGAATAACAATGATACCCTTGATAAAAATTTAAATAATTCTTATCATCAAATTGGAAGGAGAGGACTAGGTTATAATCCTAAAGGAAAATCTTATCAAAAACCTAGTTGGATAAAGACACAAGTACTAGAAAATCAATCTATGTGTGTACCTAAAGGAAAACATACATATGTACCCAAGAACAACCTAGAACAAAATCATAGAAAGAGATATGAGGTTGATTTCCATATGTTGTCATTATTGTTTACGTCTTGGACATTACTCTTTCTCATGTCCCTACAAGAAAAAGGATGTTGAATTAGTATGGTTTCCAAAACCCCCAAAATAAATGAATAAAATTAAGTTGAGATATGACCAAAGACCCTAAGTTGTATATCTCTCTGTCTATCTCAACTTAACATAATAGGACACCATGTTAATCCAAGAAATTAAAATTTCTAAATATACTGACTTGTTTTAGTTTGGACTCTCAAAACAGAGAAAATTGTATATGATCAGTTGAGATTTAACCTAAATGTAACTTTAATATCCAAATGTTTCATCTCAGCTAAACTAAGTTTTCAAAATGCATAATTGAATAGTCTATATCTTACTTAAGAACAATTACTAAAAACATTACTGAAACAATACATAAACTATCTCGGTCGAGAAATTGTTCGACCGAGAGACTTGTCGGTCGAGCAATAGTCGACCGAGCAGGTTACTATTTTCAAATTTGCAACAAATATGCTGAACCTACTGTCAATTAATCTAATATGCTATTAATGATTGACTTAACTTGCAAATCATGGAGACCATCTTTGAAACAAGACATATTAATCTTTTTGAATTAAAGTATAACATATTGGATAAGAAATCTTTAAACATATTGCAAACATGTTATATAAATCTTATTCCTTGATTGAGAAAGTTTATTAAACATGTTCATTTACATAATTTGTCTTAAAATTGAAAATTCATAAACCATGAATAAGATTCTTTTGAATAATCATCAAATTGTTGTAAAACCGAACCATATTAGTTTAATCAAGGAAATTATTGTATTGAAATTTAGTTTAAATAATCATAATCATTGCATTTCATGAAATTATCATTATATTGTGGGCATAGCTTGTAATAAAATAATGATGGACATTATATACTTTTACAAGCCAAATAGTGTATCTTAGAACAAAAATATTAATGTTTTATCTAGTTGTTTGTTTTAAGAAATCTAAAGCACAATCTTGACTTTAAGATATCAATCTTGCTTTCAAGGTTACATGCTTCTAAAGAATCCTATGATTAATCTAAAAATTAAAGGAATTGAAATTCATGCACCCATAGCAAAACGTCTTCATAACGGGTATCTCTTAATGTGCTTCAAATTGATATTTATTTAATCAAGCTACCTGTAGAAATTATACTTCACAAATGAATGTTCAAATATGAAATCTGTAGAATTTGCCTCTTGGTTGAAATTAAATTTGACCAAGGGGCGCTATGGTCGTAGTCAAGGTCAACCTAAAATAAGCTTGACAAAATGTTTATTTGAACATCATTTTACTGTACTTGATCTTAGTATCATTTTTCAAAATGTGCTTTTGATAAAAGGTCAAAATCAAATCTTAAAAATTAGTTATGACCTTATAATTTCTCAAATATTCTAGACAATGATTACATTATATGCTCAAAAGATTACTCCCATAGAAGACATATATATGCTCTACAAATCTAGTCTCTCACTAGCATTAAAAACCAACTCAAAGTTTTATTCACAGCAACCTTGTCGGTCAGCAAAAATTTCGACCGAGACAAACTCGGTCGATGAATTCGTCGACGGAAAACATCTCGGTTGGCTATCCTTCTCGACCGATACTCATCAAGTAAATGTTGTACAAGCGAACTCAGACATGATTCTGGTCGACAAATTGTTCGACCGAGCCCACGTTGGTTGACAAAATGCTCGACTTGTTCCTCCTTGAAGAGGTAGAGATAACCGAAGCCGACCATGTAATGGTTGTAATGGAATGGCTATCTTTATAATGATTGTAATGGATATGTTTTATAAGCAAGTATGTCATGCTTTATGGGTCTTCTTATAAATTGTATGAGCAACAAGTTGTTATCAATAAAAGTGTGTTTAAATGGCTTCATTTGAACATATATAAGAATATTATAGTAGAGCATACAAATAAGGGGGAGTAATAATATATGCAATGAATCTCAAAGGATACAATTTTTTGAAAATGATTGAGAATTTAATTGTGGTAAAATTTACCATTAATTGGTGTGCATTAATCCGTTGATTTTAATTGAATATTTCTTTAAGGGGGATCAAAGCATAAAATTAAGAGGGAAAAATTAAACGTCATACTAAATGATTATCTTGGATATCTTTTTGAAATGACAAAGGGGAAGAAATAATATAAAATCAAAAACATAAAATTACTAGCATTCCCTTGCAAAACAAGAATGACTAAAAAAGGTAAATTTCAGGTATGAAACTCACATGATTTATTTTATATCTAGGAAATGTTTGTCATCTTCAAAAAGGGGGATATTGTTGGCTAAATTGGACATTAGTATAATCCCTTTGTTTTGATGATGACAAACATTTCATTCTTGTCAATCTAAGGTGCTACTTGAGTATTGCAGGAATAAGGTGGACGACAAAGATTTGGGAAATATATATGCTTGAATTGTTGTTATTTCATGATTGTAATCAATTGTAAAAGTTGTACAAGTATATAATGTACAAGTACTTAGACATCATGTAAATCAAGCGTTAGATCTTTCCTAGCCAATCACTACACTTAGATAGGTCATCCCCTACATTAGTATCACAAATGCACACTCATACAAAAACTTAGTACTTAGCTTAAAACATTGAAACATGGTCAATCTCGGTCGACAACATCCTCGACCGAGACACTCTCGGTCGACAACATCCTCAACTGAGACACTCTCGGTCGAAAAAGTCCTCGACCGAGAAAGACCCAAGTAGTCGTTAGACACAACAGACAAGGTAGTTGGCAGTTAGAGATGAACATTGTATACACTTGCTCCAGACAGTCTTTCGGTCGACAAGTCCTCAACCTAAAAGGACTCTCGGTTGACAATTCTTCGACCGAGATGTGTTCTGTCTGCAACTTTCAGAGTTAATTAACTAGCCATTGCTAAAGCAACTAAAGTGTACCTAACGGCTAGTTAAGCACTTGGAACCCCCTAGAAAGTGTCTAGAACGTCCTTAAGCACTTGTAGGTCATTCCTATAAATAGGATATGCCTTAGGATACCTAAACTCACTCATATACACTTGTGCAATACTTGAACTTACATACTTGCAATTGGAAATCTATGAATCTTGGGTTTATTTGCAATTTAACCCATTTTCAAGATTTCTATTTCCTCCATATCATTTTTTCCTTTTCCCTAAAGTTTCTTATATTTTCTATTATCTTTGTCCTCAATGTTTAAATTGAGCAATACTTAATGGTTTGAATTATATTTGACCCACATTCATTTTAAAGAATGGGTTTTTGCACAAATATCTCAATTAGTGTGTTAATTAGAGTCTAATAATGTAAATTGACCACTAATGAGAGAGAATTAGTAGGAGTTATTAATTTAGAGTTTTTATGGCTTTTGGTACAAGAATTTAGAAAATAAGAAATTCTATATCAAAAAATTTTAGGAAAGGTACTAAATATAATTATTAGGTGCTTATCATACAATCAAATACAAAACACTTTCAAAAGGAGAAGTTAATGTAAAGTTAGACTCCACACACTTTAATTAGAAAACCAATGAATTTTCAAGTCAATTGAAATTTCTTTACCCTCTTAATTATTTGAATGAATATGCAAATTTTAATATATAAAAATGCCTAATGCATGTGAAAAAGGAGCCCTACTCGACTCCTAATTAGCATGCCCTTTAAATTTCTTGACAATCAGATATCAATTGCTTTCCCAATTAAATGAGTATCAAAAACCATAATTACATTAGGTTTTAAAAGTGGTATTCGACTAAACAATTAAGTATTTCCTAAACCTGTCAATCCCATCAATGTAATGCCTAACACGTTACTCCTACCCTGTCAGCGACGCTACCCTAGCCTAAGGAAATGATAGTCGCAACATGGCATCTGTCTCCTATATCCACTCCCCCGTTCTTTCCTTTCCTCTCATCCTCCTCACCAAACCCTAGCCGCCAACACACTCTCCTTATGCCCAGACCCAATATCTAGGCCGGTATAAGATCCTAGATCAACCACCAACCACAACCAACAATAATGACGATGAACACTCTACGGATTGCACAACCCCAACACCCAGTGATGTACAACAGGCATGCAATAGGTCATCACACATCCGTCATCACCAGAGAAATGCCATCTCCCCTTCAAACTCGACGCCCAACAACCCTCTCCTACGTCGACCACCCCAATTTCACATGTTTGTCCTGCAACCATTGAGCATCTCCACCACGACACCTACAACACAACTAACACATCCGACCCTTGATGCCAACACCCCTTGACAGTAAGCGCCACCCCTCGTCAGCGACGAACTGCTACAACAACCGACCTGATCTCGATGATGCCTGTGAGCAACACCCAGTCGCAGACGCCCCTCCTTAGTTCATGTGATGGATAGACCTACAAAAAACACCACGATGCTAATGATGATGTTGTCTCCAACCACTGATCTGATCTCACCTCTATCACCCCATTGAATCCCAAATCTCAACCCTCTTGCACTGATGACTTGCATCCAACAAGACATCACCTAACATGATGTGGACGCCTCTTTGACTCCTTCCCCTACTATGCAACAACACAACACATATTCTCTACCTACATCTCTAGCTTCATCAACCACTATTTCCTTCTTCTAGTATGTGATTATGCAACAAATGACCATGGTTTGTACTAGCTTGACAATCGAGTCCTCATAGCTAGATCTTAAGCAAGTCGATCAGATAAACTACTAGTGTCATGTCAAGGGAGAAACCACATGAAGATCCAGATGAATTATCTTGGGATGAACCGTGGATATGCACACAAATAGATCATCACAGATCCATTGGTTTCTGGTTGTCTAAGGTCTATATTGCTTTCCTTATTTCAATATTTATATAATAAACTTATGATGACAATGTGAAGTCAACCATGGTAATAAGGATATAGATCTAATTCCCTATGGTAACCAAGGACCAAATATCTAAATCTTAATTTATGATTCATATAGTAGATCTATAACTATAACTTTCAGAAAAAACTAGTTAATGAGACCTAAATGGTAACAACAATCACGAATCTTGGTGATTAGAATATGTTAACTAAGGAGGTGTTTTGCAAAATGTGTTCACATTATTATATCATATTGACTTACTTGTATACATTCTATTAGTTTATACATGTATGCATGTGGTACTACATATTAAATGATGGACATAAGATAAGCATGTAAACTTATTGTAATCTTGAATATCATGGCTCAACTAATAATGGAAGATTATATATAAGATGAGTTAGATTTTAATATTACACATAGATTATCAAGAATTATGATAATCATGTTTCAACAAAACCCTAGATACATAGATACATATTTATGCAATAGACTATACTTATAAATACAAATATAATTATAAAATGCACCTAACTATATTGTCTTCTTATGAATTAAATGGTGAAAAAGATAATAATGTGTAAAAGAATGTACTTTTATAAACATATATCTAGATGACATATTGGTTGGGATATATCAAAAACTACTTTCAAGTATCTGCATATTGCATACTCTTACTCATCGCATGCTTAAGAACTACATAATGAAATGTGCATGTCCACCAATATACATGGTAAGCATGATGTTAGGAATAATATGGATTCACATTATAGAGAAGAGAATGACACCATTGAACCTAAATTGGTAGAATATATATTATTATCCACATATATATGAGTTACATAGACTTACATGATTAAATATGGGTAATTACAACTAAGATAGATATATATAGCATCACATATTCTCTTAACAAAGATTAAAATCACAAACCCTAACATGACATTAGATGATCAAGAATTGGGTAAGAATAATATAAAAATATAATAGGAATGAATATGTTCACTTTGACTTGGCTAACATACATAATGTGTTTCTAGGATGAAAAGTTGACTTTGTAAACCAAAGTATACTATTCAACTTAACCTTTAGGTGTGAAAACCAGGTATGTGCTTCTGTAATGTGAGTATGTGCATTCTAAACCTAAAGTTGGACATTTTTATCCAAACCTAATTTCCAAATGACACATGAGCCTATACACTAGTTTCACCATTTTTTGTTTAGTATGTTTAATTCAATAATTCTAGGGTCTTGAACCCCACTTGTAGAGTTTTCAATTACTTAAATCTGCCATATAAATTCTTCTAACATGATGATGTAAATGACTAATTAACTAATGTAGTTTACATGGTACAACCACCCATAGTTTGGGCATGAGCCCTGGGGAATTTGACCACTCTCCCCACTTTTATACATTTTGTAGGTGTTTGGGAATGTGACCACTGTCCCTCAACTATTTTATTTGGTTGAGGTTAGGTAGGAGCCTCAATCCTATATTTGTTTAATATAGTCATATTAAATCATGCATGCAACTTCATTACAATTTGACTTGGCAGAATTCTTAATTATTTGTTTGCCTCATACTTTTGAAATTTCTCAGATTAATAAATCTTGACTTTACCATATTTTAAAGTGTTATATGTCCTTATTCCTTTAATTAACACATACCTTTTGTCTCCTCTTGTTGTGTTCTCCCAACCACCCAGGTCTAGGATCAAAGTATGCAACAGGAGCATGGTGAACCAGCCTAAGACTTGGAGAAGGAGTTCATCCTTCCCTCATGGAGTTATTTGTTAAGTTATTTTTTTGGAGACATAGTGATGTAGCTTAGTTTCTCTCTACCTTAGATCCTTTATTTGTAGAAAGTGTGTACACCATTATTGGGAAAATTTTGATGTACTCTTTATTAAATTGAATATAGTCAAAGTTTTAAATTCCACTGCTATTCATTGGTGTTTTGTTTACCATCATTAGTAGAGAGGTGATTTCACTTCTTTACAACATGGTATCAGAGCCCATGGTAGTCGGAGTCTTGACTATTAGAATTTGTCTCCCTAGTTAGAAACCCTTACCTCATATAGTTTCCCTTTAGTTAAGATATTCACCATGGAATTGACCTGTGGTGAAAGGTTGATTTTGAACCATAAGAATTTCACAGTAGAAATATCATTAGTCAACTTTTAGGTGATTATCCCATTAGGTAGCTACTATGACATAATTTGAAAGTAAGGGTGCCTAGAAAGTGCCACGGTCTAGGGGCTGGTAAAATTTTCCTTTGTGCTACTAGCTTGGTTTACGAGGACTTTCGGATCCATATGACACTGGCATGGCTTGAGATGATACTGATTGTCTGAAAGAGTATACCTTTAAGCAAATAACCTCAATGTTGTGTATCCTTATGAACCTAATATGATGATTTATTTACCCAAATAAAATCATCTTACGTCTCATAAGTTCCTTATATGAGTCTTAGATTTCCATATTTAGGGGTAATCTACCCTATACTAGACCTTGAGGTTTGGTAATAATGAATAGTAAAATAATTAAGTGGTTTGGTCTTATACATGATTTGATTAGACTCACTCTTTTATCTCTAGTTTAGTTTGACTTGGTAGGTCAACCTTTTAAGTAGTAGTAGTTGTGATAATACCTTGATAGATTTTGGAATTGTTGATTTCAAGGATGAAATCCTTTTAAGGGGATGGAGTCCTACAATACTTTGAAATCTAGCTACTCTAAAATTGGAAACCCTAACTACATAGATGAGATATTAGTGATATTATATGATTAGTATTGACCAAACAAGTTATAATTATAATTTAACTTGTTTGTTTATATACTAACGAATATATAAAAAGTCATTTAATAAATAGTTCATATACTTGATACACATAATATGAGTAACTCACTAATTGTGAATACACATAATGTTGACCATGTCACCCTAATCATAAGATAAATGCATAACATATAAAGATCATGTTGATAGAAACCCTAAAATGTAATTATCTAACCTTAACAAAATATACATATATATCATTTATGCCTTTCATGATACATTAGTGGATTAGGTGTCATAATAAAACCCTTTTGTTACATATAAATGGAATATAATCACCTAATCATAATTTAATGAAGTCATCAATATATATGGCATATCACCTTATTCTCTAATACACACCTCATTAATCACCTAGTCATAAATTGGTATATGAATCAATATGCAAGGTGTTACACCTTATTCACCAAAATATATATAACGACTCAAATATGATAAAGAGTAATTAGAATCACATAAGCATGCATTAATGCCTAATGTGGTATTAAATGTGTATGATTTAAAATAAGAAGTATAAATAGGAGAAAATGATTAATGATGACATTAATATGAGTGTGAAAAGTGATGTGACAATGTGTAATAGAGCTATAAGAAATTAATGTAACATTTTTGGAATTATTGTAGACTTAATAACTTATTGGATAAATTATCGATTCCTTACAAAATAATCTGTGATAATTCTATATGATGGTAATATGAGGATAATGGAGAATAAATTCAAGTTATTAATGATTGTTACCTAACATATTAATATATATTGAGGTTACTTAGTAAACCGTAACTATTGTTAAAATTTTTAATTAGTAAATGAGAAATACATATGATTTGTAAATAATGTTGAGATATAATTCTTTTGACAACAATGTGAGTATAACATGACACAAGTAATAGAATATTAAGGAAGATGTAATTTCATAATAGAGATAATGCTAATAAGCCAAATGTTAATTGTGTTATATTTGATAAAAAGTAATCTTAATATTGGAACCCTTAGTAATACCTAACTTATGAAGTATCATAGGATGGAGGTAACCACCTAGTTGCTTAATGTTAGGATTTTACGTACTCACCCTTCCCTCTTGTTGATATTTTGGGGATGAAATCTTCTTTAAGGGGTGGAGTGTTGTAACATATGGAATCTTTGGTTTATTTGCAATGTAACCCATTTTCAAGTTTCTATTTCCTTCATATCCTTTTTGTCCTTTTCCCTAAATTTTCCTATCTTTTCTATCCTCTTTGTCCTCAATGTTAAAATTCAGCAATACTTAATGGTTTGAATTATATTTGACCCACATTCATTTCAATGAATGGGATTTGCACAAACTAGTTTGTTAATTAGAGTCTAATAATGTAAAATGACCATTAATGAGATAGAATTAGTAGGATTTATTAATTTAAAGTTTTTCTGCCTTTTGGGAGAAGAAATGAGAAAATAAGAAATTTTATATCAAAATTTATTTAGAAAGGTACTATATATAATTATTAGGTGTTTATCATACAATCAAATACAAAACGCATTCAGAAGGAGAAGTTAATGTAAAGTTAGACTACACACACTTTAAATAGGAAACCCATGAATTTTCAAGTCAATTGGAATTCTTTTACCCTCTTAATTAGTTGAATTAATATGCAAACTTTAATATATAAAACTGCCTAATGCATGTGAAAAAGGAAACCTACTCGACTCCTAATTAGCTTGCCCTTTAAATTACTTGACAATCGGATATCAATTGCTTTCCCAGTTAAATGAGTATTAAAAAATATAATTACCTTAGGTTTTAAAAGTGGTATTTGACTAAACAATTAAGTATTTCCTAAATCTATCTATTCCATCAACGTAATGTCTGATGCGTTACTCCTACCCCATCAGTGATGCTATGCTAGCATCAGGTAACGACAACTGCTACGGGGCATCCATATCCTATATCTCCTCCCCCGTTGTTTCCTTTCCTCTAATCCTCCTCACCTAATCCTAACTTCCAACACACTCTCCTTATACCCACACCCAATATCCCAGACTCTATGAGATGCTAGATCCATCACCAACCACAACCAACAACAATGATAATCAAGAGTCTATAGATAGCACAACCCCAACACCCAGCAACGTACATCAGACCTGCAATAGGTAGTCACCCATCCGCCGTCACCACAACAATGCCATCACCCCTTTAGACTCGACACCCAAAAACCCTCTCCTACGTCAACCACCCCAACGTCACCTCTCTGGGCTTCCACCTTTGAGCATCTCCACCACGATGCCTACAACACAACTAACATATCTGACCCTCGACGCCAACACCCTTGATAGTAAGTGCCACCCTTTGTCAATAATGAACTGCTGCAACAAACAACTTGATCTCGATGCTGCCTGCCAGCAACACCCTGTCACGGATGCCCCTCCTTCTTTCGTGTGATGGACAGACCTGCAACAAAAACTATGACTCTAGAGATGCCTTAGTCTACAACCCTGATCTGATCTCACCTCCATCACCCCATTAAATCCTGAATCTCGCTCCTCTTGCATTGATGACCTGCAGCCAGGAAAACATCACCCAACATGATCCCGATGCCCCTCTGACTCCTTCCCCTCCTATGTAGCAACACAACACATATTCTCTACCTGAATCTCTAGCTTCATCAACCACCAGTGCCTTCTTCTAGTATGAGATTCTACAACTAATGACCATGGCATATACCAGCCCGACAATCGAGTCCTCATAGCCAAATCTTAAGCAAGTGGATCAGATATACTACTAATGTCATGTTAAGGGAGATACCACCTGAAGATATGAATGAATTATCTTGGGATGAACCCTGGATATGCTCACAAATGGATCATCATAGATCCTTCGGTTTCTGGTTGTCTAAGGTCTGTATTTATTTCCTTATTTCAATCTTTCAATAATTAACTCATGATGACAATGTGAAGTTAACCATGGTAATATGGATGTAGATCTAATTCCCTATGGTAACCAAGGATCGAATATCTAAATCTTATTTTATGATTCGTATAGTAGATCTATAACTATTAATTTTAGAAAAATTAATTAATGAGACCCAAATTGTAACAACAATTACAAATCATGGTCATTAGAATGTGTTACACATTATTATATCATATTGACTTACTTGTATACATCCTATTAGTTTATACATGTATCCATGTAGTACTACATATCAAACGATGGATGTAAGATGATTATGTTTTCTTATTGTATTCTTGAATGTCATGGCCCAACTAATAATGGAAGATTATATATAAGATGAGTTACATTGTAATACTAAACATAGATTATCAAGAATTATGATAATCATGTTTCAACAAACCCTAGATACACATATACATATTTATGCAATAGATGGTAATTATAAATACAAATATAATTATGGAATGCATATAACTATATTGTCTTCTTATGAATTAAATGGTGAAAAGATAATAATGTGTAAGAGAATGTACTTATATAAACATATATCTATATGACATATAGGTTGGGATATATCAAAAACTACTTTCAAGTACCTACATATTGCATACTTTTACTCATGGCTTGCTCAAGAACTAGATAATGAAATGTTCATGCCCACTGATATATATGGTAAGTGTGATGTTAGGAATAATATGGATTCAAATTATAAGGAGGATAATGACATCATTAAACCTAAATTGGAAGAATATATATTATTATCCACATATATATGAGTTACATTGACTTATATGACTAAAGATGGGTAATTAGAACTAAGATAGATATATATAGCATCACATATTCACTCAACAAAGATTAAAATCATAGACCCTAGCATGACATTAGGTGATCGGGAATTGGGTAAGAATAATATAAAAATATAATAGGAATGAATATGTTCATTTGGACTTGGCTAATATACATAATATGTTTCTAGGAAGAAACATTGACTTTTTGGACCAAAGTATACTCTTTGAGTTAACCTTTATGTGTGAAAATCAGGTATGTGCTTATGTGCATATGTGAGTATGTGCATTCTAAACCCTAAGTTGGGCATTGTTGGGTTTTAGGGGAGGCAGAGAAGGCAGCGGAAACAAAAATTTTCTCCCCCAAACTCAGAACAAGGAAACGCGTCAACGTCTTTATAATAGGAAAGGATGGTTTGTGGAATCATACCTTGTCCCAAGGCTTGCTTGGCGACAATACCTCGCACTATGCGCGGTCTTCAACTCCGGTCTTGGACGGCGTCTGTGCAGCTCCTGGTCGCACCGGGACTGACTCCTCCTCCTACCGGACTGTTAGATGACAGTTGTCCTCCTGAGCGGCAGAAACCTCCCGCCTCTGTAGTAGTCCACACGGACCACCTGGAACTCCACACTCCTTATCCCACAAGGAAGTGGAAGGAGTCGCACCCTCCTGTTGACGTACTAGTCGCCAACACACTCTCCTGCCTCCAGTTGCAACTGCAGTTGTCCTTCCCTTGTTGCACCTCCCTTTGCGGGAAGCACTTGCTCGGGCTCTCTCTCGGTTACCAAAACCAGAGAGAGCGACAACTTTGCAGAGCAAATGATTGCACTGAGTTGTACTTTGAGAAGCCCCCAATACCCCTATATATAGGAGGGTCATGGGACATGGTTCCCTATCCCAGGCAATGTGGGACTAAAAGGAGTAGAAGGGTTTGAGATTTTCCACAAAAGCAACCAACTCACAACCTGAACCGATCGGTTCACAAGTGAACTGGTCGGTTGAGGACCTGAACCGATCGGTTGACACCTCAACTGATCGGTTGGGACCCTTGAACCGGTTGGTTCACAAGTGAACCAGTCGGTTGGTGGTCCTGGTTGGTTCCCGATTGACTTTCCTTCTTTTGTTTCTAATTGGTATCGAATACCAATCCTTGTTCCAATCAAATTGGGAAAGTGAAATGGAAGGAAAATTCTCACCAATCCTATTTTCCCAAGTTGCTCGGTTGCACCAGTTGAATCGATCGTTTCAACACTTGAAGCAATCAGTTCACCCTGGGATTGAGCCGATCGGCTCAACACTTGAGCCGACCAGTTTAGCAACCTCAGCCGACCGGTTCAACACTTGAACAGATCGGTTGGGAGTGCAGGTTGTGCAGAATCAGTCAATTGCGATTTCAATCAATCCAATACTCCAATCAATATGTCCAACACCTTGAACATTATGACATTTAAGCTATCAATCAATTGAGTGTTTAATTGAACTACTAAACTCCTTTAGTAATCAATCTAAACATTTTTTGTGGACAAAACTCCTCTTCCAGGTTAAATCCTATGTGTGTGACCCTGTAGGTCCATTTCACGTTGGTAGTGAAAGTCCATAACACTTATGACTTCACAAGCAAAGAGCGGTGCCTAGTCACACATCAGTGCTACCCAAGTGAAAGTAGAAAGTTGGAGAACAACTTTCAATCCTACAATCCGTGAATGGTGTTACAGTGAACGTATAATTCCTTTGTCACTGCATCCCGAATGAACTCGAGGCATGGAACAGTCATCCTGTCAACGTTCATTCACTTTCTTGATCTCAGAGTAGATTGAAAGAGATATGTATGACATCAATATCACATACTGATTCACACATGCGTGCACACCTTTCTCTATCCTACTCATCAAGTGGCCATGGATATCAAACTCCCTCAGGAGGGACAAATCCCATATCTATCACTCACCCCTCAAAAGCCCCATGTGTCAAAGCCACCCAATCATCACCTTTATAACAACCCATGTTTCAGGACTGCGTTTGATGATGTCAAAGTGTGCCCAACGACATGTGTTGAGTGCAGTGATTTTAGGTCTAAGAATCACACTCACCACCATCACTGTGAGTACTGACTGTGACTACCATGTCATGGTTCCATGTGTCAAACTCACGGTGGGTCTGTCCGGTACACTTGTTCTCTAACAAGTACCTATGTGTTTGGTTTGATATCACTATATCATGACTAATGAGATTCTGTCATCAACCAACACCACAATCTAGTCTTGTGTGTCATTGTTGTCTATCTACCTTCCACAATGACATCTGACTAGGGACATAAAAAGAATGTACAAACTCTTAGCATCTATATGATCTCATCGTTCAGGTCCTCAACCTGAAAGCATACATCATTGAGTACTGTCATTCTCTAGACATTCAATATGTTCTATCACTATCTCATATGACTGAACCAGAAAGAATTGGAAGCTTGCCTTTATGGTTTATCAAATCAATCTTAATGTATCCCACCAATCATCCCATGATTGGCTCTCAGGGCATACACACCAACAGACTCCCACTTGCACTGCGAGCCAATCACCATTGAATCATATTCATAGTGATCTTCAAACATGCCCCACATGTTACTGTGCTCTAGTGTGAACATAGTGAGTAATGGCAACACCTTGCCAAAGTCAGTATAAATTGCATGTCTCTCATCTCTTCGTTGTACGTCACACGTATGAGATGGAGTTGCCTGTAATATGCGATCTAGTATTCCTTTTCTAACATTTAGCCACATTGCATGATCAAGGATTCCATACTTGTCATCAATGAGTGGAATATCTATAAGTTCATCTCATGAACTTTCAGATCCATATAGTATCTACTGCTATTCTCTAACGCATAGATACTCGACATTTCCTTTCAAATGGTTTTATTGGAACATTTCCAATTATCAACAAACCTTCACTTTTATATATCTTATATATGTTTTTTGATTAATTTTTTGTCCTTTCGGAAGTTTGCATCAATGTAACTCTTTACATCAAACTCTTCCTTATCTCCATAGAACTAGTACTTCACAAGTACTTATCAAGTTCTCATGGTATTCCAGTAACCCTTACTGGAAGTAGAGAGACATCCACTCGTCATGTCCCACATACGAGTTATCAGGATGAGCATATCATATTGTCATGTCGTACATACAAGATGATGAATGCATTTTGTTCTTGCCATGCAAGATAATGGGATGATTACATACATGATAGATCCATATCTATTCTTAGTGTTCACATTCTTCATAAGAATTGGACACTTGACCTTAGGATACTAACTCCATGTAGCATGGGCAAGTTTTATCCCACTTAATCTGTGCACACTGAACACTTCAGTACAGATTGCCAATGTATGCTCTATTTTTTTTAGGTCAAGAGATTTTCGAGAACTATCTCTATAGATCTCTATTCATATCACATAGGAAACATCGATATCTTCCTTAAAGATAATTTCCGCTTTTGGATTTCCATTTTAGAACATTTCCATTTCACATCAACATGTGAAATGTGAATACGCTCCCACTAAATCACAGATCCCTTCTTTATCTTTGACATATCAGTCAAACTCTTTGACTATATCATCAAGGTAATGATCCAATTCTTGAGTTGCTTGTACTGAATCAATCACATTGATTAGTCTATTGTAACTTATAGACTTCATTTTCATTAGTGGATTCATAAACCTTATAGGTTGTGTCACGTACACATCCTTGTTTTATTCCTCACAGGAATGCGGTTTTAGTATCCATATGCCAAATGTCTTATTCATTAAGTTGCAATCAACAAGCATCATCCTTCTCTAAATGTTATCCATGTGTCTTAACACTTAAGACTCATTTGCACTTATGGATTTCATCCAATGAGTGTTACCATCAAGGTCATACCTTATGGTTGACATGGATGTCATTTAGGATGTCATGGTCATAAACCATATCTCAAAATTTGGTCCCTCATATTCATTTAGATAGTTGACTCATCACATGAACAACTTATCACATAGATAATTGAGGTGTATCTGTTAAAGATATAAGAACTCACAACCCTTGTGATTCTTAACTTCTTTTATTAGTGTGGAATATTCTTTTGTTAAGAAGAATTCAGTTATTCGATAATCATTCTCTAAATCCTTAGAGTATGATTACTTCTTGATTTAGACATCACCATGCCTTAATCATGAGTTCACTATGATACACTATCATAATCACTCATAAGGATCTCAAACATTTGGTCTAAGTATTTCATTCATTGATCTCATCAAGAATTAACACTTTACCAAATTGTATACTTCAATTATGATAATCTCGAACATTTCAAGATATTCATATTGGTATTTATCTAAACACCATTAGAAGTATTAGCATTTATTCCAGTAGGTATGTAAATACATCACATGTATTATACCTAATTGGATAATCATTCTCCCACTACCATTAGTGAAGATTGATTAATCATGTCCAAGATATTCATGTCTCTTACTGGTTCTCTAACCAAAAGAGTCTAGATTTATCCATCATATGGAAACTAGAAATGAATTTCTCATGATTGATGCTAATTTTATTGTTTGAGTTATCTATAACTTTTAGGTATCATTTTATCTTATGCATATCAAATACCACAAGATAAATAAGGCATTGCCACAAAGATCATATCTTTAAGATTGAAACATCAACTTTATTAATTACCATCATTGTCATACAATATGCAAAATAAAGTGTTTCTATTTATTGGCAAAAATGAAATAGCAGTTCATAACTGTATTACATGCCTTGTAGGCTGAAAATAAACTAAAGTACTCCTATCTATGGCGCAACACTTACCCCAATTATGAGTGCTTTACACTTTACATCTTGGTATCATATACCTCAAAAAGTGTTACAAGTTTACTTAAATGACACCTTTAAGTAGAGACTTCAGTCGCCTCCTTCTTCTTTTGTTCTTCCAGATAGAGAGGACAATTCCTTTTCCAAGGTCCTGGCTTTTGAAAATGGTGGCAATTTCCTTTCTTGGTCATGCCTCCCTTGGCCTTGAGAGCTGAAGATGGCTTGGACTCCTGGCTAGTTGTTGAACCTTTCTTAGCTTTTCCCTTTCCCTTGCGCTTGGACTTGCATTTCTTGCTTGTGATCACCATCACAGGCTTAGGCTTGTCCTTCTTCATCTGTATCTCGACTGTCCTCAACATGCCCAACAACTCTGACAGTAGTGTATCAAAGTTGTTCATGTTTTAGTTCATCACAAACTGACTGTAGGATTCTGGCAACGATTGCAGTATCACGTCAGTATCCAACTCTTGGCTCAGTGGAAATCCCAATCTCTGTAGGTTCTCCACATACCCAATCATCTTGAGTGTGTGAGGACCAACTAGATCTCCTTCTGTCATGACACACTTGAACATCGCCCTAGAAACATTGTATCTCTCTTGCCGTGCCTGATCTTCATACATGTTCCTGAGATGCTGAATCATCTCAATGACACCCATGTTCTCATGTTGTCTCTGCAACTCATGGTTCATGGAACACAACATCAAGCACTTTGCATCAATGGAATCATCAAAATGCTTCTTGTAAGCATCTCTTTCTACCTTTGGTGCATTAGGAGCGGGTTCCTCTGGAATTGGAGTATCCAGGACATAGAGCTTTCGCTCTTGAGTGAGAACAATTCTCAATGTTCAATACTAGTCGTGGAAGTTTGTCCCATTAAGCTTGTCCTTGTCAAGGACCGATCACAAAGAAAAGTTGTTGTTGTTTGTTGCCATTTGAACTACCAAAGGAAATATGCAATTTTAGTCCAAAAACTCATTTTTGACTTGTTTGATTGATTTGAAAATTTTGATGATATAATTAGGCCTTTAATTAATTATCGCTCCCACTATTTTACTTCAAATTGATAGCCCTCACCATCAATTCGGAAGATTGCAGCGTACAACCTTCTAGTGGGCAAGATCCTGAAATCCTCTAAGTCATGGACCAGCTAGGGCTGTCACCCACAACATAGATCTCTCAGGTAGGCAACTTTTGCCAATTGCATCATATGCAACTCTTGATAATATGTCATATACAACTCCTTGCCATGATCATCTCCATGCCTCAAGGTACTAGATCCCATCTAGATCACCTTGTTAAGTCCGACCCAAAGCAAACACGATGAATATGCACCCTGCTAGGGCATACCCACACATTCATCCTTCACACTTCCACGAGATAGATGGTGCACCACGCTAGGGCGTGCCCACGCTTGGTCGATCAAGCTTTTCACGTGTGTCGCATTTGGAAGGCATCTAAAACTTAATATTTTAATGAGGGATTTGGTTTTTATATACATATACATATCCAATCACCACAATACATAGTACGTATCATATACATGCTATATCCCATAGAAAACATGCACAAACGACAAAAGTGATGATTATGGCCATCGTAATGTGATTCCTTGAGCCAAGAGGAATCACGGTCATCTAGGTCTACATCATATGCAACCTGTATAAGATGAACATCTGTGCTTTGCCATCCGAGTTGATCAACTCATCATATGAATGATCTGCTCACTCTGGCCAGTCGTCTGGGTGCCACCAGCCGATCAGTTGGCTCCTCCAACCGATCAGTTCGCCTGGTCGTCGTGCATCTCTCCATGGCCGCCACCTACTCGTCTCACTCCTCGAACCGGTCATCAACCGATCGGTTCACTCCTTGAACCGATTGTCTCCAACGTCAACTGATCAGTTCACGCCTTGAACCGATCGTCTCAGGTGTCGTCTGGATGTCCACCGTTCTTCGACATAACAGGAAATAAAATATATCCTAATATTACATTGCTTTAAAAGAAAAACCCCGAGTTACATTCGGGGGGAGAAAAGGTAGGAAAGAATCTTGAATTATTTCGAGTTACATCAGGAATAGGAGAAGGAAGATCGGTGCACAGACCGAGATGCAAGAAACCACAAACAACCACACACAAATAGGGTTTATTGGCCATAACCACGCTATACATCCACCATAAAACTCATTTAAGGGCGACGTGTATCGAGTGCATTAATAATACATATCGTATATGTAATTGGGATTTGTGGATTTAGGATTGGACATGCATAAAGACAATTTTATTCGCATCGTATGCAATAAATAAAGGCGGCAAACCAAAATCGATCATATCGATATTCCTAAAATATAGAACAGTTAACCTGGCTCTGATACCACTGTTGGGTTTTAGGGGAGGCAGAGAAGGCAGCGGAAACAAAAATTGTCTCCCCCAAACCCAGAACAAGGAAACGCGTCAACGTCTATATAATAGGAAAGGATGGTTTGTGGAATCATAGCTTGTCCCAAGGCTTGTTTGGCGACAATACCTCGCGCTATGCACGGTCTTCAACTCCGACCTTGGACGGCGTCTGTGCAGCTCCTGGTCGCACCGGGACTGACTCCTCCTCCTCCTACCGGACTGTCAGATGACAGTTGTCCTCCTGAGCAGTAGAAACCTCCCGCCTCTGTAGTAGTCCACACAGACCACCTGGAACTCCACACTCCTTGTCCCACAAGGAAGTGGAAGGAGTCACACCCTCGTGTTGATGTACTAGTCGCCAACACACTCTCCTACCTCCAGTTGCAACTGCAGTTGTCCTTCCCTTGCTGCACCTCCCTTTGCGGGAAGCACTTGCTCGGGCTCTCTCCCGGTTACCAAAACCAGAGAGAACGAAAACTTTGCAGAGCAACTGATTGCACTGAGTTGTACTTTGAGAAGCCCCCAATACCCCTATATATATCAGGGTCATGGGACATGGTTCTCTATCCCGGGCAATGCGGGACTAAAAGTAGGAGTAGAAGGGTTCGATATTTTCCACAAAAGAAACCAACTCGCAACCTGAACCGATCGGTTTACAAGTGAACCGATCGGTTGGGGACCTGAATCGGTCAATTGACACCTCAACCGATCAGTTGGGACCCTTGAATCGGTCGGTTCACAAGTGAACCGGTCGGTTGGTGGTCCTGGTTAGTTCCCGATTGACTTTCCTTCTTTTGTTTCTAATTGGTATCGAATACCAATCCTTGTTCCAATCAAATTGGGCAAGTGAAACGCAAGGAAACTTCTCACCAATCCTATTTTCCCAAGTTGCTCAATTGCACCAGTTGAATCGATCGTTTCAACACTTGAAGCAATCAGTTCACCCTGGGATTGAGCCGATCGGCTCAACACTTGAGCCGACCGGTTCAGCAACCTCAGCCTACCGGTTCAACACTTGAATCGATCGGGTGGGAGTGCAGGTTGTGCAGAATCAGTCAATTGTGATTTCAATCAATCTGATACTCCAATCAATATGTCCAACACCTTGAACATTATGATATTTGAGCTATCAATCAATTGAGTGTTTAATTAAACTACTAAACTCCTTTAGTAATAAATCTAAACATTGCTTGTGGACAAAACTCCTCTTCTGGGTTAAATCCTATGTGTGTGACCCTGCAGGTCCATTTCACATTGGTAGTGAAAGTCCATAACACTTATGACTTCACAAGCAAAGAGAGGTGCCTAGTCACACATCAGTGCTACCCAAGTGATAGTAGAAAGTTGGAGAAAAACTTTCAATCGTACAATCCGTGAATGGTGTTACAGTGAATGTATAATTCCGTTGTCACTGATATCCCGAATGAACTCGAGGCATGGAACAGTCATCCTGTCAACGTTCATTCACTTATTTGATCTCAGAGTAGATTGGAAGAGATATGTATGACATCAATATCACATAATGATTCACACATGCGTGCACGCCTTTCTCAATCCTACTCATCAAGTGGCCATGGATATCAAACTCCCTCAGGAGGGAAAAATCCCATATCTATCACTCACCCCTCAAAAGCCCCATGTGTCAAAGCCACCCAATCATCACCTTTATAACAACCCATGTTTCAGGACTGCGATTGATGATGTCAAAGTGTGCCCAACGACATGTCTTGAGTGCAGTGATTTCAGGTCAAAGAATCACACTCACCTCCATCACTGTAAGTACTGACTGTGACTACCATGTCATGGTTCCATGTGTCAAACTCACGGTGGGTCTGTCCGGTACACTTTTTCTCTAACAAGTACCTATGTGTTTGGTTTGATATCTCTATATCATGACTAATGAGATTCTGTCATGAACCAACACCACAGTCTAGTCTTGTGTGTCATTTCTATCTATCTACCTTCCACAATGACATCCGACTAGGGACATAACAAGAATGTACAAACTCTTAGTATCTGTATGATCTCATCGTTCAGGTCCTCAACCTGAAAGCATACGTCATTGAGTATTGTCATTCTCTAGACATTCAATCTGTTCTATCACTATCTCATATGACTGGACCAGAAAGAATTGGAAGCTTGCCTTTATGGTTTATCAAATCAATCTTAATGTATCCCACCAATTATCCCATGATTGGCTCTCAGGGCATACACACCAACAGGCATTTCTATCCAAACCTAATTTCCCAATGAGGAATGAGCCTATACACTAGTTTCACCATTTCTTGTTTAGTATGTTTACTTCAATAATTCTAGGGTCTTGGACCCCACTTGGAAAGTTTTCAATTACTTAAAGCTGCCATATAATTTCTTTTAATATGATGATGTAAATGACTAATTAATGAATGTAGTGTACATGAATACAACTACCCATAGTTTGGGCATGAGCAATGGGGAATGTGACCACTCTCCCCACTTTTATTTGTATATTGTAGGTGTTTGGGAATGTGACCACTCTCCCTCGCCTATTTGTTTTAGTTGAGGCTAGGTGTGTGCATCATCCCTATATTAGTTTAATGTAGTCATATTAAATCATGCATGCAACTTTATTACTATTTGACTTTGCCAAATTCTTAATTATTTACTTGCCTCATACTTTTGAAATCTCTTAGCTTAGTAAATCTTTATTTAGCCATATTTTAAACTGTTAACGTCCTTATTCCTTTAATTGACACATACCTTTTCTCTCCTCTTGTCGGGTGATCCCAACCACCCAGGTTTAGGATCAGAGTACGCAATAGGAGCATGATGAATCAGACTAAGAATAGGAGAAGGAGTTCATCCTTCCTTCATGGACTTATTTGTTAAGTTATTTTATTCGAGACGTAGTGATATAGTTAGTTTCCCTCTACCTTGGATCCTTTATTTGTATAAAACATGTACACCCTTATTAAGAAAAGTTTTATGTACCTTTTATTAATATAGTCAAAGTTTTAAATTTCATTGCTATTCATTGGTGTTTTGTTTACCATTATTAGTAGAGAGGTGATTTCACTTCTTTACATAAACAATCCCTCTCACACTTTCTATGATTAATACATTAGTCTATAATGTTAGGGGCATCGGTAAAGTGAAAGCCAGGATGCACCCTCAAAGAGTTGATTCTAAAGTATAAAGTAAAGTTCATAGCCAATCTAGAACCTCATATATTAGTGACCGGGAAAAACTAGCCATCAAGGACATTGGACTCACAACATCCTATAGATTTGAAGCTCATGGGTTTTCTAGGGGAATTTGGATTCATTGGAATGAAAGGGATTTTGACATACAGATCATACATAATCACTGGTACTACATTCAATACTATTTGAACTATAGTACTATATGTACATTTGTTTATACCATCCCTAGCACAAGCAATAGGCCTACCCTATGGGATCATCTCCAATAGCTAAGCCAGTCCATCAGTATGCCATGGGTAATAATTAGGGATTTCAATTGCATGTTGTCTCTAGGCAGAAACATTGGCAACAATCTGTTTAACAATAATGAAGCCTCCGGATTCAGAAATGCTCTCACATCTACGGTTCTCACTAACATCAGTAGTACGGGGCATTCACCTACAAGAATGGTATCCTCCATGAGAGACTTAATAGAGCAGTAGAAAATACAGAATGGATCCAGAAATATAGCAATGTAGTTTGTGGGAATCTACCCAGGCTGGGGTCAGATCACAATTTTGTTTCTCTACTGCAAATTAACTCCTCTAAGAAAAAGAGGTGCTTCAGAACCAAAGCATCATGCCAATTGAACCCATAGTTTCAATGAATTCAGAAGGAACATTGGAATACACATGCACCTTTTTTGTCAAGGTGCTGAAAATGGTTCACAAACCGCTTCAAATGTGGGACTCCAAAGTCTCCCTAGCAACATGTCAACAAGAAGATTACCTACTACATCGTGTGAGCAAAATGAAAAAGAGCTGGAAACTCATTACAATATCACAAAGGATAACATTTGTATCAAACTTGAGTATGAACTAGGCAACCAACTCCTAAAGGAAGAAGAGGATTGGAAGCAAAGAAGCCATGTTAATTGGCTCAAGTATGGTGACGGTAATAGTAAGTTCTACCATCATTTTTTTAATAGTAGGAGGCAATCAAATTTCATTAACACTCTATAGGATAACTCCATCTGGTGGATTAAAAATAGTGGAGAACTTAAATCCATGGTGAACAACCACTTCATGTGTTTGTTCTAGTCAGAATCGACACCTACTCAGCAACAAATGGACCTACTATCGGGCATCTAACAAAAACTCACTGCAAAACAAGAACAAAGACTTTTTTCCACCCCAATAGAATATGAAGTCTGGAGAATTATCAAAAACATATAACCCTATAAGGTGGTCAGACCTGATGGAACAAATTACCTCTTCATCAAGAATAAGTAGAAGGTGGCGCGGCAGTCTGTACTATCTTCCATTAGACATATGTTGAATGGAGGAGACATTTCATAGGTGATAAGAAGATAAAGTATAGTCCTTATAATGAAGAAGAAAAAGCCTACCTTCAACAATGATCTTAGAGTGATCTCCCTTAACAATGCATGCCTCAAACTTGCCTCAAAGGTTGTAGTAGAGATGGTGAAGAATCATGTGCCCCACTGGATCTCACAAAACTAGACTAGCTTCGTACTAGGAAGAGATATAGCCCATAATGTGTTGCTCGTATAAGAAATCATTCACAACATGAGGAGGAATAGCTCCACTCCTTTGATGTCTTTTAAATTTGATTTATCTAAGGTGTACAATCATATGTACTAGAATTTTTTGTTAGAGATACCATTTAGAAAGTAAATTGTCCGACAACATCAAGCACGATGTAATGAACTCGTTGGAGAGTGGCAGTACAAACATAATTTGGAATGAAGAACTCCTCCCAGACATAAAACCATCAAGAGGACTAAGACAAGGGATCCCTTGTCTCCTTACATGTTTATCCAATTTATGGATTGATTGACTCAATTAATCATCCAATATGTAGTAGATGGCAAGTAGAAGACAGTGAAGATCTCTCAACAACGACCAATAATCTCTCATATTAATTTTGCTGATGACATAGTGATGTTTGCAAAGGCTACCATGGAATAAATCACCACCATTAAGAAGTGCTTAAGAATTTTTTAAATGGAATTAGGACAATCAATTTCCATTGAGGAGATGTAGATTATCTTCTCAAACTCAGTGGATCACCAATTGCGTAAGATGATATGTAATGTGAGATGAGTAGTTGAGATTTCAGATGTCATAACATGTTACACTAAATGAGATAACTCAAAACACAACACATGATCAATCACTAATAAAAAACATACCCAAAAAATATGGTAAATTGAAAATGATTACAACATCAACTTCTGCTAAAAAACATTAGCATAAGAGTCCAACTTCTTTCTTGTATGCATACTATGCTAAGAATTTGTTACAATTTGTTCTATGACCTTACCCAAAACATATATATACATAGGAGAACATCATTCGTATATGCCACATAACCAAGCATTAACATGCTAACAAAAGCCTGATTCATTTGAAACACCATATATAAACTTTTTCGGTCCGGATATGAGAGTACATGGACGACTCTAGGACATACTAGACAACAAAACAACCTTCTCTAAGGTCCATCATCATATTTCTTCCTCACTGCCACAGTTCTAATGTCGTTGTTGTCGATGACCTAAAAAGATGTGGTGACGCACATGTGAGAGCCATGTCCCAATGAGAGATATAACTCTCACGATTCCATATTGTTTACAATAGGTTAAATAATTAAACAATTTAAGCACTTCAAACAAGTATACCATATAGGCTTAGCAGTAGTGATAAATAGAAAGATACATAGAGGAGCATAATAATTATCATCATTAGCCAAATTGTCTTCCTTTACCTTGTTAACAATATAAGTAGTTCAGTAGCAAGTGTGTAACTAACATCACAAGCAAGTTTAGTAATATAACATCTCTTATCATCATGAATAAGTCTAGCAGCATAAGCATAGCTAACAACATTAGCATGTCTAATAGGTTGGGTAGATCTACATCATAAGTAGAGCTAACAAGATAAGAACAACTATCTGTATAACCAGGATTAGTAGTATAGGCATCTCCAGTTATAGAGGCATAGATAGCATTATAAGCATAGATAACAACATGCGATAACTAATGTCATAATCATAGCTAAAACTAGTAGTATATCTATCAACTTATACATGGCTACTATAAGTACACATCTATAACATGAGCATGTCCACATTCATAAGCATATCTACTACCTTTTTAATGCATTAAATATCATCACTTTGTAAAGACAACAAACAAGGGTTATCATCCAATGTGAAGTGTTGTGTATATCCTAAGCATATATGCTACATGACATTATTACATCTTTTATTAAGACCCAAGGAATTTGTGGATATCGTTCAAAATCCAACTGAGCATTGTTAAGTCGAAATCAATACCATATAAGATCTAAGGAAGAGTTAGACTCCAAGATCATCTCCCCTCGGTCGGTATGGGTCAGCCACAATGACACATAAGTTCAAGCTTCTAACAGCCTAGTCCTTCCTTAGTATATGTCACACCACTAGTGAAAGGAGGTGGGTACACATACCCTACCATCCAAGATACAATCACAATTGTTTTCCAATCTCATCACATATATAATCACTAAGACACAACCGCAACTGTTCTCAAACTAAAGGCTAGGTATGACTGCAACATCCTCCTGAAACACTTGGATTTAGGATGAGAAGCACCCTGCATACTCAACATTATGTGCTCTAAGTTTCCATTAGGAATACTCATTTCACCATCTGGCAAGTTCTAACACACAAATGGATCTATGGCACACAAAACTACATGATTAGAATTTTACTTTATTAATTATTGGAAATTGGGTGAATTAATGTTGCATCATACAAGTGGACATACAAACCCTAATTCATCTCTAACAAACATTGATATATAGTACTTTCACAAGATATAAAATGTATGAGACGCATTATTCCTCATCTCATCATCACACATACTATTCACTTTCCATTCAAGAGACTACACTTATCATCATACTAACACAAGATATTAATCCTTAGCACAATATCACAGGGTATGAACCCTTGTCAACATAAGAGGAGTATACCTCATTCAGGGCTCAACCATAGCCTAAAGTCTTTAAGACCATCATATCATTTCCTGCAAGATCACCATTATCTTTCCATGCCTTATTGCAAGGCTCAACATACATCACCATTCATGTGATACACTGACTTAGCATGATATGCATTAAAGAACTAACAAATGATCACATGATAACATTGTAGGTTTATCTTAGAATTTAAGAGCATTCCTTTATTATAGCACATATAAGGAAGCTATAAGGTTGGCCATCATAATAGTTATAGTGTACTGGTTTAGCATATGAAAGCATAAATCATAAATCTATGACGTCCACCAGTTAACACATTAGAATTACAATCATTCATTAGGAATTATTTTCCATCATTATATTGATCACTCGAGGAAGGTTAGAATGACTAACTACCATCATCAATTTAAATTAGCGTTAGGTTTAGAAAAATAGATTGCATTGACGTTATAGTTTAACACTCATATACAAACCATTACTCGTGGCATCCCCATAAAATAGTGGATGCATAAGATAAAGCATCACCATCAACTTCCATACCTTCCTCAAGTATGGACCCATGCATAATTCAAGGTGTAACCATTATATTTATAGAATACCTTCAACAATAATAAAAGAATACTCTATTATTCTATTAATCATTAACCGGAGGCTAATCATGTTTAAGCACCATCACATGCACCTAATGGGATTACGGTTAGGAGTAACAAGATAAGTCACATTGAAGCTACAAAATTAGCATTTATACCCAAACCCTGACACATGGGCATCCCCATCGGATCATGGATACACAAGGTGAAGAATCACCATCAAATTCCATACTATCCTCAAGTATGGATCCAAACACAACTCAAGGTGAAACCATCAAATTTATAGTATACCAGGGTTTCAACCACCCTAAGAGATTTCCCAATTATTTTGTTAACCATTCAAGGGGGCTATTCATAATCAATCACCATCATTTATGTACATTAGGATTAGATGTAAAAAGCTACACTTCATTAGGTCTACCCATTAACTCATTATGGTGATTATCAATTATATCCATCCAAGGAAAAAGGTAAGACTAAACATTTAAGGGTATTAACCATCAAATTCTCATCATTAGAAACAAAAAATTACACTATAGACTTAGTTATGAACTATTGGATGTTGAAGCATCCATTAACAACCATTGGATCAGGTTTAACATTTCAAAACCATAAGTTGATATGTAGATTTAACCCTTGGATCATCTAATCAAAGAACCCATTGGTTAAGTCTTAACGTAAGCAACTCATGATACCTACTTACACCATTGTGTGGTAACCTGAACCACCGTCAACATTGACACATTATGTTACCATCAAATGATAGGGTGAATACTACCATAATTGAACACGATCGGATGTTGAACTAAAATCTCCATTGGATCATATGGTCTTTAGGGCACTAAACCATAAATAATTGAGCTTTCAAAAGAGTATATAAGTAAACTAAGGTGTGACCAATGGTTAACATTATCAGTTTTCACCATGGGTCATCACCATCAGTTGCCACGAAGGCATCTCCATCGATTCTAATATAATGTCATGCATCAGTTCATGTATAAAATTGAAAATCAGCCTAAAACACTAAGTATATTCCATCATTTGATAGGTACTTAGCACCATTGGTTGGTATTTAAGAAAGGAAAAAGTCTTCCTCTACCTAAGGAAGTTCATGCACATTATTGCAGGTTCATAGAACTCAAAACTAATCGAGGAACACCATAAAATTCGAAATACTAAGCAAGAATAGCTTTTATATGTATATTTCTTCATTTTAGAGCAAGAACATGAGTAACCAAGCTTGTAGTAAGCAATAAAAGTGAAGACAGTTATAAAACTTGCCTCTAGGAATAATATCAGAGTCCAAGAAGTAAGCAAAATTGAGCAAAGAATGTGAATAACACTATCTTTAGGTCTAAATTTGGCCAAGTAAGCTTCTCTTCCAAGAAAGGGAGTGAACCCTAGGTGAAGGGAGGAAGAAAGATAAGTTCCTTGAGCTTTAAAGCAAACTTTACCATGTAACAACAAGGTTCTATCTAGGATGAAGGTAGGAGAAAGAGGAAAATAAAAAGAAATGAAGGAGATAAGGATATACTTACTAGTTTCGGTCAAGATCACCAAAAGGAAGCTTTCCAAACTCTAGATAAGGGTAAATTCGAACCCTAGATGCTCCAACCAGAAGGTTGGCTATCTTCTTCTACCTTGGGCACTCTATTCGGCCCCAAGAAGGTGAAAGATGAATCTGTAATAGAATAAGAGAGATAAAGGACCAAATGTTTCTTTTGGGAGCCTAATCATAAGTATATAAAGCTTAAGGATAAGGAAAGAGAAAAGCTTGAGGTGTCCTAAAAACTCTCCATGTGTCTATGGACTTAAACTATTATTTATATACAAGCAGTCACACAACCAGCTAACCCACCTTTCATGGAGACCTTCTTATCCATCATTTGTTGGATTTCCAAGCCAATCAAATAAACCATTGGTTGATAGCTCCTGAAGGTATCTCATCCATAAAGGGGTAAACCCCAAAATACCCTTGAAGAAAACACCTCCAAACCAAGGTTCAACTAGGAGACCCATAGCCCAACATGCTCAAGAATGATAAGGAAAAATCTAAGAATTACAATGCATGCGAAAGATTGCAAGTAAAAGCTCAGATTTGTGTAAATTTCATAGAAGTCCAAAATGTGCATACAATTGCATAACTTACACAAATAGTATCCAAATTGGACGAAATTTGAAACTTAAGCTTGTCGCATGATACCAAAACATATCACAAGGTTAGATTAATTTTAAAGTACTGAATTATGGTAACTAAACATGTTCAATGCTTTAAGCAAGGTGAGGGGTCTCATCACCATAAACCCCTAATATGGATTTCACCCCCAAAATTAAAGGCAAACAAAGATGGGTATCTCATATGCACCACATCCACAAACATCCACACGGTTATTTCCATATCATGGTGATTTCATATCACTCTCATAGAAAACATGTTTTTCTCCCTCAACTCATGTATGTTTCATCTTGGGTTAGCACAGAAACCCTCACATAATAAGACATTCTCAATATGGAACATAGAAACTTGTTGTGCCATCAGTACAACTATGGTAGTAACTTTCAACTTGGAATTTTAGCTGTCATCTGGAACTTTTCTATCTTTTTTATTAACGCATCACTCAAAAGTCATACTTACTGGCTTTTTACCAATCTTGGCATGTGTCCCATATTGTTCCTTGAAGCATTACAAAGGCCATGTATTCATTCCTTTGTTCTAGATACACTAACACTATAACACTTGTCAACTTCTTCTTCAGTATCTACCGAAAATGATGATGTTGGGACCTATCATTCCATACAAGGAGAAACATCATTCCTAGTCAACCTTGTTAGGGGTGAAACAACAACATTGTCTTAACCTTACTAGGATTTACAAAATATACTTAGTAGACATATCATAATCATAAAAAGACATTTTAGTCAACCCCCAACTCACTCTTGTTCAATCTTGCACATAGCTATTGCTGCTTCAGAAATCCTAAGGTTTTTGCAAATTTTTTGATCATATTTTTTACCATCCTTAAACTTTGTCGAGATGTTACAATTCAAAAATTGCCTCGTCTCATAAAAACACTACATGAGAACTTTGTCCCTCAAGTTCATAAACATTATTGATACATTGGTTAGTCTGAACAACATAAATCTAAACTCACCATGACCATGCAACATATTTCATCCATTTTGATTCTTATCCACTAATATTCCAACCTTAAGCTTATCTAAAGAAACATTGTAGCACTTTTTGACATGTCAATCAACTATCTATCATGGGCAGTGGTGTTGCCTAACTTTTAGTAGCCCGTATACAACATTAAAGAATCATGCTCCTTCCCCACCACACTCGCACGATCTCAACATCAACTCTCTCTCTCTCTCTCTCTCAGGGAAAGGAACACTAAAAAGTTCATCTGATACATACCTTCAAACTCAGATACCACAAGTACACCCTAGATACTAGGATTCATCACCTTGACATCCACTACATGTTTTATAAAATCTCATACCCTAGTCTTGTCCACTTCCTCAACATCATAACCAACAAATAATGTATAGGAAGAGTCTCCCTAACTCTTAGAAGGCTCAAAAAGCATGTTAATACAAAATATAAAGATCTTGGAACTATAGTCTCAGGCAACCACACATCACATCAAGATATCCATTTCCCAGACACAAAGGGAAACATATTTCCCATATAACTGTAGCATTTTCCAGGGTTACAGGTAAAAGGTAACCAGTTCTATTTTTCCCATGAAGATTACACTTTTTATGTGCCATCTTACTTCTTTTAGCTTGGATTCCTTGCAACTAGCATAGGAATTCTTAAGATTATTGTATCTCATTTATCCTTTCTTGTTAACTACTTATCATACTTGTGTGTGTTCTCCTATTTTATCATGTTTTTCACCCACTTATTAACAGGTAGATCATCATATATCACATTTTCTTCATTGAACATGGATCATCTCCCTAAATTTCTTTCACATGTCATAAAGATTTTACACTAACACTTTCTTACACACATAGGTTGGTTTGAGATTAACTCAGGTTCCACTTTATTCATCTATCATTATCCTTATTCATCTTATCATATCATACTTATCACATGATTTCTCTCCATCTTATATGGGTTTCATACCTTGAATCACTACATTAGACAGACTTATCCATCCTTTACTTTATTATATTATCGAATTATGGATTCAGGAACTCCTCTTTTGTTGATTTGTATTTAGATTTAGGTTTCACGGTGTCATATATTTCGTTTGTAATTACCAATTATTCAAGTTTTGATGGATTATGATGTAATTCTCATCTTCTTTAGGGTAAGATTGAGATATTTACATCATGATTTCCTAATTTGTTGTTATCTTTAGATTGTTTCAAAATGACTACTTGATCAGAGTAATCATAAAGAAATCAATCTAAGAGTTCCATACTTACCTTTTCGTCATTACCTGAATACCTAGCCAGGGTACCCAAGTATTGAGATTAGGAATTATGCACCATGTTCTTATGTCATGTCCCTAAAGTGGACATCATTCTAGTGTTCCTGTAGACTCAGCGAACCTAAAGCTCTGATACCAACTTGTCATAACCCATTACAATAAATGAGATTACTCAAAACACTAAACACGATCAATCACTAATTAAACACATATCTAGAAAATAGGGTAAAGGGTAAATTAAAACCTATTCCAACATCAACACATTCTCACAAACATTTGCATAAGAGTCCAACATCTTTCTTGTATTCATACTATTTCAATAATTTGATACAAGTTGTTTTATGGCCTTAGCCACAATATATATACACAGGAGAACATTATTCATATATACCACATAAACAAGCAATAACATGCTAACAAAAGCCTGATTCGTTTGAAACATCAATATATAAAACATTTCTACCCAGATCTGAGAGTACATGGACAACTCTAGGACATACTAGACAACTAAAAAACCTTCTCTAAGGTCCATCACCGTATTTCTTCATCATTTCCAGAGTTCTGATGTCATTGATGTTGATCACCTAAAAGGATGTGGTGACCCACGGCTGAGACCCATGTCCCAATGAGAGATACAACTCTCAACATCACTTATTATTTCCAACAGGTTGAGTAGTTAAACAATTTAAGCAGATCAAACAAGTATAACAGATAGGATTAATAGAAATGATGATTAGCAAGATACATAGAGAAACATATAATAAATATCATCATTAGCTATATTATCATCCTTTACCTTGTTAACAATATAAGAAGTTCAGTAGCATCTGCGTAATTAACATCATAGGTAAGTTTAGTAACATAGCATCTCTTAACATCATGAATACATTTCACATCATAAGCATAGCTAACAACATTAACATGTCTAACAGGTCATGTAGATCTACATCATAATTAGAGCTAACAACACAAGCACAACTATTTATATAAGCCTGATTATTAGTATAGGCATCTCTAGTTAAAGAGCCATAGATAGCATTTGTAAGCATAGCTAACAACATGTGATAACTAATGTCATAATCATAGCTAATACTGGTAGTATATCTATCAACTTAAACATGGATAATGTAAGTACACATCTATAACATGAGCATGTGTACAATCATAAGCATATCTACTACCTTTTGAATGCTTTAAACATCATCACTGTGTAAAGAGGACAAACAAGGGTTATCATCCGATGTGAAGAGACATGTATAACCCTAAACATATATGTTATACAACTATATTACATCTTTTATTAAGCCCTGAGGAATTTGAGGATACCAATCAAAATTCAATTGACCATTGCTAAGTTAAAAAAAAGTGTTGTATAAGTTCTACGGAAGAGTCAGACTCCAAGATCTTCTCTTCCCATGGTCAATACGTGTCTACCACAATGACACATAAGGTCAAGCTGCTAATAGCCTACTTCATCCTTGGTACATGGATGCATGTGTTTTTAGTCATTATTTGAGGCACATTTTTCCTTGATTTCATGTGTAGATTAGTCATTAATTTGATTTATTATGCATGAAATGATGTAGACTGCATGTTTCTATTAAATGCATCAAAGTATATGATTCTTACTATTTTATGTAATATTTCATGAATCCTAAGTGATTATGATGTTTTTGTGCATTTTCAGGTGCAAGGAAGAGCCACAGACTCGATGCTACTAATCTAGCAATAGTCGGTGGTACCAACTTGACATCAGTGATGGACCCGGAAACTCACCCAGAGTCAGTGCTACTGACAACTGAAGTCGGTGGTACCGAATTAGCATTAGTAAACCCTGACATGAATCGAGAAAACTTGGTGCTACCGAGTTGACGTCAGAGAGGCAGTTTGAAAACCAAAAAACTCATTTCTATCGAGTCCAGTTGATAGAACTGATAGGATCAAGATCGCACGACCAAACCTAAGTAACTCAGTACTACCGACTCACCTAGTCAGTACTACCGAGTCAGCCTGATTAGGCTAGCTGTAGATTTCACTCTAATCTAACGGTGGGCGTTATTTTGTACCCTAAGTTCCTTCTATGACTTAGGGGGACGACAGCCAGAGGAGAAGGGGCAGACATTTTCATTGCATGATGACCGGAGAGAGAGAAAAGAAGAACCAAGGACATAAAGCTTCAACCAAGGAGATCTAAGTACCTCCGGAGGACGATTCTACAGCCAAAAGACAACATAATGCACGTACGATGGAGAGGAGCTTCCAGATGCACAGAGATTCAGGGGTTACCTTAATTTCTTCATGTTTCCCATGTTTTTCTTCTTCCTTTGCATGTATTCATTGATGAAAATCATGCAAGGCTAAAAACCTTTATTCCTTAGGATCCGAGAGTGCCCGAATATACAGTGTGATTGATTTCCATGCATTAATATCAATTTTATCTCTTTTTACTGCATATACATCTATGAAAGCTTTGTGTTCTACTTGTGCTTGATCACCACGAGTGGATTAATAGACACTTATTCATCTCAGGAGAGAGGTTGAGGGTCAAAGTGCATAGATTTACTCATCTATTGTGTAGTTTGGGAAAAGTGAAGTGTAAACGAGAGGAGAAACCCAGAGAATAATAAAAAAGCATCTAACTAATCAACCAATAACTGCAAAAGTGGGATTTGCATTAGATTAGGTAGTAAATTACACTACAGGAGCAGGTAATTCTAGCTATATGCTCCTTATCCTGTGATAAAGATAATAGTTGTTAATGTGTGTGAGGTCAGTTATTAGTGTTGTATGTGGTGAAACCACTGTCCTAAGGAATTCACCCCATCTCTAATTAATTCAACTTTTAATTCATTTTATTTTAGCCTTTATTTTTTCTCTTAACCCAATTCAACCATTTACAACCAGCTTAGTTGATTTGACTACAATCAGTAGTAGTCTATTGGAGAAACTCTTCCTTGTATTCGACTTGTGCCTCATAAGGCCTTATTACTTTGATATGTTCACTTGTGTACTATGCACGGTAAACTCGTGTAATGTTTTTGGTGCCTTTGCTGGGGAAGCGGTAACATCCAACACTACGAGTGATGTGTCCGACCACTCTAGGCCATTTTTTCTTTTTATTTTATTTTATTTTATTATTTTTAAATTTCTTCGAGCTGAACCATAAGATCTTTTTTATACATTATAAATTCCTTGCGCTAATACCTACTTTCTACTATTTTAGGGAAACTAGTGCATGGTGCATACCAGAGCCATAGAATATGGAGAATCATCCTCACCAGGCTTTGGACAAGAAGAGCTCTTATAAGGAGAAAGGGAGTCCGGCAGATCTATGGACAGGTTTAACTGAACCCCTCCATCGACACCTCCACCTGAAAGACCTGTGACACCAGAAGAACCAAAGACAGTAGAAATGGAGGGAGAAGAAGAAATGATAGTATGGGAAAGGATAAAGGCTTCTTCAGCCACGTCCCAGAAAGGGCCCATCAAAAGGCAAGCCATAAATGTGGGTAACTACAAAATAGATCCTGAACTTGTTGCCTTAGTCAAATATCAAGTGTTCCATGGCCATTCTTCTGAAGATCCAATGACACATATCAGCAATTTCATGGAGAACAATGACATTATCAAGATAGAGAGGATCCAAGTGACTACAATATATCTTAAGCTATTCTCATCTTCATTGGCAGATAGTGCAAAATCATGTTTCAAAAATCTTGATGATGAGATCATTAAGACATGGGATCAGATGATAGGTTCATTATTCGAGCACTATTTCCCCCAAAAAAAGATGAATGATCTGGTGAATAAGATTCACAACTTCAAATAGTAAGTAGATGAGTCATATTCAGAGGAATGGGAAACATTTCAAAATATGCTGAGAAAGGTGCCTCATCATGGCATGATCTACTGGGGTAGGCCAAGATTTTCTATTATGGATGACACAAGGGGGAGAGAACAACTCTTGATAGTGTAGGAGGAGGCTTCTTCCTCAACAATAAGCCCGCTCACTGCCATGAAATCCTCAAGAACATGTCTAAAACTCAATCATGGGGAGAAGAAAGAGAGCCACTGGCAACCATCACGAGTGTTGGGGAATCCAAGGTGATATCTGCTTTAAACGAGATGTTAGATCTCACTGCTAAGAAGCTATGTGCTACAAACAGAGTTCATGCTGAGGATGAAGAAGAAAGTGCAAGTATGTGCACCAGGGGCAATATAGAAACAATGATTATTCTTGGAGGAAAGACCCCAAATTTTCTTGGAAGGATCCTAATAACTTTCAATAGGATCCATCATAGGCACAACAACAACATCCTAAGCCACAACAATATTGTGGCCAAGCACAATATCAACCAAAGCAGTAGAAAATGACAAGATTGAAGAAATGTTGGGCAAATTGTTGAGTCAGTATGAGCTGTAGATTGCACAAACTCAAAGGGATTTTCAAAATCAAGGGGCACATATTCACAACATTGAGACACATATCTCTCAGATAGCGACAAATGTGAGTGCATTAAAGCAACCAACCCAACAAGGATTTTTGGTGAACACCAATGTACCTTTCGGGAATTAGTTGTGAAGGTTGTTCTACTACACAGTGGAAAAAAACTACTGAATGATGCATCACATGGGGCAGTTACTGAAGAAACTACAAATCAAACTATATCAGTGGATATTGAATAACTAGACATGGAAACATAGGAGAAGATGGAAGAGGAGCAAGATGATGAGGTTGGGGTAATAAAACTCAGGCAGGTATCCCATCTCACCAGAGGGAACCTGTAGTTCCTATATCCTTCCCAAATAGTTTGAAAGAGACCAAGATGGACCAACAATTTAAGAAATTTCTAGACAATTTTTGGAAGTTATCTTTGAACATTCCCTTGATAGACGCTAATGAGCAGATACCATCTGATGGGAAGTTTTTGAAGGATATAATTACAAAGAAAAGAAAGATACCAGAGTCTGATGTCGTGGTTCTGAAAGAGCATGTTAGTGCCTTCATCTTGGGTACACTACCTCCTAAAAGATTGGATGTAGGATGATTTAACATCACATGCTTCTTAGGCAAGACAATTTGGAGAGGCTCTATGTGATTCAGGGGCAAGTAAAAATTTGATGCCTCTATCTACCTTCAAGAAGCTTAGACTTAAGGAATCCAGGAAGATTATCATGATAATCTAGTTGGCAGACAACTCAGTTGTTAAGCCATATGGTATATGTGTGAGGATGTCCTGGTAAAAGTGGATAGATTCATCTTTCCTGTAGATTTTGTAGTGATGGAAATGTAGGATGACCATGGAAATGAGCTTCTACTTGGAATATTATTTCAATCCACTACAAACATGATACTTGAGATGGGTAGAGGACGTCTGACTATGGAAATCCAAGATGACAAGTTTGAGATCCAGATGCCAGAGCACTCTCAAGCCGCGAGAGATAAGGTGCAATGCAACATGATTCAACACGTGGATAGTAAGTTTTCTCTATTTATAGGGAATCTGTTCCTAGATATGGCCCATGTTATGACTAAAGTACATAGAGTTACTCTAGTGGTGGACATCCTAGAAAATACAAAGATGATCTCACTGACCCAAGTAATGAGCTACCTAGACAATGAGGGAGAGGACTACAACCCTATTGTCGAAGAAGAAGTTGTAGCTAATTTTGTGATACAATCATCATCCAAGCTGCCCTTATAAGCATGCTTGACAAACAAAGTGGAGGACAACATTTGCAACAACCACCTAGAGGAGTGCTTTTTGATGTTGAAGGCAGTACCCTTGCTACTATGCAAGGTTCTTTGAAGACCTCGGACCGCTGCCCCCACCATTGGTCCCATCTCTATTGAGCCTATTGGACTTGGAGGGGAAGACATTACCACCACAATTGAAGTATGTCTTCTTAGCTGTAGAGGAAAATCTCCCAGTGATCATATTATCCTCTTTGAGTGGTGAAAAGGAAGGAAAGTTACTCATCGTGCTAAGAAACCACCGAGCTACATTTGGGTGGTCCATAGATGACATTAAAGGGATCTCTCCAACCTTGTGCCATCACAAGATCCGGCTCGAAGAAGGAGCCAAGGAAATTGTCCAACCTTAGAGGTGTCACAATCCGATTATGGCTGAGGTGGGGAAGAAGGAAGTTGTCAAGCTACTGTTTGTAGGTATAAACTATGCAATCTCTGATTTAATGTGGGTTAGTCCTACCCAGGGAGTTCCTAAGAAAGGGGGATCACAGTCACTACTAATATGGCTAATGAATTGATTTCCACCAGGCTAGTGATGAGATGGTGAGTGTGCATAGATTATCACCGTTTAAATGTAGCCACTCTTAAAGATCATTTCCCTTTACCTTTTATTGATCATATCTTGGAATGATTATCTGGTCATTCACACTTTTGTTTTCTTGACATGTATTCCATGTATAATTCAAATTTCCATTGAGCCTAAGGATCAGGAGAAATCCACTTTCACTTGCCCTTATGGCACTTTTACATACCGACGGATGCCTTTTGGTCTTTGTAACACCCCTTCTACGTTTCAATGTTTTATGCTCGCCATTTTTTCTGACATGGTAGAGCGGTGCTTAGAGGTTTTTATGGATGAGTTTCTGTGTATGAGGAATCTAACAATGATTATCTATATAACATTAATAGGGTGCTACAGAGATGTGAGGACACTCACCTAGTTCTAAAATGGGAGAAGTGTTACATGATGGTAAGTGAAGGGATAGTTCTTGGACACAAGGTGCCTAGCAAGGGCATGGAAGTGGATACAGTAAAGATTGAAGTCATCTCCACACTACCTCCACCGACATCGGTGAAAGGAGTGAGGAGCTTTTTAGGACACACTGGATTCTACCACCATTTTATCAAGGATTTCTCAAAAATTGTCAAACCATTGTATGAACTTTTAGAGAAAGACTTCAATATTTCCTTTGATGAGCACTATTTAAAATCTTTTGAAATCCTTAAAGAAACATTGATCTCCAAACCTATTGTGAATGCTTCTAACTGGAGCCTTCCCTTTGAGCTGATGTGTGATGCATCTGATTATGTAGTAGGAGATGTGTTGGGTCAATGCAGAGACAAGACTCCAACTGTCATATATTATGTGTCAAAGACTTTGAATGATGCACAGTTGAATTACACTACTACCGAAAAAGAATTGTTGGCGGTAGTGTTTGCTTTTGAAAAATTCCATTAATACCTAGTTGGGGCTAAAGTGATAGTTTGGACTTACCATGCTACCATCATATACTTGTTATAAAAGAAATATGTCAAACCCAGATTGATTAGGTGGATTCTTTTGATTCAGTAATTTGACATTGAGATTAGAGACAAGGTAGGGATTGAGAATGTTGTAGTCAATCATTTATCTAGGTTAAAAAGGGTAGATGAAAAGGATATAGCCATCCCCATTATGAGGAATTCCCAGATGAGTTATTTTTTGCAATTAAAACTAAAGATCCTTGGTTTGCAGACATTGTTAATTACCTAGCTTGTAAGGAATTGACTGCGGATGGGGGGTACCAAGAGAAAAAATGATTTTTCCACTCATTGAAGTTTTGTATTTGGGATGACCCAATTATTCTTAAGCAATGCATGGATGAAATGTTAAGAAGATGTGTACCTGAATGTGAGGTAGAGAGCATCTTGTCACACTATCATTCTCTACCCACAGGTGGACACCATGCTAGTTCTAGGATTGCGGCTAAAGTCTTAGAGAGTGGGTTTTATTGGCCTACCTTGTTTAAGGATGATCACAACTTTGTTCATCATTGTGACGCATGTCAAGGTGCAAGTAATATCTCTAAGAGACATGAGATTTCCTTGAATGAATTTCAGGAAGTTGAAGTTTTTTATCTTTTGGGTATTGATTTTATGGGCCCATTTGTGTCATCTAATTCCAATATATATATATATATATATATATATATATATATATATATATATATATATTACTTGCAGTGGATTATATGTCTAAGTGGGTGGAAGAAATTCCATCCCACTCCAATGATGCACAGGTAGTATGCAAGTTTGTGAAGGAATACATTTTCTGAAGGTTTGGTGTCCCCTGCCTAAATATTAGTGATGGTGGTTCCCATTTCATTAATAGGCAGTTTGGAGCTTTATTGAGAAAATACGGGGTGAAGCACCGAATGGGTACTCCATATCACCCATAGACTCAAGGATAGGTTGAGGTGTTAATTAGAGAGGTGAAGAAAATATTAGAAAGGATAGTCTCAACCAATAGGACAAACTAGAGTTATGTGCTAGGTGATTCTCTTTGGGCTTATAGAACGGTATACAAAACCCCAATAGGAACAACACCATTGAGGTTGGTCTATGGTCCTGCATGCCATATAACCATGGAGATTGATCATAAGGCTAAGTGGGCCATGAAGAAGCTGAATTTCAACATAGATGAAGTGGGTAGAAAGAGGCTTTTGGAGCTTAATGAATTAGATGAGCTTAGGATGGATTCTTATGAAAGCTCTAGGATATATAAGGAAAGGACTAAGAAAATTCATGATAGACACATTCTAAATAGGGTGTTTCTCCCAGGTCAAGAAGTCCTCCTTTTCAATTCTAGGCTTAGGCTGCATCCGGGTAAGCTAAGGTCCAAGTGGAGTGGACCGTTTGTGATTGAAAAAGTCTTTCCCCATGGTGCTGTTAACATTGTAGAAGGGAATAGGTTGTTCCTTGTAAAAAACCAATGATTAAAGTACTATTCTAGAGGACAGGTAGAGACACGGATAAAGGAGGTGCAACTTTGCACCATTCCATAGATTCTTTCTCTATAGACCGTCTAGTCTAGGATGTTAAACAATGACACTTGTTGGAAGGAAACCCAATCTTTATTTATTTGTTTTTATGTTCAATATCAATTTTTAGTTGTCACTTTAATTCAATTTTTGTAAAATTTGTACCTTGACTCATTTTTGGAGTGTGTAGGGCTTTAAAGTCGGGACCACCGAGTTTAGCAGTCGCTGGCACCAAAATGAGGTCAGCATTTAGTCCACAATAGCAGCACATACTCAGTACCACCGGATTCATTGGTCGGTACCACCAAGTCTCTAAATATTTTTCAAGCGCTCACTGATAAGGACTGGGTACCACTGAATTTTTCAGTCGATACTATTAACTTTTGGATGCACCCAGGTTCTGTATACTGAGTCCATAAATTCAAAAGCATCGAAAAATTCAACACTCAGTACTACCGACACTGAAGTTGGTACTACTGACTCGTCACATCAGTAATCTAGGTGTTCGCGATCCAACAACCAATACATGCTTCATCGAGTGGTCGGTGGTACCGATCCATGACACAACATGATGCTACCGATGTGTTGTTAGTACCACCAACTCAGGGCTATCTGCACCATCTATGTCAGCAAATCGTAAGTTGTCGATGCAACTGACCACAGATTGTGCTAGCCAACTCGGTACCACTGACTCAAAAGTCAGTAGTACTGACTATGCCGCATTCATCTATATAAGGAGGGGTGGTGGAGCCATTTTCTTCACACCCTCAACATCAACTCCTCCTACATTCTAGAGCAAGGATGCACCAGGTACTGATGGTCTTCCTCGAGCTTCCATTCTCTTAACCACCTTCTTGCATCAACAACATGGATCCTAGGAGAGGAGTTGTGCCCCCGTAGGGCGAGTTGGTGCCCCAGCCAACCCACATTCAACACCCATAATCTGAGATAAGGAAGCTCTATGAGGAGTTGCAGACAAGGTAGATCATCCCAAGGAGATATGGCGATCGGACATTGATCGAAAGAGTGGGCTTTACTGACAACAGGTGTTGGGTATGTTAGAGAAAGAAATAGAGGGAGATAATCCTTTCTTCAATGACTGGCAGACCTACCCAGATCTCATCCTAGAGTTCTTGGCGTTGCTTGATGTTTTCGTCACCCCCGATCATAAGATAGGAGGTGAATGGTGGGAAGGCAAGGTCAACTTCCTCCTCTTCAAAACAACTATTCTCTAATGCTAAGGGCCTTCAACCATATCTTCAACTAGAATCACATCCCAGAACGCTCGGCCCCATCTGACTTCAACTATGACTTGGCCTGGGAGCAGTTGACTGAGGTTTTGGAGGGATTTCGTATAAACTGGCATATTAGTTCTGTTACTGATATTGATCATCCTTTTCTCATATACTTCACCGCCTTTGCACCAATACTATTTTTACTCAATCCAGTCGAGCTCAAGGGAAGGTCCAAAAGGTATACCTTACTTTCTCTATAGGCTACTGGAGGGGGAGACTATTAACTTTGGATATTTCCTTCTGCTCCATAGGATTTCTGTGAGGCGCAATGTGACAAGGAAGGCACCAATTTTATTTGGGGGTCTCATCACCCCTATTGCTCTCCATTTGTGCCTTGATTTAGCCACCCTCAAGCCATTGGAAGATACAACAAAGCTGGACCTCCTTCATGTCTGCAAGGCACATCTTCTCCAATACCACCACAATGTGCTCTATGCATATTGCACCCGCCGAGGCATATTTGGGGAGAGGAGCCTCCCTGACCATATCTTCAATCTACATGGGGTGAATCATCGCATGTGCCCACTAAATGAGGGGGGAAGTAGAAGTTCTATTCGGGGAAATTTCTCAGGGCAACAACGAGGAGCACAACGGTGACAATGATGATGATGTTGAGGAGGTGGAGCCCACCATCCCCATCACCAGGAGAGTGGTCCCACGCAAACAGGCCTGCACATATGTTGCCTTGAATTCCTCGGCCCTACCACCTTCCAAGGAGGAGAAAGACCCATACAACATGATGGGTATGTATACCATGTTGTAGGAGATCCAGATGGGACAACAAAAACATTAGGCGATGCTGGCTGGTGTGCAGGATATTCAAGGAAGGTTGTACCTGAACCACCAGGAAATTTACAAGAATGAATGCCTTCTCTTGGCCAACCAAGAGAATGTACACATGCTCCTGTAGAGGATGGAGCAGTACTAGTAGCCTTTCTACGACAACTATTGGAACTGTGGATACTTCGGGGATTACCCATAACCGCCACCTATGCCACCTACAAACCTCTCATTCTAGAGGATGTTCCCTCCACACGACCCCAACTTGCCACCTCTGCCATTCTGAGACATGGTACCACTATTCCACCTCTTGGGTGTGAGTGACTATGCAGACATAGTCAAATTCAAGCTTGGGGGGGTGCTGGAACAACATTCAATCTTCATTTTTATTATTTTTTTATCTTTAGTTGTTTGTTTTATTTTTAGTTGTGCAAGTGTAGGATCCACGTCTATCTAATGTAATTGTGGAGTAGTAAATGCATGGTTTTTTTAATAGATTGTACTCTCTGTGTTATTGCATGAAAATGGTCATATCCTTAAAACCTTAAATTGTAAAATCTTTCTGTAACACCACTTGAGGAAGTGTTTGGACTAGTCAGCATTAGGACTTAAGACATACATGAAAGACTGAATCAACTCGAAATGTGAATGATGAAGATGTTGAGCCTAAACTGACCAAACCACAACGAGACCTTAAATGAAAATATAAGAAATAAACCTTTAGATCACCCTGAACACAGGTCAATTAAGAAGGATACATCATAATATAATGAAAGCCATTGTCTTTTAGTTGTGTGATTCAATTTCTTTTCCATTCATTTTTTACTCACCACCTCAAAAATTCATGAGTACTCCAAGCTATTCTCCTTGATGGGATTGTATGGCATGATAGGAACATATTAGTTACTTTGCTTGCATTTGAAAAAGAAAGAAAAACATTGCATTTGTATGCATCAACTTTAGTGCATACCATCTTAGCTTGCATAACACAGTTCATGTAGTTGCATACATTTCAACATCGCATGCATATTTTCCTGAACCTGTGGATTTTAATTTTGAGTTATGAAGCTAAAGTGTAGGGATATACCTCCAAGAAAAATAAGAATAAAAAAAGAAAGGAGAAGAATTATAAAGGAAAGAAGCATAAAAATTAGCCTTTTGAAAATAAAAAGGAGAAAAAAATCTTGTTCAAAAGAAACAAGGAGAAAGTATATCCCACATGTTTGTTTTAGTGATGATTTAATCCACATGTGTGTTCTTCTAATTTGTCAAACAATCTCAACTCATTCATACATGCATCATTTCATAAATAGAAAAAAAAATTAGGCATTAGGATTCGTGCATGGCATTCTTTTCATCCATCTAGGTTCAGTATTCTCTATGCATAAATTGGTTGGATGTACTTATGAATTTTCATTTTCCACCCGTCATGGACCATAAATTACTCTTATTGGTAGGCCATTCTAATGATTTATCTCCTCATTAATGCTTATACAGAGATCTGTTTCCAAATAGTAGGTAGTTAGGAAAGAGCATTTTAGTGTAGGGAAGCACACAATACACCAAGTGAATGTCTAAGTAATTATGATGTTAACTACTTTCTTGATAGTGTCATTGACTGAAGGTGGACATCTTTTATGGAATTTTTGGTCACTTTAGAGAAGTTATCGATTCAGTGGTCAGTGAAGGCCGTTTTAAGGCTTGATAGGTGAATTTGATTAAGAAAGGAATGCATGTGTTATGTCCTTCTACTGAATCTTGTCAAACAGATCTGAGAGAGTGTTACTCGAGGACAGGAAACATTTTATCTTAGGGTCTTTGATGCATGTGTTTGTAGTCATTATTTTAGGTACATTTGCCCTTGACCTCATGTGTAGATTAGTCATTTATTTAATTTATTATGTATGAAATGACGTAGACTACTTGTTTCGATTAAATGCATCAAATTATATGATTCTTAATGTTTTATGTAATATTTTATGCATCCTAAGTGCTTATGACATTTTGTGTGTTTTCAGCTGCAAGGAAGAGCCATAGACTCGGTGCTACCAACCTGGAAACAGCCGATGGTACCGACTTGACATAAGTGATGGACCCAAAAACTCACCCAGATTTGGTGCTACCGACAACTGAAGTTGGTGGTACCGAATTAGCATCAGTAAGCCCCAGCATGTATTGAAAAAACTCAGTGCAACCAATTTGACGTCGGAGAGGCAACTCAAAAACCACAAAAATCGGTGCTATCGAGTCCAGTCGATAGTACTAACAGGATCGTGATTGGGCGACCTACCTGAAGTAACTTGGTACTACCAACTCACCTACACTAGTATAGGAATGGTCTATAGGGTCAGTTTTTTAAAGCCTGTAGCATCATATTTTAACTGGCGCCTATGTGGCGGTCGCTATAGAATTTTCTCTATACGGTCAGTTTTTTAAACCAAAGAAATCCGACCTTAGAAGGTAGCGTCGGGTTAGCACAAACTAAAAATCGAGGCAACCTGCACTGCTGCATCACTTATATCAAAAAAAACTGACACAAGAGGGGTACAAATGACCTGCTGACCCCGATGTCTATAAGGTCAGTTATATAAAAAAAATTTGACCCTAGAAGAATATAAGGTCGGTTATATGTCAAAAATCGACCCAAAAGTCGGTACAAAAACTAACATGTTGACCATAGATGTCTAAGGTCAGTTTTATAAAAAAAACCAACCCTAGAGGTCAATTATTTACAAAACATGAGTTGTTCATATTGTTGTCTCTAAGGTTGTTTATTTACAAAAAATTGACCCTAGAGGTCTCTAAGGTCGAATATATATAAAAACTGACCTAATAGACCCAATACCCAAAAACACACTGTAACAACGTCGATCAGACAAACGTTATTAACTAAGCGGAAGCAATCACTAAAAGTGGATTAGCAAAAATCACTAAAAATTAAAACTTTTTGCAAAGAGATCCATTCACAGGAAAACCCCTTTCATTCAGAACCAAAGTAAAGATTTACATCCTGGTTCATATATATACATCTCATGTACTTTTGCTTCTCGAGGAATGCAAACATTAACTACTCTGTCTTAACTATACACAGGTAGTATAAAACCCTTGAGGCATTAAGCCAAAATCTTGAAATCACTAACTACTACTCCGAGGACCTGAGAGTACAGATACGACACATAGGACTTTATATACATCTGAACATGACATGACAGCCAATGTCTCCACCTGAGACTTCACTGCTGTCCCTGTTGCTGCTGTTGTTGTCCTTCACCTCCTGAAGGATTCCTGTCTCTTCGTCCGCGTCCACCTAAAAATGTGGTTCCCACGGGGTGAGACAATTATAAAAATTCCCCCAGCGAGAGATATAACTCTCCGCCAGAAACATTATTATTGTAACTTGAGAAGATGAATATGAACATGAGAATCATATCTATTTGACAGCAAATATTTTAATGTCTAACAGATTAGAACATTATTCTATATCAGAAGCATTGCAGTTATTACTTGATAGAATTAACATACCACTTATCCTTTAATGAATAGGAAGAACATGTATAACATCTATTCAAACAACAGAATCATTACCACTGCATTAACTTTCTTCAGGCTTAGATCATATATCTAAAGTCTGGCATTATCAATGTGGAGTCATGGCCCGTAGCCATACTCTTTTCATAAGTGTTGGGATCTTAATCCCTCACTTCACCACTGGGTTTTTCTCATCCTTTCACAATTTCAATACCATAACCATGAAATCATGGGTATTCAAACCCTTTGTTCATCACTTGAGCACTGTTACCTCTTTCTCAAGTAACTAACACCTTTAGGTCATTTGACCAAGGTAAGTATGATACTTTCTACACAAGCATCCATCATGGCACTTGATGCACATTAACTCTCTTGCCACCTCTTACCAGGCACAAGGTATATTATAGCACACAAGGCCCAATAAACAAATTCAAACTAATAACACATCATAGCTCATACCTGGATATGCTCATCATCTCATGATACCTGCATGGTTAGCACATATAATAGCAGTACACCAATTATCTATCAATACCATGCAAAAACAATGTATTAATAATTTAAGGGTATTACCCTTAATCCTTTACCAGAATTTGGGTTTCCATCACACATGGCTCACAAAACCATTCACATCTTGTCACCTTTCACTAGGCAACAACTTTATTCACATGGCGCACAAGGCCATTCACATCTTATCACCTCTCTCTAGGCAACAACTTTATTCACATGGTGCACAAGGCCATTCACATCTTGTCACCTCTCACTAGGTAACAACTTAAAACAAAGGCTTACAAGCCCAACTCATCTTGTTACTTCTTTCTAAGTAACAAAAACATAATGGCACATATGGCCAATCAATTCTTATCAAATAAACATCATACTTATATATTCTCACCAATTATCATTAAATGATTATCATCACAAGGTATGAGTATCTCTCTCATCCTTAAGTTGAGAATTAACAAAACGACCATGTTAGTTCACTTTCAATTCAGCTCTAAGTCAAGCATAGACCACAACGGCCGTGCTACCTTGCACGGTCATGCAGAGTGAAGCTACCACGGCCGTTCTACCCTGTACGGTCGTGCAGAGTGAATCTACCTCGGTCGTGCAGAGTAAAGTCGCCACGGCCGTGCTGCCTTGCACGGTCGTGCTACATAGGATCATCACATGAATCATATTTATATATATATGAATTCTATTATTTGATCCTTTCAACTTGATTAGGTCACATCAACCCTTCAATCATATGCATACAACTATGATTAACATAGGGTACCAAGTCATTGGTCCTATAAGCAATTAGGGATGCATTCCCAATTTGGGTTTCTCATGAAATCACCCACAATTAGGGTTCCACATGGATGCACCCTCAATTAGGGTTTCACTTGGAATCACCCTCAACTAGGGTTTCACATTGAATCACCCTCAACTAATCATCATTGGATCAATAGAACATTCATCATCTTAATTCTCAAAAATTCAATTACATTGGACCTCCATTGCATAAGGTATCCAAATGAATTAGGGTTTCCAATGTTGATTCCTTCAATCATTGGATTCATGGAACCAATCATCAATTGGACCTACCCTCATACTTCAATTGAGTTTAATAGGTCAACCTTCAACTGATTTGACCCTCAATTTACCCTCAATTAATCATCAATTAGGGTTTGATTCAATTGAATTAGGGTTTTTAATGTTGATTCCTTCAATCATTGAATTCATGGAACCATTCATCAATTGGACCTTCACCCATACTTCAATTGAGTTTAATAGGTCAACCTTCAACTGATTTGACCCTCAATTGATCATCAATTGGGGTTGGAATCAATTGAATTAGGGTTTAGAATCAATGAACCTTCAATATTCATCAATGTGTAACTAGTTACTTCATAACTATTGAACCACCATTCAAATGGGGTATGACCTGACCCAAAACGGTCTTGAGGTCGTTTGGATGACCTCCAAACGGTCTTGAGACCGTTTGCCCATCATATCACTCAAATCCAAGCAATCTAATTAGGGTTTGGTTCATTGAAGTGCTCACCAAATCAGCAATCTATTGCAGATCAACTTGATATCTTTAGACCTTCAACCACTGAACTATACTCAACCCTAGACCTCCAAACGGTCTTGAGTGACCACAAAACGGTCTTGAGACCGTTTGGATGAGCTCCAAACGGTCTTGAGACCGTTTGGCCCATCCAACCTTTGGACTTTAGCGAAAAATCATCATGGATTGGTCTATCGAGTTGGTCAACAAATCAGCATTTAGTTGTAGTATGATTTGGTACCTTTGGACCTTTAATTGGTCAAATATACTTGACCCCAGACCTCCAAACGGTCTTGGGGTGATCCCCAAACTGTCTTTAGACCGTTTGGGTGATCCCCAAACGGTCTTGCGACCGTTTGGGCTAATCAACCCAAAATCTCAACTTAACTCATTGGAATTTCAGCACTGTTTTCAATTAGGGTTTTCCTAATTGATTAGCCTTCAACTCATGATCCCTTTGGAGTTAACCCCTCCAATTTGGAGGGTCATTAACCAACATCATTATGAACAAAAATCTCATACGGTCAACGCTTGGTCAACGCACTCAAACGGTCTTGAAACCGTTTTCCCAAGCAGGTCAAGTTGATCAGGTTGAAAATCAGCACTTAATCCAATTAGGTTTCCCTAATTGATTAGGATTCAACTCACAATTCCTTGACAGTTAAGCCATAAAACTTGGTGAGTCATTAGCCAGCATAATTAGGAACAAAAATATCATACGGGCAACGCTTGTTCAACGCACTCAAACGGTCTTGAAACCGTTTTCCCAAGCAGGTCAAGTTGATCAGGTTGAAAATCAGCACTTAATCCAATTAGGTTTCCCTAATTGATTAGGATTCAACTCCCAATTCCTTGGGAGTTAACCCATAAAACTTCGTGAGTCATTAGCCAACATAATTAGGATCAAAACTCTCATACGGTCAACGCTTGGTCAACGCACTCAAACGGTCTTGAAACCGTTTGCCTAAGCAGGTCAAGTTGATCAGGTTGAAAATCAGCACTTAATCCAATTAGGTTTCCCTAATTGATTAGGATTCAACTCACGATTCCTTTGGATTTAACCCATAAAATATTGAGGGTCATTATCCTACATAATTAGGAACGAGATTCCCAAACGGTCCACGCTTGGTCAACTCTTTCATACGGTTTTGAAACCGTTTTCCACCAAACGGTTTGCAAACCGTTTGGTCACCAAACGGTTTTGGTGAAACCGTTTGGTCCCAACCAATGAGATCATTTGCTCCCTAGATATTTGGTGAGGTACTTGCTTATGATGATGTAATCATCATCTTCCTTCGTGCACCCAAGAACAGCAACCATTCTTGATGGAATTTGCAGCAAAGAAGCAAAAGTTTATCAAATTGAAGAAATCAATCAACAAAGCATAGAAGATTGATGCAATAGCAATGTTTGAGGGTTTAAGTTATAAAACCCGCCTCCAATTGAGCTCCAAAGCTCCAAGCTCACGCCATTAATGGTGGATGAAGCTCTATAAACTCCCCCTAGGCTCGTCCTCAAGCTTTGGATTGCAAAAGTTGGCTAGGGTTGAAGAGGAGATCGAAATAAGAAGGAATCCATAATTTATTTTTGATTTCCACCATGAAATCAAGGAAAACGAAGGTCAAGAGCTTACCAACAGGTTGGGAGGCGTCCTCCTGCTCCTCCCTAGCTCCTTGGTCAGTTTGTCAAGCAAGGGAAAGAAGAAAATCCGAAATAGCCTTTCATTTGGCTTGAAAAAGGCACTTTTATAAGGAAATTGATGAGAGAGAAAATGCATTATTAAAATGCATTAAATTCCAAAAATATGGCCGCCTCTTCCCCCTCCAATCCCTTAAGGACGAGGCACCTTCCTTTGCCTTTAATTCTCCTTCATTATCCTTGATTTAAAGAAAATCAAATTAAGCACCTTAATGCTTATTATATTAATATCCATATGTGAGTGGGTTTTCTTTTCTTATAATAAGGTGAGTGGAATTTCACCTACATAGGATATTTTCGTTCCTTATCTTGGCAAAGGAACGTTCATACTTATTCAAAATCAACCCAAAACATTTTGGTTGAAATCCCTTCAATTATTTTTATTCATTTTTGCCCTAAATCAAATTAGGGTTTCAATTAGGCATTAATCTTGATTATTTTAATATCAAGATTCTCTCTCCTCCAACTTAATTCAAATGAGGCACCCATCTCATTTTATTTGCTCTACATGATTCCAAGAAACATTAGGGACCTTATTGAAGTGGTAATTTGCATATTGAACCCTAGGTTTTGGGTAAATTGCACTTTTCACCAAAACTAGGTTTTAATGCACAACATTGTTTTACAAGCTTAATCTTGGTGCCCAAGCTTGTGAAAACCATACCACTACATCATATTCATTCTTATGATGTCTCAACATCAGAGGAACATCTTATTATGCAACATTTTCAAGTTGACCCCTAACTTGGGTAATTTGCACTTTAGTCCAAAATAAGCAAACATTGCTTCAACATTGTTCGAACAGGACCAAAATTGAAACATAAGTTTCTCATGAGCCCTAATTACTTTTCCCAAGATAAGATTAAGAATCTACTTAACCTTATTAGGCAAAACATCTAGGGTTAAATCATAACCCAGGTCAGGGATGTTACAAATTATAAACCCCTAACAAGGATTTCGTCCTCGAAATCCCAAGAAAAGAAGGGATAGATTGTTCATTAATCATGCCCTCAAGTCTCTACATATCATCTTAATATCATGGGGATATCATGAACTCTGTGATTCCACACAAAGCTCCTTTCATTAGCTCAATCTCATCAATGTTTATATCATTGAAAGGAAGAAGCATAAAAGAACATACTTCAATAATCACTCAAGAATACTTATAAAATATATATATATATATATATATATATATATATATATATATATATATATATATATATATATATATATATCTAACATAGATAATTCACTTAGCAAACTCTATGTAATTGGGAATGTTCACATAGCTCTTTTTTTATTGGGAATGTTCACATAGCTTTTCCTTTTAATTGGGAATGTTCACATAGCTTTTCCTTTTAATTGGGAATGTTCACATAGCTTTTCCTTTTTGTCGGGAATGTTCACATAGATTTTCCTTTTGGGTTGGGAATGTTCACATAGCTTTTCCTTTTAATTGGGAATGTTCACATAGCTTTTCCTTTTGGTTGGGAATGTTCACATAGCTTTTCCTTTTAATTGGGAATGTTCACATAGCTTTTCCTTTTTGTTGGGAATGTGCACATAGCTTTTCCTTTTTGTTGGGAATGTTCACATAGCTTTTCCTTTTAGTTGGGAATGTTCACATAGCTTTTCCTTTTAATTGGGAATGTTCACATAGCTTTTCCTTTTAATTGGGAATGTTCACATAGCTTTTCCTTTTTGTCTCATTATACTCTCTAGATTGTTTCAGAATGACTACTTGATCAGAGTAATAAAAAAGATAACAATCTAAGAGTTTCATACTTGCCTTATCTTCAATGATCATATACCTGGCCAGGGTATATAAGTATTGAGATTAGGTAGTATGCACTTTATTTTCTATCATATTCCTCACTTTTCATATCATTGTACACACAAGATTTCCATTTCCTAGATTTTCTCCTGGCATCACTTCTAAATCTCATCTTTCAACACACAGATAAAGGAGGTTATAAAACATTTTAAGGAACACTGAGTATAGGGCTAGTCAAAGGAAGCTCAAAAACAACTACTTTCATATCTTTAACACATAGAATTCATGGAATGAAATATCAAAATGAATTTTATTTCATCTGACCTGTCTGGGACGTATGTCCACGTCCTCTGTTGTTACTAGAGTACTGCCTCCTTTGTGGTCCTTGCTGACTCTGCCCTTGAGGTTGAGTCATCATTAAATTCTCGCCTGGACAATCCTTTACTAGATGTCCCGGTTGTCTACATTGATAACAGATCCTAGGTGCAACATAGGGTCTGTGAGGTCCAGTTATCGATGTTGATGCTATATTGGAGGCTCTATTTGGAATATTACTACGATCCCTATCCCTACTTGACATCCATTATGTCAGGGTTTGGAATCTTGATGATACTTCCGGAGTAGAATATCTCGATTTCTAAAAACTTTCAAAACATTGTTTTTGAGTCTGAGTGTACTCTTTATTGCCACTAGTCTGTCGTTTCTTGATTTTAGATCTCTCTATCCTCCTCACTGACTCTACAAAGGTGGAAAACCTCTCCCTGTTTTCTAAAGCAGACACAGGAGTGGTTAATTCAGCGTTTAACCCCTTCTCAAAACGTCGAATTCTTTCCTCATCATTAACTGCCATTTGTGGACAAAACCGCAACAGCTCCATGAACTTAGCTTCATACTCGCTAATGTTCATCTATCCTTGTTTGATCTTCTCAAATTGAGAAATCTTCTCATCTAGATACGTTTTAGGGAAGTATCTACTGACGAATTCTCGTCGGAAAACCTCCCATCCAACTTCTTCACCTGGTCTTTTATCTTCTTCTATTATCCACCAATGACCAGCACTTCCTTTTAGGAGGTATACAGCATGTCTTACCTTCTCAGCTTCAGGAATGTCAAGGATCCTGAAAGCCTTTTCCATTTCCGTCAGCCACAAATCAGCATCTGCTGGATCAGATGTACCAGCATAATCTATGGCTCCAACCCGACGAAGTCTCTCAAAAGACTTGCCGACTCCATAGTCCTCATGGTAAGATGATACCCTAGGTGCAGGTACTTGCATCCTATCTGTCATGTGAGTCATGGCAGCAATAAACTTCCCAAACATGGCTTGGAGGGCTGGGTTCCCCATGTCAGCTTGGTTGAACTGGGGCTGTTCTTGTACAGGCTCCTCTCTTTCATGATCTCCTGCACCTCCTCCTGGTGCAACAGTGCTGCCCTCAGCAGCACGTTCTTCATGTGGTCCAGACATCTCCAAGTTCTTCTTCTCCTATGTGAGCAGAAGATACTATCAGATAAACTGGAAGACACTTAGAACAAACTCTACCACCTTAGTCCTATGTCTCTGTAGACTCAGCAAACCTAGAGCTCTGATACCACAATTGTAACAACGTCGATCGGACAAACGTTATTAACTAAGAGGAAGCAATCACTAAAAGTGGATTAGCAAAAATCACTAAAAATTAAAACTTTTTGCAAAGAGATCCATTCACAGGAAAACCCATTTCATTCAGAACCAAAGTAAAGCTTTACATCCTGGTTCATATATATACATCTCATGTACTTTTGCTTCTCGAGGAATGCAAACATTAACTACTCTGTCTTAACTATACACAGGTAGTATAAAACCCTCGAGGCATTAAGCCAAAATCTCGAAATCACTAACTACTACTCCGAGGACCTGAGAGTACAGAGACGACACATTGGACTTTATATACATCTGAACATGACATGACAGCCAATGTCTCCACCTGAGACTTCACTGCTGTCCCTGCTGCTGCTGTTTTTGTCCTTCACCTCCTGAAGGATTCTTGTCTCTTCGTCCGCGTCCACCTAAAAATGTGGTTCCCACGGGGGTGAGACAATTATAAAAATTGCCCCAGTGAGAGATATAACTCTCTGCCAGAAACATTATTATTGCAACTTGAGAAGATGAATATGAACATGAGAATCATATCTATTTGATAGCAAATATTTTAATGTCTAACAGATTAGAACATTATTCTATATCAGAAGCATTGCAGTTATTACTTGATAGAATTAACATGTCACTTATCCTTTAATGAATAGGAAGAACATGTATAACATCTATTCAAACAACAGAATCATTACCACTGCATTAACTTTCTTCAGGCTTAGATCATATATCTAAAGCCTGGCATTATCAATGTGGAGTCATGGCCCGTAGCCATACTCTTTTCATAAGTGTTGGGATCTTAATCCCTCACTTCACCACTGGGTTTTTCTCATCCTTTCACAATTTCAATACCATAACCATGAAATCATGGGTATTCAAACCCTTTGTTCATCACTTGAGCACTGTTACCTCTTTCTCAGGTAACTAACACCTTTAGGTCATTTGACCAAGGTAAGTATGATACTTTCTACACAAGCATCCATCATGGCACTTGATGCACATTAACTCTCTTGCCACCTCTTACCAGGCACAAGGTATATTATAGCACACAAGGCCCAATAAACAAATTCAAACTAATAACACATCATAGCTCATACCTGGATATGCTCATCATCTCATGATACCTACATGGTTAGCACATATAATAGCAGTACACCAATTATCTATCAATACCATGCAAAAACAATGTATTAATAATTTAAGGGTATTACCCTTAATCCTTTACCAGGATTTGGGTTTCCATCACACATGGCTCACAAAACCATTCACATCTTGTCACCTTTCACTAGGCAACAACTTTATTCACATGGTGCACAAGGCCATTCACATCTTGTCACCTCTCGCTAGGCAACAACTTTATTCACATGGCACACAAGGCCATTCACATCTTGTCACCTCTCACTAGGTAACAACTTAAAACAAAGGCTTACAAGGCCAACTCATCTTGTTACTTCTTTCTAAGTAACAAAAACATAATGGCACATATGGCCAATCAATTCTTATCAAATAAACATCATACTTATTTATTCTCACCAATTATCATTAAATGATTATCATCACAAGGTATGAGTATCTCTCTCATCCTTAAGTTGAGAATTAACAAAATGACCATGTTAGTTCACTTTCAATTCAGTTCTAAGTCAAGCATAGACCACCACGGCCGTGCTACCTTGCACGGTCGTGCAGAGTGAAGCTACCACGGCCGTTCTACCCTGTACGGTTGTGCATAGTGAATCTACCTCGGCCGTGCTACCCTGTACGGTCGTGCAGAGTAAAGTCGCCACGGTCGTGCTGCCTTGCACGGTCGTGCTACATAGGATCATCACATGAATCATATTTATATATATGAATTCTATTATTTGATCCTTTCAACTTGATTAGGTCACATCAACCCTTCAATCATATACATACAACTATGATTAACATAGGGTACCAAGTCATTGGTCCTATAAGCAATTAGGGATGCATTCCCAATTAGGGTTTCTCATGAAATCACCCACAATTAGGGTTCCACATGGATGCACCCTCAATTAGGGTTTCACTTGGAATCACCCTCAACTAGGGTTTCACATTGAATCACTCTCAAATAATCATCATTGGATCAATAGAACATTCATCATCTTAATTCTCAAAAATTGAATTACATTGGACCTCCATTACATAAGGTATCCAAATGAATTAGGGTTTCCAATGTTGATTCCTTCAATCATTGGATTCATGGAACCAATCATCAATTGGACCTACCCTCATACTTCAATTGAGTTTAATAGGTCAACCTTCAACTAATTTGACCCTCAATTGACCCTCAATTAATCATCAATTAGGGTTTGATTCAATTGAATTAGGGTTTTTAATGTTGATTCCTTCAATCATTGAATTCATGGAACCATTCATCAATTGGACCTTCACCCATACTTCAATTGAGTTTAATAGGTCAACCTTAAACTGATTTGACCCTCAATTGATCATCAATTGGGGTTGGAATCAATTGAATTAGGGTTTAGAATCAATGAACCTTCAATATTCATCAATGTGTAACTAGTTACTTCATAACTATTGAACCACCATTCAAATGGGGTATGACCTGACCCCAAACGGTCTTGAGGTCGTTTGGATGACCTCCAAACGGTCTTGAGACCGTTTGCCCATCATATCACTCAAATCCAAGCAATCTAATTAGGGTTTGGTTCATTGAAGTGCTCACCAAATCAGCAATCTATAGCAGATCAACTTGATATCTTTAGACCTTCAACCACTGAACTATACTCAACCCTAGACCTCCAAACGGTCTTGAGTGACCACCAAACGGTCTTGAGACCGTTTGGATGAGCTCCAAATGGTCTTGAGACCGTTTGGCCCATCCAACCTTTGGACTTTAGTGAAAAATCATCATGGATTGGTCTATCGAGTTGATCAACAAATCAACATTTAGTTGCAGTATGATTTGGTACCTTTGGACCTTCAATTGGTCAACTATACTTGACCCCAGACCTCCAAACGGTCTTGGGGTGATCCCCAAACGGTCTTGAGACCGTTTGGGCTAATCAACCCAAAATCTCAACTTAACTCATTGGAATTTCAGCACTGTTTTCAATTAGGGTTTTCCTAATTGATTAGCCTTCAACTCATGATCCCTTTGGAGTTAACCCCTCAAATTTGGAGGGTCATTAACCAACATCATTATGAACAACAATCTCATACGGTCAACTCTTGGTCAACGCACTCAAATGGTCTTGAAACCGTTTCCCAAGCAGGTCAAGTTGATCAGGTTGAAAAGCAGCACTTAATCCAATTAGGTTTCCCTAATTGATTAGGCTTCAACTCACAATTCCTTGAGAGTTAACCCATAAACCTTGGTGAGTCATTAGCCAACATAATTAGGATCAAAAATCTCATACGGTCAATGCTTGGTCAACGCACTCAAACGGTCTTGAAACCGTTTTCCCAAGAAGGTCAAGTTGATCAGGTTGAAAATCAGCACTTAATCCAATTAGGTTTCCCTAATTGATTAGGCTTCAACTCACAATTCCTTGGGAGTTAACCCATAAAACTTGGTGATTCATTATCCAACATAATTAGGATCAAAAATCTCATACGGTCAACGCTTTGTCAACGCACTCAAACGGTCTTGAAACCGTTTGCCCAAGCAGGTCAAGTTGATCAGGTTGAAAATCAGCACTTAATCCAATTAGGTTTCCCTAATTGATTAGGCTTCAACTCACGATTCCTTTGGAGTTAACCCCTCAACGTTTGAGGGTCATTAGCCTACATAATTAGGAACGATATTCCCAAACGGTCCACGCTTCGTCAACTCTTTCATATGGTTTTGAAACCGTTTGCCACCAAACGGTTTGCAAACCGTTTGGTCACCAAACGGTTTTGGTGAAACCGTTTGGTCCCAACCAATGAGATCATTTTCTCCCTAGATATTTGGTGAGGTACTTGCTTATGATGATGTCATCATCATCTTCCTTCGTGCACCCAAGAACAGCAACCGTTCTTGATGGAATTTGCAGCAAAGAAGCAAACGTTTATCAAATTGAAGAAAGCAATCAACAAAGCATAGAAGATTGATGCAATAGCAATGTTTGAGGGTTTAAGTTATAAAACCCACCTCCAATTGAGCTCCAAAGCTCCAATCTCACGCCATTAATGGTGGATGAAGCTCTAGCAACTCCCCCTAGGCTCTTCCTCAAGCTTTTGATTGCAAAAGTTGGCTAGGGTTGAAGAGGAGATCGAAATAAGAAGGAATCCATAATTTATTTTTGATTTCCACCATGAAATCAAGGAAAACGAAGGTCAAGAGATTACCAACAGGTTGGGAGGCGTCCTCCTGCTCCTCCCTAGCTCCTTGGTCGGTTTTGCAAGCAAGGGAAAGAAGAAAATCCGAAATAGTCTTTCATTTGGCTTGAAAAAGGCACTTTTATAAGGAAATTGATGAGAGAGAAAATGCATTATTAAAATGCATTAAATTCCAAAAATATGGCCGCCTCTTCCCCCTCAAATCCCTTAAGGACGAGGCCCTTCCTTTGCCTTTAATTCTCCTTCATTATCCTTGATTTAAAGAAAATCAAATTAAGCACCTTAATGCTTATTATATTAATATCCATATGTGAGTGTGTTTTCTTTTTCTTATAATAAGGTGAGTGGAATTTCACCTACTTAGGATATTTTCGTACCTTATCTTGGCAAAGGAACGTTCATCCTTATTCAAAATCAACCCAAAACATTTTGGTTGAAATCCCTTCAATTATTTTTATTCATTTTTTCCCTAAATCAAATTAGGGTTTCAATTAGGCATTAATCTTGATTATTTTAATATCAAGATTCTCTCTCCTCCAACTTAATTCAAATGAAGCACCCATCTCATTTTATTTGCTCTACATGATTCCAAGAAACATTAGGGACCTTATTGATGTGGTAATTTGCATATTGAACCCTAGGTTTTGGGTAAATTGCACTTTTCACCAAAACTAGGTTTTAATGCACAACACTGTTTTACAAGCTTAATCTTGGTGCCCAAGCTTGTGAAAACCATACCACTACATCATATTCATTCTTATGATGTCTCAACATCAGAGGAACATCTTACCATGCAACATTTGCAAGTTGACCCCTCAACTTGGGTAATTTGCACTTTGTCCAAAATAAGCAAACATTGCTTCAACATTGTTCGAACAGGACCAAAATTGAAACATAAGTTTCTCATGAGCCCTAATTACTTTTCCCAAGATAAGATTAAGAATCTAATTAACCTTATTAGGCAAAACATCTAGGGTTAAATCATAACCCAGGTCAGGGATGTTACAAATTATAAACCCCTAACAAGGATTTCGTCCTCGAAATCCCAAGAAAAGAAGGGATAGATTGTTCATTAATCATGCCCTCAAGTCTCTACATATCATCTTAATATCATGGGGATATCATGAACTCTGTGATTCCACACATAGCTCCTTTCATTAGCTCAACCTCATCAATGTTTATGCAGAGCATAAACCCCTAACATATGATGTCCATATCATTGAAAGGAAGAAGCATAAAAGAACATACTTCAATAATCACTCAAGAATACTTATCAAAATATATATATATATATATATATATATATATATATATATATATCTAACATAGATAATTCACTTAGCAAACTCTATGTAATTGGGAATGTTCACATAGCTCTTTTTTTATTGGGAATGTTCACATAGCTTTTCCTTTTAATTGGGAATGTTCACATAGCTTTTCCTTTTAATTGGGAATGTTCACATAGCTTTTCCTTTTTGTCGGGAATGTTCACATAGCTTTTCCTTTTGGTTGGGAATGTTCACATAGCTTTTCCTTTTAATTGGGAATGTTCACATAGCTTTTCCTTTTGGTTGGAAATGTTCACATAGCTTTTCCTTTTAATTGGGAATGTTCACATAGCTTTTCCTTTTTGTTGGGAATGTTCACATAGCTTTTCCTTTTTGTTGGGAATGTTCACATAGCTTTTCCTTTTAGTTGGGAATGTTCACATAGCTTTTCCTTTTAATTGGGAATGTTCACATAGCTTTTCCTTTTAATTGGGAATGTTCACATAGCTTTTCCTTTTTGTCTCATTATACTCTCTAAATTGTTTCAGAATGACTACTTGATCAGAGTAATCAAAAAGATAACAATCTAAGAGTTTCATACTTGCCTTATCTTCAATGATCATATACCTGGCCAGGGTATATAAGTATTGAGATTAGGTAGTATGCACTTTATTTGCTATCATATTCCTCACTTTTCATATCATTGTACACACAAGATTTCCATTTCCTAGATTTTCTCTAGGCATCACTTCTAAATCTCATCTTTCAACACACAGATAAAGGAGGTTATAAAACATTTTAAGGAACACTGAGTATAGGGCTAGTCAAAGGAAGCTCAAAAACAACTACTTTCATATCTTTAACACATAGAATTCATGGAATGAAATATCAAAATAAATTTTATTTCATCTGACCTGTCTGGGACGTATGTCCACGTCCTCTGTTGTTACTAGAGTACTGCCTCCTTTGTGGTCCTTGCTGACTCTGCCCTTGAGGTTGAGTCATCATTAAATTCTCGCCTGGACAATCCTTTACTAGATGTCCCAGTTGTCTACATTGATAACAGATCCTAGGTGCAACATAGGGTCTGTGAGGTCCAGTTATCGATGTTGATGCTATATTGGAGGCTCTATTTGGAATATTACTACGATCCCTATCCCTACTTGACATCCATTGTGTCCGGGTTTGGAATCTTGATGATACTTCCGGAGTAGAATATCTCGATTTCTTAAAACTTTCAGAACTTTGTTTTTGAGTCTGAGTGTACTCTTTATTGCCACTAGTCTGTCGTTTCTTGATTTTAGATCTCTCTATCCTCCTCACTGACTCTACAAAGGTGGAAAACCTCTCCCTATTTTCTAAAGCAGACACATGAGTGGTTAATTCAGCGTTTAACCCCTTCTCAAAACATCGAATTCTTTCCTCATCATTAACTGCCATTTGCGGACAAAACCGCAACAGCTCCATGAACTTAGCTTCATACTCGCTAATGTTCATCTGTCCTTGTTTGATCTTCTCAAATTGAGAAATCTTCTCATCTAGATACGTTTTAGGGAAGTATCTACTGACGAATTCTCGTCGGAAAACCTCCCATCCAACTTCTTCACCTGGTCTTTTATCTTCTTCTATCATCCACCAATGACCAGCACTTCCTTTTAGGAGGTATACATCATGTCTTACCTTCTCAGCTTCAGGAATGTCAAGGATCCTGAAAGCCTTTTCCAGTTCCGTCAGCCACAAATCAGCATCTGCTGGATCAGATGTACCAGCATAATCTATGGCTCCAACCCGACGAAGTCTCTAAGGTCGGGCATATGACAAAACTGACCCAATAGACCCAATAGAAGTCGATCCTAATCTTTAAGGTCAGATATTTTAAAAAATGACCCAATAGGTCTCTAAGGTTGGGCATATGAAAAAACAGACCCAATAGACCCAATAGAAGATGATCCTATAATCTTTAAGGTTGGATATTTTAAAAAACTAACCCTATAGGTCTACAAGGTTGGTTATTTGAAGAAAATCGACCCAACAATTGTACAAAGATCTGAAGAAATTTGTATTGAGGCTATTAGGTCGGTTATTATAATAAACTGGCCCAGTAGGTCTATAAGATCGGTTATTTTAAAAAACTAACCCTAGAGTTTACATTTTTTTAAAGAAAAGTTCTACAAAATAGAAATCTTCTGAACAGAAACCTGCATAATTGAAATCTACTTTACAAAGTTCAAAACTTGCAATATAAAGTAGACTTGCAAATGTAATGATGCAGGCCAAAAATTCATTCCAAATCCATTTTCTAGCTTTTATGTCCAATCCTTTTTGAATTGATGTATCAATTTCCAAACCACACACATTCATAACAACAATAATTCACATATTCAGTTGAGATATATTCATACACATAGCACATACTAACATTCACAAAATGATAGATTGCAAGTATAAGATGATATTAAAATTCATGTCAGATACAAAAGTAAATTTGAAAGAGTTTCAAAACTACATACATAAATGAAGCTATGAATTCAATCCAATGCAATAGTGACTTCATACAGAAAAGCTTCTGGCCACTCTTCTCGGAATTCATTTAAATCATCAAGTGTGTAAGGCAGAGTTGTAAAGATCTGCAACAGAAAATGCACATACTAATATTTTATAAAATGCCTACATCTCACTTGTAAATTTATGATATTATTCTTTATTACCCGATCTATAGTATGAATGTCATGTGATGCTCCTTTGCCAATAGCTTGCATATATTTCATTACATTGTAGCCACAGGCCCAATCATTATTTTGTATAGGACACTACAAATAAATAATTTTACTTAATGTTAGTAAACTACTATAAACAGAGTTGAGATAAGACTATAAGAGTTGACATTAATACATTACTATAAGAGTTGTACATATAAGACTAATCTGTCAAAGTAGCTAACTTGACATTTTTCAAACTCAATGTCTTTAATTTTGTGGGTATTCGTCCTCCACATTCACAAAAAGCCTCTATACCCCTATCACTTAAATGATTATGATAGTTGTCAAAATAGAAATTCTAAGTAGAAATATCATGTTGAAGCATAATAATTGAAGTGGTAGAGACTAAATTTATTCTTACTCCATAGTTGGAAATTTCAGTTTATGGCCCCTTGTTGTTTTTCCCATTGGGTCAAGATAATAAAAAGTCATCAATTTTGGGACAAACACCACTAATTCCCAATGTCTAGATCTGAGTCAGAATAAAACAAACATTAAAATAAAGAAATTTGGTCCATATTAAAATTATATTGAATAATAATACTTATTGGACATTAAAAGGAATTAGAATAATTTCTTTTCCCACACTAGCAAAATATTTGAATGCAGTAGAGAAGTACTCATTCACATCCTCAATATGTGTCTCCACTTGACTAGTGACTAAAGGAACTAAGAATCCAACATTCTTTATATCAAAGTTTATGGCCTCAATATATAAATGGATGTAAAATATTTGTAATTTCATATATCAAAATAAGTGAAAAATGTGTATTGGAATTTTCTATATTGATGGATCATTACCTTATCCATACTTCTAATATCGAAGTATTTAGCCAATCATACCAGAATAACTCTATAATATCATCAAGAAAAATATAATTATCAAAGTCCCTCCCAGTTCCATCTTCTATTAAATTGACCAACATATGTGATCCCGAGCTTTGGTTGGCGAAGTATCGACACAAACATTTATATTTACTTCCCAACTCATCGAATGTGGATTTTGGAATAAAATATGGCTTGTAAATAGGAGGACGACTAGTATAATTTTTACGTTTTGGTTTACAAACCTATTAATTAAATTGCATACTTATATTACACAAGCTCATATATGTAGTAAAATATGAAAAACATGATAGAATTTAGGTATACCTTGTAATTGATAACCAAGTGTCTAGGATAACCCACCATATCACCCTCTACTTCTTCAATTGTACTATATTCAGGATTATATATGGGTAGTGGTTTGTCCCCCATTCCGTCATACACAAGATGGATAGACACACGACAAATGTCATCAGTAATTGGTTTGAAATGCAATGTACCACCAAGGTTGTATACCTTGGCCGCTGCCACAGCATTATATTCTGGAACCTCCACTGCAAGTTTACAGTTCATACCAACCTAGAATTAAAATAATATAAGTTATATACGAAGCAGTAAACCAGATACCTACTACAACTATATATATATATATATATATATATATATATATATATATAAATATATATATATAAATATATATATATATACACACACTATTAACACAACATATATAACAAACTTATTGCAGATTGTTGTGGTGGGTCATTAGGACTGCTCCCATGACCTTCTACATGGAGCATGGGCTTGTACCTCATCATCTGAGAGACACATAGTTTGAATAGGTTGAGAAGGTTGACTAGGCTGAAATGAAGACATTATTTCTTTTATTATTTGTGCTACTAATGCTTCCACTTCTTCTTGTGTAAGACCTCTTGTACAACCTCTTTTGGATTGCGAAGAGCCAAAATAAGACTTGAATCCTATGCCAGCTCCTAATCCCCTAACATGGCCAGGATTCTCCTTCGTACCAAGAGCAACTGATAATTCATCCATGCGGCCAGTTGGGATGAACTTTCCTTCATTCCTTTGCTCATGTAGATCAATCTATTCATAGTTAATAAAAATATTAAATCACAATCAATTAGATATAAAATAATTCAATGTTTGTGGGATTTACTCGTTACTTAGTTGGGATAAACCTACCATCTTTTGTGTCACCTCCTTAGTTGCAGGGTTGAAAATTTCACCTGCTCAATTTTTTCTAGCATCAATCCACTGCAAGTGTCGGGGTGGATGCTCAACTTGAGTTGTACTAGAATCTTCTCCATAAGAGAGTTGCTTCTCTTGTAGTTGGCGGCAGAAGGCATAACCATCGGGCCCTAAGCGATGGTCATGCACATTTTGGCCCGTCTTTCCTTTTGGGCCTCATGAATAGCCTGATCATTTAAAATGAGGTATTGTAATTTAGACTTGGCAAACATATATAAAAAGATTTACCTCCTTAATTGTATAAAAAGATTCATACAATACATCACAATATTTATTACCAGAAACTCTTCTGATTTCCTAGATGCAACAAATCTTCCCACACCTCAAGATCTATAAAATATATTGATCTGTTTCTTTCTTCTTTTGATTAGGATTATCTACATAATCCCTTTTGAGATAGGTCTTAAAATCCCTCCATCGTACACCACAATGTTGTAGCACTTTTTTATTGTGATCTTTTTCATTTAGATCAAAAACACCTTATGCATACAAAAGAAGCAATAATGTTATTTTAAAAAGGATATGTCTTTCCAAGAAAACTAAATTAGAATCAATAAATAGAAAACATACTAAAATAATATCACTTCAACTCATAGATATATCTTTCTATAGGAGGTCTTTTAAGGAATTAGAAACATCATGCCAATTTTATATATCTATATTCACCTTACTGCATGCGGTCACCCCTACGTAATGCTTAAAAGCACTAGCATGTTCCCCAATAGGTGCTCCTGTTTCATCAAACTGGATTGGCAATTTCTCCCCTTTGGCCCTGAGCTCCTGCAGCCTACGCATCAGTGTGGGACCTCTACATTTCTTAGCATCACCACTACCATCCTCATGGTGCTCACGCTCAGAATGTTCATCTTCACTTGCCATTTTATAACAACCTACAAGTATACATGGTAAAAGAAACATAAGTGATAGTAAAAGCACAAGTGGTGATATGATGTATATTAAAAAGATTACATGCTTGAATGATATTAAAATAAATAATTCAAAGAATACACGCCTCTTATATTGGTTGAGTTGTTAGTCAAGTAAAATTCCTTCAGCATGGTCTTGATGTTTATAGTATTCATTTGTGCTAAATTCAACATTTACACTTGGCAAACCAACTGAGAATGGGATGGAATCATCATACTTTTCGTAATACTCTTCTTCATTTATAGGATCTACAGTAAACTATCTTTTTCCATGAAGAACGAAAGACCAATTTTTATTTGTTGGGTCATCAATATAGAATATTTGTTTTCCTTGGTATGCCATGATGAATGGCTCATATTTCTCACCAATCTTTTCAAAATTCACCAATGTGAAACCCACCTCATCCACTAAAACTCCTTTGTTGTTATCAACCAAATTACACCTAAAGATAGGAACTCTGAATTTGTATAGTCCAGTTGCCATATGTCTTCAATGATACCGTAATACGACATCTCAACTTCGTGTGGTCTTTTATCTTTAGCACTAGCAAAATACAACGAACAAGCTTGAATAGTGACCCCACTATTTTGGACTACACTAGTTTGATCTTGATGCTTTGTGTAGTATGAAAATCTATTTATGTCATATCCTTCATATGACATGACATGCATTTTTGGCTTAAAGGTGAGCCATTTTATGTACTCAACAAAATTATTCGGTAATTCAGATAGTTGATTAAAGACTTTTTCTTCAAACCACCTAATAAATGTTTGATTATGCTCTCTTGCAAGCCACATTGAACTGGATCTCAGATGATTTCTCTTGATAAGATCATTGTGTTTTCTGGTGTAGCTACTAACTTCATCGATGTTGTGTAAAATATACAAATGTGCTTGTTCCCACAACTCACAACTAATTTCTTTCACTTGTGCTCCCAGAGTTCCTTTGCCACAATAAGATTCAGTGTGATGGGAATTTTTCAGATCTCTAGAAGTTTCATTGCAATTCAAAAAATAATTACAAAAGTCCATCACCTCCCGGGCCACAAAACCCTCGATAATACTCCCTTCAGGATGATAATGATTCCAAACATCACCTTTAAAAACACTCATGTAGCGTTCAAATGGATACCGGCATAGGGATTTTGAGTCGCATTTATAGGCTAATTTTGTACTTGTTTTATGTGTTCATTCGTCATCCTTGTGACTATAATGGCATGATTCATTTCCTTTATCCTATAATCATTGTATGCATCAAATTTATCTTATTTTATCCTATATTGAATGAATTACTAAATCCCATAGACTAACTTATGTTTTTCTCTCTTTTTTAGGTACCTACTATTCTAGGAAGTGTCGATACCATTGACACTTTCTCACTACTATCGACAACCCATCAGTGGCCGACATGGAGAGATTGCACCCTGTCGATGCCATCGACACATATGTCGATGGTATCGAGAAGTCAACAGGGGAACCCTATTTTGGAGCAAGCAGATGTCGCTACCATAGACCATATGTTGATGGTATCGACCAAACACAGGAAGCGTGAGTGCCCTAAGGTGTCGATACCATCGACACAACTGTCGATAGTATCAACGCCGTCGGATCAGAGCTGGATTTAGAACTGTGCAATCTAATGGCTGGGATAGATCTGTGACTGTAAGTCACACCTAGAAATAAGGGAAGTCGTCCGAGGGAGAGATATATATCACTTTTCTGCAGTATGAGTCCAGGAGGAGAGGAGAGAGAAAAATGGAGCCAAAAGCTATGCCATGGAGGATTCCAAAGTTGTAGATGGATGATTCTACCACCAGAAGGTTGCAGAACACGCGTAACGCACCAAGGATCATCTGGATCTTCTGTGTTTCAGGGGTTACATCATATTCTCATTCATTTCCCCATGTTTTCCTCTTTCTTCTTCATGTGTATCATTGAGATGAACATGCAGGGCTAATCCCCATTGTCCTTAGCACTGGGAGTAGCCCGGGGAATCACTGTATGACAATTTTCCATTAATTAGCATAATTTGTCTCTCATCTCCCTGATATGTTATCGTGTTTCTATCACAATTTGCTATCCTTGATCACCATAGTTGATTTCTAATAATGTTAATTGCTCTTGATGAAGGATTAGTGGTTGGAAATTCACGATTAAAATGTTAACCTATAAATTCCTTAGACGAGGTAATGTACGGTTAATGGTGGATACCCAGAGTATTAATTAATGCACTTAGATCTAGGGTATAACTTACTACTGGCATGGAACTGACCTAGAACTAGGTAGTCAATTGCATCACAGAAGTGAGCAATTCTGACTACATGCCTCTATCCAGGATAAGAAACGAGTTATGTTAGTTGTGTAGAATTGGATGCAGTGAGATATCATGGTGAAACCGTAATCCTAAGGATTCCCATTCTCATTTGATTAAACCAACATTTAATCATCGCTCTTTTATTTTCTCTTTATTTTATTTTCTTTTCCAAAAACCAATCAACTTTTCCATCGATTTAGCTTATCGCAACCAGATAGTAGTAGTTTTTGAAATTCACGTTTCCTGAGTTTGACTTGGGGCTCATAAGTCCTATATTACTTTGATATGTACACTTGTGTTTAACACACGGTTCAAGCATGTCAAGTTTTTGCCGTCGTTGACAGGGAACGACGAATTTCAGCACTACGAGTGCTGCAAGTGGCCACTCTAGGGCACTTTTAACTACTCTTTTTGAACTCCGTTTCTTTTCTTTCAGATTTTTATTCATTCTAGCACAGTACTTACTTGATTTTTCATATTTCAAGTACTAGTGCATGGTGAGGACGCATAGTACGGACTACACAGAATCATCTGAGATTCCACCATCGGGTGAAGAAGATGAGCTGATGAATACGCCTCCCAGGGACATTGAATAAGAACTCGAGGCTTTCACAATGGCCGAGGAGCAGATCATTTGGGAGAAGATTAAAGCTTCTTCTTCCTCTCCACAGAAGGGGCCAATCAAGAAACAAGCTATCAACATACCTAGTTAAAAGATTGATATAGGGCCTATTCAATTGGTCAAGTCGCAAGCATTCCATGGACTCAAAAATGAAGATCCAGTAGCCCACATCAGCACCTTTGTGGAGAACTGTGGTATGGGAAGGTAGATAGGTTCCCACAGGAGGCCATTTATCTGAAATTATTCCCATCCTCTTTAGCAGGCAACACAAGGGAGTGGCTCTATAATCTGAATGATGAATATGTCGAATCTTGGGATATGATGATTGAGGTGTTCTTTGAAAGGTATTTTCTGCCCGAAAAGACAAATGATCTCGTGACAAGGATCCACAGCTTCAAACAACAGGCTGGTGAGACATACTCAGAGACATGTGAACACTTCAATATCATGCTGCGAAAATGCCCACATGATGGGCTGGATTTAGAAACCCAACCGGAGATCTTTTATTTTTCCCTTAATGAACATGATATGAGTAATCTAGACTCAGCGGGAATAGGTTTCTTTCTAAACAAAAAAGGCTCTAAGTGTCGAGAGATTTTAAAGAATATGGCAAAGAAGCAATCTTGGGGTGAAAGAGACGCACCAGAATAGGTCAGAGTTGTCGGGGATGCCAAGGCCATTAAATAATTAAATGAGAAGATGGATTTGACAGTGAAGAGACTTCAAGCAAAAGATGATGATGTGTCTAATGATGACGCACAGGAAAGGTTCATGTGCCAACAACAAGGCTATAGGAACAATGACTATGCGTGGAGGAAAGACAAGAAATTCTCGTGGAAGGATCCAAACAATTTTTTGTAGCATCCAGATCAGAATCCACAACCTAGTGCGGAGGACAAAAGTAATGAGTTGCTCAACCAAGTAATAAATCAAAACTAAGAGTTGATGAATACATTCAGCAAGCAAATTCAGTCACAGGGGGAATTTATGAACTAATTCGGTCAGACTCTATAGAGATGTGGTGCACAATTGAGGACGCTAGAGACGCCCATAACCCAAACTGAAACTGAGGTGGCTTCCATGAAGCAAATCATTCAACAAAAACTAGCTGGGAATGTAGATCCCGCTCAACCACATCAGCAGGTTAAATATATATCACTCAAAAAGGGGCCAGAGCTTCCTGTTGAGGAGATACATGAGCGGACTATTATGCATATAGACTTGGAGGATAAACCCAAAGTTCCATACCCTCATAGTTTGTATGGATTTCTAGGAGGATGTAGGATGCCAGTCAAATCACTCCAAGATTCCACCACTGTCGTTCCCACATCTCATATTTCTAAAGAGACTCCTATACCGGAAGAGCAGATGAAAGCTTTACTTCATAGTGGAGCAGCCACTATCAATAAGGAGAAGCAGCCACAAGTCATGCCATCCATGGATGATGTGCCAAATACTATCTTAGAAGGTGGTGTTGAAGCTAGCTTAGGGGATGAGACCCCTAAAGTTCCATATATTCCACCGCACAAGCACATAAAGGAGCCAAGTGTGCCCTTCCTGGATAGTCTGAAGTCGAGGATAGAGGAAAGGCACATCAAGAAATTTCCTGAGATCTTCCAAAAGCTCCACATTAACATTCCATTAGTGGAGGCTATAGAGAAAATTCCTTCATATGGAAGATTCATGAAAGACATCATCAATAAAAAATGGCGGATCAAAGATACAAATGTTGTGTGGGTTGATGAAACAGTGAGTTCTATAATCCAAGGAAGGCTGCCACAGAAGAGGAAAGATCCAAGATGTTTCTACATCCCATGTTCCATAGGTGTCCAACATTTTCCACAAGCACAGTGTAACTCAGGAGCAAGCATTAATATTATGCCACTTGCCACTTTTCAAAAGTTGGGATTGAAGAAGCCAACACAAACTTCCATGACAATTGAGTTGGCGGATGGATCAATTGTGAAGCCACAAGGTATATGCGAGGACGTGCTAGTCAAAGTCGAAAAATTCATCTTCCCTGTTGACTTTGTGGTCATCGACATGCATGAGTTTGAAGGATGTGAGATTCTATTGGGAAGGTCGCTCCAAGCTATGGTTGATGTAATCACTACCATTGGGCGAGGTTATTTGACGCTTGGGATTGGTGATGATAGAGTTGAATTCAAATTGCCAAATAAATCATTAGAAACATCCCTTGACCACCCATGTTAAAGGAATCCTTATGTCAAGCCTAGGAAATTAAATAAGGGCACTTGTTGGGAGGAAACCCAACTTTAGGTTTATTTTATGTTTGATTATGTTATTTTATGTTTATGTACTTCGTTTTTGCTTAGGTTTTGATAATTTTTGTAAAAATGGTACCCTGAATCGTGTTTTAAAGTGTGCAGAACTTTTACAGTCGATACTATCGACACCCCTGTCGATAGTATCGAGTTTGGATCAGTAAATGCTGAGCAAGAGTCGATACTATTGACCTTAGTGTCGATAGTGTCCACTTCTCTGGAGAAAATAGACGTGTTGTTATCAGTAACTATCGATACTATCGACACCCTTGTCGATAGTATCGATAGTTTTGATTTCCCAAGCTTTTAGATTTGTCGAAACACCAAAAGTACTGAGCAAGAGTCAATACCATCAACCTTGGTGTCGATAGTATCGTCACCTGCAGGACAACTACATAAAATAGGCCGTGAAAGGTGTCAAAATGAGATTTTTTTTCGCACCATTTTTTGTGGAGTAAAGAAGGATGAAGCAAGTCACGCCTTAGAACCACTAAGACATAAAAGTGGGCCACCAAAAAGAGGGAGGTTGTAAGCATCACTTGGTCTACTTGAGAATCCAACCATCCATCTTCACCACACTTCAAAGCAAATGGTACCTCTGTTCCACCTCTTAAGTGGGAATGTTGACTATAAGGCCATAGTCATATTCAAACTTGGGGGGACGTTGGAACAACCCTATATCTTAGTTTTTATTTACTTATTTATTTTGCTTTTACTTTTGAAATTTTAGTTGTCTTTATTTCTAGGATTTACTATTTTCTAGGATCCACTATCTATCTAGTGTAATCAGTGGAGTTTAATGTAATTGCATGTCATCTCAATGTTTTCATTTGGGAATTTGTGAGAGAATGATTTTAAATGAAAATCTTTAAGAAATTGTAAGCTTGTCTTGTAAGAACTTGAGGACATCACTTGTGAATATGATTGGGTAGGTCAACTTTAAAACATATGAATATGATTATGTATCCTTATGGTTCATGTTAAGAGGATTGATATGGATGTTGAGCCTAAACTGACCAAACGTTAATGTGACTTTAATTTGAAGTGAGAGAGAGAAATCCCTTGATTAATTGGTACACAAGTCAGTAAGGAGGGACATATAATTCTTTCTAAAGGTTCTATCAATTAATCTTGTAATCTTTCCACCGCATTTTCATTCACACTCCACCATAAGAACTGGGAGCACATTACTATCTTTCACTCTTTGATTGCATCCCATGTAGATAGGTCTTGCATTATAGCTATTTTCGCATAGTTTTGCATGAGAATGAAAAAAAAAGATACATCCATTCACTTTATCCTTAGGTGCATGTCATAGTAGTTGCATAATTGTCATTATGTAGTTGCATTTGCATCTTTTGAGCATATAGTACATCATGTGTCTTATGTTCTTCTGGAAACATTAAAGGTGGTGAACTTGTTCCATACCCTCCGAATAGTTTAGAAGAAAATGCATTAAATGTACAAGTTATGTAAAAAGAAGGAAGCCCGGCAAATAATCCATTGTCATTTATGAATATGAGTGCTTGAAAAAAATGAAAAAAAATATTGAGAAGTAAGTCGGAATAAGAGGGAGAAAGGAACATGTTCTCACCCGCATAATAATAAGGATAAGCACATTGTGTTGTTTTTCTTGGATATTCCATCTCACTCTGAGATGGAATGATAGTGCATGCATCATTTCACCAAAAATGTTAGCACTAGGATCATTATCATATGCATTTTGCATCATCATACGTTATCATTTTTGTATTGCATGATTGACTGTAATGCACTTCTATTCCTTCCACAGCCGCCTATTCCATCCACCCGTTGCTCTAAGTGGTAGGCAAACCATGATTTTCTCCTCATTCATGTATATCAGGAGATCTTCTTCCATTTAGATGGTAGTTAGGAAAATGAGCAATGTAGATAGGAGAGCACAAGATGCACCAAGCCTGAACCAGAAGATTTTCTTATATTAACTACTTTACTTGATAGTGTTCTGTAATTTTAGGGTGGACATCATTCATGAATGATTATTGTTGCCTAAATGGTAGTTATCGTTCTGTGGTTGGTGAGGGTCGGTATGTGTTTTGTAGGTGGGAATCATATTCAGATATCATTTATATGATTATGTTCTTTAGTTGAACCTCTCAATCATATATTAGAGTTTTGTTGCTCAAGAACGAGCAAGATTCAAGATTAGGGGAGTTTGACGCATGGATTTTGAGTCACATTTATAGGCTAATTTTTTACTTGTTTTATGTGTTTATTCGTCATCTTTGTCACTATAATGGCATGATTCATTTCCATTAGCCTATAACCATTGTATGCATCAAATTTATCTTATTTTATCATATTTTGAATGAATTACTAAATCCCATAGGCTAACTTGTGTTTTTCTCTCTTTTTTAGGTACCTACTGTTCTAGGAAGTGTTAATACCATCGACACTTCATCGCTCCTATCAACAACCGATCAGTGGCCGACATGGAGAGATCGCACCCCATTGATTCCATCGACACATCTGTTGATGGTATCAAGAAGTCAATAGAGGAACCCCGTTTTGGAGCAAACAAATGTCTCTACCATCGACCATGTGTCGATGGTATAGACCAGACACAAAAAGTGTGAGTGCCCTAAGGTGTTGATAATATCGATGTCGTCAAATCAGATCTGGATTTAGAACTATGCAATCTAACGGCTGGGATAGATCGGCGGTTGTAAGTCACACCTAGACCTAAGGGAGGTCGGCCGAGGGAGAGCTATATATCACTTTTCTTCCGTATGAGTCTAGGAGGAGAGGAGAGCAAAGAATGGAGCCAAAAGCTATGCCCCGGAGGATTCCAGAGCCGCAGACAGACGATTCGACCACTGGAAGGTTGCAGAACATGCATCATGAACCGAGGATCATTCAGATCTTCTCCGTTTCAGGGGTTGCATCATATTCTAATTCATTTCCCCATGTTTTCCTCTTTCTTCTCCATGTGTATCGTTGAGATGAACATGCGGGGCTAATCCCCATTGTCCTTAGGACCGAGAGTAGCCTGGGGAATCACTGTATGACAATTTTCCATTGATTATCATAATTTGTCTCAATTCTCCCTGATATGTTATCGTGTTTCTATTGCAATTTGCTATGCTTGATCACCATAGTTGATTTCTAATACTGTTAATTGCTCTTGACGGAGGATTAGTGGTTGGAAAGGCACGATTAACACGTTAACCTATAAATTCCTTAGACGAGGTAATGTACAGTTAATGGTGGATACCCAGAGTATTAATTAATGCACTTAGATCTAGGGTATAAGTTAGTAATGCCGTGGAACTGACCTAGAACTAGGTAGTGGATTGCATCACGAAAGTGAGCAATTCTGACTACAGGCCTCTCTCCAGGATAAGGGACGAGTTATGTTAGTTGTGTAGAATTACATGCAGTGAGACCTCGTAGTGAAACCGTAATCTTAAGGATTCCCATTCTCATTTAATTAAACCAACATTTAATTATCGCTCTTTTATTTTCTCTTTATTATATTTTCTTTTCCAAAAACCAATCAACTTTTCCATCAGTTTAGTTGATCACAACTAGTTAGTAGTAGTTTCTGAAATTCACATTCCCTAAGTTCGACTCTGACCTCATAAGGCTTACATTACTTTGATACGTACACTTACACTTAACGCATGGTTCAAGCATTTCTGATACATCCAGTGTAAGAAAATTGGACCCAACATCTTCACCTCCCTTGTTATTTTTACTACAAGATGAACCATGATATCAAAAAATGAAGGAGGAATGTACATTTCAAGCTGACACATGGTAACAATTACATATTTTTGTAATTTATCGAGAGTATCGGGATGTATCACTTTGTTGCATATTTCATTGAAGAAGAAATAGAGTTTTGTGATTGCAAACCTTACATGCTTCGGCAATATAGATCGAATAGCCACAGGTAAAATTTGTTGCATTAAGGTGTGACAATCATGAGATTTGAGACCTATCAACTTCAGATCCTTCATTGATACAAATCTACAAATATTAGAAGAGTATATTTGTGGAACCCTAATGTTATACAAGAACTCACAGAAAGTCTTTTTCTCCTACTTTGACAAAGTGTAACAAGCCTGTGGTAAATATGTGAGGGAACCCTTGATCTCCACTAATAATTGTTTTCTTATACCCATTAATGCTAAATCTTTTATATATTTGATGTCATCTTTAGTCTTTTCTGGTATATTCAATAGTTTACCAATGATGTTATCGCAAACATTTCTTTCAACATGCAAGACATCAATGTAGTGTCTAATTGATAAGAATATCCAATAAGGAAGGTCCCAGAATATTGACATCTTCTTGTATAGAGATTTGTCACATGTGAGAGTATGACTACTTGAACTCTTTCCAAATTCATTAACAATATCTTTCACCCTGTTATATACATCATTTCCTGGTATAGGTTTAGGAGCACTTCATTCCTTAGTTGATCCATTAAAGGTTTTGCATTGCCTTCGATAAGGATGCACTTGTGGGAGAAATCTCTGATGATCAAGATATATGATTTTACCACCATGTTTCAGTCAGATTGAATCAGTATTTTCCTCACAAATAGGACATGATTTGTATCATTTTATAATATATCTAGACAAATTTCCATAAGTCGGAAAGTCATTAATCGTGTAAAACAACATAGCATGCAAAATAAAGATCTCTTCACATGAAGCATCATATGTCATAACACCTTCTTCCCATAGTTTGATTAGGGCATCAGTTAGAGGTTGAAGGTAAACATCAATGTCATTTCCAGGTTGTTTGGGCCCTGATATCAATATTGACAACATGACATACTAATTTTTCATACACAACCAAGGAGGAAGATTGTATATAACAATCATAATATGACAAGTGCTATGTTGTCTTCATAATGTACCATAAGGATTCATTCCATTTGTACTGAGTCCAAGTCTTAAGTTTCTTGGTTCTTTACCAAATTGAGGGTATAATAAATCAATTCTCTTCCATTGTGGTGAATCATATGTGTGTCGTAGGACACCATCATCATTGGCCTTTAAATCCCCATGCCTAGACAAATTTTCTGCATCTTCAGTATTAGCAAATAAGCGTTGAAATCGTGGTATTATTGGTAGATACCACATCACCTTGGAAGGAGAGCCATTTTTTGCCTTACCTAAATTTGTGGTCTTGTACCTTGACGCACCACATTTTGGACAATTTATCAAATTACTATAGTCCTTATGAAATAACACACAATCATTTGGACATGCATGAATCTTCCTAGCCTCCATTCCCATTGGGCACATCATTTTCTTTGCTTAATATGTTGAAATTGGAAGCTCGTTGCCTTCAAGAAGATTTTCCTTTAACAAAGATAACAGTGAAGTGAAACTCTTATCACTCCACCGGTTTTGAGCTTTAAGAGTATATAATCGCATCACAACACTCAACCTCGTGAACTTAGTACAATCCTTATATATTGGGTTTTCAGCATCATGGACAATGTTTGCAAATAAAGAAAGTGGATCAATGACATTGTCCTGACAACAATGTAGCATCTCATCAACCATATCATCCTGAATCAGTTCATCTTGAATTGTTCATCATTGACATTATCATCATTATCTATATCTTCTATGCCACAACTATTAGTATCGACATTTTCTGATCCATAATTAAATTTCTCTCCATGCCAATACCATTCATTATAACCTTGTATGATCCCATTTCATATGACATGATTCTTAATTTCCTCAACACTATCAACTTTCAAATTGTTACCACAATTTCTACATGGACAATAGAACCTATATGTAGGTAGTTTCCTATGTTCCTCAGCAAATCTGATAAATTCATCAAGACTTTTGCAAACTCTGGACTGCAATGGTTCTTGATAGACATCCAACTTTGATCCATTTTCTAGATCACATTAAAATGAATTATAAAACTGAGCATTTAATATTGATACTATAAGTTGTAAGTTTTTTATGGATAGGAAGTTAATTACTTTTATACTAAAGTGTACCACCTATCCCATTTTTGAATATTTAATCTCACTAGTAACTGTATAATGTATGTTTAGTTTTCAAGAAAATTTCAGCAACATTTCCCCTAAGTTCTCCAAGTGCATCGATGTAAATGGCAAATACCCACCCACATATGTATCCAGAGAACAAATGAGGATATACTACTTAATTTTTCTTCAAAACTAAACATACAAATACACTTACATCCTAAGTGAGATTAAATATCCAAAAATAGTCCCAGACCAGGGACTATCCAATATTTACTCCTACTGAGAAAATTTTGAATGGGTTTCTAAGTTAATGTATAAATGTATTATTGTCATATTTATATATTAATTTAAACATCATGCATTGATGATCTCATCTATAAACCTTAAAGTGTCAATCTGGGACTATACAATTTCTATCCTCATATTTCTAGAATGTATAAAATGATTACATGTGTAACTGATAATAAAATGTAGATATGAAAGGATACCTATTTTTATTATTGGTTGGGTTACTAGTCAAATAAAATGGAAAAACAATGTAACTAACCTAAACCGCCGATATGAAAATGAGAGAAGACTGTGGGTAGTGGAAGGCGCGTAGGTGGCAATGAGTAAGAGGATGACCGCTGAGCACCAGAGCTTCTACAAGCAAGAGGATTGATAACTGGTTGTTGGATTGCCCTACCAATTAGTTAAAGACCTTCAGTTAAAGAGGCGAGGGTTCAGTATATGTTGGCGGAGGAACTACAAAAAATTTAGGTAAGAAGAAGGTGAATTCTGGCACTACTCTATGTTGGTTGTGGGAGGAGAATATGAGTCGATCTGCTGGCAAATCATTTCTCCTTCTCCACCCTCTATTCCCCCAACATAAGTGTCAACCTGATCAGTTGGAGATGGCTGCTCTGGCCATGCCTCTTGCAGATCCCTTCGAGCACCGGCGGTAGCTAGTCGGATGAACGGGTCAGTAGTCGATCTGCTCTGGTGGTGGGAGAGCTTGCACAAGAGAAGAGACTGCGTGAGGAGGTGAGCTTGCAGCGTCAGTTAGGTCTAGAGTGTTAGGCACCAAAGATGGTGGTTGGGGCAACAACACGGTGGTCGGTGGCGGAGCATCGATGGCGGAGCAAATGAGCAAACCTTACAGCTTGTCGCTGCCGGGGAGGCAACCCTTACAGTATCGGAGGCCATCGTCGTGGTCTAAGGAAGAAAGGATAGAGCGGTTGGGCATCATCGTCGATCCAAAGAAGAAAGTAGAGTGGCTGCTGAAACCCTGATCAGTAGCTCGTGAGGTAATAACAGAGCAGTAGCTTGATCGTGGGACTCACGTGAGTATAACTGGATACCAACACCTATAGGATCGGTTATTTGAAGAAACCGACCCAAGAGGGCAGCTACAAGGTCACTTATTCAGTAAAAAACTGACCCTAGAGGCAGTGGTCGCTGAACCAACTACAAGGTCGGTTAATTGGGGAAAACTGACCCAAGAGGTCTCACGATATGGAACCTACTAGGTCGGTTGGGTGAAAAAAATGACCCAATAGAGGTAAGCGGTACCTAAATTATTTCGTACACTCCTAGGTCATTTATTTGGAAAAAAATGACCCTATAGCTCAACACGGGAAGGCAAAATGGAGCCAATTTTCACCGTGGGAGACATATTTAGTCGGTTTTCTGATAAAACGGATGCTATGTTTGTGTGTGTGAGTGAAATTTTGATTTCACAGCTCTTTTGTAACATCAATTATCTTTAATATAACTGACCTTGTAACTCAACAGATACCCGAATTTTTTCCTGATGACTTATTACTTCAGTTTTTTTAAAAGAAATGATGTAATTGCTTATTAGGTCAGTTTTGCTTAAGTGACACTTTCAGAAGCGAAATTATTGGCCAAAAATGTAGTAGTGCTGGTCGGTACTACTGAGTCTGCCCAGTCACAACACTAGTAAAAGGAGGTGGGTATGCATACCCTACCATCCGAGGTACAATTTCAATTGTCCTCCAATCTCATCACATATATAATCACCAAAACGCGACCACATCCATTCTCAAACTGAGGGTAGGTATGACTACAATCATCCTCCCTAAATACTTGGATTCAGGATTACAAGCACTCCACATACTCAACATCTGGCAAGTTCTGACAAGTTTTGACACTCAGATAGATCTATGGAACAAGGAATTACATGATTAGAATTTTGCTTGATTAATTATTACCAATTGGGTGAATTAAGGCTGCATCATATAAGTAGACATACAAACCCAAATTTATCTCTAACAAACATTTCTATATAATAGTTTTAGGAGGTATAAAATGTATGAAACATATTGTTCCTCATCTCACCATCACATGATACTATTTACTTGCCATTCATGAGACTACAGTTGTCATCATACTATCACATGATATAAATCCTTAGTACAATATCACAAGGTATCAATCCTTGTCAACATAAGAGGATTATACCCCATTCAGGGCTCAACCATGCCCAAAGGTCATTAAGACCATCATATTATTCCCTGTAAGATAACCATTATCTTTCCATGCCTTATTGCAAGGCTCAACATACATCACCATTCATGTGATACACATGCTTATCATGATATTGCATTAAAGAACTAACAAATATTCACAAGATAACATTGTAGGGTTATCTTACCATTTAAGAGCATTCCTTTATTATGTCACATGTAAGGAAACTATAAGGTTGGCCAACATCATACTTATAGTGTACAAGTTCAGCATAAGAGAGGATAAATCATAAAGCTATATTGTCCACTAGTTAACACATTAGAATTACAATCATTCATTAGGAAGGATCTTCCATCATTATATTGATCACTCTAGGAAGGTTAGCATGATTAACCACCATCATCTATTTACATTAGAGTTAGGTTTTGTAAAACATATTACATTGAAGTTGTAGTTCAACACTCATTCACAAGCCCTAACTCATAGCATCCCCATACAATCATGGATGCATAAGATAAAGCATCACCACTACCTTCCATACCTCCGTCAAGTATGGATCGATGCATAACTCAAGTTGTAACCATTAATTTATAGCATACCATGGTTTCAACAATAATAAAGGAATATTCCATTATTCTATTAATCATCACATGAGGCTATTCATGTTTAATCACCATCACCTAATGGTATTAGGTTTAGGAGTAACAAGATAAGTCACATTGATGCTAAAAATCAGTATTCATACCCAAACCCTAACATATGGGCATCCCCATCGGATCATGGATACACAAGGTGAAGCATCACCATCAAATTCCATACTATCCTCAAGTATAGATCCAAACATAACTCAAGGTGAAACCATCAAATTTATAGTGCACTAGGCTTTCGACTGCCATAAGAGTTTACCTAATTATTTTATTAACCATTCAATGGGGATATTTATAATAAATCACCATCACTTAGGTACATTTTGATTAGATGTAACAACCCATACTTCATTAGGTTTACCCATTAACTCATTATGGTGATTATCAAGTATTTCCACCTGAGGAAAAAGGTAAGAACACAAATTTAAGGGTATCAACCATAGAATTATCATCATTAGAAAAAAATAATAATATTGTAGACTTCATTATAAACTATTGGATGTTGAAGCATCCATTCACAACCATTTGATCAGGTTTAACATTTCAAAAGAATCGGTTGATATGTAGGTTTAACCCTTAAATCATCTAATGAAAGAACCCAATAGTTTAGGGCTTAAATAAAGAAACTCATGATACCTAGTTACACCATTGTGTGGTAACCTAAACCACCATCAGTTTGACACATTATGTCACCATCAACAGATAGGGTCAATACTACCATCATTGAACACCATCAGATGTTGAGCTAAAATCACCATCAGATCATATCATCTTTAGGGCACTAAACCATCAATCATTGAGCTTCCAAGAGAGTCTAGAACTGAACTAAGGTGTGACCAATGGTTAAAATTATCAGCTGTAACCATGGGTCATCACCATCAGCTTCCACAAAGGCATCTCCATTGGTTCTAATATAAGGTCATACATCAGTTCATGTATAAAATTGAAAATCAGCCTATGCCATCGGTTGATAGTAACTTAGCACCATTGGTTGGTAGATAAGAAAGGAACAAGTCTTAATATATCTCAGGAAGGTCGTACACATTATTTTAGGTTCATAGAATCGGAAACTAATCAAGGAACACCATAAAATTCGAAATCATGAGCAAGAATACCCTTTATATGCATAGATCTTCATTTTAGAGCAAGAACATGAGTAATCAAGCTTGTAGTAAGTAATAAAAGTGAAGAGTGCTATTAAACTCGCCTCTAGGAAGAAGATTAGAGTCCATGAAGCAAGAAAACGTGATCAAATAAGGTGAAGAACCCTAGATTTAGGTCTGAATTCGGCCAAGTAAGCTTATCTTCCAATAAAGGGAGTGAACCCTAGGTGAAGGGAGCAAGAAAGATAAGTTATGTGAGATTTAGAGCAAACTTTACCATGGAACATCTAGGTTCTGTCCAGGAAGAAGGTAAGAGGAAAAGGAACAAAAAAAGAAATGAAGGAGAGAGAATATACTTACTAGTTTAGGTCAAAATCACCAAAAGGAAGCTTTGCAAACCCTAGATAACGGTAATTTTGAACCCTAGATGCTCCAACAAGAAGGTTTGCTATCATCTTCTATCTTGGGCTCTCTATTAACCCCCAAGCAGGTGAAAGATGAAAATCTAATAGAAGGGGAGAGATAAGGGACCAAAGGTTTTGTTTGGAAGCCTTAGGATAAGTATATAAAGCTTAAGGATAAGGAAAGAGAAAAGCTTGAGGTGTCCTAATAACTCTCCATGAGTCCATGTCCTTAAACTATTATGAATATACAAGGAACCATGCAAGAAGAGGCCCCACTATTCATGGAAACCTGCTTAGCCACTATTTATTGGATTTTCAAGCCAATCAAATAAATAATTGGTTGATAACTCCTAAAGGTAGATCATCCATAAAGGGGTAAACCCTAAAATACCCTTGAAGAAAACACCTTCAAACCAAGATTCAACTAGGTACCCCATATCCCAACATGCTCAAGCATGATAAGGAAACATCTAAGGATTATAATGCATGTGAAAATTTGCAAGTGAAACCTCATATTTGGATAAATTACATAAAAGTCTAAAATGTGCATAAATTACATAACTTACACAAACAATGTCCAAATTGGATCAAATTTGAAACTTAAGCTTGTCACATGATACCAAAACATATCAAAAGGTTAGATTAAGTTTAAAGCATTAAATTATTGTAATTAAACATGTTCAACACTTTAAGCAAGGTTAGGGGTCTCACATCAGACTTGGGGTTCTACCTAGGTGTACCAGTTCTTCATAGCAAGGTGAAGAGGTCAACATACAAATATAAACAAGAGAATATGAAACAAAAAGTAAATGGGTAGACTGCTAAAATGTTATCCCTTGTGGGAAGGATCAGTCTAGCGAGGATAACCCTCTCTACCTTACCCACCTACACGATGCAAACTTCCTCCAATCCTACTGGTGTGTGCAAGAATATGGACAAGATAATATGAACATTCATCTAGCGTGGTGGATGTAAAAAACACCTACCTCATTGGTGTCACAGAGTAAACTCACTACTAGTATGGTAGAGGATGGACTCGAGATCAAGTCTATGACATCTTGGAATAAGGTTGTGTTCGGGAAGAATGTGTGGGACATGATCAATGGGGAGGATTTTAATGGAAGAAAGGGCTTCAGTGCAAGTATATGACCTACAGAGAAGGTAAATGTCATAGAGAAACTCTGTTCTGGAGATCATGTCAAACACTTTTGAGCTTCATTCAACATAATTGTGTAAAAGCTATTAATAATAGGGAATACACCTGTGTATGGTTAGAAAAGTAGGTTCTAGGGTTTGATTATATGATGACTGTTAGTGCTAAGGAGGTTGAAGAGGATCTGCATGACATGCAAGTTGCCGATTTAATGAACTTGCAAGGGAGTTGGGATATCAACTTCCTCACCACCTACCTTCCAGTGAATGTTGTTGAAATTATCCATACCATTTCAGTACCAAGGGCAAGCTACAGAGTTGATGGGTGGATTGGAAACATGATGAGACACGAAGGTACACTCCAAGTTACACATATAATATCTTTTTCAGCTTAGAAATAACACAATGTGAAGCCCCTTGGGATGATATATGGAAGTTGAACGTGCCAAGCAAACTGAGAGTGTTCATGTGGCTCATGGAGCATGAAGCTATTATGACAAATTAGAGGAGAATGCAAAGGAAGTTTATAGTGGATAATATTTTTCCTAGATGCTGAACAGAGCCGGAGACCACCCTGCATGCCGTCAGGGATTGTTTACATGCAAAGGAGAAAAGGAAGAAGTTAAATCATATGAACAACATAGACTACCAACACAGTACGTATGCGCTAGTTTGGCTTCAGAATAGCCTACAAAAAGGGTGAAAGTTTAGAGAACAACTTGCAGCCTGTAGCTAGGTCATCTCCAGCAATCTCCAGGTGTTCGAAGGGAAAATCATGAGCCCTGAATGCCAGATGGATAAATATTCTCAGCTCTGCAAAGCACTTCAGGAATGGTTCCATTCGCAGAAAGGATCAAAAGGGGAGCCCAATGACCAAAAAGGCAAGTGGGTTAACCTGGGGAGGAATTGTAAGCTTATGATGGTGGATGTTGTTGTCAAAGATAATCGTCCAACAATTGCAGTTGTGGTACTAAACTGGGAGGGACAATCACAAGGAGGAGCAATTTCGACAGTGATAGTAAACTCAGTTGCAGAAGCAGAACTAAGAGCTATAGGCCTTGTTGTGAAACTCATGCATGAGTGGAGGATACCAGAGGCAATTATAGAGACAAATAGTAGTAAGATCATCGAGGAAATTGAAGGTTAACCTTGGTAGTTTCCCAAGCTCCAACCTTAGGTACGTGAAGTCACGCTAGGCATGTAAAAGTTGAACGAAGTACTGATCGCTAAGACCGACCGACAATGGAACACCTTAGTTGATTCCCTTGCAAAGCACCATCTAGAAAACTCATTGGAAGATCTCTTTTATACAGACCCTCCCCCTGACCCTGTGGGACAACCCCTTCCCTATCAGTAATGGTAGATGTTTTGTTGCTTTTCATTTCTCTAATTGTAATGGTAGCAAATTAGACTTCCACACTGCAAAAGGAGAGCAGGATGAATAAAGAGTCTCTTGCCCCCCACCCCACCCCCCAACCAAAAAAAAGAGAAATCTCCAATTGAAAAGACCTAGGACCGATCTAAATGAAATCCTCAAAGGAAGGAATCGTACAAATTGAATTCTTAGTTCCGTAATATGACAACTTTTTCAGCCATTCACGGTAAATAAAATATATGTTCTCATCAGACATGAAACTAATTAATATCATAATATACCCAATTAGCATGAAAAATGTGACCAAGGGAAATCAGACTCACATAAGTTTTTATCGAATTATCAAATTGCTACAATGTTTGAAAAATCAGTCCAAGGAAAACCAAAGAAGATACAGTTTTATGATAGGCAACTGAAGTGCATTATCTAAAGAAAACGTTGACCTAGTAAAAAACATGTATTATCCAGACTTGAGAACAACGATATAGGATTGTATTCTCCGAGTTGTGTGTAAGATAGGTAGGAAGGAAAATATATTTATCACATATTTCGATCGATATCTTATCAGATACAATGTCAAGGAAGATAAACAATACGTTTAGAAAAGAAATGGATAAACAGGGAACTAATATGGACTTCCACATGTCAAAAAGAATGAAAAGTGCTATCTGAAATGTCGACGTCACCATTTGTATTCTTTTTTAAATATAAGCATCTCGAAGTGACCACATCCTGCACCTCTTCTAAAGCTTAGTTTCACACTCTCACCGTAGTAGAAAATGATGCAATGCAGTGGCGAGATTTGTGGGAGTTGGTAGTTGTACATACACCCTATTACGATACAGAATTGCCACTTTGTAATACAAAAAAATTAGATGCAACGCTCATCATAGCTTCTAAAATATTGTCATTAAGACAAAGACTAATTTATAATTTAAACAGATAATGATAAAATGTATTGCATCAGAGCTTCCCTAGGCCTTTCTGATAGAATAATTAAAATATATAATGATAATTTTATAATTTGAAAAACAAACGAAAAAATTGCATCACATTAGTTTTATTGCTCCAAAGAAAACATGTAAATTTATGAAAACGCCCTCACACTCTTCCTTATATAGCATAGAAGCATGTACAAGTATGACGGTATAGTAGAACAAATATGCACTGAGTTTGAGTATCGGATGACGATGACAGCTGCATCTCCATGTGAGCTTTCCTTCCCAGCAGTATCCTATATGTGCCACACACTGGACACCTGGCTTGTGCGAATTAAAAGCCCCTAATGGGTTAGTTATGGAGATGTTTACCCTCAAATGCACTGCACATCTCGTGGACTTCGGTTCTGATGTTGCCCATCCCCAACCTGATTCTGGCAATCCGCTGGGATGGAGTCGAGATGCCCATCCCCAACCCAATTCTGGTAGTCCACAGTTAAGCACGGCAACATGATTACGGCGGTCCCCTTAATCTGGATGACACCGGGAATCTGCCTCTTCTCTTCAACTGATGCTGCAGTTAGCATGATGCAGCTTAATTGGTTTAATAAGCTTGCTCGTGTTTGTCTAGTGATTGCAACGTGTCAACGCCTTACTTTCCCTGTTTGAATGAGGGCATGGGTTGACAGGGGTTACACTTGAAAGCGAAGCATCATGAGAAGCCGGTGGGATTTGATGGATTAATTCACTGAGACAGTATAATAACATCATACGCCATAGCAGTTTCTCGCCACACGTTATGAACTACCAATTAATTGAACTTCGCATCACCGCTCAACAGAACGCAGATGATCCTGCCGGATCTTCCGCCCATGACCATTACTCGACCTGCCTTTGGTATAGGGTTTGGCTTGACGGTTGGGAAAGATTTCCAGGTGAGGTGGCTCTAGCTCATGCCGCATCTTTAATATATATATTAAAGAATATGAAAGTAGTTTGATGTAACTTTTTTCATTAATTTTTAAAAATTATACAGTAGTCATATTTTCTAGTCCGGGCTGTATTAAATAATATGAGAGGGGCTGGATGTATTTTTATATTTATAAGATTCATTATTATACATGTAAGCCCACATTTTATGCTGTATTTTGTTTTGTATTTAATTTTTTTAACATGTGTTGTTTTGCATATTTCCAACAAAGCGATATGTATAGAAGCAGTGGGCCGACACCCACCAATGTCCATTGAGTATCACACTGTCCACGGGTGTGGTAAATCAAAGATGGAGGAGATGGAGGATATGTTGCTTCGGCATGCTTATGTCAGTAGTGAAGTAACTTTGCAGAAGGTCCAACCAAAGAAATCTGTTATGTTGGATGCAATCTAAATTTGTACAACCAAAAGTAATGATGACCACCATTTACAACGTCAATGAGAGAAAAATTTGACAAAGAAGACTGCATATTCTATTTAATAAACTTCAAAAAAAATATTATTACTCTCTTACAATCATACATCCACAATAGCATGATGTAACTTACTCTATTCCCTCCTCTTTTTTTGTTATCTTTCTTGGTTCTCCTTTTTGACCTACACTGGTGTTGCACGTTGGTAATTCTTAGTACACAAATTTTTAGTCTTATTTATAGTACTCTCACAGCACTAGATGAGTTTATCCTAAAAGATAAAGTCAATCATGTAAGATCAGACGAGATGATTTAGATAAACTATGAAAAATGATAGCTCATTTAATACAGAAACCACCTTTGGCGTCAGTTAAAACATCCCTACGATGTCGGTTATGAATCGACACCTAAGTGGGCAACACTATAGCCACAGGTTTAAGACGTCGGTTCCTTGGGGAAGGCAAAATCGACGAAAAAGATCTAGTGTCAGTTGTGTGGATAAAAAAAATGACAGTTAGGATCTTAAGCATCAATTGTATGCCAAAAACCAACATCGAAAGAACCTTATCAGGTCACATTTGTAACTGGTAAAGGACCCGACATCGTCAGTTCGGAATAAACCAACACCTATCATGATGTACAGTGTCGGTTGCAGCCCATATAACTGAGAATTTTAATGTTAAGTGACAGTTATATCTAACAAATCGACGACTATGACCTACTACCCAGTGAGGCTATGTTGCTCATCATGGCCGTTTTGATTTTTCCTTTAATATCGATTATCTTATTAAAACCGATAATTTAGGCCTATAGTGTTGTTTTTTTATTTAACTGACGACTAAGTTTTGATTTTTTCAAATGGCAGAACTACAGTCTGTTGACCGGCTAGTCAATAGGATGCAGAACCTGCATTTCAGTTCTAAACTAGAGGATAACATCTTGTGACTTTGGAAATGTGAACGTGGTGAAATGTTCAACTTAACAACAGGCCACCAAACCTACAATAACAAACATAATATATATACACATAATTTTATTCATTTTCTAATTCTATTTCATTACATGTGCAATCATAATTCATGCATCTTCACATTCATTCACACATATGTTACTTCATTTATATATATACCAATTTCATTCTCATGACATGTAGAAACATTCATTCATTTTCACATTCACACACATGTATGTATATAGATAGTCATTCACATATGCATGTATTAAATTTAGAGTTGCAAGAAGTCATAAGCACCAGATGTATAATAGAATTCAAAGTTCTTGTTCATCTTCATCATTTTCTTCATCCCAATCAAATTCAAAGTTCACTTCCCTTTCGAAGGCTTCTGCCCATTGTTCTTGTGTCTCATCTAGTTGTTCTCTCGTATAGGGCATGTGCATGCCAAGTAGTTTTTCTGACATAGAGAAGTCTTTCATTTTAAACACCTGCAAAGAAAATGACGTATATAATTAATAAGTATGATATGCTCATATTATCTTATGAGACTATGTACTTATGATATATATATATATATATATTACATTATGTATCTCGTCAATGTCTACTACCACATATCTGATAATGATGTCCATATACCACATCACGTAGTATGTGCATGCCCAACCAGTGCCTCATATGTAACACTATAAATTTCAACATACAAAATGTTCATAAATAAAAGTAACCATAGTTGGTATAAATATGCATTGGAGACAAAAACTACCTCAACATTCTCCCAAACTATCAGTTTCTTTTTCCTATACTTTTCCTCCAGCTTTTTTGAAATACTTTATCACTCTATACGTTAATGTAACACATGAAATTGACATTAGCAAATAGTCATGTAATGTATATGTTAACGGAGACAAATATAAAAATTTACTCACGTGAATAATGCTTTTTTCAAATTGTGTCCCCCATCGTCTATTTTGTCACCCTTAGGATCTAGATAATAAATAGTTAGCATCACGGGGACAACAACCAATAAGACCCAATGGTTATTCGTGAGTGATAAGAAGGAAAAAAAATCTCAAAATGCACAATGAAATGTAATTTCTTAAGTCAAAATTAAAAGTAAACTAAACTTACTCAATATTGTATGGAGCTAATATCACACTCTTTTTCTTTTTATCAAAACAATTAAGTGTGAAAGAGCAGTATAGGGTAACAGATGACAGGTCCCTAATTACACAACTAATCAAGGATGAAACTAAAAATCCCACCATGGGTCATAGAAAACTCTCTACAGACCCTATGTAAGTGGCTACAAAACATATATCATGTATGCATTAATATATAATAAAATTGATCACCATATATAAAATAAGGTATATAGCTATATAACATCTCACCATATCCAAAGTTCTATCACAGATGTATTCAACCAAGTAAAATGAAACAACTCTAAAACATCTTGTAGAAATATACTAGTATCTTAACGTTGACCTACAATGTCCTCCTTAATAGAATCCATCATAGGAAAATTCTCCTCATGTTCACCTATAAATAGTGGAATACCCTTACATTGAGGATCTTTCGAATTGAATAGGTCATGTGCAAGCCAACCAGGTGATTGAGGAGGAGGTGGAGGTGGAGGAGGACGAGCTCTAAGGGGTTGCTTAGGCCCTATGTCTTGCATATATATAATTACAAGATAAATGTTTGATATCATTTCCACTTTGTTTAGGTCTCGATATCAACAACAACAACATAACATACTTATTTTTCATACAAAACTAGGGAGGAAGATTGTATATAACAAGCATAACAGACCAAATGTTATGTTGTCTGATCAATGTGTCATATGGATTCATCCCAGTAGTATAAATCCCAAGTCTTAGAATCTTGACTTTTTCATCAAATTTATGATACAATAAATCAATATTTTTCCACTATGGGGAATCAGATGCATGTCGTAGGATCCCATCATTGTTTTTCTTAACCTCTGCATGCCACCTTAAATTCTTCGCATCCATCGAATTGGCAAACAAGCATTGAAATCATGGTATTATAGGTTGATATCACATCACCTTGGCAGGAGAGTCAGTTTTAGACTTTCCTGAAGTTGTCATTTTATACCTTGATGCCTCACATTTTGGACAATATTTTAACTCGACATGGTCCCATTGGGCATAACATTTTTCTTAATTTGTATGTTCCTATTTGAAGCTCGTTTCCTTTAGGAAGAATTTCTTTTAATAAACACAAATATGACATGAAGCTTTTGTCACTCCATCTATTGTTAGCCTTCAGAATATATAATCTCAACACAGTGCTCAACTTCATATACTTAGTACAACCTTTGTATAACAGTCTCTCAACATCACACACAATGTTCCTAAATAAGGAATTTGGATCATTGTGCTCTACCCCATAACTATCTAGCATTGCATCAACCATGTCTATCAGAATCTATTCGTTCACATTTACATCATTGGCGGTAATTTATTCTTTAAAACAAATACTACTATCGACATCCACTGATCTTAAGTTTGGAATCTCTCCATGACAGTACCATTTTGTATAGCCTTGTAGAATCCCATTGCACATGACATGACTTTTGATTTTGTCACTAGTGTTGACTTTCAAGTTGTTACCACAATGCCTACATGGAAATTAGAACCTATCTCCAGGTTGTTTCCTATGTTCCTCCATAAATCTTATAAACTGATCAAGACCAGTAATAAACTCTGAGGTGTAACATTTTGTAATGGACATCCATGATCTATCTATTCAATGATCAAAGAAAAAACAAGTATTAGGGTTTAGGGTTTACATATTAGGTTAAGGATTTACAAATAGTTTAGGATTTATTATTTTATATTTAGAGATAAGGGTTTATAGATTAGGGTTTAGGGTTTAAAGATTAGTGTTTAGGGTTAAGGGCTTAGGATTTAATGATTAAGATTTAAAGATTAGGGTTTAAAGATTAGAGTTTAAATGTTAGGGTTTAGGGTTTAGTGATGAATTTGTGTACCACCTATCCCATTCTTGAACACCTAATATCATAGGTAAGTGTATAATGTGTATTCTATTTTCAAGAAAATGTCGACAACATTTTTTGGCAATTCTCCAAGTACATCGATGTAGATGTGCAATGACCACCAACATATGTACTTAGAGAACAAACGTAAAAGTGCTAACGAAACATCTTGATAGCCTAATATACATTATAAACTTACATACTAAGTGAGATTAAGTGTTCAACAATAGTCTGAAATTGGGGAATATCCAAGATTTCCTAGAGTAAATCTAAGACGGGTTTCTAGGCCAACAAAATACATGTATGTTTATGATCCTATTTTCATCGTTCATATCTTATGTTTTACGTAACATCACTTAATTCAATCCATTCTTCCATTTGGATCATTTCATTCATGCATCATCGAACATAATTAATCAATATTAATCAACTACACAATCTTGAAAAGTAATTATTCAACTAAGTGAAATCAATCACTAACAAGAGAGAAAGAAAACAATATTAGTTAATTAATATAACTAGTACATCACCATTAATAATTTGAATTAATTAAGTGAGGTCAAAGCATTATTTAATTCAAAAATGTGATCATGCATCACCATAATTGTATCACATTCATGCATTACTAAATTTAGCAAAAGGAGATAAGGGGATGATTTTTATTCCAAATAGGGACACAAATTTACTAAATTTAGTATTACAAGGATGTTTTGATGGCAAATAAGAGTAAGATTACAACACATAAATATGCATTATAGTTCAAATAACACATAAATGTCCAAAAAGTAGAAGCACAGCCAAAAAAAATGTTCTTATCTTCAGCGACTGGAGATGACAGTTGTGACTGAAGATGACTGAAGATGACTAGAGATGGCAACAATGACTAGAGAAGACTGGAGATTATGACAATGGTAGTGGCGATGGCGGTGAAAATGGCTGGAGTTGGGCAATGATGATGAGTAGCTAGAGATGATGCATAGGCGGTGGCTGGAGGAAGAGCACCTAGCGAGAGCTACAGTGAGCTCAGCAGCAGCGGCGCCAGTATCCAGCAACATCAACAATGAGGAGCTCAACAGCAGTGGTTGTGGTGTCCAGTAGCTGCGGAGGAGGCGACGATGGGGATTGCAAATCATTAGAGAGTAGCATTTTAGTCTCGATGAAATAGAGAATGGAGAGAAAGGTTGTATCACGTGGGGGTTATTAAGTTACCCATAGTCGTCAATTTTATATTAAAACTGAGAACTAAGGACATAGTTGTCAGTTAGAACAAAAAAAGACGATTGCTAATAAACAAAACAAAAAATAGACACTAGTTTGACGACATAGTCGTAAGTTATGTCTTTAAAAACTAATGAGTAAATGCATAACCAATAAAAAACATTGTCTCTCGGGTTAGGGATATAGTTTTCAATTTAACAAGAAAAACTGGCGACTTAGAAGCAATTTGGAGGGCACATATTTTCGCATAGACTTGGCACCAAAAACACCTAGTCCTCAATTTCTTCTTAGTAATCGAAGATTTAAACCGATCTCCAAACATAAATGATGACTCACCGAGGGGTCTAAATCATCACTTATTTTGTAGTATTGATGACTAGTGGGGGGATATTTTTTTCTATCAGGACATGGCACGAACATTTCATCCTCAGTTTTACAAAATTGATGCCTGGCTAAAAATTTTGGAGACAAACTTTTTTCCTAAAAAATTGTATTTCGTAGGCAAATTTAGACATCGGTTTCTATGAATAGAAAGTGAGGTTAAAGATAAAGTGGTACCCATATATTTTCTTAATCGGTGGGACTTTACATATAGTGACGATTGGCATAAAGAACCAACTTTATTAGTAGACAAGTGTCAATTTTTCTAAGGAACCGACATCGCTAAAAGTGGCATAAATGTCAGATATGTACTAGTGTAGTGAGAAGATAATTCCAAACTAAGTTGTGAGAGAAAAAGATAAGATTATATAATATTTTTTACTCCTAGCATATCAAGTTGGACTTTACAACATTCTAAAATAATATCTATTAATCTAAACAATAGCATAAGATATATTATCTCAATCATCTCCAACTTGTATTTATCCTTTGAAGAGTTTCTTCTGTAGTAAAATTTACTTCTATTTTTATATTATGCTTCCATCCTCAGAAGTCACTTCCATTTCTAAAAGCGATCTACCAATTCATGCCTGGTGAAGTGTGTGTCTAGATGTAATTTCCAAAATCCTCCATGTAAGAACTCCTCAAGTTGTATGGTTTGTCAAATCGCATCGCCACCAGATACAGTTACAAGAACAACACCCTTCACACTTATGTCCCTCCATTGTGAGATATGACCTAAGCATACAAAACCAAAAACAATAATGACTCAATCAAGAGAGGTGATAACTGCCAATAAAATATCGAATGAGAGAATAATTTTTTGAGAAAGACTACCAATTCTATAAGTAAATTTCAATGGGTTACAAGGACTGTCACTCTCTCACAATCCCATACCCACACTAGAATTTTGTAACACACACCCTTTCTCTATTCAATTTTGCTCTTTTTTTTCCACAATGTTCATGCAAGATGGCACACTATTTCATACAAATTTTGGTATCATTTATAATAATCCCATAATACTAGATAAGATTATCCCTAAAGATAAGGCAGGACCATGTAAAATAAGAGGAGATGACATAAATAATGTTTTTAAACTGATAGCAAGAAGATAATGCCAAATTAAATAGGCATGAGGAGAATATAAGGATAGACACCATATTAGACTGAATTTATAGCAATTTGGAGTTTTCAAATATCACAAAATAATATTTATTATCCTAAACTATAAGATATGGCATATTATCCCAATACGAAAGATCCGTGTGATGATATTTTTTGAAGAAGTTGTCATTTCATTGTACATATGGGACCAAGGACGGATCCTTCGTTGTCCCTTTTCTTGCTTTTTGTTAGTCTTCTTTTTCATTTTATTTTTCATTATTGCAAAAAAAAAAATCAAAAAGTATCTTTTCTTTCTGAAAATCTTACTCCCAATTCGATTGGCTATCACCTCTAACTTTGTCGATTTGTATTTTTTTATTATATAAAGTGATGCAACACCACATATTCCTTAAAGTTATCTGATACATACAAACTTGTACAATGCTTGACCATATGACTATATTATAGAATACATAAATGTAGGGAAATATGGCGACAGAGATGGCAGTGAAAATAAAAAAATCTTGTCATATTCTCATAAACACCAAATTGTGTCAACAATAATGAAACGGGAAGGATGGTGCAAGGCATATAGCTAGTCCTGGAGCAAGTCCAATGACAATCCTTATACAGGTGTGCTTCCTTCGTAAGAAACACACAAGAAATGTTTGACAACATACTCCTGGTGTAATGACCACAGAGGGTGGTTGATGGCATGCTCCTAGTGTGGGAAGAAAACCATCCATGCCTCTACGCATTCCAAGTGGACTATCAGGAACTCCACGTAGCATTTCCAGAGGCTACGGGAAGGAGTTATTCTTCCATTGTCAACATGCCAGCGTTGACTTCCTTTTCCCTGGTTGTCTTTCCCTTTCTTGGATAAGACTGTTCACGCTCTAACATTATTACAACATTAAAAAAGGTGTTTCTAGATCTTCGGCCACCCCCTCCTTATATAGGAGTGGATGTGTCACACCCATATTTATGGGAATATCAAATACATGATTAAGTTATTGATGAAATCAATATATGGTCACAATAAGGTTTCATTTGATTTCATTATATTTAGTTTGATGGTATGAGGTGACAACCAAAGTAGAATATTAAAGGAAAGGTGCCCCGACTAACGGCTAGTGCGATCTACCAATGGAATCTGATTGGGAGCTTGTGGACATAGGGTGAATGCAGTCCCCCCCACTATCAGTGTCTGACCCGATTCTCGCTCCCCGTGTTTCGACCATGGTGAATATGCATTTTCTTGAAACATTTCCCAAATAACTATTTTACGTCTTTGAGCACACATGGATCCTTTGATTAGATCTTGACAAAGCTATTTAATGGTTTGAAACCTAGACCAAATTATGATCTTAATATTGAGAAAGAAATGTAATATTGATCAAATGTATCATAAAGAAGCTTCAATTCAGGAATTATGTCATTTCACACTTTGGTTTTTGTAACCAGAAAAAGGATCAATCTTGTGGACGCTTTGCAAGACCAAGGAATGAGCCAGGTGCTCTAGAAACAATTTCAAGCCCATTTGGGTCAATCCTAGTTTACATATGGGTCCTTGGAGTATAAATTTGGGGATTTAGTGTTTCATTCTCATGATAAATACTTAAGATATTCTAGTAGATGGGGAATCAAAATGTAAGATTGTCGGTGAAATTTCAGAAGATTTTGAATTATCTATTGATCTAGCTAATTAATTTAGTATTTATCTGGTTTTTATTTAAATTGTAGATTTGGAGTGTTTATCTATTTAATTGTTACTTAAACTCTTACCCAAATAAAGATATTGAAAAGTCAATCTTAATTCCAAAGCTTGGTCTCAAACAAAATTAATATGTAGAGGAAATAATTATTTCTTACATTTAGACTTTTATGAAAAAGAAGAAGAAAAATAAATAAATAAGGGGACTCCAATCCATTGTTAGCCCGCACCCAAGAAACAAGGCACAAATAGGGCACATAAAGAGGAGACATTTTTGCAAGATTTGCGGGGTGGGAGGCTATAAAATCTCTCAATCCTTGAAGCTTGGTGATGGAGAGACCCGTTCCTAGGGTTTTAACATAGAATCGAGAGTAAAAGAGAGAAAAACCAAGGATAAATGAGTGGGGCATCGCTAATGGAGGAGGTGTTAGGGCTTTTGATCCACACAAGTGCAACCGTGAAGATGGCTCTGTCTTGATAAAGGTGCTAATCTTGCGTGAGGGATGCATGGACCTCGTGATTAGGGTCATCAGAGATCTCCTCTATGGCAGCAGCTCGTGGCTGGGACGAGACCAGAGGAGGACATACTCTCGAGTGAATGGGTGAGGAAGGTACTGGGTCTAGTGTCAGTATCTAAAGATTGTGAGGGAAAAACCTTGGGCTGTTGGGTGTTCAGTGAGGGTCAATTAGGACCACTGGCTCAAATGTGAATGGCCACAGATAATTGAAGAGGTAATAATCTTAGAAAATTCATATTTTGGGGATAGGGAGCTTGGTTTTTAGAAAACATTGTATATGTGGAAAGATAATGATGTCAACTATCTCATAAAATACACCCATATAACATTTTTGATATTTAATTATTATTTTAATTTGATTACTAAAAGATATGAGATTTAATCTTTTACGCATTAAAAATAGCAAACGACTTTCAAAATTAGTGAATATTTTACCTAAGGTGTATTTTGATGTGTTTAATATGATTTTAAAGACTGATCATTATGATTTTAAGTTTAACTAAGGATTAGATGCAAATCCTAATAAACACATTATGAGTATTTCACCCATTGAATCATAATGAAATGATTTGGTATTTTTATCTAGACCTTAATATACGCCGTTCTTACTATTTCTAAAGTTTTAATGGGGTTTTATGTATGTTTACATTAGTATATGATTTTTGGGCCTAAGTTGCTATTATGTAAGATGATTAATAATTATTTATGAGACAACATGTATTTTATGTGCCTCTTTAGTCTAGAAAATGATTCTAATTGTATTCCCCATATAATTTTACAAGTTATTCAGTAGGAATAGTATATGTGAGTATGTTTGGACTTACTCTTGGTATATGAGGTATATTCTTATATGTTAGGTCATATGATGCTTTTTGGTTATATGGATATATTAGTATATGTATGCTATATAATGTGGGAAGTGAGTTTAGTTTAATGTTTAAACATTAAATGTGCTTTGAATAAGAGTTAATTTTAGTTAAATAAAAACCCAAAGTTGGTATGTAAGGTTAGGAAGATGGGGTTTGAGAATTAGAATTGAAGAAGGAAAATATACATGGACTTGCATAATTTTTTAATGTTTAGGTGATTAGGTTATGGAACAAGGAATTCAAGAACACCTTAAAGAAATCTTTAGTTTAAAAGCTAAGTGGGACATGTATGTTAAATTTCATTATTATATTATTTCATCCTACACATCCCTACAAGTAACTTAGAGATTAAGTAACTTCTTGACTTTAGTGTTTCATATGTTGTCATATTTCAAAATCAGATTTCATTCAGTTTGAGTTATGTTTTCAATTTATCATATTTCAATAAATGAGATTTAAATAAAATTATATGCTCAATATTTTTAAACTCAAGTTCCAGTTATTCTCTCAAGCCTTTAGACTTAGGTGTCATATATCTGATTAAGTCATCTATTAAATAAGAGTTTTATATTAAGACTTATTCATATAATAAGAATCTAGATTTCAAAGTTTATATTCAGATTACTCATTGTGAGTAGTCACAAATTAGATTCGCAGACTTAATAAGAGTCTTATAAATTTAGAGTTTGGACTTTAGGGTTACATTCAGTTTAGAATTTAAGAACAAAGATACATAATAAAAGATAATAGTTTAAGATTTAGAGATAAGAGATTAAGAACAAATTTAGATATAAGAGGTTAAGAGTCATAGATAAGAGATTAATAACAGATTCAGAGATAAAAGATTAAGATTCACAGATAAAAAATTTAAAATAGAGATAGAAAATGACATCATAATATTAATACATTATATGATAAATTCTCACCAGAGAGTCTCAGGATGATTCAGAGTGCGCATTGCGTCAGACATTGTGAGTGTCACAGAGGGCATGTTGTGCCAACAGAGGGTGTGTTGCACCATAGAGGACATTTTCATGTCAACAGAGGGCGTTCTATGCCAACAGAGGGTGCATTGCACCATATAGGACAATCAAGTGTCAATAGAGGAGGACTTATCATATAATGGTGACTAGAAATCAGATAAAAGATAAATAAAAGACACATCGATTCAGTGTAAATTATAGCTTTCAGATTTTAGTTCAGCTTCTAGTTATAGTATGTTCATATTTATCTTATTAGAATTTCAAATCAACTTACTCTAACCTAGGTTTCCTTTTGTGCATGGTTGGGGACAAAATGTCTATAGGAATAGAACTTCGGGAGGTAGTCCTGACAAGATGATGTCGTGACAAATTTAAGAGGTTTGCTTGGCGGGGCACCATCTACTCAATCCAAGATGATAGATAGAGCGCAAGCATTTTCACCATGTAGTAAATCTTTCTTACAATGGTTGATGTAATCATGTTTGTATTGTAAGAATTGATGAGAATATGTACACTAAGATTTGTTGGTTTCTTTCTATTATTATTGTGATGTACCATGTTTGTGACACTCCTAAAAAAATTGCTTTCATTTATACGATATGAAAATTTGGGGTGTTAAAGGATGGGGTAGGGTTTCAAAACACAGGGGATACAAAAATACAGATCTCATGGTTGGAGGTCGTGGAACACATCAAATTGATTGGATGGACAATCGAATTAGTCAACTAGCACAACTAGTCAATTTACTAGACTATCTAGTCAATCCATTGGCATGTGGTCAGCAACGCAATAACTTAGTCTTTCAATGTGATAATTAATGCATATAATTAATAATTTAACCCAATGAAACCTAGTCACTTTGCATCCAATCAGTTGACTGGACATTTGAGTTGGTCAATTAGGTATTCCAATCAGTCAACTCATAGCCAGTGTTTCTTAACTTGATTACCTAAACATTTTTAGTAATCAAGTTAAACCTTATGTATGAGTAAACTCCTATTCCAAGTGCATCCTATATGTGTGACCATATAGCTCCCAAATTATGCTTGCACTAAATATTCATAACCATATTATGACATCACAAATAATGAGTAGTATCTAAGAACACTTCATTGCTACCCAAGTAATTGGAAAGTTGGAGAACAACTCCATCCTAATAATTCATGATGAGTGTTATTGTGATTGTATAGTTCATTTGTCTTAGTTATCCATATTGAATGTGGGACATGGAATCATCATCCTCTTAATACTCAATCCATATTTGTTGAACTAAAGTAGACTATTGAGATACAGTGAGCTCACATATTGACTCACATGATCATGGCCATGCATTTCTCAATCTAGCTTATCAAGTGGCTAGGATATCAACTCTAGTGGGAGGGACAAATCCCATCCATATCACTCACAGTCAATTCCCATGTGTCTAATGTACTTCAAAACCACTTTTATGACAACCATTATTCATGGTCACATTGGATGCTGTCAAAGTTCATCGAGGGACATATGATGAGAGTAGTGACGTTAGGTCTAAGAACTACAATCACCACTATCACTTTAAGAGTGGATTTTGACTACCATATAATGGTTCCATGTATCACTCTCTAGGTGGGTTTTCCTAGCACACTATTTTCTAGAAAGTACCTATGTGTTTGACTTGATATCAAATGTCATGACTAATGAGACTCTATCATCGGTCAAGTCTAGTCTTATGTATTATTGTTGTCTATTTAGATTCCACAATAGTATCTAACTAGGGACATAACAAAAATGTATGTACTCTTGTCATACATATGATCTTAGTGTTCAAGTCCTAAACATGAAGACATATGTAATCGAGATAGTATCATTCTTTAGACATCTATCATGCTATATCATTATCTCATAACTGAACAAAACATAATAGACGAAATTTCCTTTATTAATATCAAATAAATTACTTTATGCCACATTACAATCATCCTATGACTGGCTCTGTGGGCATACATACTAACACAATCTCACTAGTCCTTAGAGCCAGTCACCCAGGAATCTAATTCCAAGTGATCTAACATGACCATCATGCTTCTTCTGTGAAAGTGCTTTTGTCAGTGGGTCAGCAATGTTGCTTTTAGTCATTACTATGCAACTCCTCACATCTCCTCGATGTACACTCTCTCATATGAGATGGAATTACCGAATTATATGCTTGGAATGATGATGTGATGTAGGTTCCTTAGCTTGTGCAATACTTCATTGTTGTCATAGTAGAACTCTATTACATCACTAATGTTTGGAACCACTCCAAATTAACTGATGAGCATCTTGATCCAAATAGCTTCCTTTTTTGCACTTGAGGCATCAATGTACTCAAATTCCATTATAGAATCAACAAGTTTTTCTTTCTTGGAACTTTTCCAACTCATAGATATGTTGTTAAGGCAAAACAAAAATATGGATTGCGATTGATAAACATCTATGTTAGTTTGGAAGCTTGCATTAGTGTAACCCTTTGCACCCAAATCATCCTCACTACCATAAACCAGGAACTGATCCTTAGTCCTTCTCAAGTACTTAAGGATGTTCTTTATAGCAGTCTAGTAACCATCACTGGGATCTGACCGATATCTACTCGTCATGCTCAATAGCATGCGAGACATCAGGACAAGTACATAACATTGCATACATGATAGATCCAATTATTGACACATATGGCATCTTACTAATTTGTTCCCATTCTTCACATGAACTAGGACACTGGGTTTTAGAGAGGCTAATTCCATGGGACATGGTCAAATTCCCTCTCTTTGAGTTGTTCATGATGAACCTTTTCAACAACTTGTTAATGCATGTACTCTGGATTAGGCCAAGAATCCTTCTATATCTATCTCTATATATCTTAATTCCTAAGATATAGGATGTGTCTCCTAAATCCTTCATAGAGAAGGTACTTCCCTGTTGGGTTTTAGGGGAGATAGAGAAGGTAGAGGAAACAAAAAAAATTCTTCTCCCAAACCCAGAATAAAGGAATCGCGTCAATGTCTATACAATAGAAAAGATGGTTTGTAGAGGCGTACCTTGCCCTAAGGCTTGCTCAGCAACGTTACCTCGTGGATTGTGCAGTCTTCACCTCCGGTCTTGGACGGTGTCTATGCAACACCTAGTCTCACTGGGACTGTCCGGATTGACAGCTGTCCTCCGAGCGGTAGAAGTCTCCCGCCTCTGAAGTAGTCCACATAGACCACCTGGAACTCCAATCTCCTTGTCCCACAAGGAATCGGAAGGAGTCGCACCCTCCTGTCGACGTACTAGTCACCAACACACTCTCCTTCCACCAGTCGCTTTTCTACAATTGTCTTTCCCTTACTGTGCCTCCCTTATCGGGTAGTACTTGCTCGGGCTCTCTCAGTTACCAAAACTAGAGAGAACGTCAACTTTGTATAGCAATTGTTGTTCTGATTTGTTCATCCTGAGAAGCCCCCAATACCCCTATATATAGGAGGGTCATGGGACAGGGTTCTCTATCCCGGACAATGCAGGATTAAAGCAGGAGTAGAAGGGTTTGAGATTTTCCACAAAACAACCAACTTGCGCCAGCTGAATCGATTGGTTCACACCCTGAAACGATCGTTTCATGCCCTGAGCCGATCATCTGGGCTCTAAGTCGATCAGTTCTTAGTCCTGATCCAACTCAAATTGACTTTCAAATTTGTCTCCGATTAATCAAACATTAATCCTTGTCCAAATCGAATTTGTACAAGTGAAACAAATTGTATTTGCAAAACAGTCTTCTGATTTTCCAAATGATCTCGGTTGGTCCACGAACCGATCGGTTCAACAATTGAGTTGATCATTTCATGGCACATGAGCCAATCGGTTCACCAGTTGAGCCGATCAGTTCACCAACTTGAGCTGATCGGTTCATCCCATGAGTCGATCATTTGGAGCAATAGACTTATGCAAGTTAGTCAATTGTGGTTTCAATCAATCTGATACTCTAATCAATTGGTCCAACACCTTGAACACTATGATATTGAGCTATCAATCGATTGAGTGTTTAATTGAACTACTAATCTCCTTTAGTAATCAATCTAAACATCGTTTGTGGATAATCTCCTCTTCCAAGTTAAATCCTATGTGTGTGACCATGCAGGTCTATTTCACGTTGGCACTGAAAGTCCATAACACTTATGACTTCACAATCAAAGAGCGGTGCCTAGTCGCACATCAGTGCTACCCAAGTGAAATAGAAAGTTGGAGAACAACTTTTAATCCTACAATCTATGAATGGTGTTATAGAGAATGTATAATTCCTTTATCACTGATATCCTGAATGAACTCAAGGCATGGAACAGTCATCCTTTCAACGTTCATTCACTTTCTTGATCTCAGAGTAGATTGGAGGAGATATGTATGACATCAATATCACATACTGATTCACACATGCATGCACATGCCTATCTCAATCCTACTCATCAAGTGGCCATGGATATCAAACTCCCTCAGGAGGGACAAATCCCATATCTATCACTCACCCCTCTAAAGCCCCATGTGTCAAAGGCACCCAATCATCACCTTTATAACAACCCATGTTTCAGGATTGCATTTCATGATCTCAAAGCGTACCCAATGACATGTGTTGAGTGTAGTGATTTCAGGTCAAAGAATCACACTAACCACCATCGCTGTGAGAACTAACTGTGACTACCATGTCATGGTTCCATGTGTCAAACTCGCGGTGGGTCTGTCCGATAAACTTATTCTCTAACAAGTACCTATGTGTTTGGTTTGATATATCCATATCATGACTAATGAGATTATGTCATCAAACAACACCAAAATCTAGTCTTGTGTGTCATTGTTGTCTATCTACCTTCCACAATGACATCCGACTAGGGACATAATAAGAATGTACAAAGTTTTAGCATCTGTATGATCTCATCGTTCAGGTCCTGAACCTGAAGGCATACGTCATTGAGTATTATCATTCTCTAGACATTCATTATGTTCTATCACTATCTCATATGACTGAACCAGAAAGAATTGGAAGCTTGCCTTTGATCTTTATCAAATCAATCTTAATGTATCCCGCCAATCATCCCATGATTGGCTCTCAGGGAATACATACCAACAGACTCCCATTTTCACTGTCAGCCAATCACCCTTGAATCATATTCATAGTGATCTTCAAACATGTCCCACATGTTACTATGCTCTAGTGCTAACATAGTGAGTTATGGCAACACCTTGCCAAAGTCGGTATTAATTGCATGTCTCTCATCTCTTCACTGTATGTCACACATATGAGATGGAGTTGTCATAATATGCGATCTAGTATTACTTTGCTAACCTTTAGCCATATTGCATGATCAAGCACTCCTAGCTTGCCATTAATGACTGAAATAACTATAAGTTCATCTCATGAACTTCCAGATCCATATAGTGTCCACTACTATTCTCTAACACACGAATACTCAACCTTTCCTTTTGTACAACTTTATTGGAACGTTTCCAATTATCAAAAAACATTCATTTTATATATATCCCATATATATATTGCGATTAATTTTCTGTCCTTTTCGGAAGTTCGCATAAGTGTAACTCTTTATAGTGAACCCTTCCTCATTTCCATAGAACTAGTACTTCTCAAGTACTTATCAAGTTCTTATGGTATTCCAGTAACCCTTATTGGAACTAGACAGACATCCACTCGTCATGTCCCACATACAAGTTATCAAGATGAGCATATCATATTGTTATGTCCTACATACAAGAGGATGAATGCACTTTATTTTTCTATGTCCATACATGCAAGATAATGGGATGACTGCATACATGATAGATCCATATCTATTCTTATCATTCTCATTCTTCATAAGAATTGGACACCTGGCCTTGGGATAGCAACTCCATGTAACATGGACAAGTTTTCTCCCACTGAATCTATGCATACTGAACTCTTCAGTATAGATGGCCAATGTATGCTTTCTCTTTTCAGGTCAAGAGGTTTTCGAGAACTATCTCTATAGATCTCTATTCCTATCACATAGGAAACGTCTCTATCTTCTCTAAAGATAATTTCCACTTTGGATTTTCCATTCTAGAACATTTCAATTTCAAATCAACATGTGGAATGTGAGTACGCTCCCACTAAATCACAGATCTCTTCTTTATCTTTGACATATCAGTCAAACTCTTTGACCATATCATCAAAGTAAAGATCCAGCTCTGAGTTGCTTGTACTTAATCAATCACATTGATTATTCCATTGTAACTTATAGACTTCATTTGCAATAATGGATTCATAAATCTTATAGGTTGTGTCACACACACATCCTTGTTTTATTCCTCATAGGAATGCAGTTTTAGTATCCGTATGCCAAATCTCTTAGTCTTTAAGTTGCAATCAACAAGCAGTATCCTTTTCAAAATGTCATCCATGTGTCTTAACACTTAAGACTCATTCACACTTATGGATTTCACTCCAATGGGTGGTACCATCAAGGTCATACCTTATTGTTCACATGGAAGTCTTTTAGGATGTAATGGTCATAAATCATAACTCAAAATTTGGTTCCTCACATTTATCTAGATAGTTGACTCATCACATGACCAACTCATCAGATAGATAATTGAGGTGTATCTCTTAAGGATATAAGAACTCACAAAACTTTATGATTCTTAATATCCTTTATTAGTGTAGGGTAAGAAGAAATTAGTTATTTGATAATCATCCTCTAATTCCTTAGAGTATGAATCCTTTTGATTTAGACATCACCATGCATTAATCATGAGTTCACTATGATACACTATCATAATCACTCATAAGGATCTCAAACATTTGGTTCAAGTATTGATCTCATCAATAATTAACACTTTACCAAATTCGTACTTCATCAATGATATTCTTGAACACTTCAATATATTCATATTGGTATTTCTCTAAACACCATTTGAATTACTAGCATTAACTCCAATAAGTATGTAAATACATCACATGTATTATACCTAATAGGATAATCATTCTCCCACTACTACTAGTGAAGATTGATTAATCATGTCTAAGTGATTCATGCCTCTTACTGGTTCTCTAACCAAAAGAGTCTAGATTTATCCATCATATGGAAACTATAAATGAATTCCTCATGATTTATGCTAATTTGATTGTTTGAGTCATTAATAACTTTCAGGTGTCATTTTATCTTATGCATACCAAGTACCACAAGATAAACTAGGCATTTCCATAAGGAAACATCAACTTTTCCATTATTGTCATACAATATGAAAAAATAATGTGTTTCTTTCTATTGGCAAATATGAAATAGTAGTTCATAACTCTATTACATGCCTTCAAGGCTGAAAATAAACTAAAGTACTCATATCTATGGAGGCAACACTTGCCCCATGTATTGGGTGTTTTACATTTTATATCTTGGTATCATATACCTCAAAAATGTTACAAGTTTATTTCATGACACCTTTAGGTGGAGACGTATGTCGCCTCCTTCTTATTTAGTTCTTCCAGATAGAGTGTAAAATTCCTTTTCCAATGTCCTGGCTTTTGACAATGGTGGCAATTGTCTCTCTTAGTCACACCTCCCTTGGCCTTGAGAGTTGAAGATGCCTTTGGTTGCTGGCTAGCATCATAACCTTTCTTAGCTTTGCCTTTGCCCTTGCGCTTGGACTTGCCTTTCTTGTCACTGATCATCATCACAGACTTAGCCTAGTCCTTCTTCATCTGTGTCTCGGCTGTCCTCAACATGCCCAACAACTATGTCAATGACTTGTCAAAGTTGTTCATGTTGTAGTTCATCACAAACTGACTATAGGATTCTGGCAACGGTTGAAGTATCACGTCAGTAGCCAACTCTTGGCTCGGGGGAAATCCCATTCTAATCAGGTTCTCCACATACCCAATCATCTTGAGTGTGTGAGGACCAACTGGATCTCCTTCTGTCATGACACACTTGAATAGCACCCTGGAGACATCATATCTCTCTTGCCATGCTTGATCTTCATACATGTTCTTGAGATGCTGAATCATCTCAATGACACCCATGTTCTCATGTTGTCTCTACAACTCGTGGTTCATGGAGAACAACATCAAGCACTTTGCATCAATGGCATCATCAAAATTCTTCTTATAAGCATCCCATTCTACCTTTGGTGCGGCAGGAGCAGGTTCCTCTAGAATTGGAGTATCCAGGACATAGAGCTTTCGCTCTTGAGTGAGAACAATTCTCAATGTCCTAAACCAGTCGTGGAAGTTAGTCCCATTCATCTTGTCCTTTTCAAGGACCGATCTTAACAAAAAGTTGTTGTTGTTTGTTGCCATTTGTACTACAAAAGGAAATATATGCAATTTTAGTCCAAAACTCAATTTTGACTTATTTGATTGATTTGAAAGATTGACGATATAATTAGGACTTTAATTAATTATCTCTCCCACTATTTTTGTTCAAATTGATAGCCCTCACCATCAATTCAGAAGATTGTAGCGTACAATCTTCTAGTGGGTCAAGATCCATATTTCATCAAGTCATGAGTCAGCTTTGGCTGATCGCCCACAATCTTGACTATTTAGGTTGGCCATCATGCCAATTGCATCATATGCAACTCTTAATGAATGAACATATACAACACCTTTCCATGAACATTCCGTTCCTTTGGGCTTAGACGCTCTAAGAATCACTATTTAAGTCTAACCCAAAAGCCGACACGATATACATGCACCCTGCTTTGGCAAAACCTACATGTTTACCCTTCACACTTCCACAAGATAGACGATGCACCACTCTTTGGCGTAACCTACGATTGGTTGATCAAGTTTTTAATTTATGCCGCTAATGGAAGGCGTAAAATACTTAATACTTAGATGAGGGATTTGGTTTTATAGGTACATATACATATCCAATCACCACAATATATAGTATGTATCATATACATGCTATATCCCACAAAAAACATGTGAAATGATAAAAGTGATGATTATTCCAATCCTAATATGATTCCTCAAGCCAAGAGGAATCACAGTCATCTAGGTCTACATCACATGCAACCTGTCCTTGATGAAGTGCTATAGCCATCCGAGTTGATCAACTCATCACATGAATGATCTGCTCGCCTTGGCCGGTCGTCTGGGTGTCACCAGTCGATCAGTTGGCTCCTCCAACTGATCGGTTTGCCTGTTCCTCGTGCATCTCCTCATGGCCGCCACCCGCTTGTCTCGCTCCTCGAACCAGTCATCTAGAACGTAAACCAATCAGTTCACTCCTTGAACCGATTGTCTCAGTTGTCGTCAGGTTGTCCTCCATTCTTTGACATAATAGGAAATAAAAGATCTATCCTATTTTACATTTGAATTGGGAAACCCCGAGTTATATTCAAGGGGAGAAAGGTAGAAAAGAAATCTCGAGTTATCTTGAGTTACATCAGGAATAGGAGATAGGGAATCGGTGCGCAGATCGAGATGTAAGCAACCACATTCAACCAAGCACACTGACATAGGGTTTATTGGCCACAACCACGCTATACATCTAACACAAAACTCATTTAAGGGTGACGTGTATCGAGTGCATTCATATTACATATCATATATGTATATTGGGATTTGTGGATTTAGGATTGGAAATGCATAAAGCCAGTTTTATTCACATCGTATGCAATAAATAAAGGCAACAAACCAAAATTAATCACATCGATAATCCTAAAGTATAGAGCAATTGACGTGGCTCTGATACCACTGTTGGGTTTTAGGGGAGATAGAGAAGGAAGCGGAAATAAAAAATTTCTTCACCCAAACCTAGAATAAAGGAATCACGTCAACGTCTATACAATAGGAAGGATGGTTTGTAGAGGCGTACTTTGTCCCGAGGCTTGCTCGGCAATGTTACCTCGCATCTTGCGCGGTCTTCACCTCTGATATTGGACAGTGTCTGTGCAGCTCCTGGTCTCACCGGGACTGTTGGGATTGATAGCTATCCTCCGAGCGGCAGAAGTCCCCCACCTCTGAAGTAGTCCACACAGACCACCTAGAACTCCGATCTCCTTGTCCCACAAGGAATCGGAAGGAGTCACACCCTCCTGTCAGTGTACTAGTCACCAACACACTCTCCTGCCACAAGTCGCTTTTTTGTAGTTGTCTTTCCCTTGTTGTGCCTCCCTTATTGGGTAGCACTTGCTCGGGCTCTCTCGGTTACCAAAACCAGAGAGAACGAAAACTTTGCAGAGCAACTAGTGTTATGAGTTGTTCATCCTGAGAAGCCCCCAATACCCCTATATATATAGGAGGGTCATGGGACAAGGTTCTCTATCCCGGACAATGTGGGATTAAAGCAGGAGTAGAAGCGTTTGAGATTTTCCACGAAACAACCAACTTACGCCAGCTGAACTGATCGGTTCACACCCTAAAATGATATTTTCATGCCCTGAGCCAATCGTTTGGGACCTGAGTCGATCGTCTGGGCTTTGACCCGATTGGATGGAGCTCTGAGCCGATTGGTTCGTGGTCCTGATCCAACTCAAATTGACTTTCAAATTTGTCTCTGATTAATCAAATATTAATTCTTGTCCAAATCGAATTTGTACAAGTGAAACAAATTGTATTTGCAAAATAGTCTTCTGATTTTCCAAACGATCTCAGTTGGTCTATGAACTGATCGGTTCAACAATTGAGCTGATCATTTCATGGCACATGAGTCGATGAGTTCACCAGTTGAGCAGATTGGTTCACCAACTTGAGTCAATCGGTTCACCCCATGAGCCGATCGGTTGGAGCAGTAGACTTATGCAAATCAGTCAATTGCAGTTTCAATCAATCTGATACTCTAATAAATTGGTCCAAAACCTTGAACACTATGATATTGATCTATCAATCGATTGAGTGTTTAGTTGAACTACTAAACTCCTTTAGTAATCAATCTAAACATCATTTGTGGATAATCTCCTATTCCAGGTTATATCCTATGTGTGTGACCATGCAGGTCCATTTCACGTTGGTAGTGAAAGTTCATAACACTTATGACTTCACAAGCAAAGAGCACTGCCTAGTTGCACATCAATGCTACCCAAGTGAAATAGAAAGTTGGAGAATAACTTTCAATCCTACAACCATGAATGGTGTTACAACGAATGTATAATTCCTTTGTCACTGATATCCTGAATGAACTCAATGCATGGAATAGTCATCCTTTCAACGTTCATACACTTTCTTGATCTCAGAGTAGATTGGAGGAGATATGTATGACATCAATATCACATACTGATTCACACATGCATGCGCACACCTATCTCAATCCTACTCATCAAGTGGCCATGAATATCAAACTCCCTCAAGAGGGACAAATCCCATATCTATCACTCACCCCTCAAAAGCCCCATGTGTCAAAGCCACCCAATCATCACCTTTCTAACAACCCATGTTTTAGGATTGCGTTTGATGATGTAAAAGTGTACCCAACGACATGTGTTGAGTGTAGTGATTTCACATCAAAGAATCACACTCACCACCATCACTGTGAGAATTGACTATGACTACCATGTCATGGTTCCATGTGTCAAACTCACAGTGGGTCTGTCTGGTAAACTTGTTCTCTAACAAGTACATATGTGTTTGATTTGATATCTCCATATCATGACTAATGAGATTTTATCATCAACTAACACCACAATCTAGTCTTGTGGATCATTGTTGTCTATCTACCTTCCACAATGACATCCGACTAGGGACATAATAAGAATGTACAAACTCTTCGCATCTGTATGATCTCATCGTTCAGGTCATGAACATGAAGGCATACATCATTGAGTATTGTCATTCTCTAGACATTCATTATGTTCTATCACTATCTCATATGACTGAACCAGAAAGAATTGGAAGCTTGCCTTTGATCTTTATCAAATCAATCTTAATGTATCCCACCAATCATCCCATGATTGGCTCTCAAGGCATACATACCAACATTCCCAACCAGTTATTTACCATTTGTAGGGTAAAAATGGCATTCCTCATCAATAGCATGTCATCTACATATAATATGAGTAATACAACTATGCTTCCATTAACCTTCTTATAAGAAAAAGGTTGATATTCATTTTGACTAAACCCAAACTCTTTGATTGCCTCATCAAATCAAAGATTCCATCTCCGAGATGGTTGCTTCAATCCATAGATTAGCCTCTAAAACTTAGAGACTTTATTTGCATTGTTTGGATTTATAAAACCCTTGGGTTGCATCATGTATACATCGTCAAGAAGATTCCCATTAAGGTAAGTAGTTATTATATCCATCTAACAGATCTCATAGTCATAATAAGATGTAGTGGCAAGTATGATCCTTATGGAATTAACCATGACAACTGGTAAAAATGTTTAATCATAGTCAACAATTGCAACAAATTTTCACTTATAGGTTTGTACATTACCATCATTGTGTGACTTCTTATTGAAGACTCATTTGATCCATATGGTTTTTACCCCTTTTGGTGGATCCACCATGGTCCATACCTTATTGGTGTACATGGATTCCATCTCATATCTCATGGTCTCAATCCATCTCTCAGCCTCTGGTCCCTATATAACCTTAAGATATGTCGTTCGCTCATCATTTATGACCACCTCATCGCCTTCTTGAGTCAAAAATATTCCAATTATTCTAGCTCAAGGCATGTCCTTCTAGATCTATGAGGTTCTTGTGTCACATGAGGAATTTAAGATTTCATAATAGTTTGTTATTGTCCTTGTTCCTTATGTACCTCTATAGTTTCAATGTTTTCTTATTGTCCCATTGTTTCCTTTGGAAATAAATTCCATTTCAAGGAATACAACATTCTTGGAAACAAACACTTTATTGTTAGATGATATGTAAAAGTAGCATCCTATGGTTTCTTTGAGATATCTAACAAAATAATATTTATTTGATTTGGGTCCAAGTTTTTAGGAAACTATTTTCTCACATAAGTTTCACAAACCCAAATCTTCATAAAAGACATATCAGGACGTTTTATGTGTCATATATCATATGGTGTCTTTGAACCGATTTAGATGGTATACGATTTAGTATAAACATGGTGGTTTGCTGAGCATGTCTCCAAAAGGAAGTTAGAAGGTCAAAAACTCTCATCATTGATTGTACCATGTCCAATAGGGTATGATTCTATCTTTTTGATACTCAATTATTTTGTTGTGTACCAGGTGGAGTCCATTGTGGTGCAATACCATGGTCTCACAGAAGGACCTCAAACTCTTGGCTTAAGAATTTTCCACCTCAGTTAAACCAAAGTGCTTTAACACTTTTACCAAGATGGTTTTGTACTCCATTCATGAAATCCTTGAACTTTTCAAGGGGTCTGACTTGTGTTTCATCACGTACACATAGCCAAACCTACTAAGATCATCAATTAAGGTAATGGAGTATTGGTAACTACCTCTAGAATTTATTCTAAAAGGTCTGCATACATTAGCATGCATGAGTCCTAATAGACCACTAGCTCTCTCATAGTTACCAGTGAAAGTTTCTTTTATCATCTTTCCCAACAAATAACACTCACATGTCTTTAATGGTTGAAAATCACAAGAGTCCATATTACCATCTTTATGGAGTCTAGAAATGTGTTTCTCGTTTATGTGCCCTAGATGACAATTTCAAAGGTATGTTTTGTTTGAGTTATCAAGTTTTATCCCTTTTTGTATTTACCTTATATACGTATGTATTTAGATCTAAAAAGTATCAACCATAGGACTTTGAGGCACTACCATTAAAGATCTCATCTCTATTATTAGAACATCAACCATTCTTTATAAGAAATTTGAATCTATTCCTATCCAGACAAGATACATATATGATGATTCTATTCATGGTAGGTACATAATAGCAGTTCTCTAATTCTATTACAAGTCCATCAGGCAAAGATAACTTATAGGTTTCAACTTCAAGGGAAGAAACACTTGCTCTATTACTAAGGTGTAATTCAATCTCACCTCTTTTTAAAGGTCTTCTTCTCTTCATGTCATGCACATTTGAGAAAATGTGAGATCTGCATCCAATATCCAATACCCAAGATGAAGAAGTGGCAAAGTTAATCTCAAAAATGTATATACATGAAGTAGAGATATCTATCCTTTTCTTCATCTTCCTTGGTTCTTATAAGTGAAAAGGACATATTCCTTTTGCACTTACCCTTCTCCTTATCTTGAGTGCAGAAGACTTGCACTTCAGCTTAGCCTTATAACATTTATTCGTCTTGCATTTGCCCTTGGATTCCCCTTCACCAATCACCATCATGGGCTTGTTCCTCTTCATTTGCGTTTTGGCATTTATCAACATGCCAAGAAATTCAAACAATGGGTTGTCGAGTTACTCAAGTAATAGCTCTCGGTAAACTAGATATATGATTCAAGAATATATATATATATATATATATATATATATAATCATGTCCATTTGTTGACTCAAAGGAAATCCCGGTCTCTCACATGTTTCACATGTCCAATAATATTGAGCACATGGGGCTCTACTAGATCCCCTTCTATCATCTGACACTCAAAGAGAGCCTCAGAGACATTGTACCTTTCTTTCTTTGCATGATTCTAGTTCATGTTCTTGAAATGCATTACCATCTATAGAATGTCCATGATTCCATGATGCATATGCAACTCATAGTTCATATAACAAAGCAAAAAGTTTTAATGTCTAAGTCAATGTAGGCATGCTTTAAACTAACAACTACCTCCACCCTAGGCGTGTTGGGAGTGAGATCTTCTAGCACTGATGTATCCAGGACATAGAGCTTATGTCATGAGTGAGAACCATTCTCAAAGTCCTAAACCATTTATGGAAGTTATTCATGTTTGTCTTATCCTTTCTAAGGACCGATCACAATGTGTTATTGTTTTATATTTAATTATACAAAAGGAAAATTCGTATTTATCAAAATAAATTGATATGATTGGAAATATTGATGACATTAATGAGTCCTTTAAATTAATTACCAGTCCCTATATTTTTTGTCAAAATGAATAGACCTCTTTATTTATTCACAAAGATTGCATCGTATAATTTTGTAGTGGTTCAAGATCCGAAATACATTGAGTTATCACCCAACCAACAACTAACATCCATAACGAATTATTAAGGTAGGAAACATTTACCAATTGCATACAATACAATTTTTGGATAGATGGAATTAAAATACCTTTTCATAATCCATATGTATGTTTATAGGTACTTAATTATGTTAAAGTCACCTAGTCAAGCCTGACCTAAAAGCCAACACGATATAAATGCACCCTTCTATGGAAGACTCACATAACTATTATCACACTTGGTCGATCAAGCTTTTCATGTGTGCTGCTTATGGAAAGCATCTAAGACTATTGAGGGAATTTATTTATAAATACATATACATATCCAATAACCACATACTTATAATATGTACCATATACATAGTATATTCACAAATTAAACATGCAGTCACAAATATACAAGCTATGGTTATGGCCACACAAATACACTTCTTTGGTGCCACAAAGAATTTTTCTCCACCTAAGGTCATACATCATATCCATGCAACCTATACTGGAAAAATATTGTGCTAGAAACATGTCGGTCGGTTGACTAGACCTTCTAGTTGATTGATTCATCCTCCTATCGGTCGGGTGGTCTCCATCAGTCAATAAACTGGGTCCTTGCTCAACTGGTTGGTTGGACTCCTCTAGTCAATCAACTGGGCCTCCATTCGATCAGCTGGATCATTTGGCCAATCAACTCATATCCCAATCATTCGAATTGCCTGGTCGGAATTCATTCTTATTGACAAAAACAAAACCAATGCTAATCATATCTATATATATCACATTGTGAAAGTAAATACCTCAAGTTACATTTGATGGGAGTATAGGGAGGAAATTATTAATTTACACATGGAGAAATAAGAGGAAGGATAAACATGCAAACCCATTTTAAAAGGTAGGAAATAAATCATTCAACCATGCACAAGTATCTAAGGGGTTTTCTCCATAACCACTCATACATCCACCATTAAAACAATTTTAGATGATGCATATGGATTGCATATATATCATATTATATATATAGATATTTTGATCTATAGGACATTCCATAGTGGATGTGTTATTTAGTCAAATATGCACATTAATCATTTATATATTCACATTGTATGCAAAAAAATTGATAAAATCAAAATTGATCATAGCAATTAAATCCCAAAATATAGTAACTTGATGAGGCTCTGATACCACTGGAGGGAAATATGGTCACAAAGATGACAGTAGAAAGAAAAATACTCTCTCCATGTTTCAATAACTAGTGAATCACGTCAAAAACTATGAAATGGGAAGGATGGTGCATGGCATATACCTGGTTTTGGAGCAAGTCCAATGACAATCTTTGTAAAGGTGTGCTTCTTTCACAAGCAGTACACATATAGTTGTTGACAATGTCTTCCTGGTATAATAACCATAAATGATGGTTGATGGCATCCTTCTAGCATGGGAATAAAATCATCCACACCTCTAAGTATTCCACACAGACCTCCAGGAACTCCATGGATTGCCTCTTAAGTCCATGGAAAGTGGTTATCCTTCCATTATCAATGTGCTAGAATCAACTTCATTTCCCCTTATTGTCATTCCCTATCTTGAGTAAGACTTCTCAGGTTCTCACGTTACAACATTGTTGAGAAAATGTGTGTCTAGAGACTTGGTCACCTCCTCCTTATATAAGATAGCATGGGATAGGTTTTTCATAACCTAGGGGATATGAAAAGATGTATCTCATGGTTTGACAACCATTGTCTCACCCAATCAGTTGACTGGATAATTCCAGTCGGTCGATTGGCATGCGTTCAGTAATGCAATAACTTCAACTTTTAATGCAATGATTAATGTGAATAATTAGTCATTTTACCCAGTCAAAACTAATCATTTCACATCTAGTCGGTCAATTAAACATTCCATTCGACTGAATGCCATAACAGTCGGTTGACTTACAACCATTGTTGCTTAATTTAATTACCTAAAAAGTTTGAGTAATCAAGTTAAATCTTATCTATGAGTAAAATCCTATTATAAGTGCATTCTATGTTAATTCTATAGGTCCTAAATTACGTTGACAGATATATCCATAACAAGGTTATGACATCACAAACAATGAGCAGTATCTAGCACACTTCACTACTACCCAAATAATTGGAAAGTTGGAGAACAACTTCAACCTACAATCCTTGATCAGTGTTACCATGATTGTATAGTTTCGTTGGATCAGATATCCTGATTGAATGTGAGGTATAGAATCTTCATCTTCTTAGTACTCAATCTATGTTCTTGAACTAAAGTAGATTGTTGAGATACATGTGATCTAGCATATCACATGTGACTCACATGATCATGACCATGTGTTTCTCAGTCTTTCTTATCAAGTGGACATGATATCAAATCCAGTGGGAAGAAAATTTCTCATCTACATCACTCACATTCAATCCCCATGTATCAATACATACCAGAGCACCAAATTTATGGAAACTCTTATTGAAGGTTGTGTTTGACGATTTCAAAGTTCATTGAACAACATGTGATGAGTGTAGTGGCTTTAGGTCTTAGAACCACACTCACCACTATCACTTTTGAGAGTTGATTCTAACTATCATATAATGGTTCCATGTATCACACTCAAGGTGGGTATGTCCATTACACTATTCTGTTACGAGTACCCATGTGTTTGCCTTGATATCAAATATCATAACTAATGAGACTCTGTTATTAGTCAAGACACTACCTAGTCTTATATATTTTTGATGTTTATTTAGCTTCCACAATAGTAACTGACTAGGGACATAAGAAGAATGCATGTACTCTTACCATACATATGATCTTATTATTCAGGTCCTACACCTAAAGACATATGTCATCAAGTAACATCATTATTTAGACATCTATCATGTTATATCATTATCTCATAACCAAAAAATAAGATAGACGAAATTTCTGTTATTATTATCTAATCCATTACGTTATGCCACATTACAATCATCATATGATCGACTCTGTGTTCATACATACCAACAATAAAAGAACACAATACAAGACCAAAGATCCATCAAAAATAGGGTAGAAAGAGACTAAGAGAGAGTATTTTAGGAACTAAAAAAGGTTTCAAGGAAATATGACATAGGAATTTCAACTTTAGTGGGAGCTTTCTATGAGAAGAGAGAAAAATAAGAGGTAAATTATAATGATTATTTAACAAATATAAATGAACATGTTAGTTAGTATTAGACTCCTTAGACTTTTCTATGCAAACTTATAACTAAAACAAACAAAAATAGTTAGCCCAATGACAACCCATCAAAACCTAGGTGTGTTTTGTTGTCAAATGTTTTGTTTGTTATCTTTCTGTTCTTTGGATACAATTGTTCCTACTCTTGAGTACTATAAAAAATGATATAAGTTATAATGAACCACTAATATTTCACTGGATCTTTAGAAAGAAATACATTATTTTGTTTCTTTTATGTTTGTTGATGTTACAACCCCAGTTTTGGGTTCTTTTGGTGGGAAATGTGATTTCTCATATTAAAGATATTTGAACAAATAAAGATATGATTTGTTTTGAATAATTGGATTTCGTTTACTATAGCCTTGATGATTGTTTTGTGGGCTTTATTGGCTATTGGGCCCAATAACAAGGAAGAGACAAAAAGAACTCCATTATTAATAAGAAATGGAGAAAATAAAAATGTAGAAACTTCTAGAAGCCAGATATATATAATCCAAAGATGGATTTCGTGCCTCTTTGGTTCCTTGGGTTCCAACAAGTCCAAAGTTGCAAAAAGAAAACAATAAGAAAAGAAAAGATCAATTAAATATTTCTTATTAAGAAAGAAATTGAAAACAGTGATAAAATCTGGAAAATAAGAGAGAAGAGGTATAATTGAATTATCCTTGGTGGATTTTCATATCCAAAGGATTCCTAAGGTTAAAAGGAATGCCAATGAGGAAAATAAACAGAAAGAAAAAGATAAATCCTCAAAAAGAGATATTTAATAAGAAACAAACAAGATAATGTGAAATAAGGAATATTGATGCATCTAAAAGGATAATAAGTATCCTTATGAAGGAATTTAGAAATCTTGGAGTTTCTTGGGGTTTGAGGAGCCCCAATGAAGAAAGAGGAAAGAGAAAATACCAATAATGTCAAATAAGAAGATAATATGATGCATAATGAATGATTTTGGGGTATTGTTAAAAAGAAAGTAATTTCTATTAAAAGAAAATAGAAATTCGTGCTAATGGATTAAAAAGCAAGAACAAAGAGAATAAGTGAGAGGAATTTCGAATTCCTAATTATCCAAGAAATAATATATATCAAAGGGTTAGTAAGGAGAGAGAAATCTTTCTTCTCAATAAAGGAATTAGATTCCTATTGGGAAAGAGCTATGCTGCTTCATGGGCAAGCATCTTAGGGCATCAATACCCTCCCCTATATAAGGGGTAGGGCTTTTGGCTCGAGTTTAAGAGATCCCACATGTCTCACTCTCTTCTCCTCCTCCTTCTTTGTTCAAACCCTAGTCGAGGAGAGCATGTCTAACCCTGGGGCAACGAGGACTCGTGAGGTCGCCACGGTCGATGAGAGAGGTTCCATGATGCCAAGGAGAAGCTTCGTCGTCGTCATTATGCCCGAACCTAGGCATGACAACCGCAACTTGGCTGGAAGGCTTGTTGGTGGTCGTGGATGCAACCAGCATGAACTGCTCCCTTGGACACAGACCGAGGGCACCCTGAAGTGCGGGGAGGTCTGACAGAGGCATGGGATCCAACCCCAGTGGCCGATGAGGTCCGGGGAGGGAGGCCCAACCTCACCTGCTACTTGCATGCTGCGGTTGCACTAGGGTGTGCAGAGGAAGGAGATGAGCGGGCATTGGACGTTTTTGCCCTTTCAAGTTGTGAAGAGCCTAGGAGTCATGTGGGGGTATAATTGACAATTTGAAATGTTTTCAACTAAGCCAGGTTACGTTGCATGAACGAGTGACATGGCAACTTCTGATTGGTCCAAGTAAGGTCTTATTACAAAAATCATATCTCCTTAATAGTAGCGCGGATGAATATGCATAAAATATGAAAGTTTCTCAGAAAAATGAGGGGAATCCACTAAAAATATAATTGAAGCATGATTCTGAGTGCAATTCAAAAAGTGTGTAAAGATGATATCTTTAATGGTTTAATTAATGAAGAACTCAAATCTTTGGTGATTAATGATTTGGGGAAGGGTTAAATGGGTGTTTAAAGTTGATATTAACATGTTAATTGTAAAAAGGTACATTAAGAGCAAAAAGGATGGACTTTGCATGTAATTAGTTTAATTGAGAGTTTCATGTGCGTAAATATGCTTTAATGGACCTTGAAACCCTAATATTAGTGAATGAGACTGTTAATGGATTTAATTGATCAATTCCATGATTAAAGTTGAGATATGATAATTTTAAGCTTTTTCAAGTATTAATGTTCCTAATTGTGGATAAATTCCCTTAATATGGTAATTAGGGTTTTTTAATGGATAAAGGTAGAATTAATGGCAAATCGAGTCTTAGACCATAATGAACTATGAATTGATGATAAATGAGCATAATGATCTTGTCATGGATTAAAAGAATAAAAATCATAGCTTTAATGTAAAAGGGTCTTAATGGACTTAATTAATGGTTAATTGTGCTTTTTCTGAAATTAGGGTTATATGTTGTTAAAAGATAACCTTAATATCTTTCGTGAAGAATAGATGAGACAAATCGGGTTTGTAAGCAATCGTATACAATTAGGGTTTAAAATAGAAAAAAATGAAGTGGAACCTTAATTGCAAGGGAAACCTAAAAAGTGGGATAGAAACCCTAGGAAGCGATCTAGGTTTAATAGATCTTGATAACATGAGTAATAAAAGATAATTGCATGATTATTTTAGGTTCTTATTATGTGTTCTTGCTTGCTTGGATTTCTTACTCGCATGGAATATGTCTATCTCAAATCATCAGATCAGGTATGTGGTTACGCTTATGAATAATCACTTAAGTTTTACGGAGATTTCCGAATGTTTTTATCTGTTGTTTGGAAATAACTGATTGGATGACTTTTATTTCATGCAACTATAATGTGACTATGATTATCACCATAAATATGCATACATGACTGGCTCAGATCCTGGTCCACCTCTGTGGCCTTACAAAGACTAAAAAGGGTAACCTAGAGCAAGGTCTAGGTTATCAAGAGTTAGGGATTGGGCTACCTACATGTAGTGCAATGCAACTCTTTAGCGCACCATGAGTTAAAGAGTGGGCTACCTACGGGTAGTGCCATGTGACTCAACCCTAGAAACTGATTCACCTGCTAAGTAGAATCATGAGGGATTAAATGGGGATCTTCCATAAGGAAGGTAGCATCCAAGTCCACTGCAGGGACATCGTAGAGGTCAGGGTATGTTAGGATTGAGCAGTTATGTTGAAAATGTAAATTTGATTGTTAAATTATACTTGAATGCAATATGTTGTTACAGTTAATTGCACAATTATTATTTCCCCCACATACCAGCTGTAACATCCCAGGATTTGAGGCCTCAGATAACATGATCTTAAAGGAATGATTGGACTACCCATATCACCAAGGTGCACCTCCTTTTTTGGTAGCCCATCGTTAAAGAACTCCATAGTTAAGCGTGCTCGACTTGGAGTAGTACTATGATGGGTGACCAGTCGGGAAGTTGATCCTAGCTTGCACGCGAGTGAGGAAAAAGCACCTTGTTAAGGCTAATGGTGGTCTGTGGGGCCAGTCGTCATTTTTGAAACCCTGCTAGAGCCTTGGGCAGTGGGCTCGGGCATTACAATAGGTATCAGATCCATAACCCCTCTAGTAGGTGGGGCCCGCATGGGCATGTGGCATGTCAGTATTGAGTCGTGTTGTCCAGGCATGTAGGGAAGGGTTGTTCATGGTTGACGTAGCAACCCTTGCGCTAGTATTATGTGATCGGGAGCTGGATGTCCATGGGCCATTATGGGTCTTAACTGAAATGGGGTCAGATTATGAGGCCATATAGTTGAGCCTTGATGAGGACATCAAGAGTCTAAGTGGGGGAGATTGTAACATCCCAGGATTTGAGGCCTCGGATAACATGATCTTAAAAGGAATGATTGGACTACCCATATCACCAAGGTGCACCTCCTTTTCCTGGAACCCATCACTAAAGCACTCTATAGTTAAGCGTGCTTATCTTAGAGTAGTACTAGGATGGGTGACTTATCAGGAAGTTGATCTTGGCATGCACGTGAGTGAGGACAAAGAGCACAGTTAAGGCTAGTGGTGGTCTGTGTGGACATTCGTCATTCCTGAAACACTACTAGAGCCTTGGGTAGTGGGCCCGATCATTACAAATGGTATCAGAGCCATAACCCCTCCAATAGGTGGGGCCCACATGGGCATGTGGCATGCCAGTCTTGAGCCATGCGGTTCAGGCATGTAGGAAAGGGTTGTACATGGTTGACGTACCCACCCCTACGTTAGTATTCCGTGATCGGGAGCTGGGTGTCCATGGGCCATTGTGGATCTGCACTGAATGGGGTCAGATTATGAGGCCATATAGTTGAGCCTTGCTGAGGACGTCAAGAGTCTAAGTGGGGGAGATTGTAACATCCCAGGATTTGAGGCCTCAGATAACATGATCTTAACAGGAATGATTAGACTACCCATATCACCAAGGTGCACCTCCTTTTTCGGGAGCTCATCATTAAAGAACTCCATAGTTAAGTGTGCTCGGCTTGGAGTAGTACTAGGATGGGTGATCAATCGAGAAGTTGATCCTGGATTACGCGCGAGTGAGGAAAAAGCACCTTGTTAAGGCTAATGGTGGTCTGTGGGGCCAGTCGTCATCCTGAAACCCTGCTAGAGCCTTGGGCAGTGGGCCCGGGCGTTACAAATGGTATCCGATCGATAACCTCTCCAGTAGGTGGGGCCCGCATGGGCATGTGGCATACCAATCTTGAGTCGTGTGGTCCAGGCATGTAGGGAAGGGTTGTCCATGGTTGATGTAGCCACCCTTGCGCTAGTATTATGTGATCGGGAGTTGGATGTCCATGGGCCATTGTGGGTCTACACTGAAATGGGGTCAGATTATGAGGCCATATAGTTGAGCCTTGACGAGGAAATCAAGAGTCTAAGTGGGGGAGATTGTAACATCCCAGGATTTGAGGCCTCGAATAACATGATCTTAAAAGGAATAATTGGACTACCATATCACCAAGGTGCACCTCCTTTTTCGGGAACCCATCACTAAAGAACTCTATAGTAAAGTGTGCTTATCTTAAAGTAGTACTAGGATGGGTGACTTATCAGGAAGTTGATCCTGGCATGCACGTGAGTGAGGACAAAGAGCACAGTTAAGGCTAGTGGTGGTCTGTGTGGACATTCGTCATTCCTGAAACTCTACTAGAGCCTTAGGTAGTGGGCCCGAGTGTTACACCAGCTTTATGTTGATCGACGTTTTGTTTGTCGGCATTTTAGGTACAAGTGAAAAGAACAAACAGTAAAGTGGCATATGTGGACTTAAATACAAATTAAATTCCAAAGGAGGATTAGTTAGAATAGACTCCATGTGGATAGAAGTAGATATCCCAGTTCTTGAAAAAGGTATGAAAAGTTTAATTTTATTATAGCCTTTCAGTTTAGTTTGGTAGAATTTGTTAATTATTATTGATTATTTGTCGAACCTTTGATCCAAAAATTGGGATAACAACTCTGACCTCTTGGTCTCCCTTAATTGGGGGTTACTTGGAGGCGGGGTCATTACAGTTGATGTGTGATATTTGTGTATAACTTACATATATTTCAATGTATCATTATTAGTGTAAACTTCTAGCAGTTACAAAGAGATAACTCAATAGAAGGACTTCTAATTATATCAATGGTTCAAATTCTATGCTATATGTATGGGTCAAATATTTTAATTTCTAACTCTTATTTTAGAAAAGATTCATAGATAAAGGTAGAAGACAATTCAAATAAAACTAAAGAACAAAGATTTAATGCTTTGGTGATTTGGTGGCGAATCCTGCTAAACATTGACGTTAAGAAAAAAGTCACCACTCTTATGTATGATTGTTTCAATGATTTTATTTCTAGATTCAATCACTTGATAACATAGGTAATGTCTCCTAGTGTTATCAAAGTTAGTGTTGAAACGTTCGTGAGCCCTCTAAAGTCTTTAAGAAAAATAAACAAAGAAGTCACAATTGTACGTACAACAACAGGTGGAAGAGAAAGACAACGAGATAGAAGTAGTGACAATATTGTAGGGGAATGACAGTATAGAGAAGACTACACACAAAAGGAAGAAACTATATAGAACAAGCAGAGAAAATTCTTGCACACAACATTTCTCACTGTATTAATGTAATTTTTAGTTTTTTTAAAAATGATATGGATAGGTCCATTATATAGATAGACACAACTGACCAATTAGGAGCCCAACTACTAATCATGGTAATAGGGATGCACGGCACAAAATATCAGATGGTTCATGAACCTGGATTAAAAAAGGTTTAGATATTATATTTTGGGCATCTCAAGACTTTTTCTTTTATAAGATAATTAAGGTTGCAATTTTTTGTGCAACATTTAGACTCCAGTTGAGATCATAATTTTGTTTAAACAGAAAACAAAATATACTATAAAAATCAAATTGTGCAAATTGAACCAAGTCAAGCGGGATTAGGCATCACACATCTAGGCAAGATAATACTTACACACCTTGTGTGTGTATATATATCATTCAAGCACAATACACAAATACATCCAATCAGCCATAAAAATTCATGTCTCAGAGAGGCCAACACAGCATTAGGTTTCCATTGATGAGGATCTTTCTCACTTCAAAAGTGATCAATATGAGACTACAACAAGTTGTAAGATCTTTCTTTTTTAATGAGGCTAGGAGGTTTTTATTCATCTCGCTCCCCTCATGCATGCTATATCCACAGGTCCATTACAATCTATATTGTTTGAACTAGAATGAAAAATGGTAGTACTACTACCATTACATGACTCAAAGTCGATGACCTCAACTAACTCCCTTGGTGGTCTCCTATGATAATAGAAACCACAATATGCTTTTTGATGAAATTTGGTCACAGGTCAAATCTACCTTGTTTCCTTCTCTCTTTATACTAGAATAGTACCAATTGCTCCTCATTAATCTCTTGGTATCTGTGATCACTACGAAAAATATGGTCTTTAACTACAAAAAAAATTGTATCGAAAAACCCATAATATGTATCCAAAAGCTTTGGCTACATTTATCCTTACATTTATAATATATAGCTAATACCCGTGTAGCTAATTATTTAGGCTACATTTTTCAAAGTTGTAGTTAGCTATTCCTCTGGCTACAAATTCATATGTAACCCTAATTGTAGGTAAAAAATGTCCTTACACATAAACATGTAGTTTCTATTGTAGCCAAATGTATGACTACAATTCAATTTGTACCTATGATATGTAGGGAGAGATGACATTGGTTACAATTTGTATTTCTAGTTCATGTATAGAAAAAATTAGCACTTGCTACACATGTAATTATAGCTAGTGTGTAGTGAAAGACACCATGTACTACACATACGTATGTAGTGAGAAACATTATGTAGTCAGTAAGTTGCTTGCCAATATAGAGGGGTTTTCAATAAGACAACAAATGAATATTAATCAAGATCGAGTTGTGCTTACAATGTCAACAGTGATACTTTTATTTATATTTGAACAATGAGTACACATGGGGAGGACATTAACCTGGCCCCTGTTTTACAATATGCATGGAAAAATGACACATGTATACAATATCTTCTTCTGACTACATCTATCCACTACAGACTACAAAGCATAATATAAAGAGGGCTCATCTCCCTTAGTTCCTCCACCTAATTCACAATGAGTTCAACAACCCTATGAATCTCAGCTTTAGTGCTGAATCTTCCAATCCCAAACATGATAGAGGTATGTGACATGTCCTCATCAACTCCCAAAGCTCTCAACACATAGGATTAAGCACAAGAGTTGCAGCCTTTCCTATTGGCAACGTCATGTAGAGGTTCATGTATGGTTAGTTTTGGTTGGTGAATCCCTTTGATCAGAACATATTGGCATTTCTTCTCATAATCCATATGTTATGTACTTTTTTATGTTGTGGATATCAAGCGCCATCAAGTTGATGGTAGCATCCACTTTGTGTGAACCACCATGGATACCTACAAAGAAACATACAAGTTTTAAGATATAGCTCACGAAAGAAACAAGCAAGCATAGTTTCTCCTACTCATAACTTACCTATTCCATAAGTTGTCTTCTCCTAATGAATGAGAAGTATGAAGTGAATAAGAAGTATCAATGGGCTTCATGGCTTCAGTTTTCTACAATTCAATATATAGTTTAGTTGCCCTGACGACGATTTGTGAACTGCAAGAATTTAAATGGATACTAACTGGTCAGTAAAAGAAGATATAAATCGAATCAAGAAAATCCTTCAAATTGAAATATAAGTGTCTTCAAATTGCTTCTATATAGATGGAGGACGATATTTGTAGTGCTTTGAAGAAATCATAATCATACTAAAGAACAATAATTAGCATAATATAAACAAATAACTAACAGTAACTTCAGATGGCTCACGTTCTTTATTCCCTCCATATCTGACTCAATAATGTAGTTCAACATCATATACATATGATTTATCTTCCCATACATGCTATAAATATAGAGCCTAATCATTCTAACGGTCAACTATTTTCAGATTCTTTTACTGTTCAAATTAATCATTCAAGGATCAACCTACTATAATCCATAATCATAGTTTGCACAGAAAATATAATATGAAATAAAAACACTCTGACCATACAAGCCTTCTTCGATGGATGACACAATTTTCTAAAAGTTAAATCCGTTTTAAAATTCATCTTGTCCTATTTGACTAACTAACTAATTTAAAATGCATTAAAACCTACCAGCTAATAAGATGCCCAACTAATATCTAGATAATAACTATTATGCTTTGTGGAGACTTATACACAAACTTGTATCTAGTGTAGATGGCACTATGAAAATATAATTGTAGTGTTAAAAATATGTAATGCATCATTTTTCAGTAATAATTCTAGATCTATAAATTGTCTACTCATTCCATGCAGTATTTATATCATTATGAATGATGCTAGTGTATTAGCCTTTGTTCAGTGAATATGGTTGCTCTAATAGAGGCCTCATAGCCTTGATCTTATGCCAAAAACGGTTTAGCTCTCTCTAGTTTTACAAATCTGTAATTGAAACATTTTTTGGACATAATCCTAGGTCAATCAACTGTCTACTCATTCCATGCAGTATATAGATCATTCTGAATGGCACTAATGTATTAGCCTTTGTTCAGTGAATGTGGTTGTATAGGCTTTAGAGCCTTGAGCTTGTGCTAGAAATAGTTAAACTCACTCCCTGCTTGATAGCTTAACAACTATATCATACTGATTGTGCTAGATATCCACAAATCATGATTGTTACCTAACAACCCATAATTTCTTTCCAGTATATGAGAAATGTGCATCAAAGTACAAAGTTGATAATTTGAATTGTCTGAACTAGAGTTTCATCTTCAAAAGAAATTGGATAATAGTAAATCACTTTATGTCAAAATAGATGACCATCACTACAGTTGCATCTTCTTCTAGACAAGTAAACCAAATCCTATTCTATTGACTAGGCATAGTTCACCTATAGCAATGAATGTCACCACTTGTTGGTTTTTTGTTGTGAAGATGTATGGTCTTGAATTTGAATCTTATTCAGAAGAAGGGTCCTTGGGTGGAAATCCAACCAATGTTTGGAAAGATAAGTGGGTGCAAGGATGTGAGAATGTTAAGCTTCTGAGTTATATATACAAATGATGTTCAGTCTGTAGTAAAAATACAAACATGACTAAGTTAATAAAGCAGTAGACTCAAAACTACCTGGAGAGACCCAATTGTGAATAAACAAGATGAAAGACCAAAATACATCTCATGAACCCTTTGGATTGCAATAAGCTTTTGCATTCCACCTCGATCAACAAAAAGAGCTGCAAATTTTTTATGTGCAACAAATGCATAAATCAACTTCAACACTTCTGAAAGGAATCATGTATCATCAGAATCCTCTTTCTGCTTCATACTATGCTGCAATAATGAAAGGAATACATCTACACCCTTTTCATGTAAAACTGGACCTAGAGCTTCCAGATATTCTCCTACAATTTCAAGGCATTGGATACAATACTTCTCTCTCAAGCGAGAGAGAGATTCACTATGCAGAATGAAAAAATCATCTGGTTCTTCTTCATCAACTTCTGGTTCAATGTGATTTGGTTGGTCTTCTTTTGAAGCAGCAATGCTAAAGATAAAAAAAACAATATATGTCCGCATTTTCTATTACAGAGATAGGGGGAGGAACAGAAAATTGTTGTAGTTTTTGTTGTAAAATAGTGGAGCAATCACTTACCGAGAATTGTCAGATGTTACAGATGCATCTACAACTGTTGAAGCAGCTTTGGAAGCAGCTAAAAAGGCAGCTTCCTCATCATTTGTAGTCTTTCAAACCTAGAGAGGGAAGTATACACATAAGTGTGTAAACATTTATGAAGAAGAAAAATCCTACAAAGCACAGTTTAAGGAATCATGTATATCCCATTTGGTGCACTCTGGAGGTATTTTATTATATGATTTCCTACATGCATGACTTCTATACAACATTTTTGTGGTGTATTATTTGCTTCTAATGCTCTAGTGAGAGAAATAAATATTCCTCAAATGGCATGAAAAATTTCTTCTTTTATCACATTGCTCGGTTCTTCATATATTTATAAGTGGCCCTTACTTGTCTGTGTTAAAATAAGCTAGATATACAAGCAAACTAATAGTACATAAGGTGAAAAGGTAAAAATCAATTGTGCTTGCCTCCATTGCTAAAGTTTTAACTACTTCTACTACTACATCACCTGCATCTCTCGCTGCCTCAGCAGGTGCATTAGCAGCACATGCTTCAGCCTCAGCGGCCTCTACTACTTTCTTTACCAAGTCAGATATACTTCTTGATCCCACAGTGCACCTGAAACAATCCTCATCTTCAACTGAAGAGCCACTACTACCACTATTAGATATCTTCATGTCGGTTATTCTACTAATATCTTCACCTTTTATTTGAAACCTTTCATTAACACCGATACTCTGTCCTGGCTCACATATCTTGAGTTCACTCCCTGGAGAGGCCAAAATTTTGTCACTCTCCAAAGACATGTCATGCCTTCCTTTACCCCTGTTCCTTGATAATCCCGTATTTAATCTACGCCTTGAAAACTCATCTCTTGCATTCTCATCAGTATCCTCACCATGCAAAGTCCTATTTCTGACATGTCACTCTCCATATTTGGTCTTGCAGAATGTGTATCCCTATTTTGTCATTTCTCATCAATTAGCATCCTCATCATGTTGACCATAAAAATTAACCACCTCAGAAGAATCTAGGAGGTCAGATTTTATAGAAAACTCGTCTTCCTCCCAAGGGTCTGTTCTGATCACAGAAGTATTGTAAACAGTCCTACTCGGTGCCTTCTCGGAGTTCAGATCACAAAGTGAACCTTCTTTGTCGATCTTTACATTATCCAAACGGACAGCTTCCAAAACATGATGTGACCTACTCTTAGTATCATCTCTTTTTTCCAGTGCAGAACCTGAGATGTGTTTATTTTCAGTGTGCACATTATCATTGGCATCCTTTTGGCTTGTGCTTGGATCACCGAGCATACGTAGACGCAAAAAATGCATAAGCTTTTCTGAAAATCCGGAAGTTAAAACATCTTCTACAATTTCACCTCCTTTGTATACCAAACCATAACGCAAATAATCACACTCGATCAAAAAAATGTAAAGATAATGATCACTGTAAGATACATACCCAGTAAGGGACATAGAAAGAATTCCAATAGCGTAAGTTTTCAGCATAGGAGATAGGTCACCATGTAAATGATTGGACCCCAAATCAAGGTATTGAAGACTTGTTATGTTGTAGAGCCAGCGGGGTATTGTGGAATTCAAATAATTGTAGGAGACATCCATAACCGAAAGAGATGTGAAGTTCAGATTAACCGGGATAAAGTAAATGAATTAAGACTATAGAGTGGCAAAACAATTTTGGAAATGAAAGGGAGCATGTTCAACTCCTCTACCAAGTTTCTTGTGCTATTTCCAAAATTTATTGAAGTCAAATCTATATATCGCAAAGATGTAAGGTGAGAAATCCACTCAACACTTTCGACTGATACCTCAAAAGATAAATGGGAAAAATCGAGATACTGAAGGTCAGATAAGTTGCCAAGATGCTGAGGAATTAGTCCAGTGATATTCGAGTGCGAAAAATCTAAATATTTCATCCTATTAATTGATCCAATGAAGTTAGGAATTGGTTGACCTTAAAAGTCATTACCAGTGAGGTTCAAGTGTTCCAGATACTTCAACTCCTGCAAAGATGGATTAATCATACCTGGTAAGAACTTGTGGGCCGAACTCAGTAGCATACAATTAAAGATTTTTATGGTCTGATAGCAATGCTAGGAAACATTCCATTGAAAGATGTCACAAACTACTACACCATATCTTGTAGATAAAAGAGACTATGATTATAATCCATCAAATCAATTGATGTGGATAACAGGTAGAACAAGAGAAATTTAGATACTATGATTGCAAAAAAGTGAAATCTAGCCTTCTTCATACCCTACGTGTCAATACAATATATCATAGATACCAAACACTAGCATCACATCTAGGCAGATATATCACTTACTTGGTCAACATCTGGGCCAAAAAACTCTCAAGTTTTTGCAAGAGAAACTAAGATCAATAGAGCCATAAATGTTGGCAACATGGTTGAAATCCTCACTAGCAAGACTTTTTGTATCAACTGAGGTAGCAAAACGAGTCTTTTCAAGACATCCAACTGCTAACAGATATTAAAGTGAAAAGTTGTTTATTGAAGTCCCAAATTACAAACTCATTGAGACAACTGGAAGTATTACAAAAGATCCAAAATAAATATTGAACACATTATGCAGTACTAAACTTGTACCTTCGGAATGGAGAAACCTGCTCATAAAATTGAAAACAGAGAACAATCCAAGGCGTCATCAGAAAAAACTTGTGTTGGCTACCTTACAATAATTTACATATTTTCCTTTTCTTTGAATGGTGTACTAAAGCTTGGCTGACCTCTCTTGAATATTGCAAAACTTCTTCATGTGAGAAAGAAACTACTATTGAAAATTACTATTGAATCACATTCTGCATGAAAAACCCAACTTATGACAGGAGCGAACTTTTTGGTGCCTTGTAAAAGAAAATACCTAAAGCAAAACTATCATTAAGCAACTAAAATGAGTACATGGGTTAATATATATGGAGAGAGTAAGGAATAGAAGATTAAAAATATGTGATATCTCTACATACTTATCCACCATACAGCTAGGCATTTCGGTTTTATGGATGTTCGTGAAGCAAGAAATATTGTCTATTAGAATCTGACGCCCTTGCTTTGCTGCCGTCGTATCCGCAACTTTTACTCTTATAATTTCATTGAACCACTTATTCCATAGGTAAAACAATCCTTTCTAACTTGTTATCTGATCATTATTACAATCCATTCACCCCATCTACAGTGATCTGTGTATGCTAAAAAACATCAACACTTCGTATAATTTTAGAGTGACTTATAATACGTAAAAATATTCCTCACAAAAATATGTACAACATCCAAATAAATTTCATGCTATAGCAAGAAATATTAACACATTGGAGGTTTAAAGAAATTTTATTTGGATAGTGAATTCAAACCAAAACCCACATCATAAATGCATGTGGATCTGTAAAAGACAACCAACAACATTTTATCCTCAAATAGTGGTTACTAGAATTCTGAATCGACAATTGGTCATGGTGGGCTCTATTTTTATAGTCATATGCATGTTGTTTGTGGAAAAATATGAAATTAATAGAATACATGAAGAGAGACTATTAAAAAAGAGATATCATGGCCAAAAAATCCATACCACTGCAATGCATTATGTATACATGGGATATCATAGTAAGAAAAGAATAAGTAAAAGATGGAAATGTTTTGTTAAAGGATAAGGAACTCATGAATAGTTCAAGACATCATTTACTAGTTAGTGGTCGGATACCCTACAAGGACCACTGGTTAATCAGCCCTATAACTGCATTGGAGTATAATCAAGTGCCCAACTTGTCCCTTCTCCAACAAAAGAAATCAAGGTTTAATGAACCATTCTTCGATGGAAGAAATCAAGGAACTTCCTTTAACTACATATTATGAAAATATAGCTTTATTAAATGTAGTTAGTAACGAACATCCTCTAACATATAGAAGAGTAAAATTTAGCTCATTGTATTCGCTAAGCTATTCCATCCTTATTTAGTAACTACGATGCTTGTTCTATTTTTCTACAAATAGTAAAATATTCTCTACCAACCATACAGTGGATAAGAGGTAGAATAAGTTAGTTTACAGTAAGGAACATGGAAGTTATCTAAAAACAAACAAAAATTTCTTTTGGGACGTCAATTCATTATGAAACTAAGTGACTACCTCATCCCATCATTCCAGTATATGAGAAATGTGCATCAAAGTACAAAGTTGATAATTTGAATTGTCTGAACTAGAGTTTCATCTTCAAAAGAAATTGGATAATAGTAAATCACTTTATGTCAAAATAGATGACCATCACTACAGTTGCATCTTCTTCTAGACAAGTAAACCAAATCCTATTCTATTGACTAGGCATAGTTCACCTATAGCAATGAATGTCACCACTTGTTGGTTTTTTGTTGTGAAGATGTATGGTCTTGAATTTGAATCTTATTCAGAAGAAGGGTCCTTGGGTGGAAATCCAACCAATGTTTGGAAAGATAAGTGGGTGCAAGGATGTGAGAATGTTAAGCTTCTGAGTTATATATACAAATGATGTTCAGTCTGTAGTAAAAATACAAACATGACTAAGTTAATAAAGCAGTAGACTCAAAACTACCTGGAGAGACCCAATTGTGAATAAACAAGATGAAAGACCAAAATACATCTCATGAACCCTTTGGATTGCAATAAGCTTTTGCATTCCACCTCGATCAACAAAAAGAGCTGCAAATTTTTTATGTGCAACAAATGCATAAATCAACTTCAACACTTCTGAAAGGAATCATGTATCATCAGAATCCTCTTTCTGCTTCATACTATGCTGCAATAATGAAAGGAATACATCTACACCCTTTTCATGTAAAACTGGACCTAGAGCTTCCAGATATTCTCCTACAATTTCAAGGCATTGGATACAATACTTCTCTCTCAAGCGAGAGAGAGATTCACTATGCAGAATGAAAAAATCATCTGGTTCTTCTTCATCAACTTCTGGTTCAATGTGATTTGGTTGGTCTTCTTTTGAAGCAGCAATGCTAAAGATAAAAAAAACAATATATGTCCGCATTTTCTATTACAGAGATAGGGGGAGGAACAGAAAATTGTTGTAGTTTTTGTTGTAAAATAGTGGAGCAATCACTTACCGAGAATTGTCAGATGTTACAGATGCATCTACAACTGTTGAAGCAGCTTTGGAAGCAGCTAAAAAGGCAGCTTCCTCATCATTTGTAGTCTTTCAAACCTAGAGAGGGAAGTATACACATAAGTGTGTAAACATTTATGAAGAAGAAAAATCCTACAAAGCACAGTTTAAGGAATCATGTATATCCCATTTGGTGCACTCTGGAGGTATTTTATTATATGATTTCCTACATGCATGACTTCTATACAACATTTTTGTGGTGTATTATTTGCTTCTAATGCTCTAGTGAGAGAAATAAATATTCCTCAAATGGCATGAAAAATTTCTTCTTTTATCACATTGCTCGGTTCTTCATATATTTATAAGTGGCCCTTACTTGTCTGTGTTAAAATAAGCTAGATATACAAGCAAACTAATAGTACATAAGGTGAAAAGGTAAAAATCAATTGTGCTTGCCTCCATTGCTAAAGTTTTAACTACTTCTACTACTACATCACCTGCATCTCTCGCTGCCTCAGCAGGTGCATTAGCAGCACATGCTTCAGCCTCAGCGGCCTCTACTACTTTCTTTACCAAGTCAGATATACTTCTTGATCCCACAGTGCACCTGAAACAATCCTCATCTTCAACTGAAGAGCCACTACTACCACTATTAGATATCTTCATGTCGGTTATTCTACTAATATCTTCACCTTTTATTTGAAACCTTTCATTAACACCGATACTCTGTCCTGGCTCACATATCTTGAGTTCACTCCCTGGAGAGGCCAAAATTTTGTCACTCTCCAAAGACATGTCATGCCTTCCTTTACCCCTGTTCCTTGATAATCCCGTATTTAATCTACGCCTTGAAAACTCATCTCTTGCATTCTCATCAGTATCCTCACCATGCAAAGTCCTATTTCTGACATGTCACTCTCCATATTTGGTCTTGCAGAATGTGTATCCCTATTTTGTCATTTCTCATCAATTAGCATCCTCATCATGTTGACCATAAAAATTAACCACCTCAGAAGAATCTAGGAGGTCAGATTTTATAGAAAACTCGTCTTCCTCCCAAGGGTCTGTTCTGATCACAGAAGTATTGTAAACAGTCCTACTCGGTGCCTTCTCGGAGTTCAGATCACAAAGTGAACCTTCTTTGTCGATCTTTACATTATCCAAACGGACAGCTTCCAAAACATGATGTGACCTACTCTTAGTATCATCTCTTTTTTCCAGTGCAGAACCTGAGATGTGTTTATTTTCAGTGTGCACATTATCATTGGCATCCTTTTGGCTTGTGCTTGGATCACCGAGCATACGTAGACGCAAAAAATGCATAAGCTTTTCTGAAAATCCGGAAGTTAAAACATCTTCTACAATTTCACCTCCTTTGTATACCAAACCATAACGCAAATAATCACACTCGATCAAAAAAATGTAAAGATAATGATCACTGTAAGATACATACCCAGTAAGGGACATAGAAAGAATTCCAATAGCGTAAGTTTTCAGCATAGGAGATAGGTCACCATGTAAATGATTGGACCCCAAATCAAGGTATTGAAGACTTGTTATGTTGTAGAGCCAGCGGGGTATTGTGGAATTCAAATAATTGTAGGAGACATCCATAACCGAAAGAGATGTGAAGTTCAGATTAACCGGGATAAAGTAAATGAATTAAGACTATAGAGTGGCAAAACAATTTTGGAAATGAAAGGGAGCATGTTCAACTCCTCTACCAAGTTTCTTGTGCTATTTCCAAAATTTATTGAAGTCAAATCTATATATCGCAAAGATGTAAGGTGAGAAATCCACTCAACACTTTCGACTGATACCTCAAAAGATAAATGGGAAAAATCGAGATACTGAAGGTCAGATAAGTTGCCAAGATGCTGAGGAATTAGTCCAGTGATATTCGAGTGCGAAAAATCTAAATATTTCATCCTATTAATTGATCCAATGAAGTTAGGAATTGGTTGACCTTAAAAGTCATTACCAGTGAGGTTCAAGTGTTCCAGATACTTCAACTCCTGCAAAGATGGATTAATCATACCTGGTAAGAACTTGTGGGCCGAACTCAGTAGCATACAATTAAAGATTTTTATGGTCTGATAGCAATGCTAGGAAACATTCCATTGAAAGATGTCACAAACTACTACACCATATCTTGTAGATAAAAGAGACTATGATTATAATCCATCAAATCAATTGATGTGGATAACAGGTAGAACAAGAGAAATTTAGATACTATGATTGCAAAAAAGTGAAATCTAGCCTTCTTCATACCCTACGTGTCAATACAATATATCATAGATACCAAACACTAGCATCACATCTAGGCAGATATATCACTTACTTGGTCAACATCTGGGCCAAAAAACTCTCAAGTTTTTGCAAGAGAAACTAAGATCAATAGAGCCATAAATGTTGGCAACATGGTTGAAATCCTCACTAGCAAGACTTTTTGTATCAACTGAGGTAGCAAAACGAGTCTTTTCAAGACATCCAACTGCTAACAGATATTAAAGTGAAAAGTTGTTTATTGAAGTCCCAAATTACAAACTCATTGAGACAACTGGAAGTATTACAAAAGATCCAAAATAAATATTGAACACATTATGCAGTACTAAACTTGTACCTTCGGAATGGAGAAACCTGCTCATAAAATTGAAAACAGAGAACAATCCAAGGCGTCATCAGAAAAAACTTGTGTTGGCTACCTTACAATAATTTACATATTTTCCTTTTCTTTGAATGGTGTACTAAAGCTTGGCTGACCTCTCTTGAATATTGCAAAACTTCTTCATGTGAGAAAGAAACTACTATTGAAAATTACTATTGAATCACATTCTGCATGAAAAACCCAACTTATGACAGGAGCGAACTTTTTGGTGCCTTGTAAAAGAAAATACCTAAAGCAAAACTATCATTAAGCAACTAAAATGAGTACATGGGTTAATATATATGGAGAGAGTAAGGAATAGAAGATTAAAAATATGTGATATCTCTACATACTTATCCACCATACAGCTAGGCATTTCGGTTTTATGGATGTTCGTGAAGCAAGAAATATTGTCTATTAGAATCTGACGCCCTTGCTTTGCTGCCGTCGTATCCGCAACTTTTACTCTTATAATTTCATTGAACCACTTATTCCATAGGTAAAACAATCCTTTCTAACTTGTTATCTGATCATTATTACAATCCATTCACCCCATCTACAGTGATCTGTGTATGCTAAAAAACATCAACACTTCGTATAATTTTAGAGTGACTTATAATACGTAAAAATATTCCTCACAAAAATATGTACAACATCCAAATAAATTTCATGCTATAGCAAGAAATATTAACACATTGGAGGTTTAAAGAAATTTTATTTGGATAGTGAATTCAAACCAAAACCCACATCATAAATGCATGTGGATCTGTAAAAGACAACCAACAACATTTTATCCTCAAATAGTGGTTACTAGAATTCTGAATCGACAATTGGTCATGGTGGGCTCTATTTTTATAGTCATATGCATGTTGTTTGTGGAAAAATATGAAATTAATAGAATACATGAAGAGAGACTATTAAAAAAGAGATATCATGGCCAAAAAATCCATACCACTGCAATGCATTATGTATACATGGGATATCATAGTAAGAAAAGAATAAGTAAAAGATGGAAATGTTTTGTTAAAGGATAAGGAACTCATGAATAGTTCAAGACATCATTTACTAGTTAGTGGTCGGATACCCTACAAGGACCACTGGTTAATCAGCCCTATAACTGCATTGGAGTATAATCAAGTGCCCAACTTGTCCCTTCTCCAACAAAAGAAATCAAGGTTTAATGAACCATTCTTCGATGGAAGAAATCAAGGAACTTCCTTTAACTACATATTATGAAAATATAGCTTTATTAAATGTAGTTAGTAACGAACATCCTCTAACATATAGAAGAGTAAAATTTAGCTCATTGTATTCGCTAAGCTATTCCATCCTTATTTAGTAACTACGATGCTTGTTCTATTTTTCTACAAATAGTAAAATATTCTCTACCAACCATACAGTGGATAAGAGGTAGAATAAGTTAGTTTACAGTAAGGAACATGGAAGTTATCTAAAAACAAACAAAAATTTCTTTTGGGACGTCAATTCATTATGAAACTAAGTGACTACCTCATCCCATCATTCCAGTATATGAGAAATGTGCATCAAAGTACAAAGTTGATAATTTGAATTGTCTGAACTAGAGTTTCATCTTCAAAAGAAATTGGATAATAGTAAATCACTTTATGTCAAAATAGATGACCATCACTACAGTTGCATCTTCTTCTAGACAAGTAAACCAAATCCTATTCTATTGACTAGGCATAGTTCACCTATAGCAATGAATGTCACCACTTGTTGGTTTTTTGTTGTGAAGATGTATGGTCTTGAATTTGAATCTTATTCAGAAGAAGGGTCCTTGGGTGGAAATCCAACCAATGTTTGGAAAGATAAGTGGGTGCAAGGATGTGAGAATGTTAAGCTTCTGAGTTATATATACAAATGATGTTCAGTCTGTAGTAAAAATACAAACATGACTAAGTTAATAAAGCAGTAGACTCAAAACTACCTGGAGAGACCCAATTGTGAATAAACAAGATGAAAGACCAAAATACATCTCATGAACCCTTTGGATTGCAATAAGCTTTTGCATTCCACCTCGATCAACAAAAAGAGCTGCAAATTTGTTATGTGCAACAAATGCATAAATCAACTTCAACACTTCTGAAAGGAATCATGTATCATCAGAATCCTCTTTCTGCTTCATACTATGCTGCAATAATGAAAGGAATACATCTACACCCTTTTCATGTAAAACTGGACCTAGAGCTTCCAGATATTCTCCTACAATTTCAAGGCATTGGATACAATACTTCTCTCTCAAGCGAGAGAGAGATTCACTATGCAGAATGAAAAAATCATCTGGTTCTTCTTCATCAACTTCTGGTTCAATGTGATTTGGTTGGTCTTCTTTTGAAGCAGCAATGCTAAAGATAAAAAAAACAATATATGTCCGCATTTTCTATTACAGAGATAGGGGGAGGAACAGAAAATTGTTGTAGTTTTTGTTGTAAAATAGTGGAGCAATCACTTACCGAGAATTGTCAGATGTTACAGATGCATCTACAACTGTTGAAGCAGCTTTGGAAGCAGCTAAAAAGGCAGCTTCCTCATCATTTGTAGTCTTTCAAACCTAGAGAGGGAAGTATACACATAAGTGTGTAAACATTTATGAAGAAGAAAAATCCTACAAAGCACAGTTTAAGGAATCATGTATATCCCATTTGGTGCACTCTGGAGGTATTTTATTATATGATTTCCTACATGCATGACTTCTATACAACATTTTTGTGGTGTATTATTTGCTTCTAATGCTCTAGTGAGAGAAATAAATATTCCTCAAATGGCATGAAAAATTTCTTCTTTTATCACATTGCTCGGTTCTTCATATATTTATAAGTGGCCCTTACTTGTCTGTGTTAAAATAAGCTAGATATACAAGCAAACTAATAGTACATAAGGTGAAAAGGTAAAAATCAATTGTGCTTGCCTCCATTGCTAAAGTTTTAACTACTTCTACTACTACATCACCTGCATCTCTCGCTGCCTCAGCAGGTGCATTAGCAGCACATGCTTCAGCCTCAGCGGCCTCTACTACTTTCTTTACCAAGTCAGATATACTTCTTGATCCCACAGTGCACCTGAAACAATCCTCATCTTCAACTGAAGAGCCACTACTACCACTATTAGATATCTTCATGTCGGTTATTCTACTAATATCTTCACCTTTTATTTGAAACCTTTCATTAACACCGATACTCTGTCCTGGCTCACATATCTTGAGTTCACTCCCTGGAGAGGCCAAAATTTTGTCACTCTCCAAAGACATGTCATGCCTTCCTTTACCCCTGTTCCTTGATAATCCCGTATTTAATCTACGCCTTGAAAACTCATCTCTTGCATTCTCATCAGTATCCTCACCATGCAAAGTCCTATTTCTGACATGTCACTCTCCATATTTGGTCTTGCAGAATGTGTATCCCTATTTTGTCATTTCTCATCAATTAGCATCCTCATCATGTTGACCATAAAAATTAACCACCTCAGAAGAATCTAGGAGGTCAGATTTTATAGAAAACTCGTCTTCCTCCCAAGGGTCTGTTCTGATCACAGAAGTATTGTAAACAGTCCTACTCGGTGCCTTCTCGGAGTTCAGATCACAAAGTGAACCTTCTTTGTCGATCTTTACATTATCCAAACGGACAGCTTCCAAAACATGATGTGACCTACTCTTAGTATCATCTCTTTTTTCCAGTGCAGAACCTGAGATGTGTTTATTTTCAGTGTGCACATTATCATTGGCATCCTTTTGGCTTGTGCTTGGATCACCGAGCATACGTAGACGCAAAAAATGCATAAGCTTTTCTGAAAATCCGGAAGTTAAAACATCTTCTACAATTTCACCTCCTTTGTATACCAAACCATAACGCAAATAATCACACTCGATCAAAAAAATGTAAAGATAATGATCACTGTAAGATACATACCCAGTAAGGGACATAGAAAGAATTCCAATAGCGTAAGTTTTCAGCATAGGAGATAGGTCACCATGTAAATGATTGGACCCCAAATCAAGGTATTGAAGACTTGTTATGTTGTAGAGCCAGCGGGGTATTGTGGAATTCAAATAATTGTAGGAGACATCCATAACCGAAAGAGATGTGAAGTTCAGATTAACCGGGATAAAGTAAATGAATTAAGACTATAGAGTGGCAAAACAATTTTGGAAATGAAAGGGAGCATGTTCAACTCCTCTACCAAGTTTCTTGTGCTATTTCCAAAATTTATTGAAGTCAAATCTATATATCGCAAAGATGTAAGGTGAGAAATCCACTCAACACTTTCGACTGATACCTCAAAAGATAAATGGGAAAAATCGAGATACTGAAGGTCAGATAAGTTGCCAAGATGCTGAGGAATTAGTCCAGTGATATTCGAGTGCGAAAAATCTAAATATTTCATCCTATTAATTGATCCAATGAAGTTAGGAATTGGTTGACCTTAAAAGTCATTACCAGTGAGGTTCAAGTGTTCCAGATACTTCAACTCCTGCAAAGATGGATTAATCATACCTGGTAAGAACTTGTGGGCCGAACTCAGTAGCATACAATTAAAGATTTTTATGGTCTGATAGCAATGCTAGGAAACATTCCATTGAAAGATGTCACAAACTACTACACCATATCTTGTAGATAAAAGAGACTATGATTATAATCCATCAAATCAATTGATGTGGATAACAGGTAGAACAAGAGAAATTTAGATACTATGATTGCAAAAAAGTGAAATCTAGCCTTCTTCATACCCTACGTGTCAATACAATATATCATAGATACCAAACACTAGCATCACATCTAGGCAGATATATCACTTACTTGGTCAACATCTGGGCCAAAAAACTCTCAAGTTTTTGCAAGAGAAACTAAGATCAATAGAGCCATAAATGTTGGCAACATGGTTGAAATCCTCACTAGCAAGACTTTTTGTATCAACTGAGGTAGCAAAACGAGTCTTTTCAAGACATCCAACTGCTAACAGATATTAAAGTGAAAAGTTGTTTATTGAAGTCCCAAATTACAAACTCATTGAGACAACTGGAAGTATTACAAAAGATCCAAAATAAATATTGAACACATTATGCAGTACTAAACTTGTACCTTCGGAATGGAGAAACCTGCTCATAAAATTGAAAACAGAGAACAATCCAAGGCGTCATCAGAAAAAACTTGTGTTGGCTACCTTACAATAATTTACATATTTTCCTTTTCTTTGAATGGTGTACTAAAGCTTGGCTGACCTCTCTTGAATATTGCAAAACTTCTTCATGTGAGAAAGAAACTACTATTGAAAATTACTATTGAATCACATTCTGCATGAAAAACCCAACTTATGACAGGAGCGAACTTTTTGGTGCCTTGTAAAAGAAAATACCTAAAGCAAAACTATCATTAAGCAACTAAAATGAGTACATGGGTTAATATATATGGAGAGAGTAAGGAATAGAAGATTAAAAATATGTGATATCTCTACATACTTATCCACCATACAGCTAGGCATTTCGGTTTTATGGATGTTCGTGAAGCAAGAAATATTGTCTATTAGAATCTGACGCCCTTGCTTTGCTGCCGTCGTATCCGCAACTTTTACTCTTATAATTTCATTGAACCACTTATTCCATAGGTAAAACAATCCTTTCTAACTTGTTATCTGATCATTATTACAATCCATTCACCCCATCTACAGTGATCTGTGTATGCTAAAAAACATCAACACTTCGTATAATTTTAGAGTGACTTATAATACGTAAAAATATTCCTCACAAAAATATGTACAACATCCAAATAAATTTCATGCTATAGCAAGAAATATTAACACATTGGAGGTTTAAAGAAATTTTATTTGGATAGTGAATTCAAACCAAAACCCACATCATAAATGCATGTGGATCTGTAAAAGACAACCAACAACATTTTATCCTCAAATAGTGGTTACTAGAATTCTGAATCGACAATTGGTCATGGTGGGCTCTATTTTTATAGTCATATGCATGTTGTTTGTGGAAAAATATGAAATTAATAGAATACATGAAGAGAGACTATTAAAAAAGAGATATCATGGCCAAAAAATCCATACCACTGCAATGCATTATGTATACATGGGATATCATAGTAAGAAAAGAATAAGTAAAAGATGGAAATGTTTTGTTAAAGGATAAGGAACTCATGAATAGTTCAAGACATCATTTACTAGTTAGTGGTCGGATACCCTACAAGGACCACTGGTTAATCAGCCCTATAACTGCATTGGAGTATAATCAAGTGCCCAACTTGTCCCTTCTCCAACAAAAGAAATCAAGGTTTAATGAACCATTCTTCGATGGAAGAAATCAAGGAACTTCCTTTAACTACATATTATGAAAATATAGCTTTATTAAATGTAGTTAGTAACGAACATCCTCTAACATATAGAAGAGTAAAATTTAGCTCATTGTATTCGCTAAGCTATTCCATCCTTATTTAGTAACTACGATGCTTGTTCTATTTTTCTACAAATAGTAAAATATTCTCTACCAACCATACAGTGGATAAGAGGTAGAATAAGTTAGTTTACAGTAAGGAACATGGAAGTTATCTAAAAACAAACAAAAATTTCTTTTGGGACGTCAATTCATTATGAAACTAAGTGACTACCTCATCCCATCATTCCAATTTGAACCCTTTCCCTAATAGGCTATATAAAACATTGAAATAAAAAATAATATTCTGCCAATAGCAAGTAACTCAACTGAATAAGAAGGTGAGAAATTTTAGCAATAGAATGAACAACATGTTATGAGCCCATACTTGATAGGATGTATGACCTGAGCCTAATGCTTGTAAACATGAACAATTTTCCTTAGATAATAATCAAGGGGTCTTCACCAAAAAACAATCAAGGTGTCTTCACCTCAAAAAGGGCCTATGTGAGTGTATTTAAAGATTACAAGTTCTCTACTCATTCTAATTGGATGAGGATTTGGAAGCTGAAAGACGATAGATAATCAAAACTATCATGTGGCTTGTACTCCATGAGAGCTTGATGATTAACTGTATTAGGGTCGGAAGAGGATTTGCTAGTACAACCATTTTCGTGGGGTCAGGAGTAGAAGATGAATCTATTACACATGCCTTAGAAGAATTTTAGAATGAACAGACTACATGATGCATCATTCGTCAGAAACAATCATATTAGAAGAATCTCAGACTGAACAGACTACATGATGCATCATCCGTCAGTTCTGAGTAAATTTATTTGCCTTTAAGGGGTTCATTCCTAATAGTAGTAATGTTGCAGTGACACCTTGCTCTTGGGAGAGACCACCAACAGGAAAGTTGGAATTCTAAATTGAAGTAACACAAGTTGATCTTTAAATGATAATAATATGCATGTATAACCATTCTACCATCTTCCTATGCATATAGAAAAATGTCCGTGAAAAAATATTGCACATGGGACATGTATTATCCCAAACCAATTGGAAGTAGTGATCATTTCATTAATAGAGCATTCATATATGATATCTTGTGTTCCATATGCTTATACTTGCTACCACAATTACATAGAATCATCCCAATTCTTCAATCATTTACAGATGCAGCTACTTAAAAAAAAGCATTCTGACATCTAAGTTAATCAAGCTATATCAAAAGATATTATAGATGATGCCTAAAGGGCTTTCTGACATCTAAGTTAATCTAGCTATATCAACACATAAAAATGAGCCACAATTCCTAAGTCCGATTTTCTTGGTAGTGGCAATGAATTTTTCAGCTTGAGTAATCCATTAACTATTGAAAACAATCCCTTATTTTCACTGATGTTGTATAGAAACCTTCATAGAAATTTGAATAAGTTATATACCAACACACTTACTTCAAAAACTGCAAGAGATAAAACAATTGATTCCATGATGAGACCACATACAAGCAACTGATGAAAGTCTCTTCAACCACAGCTAGTTGAAATCATTATATGGATTTGGATTTATGTAAACATATTCATATGGAACAAATACTTAGAAATGTAAAACTTGATATAATACTAGTCCTCAATGTAGTTAGAATGTATTCCTAATGATAAAGTAACTTGTTTGTTGCTTTCTGGATAATTACCTATGACCCACCCATTGTCTTACATGAGTAGAACTCATGGAAGTGCAGAGAAGTCTGGTAATTCTAAAGCACATTCTTGCAATCACATAGGGAGACTAGGCTTATGGACCTTCCTTGGGAAGAGGACCTGGGTAAGATATTGGACCCTCACGAGGAAGAGTACAAACATGGTAAAGCTACTGGTGCATTTTCTATTAATATTTCTATACTCCATCAACATCTCCAAGACTGAACATTCGAGGAGTTTCATTTTTTAAGTTGGGCCATTTTACAACAACTTGTGTTGTATAAATTTAACTACAAACTCATGACAGAGGAATACATATCAAGAAATAAGTATCTGAGCTATAATTTTGAAACTAAAACCATGCCTTTAATGTCAACTAGAGAATCAATCCTAGGCAAGATTCCTATGTCCACTACTGACTTAATTTATGAGCAGATGTTGAGCGAACTACATCTTAATCTTGGTCCCAGTATACAAGATTCAACACTGATGCATTTGGGAAGATCTTACTCTTTATTTTATCATGTAGAAGATCTAGAGGTTACAATTGTAACAATTCATAAAGAATTATATTTTTTGTCAATGCAATTGCATTCCATTCAGTGTTTTTAGATCATATCAACATATTTTTTTTATATTTTCGATTCGGGTTATTCTGACATGTTATATATAAGGTATAAATAGTTGGGCCTAATGGTACTTTAGTCTATAGATAAATGTCAACCATCAACATAAGATATCAAAATGTGCAATAGAGGTATAAGTAGGTAATAAATATACATTAAAAAAGGGGTATGAAATAACCTCACTACGAGTGGGGAGAAGAAGTTGTGATTTCTTCAAAGGAATTATGTAATTGATGATTGGATCTCCTCTATTCTAGTGATTCACTAATTTTCTCAGATAATGTAGCTGGAAAATCCAAGAGATTATGTGTTACTATGACACTATTTAGTGTAAGTATGCATCATTAATGAAACTTTATTAAATCATTATTAATGTATGATTGGAAAACTCTAAGATATAATGATGGTACTGACTCACATTGAACTAAGTGTTGAATGTTGCTTCTATTGTGTGAATGTTACTATAATTGTTTTTGTTAGAGTTAGTAAGAACTCCAACATTGTGAAGGCTATTACAAAATCTTACCTATAGTAAGATAAAAGCAAGTTTAATGAAACTATACCAGCTCTCCCTCCATGGTTTTCTCAGCACCTTCCCCAAACCTTAAAATGGTCTTCGTTAGACTTCCAAGATGCATGATCCTCTACCTAGGAACTAGTCAAAAATGGAAATGTTAGACAATAGAAAGCAAGTAGAGAAAAAAAATGATAAGTACATGAAACTTCTTCATTAAAACTTGGAATTTTTTCCCCTTCATAATCACTGTAGATTCTAGTATAACATGGGGAAACAACAAAGTTAACAAATAGTTTAACCATATCCCAGTATTCATACCATAAGTTCCACGTATGAACATAACTTACTACTCGTGGTTAGATTTATATAAGGAACCAAAGGGGTGTGATTTGATGAAAATAACAGTCAAGAGATTATTGTGTACCACATTCTATATATGAACTTGACACCTTTTGGGATTCTAAACCTCCATTTATATTTTAGGTAATGAACAAACCATCATAAATAATCTTTTACATACAACAAGATGGAATGCATATATAGCATTTCTCTATATATTATAGTAATATGGGAGCTATCTTGGTGTAAGTGTTTCTTAGGCATGAGCAGTCAAATTAATATCTATTATATGTGGATTTCTAATATCTTAAAGAAATAAACTACTATTAACGTATTTGAGCTTCAAACTAAAAATAACATAAAAGACTAAGATGACGTCCTCCGATAACATGATACTTAGAATATAAAATACAACAATCAAACCTACTATAAAAAAATGAAAGCAGTCAACCCTGCATTGGAAAATTCAAATATCTCAACTCATTTAAAATTTGATCTAGGAATGAGTAAACATATATGATACAAGGCTTATGCTAGGTAAAAATGCTAGGAACTGATGCTTTCTCCATATCTAAACCCCCTTAACTACTATATTCCGAGATTCTTCAGGCTTGATCACTCATTTGGTCATTAGAATGCACCCTTTAATGCTGTAGAAAGAAATATACACAAAGACAGGGCCCAATAATGCTCTAGAAACTAGATTATATATGAAGAACATGAAAATGGATAGTCCTGAATTGGTCCAATCAATGCCAAATGGTGCAGGAGTTAAAATGTTCTGGAACGCCATTGTTAACATTTAAGAAGTCAGCTACTAAATACAGTTATGGTTAAATAAAAAGTTCAAATGCTTCTCTATGCTATGCAGCCAGAACAGAAAAAGATAAGATGGTGGAAGCATATGCTATAAGTAATGGACATGGACAATTTTTTAGTTCCATAGTCTAAGTCATCAATGCCTACGAAGCGAGTGCCAGACCAGTGATAACATCTTGGTTCACAGAGAAATTTACATATTTACTGGATGACACACATTAAGAAACCTCTAACATGGTAGGCAATTCATGTGATTGACTCCAGGGTGCAGAATAAGAAGCGACCCCCTCACTATAACAACTAATTTTAAACCAAGCAGAAATGTATTATGGCTGAAAAGGTTACCACATCCATAGAAACGTAGCCCCATACTAGTAATAAAAATTCATACACGTTTAAGATAATAGAATCTGTATTATTTAAGGCAACAAATATCTTACCTAAAAATTCCAACAGTTGCTCGGTTCCTATCAGAGAACCTACCTAGAAGTCGAGTATTCAACCTTGACAGGTCTACAACATGGTTTCACAGTTAATCAAGATGGAACAAACATTGTGGAAGATAAGTTCTTGAGTTTCTTAGTAGGATATCTTCTAAAGTGACTTTAACATCCATTAGATCATGCGTAGCAAAGTATGTTGACACCCGAGGATGCTACATAAGCTGCTTCAATATGAATATACAAACTATATGAGAAAAACTATGGATCAAGCATTACATGTATGATCATGACCATGTCTTGTTTCTGTTGGGATTCCTCACAAGAACTGAGAGAGAAAATGGAACAAAGAAAAAATTATTCTTACATCCCTAGAATGGCTCTGTGATAAAATTGAGAGGAAAACCAATTGTGATTGGAGGATAAATGAATTTTATTTAGCTTTCTAATAAAATGGCAATTCATTCAACTTTAGGATAGGTAACGACACAACATAGGATGTTACTAATGATAGTGATGCCGTCCATAAATAATTTGAATTTTGACTTCCACTAGTCTGTTATATCACTATTACCAACCATTCATGATCCCCAAAAACTAGGAATACAAGAAAATTCTAGAGCTAATTGATTTTGTTCAGGAATCCTACAAGTCATGTAGATCAATAGTAGAAAGAAATGGCCATATGTCTGGAGAACAGACAGTTCTGATTGATTTTGTTCAGAATACCTACAAATCATATAGAGCACTAGCAGATAGATATGACCATATCTCTGGAGAACTGCACAAAGACAATAACACTATAGCATCCGTCATTTTACACCATTACATGGAAATGGAATATGAAGAAGAGGATGTTAATTCCCCAAAATCATTATAGATGACAACATGTAAGACCAAACAAATTGCAAAACCATATGTAAATTCGTTCGTATTTGTTTCTACAGAATTGTCTAAAATAAAGTATTCAATAAACAACTACTGTAGTGATTTAAGACAATAAAACTATGACATATAAACCAAACTAGAACTCTACTTCTTTACCCCATGAGTCCATAAATAGGACAGCATACCTCATTCTTCTGTAGTCAAGGTTGAGACATGCATGGTCCCCTGAGATCATCTTTATATTCCTACACTGCCAAAATTAAAGATGTCTTGATATGTGCTTATTGCTAATGGTCTTATACGTAGCTTTTAGCTTAGCTTCATCATCGGTTCCTTATTTTGGTTACCCACTAAGGGTTCTGCATTGGGGTCAAAGGGGGATCATAGGAAAGAATGTATAAGTAGGGGTTTATAAACTATATGGTTGAGTTAGAACAAAATGAGTTTCACACCCCTTTCCAAATATAAGTGTACGGTGTTTAAGCCCAGTGGCTACTTACTGTAACGCAGTATTTCCTATGTAGAAACTAAATATCATAGTCATTGCTCACACATTTGTACTGGAAGGTCAAGAAATTCCTATTGAAATACAAAAATCCATACAAAATGTTGTTTTTTACAAGATGTCGAGATACATGTTCAAAGTTTTTGCCCAACTCTGATTTTGAACCGTCATGCAACTAGTGCTCTCTAGGTCTAATTCCGCTCACTCCTCTTACACATCCATGTTTTCCTAGTCTCTAGGTGTATGAGAGGAGATGGAGGGTGTGAGAGAGAAAAAGAGGGTGATAGGAGAGAACACAGTCTGATCAAGGGATATTGGCGGAGGAGAAGAGAATGAGACTGAGAGAGATGGGGGTGCTATCAGAATGGACAGGTGGGGGAGGGAGTACAAGCACAATGTTGTGTCGCGCCAATAGGGGAGGGAGTAACGCACAGAAAAACTTGAAATTTTTAGAATTTGGTTATTCGGTAGAGGGGGAGGGAGACCGAGAGAGATGAGTAGGAAAGACTACTATTTTGTATTCAGTTGGTATATGTAGTCAAATTTGTAGTTACTTCAATTAGCTATATTTGTTTTGGTTACATTTTTATATTTTATAAAGAAAACAATTTTTAACTACATATAAAATATTTATAGTCAAATAAATTGTAGCTAAATCATATTTTTTTCGTAGTGGATCCTCTTTGCAAGCTTCGGGTTGTCTGCAATATCACCTTCAATAGCTTCCTTTGCATGGGTGGAGTCTATCTCTATATTCAAATAGACATAATTTTGGTTTTCTGCCATCTCAATAGAAAGCTCTATCGCTTGGATCTCAACCTCTATTACACTGTCAACTTTTATCATATTTCACATGCCTCACATTCATACACCTTCACTATCATGGCATATAACATCTATACAAGACTTATTTTTAAACGTGGTGTTAGTGTAGAATTTTAGGTGAGTAGCAGGTGGTTTCCTCCAAGTATGAGATTGGACTCTACTTTTGTCATTCCTCTAGTCCTTATCCACCCAGGTTGCAACCATCATGGATACTTCCTTGTTGATAGGGTATATCTGATAGGAGCTAGGTGTTTTGATTTTCTCAAAGACTTCCTAGTTTATATTCCTCCAAACCTTCTAGCATCCCACCATGAATGTTAACTTTTGCTCGGTGTCTAAGTTATCATTCTTAACCATCCACTTCCACAGGCCCAATTCTGCAAAGGATGAGTTCCATTTTTGGTGGTCAATGAGCCTTATCCATACTTGGGTAGCAAGAGTACAATCCCTCAGTGCATGTAGAACCATTTCCTCCTGTGTAATGCATCTAGGACAAACTTTGTCATTAGTCGTGTGTGTGACGGCTCTACAATGATTGGTTAAGATAGCCTCACGGCTAACTAACCACATGAAAAGCTTAATCCTCGCTGCAAAGCCTGCCAAATAATGACCCATTGTATTGGGGTTCTGATATATTTCTTGAGATAGAGGATTTCATATGACTTGTGGTAGGAAATTTTCTAGAGTCAGTATGGTTCCAGGCTGTAACGTCCTTTCCACCAGTATTGCTCGACACAACACTGTTGGTAATCTTCTTCACAACCTCGCTTGGAAACCGGTCTGTAAGGAATTCAATGTCTCACTTGTTTTACAAACTCACTGTATTGGAGATATTCAAGTCAAGTAGTCCTAGAGGGATGGGTTTAGTGGTTAGGTATTGTAGATTTTGGTCCCTGCACCACCATCTATTTCACCACACATTGACTCCATTCCCACTTTGTGGTATCAACATAGAGTTATCATTAATTTATTCCTTGCATTGTAAAACTGCCCTCCCTAGTCTTGAAATGTAAGTGAGATCTCCACCAAGGTAGTTACTATATTTGGAATATAGGCCCGAGCACCACAATGAGCTTCTTCCTGTACTAAAATCCCAACCATCACTATGTTCCATTCTCTCATCAATTTTGAACCCAGACTGCCATGTTTCTTGTTGCAAGTGATTTTGTTCCAAGCTACAAGAGAAAGGGGATGGCTTTTTTGGTTCCCTCCCCACACAAAAGTTAGAACTATTTCTATCTATACAATTACATATATTAAGAGGTATTGATTTCGTCTCCATGATATAACTGGGGATTTCCTTAGCTAGGAAAACCCTTTCAGCTAGGCAAACCCTTCCAACTAGGCTAAGGCATCTCACCAACCAAGAATTGACATTTGTAGATATTTTATTCAAAATTACTCTACATGTATCAAATTTCACCTGTCCGTGAATCAAAGGAACCCCATCTATTTTCCCAAATTTGTAGACTGTGAAATTCGTTGGTTCTGCATAACTTCCTCCTCGTTCTTTCACACACACTTTCAACAAAGTGATTGCAAGACTTGCAGACAGAGATGACTTGTCCAGAAACTACCTCAAATTCTATGAAATATTTGATAATTGCTTTCATTTGAGATGCCTCTGCCTTGGAAAGCATAAACATATCATCTACAAATTAAAAATGCTAGACTATGGGATCACGACAATACAACCTAAAAGGTGTCCACTTCTTCTCACTAACTTAGGTTTCAATCTTTTGACTCAAGCATTCTAAGAACAAAACAAATAGGTAAGGGGTCACAGGGTCTCCCTGCCTCAATCCTTTGGTCGCGTTGAATGTACCTATAGTCTTACCATTCCACATAATGGATGCTTGGCCACCTGAGATGGAATTGATAGTTTATTTAATGATGGGATCAGGGATACCAATCTTAATCAAAGAATCAACTACGAAGGGCCATACCATCTTGTCATATGCCTTTGATAAATCAATTTTAATGGCCATCATTTTCATCAAGCTCCTTCTCTTCATGACATGAATGATTTCTTGTGTCAATATTATCCAAGATCCTCCTATCAGTAACAAAGATGCTTTGAGATGGGGAGATCCATTATGATAGATAGTCCTTTAAACGTTCCACTATAACTTTGGGGGCCGGTTTCAGATTGATATTATTTAAAGAAATTGGTAGGAAGAGTTCACATAGCTTTGTCTCTGGAATTTTTGGAATCAAGATAATGTTGGCATTGCATAAGGTATCATCAAAGTCATAAACTGCTATTGCATTACTCACCATTATAAGAGCAATGTTTTTTATCGTGTGCCAATTTTTAATCAAGAAAGAAGTTGTACGATATAGAAACATAAAAAGTGTGTGCATGGGAAATAACATTTTGAGTCAGTAATGATATATTATCTCTTTACACTGTAATGCAACACTTCGATTTTATGTTAGTTGTTTTGTGATAGTTTGTTAAAATACACATATTTTTTGTATATCGTTACATCGACCTGTTACCAAATAATAACTCATTAACATGACTTCTAATTATGTCAATAGTTCACTTTTAGTGCTATTGTATGATTTTTGTTCATTATATGTGTATGCGTTCTGTACAATTTTTGGTATCAATGTGTACTATTTAGTTTGAATATATAGTACGTGTATCATGTGCACTATTCAGGTTTGAGAACTTTAGAATATATTAAACACCATGAATGTTTTGTAGCAAAATCTTGTCTAGCGCAAGAAAAAAAAGATAATACAAAAAGTTTATATTAAATGAAGGAGGTTCTATTAGATTTATTTAGACCAAAAAGAAGAACAACACTAAAAAAAAGGGAAAGAGTAATAATAGTCACTTCTTGATGTTGATAACATCACCACATGGATCTTTTCTGATGTCGTATCTAGACAAGCATGTATTCAACATTCTTCGACCTTAGTTGTGTCACACTCCTTAACCTATCAATCACAAGGAAATTATGTGAATACAGAGACTAATAGGAGTCAACTCCCTACTGTGCCATATCCTACTTTGATAGAACAAACCACACAGAATTAGTAAAGTAAAATACTATTGTCAAAATTGCATGCAACCATTCTCACAATGTTTTGTAAATAGTAAGATAAGGACGAATCTATAATTTGAATAACTAAAGACAAAAGTTATATTCAACCCTTCCACGAACTTTCACATAACTTTATTAAAATACACATTCACTAATTTGTAATTTCAAATAATAAAGGAGAAAATTATATATAAATTCTTATATATTGTAGGACAACTTCCTCATTAGAATGAAAGATGAACTTATAATTACAAATATATAAATAAATTACATATGATAACTCCCATCCTCTTTTCTATATGGTAGAGAATATAAAATAAATTCTACTTTTAAATTTAGAAAAACAATACAAATAAAATATTAGAGAAAGTCTTGCATTGGACTTTTCACACATTATATATGGACTCATTTATTGAGTCATGTGGTCCAAATCCCCTATGACCATTTGTGTGACTAAGAGATGTCATCCCTTGGATTGTGAGGCATGGAAGAGTGGACAGTTTGGATTCAGTGGGCATACATGTTACAGGAATAGAGGATTTGAGCCCGTACAATACGTGTGGTGTATTATATTAAAATTTCCATAAAAATGATCCCCGCATGGTCATTGCACGTCATGTGTGGGTTATGTGTAAGGTTGGAGTGGTATTCGGACAATTTGCGAGCAGTGGCAGTGGTAAATTGAGGGAAGGTTGGAGAGAGAATAGGTAAGAGGGAGAAAAAGAGGGGGACAGAGATAATGCAATGAGAGATGGATTTGTATTTTTTATAAATTATACTCTATGATGAAATTTTCATCCATGAATTAGGATCCTGATGCATATAGATACAAATGGTCCAATGAATGAAATAAACTCATTACATTCCATGCAAGATATACATTCCAACAAGACTAATGTTGATATACTTTTGAGAAAAATGATAGAAAATACAAAACTAAGTATTGTATATTGGGGTTAATACATATTTTCTTACTAATATACTATCTCAAAAAAAAGTGAAGAGAAAAGATAAGTGAGGAGGGAAGTAATGAGAAAAGATTAGAGATAAGGATAGATATGATAATGAAATATGAGGGAAGTAACGAGGAGAACTATACTATGTGAGGACAAAAGTGATGAAAAAATAGGAGGAAAAGGATGGAAGTAATACAGAGAGAAGATAAGTGAGGAGGGAAATAATGTGAATAGGAGGATAGGAGGGAAATAATGAGGAAGCAGTAATGAATTAGTGAAAGGAGGAAAGTAATAAAGATGATGGAAGTAATGATATGAGGGAAATAATGAAGGGGATGAAAGTACTGAAAGGAGGGGAGAGGTGAGAAGTAATGAGAGGAGGGAAGTAATGAAGAAAAAGTAGAGAAGTATGAGAAAAGAGGGGGGAAGTATGAAAATGTTTGGGTGCATATATACCCATTTTGCATATTAATGGGCATTAAGCGGTGCGTATACCATATCATTGGGCGTGGACCAATATATTTGGGCATCGACACAATTAGTGCGTGCATGTATTAACTTTTATAGACGGGTATAATTCTTTTTATTGGCACACATCAACAAGTTTGGGCATGTATACCCATTTATGGGTGCATATCCTCATTTCAGTGATTGTGCTAACTTCACTATTTGGACACTTATACCAGTTTATAGGCGTGTATCAACATGTTTGGATGTTGATAAAAATGTGTGTAACCCCTTTTATTCACATGTGTAACCCTTTTTGTGGGTTCATATCAATATGCTTAGCTGCGTTCACGTATTTATGGGTGTGTATCCCCATGTAAGTGATTGTATTAACCTCACTGTTTGGACTCTTATACTAATTTATGGGCATCTAACCACTTTTATAGACATGTAAGAATATGTTTGGGCATCAATACATAGTGTGTGGGTGTATCATCTTTAATGGGCACACATAACTTCTTTTATGGGCTTGTGCATCCTTTTAGGACACTTATAACTATTTTTTGGCGAGTAGAAAATCACCATTTGTAGGCATGTTCATCATTAATAGGTGTGCCCACAAATAGCTAAATGTGCCCAAAAATAGTGAGTATGTGCCTACTTTTATTACTCCTATCTTCCCTCATTACGGCGAGTAGAAAATCACCATTTGTAGGCATGTTCATCATTAATAGGTGTGCCCACAAATAGCTAAATGTGCCCAAAAATAGTGAGTATGTGCCTACTTTTATTACTCCCATCTTCCCTCATTACGGTCTTCATCATTCCTTATACTTTCCTTCTCTTTTTTAAGGACTTCCCTCCTCTCCGCTACTCTCATTGTTTTTCTCTTCCCTCATTACTTCCCTCCTCTTCCTTTATATTTTTCTACTCTTTGTTCATGACTTTCCTACTCTTCCCATTACTTCCTTCCTCTTCCCTCATTAAATTTTTCCTTTCTCCCTCACTTTCCTCATCACAATTCTCTCCTCTTCTATTTTTTCCTATGCTAAAAAGCAAGCAAGAAAGAAAAATACAACAAAAGAAAGGTGAGGGAGTGTGGTAGGAAATGAGACAATGGCAGAAGTGACAGAAGGTAATACTGGTAGCAAGTGGGTAGGGAGGAGACCAGTGAGAATAGCTAGTAATGATAAGGGTTATTTTAGTGGGCAGTTTTGCTGCCCGTAAGAAGACGCTAGCGTGCCTAAATTTTAGTTCTTTCTATAAGTACCTGGGTCAGAAGTTAAAAGCTTGCATCGTGCCATGAATGTTCACTTCTCAACTTTAACTTATTCGATCACGCTTTATTTTGAAGATTATATATAAAAAGCTTGAAAGGACGCATCTCTGTGATTGAACTAGACAAACATGTCTCAATCCAAAAAAGGAAGGCACTTTCTCCTCCCTGGAGCAACCTCATGGGTGAGGTCACACGCTACTTCCCTGTCTTCTTCTAGCGTTAGAATGGTGTTAGGACCTTTCCGAATTAGGTAGGAAAGTAGGACCTGATGTAAAGCGGGAATCCAGTCAAAGTTTGTTAAAAGTTGTTAAAAGTTGAGAAACCACGCCTGAATGTGCTCCTTGCCCAACATAACTCATAACTAGTTGCGCATCGCCAGAATTCTTGATTAGGGCTAGATGACCCAGCTACGGGACTGGAGTTCTACCAAGCACCCCCTGCTGACGTTTGTGCAGTGGAGCATACGTGCAGTGGTCTAGCACATCTTTATTCTTTTGAGTGGCGAACCTGATTCATGAAACATTTGGTTCATGCTTTGCAGGCCTATGAAATAGGCTACAATAGATCTGTAGCTCTCCCAGGGACCCAAATCTATTTCGTCTACGAATATAGTAAGAAAGTGATGAGATAATTATTTTCCCAGATTAGACGTATCTGTGGAATAATAATTAGAACGTACTCCAATGAAAAGAAAAAAGAACGATATAACGGACATTCAGTTTAATGCCGTTGACGGGATTGGATTGTATATATGACTTTATCAGCAAAATCCTTTGATTGGTTTGCAAGAGTAGTAAAAGATAAAAAAATCAAACAATTCGGTTGATACATCCATTCTGGGATTAGAGCATCCATCCAACATTGTGGGATTCGTGATCTCAGGACATCCCAGACTCATCTCCCCTCCCGAGTCTCTGTTAGCGTCTTTTTTCGCCCACGTTGTTCTTGTTGTTGGACAATATGTGTAAGTAAATAATGCAACTATGAAATGATAAAAACAAAGTGTAGAAGCGTTATCGATGAACGTATAAATTCCAAGATAAGACTACAAGCACATTAAAGAAAACTACCAGATTTTAACATGAAAAATCCTTACAATGTGTAGGAAAAAGACCATGGGACCAACCGAGTGCAGATCCACCAAAATACAAAGAAACAATATTCTTTTTCGGGTTTTTGGCCCAAATCTAAGATAATATAATTAGAAGGAGATATCAGAGAATACTAATGTGGGGAGGTGATTCAGCCCTATCTTAGGGCTTAATCTTGTGTTATCTTGCTCTTCAATCACTTCTATACCTGTTAGATCACATGCTTTTCGTCCCAATATGCTTATTTGTGTAAAATGCACTTATGGACATTATTTGTATATTTTCAGGCATTTGGACCACTTTTGATGGAAGAGAGAGATGAGTGATCCTAGGGTTTCTCTACCCTTGGAGAGGCCCAAAGCGAAGTCCGATGCTCCCTCAACCTACCCCTTGTGGCCAGAGACCCATTAAAGCAAAGTGTCTAAGAAAATCCAAAGAACAAAGTCAAAATGTTGATTCAGAACCCAGTACGGCCGTGGTACCACAGAACGGCCATGCTAGGTCACTTATAAATCAACATGTTCAACCCCAAGTCAAGAAGAAAGCACCACGGCCGTGCAGCCAAGAATGGTTGTGCCAGAGACAAGAACCACGGTCGTGCTACACAAAAGCAGAACGGTCGTGGCGCAGCACCACGACCACCATTTCCTAGCCCACCACGGTCGTGCTACCTCAGACCACCACGGTCGTGCTAGTTTCAGCCCAAAACTGACCACCAACATAACTTTTGATCATTTTATTTAACATGATCGTTCCCATCCACCACGGTCGTGCTCACCTCTACCCACCACGGCTGTGGTGACCCACCACGGTCGTGCTACTCACAAAACCTACCCATTTTTCACTACTTTACCTATTTTGCCCCTACTTGACCTAGTGCTTCTCCCCACACCTATATATACCTAGGTGGCGGCTGGGGTATGAGGTTAGCTACTCTACAGCCACTCTAGCCTCCCCATCTTGTCCTCCATCCATTCTCACCTCATTCCACCTCCATTTCACCATTTCCACCAACAAAACCCTAGTTTTCCGTTGTTTTTACCCATTCCCACCATACATCCATGTTATTCACCTACCTTGGAGGAGGGAGCTAAAGCTATAGCTGCTAGGAGGTGGAGAAGGAGGAGTCTTCACCGAGCTCATCATGGCTTTTCACTCCTCTACTCATTCTTTCTCCTATCTTTTTGTATTTTTCTTTGTTATGAGTAGTTAGGCCCCTTGGGTGGGTTGTTTGGGAGAAATTATGTTACTTTGATACCATGTTGGGGGAAAATGACATGTGAACTTTATAATTCCATTTGTTAATGATTATTTTCTATTTCTATCTCATTCTCCATGAATTTCTTGTTAGTTTGTGTGTGAAATCACCTAAGAATTTAGGCAAATTGCTTATATGTGTGAATTTTGGGATTTGCCCCTAGGTCCAATTCTTAGATCCCTAGGTTGCCTCCCATCTTCCTACATCCTAATCAATCTCCCTAAACCTAAGTGAGAGATCTAAGTAGCTAGATTGGATAATTCTAGTGCAATTAACATGGATCCTTCTCAAGGCCAGGATGTCGGAGAATTAGGGTCCAACACCCTAATTTCACCTCCCCATTACTACCCTCGGCCCCTAATTGAACCAAAAATGCCTAATCTAGAAACCTAGACTTGATTAGACTCTAATTGAATTAAACCTAATCCCTAACCCAATTGAGCCTCATAAGGGTAGTAGGGGTGTCAAGGACTAATTCCCCTATACACAACCTAGCATATCCATGGCCAATTAGTAGCTTAGGTTAATTCATTAGACTCTAACGTGTTGTTTGGTTTGGATAACCTAAATGGAATCATAGTGCTCATATGTCACCCCCCAACTTAAGTGATAAGTCCATACCCCTAAACAACCCATACCTCTCTTTATTGCTTAAAACCCTAGTTTTGTGCTTGCTTAGCTTAATTAGTTAGCTTCTTGCTTAGTTAGCTTCTTGCTTTGTTCTTGCCTTGTTCATGTTGGTTAAGCACTTTAATTTCCCTTTTGCTTCTCTCTTGCTTGCCTTAGTGTAATTTACCTTTTCATACCTAGCTTAATCCTTTCTTTCCTATTTAGCCTTATTGTAGCCTAGGGTTAACTTAGATTTCATTCTTGCCTTTAATTGCTAATTTGTCTATAATAGTTTAACAATCAAAACCACCTTCAAACCCTTAACCCTAGTCTCCACAGTAGGAATCCAGCCAAACTAACCTAGCTCTAGTGCCCCCTCTTTTCCCTGTGGATCAACCCTATGTCAGCCACCTTCCTATACTACGACACGACCCTGTGTGCTTGCAGGTGTAGTTGTTTTAGTGTGAGTAGGTGTTAAGTTAGGTTTTATAAATTTCAAAAGTGAATCCACTGTGACGCACCATTCAAACAAAATGTTATTAACTAAGCAGAAGTGATCATTAATAGCGAATTACTGAAAATCACTAAAAATTAAAACCTTTTTCAAAGAGATCCAATTCCAGGAAACTCTTATAACAAAAACCAAAGTATTACATATACATTCTACTTCACAAGTACATACCATGTACCATCTCTTCTCGAGGATTACATACAACAGTTGCTTTGCCAGAACTATACATAAGCAACATAAAACCTTGAGGTATCAAGCCAAAATCTTAGATCGATGCATTAAAAGTACTAACTACTAAATCCGAGGACCTAAGAGTACAAAGACGACACATATGGCTTTCTATACAAAACATGACAGCTAGTGCCTCCACCTGGAATTATCATTGTTGTCTCTGTTATTGTTGTTGTTGCTCTTTCTCTACAGTAGGGTTCCTGCCTCTTCTTCTGTGTCTACCTAAAAATTTGGATCCCAAGGGGTGAGACAATTGAAAATTGTCCCAGTGAGAGATATAACTCTCTGCCAAAAACATTATTATTTCATATTGATAGAATAAAGTTGAGAAGGAGTTCTTTTATATTAACAACAGTATTAGTCATTATATGAACATAATAAGATAATTTTATTTCTTAAGAAGAACATTGCATCTACCCATGGTAGATTATAAATCATCTATCTGCTTTGCAAGGAATGTAAGGAATCATAAATATATCATCTATTAACTAAAGATGCATAAAGAAATGTAACATCAGCCAATGATTTTCATATTCAATCCTTAAGCAAACATGTTATACGGTTGATTATATTTTACATTCACAATTATGTCCTGAGGAGATGAGGTATACCGCTCATACTCCAACTGACCATTGCGAAGTCGAAATCGGTGCCATACAAGGTCAATGGAAGAGCAGGCTGCCATGACCTCACTTATCTCGATCAGTACGAGATTCAATGCAGGACATCTTGTGTCTCTGCTAAATAGCTTTCCAGGGTATACTGGTAACTTCGCTATAGAGTTACAGTGGCGGCTGTACTCTCTTTGCAATCAAGAGATTTCATGTTTATCTCACATCGATCCGACATTAATATTATCGGTAGATTCATGATACATCCATCCCATTATCAGGGGATTAGTGATACATCCACCCCGACATATATAATGAAGGATTGCTAGATTTAATGTTTATCTCGCATCCATTTTTCCATTAGGGCGTAAGGATATTTTCACCCATCACCCCCACATATTCAAAAATATACATTCCAAGTTATGTTGCAGAACAACCCATTTCACCATCCAACAAGTTATGACACTGATGGTTATATGGCCAAGGCACTACATGATGAGATTGCACTTGATTAATTAAGTACATTAATGTATTCTTTTAGTATCATTCAAGTTCTCAAACATTATTATGACAAATGCTACAAAGAAAAGTATGATTCGTCTATCAAGTACTTTTCAAAACTTTATAAAAACATTGGGGTCTTAATCCCTTATCACATCATGGGCATTCTTATCCATTAACATCTCATCATCATGATTATGGAATATGGATATTCAAACCCTCAGTACATCAAAGAACACTTGTTACCACTTATCAGGTAACTAATACCTTCAGGTCACCAGACCAAGCTAAACATGATACTTGATCCACAAGCATCTCACATGGCTCTCAAAGCCCATTAATTCTCTTGTTACCTCTTACTAGGTAAAAAATCATATAATGGCTCACAAGGCCCATAAAACTTTTAAATAATTAACACATCATAGCTCATATCTGGCTATGCTCATCATCTCATGATTGCTTGCATGATCATTACATGATAACAGTTATATCAATTATATATCAGCACTATGCAATGTAAGAGTAGCATCACTATTCCCTTATTTAGGGTTAGGATTTTTCTTACATATCATCACCCTTCATTAGGGTTAGGGTTTTCCATTAATAACCATTTAGGTTCTCAAGATCATATTATTAATGATCAAGCCCTAATTCATTGCTCCACACTACTAGGAGCCACATTAATAACATAAGTATTCAATCATACTCATCTTTTATCAATAATTGAATTATCAACACAAGATATGAGTTCCTTTCTCATATTTGCCAAAATATGATTACATCATACTTTATTAGCTTGGCTTAACCTTTTCTTAAGGTATGTTTCCCTACACTTATCAAAGTGCATTTCATCTCAATGTATCAATTGACATAGCACACTTCATGTGTTACTCATCCAATATATTGGATTTAGGATACTTCAAGGTGTATCAATCTTGAGATGATGGATGTGATATATATCATGTCTTGATGTATCACGTCCCTCGTCACCTTTATCTTAAGTTCATCAACTTATCTTGTATTAGGGTATCTCCCATCCTAATACTTCATGCACCAGTTCATCACATTTATCATGTAATGTACTAGACATAAGGAACACATTTGAATTGTCCAACTATCTTCAATGATATGGACTCATCTCGGTTTAAGGCATTATTGATATAAGATCATCCATTAACAATCACCTTAGGTGTTTCACTTATCAATATATTAGTCACTATTCCATTATTAAGGATAGGGTTTCCCGTCTTAATTAATTAGGGTTTACATAATATCACCCTATATTAGGCTTTCACATAACATCACCCTACTTTAGAATTTCATGTAACGTCATCCTATATCAGGGTTTCTCATAGCAGTACCTAAAATTAGGGTTTCTCAACCCATAGCCCAAAGTTAGGGTTATGGTTTATCATGATATTACCCAGATTAGATTTTTCAAAAATATTTACCCTTTATTAGGGTTAGGGTCTCATGTTAGGATTTCATATAGTATTACACAGCATCACTGTGGCAACACATCCCACTATCACACAAATAGCGAGGTGTTACGCAAAAATGTGTGGAAATCACCATAACCCCAGATTACCAAAACACATGTTAATTAAAACCGATTGCAGAAAACTGATAAACTGAGAAACTATTACATTCCAGTCCACATCCTGCAAGAAAACAGGTTATATAAACATATACAAAACTTATCCACAGCTTAGAGCAACAGCTGTCTTGTCACCACATGACTTCATCACCTATTTTTACATACATAAGCCACATCCGGCCAGCAGCAGGATATACAAAACATCGATGGCTAGACATCATGCAACATCGTCAAACACCTCCAAGGACCTGAGAGTACATGGATGACTCTAAGACTCTACTACAAAACATCCAAAACAACATCATATCCATCGCTTGCCTTCTACTACTCTTCTTGCTGCTCAACTGCAACTCCGCGACCACCACCACGTCTAGCTCGACCACCTAAAAAGGGTGTAAACCAGCAGAGTGAGACAATTGAACATTGTCCCTGTGAGAAACATAACTCCCCGCCGAAACTACAAAACCTCATATATGTATATGAAGCAGCTAGCTGATAAGAAGTATAACAAGAGCAATAAATAATATAGAGTTGTTCATACTTTAGCAAGCTTACCAGATGTACTCAAGGCATATAACCAACCTTTTTATGAAACATGATTAACAAGATAATATATAGTGCCACATAACATGATGAACATATAAGTAGCTGCAGGATATAACAAGATCAACTACGCAAGCAAGGCCTCAACCAATATTTCGTATTTGACTTAAGCAGTAATTACTATTCGGCTGGATTACGTATTATTATTATGCCCTGAGGAAGTGAACCGTACTGTTCAAATCCAACCGACGGCTGCGAAACCCGGAGCCAGTGTCATACAAGGTCAATGGAAGAGCCGGACTCCACGACCTCCCACCTCATGGTAAGTGCACGAGTACAACATAAGCAGGACCACAGTCTCATGCTGAAGTGGTCTTAGCAACAGGGTCAGGCTACCCTCTGCCTAGCCCACCTTGGTACAGGTCTCGGCGCTAGTGAAACTGAGCCACGGGCCTGTTCACCGTGCTCTGAGCCATGAACACATTCATGCTCCTCATATCACATATCCTGATCCATGGGCCTGTTCACCATGCTCTTATCACAATTGGGCTACAGGCCTGAATCCGTACCTTGGAGTCTACAACCGAAGTTGCAGTCTTACCTCCTCACTTTAGGCTAGACGAAACCTCGCATACTCAACAATATGCGCTCCGGGTTAACCCGCAGGAGAACCTGTTTCACCATCACCGATTCCTAACGATGATGGATCTATGGCCAGGGCAACTACATGATATATTCCACTATAATTAATTAGTATCTTTTATATGGATTGCAAGATTCAACCAAGTTGTATAACATGCAAGATATAACAGAAAATAAACAACATAAGCTCAACATTATGCTTTTATTGTAATTACATCAACCTGATCCATCTCAAGGATCCAACATCACATGTTATCACTTGGCCTCTTGCCAATCATCCGAATCCATCTCAAGGATCATCACATACCATGGGATCTCAATCCCTCATCATATATTGCCACTGCCTCTCAAAGCTTACATCATCATCATAATGGGATAGCAATCATGTTCATTATAAGATTATTTCAACAACCAGAGTAATAATCACAGTAGAGTTACTCAACATATACATATACCTCATAGTCCTTTTATTTGACTATGCATCACCTGTATGGTTAGTGTACTTAATAATCAAAGGTTTAACAGAGAGACTCTGCTATAAATACAAGGTGACATCAAAGATTAGATATACTTTCTTAATCATGCATCAACTTATGATCACGGGCATAGGGTACATCATTAAGCAAACCTTCTTACATGCTTATCATTTTCCTTAGCATCATACAGATAATCCTGATGATCAAGTTCATGCATATAGTCATGTTAGATATAAAGGACAATTCTTACCATTACCATTAAGTAAACAAGGAGTCACCGTCGTGTTAAGCAAGGACATATACAACTAATCTGCTTTCCATGATACGTAAAACCCTTACTACAACTGCTAGGAACCCTCACTAGAGGTTGTATCGGGCAACCTACCCTCACCCATGCTCATCACACAACGACTGAAACAAAGGCAGCCAGCAACGCTGTGCTACCACTTAGGCAACCAAGCGTGCAGCAGAGCAACGTTGTGTCGGTGTCACGCACATGGGGGGGGGTGTCGGGCACTCAGCCCTATCGGGCAATGCCCGTCACAAGACATGCTATCGGCTGACACAAGTCAAGGTGACGCCCGTCACAGGCTGCTCAGCAACGCCCATCACAAGGTGACTATCGACCAAGGTCATGCCACAAGAGATATCGTTCAAGGGAGTAACTCACCCATCCTATCATGCAACCAACTGAACCATAGCCTAATGGTCGTCACAGGGTAAGGTGAAGATGTGACGCCCGTCACCAGAGTAAGGGATATCACCCGTCACAACAGGCCTATCGTCTAGCACTCCCTCACTTGTATTGTGCAAGGCTAGATCAAGAGGGCTGTCGGGCAGCACCTCTCCACACTCAAAACGACCAAGGTGTTAACTCACAAGATCGACTTCCTCCTCGAGCTCAAAGAAAACCCCAAAACGAAGATGGCTCACCTCAATCGACTAATAAAGAGGGGTCTTGCACATCAACTATCAGCCATCGGGCAATACAAGAACAAACCCTAAATAAGGCTCACAACAACCAAGGTCATCCTTCAAGTCCATGGTGAGAGGAGAGTGTTGCTCAAGCAACTAGATCACAAGCTCACCTCAATCGGCTAAGAGAAAGAGGGGTGTTGCTCATGATACTAGAAGCTTAAACTCACTCCTCTAGACCAAGGAGATAAAGGAGTATTGCTCACCAAGAAACCATAAACATAAGGATCGACCAACATGGATACTAAACAAGAAACTAAGCCACTAACACGTATAACCGATTCTAAGCAACAAGAACATAAGGGAAGGTAAAGTAGTTAGGGTTAGGAGTTATGTCACCCGCCTTAAGCAAGCTCCAATCTCCTAGCTCCAAGCACCACCAAGCAGGGAAGAAGGAGACTCCTAAGATATCAGCCACCAAGCTTGCTCCTCCAAAGGGGGGGTATCGGCCACCAACAAGCAAAGAAGAAGGGTGTGTCGTGCACACCAAGGAGAGGGAGACTAAAGAGCTAAAGGGATCCTTTGCAAAGAAAGGGAAACACATATATAGAAGGAAAGGGAAGAGAAAACAACGTAGATCCAAGCAAGGTGTTGTTGGTATGTATGCCCATAGAGAAAGTCATGTGATGATTGTAATGGGATACTTTGTAAATGATTTGAATAAATAATAAAGGCAATTTCCAATCTATATGTTTAAACTATTTTTGAGATGATGGTGTAACATGATAGATGTCTAAAGATTGTTTTACTCAATGACATATGCTTTTGGGTTGAGGACCTAAACGATGAGATCATACGGATGTTAAGAGTATACATTCTTGTTTAGTCCCTAGTCGGTTGTTATTGTGGAAATAATCATAGACATCAATAACACTGATAAGACTAGATTGTGTGTTGGTTGATGACATAATCTCATTAGTCATGATATAGTGATATCAAACCAAGCACATAGGTACTTGTTAGAGAACAAGGTACCAGACAGACCCACCGCGAGAGCGACACATGGAACCATAACTTGGTAGTCACAGTCAGCTCTCACAGTGATGGTGGTGAGTGTGATTCTTAGACCTGAAATCACTACACTCAACACATGTAATTGGGTACACTTTGACATCATCAAATGCACTCCTGAAACATGGGTTGTTATAAAGGTGATGATTGGGTGGCTTTGACACATGGGGCTTTTGAGGGGTGAGTGATAGATATGGGATTTGTCCCTCCTGAGGGAGTTTGATATCCTTGGCCACTTGATGAGTAGGATTGAGAAAGGCATGTGCATGCACGTGTGAATCAATATGTGATATTGATGTCATACACATCTTATGTACTCGGTCTACTCTGAGATCAAGGAAATGAATGAACATTGACAGGATGACTGTTCCATGCCTCGAGTTCATTCTGGATATCAATGACAAAGGAATTATACATTCACTGTAACACCATTCACGGATTGTAGGGATGAAAGTTGTTCTACAACTTTCTTTTTCACTTGGGTAGCAATGATGTGTGACTAGGCACCGCTCTTTGCTCGTGAAGTCATAAGTGTTATGGACTTTCACTGCCAGCATGAAATGGACCTGCAGGGTCACACACATAGGATTTAACCTGGAAGAGGAGTTTTGTCCACAAGAAATGTTTAGATTGATTACTAAAGGAGTTTAGTAGTTCAATTAAACACTCAATTAATCGATAGCTCAATATCATAATGTTCAAGGTGTTAAACGCATTGATTGGAGTATCAGATTGATTGAAATCGCAATTGACTGATTCTGCACAACCTGCACTCCCAACCGATCGGTTCATTTGATGAACTGGTCGGCTGAGGCTGCTGAACTGGTCGGCTCAAATGTTGAACCGATCGGCTCATGCACAGAGTGAAATGAGCGATTCAAGTGTTGAACCGATCGGTTCAATTGGTGCAACCGAGCAACTTGGGAAAGTAGGATTGGTGAGAATTTTCATTGCGTTTCACTTGCCCAATTTGATTGGAACAAGGATTGGTATTCGATATCAATTAGAAACAAAAGAAAGAAAGTCAATCTGGGATCGACCAGAACCACCAACCGACCGGTTCACTTGTGAACCGACCGGTTGAGATGTCCCAACCGATCGGTTGGTGCTCCAACCAACCGGTTCAGGTCCCCAACCGACCGGTTCACTTGTGAACCGATCAGTTCAGGTTGCGAGTTGGTTGCTTTTGTGGAAAATATCGAACCCTTCTACTCCTGCTTTTAGTCCCATATTGCCGGGGACAGAGAACCCTGTCCCATGACCCACATATATATAGGGGTATTGGGGGCTTCTCAGAGTACAACTCAGTGCAAGTTGGTTGCTCTGCAAAGTTGTCGTTCTCTCTGGGTTTGGTAACTGAGAGAGAGCCCGAGCAAGTGCTTCCCGCAAAGGGAGGTGCAGCAAGGGAAGGACAACTACAGTTGCAATTGACAGTAGGAGAGTGTGTTGGCGACTAGTACGTCAACAGGAGGGTGCGACTCCTTCCACTTCCTTGTGGGACAATGAGTGTGGAGTTATAGGTGGTCCGTGTGGACTACTTCAAAGGCGGGAGGTCACTGCCGCTCAGGAGAACAACTGTCATCTGACAGTCCGGTAGGAGGAGGAGTCGTCAGTCCCGGTGCGACCAGGAGCTGCACAGACACCGTCCAAGACCGGAGGTGAAGATCGCGCAAGGTGCAAGGTACTGTCGCCGAGCAAGCCTCGGGACAAGGTATGATTCACAAACCATCTTTCCTATTATATAGACGTTGACGTGATTCCTTTTGTTCTGGGTTTGGGGAGAAATTTTTTTTGTTTCCGCTGCTTCTCTGCCTCCTCTAAAACCGAACAGTGGTATCAGAGCCAGGTCAACCGCTCTATATTTTAGGATTATCGATATGATCGATTTTGGTTTGTCGCCTTTATTTATTGCATGCGATGCGAATAATATCGGCTTTATACATGTCCAATCCACAAATCCCTAACGTACATATATGATATGTAATATTAATGCACTCGATACGCGTCGCCCTTAAACGAGTTTTGTGGTGGATGTGTAGCATGGTTATGGCCTATAAACCCCTATATCTATGTGTGGTTGTTTGTGTGGTTGCTTGCATCTCGGTCTGCGCACCGATTCCCTTCTCTTATTCCTGATGTAACTCAAAATAATTTGAGAATTCTTTTCTTACCTTTGCTCCCCCCGAATGTAACTCGGGGTTTCACAATTCAATTGTAAATAGGATAGATTTTATTTCCTGTTATGTCAAAGAACGGCAGACGACCTGAAGACGATCGGTTCAAGGAGTGAATCGATCGGTTGGTGATCTAGATGGCCGGTTCGAGGAACGAGACGAGCGGGTGGCGACCAGAGGAGATGCACGACAACTGGTGAACCGATCGGCTGGAGGTGCCAGTCGATCGGCTGGTGGCACCCAAACAACCAACTTGATGGCGAGCCGATCATTCATGGAGAATAGCTGATCAAAACCAGAAAGGCGGGCACAAATTTCATGTTGTACATGTTGCATGTGATGTATACCTAGATGACCGTGATTCCTCATGGCTCGAGGAATCACAATAGGATGGCCATAATCATTGCTTTTTATCGTTTTGCATGTTATCTGTGGGATATAGCATGTATATGATACGTACTATATATTGTGGTGATTGGATATGTATATGTATAAAAACCAAATCCCTCATTAAATATTAAGTTTTAGATGTCTTCCAAATGTGACACACGTGAAAAGCCTGATCGACCAAGTGTGGGCACGCTCTAGCGTGGTGCACCGTCTATCTCGTGGAAGCGTGAAGGATGAATGTGTGGGTCTACCCTAGCAGGGTGCATGTTCATCGTGTTGGCTTTGGGTCGGACTTAACAAGGTGACCTAGATAGGATCTAGCACCTTGAGGCATGGAGATGATCATTGCAAGGAGTTGCATATGACATCTTTCAAGAGTTGCATATGATGCAATTGGAAAGAGTTACCTACCTGAGAGATCTGAGTTGTGGGTGACAACCCTAGCTGGTCCATGGCTCAGAGGATTTCAGGATCTTGACCCACTAGAAGATTGTATGCTGCAATCTTCCAAATTGATGGTGAGGGCTATCAATTTGAGTCAAAATAGTGGGAGCGGTAATTAATTAAAGGCCTAATTAACTATCGTCAAATTTATTCAAATCAAATCAAAAAGGTTTTGACAAATGCAAATTTTCTCTTATAGAATGGCAAAAGAATTATCTTTTAAAATGGGCAAATTAATTGAGAATAAATTACATAACTGGTTGAGGACTGTGAGAAGTGTTCTGCACAATACAGATATACCAGGAGCCTTAGAATCCACTCTGTGTACGCTTAATGTGTTGGTGAAGAAGAAAGTAGGTAAGGGAGAGAAGTGTTCTCTCGCCAAACCAATTTCTTCTACATGGAGAGGATGGAAGGAACAATGGAAGAAGAAGTCGGAGATAGAGATCTCTACTTCTGGTACATACGTGATAGATATTAACTTTACTACTTCTTCATCATGGGTACTTGATACCGGATGCGGATCTCACATTTGTTCAAATGTGAAGGATCTTAAGAGAAGTAGGCCTTTAGGGAAAGGCGAGGTTGAACTACGTGTTGCTAATGGGGCAAGAGTTTCTGCCAGTTCCGTAGGAACCTATGAGTTAACTCTACCTAGTGGGCTAATAATAGAGTTGAAGAACTGCTATTATGTACCTGTCATAAATAGGAATATCATTTCCGTCTCTTGTTTGGACAAAGATGGATTTGAATTTCTTATTAAGAATGGAAAGTGTTCCATTTCTAAAGATGAGATCTTTTATGGCAGTGCCCCTATGTCTTATGGTCTATACTTGATAGACTTGGAGACAAGTGTATACAATGTAAACACCAAAAAGCAAAAACTCAATGACTCAAACAAAACATATCTCTGGCATTGTCGTCTAGGGCACATAAATGAGAAGCGCATTTCTAGACTACATAAAGATGGTTATCTAGACTCTTTTGATTATGAATCAATAGAGACATGTGAATCTTGTTTGTTGGGCAAGATGACCAAGACTCCCTTTTCAGGTAAAGGTGAGAGAGCTAGTGATCTATTAGGACTCATACATATTGATGTATGTGGGCCTTTTAGAACTAATGCCAGAGGTGGGTATCAGTACTTCATTACCTTCACTGATGACTTTAGTAGGTATGGCTATGTGTACCTGATGAAACATAAGTCAGAAACCCTTGAAAGGTTCAAGGATTTCATGAATGAAGTACAGAACCAGCTTGGTAAAAGTATTAAGGCACTTCGTTCTGATCGAGGTGGAGAATACTTGAGCCAGGAGGTTGAGGACCTTCTGCGAGCCCGTGGTATTGTATCACACTGGACTCCGCCTGGAACACCACATCATAATGGTGTGTCTGAAAGAAGGAATCACACATTGTTAGATATGGTGCGATCAATGATGAGTTTTGCTGATCTTCCAATTTCTTTCTGGGGTTATGCTCTTGAAACTGCCGCATTTATGCTTAACCGTGTACCATCTAAATCAGTTCAAAAGACACCATATGAGATATGGTACGGGAAGCATCCCAATTTGTCTTTTCTGAAGATTTGGGGTTATGAGGCTTACAACAAGAAAATGTTTCCTGATAATCTTGGACCCAAATCCGATAAATGTTATTTTGTTGGATACCCCAAGGAAACGAGGGGATACTATTTATACCACCCTACTGACAACAAAGTGTTTGTTGCCAGGACAGCTGTGTTCCTAGAGAAGGAATTTATTTCCAAAGGAAGCAGTGGGAGGAATATAGAGCTTGAAGAGGTTCAAGCCCAACAAGAAATCATTGAACCGGTAGATGTACCAGAGGAAAATGTAGATTCACAAGGTGTTGTGGAATATCAGTCTCCTCAGGTAACACAAGGACCTCATAGATCTAGTAGGACTCACCTTGAACCTGAGAGGTTTGGATACCTTGTAACTCAGGAAGGTGGAGAGTTGATCATAGATGATGATCCAACTACCTACGTAGAGGCTATGGAGGGACCAGATTATGAGAAATGGCTTGAAGCCATGAGATCCGAGATGGAATCCATGTACTCCAACAAAGTATGGACTTTGGTGGAACCACCCGAAGGGGTAAAACCCATAGGGTGCAAGTGGGTCTTTAAGAAAAAGACCGACATGGATGGCAATGTCCAAACTTATAAAGGCAGATTGGTTGCGAAGGGATTTCGACAAGTTCAAGGTGTTGACTATGACGAAACCTTTTCTCCAGTTGCCATGATTAAGTTCATTAGGATCATGCTTGCTATTGCAGCTTATTATGACTATGAGATTTGGCAGATGGATGTTAAAACTGCATTCCTTAATGGGAATATACATGAGGATGTGTACATGACACAACCTGAAGGTTTTATAGATCCAAAGAATGCCAATAAAGTATGTAAGCTGCAAAGGTCAATCTATGGATTGAAGCAAGTGTCTCGGAGTAGGAATCTTCGATTTGATGAAGAAGTCAAAGTGTTTGGCTTTATTTAAAATGAAGATGAACCTTGTGTGTACAAGAAGGTTAGTGGGAGCTCGACCACATTCCTCATATTATATGTGGATGAAATACTTTTGATGGGGAATGATGTCTTAGCCTTAGAGAAGGTAAAGACTTGGCTTGGGAAAACTTTCTCAATGAAGGACTTAGGAAAAGCATCCTATATTCTAGGAATTAAGATCTATAGAGATAGATCTAGAATGCTTCTCGGACTAAGTCAAAGCACGTACATTGACAAAGTGCTGAAGCGGTTCAGCATGGAGCACTCAAAGAGAGGCAACATCCCCATGATACATGGAATCACCGTCTCTAGAGCTCAATGTCCCCAATCTTGTGAAGAGAGGGAGCGTCTGAATGGGATCCCATATGCATCAGCCATCGGGTCCATCATGTACGCTATGTTGTGCACACGCCCAGATGTCTCGTATGCTCTTAGCATGATGAACAGGTACCAGTCAGAACCCGGGGATGCTCACTGGACAGCCGTGAAGAACATCCTCAAGTACTTGTGAAGGACTAAGGATCAGTTTCTTGTGTACGGAGGTGAGGAAGAGCTGGTTGTAAAGGGTTACACCGATGCAAGCTTCCAAACCGATAAAGATGATTACAGATCGCAGTCAGGATTTGTGTTTTGCCTTAATAATGGAGTTGTGAGCTGGAAGAGTTCCAAGCAAGAAACAATTGTCGATTCTACTATAGAGGCCGAGTATATTGCTGCTTCGCATGCAGCAAAGGAGGCTGTGTGGATCAGGAAGTTCATTTCTGAACTTGGTGTAGTTCCCAGTAGCTGTGATGCAATTGAGCTTTATTGTGACAATAATGGAGCTATTGCACAAGCTAAGGAGCCCAGATCACATCAGCGGTCCAAGCACATACTGTGGCACTTCCATCTCATACAAGAGATCGTACAACGAGGAGATGTGAAGATTTGTAAAGTACCAAATGAAGACAACATAGTTGATCCACTGACTAAGGCCCTTTCTCAGCAGAAGCATGATGGTCATGCTAGGTCACAAGGATTGTGTTTCCTTTGTGACTGGATCTAAGTGCAAGTGGGAGTCTATTGGAATGTATGCCCATAGAGCAAGTCATGTGATGATTGTAATGGGATACTTTGTAAATGATTTGAATAAATAATAAAGGCAATTTCCAATCTATATGTTTAAACTGTTTCTGAGATGATGGTGTAACATGATAGATGTCTAAAGATTGTTTTACTCAATGACATATGCTTTCGGGTTGAGGACCTAAATGATGAGATCATACAGATGTTAAGAGTATACATTCTTGTTTAGTCCCTAGTCGGTTGTTATTGTGGAAATAACCATAGACATCAATAACACTGAAGACTAGATTGTGTGTTGGTTGATGACAGAATCTCATTAGTCATGATATAGTGATATCAAACCAAGCACATAGGTACTTGTTAGAGAATAAGGTACCGGACAGACCCACCGTGAGAGTGACACATGGAACCATGACTTGGTAGTCACAGTCAACTCTCATAGTGATGGTGGTGAGTGTGATTCTTAGACCTGAAATCACTACACTCAACACATGTCGTTGGGTACACTTTGACATCATCAAACGCACTCCTGAAACATGGGTTGTTATAAAGGTGATGATTGGGTGGCTTTGACACATGGGGCTTTTGAGGGGTGAGTGATAGATATGGGATTTGTCCCTCCTGAGGGAGTTTGATATCCTTGGCCACTTGATGAGTAGGATTGAGAAAGGCATGCACATGCATGTGTGAATCAATATGTGATATTGATGTCATACACATCTCACTCGGTCTACTCTGAGATCAAGGAAATGAATGAACATTAACAAGATGACTGTTCCATGCCTCGAGTTCATTCTGGATATCAGTGACAAAGGAATTATACATTTACTGTAACACCATTCACGGATTGTAGGGATGAAAGTTGTTCTCCAACTTTCTATTTCACTTGGGTAGCAATGATGTGTGACTAGGCACCGCTCTTTGCTCGTGAAGTCATAAGTGTTATGGACTTTCACTGCCAGCATGAAATGGACCTGCAGGGTCACACACATAGGATTTAACTTGGAAGAGGAGTTTTTCCCACAAGCAATGTTTAGATTGATTACTAAAGGAGTTTAGTAGTTCAATTAAACACTCAATTAATCGATAGCTCAATATCATAATGTTCAAGGTGTTGAACGCATTGATTGGAGTATCAGATTGATTGAAATCGCAATTGACTGATTCTGCACAACCTGCACTCCCAACCGATCGGTTCATGTGATGAACTGGTCGGCTGAGGCTGCTGAACCGGTCGGCTCAAATGTTGAACCGATCGGCTCATGCACAGAGTGAAACAAGAAGTTCAAGTGTTGAACTGATCGGTTCAACTGGTGCAACCGAGCAACTTGGGAAAGTAGGATTGGTGAGAATTTTCCTTGCGTTTCACTTGCCCAATTTGATTGGAACAAGGATTGGTATTCGATATCAATTAGAAACAAAAGAAAAAAAGTCAATTCGGGATCGACCAAGACCACCAACCGACCGGTTCACTTGTGAACCGACCAGTTGAGATGTCCCAACTGATCGGTTGGTGCTCCAACCGACCAGTTCAGGTCCCCAACCAACCGGTTCACTTGTGAACCGATCGGTTCAGGTTACGAGTTGGTTGCTTTTGTGGATAATCTCAAACCCTTCTACTCCTACTTTTAGTCCCATATTGCCGGGGACAGAGAACCCTGTCCCATGACCCGCCTATATATATAGGGGTATTGGGGGCTTCTCAGAGTACAACTCAGTGCAAGTTGGTTGCTCTGTAAAGTTGTCGTTCTCTCTGGTTTTGGTAACCGAGAGAGAGCCCGAGCAAGTGCTTCCCGCAAAGGGAGTTGCAGCAAGGGAAGGACAACTACAGTTGCAATTGACAGCAGGAGAGTGTGTTGGAAACTAGTACGTCAATAGGAGGGTGCAACTCCTTCCACTTCCTTGTGGGACAAGGAGTGTGGAGTTCTAGGTGGTCTGTGTGGACTACTTCAGAGGCGGGAGGTCACTGCCGCTCAGGAGGACAACTGTCATCCGACAGTCCGGTAGGAGGAGGAGTCGTCAGTCCCGGTGCGACCTGGAGCTGCACAGACACTGTCCAAGACCGGAGGTGAAGACCGCGCAAGGCGCAAGGTACTGTCGCCGAGCAAGCCTCGGGACAAGGTATGATTCACAAACCATCTTTCCTATTATATAGACGTTGACGTGATTCCTTTTGTTTTGGGTTTGGGGAGAATTTTTTTTTTGTTTCCGCTGCTTCTCTGCCTCCTCTAAAACCCAAATGGTGTCGCCTACCTAGGGACACTTGTCCTAGTGCATGATCCACCACTCTAGCAAGCCCTTAACACATGTCCAAGGTCATTGCCATATGAAAGCATCATGCACCAAGTGTCCACTAGTGGTGACACAAATGAGGTCAAAGATTGGTCAAGGCTCTAGGGTGACACACCACCAACATCATGGGTGACACAGGCTCACCATGGGTGACCCAGTCAGGTCCTTTACCAACACAAGGCTCAAAGGAGCAAAGAAAACACTCAACAAAGCCCAAACAAGCTCAACCAGGCCCAAAGGAACTCCAAGCCTCGAACCCAAACCTTCCTCTCTACACTAGAGGAAGCAAAGAGAGAGAGGAACACCTCACAAGGTGGAAAACTTGCCCACAAACCCTAGACTTGGGTTGTTTACAAGTAGCACCTCCAACTCACAACAAGGCACAACCAAAACCCTAATCACCACCAAAGGTGAATAGCAAGCACCAAGGCATCAAGGTTAAGCAAAGCAAACAGGGTAAACCCTAAACGAAGGTCAGGGTCCTTACAGACTAACCCCCTTCAAAGGATTTCATCCCCGAAATCCAAAGAGAAAAGCGAGGGATATTTCCTCCTCATCTCTTCCTCAAGCTCCCACGTAGCTTCCTCAATGCCACAATGATGCCAAAGAACCTTCACAAGAACCAAGTCCTTCCTCTTCAGCTTCTTAACTCTTCTGTCAAGGATCAACACAGGACCTTCCTCATAGGTCACATCTTCATCAAGCTCAACCTCAACTAGCTGTATCACTGTTCCCGAATCTGGATGACTTTTCTTCAACATACTGACATGGAATACTGGATGTAACCTGTGCAACTCTGGAGGAAACTCTATCTTGTAAGCTACTTTACCAACACGTGCTATGACCGGGTATGGCCCCATATATCTGGGTGCTAACTTACCCTTCCGGCTAAATCTTAGCACACCTTTCCATGGCGAGACTTTGAGATACACTTTGTCTCCTACCTAGAACTCCAAAGGTCGTCGACGATTGTCTGCATAAGACTTCTGCCTGTCTTGTGCCACTTTCAACTGTTGTTGTATCACCTTGATCTTTTCTGTTGTCTGTTGTACTAACTCAGGACCCAAAAGTTGATATTCACCGGACTCGTACCAACACAAAGGAGATCTGCACTTCCTTCCATACAAGGCCTCATAAGGAGTCATATCAATGCTCCACTGATAGCTGTTGTTGTAGGAAAACTCTATCAAACTGAGATGTATATCCCAACTACCTAGGAACTGCAAAACACAAGTGCAGAGAAGATCCTCCAGAATCTGAATAGTCCTCTCTTCTAACTGGGCCACCAATACAAGTCCTTCAGACTATGATACATCTTAGTGACACCTGGATGCATAGCATACATCGATGTGTGTGCTTCCTCGAGCACCAACTTCCTCAGATCATTGACATCTGGAACCACCATCCTATCACGAAAGCAAACCAGTCCATCCTCGGACTCATGGAACCCATCACGCTTTTCGGTGCCGAATTCTGATCTGGTCAACTGTACCACATCATCTATCTATTATGCATCCTTGATCTGTTGTCTCAGCTTAGGCTTGACTTGCATCTGTGCTAAAAGTCCATCTAATGAAGAAACTTCCATCTGCACATTCATCTGTCGCAAGGAAACAAACATATCCTGCCTATGGCATACCAGAGAACTCAATTGTGCTTTCTTTGAAGAAAGAGAAGAAGACTTTCTGCTAAGCGCATCGGCTACCACATTCGTCTTACCAGGATGATACTCAATAGTGCAGTCGTAATCATTAATCAACTCCATCCATCGGCGTTGTCGCATGTTCAACTCATGCTGTGAAAAGATGTACTTCAGATTCTTATGATCCGTAAAGATCTGACACACTTCCCCATACAGATAGTGTCTCTAAATCTTTAACACATGAACCACTGCTGCCAACTCCAGGTCATGAGTCGGATAGTTCTCCTCATGTTTCTTAAGCTGTCGCGAAGCGAAACAAACCACATGATCTTCCTACATCAACACACAGCCTAAACCTTTCTTGGAAGCATCGCAGAAAACAACATAGCCCTTTCTAGGCTCTGGCAGGATTAACACTGGAGCACTGGTCAGCTTCTCTTTCAAACTCTGGAAAGCTTGCTGACATCGATCATCCCAAACAAAAGGTACATCCTTTCTGGTCAACTTTGTCATTGGAAATGCAATCACACTGAAGTCCTTGATAAACCTTCGGTAGTATCCGCCCAAACCCAGGAAACTACGAACTTCAGTCGGCGTCTTCGGCTGTTCCAAATCTACAATGGATTCCACCTTCTTCGGGTATACTTTGACTCCTTCAGCAGATATCACATGACCTAAGAAAGTCACTTCCTCCAACCAGAATTCACACTTATTAAACTTGGCATACAATTGATGTTGATGAAGAAGAGTCAACGCTTGTCAGAGTTGTCGCTCATGCTCTTGCTTGTCTCGACTATAGATCAAGATGTCATCTATAAAGACTACAACAAACTGATCTAAGAACGGACGGAACACTATGTTCATCAGGTCCATGAAAGCAACAGGTGCATTGGTTATCCCAAACGGCATAACCACAAACTCAAAGTGACCATACCTCATCCTGAAAGCTAACTTTGGTATGTCATCCGTCTTTATCCTCAGCTGATGATATCCGGACCATAGATCGATTTTGAAAAAATGGTAGCACCACGCAACTGATCGAACAGATCATCTATCCTTGGTAACGGGTACTTGTTCTTGATCGTGACCTTATTCAACTGCCGGTAGTCTATACACAACCTCATCGAACCATCCTTCTTTTTGACGAACAACATGGGAGCACCCCAAGGCGACGTGCTTGGTCAGATGAAACCTTTGTCCAATAACTCTTTCAATTGCTTCTTAAGCTCTACCATCTCCACCGGAGCCATCCTATATGGTGTCTATGCAACTGGCTGCATTCTTGGGACTAGATTGATCTCGAAATCAATCTCTCGGGGTGGAGGAACACCAGGAAACTCTTTCGGAAACACATCAGAAAACTCTCAGATAACTGGCACCTCTTCAAGGCTAAGACCTTTCACCTTGGTCTCCACAACGGTATCTACCACGTGAGCTAAGAACGCCTCACACCCTTGCCGTAGCAACTTCTCTGCCACCATAGCTGATACCAGACTCGTCGGAAGAATCTTCCTATCTCCGTGGAAGATCCACCTCTCTCCAGCATCATCAAACACCACCTGCTTGGAATCACAGTCCAAAACCACCTTATACTTCTCTAAGGTATCCATCCCAAGGATAACATCAAAACCATTCATATCAAGTGGTATAAGATCCACTTGAATGTTGTGTCCCGAGAATGATAAGACACAAGATGGACACTCTTCTCGAAGCAATGAGGAACCATCAAGAGGGGTTTCTAACAACAAACTATCTTTCTTACAACTAACAGGTAAATGACAGTTCTCAAGCATACTATAGGCGATAAAAGAGTGTGTAGCACCTGGGTCAACCAGAACAGATATAAAGCAAGAAGAAGACATATCAGAATGAAATAACTCCATCTAACATGTCACTACTCACGGGTTGACTATCGCCTCCGACTGATTCATAGCATAGAATCGAGCCGTTGCTTGCTATCCATGACCTCTTCTTCCTTGAGTAGACGATCCCGCTTGAGATGCTTGATCACGTCCTCATCCTCTGCTACCACTGGGCAACTGTCTATCTGACCCTTGCTGATTCTGCCTCAGCTGCTGCGTCACTTCAACATCTCTATTCGGGCAATTGAGCCTGAAATGCCCGACTTGTCCACAAAGATGGCATGACCTATCCTCAAATCATGGCCTAGATGGCCCTGTCACTACCACAGAAGCTGTAATGTATGCCTTAGATGGTGAAGAAACATAACCTCTTCCCCTACTCGGAGACCACTGAGACGGTATACCAGAACTTCTCATTGCTGACGGTGCAGCAAACCTTGGCTTTTTGAAGCCACTAAACCTCTGTCCCTGGAACTGAGTTGGTCTCTTCTTAGCCATAGACTCTCTCTTTTCCCTTACTGATCATTCGGTCCTTCGGAAAGATTCCACAAACGTAGCTAACTGCTCTCGGTTCTCCAACGCAAAAACAGATGTGGTCAACTCCGAACTCAGACCCTTCTCAAAGCGTCTGATCTGCTCCTCATCTGTCACTGCCATGTGAGGACAAAACCTCAGCAGATCCATGAACTTAGCTTCGTACTCGGTGATGTTCATTGTCCCTTGTCGCAAGATCTCAAACTGACTGATCTTCTCACCCAGATACATCTTCGGAAAGTATCTATTGACGAACTCACGTCGGAAAGCTTCCCAACCGATCACCTCACCAGACTGCTTCTCTTCCTCGATGGTCCACCAGTGACGAGCACTACCCTTCAGAAGGTAGACAACGTTCTTTACTTTGTCTGCTTTGGGGATGTCGAGGATCCGGAAAGCCTTCTCAAGACTTGTCAGCCACAGATCTACATCGGCTGGATCAGCTGTTCTAGCATACTCCGAAGCTCCGACTCGGCGAAGTCGATCGAAGGTCTTCCCAATACCCGATGCTTCTCCATGGGGAGCCCGTGCTCGCGAAGGAGGCACTGCCAATCGCTCAACCATGAGATTCATCATAACCATCATCTGCCCCATAAGCTATTGGTAGGCAGGGTGTTCAAGAATGGTTGGGTCAGGTTGGGGGACCTCAGGCACCCGATCTTCATGTGCCTGCCCAAAGGCTCCATCAACTGATGTAGCATCACTGTGCTCATCAGCATGTTCTTCATGGTTTCCAGACATCTTGACTTTTCTTTCGCTAAGGGCAGAAGATGATTATAAGAAAATCTGGAAAACGCACGAGAACAAACACAATCTAGTCCAAAATTCCTGTAGACTCAGCGAACCTAGAGCTCTGATACCAAAAACTTGTGGCAACACATCCCACTATCACACAGACAGTGAGGTGTTACGCGAAAATGTGCGGAAATCACCATAACCCCAGATTACCAAAACACGGGTTAATTAAAACCGATTGCGGAAAACTGATAAACTGAGAAACTATTAGATTCCAGTCCACATCCTGCAAGATAATAGGTTATATAAACATATACAAAACTTATCCACAACTTAGAGCAACAACTGTCTTATCACCACATGACTTCATCACCTGTTTTTACATACATAAGGGCCCACATCCGGCCAACAGTAGGATATACAAAACATTGATGGCTAGACATCATGAAACATCATCAAACACCTCCAAGGACCTGAGAGTACAGGGATGACTCTAAGACTCTACTACAAAACATCCAAAACAGCAGCATATCCATCGCTTGCCTTCTACTGCTCTTCTTGCTGCTCGGCCACAACTCCGCGACCACCACCATGTCTAGCTCGACCACCTAAAAAGGGTGTAAACCAGCGGAGTGAGATGATTGAACATTGTCCCAGAGAGAAACATAACTCCCCGCCAAAACTACAAAACCTTAGATATGTATATGAAGCAGCTAGCTGATAAGAAGTATAACAAGAGCAGTAAATAAAGTAGAGTTGTTCATACTTTAACAAGCTTACCAGATGTACTCAAGGCATATAACCAACTTTTTTATGAAACATGATTAACAAGATAAGATATAGTGCCACATAACATGATGAACATATAAGTAGCGGTAGGATATAACAAGATCAACTACGCAAGCAAGGCCTCAACCAATATTTCGTATTTGACTTAAGCAGTAATTACTATTCGGCTGGATTACATATTATTATTATGACCTGAGGAAGTGAACCGTACCGTTCAAATCCAATCGACGGCTGCGAAACCCGGAGCCGGTTCCATACAAGGTCAATGGAAGAGTCGGACTCCACGACCTCCCACCTCGTGGTCAGTGCACGAGTACAATATAAGCAGGACCGTAGTCTCATGCTGAAGTGGTCTTAACCACGGGGTTAGGCTACCCTCTGCCTAGCTCGCCTTGGTACAAGTCTCGGTGCTAGTGAAACTGAGCTACGGGCCTGTTCACCGTGCTCTGAGCCATGAACACATTCATGCTCCTCATATCACATATCCTGAGCCATGGGCCTGTTCACCATGCTCTTATCACAATTGAGCTACAGGCATGAATCCGTACCTTTGAGTCTACAACCGAAGTTGCACTCTTACCTCCTCACTTTAGGCTAGGAGAAACCTCGCATACTCAACAATATGTGCTCCGGGTTAACCCGCAGGAGAACCCATTTCACCATCACCAATTCCTGACGATGATGTATCTATGGCCAGGGCAACTACATGATATATTCCACTGTAATTATATAGTATCTTTTATTTGGATTGCACGATTCAACCAAGTTTTATAACATGCAAGATATAATAGAAAATAAACAACATAAGCTCAACATTATGCTTTTATTGTAATTACATCAACCTGATCCATCTCAAGGATCCAACATCACATGTTATCACTTGGCCTCTTGCCAATCATCCAGATCCATCTCAAGGATCATCACATACCATGGGATCTCAATCCCTCGTCATATATTGCCACTGCCTCTCAAAGCTTACATCATCATCATAATGGGATAGCAATCATGTTCATTATAAGATTATTTCAACAACCAGAGTAATAATCACAGCAGAGTTACTCAACATATACATATACCTCATAGTCCTTTTATTTGACTATGCATCACCTGCATGGTTAGTGTACTTAATAATCAAAGGTTTAATAGAGAGACCCTGCTATCAATACAAGGTGACATCAAAGATTAGATATACTTTCTTAATCATGCATCAACTTATGATCATGGGCATAGGGTACATCATTAAGCAAACCTTCTTACATGCTTATCATTTTCCTTAGCATCATACAGATAATCCTGATGATCAAGTTCATGCATATAGTCATGTTAGATATAAAGGACAAGCATTACCATTACCATTAAGTAAACAAGGAGTCACCGTCATGTTAAGCAAGAAACATATACAACTAATCTGCTTTCCATGATACGTAAAACCCTTACTACAAGAGCTAGGAACCCTCACTAGAGGTTGTATCAGGCAACCTACCCTCACCCATGCTCATCACACAATGACTGACACAAAGGCAGCCAGCAACGCTGCGCTACCACTTAGGTAACCAAGCGTGCAGCAGAGCAATGTTGTGTCAGTGTTGCGCACAAGGGGGGGGGGTGTCGGGCACTCATCCCTATCGGGCAACGCCCATCACAAGACATGCTATTGGGCGACACAAGTCAAGGTGACACCTGTCACAGGCTGCTCATCAACGCCCGTCACAAGGTGACTATCATCCAAGGTCATGCCACAGGAGATATCGTTCAAGGGAGTAACTCACCCATCCTATTGTGCAACCAACTGAAGCATAGCCTAATGGCCGTCACAGGGTAAGGTGAAGATGTGATGCCCGTCACCAGAGCAAGGGATATCACCCGTCACAACAGGCCTATCATCCATCACTCCCTCACTTGTATCGTGCAATGCTAGATTAAGAGGGCTGTCAGGTAGCACTCCCTCACTAGACCTTGGTTGTGCCGATGGTACCAAAAACTCCCCCTTTTTGGAACTACTAGGCCTCTGATCCCGAGTTTCTGGACAATCTTTTCTGATATGTCCATGCTGCCTACACCTATTGCAAATCCTGATTTCAGGTTGTAACCTATTCCTTTCATCAATATTCATTGCTCCAACATGGTGATGTTGAGCAAGAATTGTGATAACCTAGATTTTTGAGTTTTAATAACTAATACAATAATTGAGAGACAATCATTCTATGTAAGATGTCAAATACCAACTTGAGGAATTGGTTATACAATCATGGATTCCTTCACCCAAATTAGGTGATTGGAAATATGATGGAGGACTATGATTCTTAATTGAATTCAATTATGAATGAATATCCTTTCTGATTAATTGAGTCCTCATAAGACCAATCATTCATTTAGTGATCCAGTGAGTAGTGAACTAATTTCTTTTGAAGAATCATATACATATGAACCAATGTTGAAGTTTTGGAGTCAACTTGGATTAAATGGCATATCGGTTTCACATAATGTAAAACCCTAAGTGTCACATGAAGGTGAACTTTAGGTATTAATGTTCTTAGTCAATAACCATGTGTAAACGTCGAATTTCATTCCCAAATTTATACCACATCTACATCATGACATTATGAAGCTGCTCCTAAATTTTTATTGCAATTGGATTATCCAATTGAGAGATATAAGCAAATTCATTCATTGTGCATAATGCCCTTTTTTTCACCCTAAATGGATCCTGACCTGAACCCGGATCCAGTGGGAGGGACGACTGAGTCGTCCTCCTCACCCGCTTCCCGCGGATACACAGCCAGGATGTTGTTCCGATACTCAAACTCATACCTCTCTCTCGTATCTTGCTCAAACCTCATCAAAATTGGTTCCTCAGATCCGGCTTGACCTCCTCTTTCCATCAAGCCCCAAAAATATCCCTAACAGACAGGGATTAGAAAACGCCTAAATGGCGGCGTCTTGGACCCGTCGACCACATTAGGGGAGGCAATGCTCGACCTAATGGTGCCTATTTAAGGATCTCATTAGCTCTGCGACCCTTCTTTTAGCCAAAAAGAGCCCTCAATTCCTCGACATCCCTCCCCCTCTTCTCCACCCAACTCAATCTACGCCGGCCTAACTGGTTGCCACCTGCTCACACCTCAAGGACCCTCACTCCAATTGGTTCTTCCTGGAGCGTCCTTGCACCGAGGCGGAGACATCCCAACACTCGCAGAAGAGTGCGATGGCCCATGTGTTGGTATCGACTAGCACAGCCCCGACGTCACCGGACCGAGCTCCAACCGGTCGAACGAACCGTCCATCACACCTGCGTTGCACTCGGGCACTGCGCAAGACTCCAGGGAGGATCCCAGATCATCGCGGGGACCCTAGAGGGATCGAGACCATGAGGTCTGTCTGAGGAGTTAAGTGACGGCGGCGCTCCTACCCGGATGGAAACCTAGAGCCGTGGCCAAGAGCTGGAGGAGCTGAGGAAGTGTAAAAGTCGATGGAAAAGACGACGGTGGGTCATTAGACTGACGAGGAGATCAGGGCAGTGAGGTAGTGCTCACCGGAGGAGAGCCTGTGCGGCGGTGCTCTGTTTCACAGAGGAAACAGAGACTGTGGGTTGGATCGCTGAACGAAAAGGAAGATGAAATAGACCGGGTCCAGCCGCGTGAACCGGTAGAGAACCGGCCGCATGAGCAGTGAACCGGCGGCTCACTTGAGACCAGCTGAAGAGCCCGAGAAGCCACGTGGCAGACTCTCATTGGCCAAAAGGTAATTAATTTCAATAAATGAACATATCTTCAATAATTCATAGAAATTAGCTCGATGCTCAGAAAAATAAGTACAATATGCCGAAATTCTCAGAAAAATGATTAGAATACAATGAAAGCATAATATTAGGTTTTCGACGAACTAGGATCAGTGATATAATGTAATTTGTGTAACACTTAGTTCTTGAATAATAAATAGCAAATAATAACATAAAATTATAGAAAAATGTATTTAAGTCTATAATCATGTTTATAGTGCACCTGATGTCAGTAATGATCCTGTTGATGCACGAAATTGTGTAATTTTCTCTATATGTCTAATTAGGGCTAATAAGGCTAAATAAAATGTAATAAATGCATACATGGTCAATAAACGATGAAATTCACAGAGTAAGCTTATATGAGTATTTTGAACCTCAGTTTTAATTATGAGATCATAAAGATGAACAAAATCCAAGTTATATGAAGATGAATATTAATACATGGTTTAAAACCCTAATCTAGGTTAATGATGTAACCTAGGGTTAATATGTGCACAAAAATAGAATATGGAACCTAATATTCAGATAATGAATCATAATCTGTAAAATGACATCAGTAGGATAAATATAAGACAATAATGTAAGTAAACGTTGGAATATCCTAATGAGATAATATAAACCCTAATTAACATGACTAGGGTTAAGATGATGAGAATCTGATGATAGTATGTGGTCTTGTTTTAATCAGGTGCTAATAAGTTTATCTAGATGATCATGGATATGTGAGGAATCTATGAACTTAGGTACGTGGATATAATTATATGACTAGATTTGCTGGATGTTAAATATATGTACTTGCTTGTTCGTACTTGAAATACATTGTTGGATGTAAATCTATATGTATTGTCATTTCCGCCTTGAACAATAAGAATACTAAGGAAAGAAAATGGAATGTAGTTATTGATGGTTCATTAATCTCCCTATTTGAGAGGGAAAGTATTAATGTTGACTAGCACCTCCCTAATGGTACAAGGTATGCGCGGAGATCCCTAATGGTACAAGGTACGCGGGGATAGGGCCCAATAATTTATGTTTGTGCTAAGTCCACCATAGTAATACATGTCCATTGAAATATGATTAATAACTTGGGATTACCTGATTTTCTTCCTTTAAATAATGTTTTCTTTCTCTTTCTTTAATTTCAGATATTTTATATGCCAGCATAGTATAGCTCTTTAATTCCACGTACCAACTTTTGTTGATGTTTTTGTTTCTCGTATTTTCTAGGTCCAGAGCTAGAATGGGATAAAAGAATAGGATGTGAGCAAGTTGTACAGGTTGTACCTATTGTCTAAGATCCTGTTAGCATACATGTTCAGACTTGTAGAATTTTCATTCAATATGTAATTGTAGTCGTGTTGTAATAACTCATTTGTATAAATATACATGTTGAATGTTGAGAAATGTTATGGTTGTATGTTCATGTATGCGTATTATGCTTCCGCATCGCTTTCTGATATGATTGGATGATGTTCTCAGATTTTGACCTCTCATTCCCAATAGGGTTTGGAAAAGCCAAAATCCGGGGACGTCACAATTGGTATCAGAGCATGAACAATAGCTACACCTAGCAATTGCTCACCATGAAACATAAAACTAAACTTCAACTTTCACTTAAAATCCTAGAAACTTATTAAGTTGTTCTATAGGAATAAGGTTTGACTTAACCTCTAAGTTAGAACCTAGATGTTCGAGAACTAGGTTTAGACAAATGTCTGAAACCCTTTCCATATAGAGCTCATATGTATTGGGTAGCTACACTAGTCTATACCTTATTCTCACCATTTCACTAGGTGACATGGCACTAGACTATCTACTGTGTGTGGGACACTCGTTTTGCTGATTTGGTTTTGTTTTCCAATCGGCTCGAACCTCGATAGTTTTCTCTGACGTCTGCCTTCTCGGAGAAAAATATATAATATTTTATTACCTATATGTAAATATGAAAATGTGTCCCTCACACTGGAGAGTAGTTAGTGTTCATGTAACCTAAGTGAAAGGGAGTGACATCAGTCTAGAAGAGAGAGTAGTCTAGATTAGATGTCTAGAGCCTTATCAAGATATGTGATACATAGATTAGATGATAGAATGATAGTTGAAATAAGCATGTGAAATCTTATCTAAGTTTGATCTCTGATGCTATACGTTTCCTTAAAAAGGGTCTAAGTTGTTTATGCATTGAATCAAAGTTTGAAGATTCTAAGCTAACTCTTGATGATGAAAGTACATCCCTTTTCTTATTTAAGATAAACTAATTTCAGATAGAGTTGAATAGCATGAGCCTCAAGCTCCTTTACAAAGGAGGACCTCTAGTGTTAGGACAAGATATGTGGTGAACTCCAGAGAGAGTGAGACCCACAAGGAGAGGGTTGTAGGACCCACCCTAAGATATATGTGAAAGGATATGTCCTAAGTTGGGTTACTCCTAGGTAGATGAGTTGAGTCCTTTTGCATGATTCAATCTTATTTGTAAGAGTTGGGTACAAATAATGTTATGGGTAGAAAACTCAGAAGTTGGAAGTCAATCCTTTGGCTGAGTTAGGTCCTAGCTGGAGTGACATATTTTGTGAATCTCATCATTAGTTGCAAGTGAGGTAATATATGAACTCTAGTTATGAGAGTATGATGCTTTGTGCAAAAGATACTCAAAATACATGTTCTCCTTTCTCCTTCTTTTTCTTAATATATGATGATAGAAACCTCACTTGAGCTATATAGATGATTTATATATGAGGAGTCACTCGTATAAGCTTGACCTATTCTATTTTCCCCCCTATATCATACATGTAGTACCCAAGATTGAAATTATGATAAGTTTTACCTTAAAATATTCTCTTTCCCTTCATATGAAACATGAAAGATATGATGATGTATTCTCTTTTTCCCTTTACATAATACATGCAAGACATAAAAGTTGAACTCAGGAACTTGATATAGAGATATTTTTGGATCATAGGATATATGATCCGAAATAGAGTTTGTAACCTTGATCCTTCTCAATGTATGGTTCTAAATTGAGTATGAATATCACACCATAGGGCGAAACCCTAATGGTGAAGCATGTTACATAATCCCTTCTTATGTAGAAAAATCCTAATATTAAGGATGAAGATAAATCTCCTCTAATTCTGAAATTATTGTAAGATGTTGATCATAAAACATATTGATGATGTTAAATTTGAATAATCTAAATACCATGGCATATAGATGAATTCCTCTTGAACCTTGTAAGCATGAGCAAAACTTGTATCCTTAGGGGTGATGTAATCCTAAGATATCATAATGTCATGCTATGGTTAAGACATTAAGTGATTCTTCCACATAATAAGGTCGGGTGGACACACCCAAGAATCTCTAGACCCTAAGCTGACAACTTAGAGTGCATATAACTATGATGGTCTTAGAACCTAAGCAATGATGATGTATGTGAAGTTCGACCCCAAAATAGCCTCTTAAGGATGAGATTAGTTGAATTTCGAGGACAAAATTCCAAATAAGGTGGGGTGAATGTGATAACCTAGATTTTTGAGTTTTAATAACTAATACAATAATTGAGAGACAATCATTCTATGTAAGATGTCAAATACCAACTTGAGGAATTGGTTATACAATCATGGATTCCTTCACCCAAATTAGGTGATTGGAAATATGATGGAGGACTATGATGCTTAATTGAATTCAATTATGAATGAATATCCTTTCTGATTAATTGAGTCCTCATAAGACCAATCATTCATTTAGTGATCCATTGAGTAGTGAACTAATTTCTTTTGAAGAATCATATACATATGAACCAATGTTGAAGTTTCGGAGTCAACTTGGATTAAATGGCATATCGTTTTCACATAATGTAAAACCCTAAGTGTCACATGAAGGTGAACTTTAGGTATTAATGTTCTTAGTCAATAACCATGTGTAAACTTCGAATTTCATTCCCAAATTTATACCACATCTACATCATGACATTATGAAGCTGCTCCTAAATTTTTATTGCAATTGGATTATCCAATTGAGAGATATAAGCAAATTCATTCATTGTGCATAATGCCCTTTTTTTTCACCCTAAATGGATCCTGACCTGAACCCGGATCCAGTGGGAGGGACGACTGAGTCGTCCTCCTCACCCGCTTCCCGCGGATACACAGCCAGGCTGTTGTTCCGATACTCAAACTCATACCTCTCTCTCGTATCTTGCTCAAACCTCGTCAAAATTTTTTCCTCAGATCCGGCTTGACCTCCTCTTTCCAACAAGCCCCAAAAAATATCCCTAACAGACAGGGATTAGAAAACGCCTAAATGGCGGCATCTTGGACCCGTCGGCCACATTAGGGGAGGCAATGCTCGACCTAATGGTGCCTATTTAAGGATCTCATTAGCTCTGCGACCCTTCTTTTAGCCAAAAAGATCCCTCAATTCCTCGACATCCCTCCCCCTCTTCTCCACCCAACTCAATCTACGCCGGCCTAACTGGTTGCCACCTGCTCACACCTCAAGGACCCTCACTCCAATTGGTTCTTCCTGGAGCGTCCTTGCACCGAGGCGGAGACATCCCAACACTCGCGGAAGAGTGCGATGGCCCAGGTGTTGGTATCGACTAGCACAGCCCCGACGTCACCGGACCGAGCTCCAACCGGTCGAACGGACCGTCCATCACACCTGCGTTGCATTCGAGCACTGCGCAGGACTCCAGGGAGGATCCCGGATCATCGTGGGGACCCTAGAGGGATCGAGACCATGAGGTCTGTCTGAGGAGTTAAGTGACGGCGGCGCTCCTACCCGGATGGAAACCTGGAGCCGTGGCCAAGAGCTGGAGGAGCTGAGGAAGTGTAAAAGTCGATGGAAAAGACGACGGTGGGTCGTTGGACTGACGAGGAGATCAGGGCAGTGAGGTAGTGCTCACCGGAGGAGAGCCTGTGCGGCGGTGCTCTGTTTCACAGAGGAAACAGAGACCGCAGGTTGGATCGCTGAACGAAAAGGAAGATGAAATAGACCGGGTCCAGCCGTGTGAACCGCTAGAGAACCGGCCGCATGAGCAGTGAACCGGCGGCTCACTTGAGACCAGCTGAAGAGCCCGAGAAGCCACGTGGCAGACTCTCATTGGCCAAAAGGTAATTAATTTCAATAAATGAACATATCTTCAATAATTCATAGAAATTAGCTCGATGCTCATAAAAATAAGTACAATATGTCGAAATTCTCAGAAAAATGAGTAGAATACAATGAAAGCATAATATTAGGTTTTCGACGAACTAGGATCAATGATATAATGTAATATGTGTAACGCTTAGTTCTTGAATAATAAATAGCAAATAATAACATAAAATTATAGAAAAATGTATTTAAGTCTATAATCATGTTTATAGTGCACCTGATGTTAGTAATGATCATGTTGATGCACGAAATTGTGTAATTTTCTCTATATGTCTAATTAGGGCTAATAAGGCTAAATAAAATGTAATAAATGCATACATGGTCAATAAACGATGAAATTCACAGAGTAAGCTTATATCAGTATTTTGAACCTCAGTTTTAATTATGAGATCATAAAGATGAACAAAATCCAAGTTATATGAAGATGAATATTAATACATGGTTTAAAACCCTAATCTAGGTTAATGATGTAACCTAGGGTTAATATGTGCACAAAAATAGAATATGGAACCTAATATTCAAAAAATGAATCATAATCTGTAAAATGACATCAGTAGGATAAATATAAGACAATAATGTAAGTAAACGTTGGAATATCCTAATGAGATAATATAAACCCTAATGAACATGACTAGGGTTAAGATGATGAGAATCTGATGATAGTATGTGGTCTTGTTTTAATCAGGTGATAATCAATTTATCTAGATGATCATGGATATTTGAGGAATCTCTGAACTCAGGTACGTGGATATAATTATATGACTAGATTTGCTGGATGTTAAATATATGTACTTGCTTGTTCGTACTTGAAATACATTGTTGGATGTAAATCTATATGTATTGTCATTTCCGCCTTGAACAATAAGAATACTAAGGAAAGAAAATGGAATGTAGTTATTGATGGTTCATTAATCTCCCTATTTGAGAGGGAAAGTATTAATGTTGACTAGCACCTCCCTAATGGTACAAGGTATGCGGGGAGATCCCTAATGGTACAAGGTACGCGGGGATAGGGCCCAATAATTTATGTTTGTGCTAAGTCCACCATAGTAATACATGTCCATTGAAATATGATTAATAACTTGGGATTACATGATTTTCTTCCTTTAAATAATGTTTTCTTTCTCTTTCTTTAATTTCAAATATTTTATATGCCAGCATAGTATAGCTCTTTAATTCCACGTACCAACTTTTGTTGATGTTTTTGTTTCTCGTACTTTCTAGGTCCAGAGCTAGAATGGGATAAAAGAATAGGATGTGAGCAAGTTGTACAGGTTGTACCTATTGTCTAAGATCCTGTTAGCATACATGTTCAGACTTGTAGAATTTTCATTCAATATGTAATTGTAGTCGTGTTGTAATAACTCATTTGTATAAATATACATGTTGAATGTTGAGAAATGTTATGGTTGTATGTTCATGTATGCGTATTATGCTTCCGCATCGCTTTCTGATATGATTGGATGATGTTCTCAGATTCTGACCTCTCATTCCCAATAGGGTTTGGAGAAGCCAAAATCCGGGGACGTCACAAGAATCCTATTGGAGTCCAAAACTTCATCATTAGGGGCTGGTAATCTAGGTTGTATTGCTAATATATGGTCCACTATATGCATCATTGCTATCCTAGCTTGCCCAACAGTGATATTAAAAGAAGGATTCCTTATCATAGTTGGTTCATCTTGGGGGTTCTCAGGCAGTCATTCTTCTCTCTCCTGGTCCCTTACACCTTCTGTTGGTGCAACATTGCTGCTCTCAGCATCATGTTCTTCGTGCGATCCAGACATCTTTAAGTTCTTCTTCTCCTATATGAATAGAAGACACTATCAGATAAACTGGAAGACACTAGAGAAGACTCAACAACCTTAATCCTATGTCTCTGTAGACTCAGCGAACCTAGAGCTCTGATACCACTAAATTGTGATGTATCGTTCGAACAAAACATTATTAACTAAGCGGAAGCGATCTTTAATAGCGGATTACTGAAAATCACTAAAAAATAAAACCTTTTTCAAAGAGATCCAATTCCAGGAAGCTCTTATAACAAAAACCAAAGTATTACATATACATTCTGGTTCACAAGTACATACCATGTACCATCTCTTCTCGAGGATTATATACAATAGTTGCTTTGCTAGAACTATACATAAGCAACATAAAACCTCGAGGCATCAAGACAAAATCTCAGATTGATGCATTAAAAGTACTAACTACTAACTCTGAGGACCTGAGAGTACAAAGACGACACATAGGACTTTCTATACAAAACATGACAGCCAGTGCCTCCACCTGCAATTATCACTGCTGTCCCTGTTACTGCTACTACTGCTCTTTCCCTGCAGTAGGGTTCCTGCCTCTTCTTCTGCGTCTACCTAAAAAGTTGGATCCCATGGGGGTGAGATAACTAAAAATTGTCCTAGCGAGAGATATAACTCTCCGCCAGAAACATTATTATTGCAGATTGATAGAATAAAGTTGAGTAAGAGTTCTTTTATATTAACAACAATATTAATCATTGTATGAACAAAATAAGATAATTTTCTTTCTTAAGAAGAACATTGCATCTACCCATGGTAGATTATAAATCATCTATCTACTTTGCAAGGAATGTAAGGAATCATAAATATATCATCTATCAACTAAATATGCATAAAGAAATGTAACATCAGCCAATGATTTTCGTATTGAATCCTTAAGCAAACATGCTATACGGCTGATTACATTTTACAATCACACCTATGCCCTGAGGAGATGAGGTATACCGCTCATACTCCAACTGACCATTGCAAAGTCGAAATCGGTGCCATACAAGGTCAATGGAAGAGTCAGCTGCCATGACCTCCCTTATCCCGGTCAGTATGAGATTCAATGCAGGACATCTTGTGTCTCTGCTAAATATCTTTCCAGGGTATACTGGTAACTTTGCTATAGAGTTATAGTGGCGGATGTACTCTCTTCACAATCGAGAGATTTCATGTTTATCTTACATCGATCCGACATTAATACTATCGGGAGATACGTGATACATCCATCCCATTATCGGGGGATTAGTGATACATCCACCCCGACATATATAATGAAGGATTGAGAGATTTAATATTTATCTCACATCAATGCGTCCATTAGGGCGTAAGGATATTTTCACCCATCACCCCCGCATATTCAAAAATATGCATTCCGAGTTATGCCGCGGAGCAACCCGTTTCACCATCCAGCAAGTTCTGACACTAATGGTTATATGGCCAGGGCACTACATGAAGAGATTTCACTTGATTAATTAAGTACATTACTGTATTCTTTTAGCATCAGTCAATCTCTCAAAAATTATTATGAAAAATGTTACAAAGAAAAGTATGATTCGTCTATCAAGTACTTTTCAATACGTTATAAAAATATTGTGGTCTTAATCCCTTGTCACATAATGGGCATTATTATTCCTTAACATCTCATCATCATGATTATGGAATATAGGTATTGAAACCCTCAGTTCATTAAAGAACACTGGTTACCACTTATCAGGTAACTAATACCTTCAGGTCACCTGACCAAGGTAAACATGATACTTGCTACACAAGCATCTCACATGGCTCTCAAATCCCATTAAGTCTCTTGTTACCTCTTACTAGGTAACAAAGCATATAATGGCTCACAAGGCCCATAAATATTTTAAATAATTAACACGTTATAGCTCATACCTAGCTATGCTCATCATCTCATGATTGCCAACATGATCGTTACATGATAACAATTATATCAATTATATATGAACACTATGCAATATAAGAGTAGCATCACTATTCCCTTATTTAGGGTTAGGATTTCTCTTACATATCATCACCCTTGATTAGGGTTAGGGTTTTCCATTACTATCCAATTAGGTTCTCAAGATCATATTATTAATGATCAAGCCCTAATTCATTGCTCCATACAGCTAGGAGCCACATTGATAACATAAGTATTCAATCATACTCATCTTTTATCAATAATTGAATTATCAACACAAGATATGAGTTCCTTTCTCATATTAACCAAAATATGATTACATCATACTTTATTAGCTTGGATTAACCTATTCTTAAGGTGTGTTGCCCTACACTTATAAAAGTGCATTTCATCTCAATGTATCAATTGACATGGCACACTTCATGTGTTACTCATCCAATATATTGTATCTAAGATACTTCAAGGTGTATCAATCTTGAGGTGATGGATGTGATATCTATCATGTCTTGATGTATCATTTCCCTCGTCACCTTTATCTAAAGTTCATCAACTTATCTTGTATTAGGGTATCTCCCATCCTAATACTTCATGCACCAGTTCATCACATTTATCATGTAATGTACTAGACATAAGCCACACATTTGAATTGTCCAACTATCTTCAATGATATAGACTCATCTCGGGTTAAGGCATTATTGATATAAGATCATCCATTAGCAATCACCTTAGGTGCTTCACTTATCAATATATTAGTCACTATTCCATTATTAAGAATAGGGTTTCCCATCTTTATCAATTAGGGTTTACATAATATCACCCTATATTAGGATTTCACAAAACATCACCCTATTTTAGAATTTCATGTAACATCATCATATATCAGGGTTTCACATAGCATTACCTGAAATTAGGGTTTCTCAACTCATAGCCCAAAGTTAGGGTTATGGTTTAACATCATATTACCCAGATTAAATTTTTCATAAATTTTTACCCTTTATTAGGGTTAGGGTCTCATGTTAGGGTTTCATATAGCATTACACAACATCACCCTACATTAGAGTCTCACATCACATCATTGTATTAGGGTTACACCTAACATGATCCTTGATTAGGGTTTCACATCACATCACTACATTAATGTTTTACATGGCATTACCCTAGATTAGGGTTTCACATGCCATCACCCTTAATTAGGGTTTCACATGACATCACCCTTATTTAGGGTTTCACATGACATCACCCTTAATTAGGGTTTCATGTAACTTTACCCGAAATTAGGGTTTCATGAAACATCCTCTTAAATTAGGGTTTTTCTTTATATTACCCTGTATTGGGATTTCTTTTATCATCACCCTATATTAGGGTTACATCATTACCCTAGATTAGGGTTACACCTAGCATTGCCCTAAATTATGGTTGTAGCTCATCAACCTTCTCAATTAGGGTTTCATTATCTCTTTATCAAGGATCATACCCTGATTACATATTTTATTCATGTTGAGAGTGTTGAGGTTTAACCACTACATGATTATCATACATGTATGAATTTCTCTCTCTCATCCTCTCTAGGATATTAATTACTTCAAACTTGATTAAATTAGGTTAACTCAACTTGAATGAAGGGTTGAAATAGTTTATTAAGTCATTTCTTCCATAAGCATAAAAAATTAACCACTCAAGAGGTACTAATCACTTAAGTACCTTGAAGGTACAACCATTGTAATTACCTTTGATAAACATCATCAACAATCATCGGGTTGATTGTACTTACAAGATTTAAATCAATTAAACCTACAAACGGTCTTGGGGTATTAGACCTTTAAACGGTCTTGAAATACTTGACCTCCATTCGGTCTTGCCCTAACTCCTTCATTTGGTTTTGAAACTGTTTGCTCAAATGAAACCGAATGAACATTAAATGATTTGAGACCGTTTGCCCTCCAAATAGTCTGAGGACTGTTTGATCCCAAATGGTCTCAAGACCGTTTGGACTCAAACGGTATCAAGACCATTTGGTCCAAACCATCTTGAAACTGATTGGACCAAGTAGGGTTTCCTCCAATCAATCAGTTGATTTTAGGGTTTGCTTTATTGAATCGATCATCAATTGAACAATTGAGAGTACATCCAATTACATCCCTTGGATCTCCAATCACCTATCACAGACCTTCAACTCCAAACGGTCTTGAGACCATTTGGTCTAAAATGGTCTTGAGACCGTTTGCCTCCAAATGGTCTTGAAACCGTTTGGACCATCAACCACGAAATTGATCCAATTCAATTAGGAATTCTTCAATCAATCGATTAGGGTTTGAAATCCATGGATCATTCATTCTAGAATTAATTATAATTAAATCAATTTGAGTAATTTGAACTTCATCAATCACATCAGCAATTAACCCCAAATGGTTTTGAAGTTCAACTTATCCATTCGATCTTGAGATCCATTACCCATTCGATTTTGAACTCAATTGCCCATTCGGTCTTGTAGTTAATTACCCATTCGGTCTCGTACTTAATTACCCATTCGGTTTGAAGTAAATTACCCATTCGGTCTTGGGTTCAACTACCCATTTGGTCTTGGGTCCAACTACCCATTCGGTCTTGAACTCAATTGCCCATTCGGTCTTGAAACTGAATCAATTCAATCAGTTTTGAAACCAAAATAACTCAATCGATTTTGAAAACCGATTGCCCCTTCCTCTGTTGAGGTATGTTCTTAATATGACATCATAATCTACAAGCTTCAAACCTTCAAAATCATTTGTGATTCTTATGGTGATTTCAACAATTAATCAAAAGGAAATCGAGAAAGAAGAGAGGTTCAACACATAGTGAATAAATTGCAAGCAATAATGACATTTAAGGGTTCAAGTTATATAACCCGCCTTTAAAATTGAATTCAAGCTTCAAGATCCACATCTTCAATGGTGAATGAAGCTCTCTGAACTATCCAAGGCCCATTCTCAAGTCTTTGAGTGAAATGAATGGCTAAGATTGAAGATTGAATGAAGAAAAGAAGAAATTTAGCATTGAATTTTGATTTCCACCATGAAATCAAGGTTGAAGATGACTATGGAGCTTACCTACAGGTTGGGGCACGTTCTCATATTGCTCCTAAGCTCCTTTGTGCACGGCCAAAGCAAGGAAAGAAAAAGGGATCGAAAAATCCTTTCATGTGGGTTGAAAATGGGATGTATATAAGGGAATTTCAATGAGAGAAAGTGTTAGATAATTCCTTCAATTCCCAAAATTGGTGCCTCCTACTCCCCTCCATCCCTTGCATAAGAAGACATCTTCCCCACCTTTTAATTCGTCTTCATTATCCATGAATTAAAAGAAAACAAATTAAGCACCTTAATCAATATAATAATAATATCCAAAATTGAGTGGATATTACTTTTTAGTTAACTAATGTGAGTGGGCTCTCCACTCACTTTAGATATTTCGTGGCCTTTCCAAGGCACACGGATGTTCAAACTTATTCAAATTCAAAAATCTCATTTTTGTTTGAAGGGCACTTCCATTAATATATTTATTTTTGCATTAAATTGAATTAGGATTTCAATTATGCTTAAATCTTGATTATTTTAATATCAAGATTCTCTCTCCTCCAAAGAGATTGAAATGAAATGCCATATGATTTTATTGTCTCTAATCAATACCAAGAAACATTAGGGACTCTCTAGAAGTGGTATTTTGCATATTGAACCCTAGGTTTTGGGTAAATTGCACATTACACCTAAACTAGGTTTTAATTCACAAACATTACTTAATAAGCTCTTTCTTGGTGCTCAGGCTTTCACAAGCCATACCTATGCATCATTCTCATTTCTATGATGTTTCAACACTTTGAGGAACATTTTATCATGTAACATTATCAAGTTAACCCCTCAACTTGGGTAATTTGCACTTTAGTCCAAAATAAGTAAAACATTGTTTCAACATTATTCAAAAAGGACTAAAATTGAAACATAAGTTCCTCCTGAGCCTTAATTACTTTTCAAAGGATAAATGAAAGAATATAAATGACTTAATTAAGAAAAACCTCTAGGGTTAAGCCATAACCTAGGTCAGGGATGTTACATCCACAATGTGTGTCTGTCTGCGGGGTTACATCTATTCAAACTCCAATTGAGTAGTGTGTAACACCATTGGCAGAAACACACCAACCTTTCTGTCACCGTTGTTGGCGATTAGAGGAGCTTGGCCTAGCTAGTTAGTTTTTATTTGACATTTCCTATGACCCTCATCATTGCTATTCTTTATTTATTATTCTTTGCATTCTTTGTGTATATTGGTTTACTAACTTGTTCTCTTTTATTTGATTGTGCTTTGTGCATGTGATAAGCCATTCGGGAGGAAACAAGATGGAAAGCCAAAATGCACTTCACAAGCCACTTCAAGACTACTTTATGCCTAGCAACTACAAATCGCCAATTTCTAGTAGGGTTGATTAGATTCCAGGGGAGCAATTCTCCATCCCTCCAGGTCTTCTTGGGCTCCTACCCATCTTCTACAGCTTAGAGAGTGAGAACCCCTACAAGCATCTGGATTCCTTTCTTGAAGTATGCTCCACCTTCAGGACGCCGACAACAAGTGATGATACAATCAGGATGATTTTGTTCTCCTTCTCCCTCAAAGACAAAGCCAAAGAGTTGTATGATTCAAGAAAGGACATCATGAGATGGCGAGAGATGAAAAATGCTTTCTTGAGGATATTCTACTCTATAGCAAAGCTAACACAAATGCGGTGTGCCATAGCAAGTTTTAGTCGAATAGATAGTCAGCGATAACACGAGGCTTGGGAGAGATTTCAATATGTTGAGAGAATGTCCACATCATGAGATCCCTTTGTGGAAGCTAGTTCAGTCCTTCTACTCCGTTCTAACTCATGCAAGTCAAGCTACAGTGTATTCTTCTTATGGGGGAGTTTTTAGGGCTAAACCACCTGAAGAGACATTGCCATTGTTTGAGAGTTTGGAAGAAAGTTCAAGGATAAAAACTTCTAGTATGGTCAGTGGCAGTGACCTGTCTTTTGGTGTGACATCTCAAAATCACGATGATTCAAGCCCACAATTGATGAAAATGTATGGTAAAATGGTGAGATTCATGAGAAACCAAGTGGCCAAACCTCCCTGTCATTTGGTCAATGCTATTGAGTTCTATGAGGAAGAAAAGAAGACACCTCACTCCTATAGATACCAGGAACCACAAAGTCCCACATATAGCTCAAGGTTTGAGGAAGATGTTCTCTCTAGATTGAAAGTATTTTATGATGTTCAAAGAGATGTCGTAAGGTTAGAAGAGAGAATAGAGCAACAATCTTCCATAATCACTCTCCAAGAAGAAAAATGGTCTTGAAAACCCATCATGAGCCACCATGAAGCAAGTGGACCTATGCCTTCTTCCCACATCTTCTATAGTCCACCCCCCATGCAAGTACATCCCATTCACTCCTTCCAAGGCTATTCCAAGCCTTACACTCCTCCACCACCTCCCTCACCTCAAATTTCCCAAAATTTCACTTTCCAAACCCAATTCTCTCCTCCTCCTCATTTCTCTTCTCCACCTCAATTTCAACCCCAAGTGTCACCTCCACCTCCTCCACAACCAAAACATGCTCCCCCTCTCCATCATGAGAAATGTAGTGCTGTGACAATTCTAAGGAGTGGGAAAACTCTTGAGTAGCCCACAAGTGAAAGAAAGAGTGATAAAGTAAAGCAAAAGTAGTAGAGTGGTGATGTTGTGATTGAGATTGCCGAAGACGATCATTTGACACCCCATGTTGATATTGGGAGTCCAAGTGTTCCACCTCATGCTACACCATAGGAAGATCATGTTGAGTCAAGTGGGCCAATAGATAGTGAGCCACCATTTCACGAAGCACTAGATGAGCCCCCGACTATGAAAAGAAGATAGAAGCACAATATGGACATTCTCGAGGTCTTCCGACAAGTAAAGGTCAACATTCCTCTCTTGGATGCAATCAAAAAAATTCCATCATATGCCAAGTGTCTTAAAGACCTATGCATTGTGAAAAGAAGGTCAACAGGGAGGATTCCAAAAAAGGTGAGATTGATTGAACAAGTTAGCCCCATCATACAACATTCCCTTCTCGTGAAGAGAAAAGACCCATGAGCCCCACTTATACCTAGTTACATTGGGGGACATCGCATAGACATGTCATTACTTGATTTGGGATCTAGTGTGAATTTGATGCCATATAATGTCTATGTTGAGCTGGGCTTAGGCAAGTTGAAGCTGACACATTACACTCTCCAGTTGGCGATAGATCCATAAAAGTGTCTAGGGGTAGAGTGGATGATGTCTTGGTGATGATAGAAAAAGAGAAATGCATGGTGTTCCTGACAAATTTCATTGTACTTGATATGGATCTGGAGGATAGGAAGATTCCCATTATCTTGGGAAGGTCATTCTTATCTACAATTGATGTCGACATTCATGTGTGCAGTGGAACTATGACAGTCTCATCCATGGACATGAAGATCAACATCAACATGTACAAGACCCCAACCTGGTGAGTCTGAGATAGGGATATTAGAAATGATCACTTCACAAGTCCGAATGGGAATTTGAGAGGACACCAAGGTGAATAAATTGGTGATGATCGTTGTGATGAAAGGGATGAGGAAAACAGATTGAGTGCAAATGAGGGATGCATGTTTTGCAAGAATGGACACATGAGAATTCCAAACGGATGAATGAATGAAGAACCACCAAGAAGCCTAGCTTAAGGCAAGAAACTCAGTGCTTGTGGGAGGCAACCCACCTAGGTTTGGGAATTTTTGACCCAACCTTACATTTTTTATACTTTTACTTTGTTTTTAAAATTTTCCAAGAAAACACACACACATGCTTGTATTTGATAGTTTTTGTGTAGTTTTGAGATGTGTAGATGAGAACAGAGTGAAATGAAGAAGAATGGATGAAATTTTGACAAAGTATCAATAGACTATTGACTTGAGATCAAAGTTTTGATGTTTGAAAAAAAATTGAGTGTCATACTATAGTTATAGTGCCCACCACGGCCATGGTGACATGGAACAGCCGTGGTGGTGCACTCACTTTCAAGAGAGAAATCATCAGAAATTGGGAAAATCAACCAAGTATAGAACCAGGGAAGTACGACTGTGCAATGTAGCACAGTCATGGTACCTGATGACACCACGGCTGTACCGTGCAACACATTCGTGCCACAACCCGATTCCAGCAACTTTTAGTCAGATTTTGCAAACTTTCTATTCACCTGTTCATTTCTCTAAAGAACAAAATGGTCGTGCTCCGTGCCCGAGCGCCCGTGCAGCGTTCCTCCTACCCTCTACAACCCTCAAATCTTCACCAAATCACCCCCAAATCATTCCCAATCATTCCCCTAACTTTTCCACTACCTTAATCTCCATATCCCACCAATTTCCACCCACAAAATCACTATTTTCTCTCCATTCCGTCCCATGAGCCCCGTTCTTCGGAGAAATCTAAAAATTTGTTGATTTCACCTCCATTTTTGAGCAAGAATGAAGAAGTTTGCAAGGAAAGTAGTGGATAAGACAAGGGGTGTAATCCCCTACCAAAGGAAATCAAGGAACAACCACCCCCGATTGACGGGGGCCGAATTGGATGACATAGTGGATCCTATCATAGAAGAGGTGTCTACACAACCGCAGTGGGGGACACCATCGTCGTCGCAGCCACCGCCGTCTGCTTCCCGACCCTCTGTCTCATCTGAAATACCTTTAGCTTCAGTTGCATGGTTGTTAGTCGTAGTTGCACGACCATCTGTTTCTTTGGGAGCATATCCGCATCCCGAGTCACAGCCACAACCACGTCGGCAGCTCGTGCTAAATGAAGAAGAAGATGCAGATATGCCAGATGTTGAGCAGCAGGTGATACTACAACAACGCCCCCAGCCACAACCCGAGGTCACTACCGAAAGGGCAATGGAGCATAAGCACCCAGAGTGCTTGACACACAAAGTATTAGTGACTCGCTATGCATGCCAAGCAACAATGGAGGCTATGGGCTTCTACTCCTATTTCCAGGGCCTGATGGAGAAGATGGGATTGTTTGAGATCCTTACGCTGCAACAAGAGTCTTACATCAAGATGAGTCAACATTCTTTTTCTACACAAGAGAAAGCAACTGATGATGGCAAGAACACCATTAAAGTAATGATTGGGGGTAAGAGGTGGAAGATAACCTCAAAGCTGTTAAATCAAATTTTTGCCCCGAGTGAAGAGATGGTAGCCCTCCTAGACAAAGGAAGGATAAAGAATGATTCCAGTTTCACATATCCAGCAATGTGGAAATGCTTCACCGGCCAAAGTACCTTTGTAGAGGGGGAATCCAAGATGAGTTCCATCCATAGTCCATTCCTCCGCTATGTTCAGATGGTGTTAGCAAACACCATCTTTGGCAGGTACGAGAACCAAGGCAGCTGCACAAAGAAAGATCATTTTGTACTTGGTTGGATCACTAAGGAGAGGCATGTGAACTTGGGGGCATTACTTATTGAGCATATGAGGACAATCCCGTCCAAGAGCACAAATCCTTTTATAATGGGAGGGATAGTGACGTCGATTGCCACTACCTTAGGACATGACATGACAGGTTAAACAAAGGCAGATGGAGGAAAGTTGGTTGACTTGCACTACTTGGCTCGCGCTTCCATGATTATAGTTGTGGATAAGAAGATCATCTACCAAGTCAAGCAACCTTACCCATGATTCACCTTGGAGCTACCTTACCATACTCCACCCCTCATGGCACAATATGGACCCATCCAAGATTTTCTGGAAAATTGAGGAAATATGAGGAGGAGAACCCCAGAGGAGATATCATCCCTGAGGTGGTTTTTGCAGGGGGTCTAGGAGAGCCTTCACATGCATCTGAGCTAAGACGGGCAATGGAGGAAAGAGTGGCACAACAAGTGAGGCAAGGAGAAGAGAGGATAAGGGTTTCAGAGCCACAACAACCCTTAGTGAATGCATATGACATGGCCACCATTCATGCACATCTGGAGGGCATTCACGTGACACATGACAGAATACTATGGGCACAATTGCGCTTTCAGCGGATGTAGGATGCCATGTGGTTGGACCATCAGCATATGCATTACCAGGTCAACCATCTTTACCAGTTTCAGAATGCCCAAGCCCAGAGGAACCCATAGTGGGGTGAAGACTAGTGGAGTTCTTTATTAGCTTTTCAGGACAGCTATCTGCCTCCATAGTCAGACTACTGGGGTGCCTACTACAGACAGGGAGGAACACCCCCACCAGCACCACAGTGATCGTCTACCCTATCATCCTAGACTTTAGTGTCATGCAGAGGATAACATGATTCAAAAGTTTGGGGTGGTAGGGCAGTATGCCCTTATTTTCATTTTCACTCTTTTTGCATCTCACCAGTTGTTTACTTTTTGTTTGTTATTTTTCTCCTATTTGCTTGTCTTGCTTTCTAATTTAGATTTTATTACTTTGCATACCTGCATGCCATGTAGTTTTCTTTCTTGCCATTTTTGTGTAATTTTCAAAAAAAAAATTCTCCTTTGCCATGCATTGCATATCATGTAGATTTTTGGTAATTTTTTCATGTTTTAGCTAGGATTTTCTTAAGTACTTCTTTAAGTTTAATAATATAAAATTAGACATGATTGGAGGCAACTTGGCACCATTTTGGCCAATTTTGCGCAAATTTAAGATTTATTGTCTAAAAAGTGTGTTTTGGCCCAATCTCTACTTTTTTGAGTAAAAATGACAAACTTTGACAAATGCAAGTGAATTATCATTGTTTGTTGCTAAGTGGTATCAATGTTTGACTTTTTACATGTGCATCACCTCTCTTATGATTGTGATTGATTTGGTTGAATTGTGAGTTGAGCAAGCTTTGAACGCTTAGCGTTTGTGGAATCACTTGATTGATATGTCAATTTCAGCTTATTCATTCATGTGGTGTGATATCTAGGATGAAGTATTAGATTAATTTTCATGCAGGATGTCTTATGTGGAGAATCATACCAATGAACATGTAACACCCGGCCCACTGCCCACGACTCTTGTAGAGTTTTAGGAATGACGACTGGCCCCACAAACCACCACTAGCCTTAACTGTGCACCGTGTCCACACTAACGTGCAAGCCAGGTTCAACTTCCCGACTGGTCACCCATCCTAGCACTACTCCAAGCCGACAATGCTTAACTATGGAGTTCTTTAGAGATGGGCTTCCTGAAAAGGAGGTGCATATTGGTGATATGGGTAGTCCAATCATTCATTTTAAGATCAACTTATCTGAGGCCTCAAATCATGGGATGTTACAATCTCCCCCACTTAGACTCTTGACGTCCTCATCAAGTATCAACTATATGGCCTCATAATTTGACCCCATTTCAGTGTAGACCCACAATGGCCCATGGACACCCAGCTCCTGATCACAGAATACCAGCGCAAGGGTGGCTACGTCAACCATGGACAACCCTTTCCTACATGCCTGGACCGCACGACTCAAGACTGGCATGTTACATGCCCATGTGGGCCCCACCTACTGGAGGGGTTATGGTTCTGAAACCATTTTTTATGCCCGAGCCCACTGCCCAAGGCTCTAGTAGAGTTTCAGGAATGAGGACTATCCCCACAGACCACCACTAGCCTTAACTGTGTGCTTTGTCCTCACTCACATGCATGCCAGGATCAACTTCCTGATAGGTCACCCATCCCAATACTACTCCAAGACGAGCACACTTAACTATGGAGTTCTTAGTGATGGGCTCTCAGAAAAGGATGTGCACCTTGGTGATATGGGTACTCCAATCATTCCTTTTAAGATCATGTTATCTGAGGCCTCAAATCTTGGGACGTTACAATGACCCTCTTTGATCCGACTATTCTTCCACCATCTTCATATCCCTCTGCCTCATAAAAAGATGCCCTAGTGCACATAATCAACCTTGGCCACCTCCAAATGTTTGGGGTGGCCATATCTTTATCTCCTCACTTCACTCTATCCACCATATGCCCTATCTACACCAAGAGAAAGGAAAAAGAAAAGAAAAATAAAAGAAAAATAAAAAAATAAAAGGATGCTCCTGTTTAAGAACATTCAAATAAAGAAAAGATGAGTGTGTAAAAACACTCTAAAATTTTACCGCAACCCTTTCTTCCACTTCATACCTATTGAGCTAGGAAACATAAAACCTAGCTCATTTTTCCCTTTTCCGCAGCCACGTGGGTCATTTGTTGTGATTTGAAACATAATATTGAATGCATGAATGTGATACAATACTCCTAGTCATCCTTGATTAACACCATCATGAAACGATTTACCCGGAACTTTATGGAAGAAATATGTATAACTTGTGTATTCTATGCGCTATATTTGAAGTTCATATGCTTTGTGCTCTTTTCATGATTGGATTGTGAAAGCAGGAGAGGAGAGAGGTGAAATGCATGTACTCAGTAATTTTTGATCCCATTCAGCAATAATCATCTTGTAAATTGCATTTGTCATTTCTTGTTTTTGGAAAATTTGTAGAGAGATTGAGTTAGAGTATACTTGAGGACAAGAATGTTTCAAGTTTGGGGTGGTGATTCAGCCCTATTTTAGGGCTTAATCTTATGTTATATTTCTCATCAATCACTTCTATGCCTGTTAAATCACATGCTTTTCCTTCCAATAAGTTTATTTGTGTAAAATGCACTTATGGACATTATTTGCAAGTTTTTCAGGCATTTGGACCACATTTGATGGAAGAGAGAGAGGAGTGATCCTCTGGTTTCTCTACCCTTGGAGAGGCCCAAAGCAAAGTCTGATGCTCCCACAACCTACCCCTAGTGGCCAGAGACTCATTAAAGTAAAGGTGTCCAAGAAAATTCAAAGAATAGAGTCAAGTGCTGATCCAGGACCCCTCACGACCGTGGTACCACAGAACGGCTGTGCTAGGTCACTTATAAATCAATAGGTTAAACCCCACGTCAAGCAGAAAGCACCATGGCTGTGCAACCAAAAATGGTCGTGCCAGAGATAGCCACCACGGTCGTGCTGCATAGCATGGCCGTGCTACACAGAAGCAGAATGGTCGTGGCATAGCACCACGACCACCATTTCCTAGCCCACCATAGCCGTGCCACCCAGCATGGTCGTTCTACTTCAGACCACCACATTCGTGGTGACCACCATGGTCGTGCCAGTTTCAGCCCAAAACTGACCACCAATCTTACTTTTGATCATTTTATTTAATATGTCCGTTCCCATCCACCATGGCCATGCTCACCTCTACCCACCACGGTCGTGCTACTCACAAAACCTACCCATTTTTGACTTCTTTACCTATTTTGCCGCTACTTGACCTAGTTCTTCCCCCCCCACACCTATATATACCTAGGTGGCCATTGGGGCATGAGGTTAGCTACCCTACTACCACTGTAGCCTCCCCATTTCATCCTCCATCCATTCCCACCTCATTCTACCTCCGTTTCACCATTTCCACCACCAAAACCCTAGTTTTCCATTATTTTCACCCATTCCCACCATACATCCATGCCATTCACCTACCTTGGAGGAGGGAGCTCGAGCTACAGCTGCAAGGAGGTGGAGAAGGAGGAGTCTTCACCAAGCTCATCATGGCTTTTCACTCCTCTACTCATTCTTAATCCTCTCTTTTTGTATTTTGCTTTGTTATGAGTAGCTAGGCCCCTTGGGTGGGCTGTTTGGGGGAAATTATGTTACTTTGCTATCATGTTGGGGGGAAAACAACATGTAAACTTTGTAATTCAATTTGTTAATGATTATATTCTGTTTTCTATCTCATTATCTATGAATTGCTTGTTGGTTTGTGTGTGAAATCACCTAGGAATTTAGGCAAATTGCTTATGTGTGAATTTTGGGATTTGCCCCTAGGTCCAATTCTCAGATCCCTAGGTTGCCTCCTATCTTATTACATCCTAATCAATCTCGCTAAACCTAAGTGAGAGATCTAAGTAGCTAGATTGGATAATTCTAGTACAATTAGCATGGAGCCTTCTCAAGGCTAGAATTTGGGGGAATTAGGGTCCAAAACCCTAATTTCACCTCCCCATTACTACCTTCGGCCCCTAATTGCCCTAAGAATGCCTAATATAGAAACCTAGACTTGATTAGACTCTAATTGAATTAAACCTAAACCCTAACCCAATTGAGCCTCGTAAGGGTAGTAGTAGGTGTTGGGGACTAGTTCCCCTATACACAACGTAGCATATCCATGGCCAGTTAGTAGCTTAGGTTAATTCATTAGACTCTGACTTGTTGTTTAGTTTGGATAATATAAATGGAATCATATTTCTCATATGCCACCCCCCAACTTAAGTGATAAGTTCATACCCCTAAACTACCCATACCTCTCTTTATTGCTTAAAACCCTAGTTTTGTGCTTGATTAGTTTAATTAGTTCTTTTCTTTCTTAGTTAGCTTCTTGCTTTGTTCCTTCCTTATTCATGTTAGTTTAGATCTTTAATTTCCCTTTTGCTTCTCTCTTGCTCGCCTTAGTGTAATTTGCCATTTCATACCTAGCTTAATCCTTTCTTGCCTGTTTATCCTTACTGTAGCCTAGGGTTAACTTAGATTTCATTCTTGCCTTTAATTTCTCATTTGTCTATAATAGTTTAACGATCAAAACAAACTTCAAACCCTTAACCCTAGTCTCCTAGTAGGAACTCAGCCAAACTAACCTAGCTCTAGTCCCCCCTCTTTTCCCTGTGGATCGACCCTATACCTGCCACCTTCCTGTACTACAAAATGACCCCGTGCACTTGCAGGTGTAGTTGTTTTAGTGTGAGTAGGTGTTAAGTTAGGTTTTATAAATTTCAAAAGTGAATCCACCATGTGTGTATGTCTGCGGGGTTACATTTATTCAAGCTCCAATTGAGTAGCGTGTAACACCATTGGCAAAAGCGCACCAAGCCTTCTAGCGTCGTTGCCTGGGATTAGAGGCATTCAGCCTAGCTAGTTAGTTTTGCTTTGACATTTCCTACTACCCTCATCATTGCTATTCTTTATTTATTATTCTTTGCATTCTTTGTGTATATTGGTTTACTAACTTGTTCTCTTTTGTTTTGTTGTGCTTTGTGCATGTGACAAGCCATTCAGGAGGAAACAAGATGGAAGGCCAAAATGCACTTCACAAGCCACTTCATGACTACTTTATGCCTAGTAACTACAAATAGCCAATTGCTAGCAGGGTTGATCAGATGCCAGGGCAGCAATTCTCCATCCCTCTAGGTCTTCTTGGGCTCCTTCCCATCTTCTACGGCTCAGAGAGTGAGAACCCCTACAAGCACTTGGACTCCTTTCTTGAAGTACGCTCCACCTTTAGGCTGCTGACAACAAGTGATGATACAATTTGGTTGACTTTGTTCTCATTCTCCCTCAAAGACAAAGCCAAAGAGTGGTATGATTCAAGAAAGGACATCATGAGTTGGGGAGAGATGAAAAATGCTTTCTTCAGGAAATTATACTCTATAGCAAAGCTAACACAAATGCGGCATGCCATAGCAAGTTTTAGTCAAATAGATAGTGAGCGATTCCACGAGGCTTGGGAGAGATTTCAAAAGATGTTGTGAAAATGTCCACATCACGAGATCCCTTTATGGTATCTAGTTTAGTCCTTCTTCTCTGGTCTATCACAAGCAACTCAAGCTAAAGTGGATTCTTCTTGTGGGGGAGTTTTTATGGCTAAACCACCTGAAGAGACATGGCCATTATTTGAGAGTTTGGTAGAAAGTTCAAGAATAAAAGCTTCTAGTATGGTCAGTGGTAGTGACCTGTCTTTTGGTGTGACATCTCCAACTCATGATGATTCAAGCCCACAATTGATGAAAATGTTTGGTGAAATGGCGAGCTTCGTGAGAAACCAAGTGGCCAAACCTCCCTGTCATTTGATCAATGCTATTGAGTTCTATGGGGAAAAAAGAAGACACCTCACTCCTATAGGTACCAGGAACCACAAAGTCCCACATATAGCTCAAGGTTTGAGGAAGAGGTTCTCTCTAGATAGAAAGTATTTGATGATGTTCAAAGAGATGTTGAAAGGTTAGAAGAGAGAATAGAGCAGCTATCTTCCACAATCACTCTCTAAGAAGAAAATTTGTCTTCAAAACCCATCATGAGCCACCATGAAGCACATGGACCTATGCCTTATTCCCATTTCTTCTATAGTCCACCCCCATGCAAGTACATCCCATTCACTCCTTCCAAGGCTATTCCAAGCCTTAAACTCCTCCACTACCTCCCTCACCTCAAATTTCCCAAAATTTCACTTTCCAACCCCAATTCTCTCCTCCTCAATTCTCTTCTCCACCTCAATTTCAACCCCAAGTGTCACCTCCACCTCCTCCATAGCCACAACATTCTCCCCCTCTCCACCATGAGTAAGGTAGTATTGTGACAGTTCTAATGAGTGAGAAAACTCTTGAGTAGCCCGCAAGTCAAAGAAAGAGTGATAAAGAAAAGCAAAAGTAGTTGAGCTTTGTGTTGTGATTGAGATTGTCGAAGATGATCATTTGCCACCGCATGTTGATATTGGGAGTCCTAGTACTCCACCTCGTGCTACACCAAAGGAAGATCATGCTGAGTCATGTGGGCCAATAGCTAGTGAGCAACCGTTTCTCGAAGCACTAGATGAGCCCCCGACTGTGAAAAGAAGACAAAAGCACAATATGGACATTCTCGAGGTCTTCCGACAAGTAAAGGTCAACATTCCTCTCTTGGATGCAAGCAAACAAATTCCATCATATGCCAAGTGTCTCAAAGACCTATGCACTGTGAAAAGAAGGTCAACGGGGAGGATTTAAAAGATGGTGAGATTGACTGAACAAGTGAGCTCCATCATAGAACATTCCCTTCCCTTGAAGAGAAAAGACCCAGGAGCTCCACTTATATCTATTTACATAGGGGGACATCACATAGACATGTCCTTACTTGATTTGGGATCTAGTGTGAATTTGATGCCATACAATGTCTATGTTGAGCAGGGCTTAGGCAAGTTGAAGCTAGCACACTGCACTCTCCAGTTGGCGGATAGATCCATAAAAGTTCCTAGGGGTAGAGTGGATGATGTCTTGATGATGATAGACAAAGAGAATGGTGCAGTGTTCCCGTCAGATTTCATTGTGCTTGATATGGAGCCAGAGGATAGGAATATTCCCATTATCTTGGGAAGGCCAATCTTATCTACATCTGATGCTGACATTCAAGTACGCAGTGGCACTATGACAGTCTCATTCATGGACATGAAGATCCACATCAACATGTACAAGACCCCAACCCGGCGATTCCGAGACAAGGATATTGGACATGATCACTTCACAAGTCTGAATGTGCATTTGAGAGGACACCAAGGTGAAGAAATTGGTGATGATCATTGTGATGAAAGGGATGAGGAGAACATATTGTGTGCAAATGAGGGATGCATGTTTTCCAAGAATGGACACATGAGTATTCCAAATAGATGAATTCATGAAGAATCACCAAGAAGCCTAATGAAGGAAAGAAACTCAGCACTCGTGGGAGGCAACCCACCTAGGTTTGGGAATTTTGACACAATTTCAAAACTTCTTAAAGAAAGATACCATTTTCTACAAGGTGTAAAGTATTAAACGGCTTGAAGAAGAAACACAGTTGCAATGGTAGTTTTGTCCTACTTCTTTTCTTCTTCCATTTTCTTTTTCTTCTCCCTTTGTTCTCTGATCCTTTCTCCCTATCACCTTAGTGTGTCTCCCAATTTCTTTTCAATTCACAAATGTCTAACCAAATACCACTTACTAATGTGATGCTTGTTTTTCATAGCAAGAGACACAATATTTACATGACTTGGAGCAAGTGAGGATAAAAAAGACAACCAAGACTAGGAGCTTCTCAATTTTTCCTGGTGGGATGCCATTTACCAAACCAATCCAAAAATTTAGATATCATTTACATTATGTTCAGTCATGTTACCAAGTAGACTAGATTTCATAGATGAACACTACTTAGTTTTCTTTTGTCAAGAACTATCTATGAATATGATTTCAATTATTCCAAAGTATTTCATTTACTTTAATTGCAAAGATTAGCATATTTTGACACCCCCTTGAGTAAGAATGCTTCCGCATAATGATATTTCTATGTTGTGAAAAGTGGGGTCTTATATTATTATATTAAAGCAATTTGGTAAATGACCACTACACAAATATGATTCTCATAATCACCCTAGAATAATGATGTGAAGTTAGGTATAGGAATGGACTCCCAAGAAAAGATATCGTGCCCTAGAATGACCATAGTTTATGTTCATATAAGTGATAAGAAATGATATGGATAGAGGTTTTAGCCATTTAGATCTCAAGTATCAACCCAACATAGCTAATGAGATAGCCTCTCCATTCTCAATGGTCATGTCTAAACAATTTAAAGGTGAAGAGAGATGTAATAAGCATTACACTTTTGATGCATTTATCCTTTCTTACTAGTCAATGTGGTATAATACACATGTATTAGTAGGTTAGTGAGAGGTAGAATGACAAGTTCCCATATCTCTGGGTATATGTATGATTACCACATATCTAGGAATGAGGGAAGTACATAAAAACCTAAGGTTAGATAGTTATCCACACATGATAGAAAGTCATGAAAAGTTTGAGTTAGATGCCCTAAGTATAGTGATAATCTTGGTTTCATAAACTCTAAGTATAAATTAAGGAGGAGATCAAAGGGATAGTTAATCTTGGTGTACATATATCTTTTATGAAATCTAGATGTCACGTCACATATATCTTATATGCAAAATTATGAACATAAATTAACCTTAAAATGTTAATTAAATGAAAAGGTAAGAAAAACCCTAAGGTGGGTAGTAGCCTAAAGAAAATTTTGTGAACAAAATTTATTTAAAGTGGGTAGAATTCGAACATCCCAAATTCCAAACCAATTTAAACTTCGAATGTATTTTTTCTTAAACAAAAATAAGTTGAGGGTCTTAGTGCAAAAAAACTATAAAATGAAATTCCTTAAAAAATAATAAAGTGAGGAAATAAAATGAGGCCCAAAATATAGTTTGTGTTTCATATGTGCATTACGTGTTGCATTAACTCAAAGAAATAAATGCTAGTTTCCATTTCTTTTTTTCTCTCTCCTATCCTTGAAAATGTCTAAAAAGAAATAAAAGAGGACGATGAAAGAAATAAAATTGGAAAATAGTGCATTAAGCTAACTTGGGCAAGAAATTTCTATTGGTAAGTATGCATAGAGAGCTAATCATATGATGATTGTGATGATGCATATCTTGTATAAGATTTGATTACTAATAAAGACAATCTTCATATTTATTTTGTTTCAACCATTTATGAGATAATGATGAAACATAATGAATGTCCAAAAAAGTTACACTAGTCAATGATGTATATCTTCAGGTTGATGACCTAAACAATTAGATCATACAGATGTCAAGAGTATGTACATTCTTGTTATGCTCTTAGTTGGATGTTATTGTGGAAGGCTGATATACAGAAATGACACATAATACTAGAGTGTGCGTTGGTTGATGACAAAATATTGCCAGTCATGATATGTGATATCAAACCATACACATAGATATTTGTTAGAGAAAAGTATATCAGACAGACCCACCTTGAGAGTTACACATGAAAACCATAATTGGTAGTCAAAATCATCTCTCATAGTGATGGTGATTGTGGTTCTTAGATCTGAAGTCACTATACTCATCACATGTCATTCGATGTACTTTAACATTATCCATTGTGACCTTGAACAAGTGTTATCATAATGGTGGTTCTTAGGTGCTTTGTGACACATGGGGATGACTGTGACTGATGTAGATGTGATTTGTCCCTCCTATAGGACTTTGATATACAAGCTACTTGATAAGAGAGACTGAGAAAAGCATGTACATGCACATGTGAATAAAAATATGATATTGAGGTCACATATATCTCAGACAATCTACTCTAGTTCAAGGAACAAGGATTGAACATTGAGAGGATGATGATTCCATGCATCGAGTTCAATTTGGATATTATTGACAAAGGAATTATACAATCACTATAACCAATGGCAGAGCCATCCAAGTTTTGAAGGAGGGGCATAAATATTATTCACAAAAAAATTTCCAAAATATGGTGTGGATGAAAATTTTGATGCCTTTACCGTGAATCAAATATTGTCATTCATACAAAGAAAAAGTTTATGTATTCCATTAAATTTATGTATTCCATTAAATAATTTAACTATCTTCATTTTTGTAAGGGATAGTAAGAAATTTACCACAATGATGAACATGTAGCTAGTTTCTTCACAGAAAGATGCTAGATGGCTATGGTGAACAGGCAACGGTCACAACACGAACATGAACTGATTCCTCAAGTCTCGGATGACTAACCACATTGATCATAGAAGATGATGAACTGGAAACATAAATAGAAAATTGCTTTCTCAGATAAAAAATGAACATGTCTGGTTGTGCGTAGATGAGCAAGACCACAAGATTTGAATGAACAACTTAATATTTAGATCTTGTCACTTAACAGTCAAAATCTTTGAGAACCAGAGATGATTGTTGTTTAGTTGCAGTGTGAGACTCGGATGTGAAATGACACCCGTTGAAAGGCAACAAAGTGGACGAATGTTGGAATATATGTTGTTAGTTTACAAGATCCTCTCTCTCCTACACATCCAAACCTAACCACTCTGGTGATTAGGGTTACTGTAACACACCATCCACAACAAAACACAATTACATTCTAACCAGTGGATTACCAAAAATCACGGGAAATTAAAACTGATTTACAAAAAGCACCACAAGATGAAGCATAGTACATCAGAGCCAACACTTTTCATTTCAAAACATCTTTTCAGGGTGCTACAACATAATTTCCCATCATCTCTTTACATGAAATAATTGTTTGTCACGCTACTTTACATCAAGATACAAATCGAAAACCGTACATCGATCATTATATAAGAAACATCAAAAAGCTCTCCCGAAGACCTGAGTGTATAGGGATGACACATAGGACTCTACTGCTTGCCACTATCTATCCCACCGAGTATGATACCTCTGCATATCATCCGTAGCCACATTATCTTCATCTCGCCAGGCACGTCCACATAAAAAGGGTTATTAACCAACAGGGTGAGACACACAGTCCCAGTGAGAAACATAACCCTCTACCAACTTTATAATGATCATAGATAACTGGGATAAGCAGATTATAGGAGCACCATACTAAGCAAATCTAACTTCATTAACATTCTTACCAAACTATCAGGAGGCATATAACCAAGCATTCTATATGGAACATGATTGACAAGATAAGCTTTATAAGATCTTATCACAAGATATAAAGAACGTACATATAACTACAAGCTATAATTGGATCATCTACACAAGAAAGGACTCAATCAATGTTCCATGTTTTGCCTTAAGCAATATATTCTATACGGCTGGATTACAATTTATTATGCCCTGAGGAACTGAGCCATCCTGCTCAAATCCAACCTTCGGTTGTGAAGCCAGAAACCGGTGCCATACAAGGTCATTGGGAGAGCCGGACACCATGACCTCACCTCTTTGTGGTTAGTGCACAACAATCAACAAGCAGGACCGCAATCTCTTGCTTAAGTGGCTTCAGCCACAGGGTCAGTCCCGTAGGTTGCCCTTTTCATCATGAGTCACAGGCCTATTCACCATGCTCCTGAGGCATTAACGCATTCCTGCTCCTTTACACTGAGCCATGGGCCTAATCACCATGCTCTTATATACATCTTGAGTCCACAACCACAGTTGCATTATGATCCTCCTATTTTTGTCTAGGAGAAACCTCACATATTCAACAATATGTGCTCCGGGTTAACCCACAGGAGAACTCATTTCACCATCACCTAATTACTGACGATGATGGATATATGGCCATGGCAACTACATGAAAGGCTCCACTTGCCATTAATTAATACATTTTAAGTGGATTGCAAGATTCAACCAAGTTATGTAACATGTAAACTAAAACACAAGTAAACAACATAGATCACATTGTTGGGTGTTACATTGGCACTCTTATTTTTCAAAGCCAACATTACATGTTACAACTTGGCCTCTTGCCAATAATCAAGATCCATCTCAAGGATCAACATCACTGGGACTCAATCACATCATCACAGGATGTCACTGCCTCTGAAGGGTTACATCATCACCATGGGATAGCAATCCCTTCTCTCAACATCATAGGATAACACATCAACTTGGCACTCAACCTTTATCAGGTCCATAGACCTTCCACATCATACTGGTGATACATGTTAACTCATCAACAAGGATTATCATCATTGAGTGTTATACAAAACACATATTCCTCATAGCTCTTACCTGGCTATGAATTCATTAGATACACCTGCATGGTTAGTATACATATTGAGAGAGATAACTGAATCACCAAACATAGATCTTTATGATGATCATACTATTAGGACTGAAGGTACACGATTGGATCAACATCCATGATTATAACTACATGAAGCACAAACATGTGTCTTGCAAATAAATTACATTATTGTAATCAAACCACAAGCATTTACTATGCCCTATATCTCATGAAAATATCTTTGATTATCATGTCATCAAGATTAAGGTTTATAGCATTGGAATATTTTTCCATCATTATGAACATATGCAGCTTAACGTCATAATTGGTGTATTAATTAATACACACCACTACTATCATGTCAGGGGTATCCCACCATACCCTTCATCTCAAGTTATTAAGCACATCATCCCTAAGGATTTATCATTAAGGATCATACACAATGATCCACTATCCAACTTTATCAGAGGTTCATCTATCATTAACCACAGGTAACCACTATACAAGGTTGACAACTTATCTCGTCATAGCTCATCATAATCAAAGGTGTAAGTTCAAGATAACATACATAGGGTTATCGGGTTAGGGCACAACATTCAGTAATGCATCACATACCCTCACCAAAAGGGGTATCAGGTAGGGTACCAACCCTCACCCAAGGTTGTCAGCTACAAGAAGGACATGTATCCATCCACAAAGGGAGGGTATCGTGCAACTAGAGCTATGAGTTGTATCGTGCATCCATGTGCAAGGTGTATTGGGGTAACCAAGTACTAGGGTGCATGTCATGCAACTCATGGGCATCACATATTGCCCAAAACCCTATCACCCATTAGGGTTAGGGACCTTATAATGGTCAGGTTATCATGTCATCCAAGGCTCGACTCATATCGTCCAAGATTCCATTCTGCCCAAGTTCAACACATGTATTAGACACACCTTCAACCCTAGAACCATCTAAGCAATCAACCTCTTTCTCATGTTGGTTAACCAACCAAAAGGGGAGCATGTTTTGGTCAAAGCATATCGGCCAAGACATCACCTCCCTAACTAGGGTATCGGCCAAGAACTTGATCCATTGTGTCACCCAACTAGCACATACAATACATGCTTAACTTGTGTTAGGTTTTGTGATATCGGACAAGACCTCTATGGGTGTGTGTCAGGCAAGTTAGGGTGTCGGGTTATGATATTCACCAAGGCATATCTGGAAGGGATGCTAGAATCACTAAAAAGCTCAAACAAGAATAGGGTTCTCACCCAAAGTATCATACAAAGCCAACACGGCCATATTGCCCAACACATCATAACGACCAACTCATCATATCGTGCAACACATAACTAACTCATTTATCAAACACCATATCAGGAGAGGGGTCTATAAGGCACCATCCACACATAACGCCCAAGAACACCACCTATCGGTCACCTAGGGTTAGAGAAACATTATCATCTAAGGCTCCATATCAGGCAACTAGAGTTAGGATCATCCTATCGGCCTAGTAAACTTATCACCCCAAACTAGGGTTAGGGCACCCATATCATCTAAGGCACTACTTATAGGGCTATCGCCCACCCAAAGGATTAGCTTATTAGTTTCCTAAATCATCAAAGGGGTCACCACCATAACGCCTAATATATCATCCTAAGGTTCAACTCCAACATCATATTGTGCAACAAAGGTATACCATCAACTCACCACTAAAGATCAGCACTCCATATCGGTCAAAGGTCCAACTAGGTATCAACCACCCATATCGTCCAAACCCTAAACCCTAGGGTAGGAAAAGGATATCGGTCACCACACCATATCGTCCAACAATACCAAAAGTTGGCTCACCTCTCAACAACCAAGTGAGAGGGGGATTGCACAACCGTTAGCATAACGAGCAACAAGGGTAGAGCAACACCCTATCGGCCAACCAACTCAACCTAACGTCCAAACACCTACACCATAGGTTCACCCTTCATCAACCAAGGAGAGAGGGGTTTTTCCCAAGATACTAGAGCATGGCTCACCTCTCAAGTCCAAGGTATATCGTTCATGTGCCAACAACCAAAACAAGACCTAACGGGAAAAGCACTATATCGTGCAACCATTGTATCGTACAAGCACCCTATCCGGTGGTTCATATTCAACCTCAAGTCACCCAAAACCATTATGCACAAGATAAAAAAGAATAGGGCCGTAATAAAACGTGACCATTTCTACTAGATCAGATCCCAAATTCCATATATATAACTATCATGGAGAAAAGTACCAAATTAATTACAAGAACCAATATGTGCACATAAGAAGGGTGAACATAATAGAGATGATTAAGAGTTATGTAACCCGCCTTAAGAGGATCTCCATGAAAGGCATCAAGCTTCTTGGTCCAAGCAGCAAAACCACGTTCCTCTCCAAGAACATCACCCATCCAAAGCTCCAAACATGCAATCGACACCATCATCATCACCACAAGAAATAAAGGAAGAAGAAGAAGAAGATACCATGGTTATGTATAGCTCAAGAAAAAGAAATGAGGGGAGATAACCATGGCCTTGCCTTCTGACATCAAAGGACTATCCATGGCTGAGAGGGGAAGGGGAAGGTGAAGAAGAAACCACAAGGAAAAACTAGCAAAGAAGCATGACTCACCAAGCTCAGATCTTGAGCAAGGAATTTCCATGGCCAAGGAGCTCACCCCTCCAAACTCCATGGGAGTCTTCCGTAGCTCCCAAAGCTCCCATGCTCGTCCCAATAGGAAGGGGGAGGAAGGTGGATGAAAGGGATCACTTGGTCAAGGAGGAAGGGAGTTATATACACCAAGGAAGAGAGAGGTAGCAAGGGAGAGGTGTCATAACCACATAAACCAAGGTGCCCCTTGCTCTAAAATGTAACACCACTTGTTGTCACCCTATAATCTCATGCATGGCCTGGTGATACAGTCTAGAATGTGTATCGTGCATCTGGGAAACTTCCATGGATGATACACCCCTCTTGGGTGACATACCACCAAGCCCTAGCCGATATACTAAAGGACAAGGTGGCATATGCGACACATATATATTATAAAGATCATATAGAGATGTCAATCCTCATCAAACATCCAAACAAGGCTCCCCAACCTCCATCCTCATCCTAGGTGATGCCAAACAGAAGAAAGAAGACTCTAGAGCTAATAAATTGCATATTGACCCTCTACTTTGGGTAATTTGCAATTTACGACAAAACTAGCACATAAAGCACAAGCATCAACCAACCAAGCTCAAAGTTGGAACATAGGTCCTCCATAAGGTGCCCCACAACATCATTCTATTTATAATGATGCTAGAGAACCAAATGCATGCTCTACATGTGACATATTGAAATATAACCCCTTACTTTGGGTAAATTGCACTTTGGTCCAAAACAAGAAAACATTGCTCAAACAACATCCAAATGGGACCAAACTGGAAACATGAGATTGTCACATGATATCAAAACATCTTAAGGAATTAGATTAAGGTTATAAGAACCTTTCATAAGAAATGAAAAGAGGGTTAGGCCAAAATGTGGGTCAGGGTCCTTACAAGATATAAACCCCTAAAAAGGATTTCATCCTCGAAATCTCGAGCGAAAAGAAGACGAGTGTTACTCACACATCACATCATACAACTCTGCCAAGCTCGTATGTGTCACAGATCTGTGTCCAACATACTTGCTCTTCTCCCAGAGTCACTCAGGGTTTCCTTGTATTGGTCATAGACTCAACCCTCGGTCTCATCATCCTTTTTCTGGTAACACTCTTAGATACTGAACATCACATGCAACTTGTATTATTTAGGTATCAGTTCCTTTTGCTAATATCTCTCCTTCCTTGTTACGTTTCCACTGAGCTACTCTGATCTCACATGCTTGACACTTGATCTTCACATAACTTGTATCACTATCCTTCTACCATACATGTTCCAATTGTTCCCTCTTCTTTCACAAGGGATGTCTCTAATCCAAGGGAGATGTATCTCAGAAGAGGTTATCACAAGATTCATATTATACAAAACTCATGCATGCATAAGACAAGGCTCATAAGGCACCTCACTATGTATCACTTAAGGCTCAACACAAAAGGAGTTAAACATTTTGGGTTAACAACAACCACAATATCTCAGTTTCAAGTCTGTCATTTGTTCATGTCTGCTCCCAAGAGCACAACAAGTGCCAACTTGGATGGTAACAGATATGCACTATGTCAACTAATCATGATAGGATTCTCAACCCTTATTCGTCCATCTCTAACTGCTTCTCATCCCGCCTAGATCTTTCATTATTTGAAACTTAGCTAGGAGTTGTCAAGGAATCAAGCTCAACATGATGAACTTTCCCAAGATGACCTCACCTCACTTCCTTTCTCTTGGGTACATACCTTCCGATGTCATGATTTTGCAGATAATAAACCCCTAACAGGTGATAGCCATACTATAGGCACTTATCCAGGTCGAATCCAAAGCCAACTTCTCCATCTGAGACCACTTCACACCTTTCCAAGGATATCCATTTCTGGGATTATCTCGATCCCTGATATGTCAAGTGGAAAGTGATTCACTTGAATATCAAGTCCAAGAAAAGAAGGGATACGAGAAGGATATACCTCATCCTGCACAACCAGGTCATCAACAAGTTGCATGACAACAAGCTATCTCTCTCCTGACTAATAGGAAGGAAACATCTGTCAAACGTACTATAAGTGCTCCAAGGAGGGTACATATTGAACTAGATCAACTAGAGTAGATAAGAGGCAAGAAGAAGACAAAGCAAAATGAAGTGACTCCATTCAACCTGCCAGCACACCCTGGTCATCTCACCATTTCTGGTTAGCTCATGCCTCAAGATCTAACAATTACATGTTGCCATCTGCTGCCTGATCAAACCATACGGTCCTCACTTGCTTATCCATATCAGCGTTCCTTCATGATATTGATCTGCTACCTCGAGTGTCACCCCATAGATCCAAACTCCAAAACAAGCTTCCATCTTGTGGGTTCAAGGTCAAGGATGATATATCTAGACGATTCACCATCTTACTTCTACAATATAGGCATCTTGATTCTCAACCCCTTCTCAGAAGGCATGCCAAGAGGTTCCTACCATCGTCATCTATCACATACCTCTCCATCTTAGAAACCAAAGTCCAAGATCAGCTAATACTTTTCGAAGTATCCAAACAATGATCACTTCAAAAGCACACATATCAAGTGACACAAGGTCCACTTGACAACCATTCCCTCGAAAGGAAGGGACTCAAAGGAACAAACTCCTCCCATCAAACCATCAACATCTATGGTTTCATATCAAAGGGGAGGATATTATCACTTTCTTTGATCCTTACATGAGTTTTCAACCGTTTATGAATCGTTAAACATTGTTCCATCCGGCTTCATCCTATTTCTTCTTGGTTTCCTTACACTCGACATAGGAAACATCAAGAACATTACATGTTATCATTCTTGTTCTCTTGTTACCGTTTCATCATAATCATGATTATTTCCTGATTATATTCGATTTTTGTTTTTCTCTTTGTGAAAAAGATCGTTATTCTTCACATGTTCTTTATTAAACAGGGATCATCTCCCTTGTTCTCTTTTTCTTATCCCAAATTTGCACTTTATACTTTCATATGTTTGCTTACGTTCATTGCTTGGTCTGAGATTATCTCAGGTTCCATCTTGTTTACTCATCACTAGTTCTTTTCTTTCTTCCAACTTTATCTTTACTTTCAAGCATTTCCTTCATCTTGTATAAGTTTTACATTTTAACTTACCTTTTTATCATAGGTTAATCTGTCTTTTGTCACGTATATCTCTCAAGATTACAGTTTCAAGAACTTATCTCATCATATTCTTATACGGATTTAGGTTTTATAGAACCATTACTTCCTCTTGTGATTATCAAGCATCCATGTATTAAGGAGTTATGGTGCATTCATTTACCTCTTTTATACCATGATGAAGGCATTAACATCGTACTTCGTGACTTGTTATGCTCTTTAGATTGCTCCAGAATGACTACTTGATCAAAGTAATCAAGGAGGAAGCAATCTAAGGCTCCACACTTACCTATGTCTTCAATATTTGAATACCTGGCCAGAGCTTCCATTTACTGAGATTAGGTAGTATGCACCATATTTTATGTCACAGTCCAACCTTAGACACCATCTTAATCCTAGTCCTAGTGTCCCTGTAGACACAACGAACCTAGAACTCTGATACCAAATAATGTAACATGCCATCCACAACAAAACACGATTACATGCTAACCAGCGGATTACCAAAAATCATGGGAAATTAAAAATGATTTATAACAAGCACCACGAGATGAAGCATAGTACATCAGAGCCAACATTTTCATTTCAAAACATCTTTTCAGGGTGCTACAACATAATTTCCCATCATCTCTTTACATGAAATAATTATTTGTCATGCTACTTTACATCAAGATACATACCGAAAACTGTACATCGATCATTATACAAGAAACATCGAAAATCTCTCCCGAAGACCTGAGTGTACAGGGACAACACATAGGACTCTACTGCTAGCCACTATCTATCCCACCGGGTATGATACCTCTACATATCATCCATAGCCACATGATCTTCATCTCGCCAGGCATGTCCACCTAAAAAGAGTTATTAACCAATTGGGTGAGACACACAGTCCCAACGAGAAACATAACCCTCTACCAACTTTATAATGATCATAGATAACTGGGATAAGCAGATTATAGGAGCAACATACTGAGCAAAGCTAACTTTATTCACATTCTTACCAAACTATCAGGAGGCATATAACTAGGCATTTTGTGTGGAACATGATTGACACGATAAGCTTTATAAGATCTTATCACAAGATATAAAGAGTGTACATATAACTGCAAGATATAATTGGATCATCTACACAAGAAAGGACTCAATCAATGTTTCGTGTTTTGCCTTAAGCAATATATTCTATACGGTTGGATTACGATTTATTATGCCCTGAGGAAGTGAGTCGTCCCGTTCAAATCCAACCTTCGGCTGCGAAGCCCAAAATTGGTGCCATACAAGGTCATTGGGAGAGTCAGACTCCATGACCTCACCTCTTTGTGGTCAGTGCACAACAATCAACAAGAAGGACCACAATCTCTTACTTAAGTGGCCTCATCCACAAGGTCAATCCTGCAGGCTACCATTTTCATCATGAGCCACGGGCCTATTCACCATGCTCCTGAGCCATGAACGCATTCATGCTCCTTCACAATGAGCCATGGGCCTGATCACCATGCTCTTATACAAATCTTGAGTCCACAACCATAGTTGCATTCTGATCCTCCTATTTTCGACTAGGAGAAACCTCGCATATTCAACAATATGTGCTCTGGGTTAACCCGCACGAGAACCTATTTCACCATCACTTAATTGCTGACAATGATGGATCTACGGCCAGGGCAACTACATGAAAGGTTCCACTTTCCATTAATTAATACATTTTAAGAAGATTGCAAGATTCAACCATGTTATGTAACATGTAAACTAAAACACAAGTAAACAACATAGATCTCATTGTTGGGTGTTACATTGTCACTCTTATTTTTCAAAGCCAACATTACAAGTTACCACTTGGCCTCTTGCCAATCATTAAGATCCATCTCAAGGATCAACATCACTGGGACTCAATCCCATCATCACAGAATGTCACTACCTCTCAAGGCTTAGATCATCACCCTGGGATAGCAATCCCTTCTCTCAACATCATAGGATAACACATCAACTTGGCACTTAGCCTTTATCAGGTCCATAGACCTTCCACATCATACTAGTGATACATGTTATCTCATCAATAATGATTATCATCATTGAGTGTTATACATAACACATATTCGTCATAACTCTTACATGGCTATGAATTTATTGGATACACCTGCATGGTTAGTATACATATTGAGAGAGATAACTGAGTTACCAGACATAGATCTTTATGATTATCATGCTATTAGGACTGAAAGTGCACGATTGGATCAACATCCATGATTATAACTACATGAAGCACAAATATGTGTCTTGTAAACAAATTACATTATTTTAATCAAACCACAAGCATTTACTATGCCTATATCTCATGAATATATCTTTGATTATCATGTCATCAAGATTAAGGTTTATAGCATTGGAATATTCTTCCATCATTATGAACATATGCAGCTTAACGTCATAATTTGTGTATTAATAAATACACACCATTGCTATCATGTCAGTGGTATCCCACCATACCCTTCATCTCAAGTTATTAAGCACATCATCCATGGATTTATCATTAAGTATCATACACCATGATCCACCATACAACTTGACCAGAGGTTCATCTATCATTAACCACATGTAACCACTATACAAGGTTCACAACTTATCTCATCACAGCTCATCATAATCAAAGGTGTGATCTCAAGATAATATATATAGGTTTATCGGGTTAGGGAACAACCCTCACTAAAGCATCGCATACCCTTACCAAAAGGGGTATCAGGTAGGGTACCAGCACTCACCCAAGGTTGTCATCTACAAGCAGGACATGTATCCATGCACAAAGGGAGGGTATCATGCAACTAGAGCTATGAGTTGTATCGTGCATCCATGTGCAAGGTGTATTTGGGTAACCAAGTACTAGGGTGCAAGTCATGCAGCTCATGGGCATCACATATTGCCCAAAAACCTATCACCCATTAGGGTGAGGGACCTTATAACGTTCAGGTTATCATGTCATCCAAGGCTCGACTCATATCGTCCAAGATTCTATACTACCCAAGTTCAACACATGTATCGGCCAAACCTTCAACCCTAGAACCATCTAAGTAATCAACCTCTTACTCATGATGGTTAACCAACGAAAAGGGGAGAATGTGTTGGTCAAAGCATATCGGCCAAGACATCACATCCCTAACTAGGGTATCAGCCAAGAACTTGATCCATTGTGTTGCCCAACTAGCACATACACTACATGATGAACTCATGTTAGGGTTTTTGATATCGTCCAAGACCTCTATGGGTGCATCTCGGGCAAGCTAGGGTGTCGGGTTATGATCTTCACCAATGCATATCGGGAAGGGATGCTAGAATCACTCAAAAGCTCAAACAAGAATATGGTTCTCACCCAAAGTATCGTGCAAAGCCAACAAGGCCATATTGCCCAACACATCATAACGACCAACTCATCATATCGTGCAAAACTTAACTAACTCATCTATCAAACACCATATCGGGTGAGGGGTCTATAAGGCGCCATCCACCCATAAAGAACCAAGAACACCACCTATCGGTCACCTAGGGTTAGAGCAACCTTATCATCCAAGGCTCCATATCGGGCAACTAGAGTAAGGATTATCCTATCGACCTAGTAAGCGTATCACCCCCAAACTAGGATTAGGACACCCATATCGTATAAGGCACTACTTCTTGGGCTATCGCCCACCCAAATGATTAGCTTATCAATTTCCTAAATCATCAAAGGGATCACCACCATAACGCCCAAGATATCATCCAAGGGTTCAACCCTAAGAGCATGTCGTGCAACAAAGGTAGACCATCAACTCACCACTAAAGATCAACACTTCATATCGGTCAAAGGTCCAACTAGGTATCAACCACCCATATCATCCAAATTCTAAACCCTAGGGTAGGAAAAGGATATCGGTCACCACACCATATCATCCAACAATACCAAAAGTTGGCTCACCTCTCAACAACCAAGTGAGAGGGGGCTTGCACAACCTTTAACATAACGAGGAACAAGGGTAGAGAAACACCCTATCGGCCAACCAACTCAACCTAACATTCAAACAACTAGACCATATGTTCACCGTTCATTACCAAAGTAGAGATAGGGGTTTTGTCTAAGATATTAGAGAATGTCTCACCTCTGAAGTCCAAGGTATATTGTGCATGTGCCAACAACCAAAACAAGACCTAACAGGCAAGGCACTATATCAGGCAACCATTGTATCGTACAAGCACCCTATCAGGTGGTTCATCTTCAACCTCAAGTCACCCAAAACCATTATGCACAAGATACACAAGAATAGGGAAGTAATAAAACGTGACCATTTCTATTTGATCAGATCCCAAATTCCATATATATAACTATCATGGAGAAAGGTACCAAATTAATTGCAAGAACCAATATTTGCACATAAGAAGGGTGAACATAATAGAGATGATTAAGAGTTATGTAACCCGCCTTAAGAGGATCTACATGAAAGGCATCAAGATTGTTGGTCCAAGCAGAAAAGCCACGTTCCTCTCCAAGAGCATCACCCATCCAAAGCTCCAAACATACCTTCGGCACCATCATCATCACCTCAAGAAACAAAGTAAGAAGAAGAAGAAGATACCATGGTTATGTATAGATCAAGAAGAAGAAAAGAGTGGAGATAACCATGGCCTTGCCTTCTCACATCAAGGGCCTATCTATGGACGAGAGGGGAAGAGGAAGGTGAAGAAGAAAGCATAAGGAAAAACTAGCAAAGAAGCATGACTCACCAAGGTCGGATCTTGAGGAAGGAGTTTCCATGGCCAAGGAGCTCACCCCTCGAAGCTCCATGGGAGTCTCCCTTAGCTCCCAAAGCTCCCATGCTCGTCCCAACAGGAAGGGGGAGGAAGATGGATGAAAGGGATCACTTGATCAAGGAGGAAGGGAGTTATATACACCAAGGAGGAGAGAGGTAGCAAGGGAGAGGTGTCATAACCACATAAACTAAGGTGCCACTTGCTCTTGCACTTAACACCACTTGTTGTCACCCTAGAAGCTCATGCATGGCCTGGTGATACATTGTATAATGTGTATTATGCAGCTGGGAAACTGCCATGGCCGATACACCCGTCTTGGGTGACATACCGCCAAGCCCTAGCCGATATACTAAGGACAAGGTGGCATATGCAACACATATAAATTATAAAGATCATATAGATATGTCACTCCACATAAAACATCCAAACAAGGTGCCCCAACCTCCATCATCATCCTATGTGATACCAAAAAGAAGCAAGAAGACTCTAGAGCTGATAAATTGCATATTGACCCTCCACTTTGGGTAATTTGCAATTTACAACAAAACTAGCACATAAAGCTCAAGCATCAACCAACCAAGCTCAAACTTGGAAAAAAGGTCCTCCACAAGGAATCCCACAATATCATTCTATTTCTAATGATTTTAGAGAACTAAATGCATGCTCTACATGTGACATATTGCAATATAACCCCTTACTTTGGGTAAATAACACTTTGGTCCTAAACAAGCAAACATTGCTCAAACAACATCCAAACGGGACCAAACTGGAAACATGAGCTTCTCACATGATATCAAAACATCTTAAGGAATTAGATTAAGGTTCTAGTAACCTTTAATAAGCAAAGAAAAGAGGGTTAGCCAAAAATGTGGGTCAGGGTCCTTATAAGACATAAACCCCTAACAAGGATTTCATCCTCAAAATCCCGAGCGGAAAGAAGACGAGTGTTACTCACACATCACATCGTACTACTCAGACAAGCTCCTAGGTGTCACATATCTATGTCCAACATACTTGCTCTTCTCCCTGAGCCACTCAGGTTTTCCTTGTACTGGTCATAGACTCAACCCTCGGTCTCATCATCCTTTGTCTGGTAACACTCTTAGATACTGAACATCACATGCAACTTGTATTATTCAGGTATCAGTTCCTTTTGCTGATATCTCATCTTCCTTGTTACGTTTCTTCTGAGCTACTCTGATCTCACATGCTCAAAACTTGATCCTCACATAACTTGTATTACTATCCTTCTGCCATACATGTTCCAACTATTCCTTCTTCTTTCACAAGGGATGTCTCTAATCCAAGGGACATCTATCTGAGAAGAGGTTATCACAAGATTCATATTCTACAAAACACATGCATGTATAAGACAGGGCTCATAAGGCACCTCACTATGTATCACTTAAGGCTCAATAGAAAAGGAGTTTAACAACAACCACATCATCTAGGTTTCAAGCCTGTCATGTGTTCATGTCAGCTCCCAAGAGCACAATGAGTACCAACTCGGATGGTAACAGATATGCACTATCTCAACTAAACAGGATAGGATTCTCAACCCTTGTTTGTCCATATCTAACCACTGCTCATCCCGCCTGGATCTTGTGTTATTCGAAACTTAGCTAGGAGTTGTCAAGGAATCAAGCTCAACAAGATAAATTTTCACAAGATGACCTCACCTCACTTCCTTTCTATTGGGTGCAAACCTTCCGATTTCATGTTTCTGCAGAGCATAAACCCCTAACAGGTGATATCCATACTATAGTCACTTAGCCAGGTCGAATCCAAAGCCAACTTCTCCATATGAGACCACTTCACACCTTTCCATGGATATCCATTTCTGGGATTATCTCGATCCCCGATATGTCAAGTGGAAAGAGATTCGCTTGACTATCAAGTCCAGTAAAAGTAGTGATACGAGAAGGATATACCTCATCCTGCACAACCAGGTCATCAACAAGGTGCACAACAACAAGTTATCTCTCTCCTGACTAATCAGATGGAAATATCTGTCAAACGTACTACAAGAGCTCAAAGGAGGGTACATCTTGAATTGGTTCAACTAGAGAAGATAATGGGCAAGAAGAAGACAAAGCATAATGGAGTGACTCCATTCAACCTGCCAGCACACCCTGGTCATCTCATCAATTCTGGTCAGCTCATGCCTCGAGATCTAACTATTGCATGTTGCAATCTGCTTCTTGATCAAACCATCCGATCCTCACTTGCTTATCCTTATCAGCGTTCCTCCGTGATGCTGATCTACTTCCTTGAGGGTCACCACATAGATCCAAACTCCAAAACAAGCTTCCAGCTTGTGGGTTCAATGTCAAGGATGATATATCCATACAGTTCACCATCTTACTTCTACAATCTAGGCATCTTGATTACCAACCCCTTCTCAGAAGGCATGCCAAGAGGATTCTACCGTCATCATCTATCACAGACCTCTCCATCTTGGAAACCAAAGTCCAAGATCAGCTGATACTTTTCGATGTATCCAAACAACGGTCACTTCAAAAGCACACATATCAAGTGACACAAGGTCCACTTGACTGCCATTCCCTCGAAAGGAAGGGACTCAAAGGAACAAACTCCTCCCATCAACCCATCAACATCTATGGTTTCATACCAAAAGGGAGGATATTATCACTTTCTTTGATCCTTACATGAGTTTTCAACCGTTTATGCATCGTCAAACCATGTTCCATCTGGCTTCATCTTATTTCTTCTTGGTTTCCTTGCACTCAACATAGGAAACTTCAAGACCATTACGTGTTATCATTCTTGTTATCTTGTTACCATTTCATCATAATCATGATTATTTCCTGATTATATCTGATTTTTGTTTTTCTCTTTGTGAAAAAGATCGTTATTCTTCACATGTTCTTTATTAAACATGGATCATCTCCCTTGTTCTCTTTTTCTTATCCTGAATTTGCACTTTATAGTTTCATATCTTTTCTTATGTTCATTGCTTGGTTTGAGATTATCTCAGGTTCCATCTTGTTTACTCATCACTAGTTCTTTTCTTTCTTCCAACTTAATCTTTGCTTTCAAGCATTTCCTTCATCTTGTATAAGTTTTATGTTTCAACTTACCTTATTATCATAGGATAATCTTTCTTTTGTCACGTATATCTCTTGAGATTACAGTTTCAAGAACTTATCTCATCATATTCTTATACGGATTTAGGTTTTAAAGAACCATTACTTCTTCTTGTGATTATCAAGCATCCATGTATTAAGGAGTTATGGTGCATTCATTTACCTCTTTTATACCATTATGAAGGTATTAACATCATACTTCCTGACTTGTTATGCTCTTTAGATTGCTCCAGAATGACTACTTGATCAAAGTAATCAAGGAGGAAGCAATCTAAGGCTCCACACTTACCTATGTCTTCAATATTTGAATACCTGGCCAGGGCATCCAATTACTGAGATTAGGTAGTATGCACCATATTTTATGTCATGGTCCAACCTTAGACACCATCCTAATCCTAGTCCTAGTGTCCCTGTAGACTCAGCGAACCTAGAGCTCTGATACCAAACACTGTAACACCCCATCCACAACAAAACACGATTACATGCTAACCAGTGGATTACCAAATATCACGGGAAATTAAAATCGGTTAACAATAGGCACCACAAGATGAAGCATAGTACGTCAGAGCCAACACTTTTTATTTCAAAACATATTTTCAAGGTTCTACAACATAATTTTCCATCATCTCTTTACATGAAATAATTGTTTGTCATGCTGCTTTACATCAAGATACATACCAAAAACCGTACATCGATCATTATATAAGAAACATCAAAAAGCTCTCCTGAAGACTTGAGTGTACATGGACGACACATAGGACTCTACTGCTAGCCACTATCTATCCCACCGAGTATGATACCTCTACATATCGTCTATAGCCACATGATCTTCATCTCTCCAGGCACATCCACCTAAAGAGGGTTATTAACCAGCGGGGTGAGACACACAGTCCCAGTGAGAAACATAACCCTCTTCCAACTTTATAATGATCACAGATAATCAGGATAAGCAGATTATAGGGGCAAGATACTGAGCAAAGCTAACTTTATTTACATTCTTACCAAACTATCAAGAGGCATATACCCACGCATTCTATATGGAACATGATTGACAAGATAAGCTTTATAAGATCTTATCACAAGATATAAAGAGCGTACATAAAACTGCAAGATATAATTGGATCATCTACACAAGCAAGGCCTCAATCAATGTTCTGTGTTTTGCCTTAAACAATATATTCTATACGTCTGGATTACAATTTGTTATGCCCTGAGGAAGTGAGCCATCCCACTCAAATCCAACCTTCGACTGCGAAGCCCAAAATTGGTGTCATACAAGGTCATTTGGAGATCTGGACTCCATGACCTCACCTATTTGTGGTCAGTACACAACAATCAACAAGCAGGACCGCAGTCTCTTGCTTAAGTGGCCTCAGCCACCAGGTCAGTCCCATAGGCTGCCCTTTTCATCATGAGCCATGGGCCTATTTACTGTGCTCCTAAGCCATGAACACATTCATTCTCCTTCACACTAAGCCATGGGCATGATCACCATGCTCTTATACACATCTTGAGTCCACAATCGCAGTTGCATTCTGATCGTCCTATTTTTGGCTAGGAGAAACCTCGCATATTGAAAAGTATGTGATCTGGGTTAACCCATAGGAGAACCTATTTCACCATCACCTAATTACTGACGATGATGGATCTACGGCCAGGGAAACTACATGAAAGGTTCCACTTGCCATTAATTAATACATTTTAAGTGGATTGCAAGATTCAACCAAGTTATGTAACATGTAAACTAAAACACAAGTAAACAACATATATCTCATTATTGGTTGTTACATTGTCACTCTTATTTTTCAAAGGCAACATTACATGTTACCACTTGGCCTCTTGCCAATCATCAAGATCCATCCCAAGGATCAACATCACTGGGACTCAATCCCATCATCACATAATGTCATTGCCTCTCAAGGCTTACATCATCACCATGGGATAGCAATCCCTTCTCTCAACATCATAGGATAACACATCAACTTGGCACTCAGCCTTTATCAGGTCCGTAGATCTTCCACATCATACTGGTGATACATTTTATCTCATCAATAAGGATTATCATCATTGAGTGTTATACAAAACAGATATTCCTCATAGCTCTTACCTAGCTATGAATTCATTGGATACACCTACATGGCTAGTATACATATTGAGAGAGATAACTGAATCACTAGACATATATCTTTATGATTATCATGCTATTAGGACTGAAGGTACACGATTGGATCAACATCCATGATTATAACTAAATGAAGCACAAAGATGATTCTTGTAAACAAATTACATTATTGTAATCAAACCACGAGCATTTACTATTCCCTATATCTCATGAATATATCTTTGATTATCATGCCATCAAGATTAAGGTTTACAACATTGGAATATTCTTCAATCATTATGAACATATGCATATTAACATCATAATTGGTGTATTAATCAATACACACCACTTCTATCATGTTAGGGGTATCCCACCATACCCTGCATCTCAAGTTATTAAGCACATCATCCCTAAGGATTTATCATTAAGGATCATACACCATGATCCACCATCCAACTTTATCAGAGGTTCATCTATCATTAACCATAGGTAACCACTATACAAAGTTCACAACTTATCTCATCATAGCTCATCATAATTAAAGGTGTGAGCTCAAGATAACATACACAGGGTTATCGGCTTAGGGAACAACCCTCACTAAAGCATTGCATACCCTCACCAAAAGGAGTATCGGGTAGGGTACCAACCCTCACCCAAGGTTGTTGTCTACAATCAGGACCTATATCCATGCACAAAGGGAGGGTATCATGCAACTAGAGCTATGAGATGTATCATGTATCCATGTGCAAGGTGTATTGGGGTAACCAAGTACCAGGGTGTGTGTCATGCGGCTCATGGGCATCAAATATTGCCCAAAACCCTATTGCCCATTAGGTTTATGGACCTTATAATGGTTAGGTTTTCATGTCATCCAAGGCTCGACTCATATCGTCCAAGATTCTATACTGCCCAAGTTCAACACATGTATCTGCCAAACCTTCAACCCTAGAACCATCTAAGAAATCAACCTCTTTCTCATGCTGGTCAACCAACCAAAAGGGGAGCATGTGTCGGTCAAACCATATCAGCCAAGACATCACATCCCTAACTAGGGTATCAGCTAAGAACTTGATCCATTATGTCGCCCAGCTAGCACATACACTACATGCTTAACTCGGGTTAGGGTTTGTGATATCGGCCAAGACCTCTATCAGTGTGTGTCGGGCAAGCTAGGGTGTCGGGTTATGATCTTCACCAAGGCATATCAGGAAGGGATGCTAGCATCACTAAAAAGCTCAAACAAGAATAAGGGTTCTCACCCAAAGTATCGTGCAAAGCCAAAAAGGCCATATAACCCAACACATCATAACGACCAACTCATCATAGCATGCAACACTTAACTAACTCATTTATCAAACACCATATCGGGAGAGGGGTCTATAAGGTTCCATCCACACATAACACCCAAGAACACCACCTATCGGTAACCTAGGGTTAGAGAAACATTATCATCCAAGGCTCCATATCGGGCAACTAGAGTTAGGATCATCCTATCGGCCTAGTAAGCTTATCACCCCAAACTAGGGTTAGGGCACCCATATCATCTAAGGCACTACTTATAGGGATATCACCCACCCAAAGGATTAGCTTATCGGTTTCCTAAATCATCAAAGGGATCACCACCATAATGCCCAAGATATGATCCAAGGGTTCAACCCCAACAGCATGTCCTGCAACAAAGGTAGACCATCAACTCACCACAAAAGATCAGCACTTCATATCGGTCAAAGGTCCAACTAGGTATCAACCACCCAAATCGTCCAAACCCTAAACCCTAGGGTAGGAAAAGGATATCGGACACCACACCATATCATCCAACAATACCAAAAGTTGGCTCACCTCTCAACAACCAAGTGAGAGGGGTCTTGGACAACCTTTAGCATAATGAGCAACAAGGGTAGAGCAACACCCTATCGGCTAACCAACTCAACCTAACATCCAAACACCTAGACCATAGGTTCACCCATCATCAACCAAGGAGAGAGATGGGTTTAGCCCAAGCTACTAGATCATGGATCACCTCTCATGTCCAAGGGATATCGTTCATGTGCCAATAACCAAAACAAGACCTAAGGGGCAAGGCACTATATCGTTCAACCATTGTATCGTACATCACCCTATCAGGTGGTTAATCTTCAACCTCAAGTCACCCAAAACGATTATGCACAACATAGACAAGAATAGGGCAGTAATAAAACGTGACCATTTCTATTAGATCATATCCCAAATTCCATATATATAACTATCATGGAGAAAGGTACCAAATTAATTACAAGAACCAATATGTGCACATAAGAAGGGTGAATATAATAGAGATGATTAAGAGTTATGCAACCCGCCTTAAGAGGTTCTCCATGAAAGGCATCAAGCTTCTTGGTCCAAGAAGCAAAACCACATTCCTCTCCAAGAACATCACCCATCCAAAGCTCCAAACATGCCTTTGGCACCATCATCATCACCTCAATAAACAAAGGAATAAGAAGAGTAAGATACCATGGTTATGTATAGCTCAAGAAGATGAAAAGAGGGGAGATAACCACGGCCTTGCCTTCTCACATAAAGGGTCTATCCATGTCCTAGAGGGGAAGAGTAAGGTGAAGAAGAAAGAACAAGGAATAACTAGCAAAGAAGCATGATTCACCATGGTCGGATCTTGAGCAAGGAGTTTCCATGGCCAAGGAGCTCACCCCTCCAAGCTCCATGGGAGTCTTCCTTAACTCCCAAAGCTCCCATGCTCGTCTCAACATGAAGGGGGAGGAAGGTGGATGAAAGGGATCACATGGTCAAGGAGGAAGGGAGTTATATACACCAAGGAAGACAGAGGTAACAAGGGAGAGATGTCATAACCACATAAACCAAGGTGCCACTAGCTCTTGCACTTAACGCCAGTTGTTGTCACCCTAGCAGCTCATGCATGGCCTGGTGATACACTGTAGAATGTGTATCATGCAGCTGGGAAACTTCCATGACCGATACACCCCTCTTGGGCAACATACCTCCAAGCCCTAGTTGATATACTAAAGGACAAGGTGGCATATGCGACACATATATATTATAAAGATCATATAGAGATGTCACTCCTCATCAAACATCCAAACAAGGTGCCCCAACCTCCATCCTCATCCTAGGTGATGCCAAACAGAAGAAAGAAGACTCTTGAGCTTATAATTGCATATTGACCCTCCATTTTGGGTAATTTGCAATTTACACCAAAACTAGCACATAAAGCACAAGCATCAACCAACCAAGCTCAAACATGGAACATAGGTCCTCCAAAAGGCACCCAACAACATCATTCTCTTTCTAATGATGCTAGAGAACTAAAGGCATGCTATACATGTGACATATTGCAATATAACCCCTTACTTTGGGTAAATTACACTTTGGTCCAAAACAAGCAAACATTGCTCAAACAACATCTAAACGGGACCAAATTGGAAATATGAGCTTGTCACATGATATCAAAACATCTTAAGGAATTAGATTAAGGTTCTAAGAACCTTTCATAAGCAAAGCAAAGTGGGTTATCCCAAAACATGGGAAACATGGGTAAGGGTCTTTACAGTTACGCGAGTGGAACACCATCCTCTTCCATGGTTTTTCTCTTCTAGGTCCAAGGAATAGGGTGAGCTTACTGGTATTGTAACATACTAGATCTTGGACCCTACCCTAGAAGTTGATATTTTGGACTTAGTCAAACAAGGTTGAAGGTTAAACCTAAATAGATGTTTAGTATAACCCCAACAAGCTAATGTGTGTATATATCACCTTAATGTAACCTAATGTTCTAACATTAATCTTAGGTTTATAATGGATACATAAAATATGCCACATAACTCATTTTGGCGGTAATATGAAGATAAGAAACTTAATTGGATGAATAATTTAGATAATGGGTCGTTAATGGGCCATATGACATAACTTATAAAAAGAAGTCTCAAAATTGGAAACAAACTTCAAATTCAAAATCTTCATGTCAAATTTCGTCTAATTTGGACAACCTTGAAATATTAGGATAAGTTTAAGAGAGAGAAATTGAATAGAAAGCATAAGTAATGAATAATGTGATTATATAACTTCAAAATATGGAAATAATGGTAAATTCACGTTCTACACATCAAAGATAACTTTTGGATGAAGTTTGGTCCAATTTGGATGTTGTTTGTGCAAGTTATGCAATTTCAGGTACATTTTGGACTTTTATGCAATTTACCCAATTGGTAGGTTTTATTTGCAAATTATCACATGCATTATAATACTTAGATAATCCCTTACATTCTAGAGCTTTTGAACTGTTGGGAACTTGGTTTCACCTTGGTTTGAAGGTGTTTCTCTCCAAGGGCATTATAGGGATTACCCTCTTTATAAATGAGCTTATCTTTAAAAGTTATCAACCAATGGGGTTATTTCTTTGTTTGAAGGATGGTTGGGATGGCCTAGACGTCTCCATGTGATTTTACAACCAACTTTTTATATACAAGAAGTCTGTATGAGCTATCCTCTTGCATGGCCATGAAACCCTAGGCTAGGGACACATGCAAAGTTCCATAGACACCTCATGCTTGCCCCCTTCTTTATAAAGCCATGCCTATCCCTTCCCACCTCCCAATCCAAGAAGAAATGCTCTCCTTATCTTTAGTCCATATTTGAGAAATGTTCCTACTCTGTTGGTCCATGAAGGTGTTGTCCCAAGATAAAAGAGAGTGCTTACCTTGGTGAAGAAGGCTCCTAGGGTTCCAAATTTGCTCAATTTAGGGTTTCTAAAGCTCCTTGGTGATTTCGACCAAAAATAGTAAGTTTGCTCCTTTCCTTCCCTATTTTCATATTTTTAGTCTTCCTCCCACCTTATTCCAGGTCAGAACCATGACCTTCCATGGTAAAACTCCACCCAGAGCCCTAAAACACCATATCTCCATGCTCTTTTGCTAGGGTTTGCACCTCTACAGTAGAGAAGTTGATTTTTGCTCAAGAAAGGAGCTTGGCATGGAGCAACCATACCTTCTAATATTAGTATCCTTGCTATTTGGACCTTCTTACCTTACTAGAGGTGAGTTTTTTTAACCCCGTTCTCATATATTGCTTACTACATGCTTAAAACTCATGTTTCTATGTTTAAAATCGATGATCTCTATCTCTATTTACCATGTTCTTCTAGGGTTTTGGTTTCTTGCTGTTTTACCTTCTCTAGAAGTTGTAGTTTGGTTACCTATGCAACTTCAAACCCTGATCTTGGGTCAAATGGTGTTTTCACCCCCTCTCTCTTCACTTGTCTCGTTCAGTTTGATGATGTGTCGATTTCTGATTGGCCGAATTTCAATAATTCATAACTTTTGATTCGTTTGTCCAAAAAGTAAATTAAAATATGTTATGAACTTGGAAAAAAATCTTCTTTTTAATAAAAATATTTTCAAGTATTGGTTTTGAGTTTTGTCGAATGTGGTTTTCTAGAAAATGATTTAATCACTTAAAAATCACCAAAAATACACTCTAAACATCATTACTTCAAAATATACACTATTATATGTTTTGTTAATAAGGAGAACATAATAAGATCAATGGTGATATTTTTAGAGTCTAAATCAAGGATTTTCTCAAAAATTCAAAAATAAGGTTTTTCTTTACATTAATGCATATAACCTACACTAATACATGGTTATACATTGGAAATAGGAAAAGTCGATCTTGGACTCAACAAAGTGATGAAAGTTGGCAGTTGAAATCTTATGAGAGTTATGTGAAATCACTCTTTATGTATGTGCATTCCTTACACCCTAAGTTGGCATAATTGTGAACCAACCCTAATTTCCCTAGGTTCACTAAAAAAACCCTATTTTCCCTAATAAGGCTTGAAAACAACCCTATTTCCTTTATTAATACTTCTCTTATTCAAATACCCTCAAAATAAAATTTGAGATATTCGTTCTTGGGTCTTGGTACCCCACTACTATGTTAAACTTATGTGATGCTATTACTTTCCATGGATCTTTTCTAGTATGATTATTTTTTTAGACTATTTAGCTATAGTAGTGGTACTTACGTACAACCACCCATAGTTAGGGCATGTTAATTCACCCTGGGGAACATCTTATTCTCCCCCTGGGGAATGTGTTATTTCTCCCCTATAAAGTTTGTATAGGTGACTGGGAATGTATTAATTCTCCCTTCACCTATAGGTTGAAGGTCCGGTAGGTGCCTCAACCCTACTTAGTTGAAGTAGTCAATATTAATCATGCATGCAATTCTTTTGTTATATTTTTGTTATGGCAAGCATCTATTTGATTATGCCTCATTCTCTTGCCCTTCTCATCTTATGATGATTCAATATCTTTATGTTTGATGTTATTTACTTATCTCTTGTACTTGTTCATAATGTTGACACATACTTTGTTTTCCTTTCCCTTTTTCTTGGTGCTTTCCCAACCACCCAGGTTAGGACAAGCAGTTGAGTTGAATCAGGAGAACATAGCTTTGGGCATGGACCTAGAACTTGGAGATTTTGCTCCAGAGACAAGATTTGAAGTGGTCTAAACTTCCCTCTGTCTAGATCCTAATTATTGTATCTTGATGTAAACCCTAATGGGAAATTTTGATGTACTTTTGTAATATTTTATGAAAGTTGAATATGGTTAGTTATTTTTATTCTACTGTCACACTTTGGTCTTTTGCATACCATTATAATAAATTTGGAAAATTTATACCTATTCCAACATACCTTAGAGTGTGTTTGGAATGGATGTTAATTCTTCAAATTTTATTATAGCAAGGGGGTGATCCCACCTCCTTATATGTATCTTCCCCGTCATGGCTGAAGATCTAGAAGATCGCTGCTCGAGGTTATAGTTTATAGCAGAGGAGGAGATACTGATTGAGATTCAGCAGCACCTGAGTGCAGAAGAGTCAAATCATCTAAAACTTGCATTGGTGGCACACATACTTGCAAACATGACCTTCAACTTTTGGGCCATGAAGCACACTTTCACAGAAGCCTGGGGACTTTCTAACAAGTTCATCTTCAAGAAGTTGGAAGGTGAAAACTTCGTGATCCAATTTATGGACTGGAAAGACAAATAAAAGATGGTTGAAGGGGCCCCATGGAATTTCAAAAATAAACTCCTTCTATTTAAAGAAATTGAAGCAGAAGAGCAGTCGGGGACAATCCAAATCAATCCGAGTTTGTATTTGATACAAATATATGGCTTGCCACTGGGATTTCACACCTACCAAACCATCAAGGAGATAGCAAGAAGAATTGGAAGTGTACTATCCCTAGACATTGATGAGTTGAAGTGGGATACATCGGCTAGGATTTGAGTCCATATAAATGTAACTAAAACTTTGAAGAGGGTTTTGAGGATCTGAAGCTGCAACAACCAGATCCTAGAATTAGAAGTAAAATATGAAAGACTCTCCAATTTTTTTTATCGTTGTGGCTTACTTGGTCATGTCGACAAAGATTGTGTGGAACAAGAGGAAGAAGAAGAACGGGGGAACCAATGGGGATCATGTGTAAGGACCCTGACCTCCGTTTAGGGTTTACCCTATTTGCTTTGCTAACCCTGATGCTTTGTTGCTTGCTAATCACCTTCTGTGGTGATTAGGGTTTGTTGGTGCTTTGTTGAGAGCTGGGGGTGCTACTTGTGATTAACCCAAGTCTAGGGTTTGTGGGCAAGTATTGTCACCTTGTGTGGTGTTCCTCCCTCTCCTTGCTTCCTCTAGGGTTGAGAGGAAGGGTTGGACTTGTTGCTTGAGTTCCTTTGGGATTGGTTGAGCTTGTTGGGCTTTGTGGTGCCATGCCTTTGCTTCTTTGGACCTTGTGTCAGGAAAGAGCATGTCTGTGTTGGCCTAGTGTGTCGCTGTGACGTCCCCGGATTTTCTAAAACTTAATCTGATGTGTGATGTCCAAATTGAAACCCTCACCTCAGCGAGAATCCCAATTTAAACATCCCACACTAGGCTAAGAAGAAGAAAATTAGAGGAAGTCAGAAGGAAACATAGTAGCACATGTACATGAACAATAATAAAACCATACACACATGCTCACCATTCAACATATAATTACAACATGAATTGTTACAACATTTGATATTACATATTGAACAGAAAACTACTACATATACATGTACTACAACTAAACAACAGGATCTTAGGACAACAGGTCCACCTGTACATCAGCTCGCCACACAACTCTCACTATCCTGGATCTTCAAGAGCATAACCACAACCTAAACAAAAGATTACATGCGGTACACGTCAGCACAATATTTCATGAATATTGTACTGAGTATGCCTACGTGTCTTTTTATATACCTCTCATCATATCTTGGCAATAAGATAAAACTAATACTTGGCAGTTATAAAGAAATATAAGAAAAGCATATACTTGCACAAGGATATTCATTCACAAAAGAGAACACATGTTTTAAGCTCATTTTCCATTATATCATCCATGCATTTACTACCTGAGAGTTGAATGCATTAAGGCCTTTATGATCTACTACCAAAGAGTTGGATCATTTCACAATGTGATCTACTACCAAAGAGTTGGATCACCTCCAAGTACTTTACTACCAAAGAGTTGAAGTACTTATTTCCAGCACTTTACTACCAAAGAGTTGAAGTGCTTAGATATAATGGAACAGATATATTATGTTTCATGTGTTCATAGAAATAAGTACGGAAAATTAGGCAACATATCATACAAGAACAATCATTTCATCCAATACCATATGCCAAGTATTTTACTACTCATATAACACAAGCATATTGTATAATAAGCCAAGTAAGAGATAATGGTGTACCTTGATCAAGACAAACCTAATCATCATATCCTCATGTCATCTATAACTTTATTAAACCTGATTAAGACAAGATCATATACTATCATCAGATTCTCATCATCATACATCTCATCTTAACCCTAAGTTTATCCATTTTAGGGTTTGCTTATCTCATTATGTTACATACATTATTTCTTGTCTTATCTTCATCCTTATGTGGGATTTATGTTACTGATGTTATGTTTCAGACCTGTGACGTCCCCGAATTTAAGCTAGAAAACCCACTTCGTCACATCATATACATCTTAAAAGAACTTTCGTCCTCGAAAGTAAACCATACTCATACTTTCAGGGAAAACCTTATCTTGCCTTCATCCACATGTAGGCACTATTCTATGTGTAACATATCTGGAATGTTATCTAGAACCATATATCCAAAGCACTATTAGGGGGATTTTACAACCATCTTGGGTGCACAAACACCTTGGTTATTTCAATACATATCTCATGCATCAAGGTGTCATCAACATGTTATATTGTGCTATATTTTTAAACATATTTATTAAGCACTAGCATTATCACTGTTTGGCATATATCATTAAGATGATGTCATTTCATTGTTTGTATAAATTGCAACATTTACGAGTGATTTCATCACAAGATAAGTCAACAATTTCACTTTATCATCATTATTCATGTATCTGGTTAACCATTTATATATATATTGAGATCTATTAAACCATCTCTAGGTTTTCCATCATATCATGATCATACATCACATCCCAAGATTAGATCACATCCTTGCATATATTTTATCATGGTTGTGCTAACAAACTTACGTGAGTGGCTAATCAAACATATCTCACAACTTTATCTAGTCCAATTGAGGTTCGCCTAACCCATATCATGAGGGTAGTTCCATGCTCAGTCTCTCTAAGCTAACTCAACTCTATGAGTATCTCATGTGCATATACTTTATCCTCCCTCCTTGGTTTAGGGTTTCAGATTACCTCATTTGCACTCATGATAGCTTTACAAGCTCTAGCCACATAGGCACAAACCAACACCTGCTATGACATACTATTCATAGGTTCTCCACCCATGAGACGTGCTTACCCAAAACTCTCTTATACATACACCACTAGAGTCCTACACGGGGAACCACTAACCCGAGCATGAGGATTCATAGAAACTAACATAGCTACCCCCGCCAGGGTCTTGGGCTCTCTCCCTCACCCAGATGGTAGGCACTCATATTCTTATCCACATATGCACATATAACCAGCCTCTCTCTGTCTCTAGGATTTGGTCCTCCCAAGGACATCTAGGGTTTAACAAAGCTATAGGAATCATGCATTAAGCAACACAACTCATTCACTCAGGAGTAGTCTAGTTTAGGACATATCATATCACATATCTCATAATTCTCATATCTTGGAGTCTAGGTTCTCTGACCTTCTCCCTGTGGGTCTCACTCTCTCTTGAGCTAACCCCAAAAGTGGTCCTAACACTAGAGGTCCTCCTTTGTAAAAGAGCTTGAGGCTCATGCTGACTTACAACCTTGTCTTAACTTAACTTATCTCATATCATAAAAGAACTCATATATGCATCATTAAAACTTATTTCAAATCCTCAAAACTGAACTGAAGTCCTCGAAGACAAACATAGATCATCATTACCATCTTATGCCATCTATGTAAGACTTACATCGTAGCTTATTTCATCTATTCCATCTATCATATATACCAACAAGGCTCTAGACATCTAATCTAGACTACTCTCTCTTCTAGACTGATGTCATTCATTTTCACTTAGGTTGCATGACCACCTCCTACTCATACATGTGTGGGGACACATTTTTGTAATACATATACATATTAAAATATTATATAGTTTTTCTCCGATAAAACAAGCGTCAGAGAAAACTATCGAGGTTTGATCCATTTGGAATCAACAACCAAATCCTGAAAATGAGTGTCCCAGACATAGTAGAGAGTCCAGTGTCATGAAAACTAGTGAAAAGGGTGAGAACATGGTGTAGACTAGTGTAGCTACTCTAGACAACGAGCGCCATATGTCTAGGGTTTCTCTTCCCTTGATGCACGTCATTTCCAAATAGTGCAACGTCCCATACCGCTGCAATACAAGGAAAGAACGACATCTAAGGACTTGCTACTCAACAAGCACCAGTCTAGACCTAGTTCTCAGACATCTAGGTGCTAACCTAGAGGCTAGGTCAGATCTAGTCTCTAAAATACAACTAATCTAACCCTAAAGATTATTACATTCAAGGTTCTTTAGTTTTGAGTTGCATAATGAGCAAATGTCAGGTTTTGCTATTGTTCATGCTCTGATACCACCTGTGACGTCCCCGAATTTAAGCTAGAAAACCCACTTCGTCACAGTCGCCCAGGATGTGTGTCGCCCTGGTGGTGTGTCGCCCAGGGTTGTGTCAGCCATGTCTTGGAGGTGTGTCGCCCATGGAATCTTTGAACTTCTTTGACCTTGTTTGTGTCACCACTAGTGGACACTTGGTGCTTGGTGCTTGCATGTGGCAATGGCCTTGGACATGTGTTTAGGGCATGTTTGAGTGGTGGAATTTCCAATGGACAAGTTTCCCTAGGTGGGCGACACCTTGCCTTACCTTCCCTTGGTTTCTTCTCCATCACCTTCTATATATGTGTTTCCTTTCCCTTTCTAAGGATCCCTTTAGTTCCTTAGTCTTCCTCTCCTTGGTGCACAAAACCCTCTTCTTTTACAAGCTTCGTGGCTGATCCTTCTTGGAGTCTCCTTCTTCCTCTAGTGGTGGCCGAACCCTAGAGTGCCTTGCTCTTCTTCTTATGGTGGTGCTTGGAGCTTGGAGCTTGCTTGAGGAGGGTTACATAACTCCTAACCCTAACTACATTACCATCTTCTATGTTCTTGTATGTTTCTATGATCATATCTGCTATGCATGTTGTTAGTTTAGTTCTTACTTAGTTTCACCTTGTTGGCCGAACCTATGTTCTAGGGTTTCTTGGTGAGCAATACTCCTTTCTCTCCTTAGTCTAGAGGAGTGAGATTGAGTTCTAGTAGCATGGACAATACCCCTCTCTCATTTAGGTTGAGAGGTGAGCTTGTGTTCTAGTTTCTTGAGCAACACCCTTCTCTCACCATGGACTTGAAGGGTGAGCTTTGTGGTGGTTGGGAACTTTGCTAGGGTTGTTCCTTGTGTTGCCCGATTGGTGATAGGAGATGTGCAAGACCCCTCTCTCTTAGTTGTTGAGAGGTGAGCCATCTTCTTGATCCATTAGGGTTTTTGTGCCCTTGTGCTTGAGGTTGATGATGACCTTGTGGAGTTGCATCTTGACCGTTATGATCTTGGGGGAAGTGCTTCCCGATATCCCTCTTGATCTTGAGCCTTGAACGAAACCTATTGGGCTGTGACGGGCGTCACCCTTGGTCTCTGCCTTGTGTGTGTCGGGTATCCCACCTTGATGAGTAACCTGCCCGATACATGTATTATGGTTTGTTGTCATTGTGTGTTGAAGTGTGGAGCTTGTTAGCTAGTTGGTAGTGTTGTGTCAGGCATCATGCTCCTGGTGGCTGACCTTTGTGTGTTGGGCGTCACACGACAGGCCCTTGCCTTGTGTCGGCTGATGGGTCATGGGTAGGTTGGTTAAGCGATAGGTCCCTACTGCCCGATAAACCTGACCTGAGGTGGAAGCCAAGTGGCCGTCATACGTTGGACGATATGGAGCTATGTGGCTAGCTTGGTGCTGGGTGTTACAACATAGTGATGATGCCTGGTATAGTAACCTGTAGTAACCCTAGTCGTTGCATGACACAGAGATGTACAACACACCGTTGCACGACAAGGAATGAGCTGCACTTTGCACATGGATGCCGACGGAGCATTGCACGATACCGCAGTGCACGACACTAGTGAGTGCAGGATATGCCCGACGCATTGTTGCATGACATGGCATTGCACATTACACCCTAGGTGTTGTCCGTTGTGAGGTTTTGTGTTGGGCGATAGGTGAGGGTGCCCTGCCCGATACCACTTCTAGTGAGGGTCTTGCTCCTTATGGAAAAACTGATATGCTGGATGTTGCTCTTGTTAACACGTTTGGTTATGATGGTGACCCTTGATATGCTTGATGGTAATCGTTATAGTAGAACCCATCTATGTAAATTGGCATGACTTTACATCTGTCATGATCATCTGAAATGATATGTATAATGTTGAGTAAATGATAAGTATATAAGATGACTTGCATGGTGTTATGATCACCGGTTGAGAAATGTATGATAAAACATATAATCATCAATGTTGCCCTATGATTGATAATATAATTCTTCTGTTAATGCATGATGATTGAGTATACTAACCATGAAGGTGATGCATAGAAAGGTAAAGGGCTATGAGGTATGTATGATGAGTAATATTGCTTGATAATTACTCTTAATGATGAGATACCATACATGATGTGTTTTGGTCTGAGGACCTAAGTTTGGTTAAGTGCCCAAGTTGATAAAATGCTTTAAAGAGGCAATGGCATTATGTGATAAGGGATTGAGATCCCATGGCAATATGTTGATCCTTGAGATGGATCTAGATTATTGGCAAGAAGCCAAGTGATAACATGTAATGTTGGATCATTGTGATGGATCAGGATGATGATGATTACAATAAAACCATAATGTTGAGTTTCATGCTGTTTATTCTTGTTATAGTTTGCATGTTATACAAATTGGTTGAATCTTGAAATCCACTTAAAATATACTAACTAATCACAGCGGAACATATCATGTAGTTTTCCCTGGCCATAGATCCATCATCGTCAGTAGCTGGTGATGGTGAAACAGGTTCTCTTGCGGGTTAACCTAGAAGCGCATATTTTTGAATATGTGTGGTTTCTCCTAGCCTTAAATAGATAGGGAATCGAGTGCAACTATGGTTGCAGACTCAGATATATATATATATATATATATATATATATATATATATATATATATATATATATATATATATATATATATATATATATATAGCATGGTGAACAGACCCATGGCTCAAAGTGATAGAGCATGAATGCGTTCATGGCTCAGAGAACACTGAACAAGCCCGTGGCTCAGATATACTAGCATCCTGACCTGTACCGAGGCGAGCTAGAGGAAGGGTAGCCTATGGAGCTAACCCTGTGGTTGAGGCCACTTAAGCAAGAGACTACGGTCCTGCTTTGGTTCTCGTGCACTGACCACGAGGTGGGAGGTCGTGGAGTCCGACACTTCCATTGACCTTGTATGGCATCGGCTTGGGTTTCGCAACTGAAGGTTGGATTTGAGCGGTACGGCTCACTTCCTCAGGGCATAATAATACGTAACCTAGCCAAATAGTATTTACTACTTAAGGAAAAACATGAAACATTGGTTGAGGCCTTGCTTGTGTAGTTAATCTTGCTATACTTTGAAGTAACTTATGCTTTCCTTATGATATGTGGTAAGATATAATAAATCATATCTTGTTAATCATGTTCCATAAAGATATACTCCGGCATATGCCTTCTGTACAACCTGGTAAGCTTGATGGTATGAATAGTCTTGTTATATAAACTGCTCTTGTTATACCTCTTATCAGTTATCTACTTTTGTTGCTTTATCTTTCTAAGGTTTTGTAGTTTCGGCGGGGAGTTATGTTTCTCACAGGGACTATGTGTCTCACCCTGCTGATTTATAACCTTTTTAGGTGTTCGAGCTAGACGTGGTGGTGGTCGCGGAGTTGCAGCCGAGTAGCAAGACGAGCAGTAGAACGCAAGTGATGGATATACTGCTGTTTTGGTTGTTTTGTAGTAGAGTCTTAGAGTCATACCTATACTCTTAGGTCCTTGGGAGCGTTTTGACGTTGTTTCCCGATGTATAACTGTTGATCCTTTGTATATCCTGCTGCTAGCCGGATGTGGGCCTTTATGTACATATAAACAGGTGATGAACTCATGTGATAGTTTAACAGCTGATCTCCTAAGCCGTGGACACGTACCAAGATCTTGTACATGTTTATATAATTTGTTTCCTTGCAGGATGAGGACTTAAATGTAATAGTTTTCTCAGTTTATCTGCTTTTCACAATCGGCTTTAAATAACCCATATTTTCGGTAATCTGTGGTTATGGTGATTTCCGCAAGTTTTTGCGTAACACCTCACTGTCTGTATGATAGTGGGATGTGTTGCCACAAGTTTTGGTATCAGAGCTTTAGGTTTGCTGAGTCTACAGGGATTTATGACTAGGTTGTGTCTGTTCTTGTGAGTTTTCCAGATTTTTTTACAATCACCTTTTTCCCTCAGCAGAAGAAAATCCAAGATGTCCAAAAACCATGAAGAACATGCTGCTGAGCACAGTGATGCTGCTTCAGTCGATGGAGCTATAGGAAAGGCACATGAAGATCGGGTGCTTGAGGTCCCCCAACCCAACCCAGCCATTCTTGAACACCCTACCTATCAACAGCTTATGGGGCAGAGGATAGCTACGACGGTTCTCATGGTAGAAAGATTGTTAGTGCCTCCACTGAGAGCACATGCTCCCCATGGTGAAACATCGGGTATTGGGAAGACCTTTGAGTGGCTTCACCGAGTCAGTGGTTCAGATTATGCTGGAATAGCTGATCCAGTGGATGTAGATCTGTGACTGACAAGTCTTGAGAAGGCTTTCTGGATCCTCGACATCCCCGAAGCAGACAAAGTAAAGCACGCTGTCTACCTTCTGAAGGGTAGTGCTGGTCACTGGTTGACCATCGAGGAAGAGAAGTGACCTGGTGAGGTGATCCGTTGGGAGGTTTTTCGACACGAGTTTTTCAGCAGATACTTCCCTAAGACGTATCTGGATGAGAAGATCAGTCAGTTTGAGAGCCTGTGACAAGGAGCAATGAACATCACCAAGTATGAAGCCAAGTTCATGGATCTATTGAGGTTTTTCCCTCACATGGTGGGAACAGATGAAGAGCAGATCAGACGCTTTGAGAAAGGTCTGAGTGCTGTGTTGACAACACCTGCTTCTGTGTTGGAGAACTGAGAGCGGTTTGCTACATTTGTGGAGTCTGTCTGGAGGATTGAATGATTAGTAAAGGAGAAAAGAGAATCCATGTCTAAGAAGAGGCATGCTCAGTTTCAGGGATAGAGGTTTGGTGGATTCTAGAAGCTAAGGTTTGCAGTACCATCATTAATGAGAGGTTCCAGTGCACCGTCGCAATGGTCCCCAAGTAAGGGAAGAGGTTATGTTTCTTCACCAACAAAGGCACATAGTACAACTTCTGTCGTAGTTACAGGGCCATCTAGGCCACGGTTTGAAGGTAAGACATGTTATATCTGCGGTCAGACGGGGCATTTCAAGTCGAACTGCCCAAGTAGGGATGTTGAAGTGATGCAACAACCGAGGTAGAATCATCAAAGGTTAGATAGACAGCAGCCCAGTGATAGAAGAGGGCGAGGATGTGGTCAAGCGTCGCAAGCGGGATCGTCTGCTCAAGGAAGCAGAGGACGTGGATAGCAAGCAACGACTTGATTCTATGCTATGAGTCAGTCAGAGGCGATAGTCAACTCGTGAGTGGTGACAGGTCAGATGGATTTATTTCATTCTGATATGTCTTCTTCTTGCTTTATATCTGTGCTAGTTGACCGGGGTGCTAGACACTCTTTTATCGCCTATAGTACACTTGTGAACTGTCACTTACCTATTAGTTGTAAGAAGGATAGCTTGTTGTTAGAAACCCCTCTTGATGGTTCCTCGATGCTTCGAGAAGAGTGTCCATCTTGTGTCTTATCTTTTTCGGGACACAATATACAAGTGGATCTTATACCACTGGATATGCACAATTTTGATGTTATCATTGGGATGGATACCTTAGAGGAAGATTCTTCTGACGTGCCTAGTATCAGCTTTGGTGGCAGATAAGTTGCTACGACAAGGATGTGAGGCGTTCTTAGCTCACGTTGTGGATACCAAGGAGAAAGGGCCTAGCCTTGAGGAAGAGTCGGTTGTTTGAGAGTTTGCCGATGTGTTCCCTGATGAGTTCCGTGGTGTTCCTCCACCCCGAGAGATTGATTTTGAGATCAATCTGGTTCCAGGAACACAACCAGTTACACAAGCACCATATAGGATGGCTCCAGTAGAGATGGCAGAGCTTAAGAAGCAGTTGCAAGAGTTGTTAGAAAAAGGTTTTATCCGACCAAGTACGTCGCCTTGGGGTGCTCCAGTGTTGTTCGTCAAGAATAAGGATGGATCGATGTGGTTGTGTATAGATTAACGGGAGTTGAATAAGGTTATGATCAAGAACAAGTACCCATTTCCGAGGATAGATGACATGTTCGATCAGTTGCGTGGTGCTATAGTGTTTTCAAAGATCAACCTACGATCTAGATATCATCAGTTGAGGATTAAGGCAGATGACATACCAAAGTCAACTTTTAGGACAAGGAATGGTCACTTCGAGTTTGTGGTTATGTCGTTTGGGCTAACCAATGCACCTACTGCTTTCATGGTCTTGATGAATAGAGTGTTCTGTCCATTCCTAGATCAGTTTGTTGTAGTCTTTATAGATGACATCCTGATCTACAGTCAGGACAGCTAGAGCATGAGCGACATCTTCGTCTGGCATTGACTCTTCTTCGCCAACACTAGTTGTATGCCAAGTTCAGTAAGTTTGAGTCCTGGTTGGTAGAAGTGACTTTCTTGGGTCATGTGATATCTGCAGAAGGAGTCAAAGTAGATCTGAAGAAGGTAGAGTCTGTTGCAGAATGGGAACATCCGAAGACGCTGACAGAAGTTCGTAGTTTTCTTGGTTTAGCAGGTTACTACCAGAGGTTTATCAAGGACTTCAGTGCGATTGCATTGCCGATGATTAAGTTGACCAGAAAGGATGTACCTTTTGTCTAGGATGACCGTTGCCAGCAAGCTTTCCAAAGTTTGAAGGAAAAGCTGACTAGTGCTCTGGTACTAGTGTTGCTAGAGCTTGGAAAGGGCTATGTTGTCTTCTGTGATGCTTCCAAGAAAGGTTTGGGTTGTGTGCTGATGCAGGAAGATCATGTGGTATCTTTTGCTTTGCGACAACTTAAGAAACACGAGGAGAACTATCCGACTCATGATTTGGAGTTAGCAGCAGTGGTTCATGCGTTAAAGATTTGGAGACACTATCTTTATGGGGAAGTGTGTCAGATCTTTACGGATAATAAGAATATGAAGTACATATTTTCACAACATGAGTTGAACATGCAACAACGTCGATGGATGGAGTTGATCAATGATTACGAATGCACCATCGAGTATCATCCTGGTAAGGCAAATGTGGTAGTTGATGCACTTAGTCGAATGTCTTCTTCTTTTTCTTCAAAGAAGGAACATTTGAGTTCCTTGGTATGCCATAGATGGGATATGCTTGTTTCCTTGCGGTAGATGAATGTGTAGATGGAAGTTTCCTTGTTAGCTGGACTTTTAGCACAGATGCAAGTCAAGCCTATGCTGAAAAAATAGATCAAAGATGCACAGGAAATAGATGATACAGTACAGTTGATCAGATCAGAGTTCGGCAGCGAAAAGCATGATCGGTTCCATGAGTCCGAGGATGGACTAGTTTGCTATCGTGATAGGATGGTAGTCCCCAATGCTGATGATGTGAGGAAGTTAGTGCTCAAGGAAGCACATGCGTCGATGTATGCTATGCATCCAGGTGTCACCAAGATGTATCATAGTCTGAAGGACTTGTATTGGTGGCCCGACTTGAAGAAAGATGTAGCTGAGTTTTTGGCTAGATGTGCGGTTTGTCAACAAGTCAAGGCTGAGCATCAAAAGCTACAGGTACGTTACAATCCCTGCCGATACCAAAGTGGAAATGGGATCATATAACCATGGATTTCGTAGTTGGTCTACCCAGGAAAACTAGAAATCATGATTACATTTGGGTTATAGTGGACAGATTGACGAAGTTTGCCCATTTCATACCTGTGAAGACAACGTATACAACCGAGAAGCTCACTCGAGTACATGTGGATGAGATAGTATGTTTGCACGGTGTGCGAGCAATGATAGTTTCTGACAGAGGTCCTCAGTTAACGAGTCATTTTTGGGAACAGTTGCATAGTGTGTTGGGAACGCAGTTGAGGTTCAGTATCGCCTTCCACCCGCAGACAGATGGACAGTCTGAGAGGACTATTCAGATTCTAGAAGATCTCCTTCGAGCTTGTGTTTTGCACTTCCTAGGCAGTTGGGACATACATCTCAGTTTGATAGAGTTTGCCTACAAAAATAGTTATCAGCGGAACATTCACATGGCTCCTTATGAGGCCTTATATGGCAGGAAGTGCAGATCTCCTTTGTGTTGATATGAGTCTGGTGAATATCAAATTTTGGGTCCTGAGTTAGTACAACAAATGATAGAAAAGATTAAGGTGATACAACAACAGTTGAAGAGGGCATAGGACAGATAAAAGTCTTATGCAGATAATCGCTGACGACCTTTAGAGTTCCAGGTAGGAGACAAAGTGTATCTTAAAGTCTCGCCGTGGAAACGTGTGCTAAGGTTTGGCTGGAAGGGTAAGCTAGCACCCAGATATATGGGGCCATACCCAGTCATTGCACGTATGAGAAAGGTAGCTTACGAGTTAGAGCTACCGCCAGAGTTGCACAGGTTACATCCAGTGTTCCACATCAGTATGCTAAAGAAAAGTCATCCAGATACAGGGACAGTGATACAGCCAAACAAAGTTGAGCTTGATAAAGATGTGACCTACGAGGAAGGTCCTGTGATGATCCTTGACAGGAGAGTTAAGAAGCTAAAGCGGAAGGACCTGGTTCTTGTGAAGGTTCTTTGGCATCAGCATGGCATTGAGGAAGACACGTGGGAGCTTGAGGAAGAGATGAGGAGGAAGTATACCTCACTTTTCTCTTAGGATTTTGGGGACGAAATCCCTTTGTATGGGGTTAGCTTGTAAGGACCCTGACCTCCGTTTAGGGTTTACCCTGTTTGCTTTGCTTAACCCTGATGCTTTGTTTCTTGCTAATCACCTTTTGTGGTGATTAGGGTTTGTTGGTGCTTTGTTGAGAGCTGGGGGTGCTACTTGCGATTAACCCAAGTCTAGGGTTTGTGGGCAAGTATTGTCACCTTGTGTGGTGTTTGTCCCTCTCCTTGCTTCCTCTAGGGTTGAGAGGAAGGGTTCAGCTTGCTGTTTGAGTTCCTTTGGGCTTGGTTGAGCTTGTTTGGCTTTGTGGTGTCGTGCCTTTGCTTCTTTGGACCTTGTGTTGGGCAAGAGCATGTCTGTGTCGGCCTAGTGTTTCGCCCAGGATGTGTGTCGCCCTGGTGGTGTCACCACTAGTGGACACTTGGTGCTTGCCGCTTGCATGTGGAAATGGCCATGGACATGTGTTTAGGTCATGTTTGAGTGGTGGCATTACCCATGGACAAGTGTCCCTAGGTGGGAGACACCTTGCCTTACCTTCCCTTAGTTTTTTCTCCATCCCCTTCTATATATGTGTTTCCTTTCCCTTGCTAAGGATCCCTTTAGTTCCTTAGTCTTCCTCTCCTTGGTGCACAACACCCTCTTCTTTTGCAAGCTTGGTAGCCGATCCTTCTTGGAGTCTACTTCTTCCTCTAGTGGTGGCCGAACCCTAGAGTGCCTTCCTATTCTTCTTGTGGTGGTGCTTGGAGTTTGGAGATTTCTTGAGGCGGGTTACATAACTCGTAACCCTAACTACATTACTATCTTTTATGATCTTGTATGTTTCTATGATCATATCGGCTATGCATGTTGTTAGTTTAGTTCTTGCTTAGTTGCACCTTGTTGGCCGAACCTATGTTCTAGGGTTTCTTGGTGAGCAATACTCCTTTCTCTCCTTGGTCTAGAGGAGTGAACTTGAGTTCTAGTAGCATGGGCAATACCCCTCTCTCGTTTAGGTTGAGAGGTGAGCTTGTGTTCTAGTTGCTTGAGCAACACCCTTCTCTCACCATGGACTTGAAGGGTGAGATTTTTGGTGGTGGGGAACTTTGCTAGGGTTGTTCCTTGTGTTTCCCGATTGGTGATAGGAGATGTGAAATACCCCTCTCTTAGTTATTGAGAGGTGAGCCATCTTCTTGATCCATTAGGGTTTTTGTGCCCTTGTGCTTGAGGTTGATAACGACCTTGTGGAGTTGCATCTTGACCGTCATGATCTTGGGGGAAGTGTTGCCTGATATCCCTCTAAATCTTGAGACTTGAACGACACTTGTTGAGGATGTGACGGGCATCACCCTTGGTCTTTGCCTTGTGTGTGTCGGGCATCCCACCTTGATGAGTAACCTGCCCGATACATGTATGATGGTTTGTTGTCGTTGTGCGTTGAAGTGTGGAGCTTGTTAGCTAGTTGGTAGTGTTATGTCGGGCGTCATGCTCCTAGTGGCTGACCTTTGTGTGTCGGGCATCACACGACAAGCCCTTGCCTTGTGTCAGCCGATGGGTCATGGGTTGGTTGGTTAAGCGATAGGTCCCTGCTGCTCGATACACCTGACCTGAGGTGGAAGCCTAGTGGTCATCATACCTTGGATGATATGGAGCTATGTGGCTAGCTTGGTGCTGGTTGTTACAACATAGTGATGATTCCTGGTATAGTAACCTGTAGTAACCCTAGTTGTTGCACGACACAGAGGTGTACAATGCACCGTTGCACGACAAGGAATGAGCTGCAGTTTGCTCATGGATGCCGACAGAGCGTTGCACGATACCACAGTACACGACACTAGTGAGTGCACGATATGCCTGAGGCACTGTTGCACGACATGGCATTGCAGTTACACCCTAGGTGATGTCCGGTGTGAGGTTATGTGTTGGGTGATAGGTGAGGGTGCCCTGCCCGATACCACTTCTGGTGAGGGTACTTTTAGTGAGGGTCTTGCTCCATATGGAAAAATTGATATGTTGGATGTTGCTCTTGTTAACACGTTTGGTTATGATGGTGACCCTTGATATGCTTGATGGTAATCGTTATAGTAGAATCCATCTATGTAACTTGGCATGAATTTACATGTGTCATGATCATCTGAAATGATACGTATAATGTTGAGTAAATGATAAGTATATAAGATGCCTTGCATGGTGTTATGATCACCGGTTGAGAAATGTATGATAAAGCATATAATCATCAATGTTTCCCTATGATTGATAATATAATTCTTCTGTTAATCCATGATGATTGAGTATACTAACCATGCAGGTGATGCATATCCAGGTAAAGGGCTATGAGGTATGTATGATGATTAATATTGCTTGATAATTTCTCTTAATGATGAAATAACATACATGATGTGTTTTGGTCTCAGGACCTAAGTTTGGTTAAGTGCCCAAGTTGATAAAATTCCTTGAATAGGAAATGGCATTATGTGATAAGGGATTAAGATCCCATGGCAATATGGTGATCCTTGAGATGGATCTAGATTATTGGCAAGAAGCCAAGTGATAACACGTAATGTTGGATCCTTTTGATGGATCAGGATGATGATGATTACAATAAAAACATAATGTTGAGTTTCATGCTATTTATTCTTCTTATAGTTTGCATGTTATACAACTTGGTTGAATCTTGCAATCCACTTAAAATATACTAACTAATCACAGTGGAACATATCATGTAGTTTTCCCTAACCATAGATCCATCATCGTCAGTAGCTGGTGATGGTGAAATAGGTTCTCCTGCAGGTTAACCTGGAAGCACATATTGTTGAATATGTGTGGTTTCTCCTAGCCTTAAATAGAGAGGGAATTGAGTGCAGCTACGGTTGCAGACTCGGATATATATAAAATAAAATGTTGGTTGTTTATTATTTCTTGCAAACTATAAGGCCGCTATGAGTATCACATAAGTAAACTATGATATTTTAAACCTTGGCTTGCAGTGATTGACGGGTAATGTGCATAAGTCCAATGATGGACACTAATTACATCTGAGATTTCAGACCAATCATGGGTCAGAAAATCTAATGAAAATACAAGTTTGTATATGCCATTAAATGATTATTGAATATATATCCACCTATGATGTTTTGGATGAACCCACGTGCCAGTATAGAAATATGTTGATTATGTTTTGTTTGTCAACATTTTAGGTAGTTGATACACATGATGTAAGGACATGGAGATAAATATTGATATTGAAGATATTAAGCTATTCCATGGATGATTAGTTAGATAATATATTTCATTTTGTCATCTATGTACAAGTTAGTTCTAAAACTATTCATGTATCTCCTTAGAGGATCTCATTATAAAATTTTGCAAACATTATATGCTCAAATTATTTACTATTGTTTATAATTTATGAAATCTGATCCTGGAAAAATTAGCTACCGATACTAAAATTCTAGGTCTCTCATGACTGGGGGATTCTAAGAAGCAGGGGTTGTTACATTTGGTATCAGGGATTCTAGTGGGTGGAGCCAATGGGTCTGTGTCATGCTAGTCTTAGAGTGCAAGGTACAAGTATGTTGGAAAGGGAAATCCGAGTTTATGGATCTCCCTTGCACTGGTACTGTCCAAGCATGTTGGAAAGGGATATTCAAGTTGATGGACCCACCTTTACACTTGTAGTCATGATTTGGGAGTTGGGTGTATATATATATATATATATATATATATATATATATATATCTTGATGGATATTTCTATCTCAGTGAATCATTTCTTTAGTTTGAGCTCATTTTTAAGAGTATGAGATAAGGGGGGCTCAAATTTATATGACATAACTTTCATATCTATATGGATTTTTCTTTTAGTAGTTCTCTACATCATTCTATGGGCTTAACATCCCTTAATAATGATTGAGAAATCAGTTTCAGCTTTCTTCTTTGGTTTTAATGGCAATCTCTATATCATGTGGGATTTCACATTCCTTATCATTGTCTTAGGTTCTATATATTTTTCTTAATGTGATCCTTTTATATGAATTACTTTACATTCTTCTCATTAGTAATTAGAAAATATTATGGTCTTGATCAAATATGGCTTTTGTGTATATGCCCTATAATGAAATGTATCTATTTTCTTTTGATGTATTCATATCGTTTCAATTGGTACATACTTATCTTTTTATTTGGTAAATATATTCCCTCTTCAAAATTAGTATCTTGTTGAAGGGGAGTGTCTCCTTGAGGGGGATCATTGGTAAGTATAACCCCTTTTTGAATTCAGTAAAGAGGGAGAACAATCCAAGAAGATAAATTTGGCGACAATAATTTAATTGTATGATGCTATAAATTCTCTATTTTAAAATTACCATATGGAAACATTTTTCATCTTGAAAAAGGAAGAGATTGTTGACTTTTTAGATATGCCACACTCATATTTTGATGACACAAATATTTCCTATTTTGTGTAACTAATGTGTGAATTTGTGTTTTAAGTGGTAAAGGAACTTATACAAGATCCAACAATAAAGAATATGTAATATCATATGTGCTTGTATGTTTATAGGTCATGTTGTACCATGTATATATGTTTGTACAAGTGCAAGTACAAATCAATATGAATGATGTAATAAAAAGTAATGAATGACCCAATCATATCATTAACCTATTGAACAGTTATATCAAGTCTATAGGATTGTTAGGTGGCATTCAAAAAATATTTTTATATTTTTCAAAATTTGCATCTATAGAAAATTTTTAGTTGAAATGTTTCTTGACCAATATGCATCAGGTCGAAGTACACATGGACCAAGAAAGAGGCATTACATTATCTTTTTAGAGAAAAACTCATAATAAAAATATGGTTCAACCAATAAGTCCTTCACTAAATTTACTGTTTGACCAAGGATGGTTTGCAAACAAAATGTGTAGTGGTCGATTTGTTGTAAACATGACTTATGACATTAAAATGGCTAGTTTAGCAATTATCTCATTCTAAAAACTCCCAAAAGTATTCTTAACTATCCCTAAGTAGTTTTTGTATATAGGATTGGTTTACGGACACCCAAAGCACACTTGAGCAACCTACTACATGCTATCTTACTCAAAGCTTAGAATTCTACATTGATATCTTCAAATACCAAAAAGCTAATCTAAGACTTAGCTCAACATATGTGTCCTACTCCACAAAATATAGCCTTGCCTGAACCTTTGTAAAGTTGATCATCTCTTGTTCATAGAGATCTTGAATTGTAATCTTGTGAAGATTTGTAGTTTCCTTATTCCTCTCTTGTTCACTTTGTTTGGTTCTTGGTGCTTCTTACTACTTCTTACGAGAAGGCTATGAAGAAGTTTCTTGGAGATACTTATTGTGAGAAGATTGCATCTGATACATAGAGGTTTACTGCAATCTACTACAATTTTTTAGTCCTCCTTGAGAAAGAAAACGATGATTGTCTTAAGCCACAAAAGGCATCAGAATTATGTGTATTTGTATCAGTATAGAGAACACAATAAAATGAAGGTTGAGAAATCCTAGTTGGGAACAACTAGGTAGTGGACTGACACTTTTTTACGGAACCATTCTGCATATTTGTGTCTTGTGGTTGTTTCCATTTATCTAATACTTTCTTTATAATATCACTATCATATATTCTTAAGTAAGTTGCAATCTAACCTTTTTTTTGTTGAACATGTTGCGATCTAAACTTTCATGTGTTTTAAATTTCATAAGTTTATTGTTAGATCTATTCACCCCCTTTATAGCACAACACTACAAGCCCTCCTTCACCCTTCCCTCCCCCTTCTCCACCCTCCCTTACCCCATTTTCTATTCAACATATCCTTCTCAACCCTACCCCTCCCGTCCCACCCCTATCTGCCCTCCCACGTGTCCTCCACTAACCTTCCCTCTCCAACCTCCACCCTCACTTCCCCATCAGCCCTCCCACCTATCATCCTTTACCATACCCCTACCCCTCCCATCCCTCCCACCTACCCTACTCTAACTTACGTTTCCCCCTCCCACTTTCCCTCCCCATCTAGCTTCCCTCCTCTGCCCCCTTTTGCCTCCTTTCCCCCTCCCAATTGCCTTCAACTACCTTCCCTATCCCGCCCATCCTCTCCCACTTACCCTCCCTTCCACACCCACCTATCCTCCACTACCCTACACCTACTTTCCCTCCTCTACCCTACCACCTGCTTCCACCCACCCTTTCCTATCCCACCTTTGTTCATCAACCATCAACCTCCCCACTCCAAATACCCTCCTCTACCATTCCCCTCCCACCTATCCTCCTCTACCATTCCCCTCCCACCTACCCTCAACCTCCCCACCCTACACCACCTACAACCCTCCCCATCCAATTGCCCTCCTTTATGCCCTTTACTTCCATCCTCAAGTCCTCCACTGTCCCCCCTACCCTCCTCCTCACCACTTGCCTCCACCCACCTTTCTACCTTCTGCCTTTCCTCCTCCAACTTCCATCCTCTTTTGTTCCCCCTCCACCCATCCTAAACCCACCTACCTATCCTCCTCCATCATCCCCCTAACACCTACCCTACCCCTCCTCCAACCCACCCTCCTCTACCCTACCCCTATCTTCCCTTCTCTCATCTACACTTTCCCCCAACCACCCTTCCCCTCCTCCACCCCCCTCTATATCCACACACCCTACACCCACCTACCCTCGTATACCACCCTCCTCCCACCTACCCTCCCTCTCACACTACCCTCATCCACCCCCTTACCACCTTCCCTCCCCTCCCTCCCACCCTTCATTTCCCTTTCCTTCCTATCCAACTTTCCCTCCCAATCCCTTCCCACCACCCATCCTCCTCTTCCCTAAACTTATCTTCTCTACTCCTTCACCCTACCATTTTCCTCTACACAACCTATACCCTCCACCCTCCTCTGTTATCCCCCTCCTAACTACCCTTTTTTCTAGGGTTTTCAATGGGGAGGGTATTATCCATTTACTCTTTATCCATACTCGGTAGGGTAAGGGTAAGGGTAAAGGTTTTTCTTACCTATTTCCTGTTTACCCTTTCCCCATTTCCCGGTAACATTAAAAGGGAAGGATAAGGTCGGAAATTATCCATACCCTTTTACCCTCATTTATTTAACAAAGATATATAACTATATAGAAGCTTCTAGTTCAATTCCGTCCCTATTTTCTCTAATAAGAAATCTTGTAGGTTGTGGATTTCTTCCCAACCCCACTCACACTCAAATGCTTGTAATATATTATTATTAAATGTTGAGCCAATTGATAGGGCCGTGAAACAATGAGAAAAGGATGAACACGCCACCTTAAATAAGTTATACTTGGACCAATGTCTAAACATGTTACACAAGTATAACATTATCCCACTTATATTCACATTTGTGAAAATACAAGTTAACAAAGATGTGACTTAATATTAATTACCCTCCACACCACCTTAAAATAAGTTAGCTTTTTATAAAATTAGTTTATATCAAATTACATGGTTACCCTTTACCCTCCCCATTTACCCTTTGGGGAAGAGGGTAAGGGTAAGGGGAGGGCAAGAGGATTGCTAAGAAGGGTAATTACCCATACCCTTAACTGCTAACCTCTTGAGGGAAAGGGTAAGAGCAGATCTTTACCCTCCCCATACCCTCCCCGTTGAGAGACCTACTTTTAGCCCTTCCCCATCCTACACCCTGCTATCTTCCTCTGACATCCCATTCCAACTTTCCACCCCACTGCCCTCTTTTACCACCGCCGTCCAACCTATCCTCCATCTTGAGATGCCCTCCTCTACTGCCCTTCCCATCTCCCATCCCCATCACACCTACACTTAATCACCCTTCCCTCCTCCATACTACACCCTCCACCCCTCTCTACAATTACCCTCTTCCACCACCCCCCACCTATCCTCTCAGTCCTTCCCCCACCCACCCAGTACTCCCCCATCCTACACCCAATTACCCTCCTACGCCATCCCTTCAAACTTTTCTCCCATATGCCATCATCCACCATCCCCCATACACTTTCCCTCCCCCTTGAGCTTCCCTCCTCCGTCTCCCTTCCGTCCTCCCTCCCTCCCACCAACCCTCCATTTCCCTTCCCTCCTCCACCCTACCCCTTCAACTGGCCTCCAATGACCTCTTTGATTGCCCACCCATCTACACTCCTCCACCATCCCACCTCCCCTTCTCCCTACCATCTTCCTCCACCCACCTTCACTCTACCACTCTCCCACATGCTCTCCCCCTACATCTACCCTACACCCCCCTCTGTCATCCCCATCCCACCTTCCCTCCTCTTCCAACTTTCCTCTTTTGTACCCTCTTCTATCATCCTCCTCCTACATGCCCTCCCCAGTCCCCATTGAGATGTCCTCTACCACCCTTCCCTCCACCCTACAGTCTCCACCCTCCCCTACAAACTACCCTCCTCGACCATCTTTTTCCATCCCCGTCCCACCAATATTCCTTTGCCATCCCCCTCCCACCTACCCTTCTGACCATACCCACCTTACAACCACCTACCCTTTTCCACCTTCCCCCTCCAATTTCACTCCCCTCTGCACTCCTCCTCCAACCCCTACCTACCTACCTCCACCCAGACATATGCCTCCCACCTTCCCTCCTCCACCATCCCCCTCCCACCCATCCTTCTTTGCCATCTGACAGTCTGTGAGTTGTCTTATACCTTGCAGTGACGTGAAAAGTGAGCCACTAGCTTTGTGATTTTTGTGTGGCCATATCTCCCTCGTTTGTTGCTCCTTTTTCACGATTCTTTGGCCATTAGTTTCTAAATTTCAGTACGGATCTTTTAAGCCCTTACTCATATAATTTCATCACAATTTAAGGAAACATCCAGTACCTTTCCCAAAGCACCTTGCAACCACTTCCCTCCTTACTAATTCCCTCATCCCCACCTATATATATCTATCCCCCTTGCCCTCCTACCTACCACCTTCAACCACCCTCCATTTTTCCTCCCACCTTCCCTCATTCACCCTCCACCTCCAACTGCCCTCCTCCACCCTCCCATATACCCTCCCCCACCCCCACCATATCCCGCTCACCTGCCATACCCTACAACCTGCCCTCCCCCACCATACACCCACTTACCCTCCTCCACATCCCCTCTTAAATTGCCCTCCCTCTACCCCCCTTCACCATCCCTCATGCCCTTCTCCCTTCCATCTACCTCCACCCACCAATCTACCTCCCACCCTACACACACCTATTATCCTTCTCATTCCCCCTCCAATTGCCCTCTCCTCTACCCTCCTATGCCATCCCCCTACCCTCCTCCCTACCACCTACCTCCACTCACCAATTTGCTTCCGTCATCCCTACACTCATCACTCTCTCCTATAAGATATCCTAATACTCCCTCTTTTTCCATACCCCTCCCACTTGTCCTCCTCCATTATCCCCCTCCCACCTACCCACTGACCGGCCTAAATCACACGTTCAAAAGTGGAGCGGATTTGAGGTAGTCGAGCTTTTACATTTATAACCTGAATCCTTCTTGGCCCCTCAACTTTGTTTACGGGGTCGAACACAGGGACAAGGGTGATAGTGTTGAGAATGCGGAACAGACATGTTACACTCCGGCAAGGGTAAAGAGATGATAAAAATTCCCCAAAGGGAATAGCAGGATAAGATCGATAAAACAAAACAAATCTATCTCCAACTGGAGCTACGAGGAAGATTTAAGGTTTTAAGCATTTATCAATTTTTAGGGGTTTTCATGCAATAGAAACAGAGAGATAATATTAAAGCTAAAGTAAGGTATGAAGGGGAAAGACTTCGGTAAAACAAGCAGCAGCAGGAACATCATGTACCCCTCCTCTCAGAGCGGGTACCTCTAACCAAGCATCAACACCACTCTCGAGGTTGATGGACTTAAGTTAGAGTGGAAAGGTTACTGAAGCAACTCTGATTCTGGGCACTCTCGTACTCCAGAATCGGACCAAACACTAGAGCCACAACCCCTCTCTCGAGGCTGTTGCGACGGGAAAACACGATTCAGTAGCTAATCGAAACGCGATCCAAACATACAAGCTAGAGTTCAGATGTTAAACATAGCAATCATCCAAGAAAAATACCAAACATAAAGCAGAAGATAATTCAACTCTTCTAATTCCATTCACATATAAAGGTCTGATTACATTGCATAAGTAAAAGAAATAAATGACTGAAATAATAAAGATAGATGTCGCCTTCTTGATATAGAAGGACGACAGACTACATTAGACCCTCTAGCCCGATATCGAGCAGGAGCCTAGCCCGATACAACCGTGTCGGGTGGAACACCCTCTCAGGCGACACGCCGTGACGGGAGAATTGTATCATGTGAGGACCCTTCCCCGATACGATCATATCGGGTGGCACCCTCTTGGGCGACACACCATGACGGGCGATGCGTATCGGGGTTTGGTATCGTGGCGGGCTAGAACGATGCTCCTAGTGTCGGTCTCCTATGTCGAGGATCCTTGTCGGCCGATATCGGCCTGCAGTTTTGCCCTGGACGACCCTGAGTGAACTATTCCCTCCCTCTCGGGATGGGGAAGTGCTCACCTAGAATCGCCCGTCACAAGCACTGAGGCACGATACACTAGCTCTTCGCAGCTTTCCTGAGGTGACTTGCGCAGTGTTCCGACCTGTCTTTTTGGCTTCCTGTAGCTGCTATTTATAGGCAGTGGTTGGGGGAAGTTATGGTGCTCAGGGTGCCACGTGTCTTTCTTTATCTCTTATTATCGCGGAGTCAGTGGACGGCCGATATCAGTATTGCACGGTACAAGGATGTCGACTATCGGTGGTCGTGACGAGCGGCACCTGTCGGTGGGTGGCGTATGTCACGCGACAAGCTTCAGTTGTCGTGGGGAGCCCGGCTCCCTGTCGGGTAGATAGGTGTATTGTCCGTTAGTCCCTTCTTGCGCGGCATCCTCATGTCGCACGTCTGTGTATTGCGCTACCCTACCGGGCAGTGTACATATCGGCCGGCTGGAAGGTCGATGCAGGTGGAATCATGTTTGTGGGCCGGAACGACCTTATTGATGATAAATGGGTCAAAATTGGAGGAAAACTCTACAAAAGATGGAAATATTGAATTAAGAGTGTAGTTTGGCCTGTTATTGCAAAAGTACATATAAAAGGAGAGGAAACAGTTTAAAAGGGAAGTTTTGATAACGAAATAGCAGTCTAAAACATCACAAAATTTGGTGTTATCAACTCCCCCAAACTTAACGTTTTGATTGTCCTCAATCAATATTTAAACTTTATTTTGTGATGCACCTTCTTGCACGGTGTAGATTTCAGGCCAAGAGGTAAGACAAGTATCGCGATGTCTTTAGAGATAATACCACCCCACTTCGAACAAAAGACCTTGCATTTCCTGCCTTATTATTCCAGTATAAATTTTCTCTACAGCTTCAGCGAGACTTTGGTGCATGATTCCGAAGTTAGCTTTCACACCAAACAACTTTAGGGCAGAAAGTTGTGTGTTGGGTAGGCTAAGGCTTTTTGGGTTTTTCTTGTTTCCCGTCAGTCCATCCAGGAACGGGTCCGTTAGTGGGCAAGTGGTCCCTATAGTCCAAGCCAGTTGGCTTTGGAGCAGTGATTTCACATCCTACGTACCACTACCCCAGATCTACCATGCCTAAAGATGGGTACTTTTGGAAAACAAGTGTGTATATATATATATATATATATATATATATATATATATATATATTCTTTTATTGGGCCCAACTCTCATGCTTTTATTCGCTCTCATAAGGCTACTTTCTCTTTTTGGGGTTGTTGTTGGGTAAGGGAAAACAAGAGGGATTTTTGCTATTTGGGCAGCTTTTTCCTTCTCCATACTCGTCTCTTAGCTGTTGCGAGATTTTTTTTTTCAAAATTGTCTTTGGCTTGGAAAATCGTAGTCTTTTGTTATTTGAGGCTGCATTATCAGAAAGACATAACAAAATTTGCATCTCATTGGGCACATAGAAAACAAACTGGCAAGAAGTTGAATCAGGTTTTTACGATATAGCGACTTTGTACATATGTAGGGAGTAATAGTTTTTCAAAATTTTTGTAATTTTCAAAAATATTTTTGTATGAGCAAGAATATGTACACATGATGTAGAAGAAAAACAAGAGAAGGTGAAGGAAGAAAAAATTTTATACCTCCCTCACTGGTACATGGTACCTCCCCCCCAACTTACTCCACACTCTGTCCCAGAGTTGTGGATTAGATAAGGTAGGTTAATTTTAACTCAATGAGGGATTGACTGTTGAGCGCACCTGCACCGGATAGAAGCTCCCACACGTATTCTCCCCGTTTGCTGTGATAGTCGATGTGGTGGAGCTAGTCAGGCATCTCTTCATTTGCTATCCATTCCAGGACGAAGATGTCACAATCGTTGGATAGAGGAATCTATTGCGGACTGCGGTGGCAGAACTAAAGTTCGTGCCACTTGCTTGGTGCCGTGTCCAAGAATGGTTGTATCAGTGATGACACCTCGTTGTAGTATTTTCATATTAACCGCTCGAGGGAGGTCAACACTGCCAATGTACACGGCACTGGATGATCTTTGTTGGTGTCCGAGCTGTTGTAGAAAATTCCTGCTCGTTGGCACGTGTACATCATCAGGAGCGTCCAATGGTTGTAATGCAGGATGGGAAAGAGTATTTTACGTGGAACCCTGTGTTCCAATTCTGCCAGAAAGGTTTGCTTTGCTCCTGTTTCATCGGCAAGGCAAACGTCGTTGAACAACATAGGATGAGCTATGTATGCATGTTCGAACCTTGGTTGTAGTGTTTGGATGTAAGCAGCCGCCACAGATATAGCCAAGAATCCTCCTTCTTTTACCATGTCCCTTAAATCATCAACTGGGACTACGACATTGCCTGCCTCATAGATGACATCTGCCGGGGTAGAATCAGCCAACTTCAGAAGGATTTCATTGACCTACTCCTGTGTGACTGTAGCGCATGAGAAGCGGTCGAAATTTCTGATCATCCCTTCTGTAGTTTCAGGTGAAGCATTGTCTTCAAATCCATGCACTTTCCGTAGGATTTCCAACTGCTTGCCTGCCCCATAAATGTCAGTTGCCATCTCAGCTTCTTTCTCTGGGGAGCTGCTGGGTTGTGAAGAGTCATCTTCTTGATCGCTGTCCAGAAACCCCTCTGGTACCCCTACGTCTCGGAAATAGCACCTGTCTTTAATCACCAGTAGGGCGTATACGCTCCTGAGGTGGTAGAAGTTTTGCCCCAGGAGATGCCTCATATATCCAAATATGTTGAGTAGCTCCATTGCCCGTAAGACGATGAAGGCGTTATTTCCGCTTCCCTCTTCTACTTGGATGGGGAAGTCTTTGATAGAAATGAAGTTCCATACGCCTTTGTGACGTTGGGTTCCTTGCTTGATAGCTCAGAGAAGACGCAACGGTAGAAGCCTCAGATTTTTGTCCTCCGGGCGACTGAAAACATGCCCAGAGCGTGGCACCTCGCTGCTGTTGCAGCTCAGTAGTTGGATGGCATGGCTCCTGAGATCTACTATGCAGAGGAACCAAATGTTGCGGTGCTTGTACGGTGCCAACACGAGGTTTGGGTTATGTGTATCTATGTGTTGCAACATGTTTTCTACCGCAGTGGAGTCGGATTCTCCCCACATCAATCTTCTTGCCAAGGTCGGGGTGGCGTTGTAAACTGTCTTCTGACCTGTCCCAGTGATGATATTATCTATGATCGCACTTTCAAGGACCGTGAACACCCTTTTGCCGATGACGGCTGGCAAGCGGAACATGCTGCGGAGCACTCCCCGTCGTACGGAGAAGTAGCCGTCGCTCCAGACGACGTCTTCTTCGTCTGCCTGTGACCTTAGGACCTTGTTCAGCAGTTTTTGGTCTCTGATTGTCAGGTAGCCGATGACCCTTCTATCAAAGTCGGCCATCTCAAAGAAAGGTATCTCTGATGGCTCAGTGAACTTGTCTGCCATCGAGCGTCTTCCTCGGGGAAGGTGTCTTTCATTGGCGGCATAAACGTCCCCTATTTCTCCCTCTGATTCATCAGAAGAGTCCACCCCAATGTTGATATCTCCATTATCATCTTCAATTTCATCTAGGGGGACTGAGGGATCTTCTTCTTCCAGGCCTAGGGAGCACTCTTGTCCTGCTGGAGCTCCGTCGGTTGACCTTGGTGACATCCCCTCCTCGAGCGTTGCGGATTGCCCGCTGGAGGAGGAGGAGGACGTTGATCTTGACGAGGTAGTTGGCGAGGAAGGGAGAGAGCCTGATCTAGGTGGTGACGGGGACCTTCTCGGCTGCCTTTGGTGTGGATGGTCGTCTCCCCTGTTCAACCTCTCCTCGATCGCGTCAAGGCGTTGAAGGGTCAGCTGGAGCGTGGCGTTGAGATTCTCTAGTTGGCCAGGGAGGCTAACTAGAGTCAACAGTTCCTGTTCTTGGCTATTCAGCCTTTGCTGGGAAAAGGAAAACTTGCGGGTTAGGGAAATTAATATAGCCGAGTTGTTTCTTGTTACCTCCCGTAAGTAGTCGAATTCATGCCCCAGCATTTTTTTGAGTGACGGAGGAGTTCCTGCAGGTCTCCCTCTCGTCCTCACGATATTTTTCTCGTGCGAAGGTCTCCCCATCGAGGTAGAGCCTATCTCGATTGTTTGCGAGGTAGATGCCGCTCGGCGGGGTGTCGGCACTCTTGCGGCTTTCCCTGCCTTGCCTTTTTGTAGTGGCAAAGATGGTCGTGGGGTGGGTGGATGCTGCTCCACCGCTACACTGACGACGATCCCTTCAACACGCTCTACAGGGGACACCGGCGGCGGTGTCGGCATCAACCGTCCATCTTCGAGTTCCATATGAAGGTTCGCGGTGAACACCTCATTACTGGCGTCCAGCTACGGTCCTTCTTCTGCCTCCTCAGGCATTACAAGAATTTCGGGGGCTGTGGTTGTCTCTTCCGTTGCAGCTCCCGTAGTCATTGTCTTGGTGACCTCCACGATCACCGGCTCTTCTACAACCACCACAGTCATTGTTGTGGTTGTGGCTGGTATAAAAGGAGTGACGACAGCTCTATCAAATGTTGTCGCCGGTGGCTCTGGAATCATGGTTGGCTCAGTGCGGGCTGTTGAACCTTTCTCCCTCCTTAGGTCGAGGGGAATCGATTCTCCTCTCGTGGCCGCCCTTTCCTGAATCCTAGTGGTGGCGGCATAAGCTGCGTCTACCGCTACAGCTTCTATCTCTGCTGCAGTGAAAACCAGCTTTTCTGCGTCGTAGGTGGCGCAGCGAGGTTGCGGCTGGAGGGTGTTTGTCCTTGCAAACTTGTAGAAGAAGCACCTTCCCTCCTTCTTTATGATGTTGGCCCTCATTAGGTATTTTAGGTTGATCAGCTCATCGCCCCTCGCTCTCGATAGACTGCACGGCTCCTTTGGGTACCCAAGCCCTGCCGCGATCAGGTTGATGATGCCACCCATATAGTATTCTTTGGTGGCATCCTTTATTGGGTGCAGCCTGTTCAACAAGAACTACCCGAGGTTGATCACTCTTCCCTCCATCATGTGCCATATGACGTGGAGTTCTTCGGTGTAGATATTGTTGGACTCGTTCTTGCTAAACATCAATCACGCCACCAGTTTGTGCATTATTCTCCAAAAACATGAGTGCACGGCCGCCACCTTACTTCCCAGCTTAAACAATGACTCGCCGGTCAGCTTATTTCAGAGCTCCACGGGGTTGAACCTGTCTCCTTCGGTGATTCTTTCACCATTATTCATCATATTTTTCTCCTCCTTGCTGGAAGAGAAGATCTTATTCAGTAGCTTCTCAGAGATGGTGTGCTCCGAGTTGTACAGTCATGCTTGTAGTCTATCTGCTCTGCCATATTCTTCCTTTTCAGCAGCAGAATTTTTCACTCGGAAGAGAGATGACATGAACTCCCTTGTGAGTTCGGTGTAGGAGGAAGATCGGCTGAGGCAGATCTTTCTCAGTCCTGCCACGCCGAGAACGTTTTCCAATCTTCCAAAGATGCCCAGGTGATCGAATGAAGACTGGTGGCAGAACAAGCTCGGCTTGTAAAGCTTGGTCACCAGTTCTGCATAACGGCATTCGTGCTCATCATCTCTCGGTACGAACCTTCTCGATGTGTGATCCAGGGGTTCTGCCGCTACAGTCGGTGTTGTGGTTGGAGTCACCATCTCTCCTGTCCTTGTCCTCTTCTCTGCTGTTGATGGACCAACCACTTTGAGATTCGGGTGTTTCTGCCCGACAGTTGTCGCTTCAGCTGCGACTTCGGTGTTGATCCTTCTGTCATGCTCGTCAACTCAGACAACAGTCTTCTTGGTACGGGCCATTTCTGTTAATCATAGAACAAATTCTTTGATCAATTAAATGTGTCGATGTTAAAAGGGAAACTGAATGCACGATAAGATATTACCCGATACAAAAATGATCCCACATCACTGTATCAGGCGATACGAGGTTTTCAGAGATTAGGGCTCGTGCCCGATACGTGATATGGGTATCGTCCGTCACGACGGAAGCATTTGTTGAGCGATATAAAACAAGATGATATGGTGATAACAGCACGTCAGGCTAGTCGCCCGACCCGGGTATGTCGGGCGATAAGGTTGCGAAAGACAAAATGCCCGACATGGGTCTCCCTGAGAGAAAAACAATGCGTCACCTGACAACAAGACAAGCGAGGCGGCGTGAGGATGGGCAACACTGTTATCGCCCGACATGGCGTATCGGGCAAGCGTGCTAAAGACAAGTCGCGTGACACACATGTCGAGCGATATGAGGAAACTCAGCTAAAGTCATTCGTCCAATAAGTTTTGCACGATAGGAAGGTCTTGTCGGGCAAGATGGGACGATACGGCTATTGGGCTATACCTTCGCTGATTTCTTAAACTTCTGCGCGGCATGAGAGCAGAAGAATGTTGTCTGACACGGGAGCAAACTCAGGAAATCACAGCGTGATACGGGTAGGTGAAAATAGTAAAGGCAGTAGCCCGACACGGTAATATCTCGGTTCTTTATATAGCAATCCCAACCGGGAGTAAAACTGGTAATTCTGGGGCGCCCGTCGGCCGTTGGGGTAAGTCATTCCCGAGTCAGGCAGTCTATCCGTCACGACCCTTGTGATGCCTGAAATTCCATCGCCCGATATCGGCACATTTTGTGCGCCGGTTGAGCCGCATCCCGATACGACCCCTCAGGGCAAAAATCAAGGAGAAGAACTTAAAACAAAATGGGAGAAAGCGGTTGATGAGTAAAACATCATTGGCCTAAGGTTAAGATCCTGGCCTCAGATTGTATTACCCATCCCGGTCTATAAAGCTGAGGTGTGGCCCATAAAATAGAAGAGTCGGCTCATGTGGCGCATGTACTGACTCGGGCCTTATTACAGTCCATAACGTTTGTAAAGTTTGTTTTGCAGGAAAGTAAATAACATCCTATTCTAGGAAAGAAAAGAAAACTCAGGCTGCCTCCCGAGAAACGTTGTAATTTTCGTCTCCATCTTGATGTCTTCCAGCTTCTTCACTCCTTAGTTTCTGGCATCATCCTCTCATGCAACTCGATCCTCTTTCCTCTTGGTCACTGTCCAGCCTTCTTTGTCGTTCCAGTATTTGACGGAATTTTTCCTGTAGGATTCTTTATTAATTCGGCCATTTGAGCTAATTGTTGATCAATCTGGCGTTGATGTGTCTGCATATCCGCCACTTGGACCTGCAACGAGTTCAAAACACCCAAATTTGATAGCGCGCTCTGTGCTAACTGGTTATTAATAGTGCCCTGCCTTTTCACGAAATCAAACAGTTGGCCTATCACATATGTCTGGCTAGAAACCTTATCTTGTTCCTTGGTTGATCCTTGGTGCTTGACTTGACCCTGGAAGTTACCTTTGTTCGTCTGGAAGGGGTGTTTTTAGCATACTGACTGGGTCCTCCCCTCTTCTCAAACGCTAGGGGTGGCTTAGACGAGCTATGCAGCTGATGTGAATTCTCGGCTGCATCCTTGTTGCCGTAGCTAAAACCAGGGTGGTCCGGCCTCTTAAAATTCACAAAAGAGACATTTTCAGACTCTTCAGCCTCAGATTCAGAATCACTTGACGCTTCTTGTCGGGTGTAGATGCATTTATCTACTCCATGGCCTCCTTCTCCACATGTCACGCACTGCATCACTTTTTCCACCTACTTCTTCCCTTTGCCACCAGATTCCCTTAGCTGCTTGACATCTGTCGCTATCCTCTGTATCTGAGAAGTTATAGACTCCAAAGCCTTAGATTCAAGAGAGGGTCCTTCACTTACCTTCTTAGCCTGCCCTCTATCAGATCTATCATACTCAACACCGACTTGCAACTTGGCCATGTTTTTGATGATCCTTTCATACTTGCTCGGCTTTTTTCCTAGGAAGTCACTTCCTACTGCCGCATTCAGTGACACCCTTTCATCAGGAGTCAGACCATTGTAAAAGGTGGTGACTAGGAAACCTTTCTTATAGTTATGGTGAGGGAAGTCCCTCTGATATTCCTGGTACCTTTCCCAAGCATCGTGGAGATTCCCGATGGGTCTTTGCATAAAGGAGGTTATCTTTTGCATGTTCCTCACTGTCTTCTCAGTTGGATAGAATTTATTTATGAAAGTGTCTGCTAGTGCTCCCCATCCATTTAGAGATTGGTGGGGAATTCTGAGATACCACGATAGAGCCTTGTCTTCTAGAGTGAAGATGAAGTCCTTGCAGTAGATGACTTCCTGGGGTACACCTCACATCTTAATCGTATCGCAGATATTCTTGAAGGCGTCCAAGTGATGATAAGGGTTGTCGTTCTTGTAGCTCCCTCTAAAGCTCTTATTTTGGATCATGGAGATTACATACGGCTTGAGCTCAAAGTTGGTGGCGTTGAAATGTGGAACGATGACTGGGCACCGAGAATTGTTAGCCTTCGTGGAGGCTAACTCCCTCAGTGTTTTCTCCTCTTCGTTTGAATCTTCGCTATCGCTGGCTTCTTGGTGTCATTCCTGATTATTGTTATTCCTCTTGTTCCTGTGGTGGTGACGCCTGTCACAACAATGGTCTTCCTCGAACTGATCCATCTCTGGATCTTTAAGTTGATCATTTCCATCATATCGTTCATTGACCTCAGGAGGAGGCGAATCAGGCTTAGCCCTCCCCTGGCGTTCTCCTTCAGAATGGGGTGGTTCAACGCGAGGCGGCATGACAGTTGGTGCTGGTGCTTAGCCGAATAGGATGTCCTTTCCTCTGAGCACCTGCAATAGCATGAAATATCAAGTTTAGAAAATTTTTTATTAATAATTTGAATCATTCGTTCCAGGCAAAGAATAATAATAACAACAAAAGAAAAGAAAGAAAGAAAAAGAGAGTGTTGTCAAGCTCATTTCTAAGCTTGAGGCACGGGAGTGTAGTTAGTAGATTCTGGTTCGTCCACAGTACCATTTTGCCTTGTCCCCGACAACGGTGCTAAAAAGTTGACCGGCCTAAATCGCGCGTTCAAAAGTGGAGCGGATTTGAGGTAGTCGAGCTTTTACATTTATAACCTGAATCCTTCTAGGCCCCCGCAACTTTGTTTACGGGGTCGAAGTAGATATATGGGGTCAAACACAGGGACACGGGTGGTAGTGTTGAGAATGCGGAATCGACACGTTACACTCCGGCAAGGGTAAAGAGATGATAAAAATTCCCCAAAGGGAACAGCACGATAAGACCGATAAAACAAAAGAAATCTATCTCCAACTGGAGCTACGAGGAAGATTTAAGGTTTTAACCATTTATCAATTTTTAGGGGTTTTCATGCAACAGAAACAAAGAGATAATACTAAAGCTAAAGCAAGGTACGAAGGGGTTTTCATGCAATAGAAATCTATCTCCAACTGTAGCTGCTATTTATAGGAAGCGGTTGGGGGAAGTTATGGTGCTCAGGGCGCCACATGTTCTTCTTTAGCTCTTATTATCACGGAGTCAGTGAACGGCCGATATCAGTATCGCACGGTACAAGGATTTCGGCTGTTGGTGGTTGTGATGAGCGGTGCCTGCCAGTGGGTGGCCTGTGTTGCGCGACAAGCTTCGATTGTCATGGCATGCCCAGCTCCCTGTCAGGTAGATAGGCGTATCGTCTGTTAGTCCCTTCTTGCACTGCATCCTCATGTCACGCGTCCGTGTATTGTGCTACCCTGCCGGGAAGTGTACATATTGTCCGGATGGAAGGCTGATGCAGGTGGAATCATGTTTGTGGGCCGGAACGGCCTTATTGATGATAAATGGGTCAAAATTGGAGGAAAACTCTGCAAAAGATGGAAATATTAAATTAAGAGTGTAGTTTGGCCTGTTATTGCAAAAGTACATATAAAAGGAGAGGGAAACAGTTTAAAAGTGCAGTTTTGATAACGAAATAACAGTCTAAAACATCACAAAATTTGGTGTTATCACCCACTGGAACATCCCCCACCTTATAGCCACCTACTCTACTCCACATTTCCCCACTAGTTTCTCTCCCCTCTACCCTCCTCTGCCATCCCCCTACCACCAGCCTCTACCCACCCTTCTACCACCCACCTTCCCTGCTCCACCCTCCCCCTCCTACATGTCCTCATCCACCATCCCCTCCCACTTTCCCTCCTGAACATCCCTCACCTACCCATCTCCACCTTTCGCCTTCAATTTCCATCCCCTTTATCCTCCTCCCCCATCCCCTTTATCCTCCTCCCCCATCCTCTTTGCCATGTTCCTACCAACCACCTACAACGACTCACCCTTATACCTCCCACCCTCTCTACTCCACCCTCACTCTACAACTTCCCTCGTCTATCCTACCACTTTCCTTCCCCTCCTCCATTGTATCCGGCCCACCTACCATCCCCTACCACTTGCCCCCCCCCCCCACTATACACCCACCTACCCTCCTCCACATCACCCTTCAAATTTCCCTCCCTCTTCCCTCCACCACCATCCTTCATGCCCTCCTCCCTACCACCTGCCTCCACCCACCAATCTTCCTCCCACCCTACACCAACCTACTATCCTTCTCATCCCCCCTCCAATTTGCCTCCACTATATCCTCCTCTGCCATCCCGCTACCCTCTTCCCTACCAACTGCCTCCACCCACCAATCTACTTCCTTCCACCCTACACTCACCACCCTCTCCTATAAACTACCCTCATTCTTTCTCTTTTGTCATAACCCCTCACTTGTCCTCCTCCACCACCCCCTCCCACCTACCCTCTCTACCATCCCCCTCCTACCCTCCTACACCTTTCCCCTCTAGTTTCCCTCCCCTCTACCCTCCTCCACCATCCCCTACCACCAGCCTCCACCCACCCTTTTGCTTCCCACCTTCCCTCCGCCACCCACCCCTCACATGTGTCCTCCTCTACCATCCCCTCCCACCTGCCCTCCCGACCATCCCAACAGACCCTCCTCCACCGTTCAATTTCCCTCCCTTCTATCGTCCTCCCCCATATCCCTCTCCATGTTCCTACCAACTACCTACAACCACTCACCCTTCTACCTCCCACCTTCCTACCCACCGTACATCCACTTTGCCTCCTCCACATCCCTCCTCTAACTTCCCTCCTTCTTTCCTCGTCTGCCATCCCCCTACCCCACTTTCCTCCACCCACCAATATGCCTCCCACCCTACAACCACCTATCCTCCTCATTCCCCCTCTAATTAGCCTTCCCTCTTCTCTCCTTTGCCATCCCCCCTACCCTCCTCCCTACCACCTTCCTCCACTCATCCTTATCCCTCCTCTACTCATCCTTATCCCTCCTCCACCCACTCTACACTGACCTACACTACTCTTCCATCCCCTCCCACCTTGCCTCCCCTCCAACTACCCTCCTCTGCTCCCTTCCCCCTCCCACTCATCCCCATCACCCATCAGTCCCCTACTCTACATCTGGCTTCCCTCCTCTTCTCTACCATATGCCTCCCCCCACCCTTTACCTACTAGCTTCCCTCCTTCCCCTCCACCCTTACCCGCCATCCCCCTCCCACCTGCCCTCCTTGTCTCTCCCACCTTACACCCTACACCCCCTCTACCATCCCCCTCCCATCTACCCTCCCGGCCTCCCCCACCATAAACCCACCTACCCTGCTCTATCATCCCCTTCCAACTTCCCTTCACTCTACCCTACTCCACCTCCCTTCTTACCTCCCATCACCCTACCACATACCCCCCTAGCCCACCTTCCCCCCTATCGCACCTACCCTCCATCCTATCGTGCTTGCCCTCCCCCCTTATCTTGCTTTCCCTACCCCACCCTGAACCTACCTACCCTCCTCCTTTGCCTTACCACATAACTCCACCGACCACTACTACAAATCTTATCAAAGTTGAAGGCCAAATCCTTGTTCAATACATGTGAATCCTTGACCAATACATCTTGGTCAAGGCCAATCCCTGACCAATGTACCCTCGCCAAAAGCTTGGTGACCAATAATGGTTGGCTAGGACCTATCCCTGACCAATAGGGACAGAATCCCTGGGCAACCATTATAGGAATAAAAACAAAATCTCCTGGGACAATGCATTGTATCCAAGGCACATCCTTGACCAATAGGAATGTATTTTGTTTTTATATGTCCATATATGAACATATATAACATCTAAAATATTACACATGAGAAGTAAATCATCACACATCAGATGACAACACCTTCAATATAACAAAAAGGAGGAACATTGCATTAAATTTATAATTGTGATGTCTACATCCGAAAAGTAGGATTGGAGCATCATGTTTTCCTCCAAAAGGATAACTCATACCCTCTAATATCACATCGATATAGCATTCATATGCATTTCATGATACATCACATTGTTCCAAACAAAAAATAAACTTGCATATCACCACCCGAGTCTGAGTACTTCATTCATTTTCCCTAGCATTACTTCCACGACTTCCACCATGAGGGTTTTCTCCAATATTTACTTCAGTCCTTCTACTTTGTTGAGTGTTTCCAATATCCTGCATTTGACAAATATATCAACTTTTCACAACAATATACAAGTTCATAAGCGATAATCAACACTATTCATAGAATGTATGTAACAAAAGTAATCAATGTAATTCTCATTTATGTATGCATGACACATACACATGTTTTCATCATCATATGTGGTAGCCATGTATTTTCTGTTTAACAAGCATATAAATAGACTACATCAAAAGTATAAATAACATCCATGTTGTCTTTTAAATAAATATTCCTTTCTACAAAAAATATGGTCCCTTATTGTTGAGGGTGGGCACAGCACGCCGGCTGCTTGGGTTGTAGCTGCCCATAATTTTTTTTATTATGTTATTCAGATACCATGTACTGATCGTAATTTTTAAAAGAACATTTTACTGCAACATATGTCAGCAATATGATGTTACAGTACCTGATTTAAAGGAGGTATGTAACCCGTTTGTGAGAATGGGTATCCATTATACGAATATGGAAATGGAACTTGAGTACTTTGTATATTATTTCCATGCCAGAGAAAGACAGCGTATTAAGAAAACTTAGTATGTAAATTTTTTTTTAAAAAGTTTTAGAATTGACACAATATACATGCATTTCTTACCTGTTAATGTGTTGGTGGTTGCCATGGCCCTAGAAATTGATATCAAGGAAAAAAAGTAGTACCATATGACTGTTGACCCTGTGCAAGTATACAATTATGTTTCAAAAATTATTTGTTTGAGGAGAATCTTAAAAATGTTAATAATTAGAATGAAAGATGTAAAACATAGTATAAGAACCTGTAATAGAGAAGCCAAAAGAGTTAATGCACTCGATGCATTTTTTATTTCAACAATATTTTTGTTCTTCAAATTTGCTCTGCATTACTTCAACAATTTTCTATAAATGCACAATATTAAAATTTATACACTTTGAGTTATTATTTAATTAAAAAACAAAAATTATAGTAATAAGTTAATCACCTTGTATTTCTTATTTTCATTCTGTAAAATCACATTGGTTGCTTGTAAAAAAGCTCCATGCGCACCCATCTTATCTTGACCACTACCAACTAATTGTTTGCGGTTAGATTATACGGGTTTAATGATTTGACAAATGGCTTCATCTTCTTGAACTTCATTACTTCGATTTGAATCATCACATGACAATATAGTTTGTTGGGACTTATGGTGTTCCACAATTTTTTCATAAAAAATTATATATGCATTTATGACATAATCCAGTTTAATTAGAAAATAAAGAGATAATGTAAAATTCTCACTACTATATCCTTGTATTTTGTATAAGAAACTTTTAACAAATCCATTTTACTTGGAGCATGCCCAAGTTCCTTTTCCTATATAGAAAAAGAATTATTATTGCATAACACATGTAGACATCAAAATATTACACTTATAGCACATATCACAATATATAACTACAATACAAACATTTGATGTTCTTACCAGCTCATGACATTTTCTTACAAATGTTTTATCCACAATACAATGATTCATCTACTTCTTTGATCTATTAATCTTATTCTTCTCTATAATTGCTTAAATTGATATAGACAAAAGATAGAAAAAAAATCAAATACATAGTAGCAATCTCAATGAAATTTTTTTAAGTTTCTTATAGTTTTATGTTTAACAACTACATATAAATTGTAGCAAAGAATATATAAAATAATTTTTGTACATCACATAAAGGTTTCTGCCCATAAAAAACAAGCTGGCCACTTGTTATTAAAGTGAAGGAGGGCGGATTTCTAGATTGTAGTATTTCAAGAAAATCATTATGATATTATTTTGATACCATGTACTGGTTTTAATTACATAATAGCAATGCATATAAAATATAAATATTTGTCTTACCTATGTTTTAGGTTGTTTCCATTTTTCAACCAATCTTAAAAACGACTCACGATCAATTCAAGAATCATTTGAAATTTCTTCCAACATTGCATCCATGTCATCTTGACACTTCAACTAATATTTAGCTTTCAATTCTGTCATCCAATCAGTTAGGCTAGAACATATGCCTCCATACCCTCTCCCAACCATTTGGATGATCATCCAAGTCAAAATAAGCCTAGATCATATATAAATGTACATAAATAAAATAAACAAGTAACATGCCAGAGTGAACTTATCATGAAAATATATAATTACCTTTATAATATCTCTTGTGTCGTTGAATGATGACATTGGCATTTGTGGCCAATACTTATCAACATGCCACAAAGATAGTCTTCTAGCTAAAATCGCACACAATAGGCTTAATTATTTTCCCACTTCTCCAATTTCAAAACCATTTTCATCAAAAACTATATGGTTCCTCTCACCATTGGGTGGCTTAAGCTTTGAGATAATTGTAGGAATTCTCCCATGCTTTTCAATTGTCCGGAGTTCAATTTTTCTTGTTTGATCATTTTCTTCTTAAACATCTATATTTATAGTTGGAGGTGAGGCTGCAGGAGTAATAGTTGTATCTTCTTCTTTAAATTCAATCCTTTGTGCCAACCTTGCTGATTTCCTTGACATCTAATTATTATATATAATATAAAATATCATTCATGATAATTTTAATAATGTAATATGATGAAAGTACAAATATTTTGGAATAACATATAAAATAACAACATACATACCATAGAAAACCTATATGACACACCTTGATATGTCATTATTTGTTTGCATGCACATTAAGTAGACGACAAGGTACACACATTTCACAAAAAGAGCAACCTAATGTACAACCTTCAATAAATTCAACATAAGAAACATTTATATATAAAATAAGTTAAAATTGTAAGATATATCTGTCTTACTTCCACATGTTCAAAGACCTATAAAAATGCATGCATTACATAACATCAAATATTTCATTCAAGACCAACATAGTGTATAAACATCATATATTTCTACTAACACAAGGTAGATTTAAACAAGTGAACACTATAAAAGTTTCTCTGTTCCCATGTTCAAATGCATAAAAAATATTCATGTAATTGAAAACAACATCAAATTTCAACTATCATGGATTATGATGTTCATAACTAAAGAGGATTGTTATAAACAATAGTTGAACCCTCCATATACATCCTTGTCCATGATATATTATCACTATCATCATGACTTGATTGATTGAATGGTGCCTCAACACAAAATTCTCTAGTGTGAGGCAAATCAAATAATTCCCTTGGTGGGACCTTCAACACTACATGCCAATTTGTGTCCACTAGATCCTGAACATAGAAGCATTGTTGGGCCTGAGAAGAAAATATAAAAGGCTCATCTATATGTGCTACTTTTAAGAAATTTAATAGATTGAATCCATAATCATCAACTCTAAAGCCAGTTGCAGTGCTTTCATCAAACCATGTGCATTTGAATAATGTAATCTAAATATTGGGGCCGCACTCTAGCTTGATGACCTCCGCTAGTTGACCATAATAAGTAACATATGATGAAATTAGATTTTGGTCCCTAGAGCTGGAGTAGCTTGATGTCTCTGTAGAAAGATAAAGTCCACTATTTTGTGACTTGCAATGAGAATCCAACATTTTTTATTGAAATTTGCAACCATTAATGAAGTGTCCATCGTAACTATCTCCTTCTTAAGAAGGACCTTATGCAAGCCAACAAATCTCTTCCGTAACATCTTCTCCATTGTTTCTAGCATAAAAAATATATATTTGAATGGAATTAGTTTCTTTCTCAAATTCTATTAGCATTACTATAAAATTAAATAACATGGAATCTAATTGCTCACATGATTTTTAAACCACAAAGGAAAATCAGGATGATGCCTTCGTTCAACATTATGAAGAGTCATCCTTGGATGATTTAGTTATATATCATCCAGGTGTTTCCTATAATTTTAAAACACAAGGAGAATGTTATGTAATATAAAAAATAAAACATACTTCTCAAGAAAATAATATATAATGATTACCTTCTATAAGAGTCGATACTCCTTGTGTTGAAAAGAACATAACGATGTGCTTTCTCTAGTGCACCTGATCAAATTTGTTTCTTACTGATGCTCCAATAGATGCATCATCAGGGTGACATGAAGAAATATCCCATCTTGTATCTATCCCTTTGAGATATTTGGAGCAAAATGTCATACATTCATCAACCCAATAACCCTCAACAATAGATCCTTCAGGACGTGCCTTGTTACAAACATATCCTTTTAATGTTTTCAAATATCTCTCAATAGGATACATCCATCGATAATGAGCTGGACCTGCAATCTTGGCCTCCTGACTAAATGGATAGTTAAATGCACCATGATAGTAAAAAAGAGGGTGGGAAGATGTGCTCCAATTAGTAAAGTGTAATCACAATATCTTTCTCAATTTTATCAAATTCCTCCAAATCAATTACCTTAGTACAAATGTGATTGTAGTAGGTACATATTCTAGAAATTGGCCCACAAACTTCTGGAGAAGATGACTTCCTTAATGCAACAACTAATAACCTTTGCATCAACACATGGTAGTCATGACTTTTTAAGGGCAACACTTTCCGCTCAAGCATGTTAATTCAGTTAGAGATGTTTGATGAATAACCACCTGGAACTTTCATCGAACTCAATACTGATAGAAATATATCTTTTTCTTTTGTGCTCATCGTGTAACAAGCAGGTGGCACATAATATTTTACACTATCAAGTTCGATTGCCCACAAGTCTTTTCAGATCCCTAATTCAGATAAGTACAAGCGAGATTTCACATTATCCTTGGATTTACCTTCAACACCAAGAAGTGTTCCCAATATATTCTCACAAACATTTTTCTCGATGTGCATGGTATCCAAGTTATGTCTTATCAGTAGATGCTTCCAGTATGGAAGACGAAAAAATATACTAGTCTTCTTCCATGGCTTTGGTAGAGGAATTTTATCTTCCATTTCATAAGTCCTCCTTATTTCTCCAACTTGTGATCCTCTCAATTCCTTGCCAAATGTCACATTATCATAACCTTGAAACTCATTCCAAATATCCTCACTAGCAAGAGGCTTTGGTCCATGTCTGTATTCAGTCTTTCTATTAAAGTTCTTCTTGTCTCGTCGATAAGGGTGATTGTCACTAAGGAAATGTCTATGGTCTAGATAGCAATCTTTTTTTCCATGTTTAAGCCTATACCATCCAATATCACTATGAAAACAAGGACAAGAAAACTGCCCTCTCGTGCTATGACCAAAAAGGTTGGCATATGTTGGAAAGTCACTTATGGTCCACAAAATAGTAGCTCGCAATGTGAAATTTTTCTTGGAAGATGCATCATAGGTGTTAACTCATGTTGTCCACAATTTTTGAAGTTCATCAATTGAAGGTTCAAGATAAATGTCAATATCATTTCCAGGTTATTTTGGACCAAGAATCAACAAGGACATGATGAAGTTTGGTTGCTTCATGCACAACCACGGGGGCAAGTTGTATGGGATCAAAACAATAGGCCAAGTACTATGAGAAATATTTAGGGTGTCAAAGGGATTGAACCCATCACTTGATAGCCCTAGATGGACATTGCATGGCTCATTGCCAAATTCTGGAAACTTAGCATCCAATGCTTTCCATGCAGCAGAATCTGCTGGATGTCGCAACTTTCCATATGTCATTCGTTGCTTGTGATGCCATTGCATATCTTCTACCACAGTTTGACACATGAAAAGCCTTTGCAACCTAGGATTCAAAGGAAAATGAAAGAATTTCTTTGCAGATATCTTTTGGGAGATTTTTTCCGGTTTCCATCTAGATGTCCCACACTGAGTGCACACTTTAAATGTTGCACAATCTTTATAATAAATCATGGAATCATTTGGGCATGCATCAATCTTCACATATTCAATACCTAAGTCTCTTAACAATTTCTTGGATTCATAAAAGCTATCAGGAAATGATTCTGACCCACTAGGAAGAGCCTCTTTTGTTAATCTCAATTGTTATGTAAAAGACTTATTGGTCCATTGAGATTCGACTTTGGGATTCAACATTTTTACTAGATAAGTTAGTTTGGAATGGCACGTACAACCATGGTATAGAGGTTCCCTATCTTTATCTAGAAGTTTATAAAAAAATTGAACATCAAGATTTACTGGAATATCTGCATCAATATCATCTACTGGAGATGTCTCAGGATTCTGCACACCAAACACATCATGCAACAAGCCTCCAATGTTGTCTCCATCAACAATGTCACCAAGAATAGTTGTGGATGAAGATTATCTTTCTCTTCTAGGAATTTCTCCATGGTCAGTACATATGTAATAATTAGATGTGAACCCTTTGATCATTACATGTTCAAAAACCTCATCCTTAGACTTGAAATATCTATTGCCACAAACTTTACATGGGCACAGTAATTGACCACTTCTCGCATGGATTTGGTGGAGGATATTGTGACCAATGAAGGAAGACAAACCATCTTGAAATTCCTTACTATGGATATGATTTTCAATATACATCCAACTTCTATCTGCTATGTAATCCATCTACACAAGTGAAATATGAATAAGTCAAACCTATAAGTCTTATATACTTTACTGAAAGTAAACATATTAGTTTTTAATAGAATAGTTACTGTAATGCGTATTCATGTGTGTCACCTATCCCATTCTTGAACACTAAATCACACTAGTAAGTGTATAATGTGGGTTTGATTTTCAAAACAATTTAAGTAGTGTTTCCCCTTAGTTCTCCAAGTACTCCGATATAGATGGGAAAATGACCCACCTAAGTATGTACCCATAGAACAAATGAGGAAATGGCTACCAAAATATCTTTGAAACCAGACACAACATTATACACTCACGCCTTAAGTGAGATTAAGTGTTCGAGAATAGTCCCAAATTGGGGACAATCCAATATTTACTCCTAAAGAGCAAATTTTGGATGGGTTTCTAAGTCAAAAAAATGTGCATAAATATTTAATGTTGTGTTTTATCAAAATATGTTCGCTTTATTGAAGTAAAATTAAATTTTGACTCATGGAAAAAATTAAACCAATATATATATATTGATGTACTAATAGTATGCATATTTATGTTGTGTAATATTACTCAACTAATTCATGACAAGTTTTGCCTTGGATTTGGACTAGCAACAATAATGTTTTAAAGTTTCCAACCACTATATACAATTTTTAATTCTAGTTTTACAAAGGTGAAAAAAATCCAACAAAATTAGGCATGTCTTTACATGTGTTTAATTGTTGGTAGGTGAGAGAAGAAAGACAAGAGAGTAGGAAAATACATCCTAACATCATTAAAAATTGATCCAAATAATTTTCCTACACAAATAATTGATAAATTAAAAAAAAATCTGAAATCTTTGCATAAACAAATAATGTTTGCAATTATAGTAGCAACTTATCATGAACATATTTTTTATTAAAAAAAATCCAATATATTAGATAAAATATCAAATAAACATGATGGAATAAAATATTAATTTTGAATATAATGGGTAGTTTCATAATTTTTTCTTTGAGTTTTACTTTCTATTAAATTGATATAGCATTAGAAGAGTAGTAAAGACAGACATCACAAATTTAAAAGAAGAGATATTAACACAAAATTTTGGTAAAGATAAAAATATTAAATCTGGTTAAGAAGTACTTTGCCAATTTCACTTTTATAAATAAAGAAAGGAACTCGACACTAGCATTTACACATTTTCTTAATTTTAAAGAGATTCTAACTAATATTAAAAAGGCAATAAATTGTTTATTGCAAGGAACATCATAACTTGTTCTATGCATATATTTCCATTATAATGAATGAAACAAATGTCTACATTTTTTCTGTATGTTCTATTAATGAACTTGTTTGGGCTACAACTATGGTCATCAAAGATTTTATAATTTCTAATATAGTGATCTTATATTAGAGAAAATATGCTACATTTCTAATAAAAATGATGAAAAGTTGATCCACTTGTAAATGTACCTTGTCAGTCCGATGTTCTTCCTTTGGCACAACAGGTTGAGAAGGAAACAACATTATATTTCCACTTGTACCACGATCCAAAATCAAACAACCGGACAGCAAGTTCAAACAAGAACGATCGGAAAGTAGGCCTAGAAGCAAAGATCAGACAAGAGGTCTAGAAGGGCACCGTCCGATAAGGTATTTGCAGAAGGTCACAAGTTACACCTGATAATACATAGCGGGAGCAATCAACACCTTCATATCATATTGGGTGATTGCAGAAGACGAGAAACCATTTGAAGACGAACGATACATCCGAGAAAGGAGATGAAAGAAAACCTGAGAGAGAAGATTAGGAACGGTGCTCTTGGCGGCTGGCAGAGGACGACCCATAGTAGAACCAGTCGTCGGTGCTATGTGAATGGAGCAGATTCGAAACGGAAAAAAAGATTTTTGCGGCCAGGCTCAGAGTCAGCGGACGGCCGCAGCAGTCACTGGCATACACACCCAACAACGGACGACAGTTACAGCACTAGAAGATGCACCCGTGATGAGAACTGGCGAGGACTAAGGAGAGAACAGCCACAAAGAATGGGGAAGTCAGACTTCTGGGGAGCAGGTGCTGAGTGAGCCATCTACGCTCTGTGAACGGAGTGATATACACACGTGACGGCTAGGAGCAGACTCAGCAGACGGCCGTAGCAGTCCCAGACGTACGCACGTGGCTGCGGACGACAGTTACAGCGGTAGAAGATGCGCCAACGATGAGAACCGGCAAGAACTAAGGAAAGAGTGGCCGAGGGAAGGGGGAGTTCTGGGGAGCGGGCCCCGCGAGTGCTTATTCCAGCACACGAACCGTTGCGCTCGTTCTCTGAGGTTAAGCGGGCCACTAAGTCACGGGCTGGACAAAATACTAGAAATAACAAAAATATGTAGTGAAGGACTAAAATTATATTAGCCAGAGATAAACCTTGGGAACCATTCCTAGATTGCTCAGTACTTTTATTCCTATTATTCCTAACCAGGTAACCCTCACCAGTAGCGTATTTTGTTATAGTGTCATCTAGAAACATACCTCTCCACTGCAAAAGAATATGCTAATCTGCTATAACGTCACTCAATCACAGTGGAATCCTAGCAGCCAACCAGCACTAACAAACAGTGCGAAAGTTTTGAGACGAAAGTAGTGATCAATCTCAAATACAAGATCCTAAAAATTAAAGAGAAATCCTCATGTGCACGACACTTTTCTATATAGAATAAAAGGACCAGATTGCAATTCGGAAAAATGGTGGAAAAAACTAAATGAGAAATTCCGACAGGGGCTTCTTATATATAGTATATATAGATAACAACGGACCTTTCCGCGGAGCTGGGGCAAAAAGCAAGACGGTCTCCTACCGTTTCTAGAACCACGAAGAGGACATCAAGCAGTCAACCAATATGTGCCACACGGGTAAGCATTAAACAAGAGTACCGATATAGAAACACTCCTTCCACCCAGTCTTACACTCATACCTCGATTCAACACAACATGAAATATGAAGAGACTTTTTAGCACATTATAGAGAAGTTTTTCACGCAGTGCCAAAATTTGAAAGATTTTTAAAGCGAGATAGAATGGAATAATATACAAATACTTTAATTAGTATAGAAAATAATTAAGAATAATCCTGGTTTTTAATTGAATTGTACCGATATAAGTTTAAACAATGATGAATATATACGAATTTCATATATTATTTTTGTCTCTAAGTCTAATATGTACTTCTAAATAAATCATACTTATATATTATATATTTATGTATCATATAATGTGTATATCTAAATTAAATAGTGCTCATGAATAATCACTAAAAAAATAATACATATTTTAAAACTAAACAATACTCATTATTAAGTATTATAATGCCTATTTTATAATGAAACAATGCTAACAATTTATATATGATTTATTATGTTGTGTTTTCTCTCCTAGTCAGTACCTCTCTCTTTTTATTTATTACACCTTCTCTTTCCATCCTCTATCTCTTTCTTTCTATTTATTTATATTTTTCTCTCCATCCACTACCTCATTCTTCCTAATTATTGGCCATCTCTCTCCATCCACTATCATTTTTCTATTTTATTCCATTCTCTTTCTTCTTACTTTATATTTATTACTTAGCATCTCTCCATCAATAAAGCAACTGTAAATGTTTTGAAAACCGTGAAGCATTATGCTAATAGTTATGTGTGTATTCCCGAGATATGGGTGCTAATGCTAGTGTAGGAGATGTCTTCTAAATAATTTCTCATTAAGTAAATAGAGGTATGGTTTTTTATACTCGTCGATTGAACAAAGAAATTATGTATTGATAAAAGTAGTTGGGCTCAGCCTACTGCAGCAATTAACAAAAAAATATAGTAAACATACGATGATAAATGGAGAATAATAATATCAAGGGTTGGCACTTTAGACAATTCCCTTGATAGACAATAATAGAATGAGAATTTCAAGGGTCTAGCCACAAAATCCTTAGACACTAAGCTGACTATAAGAAGATAATAACAATAAAACAATTTTTTAAGAAGCCATAAGAAAACTAAGTCTGGGAGGTTCTACTCTTGGTTTCCCCAACGTCCTTCTTCTTAATCGCACTCAATGCCATTCTATCAACCTATTTGACTTGATCTATCCCTTGAAAATTAGGAGACATTGTCTTTGTCATATGTTTAATGTATTTTTATATATGGATGTGATTGTTTGACAATTCTATCGGATCAATGGGCTCTAGAGGGGCGGGAATGAATAAAACTAAAACTATTTAAATAAAATTTATTAGACCTTCAAGATATATTCCAAGATAGTATTGCAAATATGAAAAGTAAGCGAGATAGAGATTGAGCAATCACCAAAGTAGGAAAGAATGTATAGTGGTTCCAATCTCTAAACTAGGAGATGTGCATCCATTACCTTGAGGGGGTCAATCTCTAAAATTTTAAACCATGTGTAAGTCCTTATATTTCACTATAAGAGTTACAACATAAGAACACCATTTTATAAATCAAGGGTTAAACTAGCTTTTCTTTGAGCCAATAACCATTACAAACACTTACCTATCTACCTATCGAGAGTATTCAACCTTGATCTTGAAAGATTATGATATCTTATGGCTCAATAGGGTGATAAGTTGGTCATAGATAATGAGTCAACAACCTACCTAGAATCTATTGAGGGACCAAAGTCTAAGAAATGGCTTGAGGCCATGAGATCCAAGATGGAGTCCATGTAAATCAACAAGGTATGACCTTGGTGGATCCACCTAAAGAGGTGAAACCCATAGGATGCATTTGAGTCTTTGAGATTGTAGTGTACAAACCTAAACCAGATTGGTTGCAAAAATTTCAAACAAGTTCAAGATGGGAACATAATGAAATTTTCACCAACTGCCATGGTTAAATCTGTTAGGATCATGCTTGCCATTGCAACTTAGTATGACTATGAGATTTGGCAAATTGGATGTTAAAATTGCATTCCCTAATAGGAATCTCATGTAGCATACTACAACACTTCCATCTCATAGGAGAAGTCGTACAACGAGGAGATGTGAATTTGCAAAATATCGATTAGAAGAAAATATTGTTAAAACCCTATAAAAGCTCTTAAGTAGCAAAAACATGACGGACATGTTAAGATCACTTGGAATAGGTTTGTGGGTGATTGTCTCTAAGTTCAAGTGGGAGTCTATTGGTATGTATGCCTTAGTGCCAATCATATGATGATTGTAATGGACCATTAGTACCTAATTTGATAATGATAAAGGTAATTTCCTCTATTATGTTTGTGTCAATCATGAGATGATGACACAGACATAGTAGATATATGAAGAATGATATTACTCAATGACATTTATCTTCAAGTTGAGGACTTGAACAATGATATTATATGTATGATAAGAGTATACACATTCTTGTTATATCCCTATTTCGGATAATACTGTGGAAGCAAAATAGACAACAAAAATACATAAGAATAGGGTGTGTGTTTGTTGATGACAAAATTTCATTAGTCATGATATGTGATATCAAACCAAGCACATAGGTACATGTTGGAGAACTGTATATTGGACATACCAACCTTGAGAGTGATAAATGGATATAATGGATTGGTAGTTAGAATCACCTCTCATAGTGATAGTGGTGAGAGTGGTTCTTATACCTAAAGTCACTACACTCATCACATGTCGTTTGATTTACTTAGACACCATCCAAAGTGACCTTGAATAAGGGTTGCCATAAAGGCGATGCTCGGGTACACTGAGACACATGGGGATTGAGTGTGAGTGGTGTAGATGGGATTTGTCCTCCCTATAAGAGATTGATATCCATGCCACTTGATATGAGAGACTGAGAAATTGATGGCCACATTGATGTGATTAAATAATGTGATATGTGAACTCAAATGCATATCAAACACTCTACTCTAGTTCAAGGAACATGAATTGAATGTTGAGAGGATGACGATCTCATGCATTGAGTTCAATCCGGATATCAGAGACAAATGAACCATACAATCATGGTAAAACTAATTATGGAATGTAGGCACCAAGAAAACCCTAGAAACCCTACCATCACCACATGGTGCCACCTCATCAACCAAGGTCCATCAAGATGCCCCATAGCATCATTCTCTCTCTCATGATGCCAAATAACTAAGGGCACACTTAACATGTGACAAATTGCAAGATCACCCCTCAACATGGGTAAATTGCAACTTGGTCCAAAACAAGCATACAAAATTCAAGCATCATCAGAATAGGACCAAACTGGAAACATAAGATTGTTACATGTTATATAAGCATATAAAGTATTAGATTAAGATTATAAGCATCTTATTATGCAAATAAAGCATATTGAAGCTTAAAGCCAGGTCAGAGGACTTACAACCATAAACCCCTAACAAGGATTTCTCCCCCAAAATCCTACACAAAAAGAGACAATTATTTCCTGTAAATCTCTTCCTCAAGATCCCATGTGGCTTCTTCTATATTACGTTGATGCCACAAAACCTTAACAAATATGGTATTCTTCTTCTAAACTTCTTTACTATTCAATCAAGGATCAAAACTTGACCTTTCACATTAGACACATACTCATCAAGCTCAACCTCCACATGCTGCAACACCAACTTAGTGTCTGGATGACACTCCTAGACATGGACACATGGAATACTAGATGCAACCTGTGCAACTCAGGTGGAAAATCCAACTTATATACCACCTTCCCAACATGTACCACCACTGGGTAAGGTCCCATATACCTGGGAGCCAACTTACCCTTCTTCCTAAACCGGAAAATGCCCTTCCAAGGAGATACCTTGAGATACAATCTATCTCCCACTTAGAACTCTAAGGGCCTGTGACGACGTCTGCATAGGATTTCTATCTATCCTGGGCTGCCATCAACTATTGTTGTATCATCTATATTTTCTCTGTCATCTATTACACAAGATCAAGACCCAAAAGCTAGTATTCACCAGTCTCATACTTACACAACAAAGACCTACAACACCTCATATGGTGCCATTCCAATTATCCTATGATAGCTATTATTATAGGAAAACTCTATGAGACTAAGGTGCACATCCCTACTACCCAAAAATTGTGAAACACAATATCTAAGAAAGTCATCCAAAGTCTGTATCATCCTCTCAGACTGTCCATCTATTTGTTGGTGAAATGTAGTGTTGAACCTCAACTGCGTACCCAAAGATGTGTGCAAGCACTCACAAAAGCAACTAGAGAACTGAGGACCTCTATCTGATACAATGGTAGATGGTATGCCATGCAAACACACTATCTCATCAACATATATTTGTGCAATTGTCTCTGTTGTATATGTCATCTTCATTGGAAAAAGGTGCGCTGACTTTGTCAACTGTTAGCAATCACCCATATGAAGTCATGTTCTTTGGCTATCCTAGGAAGACCAACCACAAAGTCAATCATGACATGATCCCATTTCCAATGTGGTATAGGCAATAGTTGCAATGTCCCTACAGGCTTCTGATGCTCTGCATTAACCTACTGGCATACTACACACTTGGCCATGAACTCAACTACATCATGCTTCAAACCAGGCCACCAATATATATCTTTAAGGTTATGGTACATCTTGGTGCTACTTGGGTGCATATCATACATCAAAGAGTGAGCTTCTTCCAAAACCATCTTCCTCAGATTATCAACATCCAGAACCACAACTCCTTTATGGAAACACATTGTCCCATCCTCTACCTCATGGAAGCCATCACACTTCTCACTTTTGAACTCTGCTTGGATATTCTATATCATAGTATCACTCTACTGCACGTCTCTAATCTACTGCCTCAACATAGGCTTCACATGTAACTGTGCCAACAAACCTGCTAGCAAGGACACCTCCAGCTTCCCATTCCTTTGTCGTAAGGAGACCAATATGTCTCTCTTATGGAAGACCAAGGAGCTAAACTATTCCTTATATATAGATGATGATGAAGAAGACTTCCTGCTCAACACATCTATCATGACATTCTCCTTCCCTAGATTGTAATCAAGAGTGCAGTCATAGTCCTTGATCAACTCCATCCAATGTCTCTACTGCATATTCAACTCCTATTGTGAGAGGATGTACTTCAATTTCTTGTGATTTGTGAAGATCTAACACTTCTCACCATAAAGGTAGTGCCTCTCCATATTTTCAAGGTATTGACTGCTATGGCTAACTCCTGATCATGGGTTGGACACTTCTCCTCATGTTTCTTTAACTACCACGACACCAAAGAGATCACGTTCTTATCCTGCTTGAGAACACATCCCAAACCATTCCTCAAGGCATCACAAAAGACAATATATCCTTTCCATTGCTCGGAAAGGACCAATATGGGCACATTAGTCAACTTTTCTTTCAAAAGCTAGAAAGTACGTTGACACTTGTCATCCCAGACAAAAGACACATCTTTCCCTATCTGCTTTGTTAGCGGTAACACCATTGAGATGAAGTTCTTAATGAACCTCCTACAGTAGCCTGCCAATCCTAGAAAACTACAAACTTCTATCAGCGTCTTTGGATGCTCCCACTCTGTCACCAATTCCACCTTCTTGGGGTTCACACAAACACCCTCATGAGATATCACGTGTCCAAGAAAGGATACCTACTTTAGACAAAACTTGCACTTGCTTAACTTTACATATAGCTGATGCTACCTCAGCAAGGTCAATGCTTGACATAGATGTTGCTCGTGTCATTAGTTGTTTCTAGAATATATCAAGATGTCATCTATAAACACCACCACAAACTGTCTAGATACGACCTAACACCCTATTCATCAACTCCATAAATGGTGTCGGTGCATTGGTTAGCCCAAACAGAATAAACACAAACTCATAGAGACCATCTGCCTTGATCTGTAACTGGTGATATCTTGATCTCAATTCTATCTTGGAAAAGACTGCAACACCTAGTAACTGGTCAAATAAATCATCAATCTACGGTAAAAGATACTTATTCCTGATCATCACTTTATTCAATTGTCTATAGTCTATGCATAACCTCATGGATCCATCTTTATTTTTCACGAACAACATAGGAGCACCCCAAGGATACATGCTCGATATGATAAAACCCATTGTAAGAAGCTCTTGTAACTTTTTCTTTAACTCTACCATCTCAGTTGGCACCATTTTGTATCGTGTTTGTGCCATCGGCTGTGTCCCTGGAACTAGATTGATCTCAAAATCAATCTATTTGATTGGAGGAATATCTAGAGACTCATTGGGAAACACATCCTCAAAGTCACAGGCAATTGGAATCTCTGGGATACTAGGACTCGTCACCATAGTATTGACCGACCTAAATCATGCGTCCGAAAAGAGCGGATTAAAGTAGTCAGACTTTTAAAGAAATAACCCGACTCTCATGCCCCCACAATGATAACAGGGTCCGATGTAGCGATCGGGGTCAAACACAGGGACAAGGTTGGTAGTGCTAAGAATGCAGAATCAACACTCTATACTCTGGTATAAAAGAGGATTAAAATGTGTTCCCTAAGGAATGACAACTTGAAAACAAGAACAATAAAACCAAATAAGTAAAAGAAAACAAACTATAACAAGAATATGGGAAAACTCGGATCGGGGTTCACCTAACCAAAACGTCCCTCCAACAAGCATACTATCTCCCTCTCCTGCATACTCATATCAAAATTACAAGCAATCAATAAAGACACCTATTGCACTCTCTCTCGAGATGAGGGTAGGACTAGGCTTGAAAGAAGCCTCTCTCTCGAGATGACAACTCAAAAACCTCACATCAAAATGTATGGTTTAAAGAATTTAGCAATCTGACACTCTCATGCATTCATTCTACTCCATGTCATGAGATAAAAACGATATTACTCTCTCGAGATATCAACAATAAAACATCACAAGATGATAGCTAAACATAAAGCGAAGCGTTTAAAGAAAGTGCATGGGGATAATTTTTATATGAGTATGTATATTCAAACAAGAAAGGACAGATATGATGCAACAAGGAAACATCGTAAAGAAAAATAAACCAGAAGACTATCTCCAACTGGAGTTACAAGAAAGATGATGGTTTTAGGGTTTTAGCAATTTTTAGGAGTTTTGCGCAACAACTTCTGAGGAGTTAAAACTTAATTGTTAAGGCAAGGCACGAAGGAAGAAAACTTAGGAATAACAAGTAGCAGTGGAAAACATCCAACACCCTCTTCTCTCAAGGAGGGTACCTCCAACTAAATGCCAACACCATCTCTCAAAGGTAATGAGCATAGGTTGGAGTGGGAAGGCAAACTGAAGCAACCCCGACCCTGGGTACTCTCGTACTCCCAGATCAGACCAAGATCTAGAGTTACAACATCCTTCTATCGAAGGAGTTGAAACGGGAAACACGATTCAATAGCTAGTCAAAACATGATCTAAACATACAATCTAGAGCTCAGATACTATATGAGAAATTATCCAACAAAAGGGAACCAAACACAGAACAACATGTATTAAATTCCACAGATTCTATAAGCATAGATATTGTGTAAAAAGGGGTTCAATTACAATGCATAATAAATGAAAGTAAATGCTAAAAAGGGAAGATAGGTATCGTCCTCCTTGATGCGGGAGGTCAATATACAACAACAAACCCCCAAGGCGTCACTAACTCGATATTGGCCGAGACCTCTTCCCAATATCCCCATGCCGGGCAGCCGCCCTGTCGGGAGACATGCCATGACGGCCAGGCATATTGGCCAGGGCTCCCCACCCGATACACTTGTGTCGAGAAGCCACCTTATCAGGCGACACACCGTAACGATTTGTCTGTATCAGGTTCGGTATCATGTCGCGTTAGAGATGACTTAGATTCTCGGTTTCCTTGTATCGGGTGTAGGGGCGAGCCATCTCAGGTTGAAGCCCATCTAGGAACCCGACACACCGGGTGGCCTTCTTACTCATATCGAGCTACTGCGGCTACCGGGACGGGTTCTAAGTGAACAACTCCCACCCCTCTCGGGTTGGGGGTGTGCTCACCTAGTGTCACCTGACACACCTTGGGACTCGACACACTAGCTTGAGATGCTTTCCAAAGTAAGCTTTTGTGAGGTTCTGACCCATCCCATCGAAGTCCTGTAGCTGCTATTTATAGGCAAAAACTGGTAGAGGTTGTGGTTCTTATGGGGCCACGTGTCCTTCATCGACTCCGTTTATGTGGCCTCGAGGATGTTCAACACATGCGCGTCACCCAATACGACAGGAAGTCATGTGCCGGGTTGTGAATGTATCAGGTTACCTTGGCAGGTAGCTGCTTCTGATGAGTGACATGTATCGTGCGACACACCCATGTCAGGATGATTAGTCATCGTGGGAAAAGCTCTTTGTCGGGTAGGTAGGTACCTCTCATCAGGGTCTCCTCACGCGACACGCCGTATCGGATTGCTGCCATATCGGGCAGCGATCGCGACGGGTAAGTGGGCGTGTCGGGTGACCAGTAGACGAGTCGATGCATGTGCACATTGTAGATGGGCCGGGATGGCCCTTTTGTGGACATTAGGTGGCAAAATAGGGAAAATCTATACAAAAGATCAGAACAGAGTCAGGGGCGTAGTGCAAGTTATTTTTGTGCAATAACAAGACAAAATTGAGAGGAAAAATAGTTTAGAGGGAAGTTTTGACAATGAAATGCAGGCTATAAATGGCCATAAAATGGGTGTTATCAACTCCCCCAAACTTAGCATTTTGATTGTCCTCAATCAATCATACTTATCTTAACACTTTATTTACAATACCCTTCATATCAGGCATAGTCCTTAGACAAGGGGTTTACACGAGTTCTGAGATGTCTTAAGGAAAATTACATCTATCCACAAGCAACGAGCTTTATTTTTCCCTTCCTTATTTTAAGCAAAAAATCTCTTTTCAGCTTCTGCGAGACTTAAGTGCATGATTTTGAAGTTAGCTTTCACACTAAACAGCTTGGGAGTAAGGATTAGGGTTTTTGGGTAGGCTTAAGTCTTTTTGGGTTTTTTTTCTTGTTTTCCATTGGTCCATCCAGGTATGGGTCTGTTAACGGGCAAGTGGTCCATGCATTTCAAGCTTGTTGGCTTTAGAGCAGTGATTTCACATCCTACGTACCACTGCCCCGGATCTACCATGCCTAAAGATGGGTACTTTTGGAGAGACAAGTGTGTTTTTCATTTTTTTTCTTTTTTTTCCGGCACAACTCTCATGTTTTTATTCACTCTCATAAGGCTTTTCTCTCTTTTTGGGATTTCAGGAAAGGATGAGTTTGCTGTTTAGGTAGCTTTTTTCTTCACATGCACATCTCTTAGATGTTATAAGAATATTTTTCAAAATTGGCGTAGAAAGGTTGTAGCCTTTGTCATTTGAGATTGCATTTTTGAAAAGAAAATAATAGAAATATGCACTATCTTAGATACAAAGAGCATAATCTGTAAGAAATTATATCTGATATTTACTATAGAGTGTCTTTGTACAATTGTAAAGAGGCAAGGAGTTGTATATTCACTATTTTGTATTAAGCATGTGTATATATATGTACACATGGTATGTTTAAGGAAAAGAAGAAAGGCAAAAGGGGAGAATCTTTAGTACCTCGCTCACTGATATATAGTACCCCCTTAAACTTACCCCGCACTCTATCCCAGAGTTGTGAGATAGATAAGGTAGGGTAGTGATAAGTCAGTGAGGGTTTAGCTGGTGAGCGCGCCTCCTTTAGATATAAGCTCCCACACATATTCTCCATGTTTGCTGTGGTAGTTGATGTGGTGGAGCTTGTCAGGTATTTGTTGTAGCGTCACTGAGCTAGTGATCCATTCCAGCACGTCGATGTCATAGTCATTTGATTGTGGAATTTATTGTGGACTGCAGTGGCATAATTGAAGCTCGTGCCATTTACTCTCTGTTGTCTCCAGAAACGGTTGGATCAATGTTGCCACCTCGATGTAGTATTTTCTTGCTAAGTGTTCGTGGGGTGTCAACGCGATTGATGTACAGTGCATCAGATGATCTTTGTTGCTGTCGGAGCTGTTGTAGAAGATTGTTGCTCGTTGGTGAGTGTACACCGTTAGGAGCATCCAGTGATTGTAGTGTAACATTGGAAAGAAGATGATACGCGGCATGCTGCTTTGTATCTCTGCTAGAAACTTTTGCTTCACTCCTGATTCATCAGCTAGGCAGATATCGTTGAACACCATCGGATGGGTGATGTAAACGTGCTCAAACTTCTTCTGTAGAACCTGGATGTAGGCTGCTGCTACTGACAGCGCTAAACATCCTCATGCCTTTACTAAGTCCTGATGGTCATCAACTGGGACTATGACACTTTCTGCCTCATATATGACGTCTACGGGTGTAGGATCAGCTAGCTTCATGAGAATTTCCTTGACCTATTCTTGGGTCAGTGTAGAACATGTGGAACGGTCAAAGTTGCTGATCATTTCTTCTGACACACCAGGAGAAGTGGGGTCTTCATTAAAAAATACTTCTCGTAGAATGTCCATCCGCTTACCTACCCCATGTACGTCTGTGGCCATCTCGGCCTCTTCTCCTGGAAGGTTGCTGGTCGAGGAAGATTTGTCTTCTTGATCACTCTCAAGCAACTTCTTTGGGACGCCTGCATCTCAGAAATAGCGTATGTCTTTGATCAGCAACAATGCGTAGGTGCTCCTTAGCTGATATAAGGTCTGGCCTTGGAGTTGCCTTATGTATCCAAAGATGTGGAGCATCTCCATGCCACAAAGGACTATGAAGGCGTTGTTTCTACTTCCCACTTCTTATTGAACGGGGAAGTCTCTGAGAATGAAGAAGTTCCAAACGCCGCTGTGATGCTGGACTCCTCGTTTGATTGCACAGAGAATACGTAGTGGGAGAAGCCTGAGGTTCTTGTCTTCAGGGTGCATGAACGTGTGTACTGAGTGTGGGACCTCCTCATTGCAGCAGCTGAGGAGCTGGACATCATGGCTTTGGAGATCTGCCACACACATGAACCAGTTTCCTTAGTGCTTGTAGGGGGGCAACACGATGTTTGGGTTGTGTTCTTCAATGTGTTGGAGCATGTTGGCCACCTGGATAGCGTCGAACACCCCTCTCACCAGTCTTCTTGCCAAGGCCGGGGTGGCGGTGTAGATTGGCTGCTGGCATGTCCTGGTGCCTAAGTTCTCTATCATTGCACCCTCCAGGACTCGAAAAAGGATCTTTCTGACGACCGCTAGTGAGCGGAACATGATCCTCAGCGGTCCCTATCATACCGAGAAATAACTGTCACTCCAGACGATGTCCTCTTCATCTTCATCTGCCTGCGACCTCAGGACCTTGTTCAGCAGCTTCTGGTCTCTAATCACCAGGTACCCGATGGCTCTTCGGTCGAAGTCCACCATTTCGAAGGAGGGGATCTCTGCCAACACCGAAAACACATCTATCGTCGAGCTCCTTCCTCTAGGCAGTGTTTGTTGTTGGCATGGTAGATGTCCTCCCCTACTCCCTCTGATTCATCAGTAGAGTCCTCCTCTACACTGATTGATATATCTACATCTTCAACATCATCTAGGGAGAGCGAGGGAGATTCCACATCGATGCCGCGGACGCTCTCCTGTCCTGTTGGAGCCCCATCGCCGGTCTTATTCATCATTTCTCCCTCGGGCATTGTGGAGGGCCCGCTGGAGGAGGGAGAAGATGACGTTCATGAAGAGGACGCTGATGAAGATGGCTAAGAGTCAGAGCTAAGAGGTGATGGGAACCTCCTTGGATGTCTCAAGCAGGGGTGGTCGTCCCTCCCGTTCAGCCTCTCCTCAACGGCATTGAGGCATTGGAGTGCCAGCTGCATCGTGTTGTTCAATGCCTCTAGTTGGCCAGGAAGGCCAACTAGAGTTAGCAGTTGCCGCTCCTACTCGCTAAGCCTCTCCTAGAAAATAGTGAACTTGCGAGTCAGGGAAGAAAACGTAACAGAGTGTTTGCTTGTTAGCTTCTGCAAGTGGTGAAATTCTTGACTGCGGATCTGCCCCAATGACAGAGGGGTTACGACTGATCCTCCTCTCGTCCTCCTAACGTCCCTCATGTGGGAAGTTCGGCCTGACGAATGCACGTCTTCGAGCGGGTCCGAATCCATCTGAATCATCCGCGAGGGCGTCGCTTTAGGGCGGGGCGTTGGCACCGTCGTGGTTGCCTCCACCTCACCTGCTTCTAGTGGTAGAGAAGGGCATAGGGAAAGAGGTTGTTGTTCTACCATCTAGTTGTCTATGTCCTCCTCTATAGCAAACACTGGCGACATTGGTGGTGGCGTCGGTGTGGGCTGCACAGCCCTAAGCTCCATCTCAAGGAGCTCAACGAATGCATCATTGCTGGCATCCAACTGTACCACTACTTCCGCCATTGAAGGCACAGTAGAAGCTTCGGGAGATGCGGTTGTCTCTTCCGCGACAGCTTCCTCCGGGGCTATTTTCGTTGTTTTAGCCCTGGTTGTGTCGACAACCTCCATGATCATCATTATTTTCTCAGTGGCCATGGGGGTTGTTGCTGTGGTGGTTGCGGCCGACTCGGGAGTGGGGGCGACAACAGTCGCCGCCTTGTCTTGTCTAGAATCAAGAGGGATTTGCCCTCCTATTGCGGCTACCCTCTCTTGTATCCTTCTGGTGGTGGCATAGCTGGCTCAACGATGATGGCTTCAATTTCATCCTTTGTGAAGACCAGCTTCTCTATGTCGTAATTGGCACAGATTGGGAGGGGTAAGAGCACGACTGTCCTCGTGAATCGGTAGAAGAAGCGGCTTCTCTCCTTCTTTATTATGTTGGCTCTCGCGAGGAACTTCAGGTCTATCCTGTCATCGCCCCTTGTCCCTGACATGCTGTGTGGCTCTCTGGGGTATCCTAACCCTGCCACGATCAGATGCACCAGCCCTCCCATGTTGTAGTCCTTGGTGGCGTCCTTTACTGGATGAAGACAATTGAGGAGGAATCGCCCCAAGTTGATCGTGCCTCCTTCCATCATGTACCACATGATGTGGAGCTCTTCAGTGTAGAGATTGCTTGACTCATACTTGCTGAAGAGCAGACATGCAATGATCTTGCGCACTATCCTCCAAAAATAGGAGTGCACTGCTGCCACCTTGCTTCCCAACTTGAACATTGACTCGTTGATCAGCTTCCTCTAGAGTGCGACATAGTTGAACCCGTCGCCTTCGGTGATTCTGACACTGTTGTTGAGTAGTTCTTTTTCTTCTTTTGCTGGAGGAGAAGATATCATTGAGAAGCTTTTCAGATATGTCATGCTTAGTGTTATATAGACGTCCTTGTAGTTTGTCCGCCCCGCCGAATCTTTGGACTTCTTCTGGTCTATTCTTCTACTGGCGGAGGGATGACATGAATTCCTTAGTGAGTTCGGTGTAGGATGCAGTGTAGATGAAGCATATCTTCCTCAGCCCCACAACTTCTAGGACATTTTCTAGCCTGTCAAAAATGCCTATCTGCCGGAAGGATGGCTGGTGGCAGAAGCAGCTTGGCCTGTAGACTTTGGCCACCAACTCTGTGTACCGTCGCTTGTACTCGTCGTCTTTGAGCATGAACCTACTTGGTGAGTGATCAAGAGGCTCCAACTCAGTCGGTGTGGTTGACACTATTGTTGGGGCTGTCACTTCTTGTATCCTGGGCTGCTTCTCGGCCTCAAATGGCCCCGCTGCATCAGGGTTTGGGTGCTTCTGCCCGACTGTGGTGGCTTCAGCCATGGCCTTGGGGTTGATCCTCTGACCGTGCTCGTCTACTTGGACGATGGTTTACTTGGTGGGGGCCATTTATGTGATTATCAAACTAGAATATAGTAAGTAATGAGATTATTGAATGGGTCACGCTACCCGATATCGGGCGGCATACCAAAAGAGTCACGTCGCCTGCTCCAAGGTAGGTGATACTTGAAAAACTGATATTGGTCAAAAACTAAGGGAATCCCGACACAAGCGAGTCGATATCGGGTGGGGTAAACATGTCTCTTTGCCCGATAGGATCTAGCCAACAACGTTGGTCGATATCGGGTTGCTAGACAAACCTTGCCCGATAAGTGTGCTTGGTATGGGTGTCATGCGATACTCGTATCGTTCGGTAAGGGTTCGGAAGCTGATACGATCTCAAATTGGTTAAAATGCAAAAACTTTTGTGTGATAAGTAAAACATGGTAAGAACAATGGTCCTTCCCGACACAGGCATGTAAGAAAGTGCCACGTGATACGATAGAGTGTCAGGCGACATGAGTTAAATCTCCTTTGTATAACAAAACTGGACGATAAGGTTCTTGCCCAAAATAATTGGTATCCTCCAGATGCGTGTGTCGCATGATGTGTATTGCACGATACAGTCAGAAAACCCCGATAGGGGAAACCCGACAGAGAGCAAATGGGCATTGCTCGACACGAGTAATGTGTAAAGTGTATCGCCCGACACGAGGCCTTGCGCGATACTCTCTGAATGATATATAAACTAAAGCCTTGTGCCTGATAAGGGCATTGCTAAAACAAAAGATGCATGATATGACATGCCTGATACAGGCTGCACGACGTGATAGGGCCTATCTGGTAACTCACATGATATGCATATCAGGTTCTACCTAAATCGAGTGAAAGGCTGGTGCGCGACACAAGAGCTCGCTAAAGGTTCTTCGGCATGGGAGCTGGAGTAAATGTGAGCTTTGCAAGATACGAGAGTAGGTAAAAAGTGAAATTAGGTGTCCGACGTGGTTAAAACCCTATTACTTTATATAGCCATGTTGAGTGGGATAAAACAGGAAAAAGTGGGGGCACGTGTCGTGCGAGGAGGCAAATCTTTCCCGAGACACAGAAAAATCAGTCTAATCCCATCACGTTAAGGGTCGATTTGGATTCTGATGCGATGATTTTGAGTCACATTTATCGACCTTTTTCATATGTGTTTTGTGCTCTAATTACTCATTTTTATGGATAATATTGCATAAGTCACTCATTTCGGTCTTTGCCAGCATTCTATGTCAAATCCCCTTTGTGTTACCATTTTGAGCATTATTTATCATATTATCATAATTTGTGTGGATTTACTTGGTCTTATTGTGGAATTTCAGGAAAAACAAGTATCTTCTTCCGTCGATACCATCGACCAAGACACAGGTTGCCAGCCGATAGGAGCAGCACAGTGTCGATACCATCGACGAGATTCGATGCCATCGACACATGGAGAGCTACAGCGTCGCTAAACGACAACAACCGACGCTAAACAGAGTCGATACCATCGATCCAAGTCGATGGTATCGAGATGATCACAAGCACTCAGACGAAAAGAAAAGAAGGCTGCCGCTAATATGCTGGGTCGATACCATCGACCCGCGTCGATGGTATCGACGCCGGCAGATATGCGTTGGATTCGTTTAGATCTCAATCGGACGGCTGGAGTTATTTGACGACCTAATTAGGGACTTATACCTAATGACGGCCGCCCAGAGGAGAGGATCATCTCATTTTTGCATTACACGAGTGCCGAGGAAGGAGAAAAAGGAGAACGGAGGCCAGAGGCTCATCCCGGGTGATTCGGACGCTGCCGAAGACGAATTCCACCACCGATAGGTGGGGAAGCTCGTATTCTACGCCAAGGATCTATCAGTTCTTCTCCATTCATGGATTTTCCCACTTGTTTCACGTTTTTCTTATGAATTCCCCTATTTCTACCATGTATTCGTGTGAGATGAACATGAGAGGCTAAAACCCTCTATCTTTAGGACCGGGAGTAGCCCGGGAATGCATTGTATGACAATTTTATATTGATAATTCATATTTTCTCTCTCAAATCCATGGTATAGTTTCGTTTTCTCCGTACATTGTTATGCTTGATCACCATAATAATAATCTAATGCCCTTAATCACTTCGACAGAAGGATTAACGGTTGAAAAGAGACGAAACTTACATTAATCGATAAAACCCTTGACAAAGGAGTTGTAAAACTAATGGTGGAAACTGAGAGATCATTTTTAATGTGCTTAGTTTAGGGGAATGATTACCACGACGGTGGAATCAACCTAAACCTAAGTAGCGAATTACACCACGACAGTGGGTAATTCTGTTTTTAGGCCACTACCCGGATAGAGAGAGAAGAGTGAGGAATTATATAAAACCTAATGCAATGTTGAACCGCGGTGAAACCGCAATCCTAAAGATACTCTTTTGAATTGATTAAATTAATCTTTAATTGATTGTTTTCTTTGTTTCATTTTGTTTTCTTTTTAAATTTCGACAACAAACCCTACTTTGTTATCCGGCCTAGCTGATTGCAATTAGTTAGTAGGAGTCTCCAATAATTCACGTATCCCTGAGTTCGACTCGGGCCTCACAAAGGCCTATATTACTCGACGCGTATACTTGCGTTTAAGCACGTAGTAAAATACACGTCATGTTTTTGGTGCCGTTGCCGGGGATACGGCGAATTGTTGTCACTTCGAGTGCTAAGAGCGGCCACTCTAGGCCACATTTTTTATTTTATTTTGAAACAACTTTAAATATTCCTAAATTTCTCTATAATTGTGTTTACTCGTTCAAAGCATAGTACTGAACCCCAATTTTCTTATTTCAGGTACTTTGCATGGTGCATACACGTAGTACGGACTACGATCATCGCACACCTGAGGTTCCACCTCCGGGACCAGAGGACGAGGATTACTACGAGCAAGATCACCAAAGCGACATAGATTCTGAATCTGAGCAAGAGCAAGCAGAAGAAATGGCCGAACCACAGACGATATGGGAGAAGATCAAAGTGTCTTCTTCATCAGCTTCAAAGAGGCCTATCAAGAAACAGGGGCTCAACATTCCAACCTACAATATTGATCCAGCGTTGATTAACTTGGTTAAATCAAATGCATTTCACGGGTTGAAGAATGAGGACCCAGTGGCACACATCAGTCAGTTCGTTGAAAATTGCGATATGGTGAAGATAGACAGGTTCCCACAGGATGTTCTGTACCTCATGTTGTTCCCAAGCTCCCTGGAAGGAGTTGCGAGAGAGTGGCTACATAACCTCGACGATGAGTTTGTTGAATCATGGGATCATATGGTGGAGGTTTTCTTCGAGAGGTTTTTCCCTCCTGAGAAGACCAACGACATGATTAGGAAGATTCACAATTTCACCCAACAGGCGGTGAAACATATTCTGAGACCTGGGAGCGATTCCAGGTTATGTTGAGGAGGTGCCCACATCATGGGCTGGACAGGGAAACACAAGTGAAAATCTTTTATTTTGCTCTCTCCGAGCATGATAGAAGTAATCTTGATTCAGCCGGATCCGGATTCTTTCTGAATAATACGGACACCAGATGTTGGGAGATACTAAAGAACATGGCTAGGAAACAGTCATTGGGCGACAGAGGTGCAGTGAAACAGGTCAAGGCTGCCAGTGAATCCAGAATAGTTAGGGAGCTGAACGACAAGCTAGATCTCCTAGCCAAGAAGCTGCTAACTAAAGAAGATGCATCTGAGGATGAGGTAGCCCAAGTAAAATTCATGCAACAACAAGGCTATAGGAACAATGATTATGCATGGAGGAAGGATAAGAAGTTTTCATGGAAGGATCCGAATAATTTTCTGCAGGATCCGGATGCCAAATCACAGCAAAAAGCCGAGGACAAAAACACTGAATTGCTAAGTCAAATGGTTCAGCAAAACCAAGAGATGATGGTCATGTTTGGTAAGCAATTGCAATCTCAAGGTGACATTCTAACCAAATTTGGGCAGACGCTGCAAAGCCATGGAGCGCAAATGCGGGCATTAGAGACCACCGTGGCACAGATTTCGAGTGAAGTGGCGGCCATCAAGCACGCCAATCAACAGAAATCAGCCGAGAATGCAAATGTGGCCCAAGCACACCATCAGGTCAAGTATGTGTCCGTGGTAAACAGTTAGGAGGAATCTCAGGTGCAAGAAGCTGTAGAAGAAAGAAAAATGACTTTCAATGTGAATGCAACACCGGCGATACCATATCCACGCACGTACTATGGATTGCCGGGCGGAAACCCTTTCTTCAGAAAATCACAAAGAGTTGTGAATATTGTATCTCCACCTAGGCAGGAAGAACAAGTGCAAGTTGTTTGTGCACATGTGGAGACATCTAAGGTGAGAGAGGAACCACAACAAGCTGCTACTATTGAGGATGTCTCGCCAAAGCCCACGTCGGAGAGAGTGATTGAAGCAAGCTTAGGGGAGGTACCCCCGAAAAGCGCTTATGTGCCACCTCACAGGCGTGCTGATGCAGCTGATGTTTCAGATCCGGTCAATCCGAAGTCAAAGAAAGAGCATCGTCACTTTAAGAAATTTCTGGAGATATTCTGAAAACTCCACATCAATATTCCATTAGTGGAGATCATCGAGAAAGTACCCGCCTATGGGAGGTTCATCAAGGAAATCATCAATAAGAAGAGGCGGATAAAAGACGATGAAATTTATTGGATGAATGAGACAGTGAGTTCTATGATTCACGGGAGCTCACCAAAGAAGAGAAAGGACCCAGGAGGTTTTTACATACCGTGCTCAATAGGTGGTCAACATTTTCCAAAAGCGCAATGTGATTCTGGCGCTAGCATAAATCTCATGCCTTTGGTGACATTTCAGAAGCTGGGGTTAAAAGAGATAAAGAAGTTGGCTGCAACAATTGAATTGGCGGATGGGTCTACAATGAGACCCTATGGAGTATGTGAAGATGTTCTAGTCAAAGTGGACAAATTCATATTTCCGGTGGATTTTGTTGTTATGGATATGCCACCGCTCCAAAGCTGTGAAATTCTCCTAGGAAGACCGTTTCAAGCAATGGTAGATGTCGTGAATGCCTTAGGGAGAGGTACTCTGTCTTTGGGCATTGGAGGAGATCGTGTTGAATTCAAATTACCGAATGATCCTCTAAGTGCAGTTCCCAAGGTGAAAAGATGATGATTGTCACACCGTCTAGCCTAAGACGTTAAACAAGGGCGCTTGTTGGGAGGCAACCCAACCATTGGTACATTAGGATAGGTTAATTATAGTTGTAGATTGCTTTTATTTCATTTAAATTTTAGTGTAAAGAAGATACCTTGATCCGTTTGTTCAATGTGCAGGCAAAGGCAGGGTCGATACCATCGACACACTGGTCGATGGTATCGACATGGGTTCAGGTTGACAGCTGCAAAAATCGCACTGAGTCGATACTATCGACGGCCCCGTCGATGGTATCGACATACCTACAGGCATGTCGCAATAAAAGTGTCGATAGTATCGACACACCAGTCGATACCATCGAGATCTCTGGAGAAGTTCAGAATGATTTTGCTCAGTCAACTCGATACCATCGACGGCCTCGTCGATGGTATCGACATGATCACAGGCTGAATTGAAGAAGTGGCGGTGTCGCAATAAAGGCAAGTCGATACTATCGACCCTCGTCGATGGTATCGACATCCATGTCACCGATCCGCGCAAAGACATCGACGACGATCGCGAATCCACGTCAGCGATCCGGGTGCTGCGTCGATACCATCGACTTCCGTCGATGGTATCGACACGTCAGCAATCCGGGTTTCCCGATCCAGCAAACGTCAGCCGTCGATACTCGTGAGGGAGGCGGATACCAGCGAGACGTGTCGATACCATCGACACGCGTCGATGGTATCGACGGGTCAACAGTGGCGCCGGCCAAGTCTATTTAAGGAGAATTGCAACGTCATTTGACGTCACACCTTCAGAGAAAATGTCCTCCTTTGCACCGAGCACTCCTCCGAGCCCTCCAAGACTGAAGAGCAGCGACAGCGAGCAGGGATCTTCATCGAGCGGAGAATCACTTCTCCATCTTCCCCGAGCTCTTTTCTTCTAATCCCATCTTTCTAGCAACAATGGTGCACGCCGCCAGATCATCGTCCTCGAGCGCGAATCCCATGGAGATCGTGGAGTTTGTTCCACCCCCTACTGCTTCAGTCTCACGTCCGCGCTTGGATCACCCATCCGCGGAGGTGAAGAAGGTCTATGAGGAGATCATGAAGCGGAAGATCGAGCCGACCCGGTATGTGGACCGGGGAATGATCCGTGATCTTGGATTTGAGGCCAACTTGGCCTATGTGCTGAAGGGTCAAGCACGCCACACCAGCATAAGGCCAGACGAGCTGGAGCACCATGTGGATGGGCAGCCGTTCTTCGGCGAATGGCCCACCTACAAGGAATTGGTGGCGGAGTTTATGGAGTCCCTCGACGTCTGCGTCGTGCCCAACGACGTAGTTGCTTCTGATCATGAGTGGATCAAGGGCCGTGTATCGTTCCGGCTATTCAACATCAACTACAACATCACTCTTAAGCAGTTCAACAACATCTTTAACTGGAACCACTCCCAACATGATCACCGGCGCCCAGATTCCCGCACCGACTACGACAAGATCTTCGCCGGGCTAGTCACAGTGCTGGCGGGAAAGACAGTGAGCTACCACAATGCTGCAGTAGCGGACTTCGAGCATCCCTTCGTCCGGATCCTACACCGGATGTTGAGCCTTACGTTCTTTGCTCGGAGCGATTTAGCATTGAGCAAGTTTCAGGAGAGCGATCTTTTCTTCCTCTACATGCTCCTGAAGCGTCAAGAATGCAACTGGGGTGCGTTCTTTCTGCAGCGCGTCCTGGCGGTGAAGAGGAGTACAAGGAAGGCTCTGATCCATTTTGGTGGGCTCATCACCAAGTTGGCGCACTACTTGGGGCTGAATCTCCAGTCCATGACTCAGATTTCCACGAGGAGTAAGGTGAACGTGCAACATCTGCACCGTTCAAACCTTATCCTTCTCCGGGATGGGTTGGCGTACGCACACTGCCACGTCAACCATGCTTATCAGGAGTGCGCACTGTCGGACGTCGTCTTCCACATCGAGGGAGCACAGCACTTCCGGTGGCCGATCATAGCCGTCGAGTAAGATGAAGAAGAAGGCGGTAATGACGACCAAGAAGGCGAGGCTGAGGAGGAAGAGGAGGCTTTCACACCTCTTCGCGCACGAGTAGCACCACAGAAGCGTCCTAGGATGCATCTGGGTGTGTCTTCATCATCACAGCCCCCACCGCCATCACCACAGCCCTCGCAGCCAGGCGAGGATGTCTACTCAATGCAAGGCATGTATACGATGCTGCAGGACATACATCAGACACAGCAGCAGCATCTAGAGATGTATACCGGTATTCAGGATACTACGAACCGGTTACTTGACAACCAAAGGGCGATGTTCGAGAATGAACGTCTCCTCCTCGACAACCAACAGTAGATACACAATCGGTTGCAAAGGATGGAGATGCAACAGGAACCCTTTTACGACCATTACTGGAGTCAGAGCTACTTTGGAGGCTATTCACAGCCTCCGCCGAGGACCCATTACGATCTGAGCTTCCAGGGGGAGTATCCTTCTTGGGATCCTACGACCCCACAGTACCCGCCTCCGCCTCCACAAGAATGATCAGGGTATCTCTGTTCCACACTTAAGTTTGTTTTTGACTATGAGGCCATAGTCGAATTCAAGCTTGGGGGGTAGCTGGAACAACTCTATCTTTTCTTTTGTTGTTTTTAGTTTTTGCTTTGCTATTTGTTCTTGCATTTTTAGTTTTTTTGTTTAGGATCCACATCTATCTAGTGTAACTGTGGATGTCGTAAAAGTTGTCATCTCGCTGTGTATTCATGGGAAATTTAAGGGAATTTGAAAATTTTTGTGTCTTTTGTATAGCTTGACTTCGTTGTCCTTGGGGAACTTATCCTATGAAAATGATTGATTATGTCAACTTTAAAACAATATGTCACACCTATACTCCCATTGACTCATGAAAAGTGGATAGTAACTGTTGTTTGAGCCTAACCTAACCAAATGGTAATGAGACCTTAATTGGATGTAAGAGAGAGAACCCTCTAAATTACTACACATGTCAGTAAGGAGGGACACATAATATCCTTCTAAGGTTCAGTCATTTAATCTTGTGATCATTCCACGTCATTTTTCCATAATCCACCTAAGAATTGGAAGTAAAGTACAGTTGTAATTCCTTCTTGTGTGCATAGCATTTAGATAGGAATTGCATTGATATTTTCCATACTTTTGCATAAAAAGAGAAAAATATAGGGATTCATGCACATTACCTTTAGGTCCATGCCATGTAGTTGCACTCATGACTTTCATGATTATCATGCATAAAGTACACCATGTATCTCAATTTTTCCTCAAAAGTGATCTAAACTGTTCCATACCTTTGAAATATTGCAAAGATTTCCAATCATGAAGAAAACAGCCCAATACATGTATCTCTAAGAAATTATGGATATGTGGGCTAAAAGAAAGAAAAAAAATAAGAGAAATTTTTTTTTCTGAAAATCTAAAAAATAAAAAGAAAAAAAAAAAGAAAGAGAATTTAGAAGGAAATGGAATAAGAGGGAGAAAGGAACCCGATATCACTCGCATTACAGGAAAATTGAGTACATGATGTGGCTTAATTAGATTTCCATCTCATTTTGGGGTGGAAGGTTAGTGCACGCATCATTTCACCCAATTTTAGGCATTAGGGCATTTTTAATGTGCATTTGCATCACGTAGGACATTTTGTTTTATGCATATTGAAACTGTGCAATACTTCCAAGTTCTTCTATGAACCACCCATTTCTATCCACCCGTTGCTCGGATTGGTAGGCCACCGTGAATTTCTCCTCACTAATGATTATCAGGAGAACTGCTTCCATGTAGATGGTAGTTAGGGCGAGCAACGTAGTATAGGTGATCACAAGATGCACCAATGCTGAATCGATGAATTTTATTATGTTAACTGCCTTATGTGATAGTGTTCATCGGTTTTAAGGATAATTTCTCTTATTGATGATTATTGTCGCCTTTAGGGTAATTACTGTTCAGTGGTTAGAGAAGGCCGGTTTGAGAACGTTCAGTGGGAGTCGCATGGGATGTTGGGTTGGTGTGTTGATTTTTAGTTGACATCTGCAATTCTATTCTAAGGACTAGTTGCTCGAGGGCGAGCAATGTTCAAGCTTAGGGGAGTTTGATGCGATGATTTTGAGTCGCATTTATAGACCTTTTTCATATGTGTTTTGTGCTCTAATTACTCATTTTTATGGATAATATTGCATAATTCACTCATTTCGGTCTTTGCCAGCATTCTATGTCAAATCCCCTTTGGGTTACCATTTTGAGCATTATTTATCATATTATCATAATTTGTGTGGATTTACTTGGTCTTATTGTGGAATTTCAGGAAAAACAAGTATCTTCTTCCGTCGATACCATCGACGGAAGTCGATACCATCAACCAAGCAACAGGTTGCCAGCCGAGAGGAGCAGCACAGTGTCGATACCATCGACGAGAGTCAATGCCATCGACACATGGAGAGCTACAGCGTCGCTAAACGACAACAACCGACGCTAAAGAGAGTCGATACCATCGACCCAAGTCGATGGTATCGAGATGATCACAAGCACTCGGACGAATAGAAAAGAAGGCTGCCGCTAATACGCTGGGTCGATACCATCGACCCGCGTCGATGGTATCGACGCCGGCAGATATGTGTTGGATTCGTTTTGATCTCAATCGGACGGCTGGAGTTATTTGATGACCTAATTAGGGACTCATACCTAATGACGGCCGCCCAGAGGAGAGGATCATCTCATTTTTGCATTGCACGAGTGCCGAGGAAGGAGAAAAAGGAGAACAGAGGCCAGAGGCTCATCCCGGGTGATTCGGACGCTGCCGAAGACGAATTTCACCACCGATAGGCGGGGAAGCTCGTATTCTACACCAAGGATCTACCGGTTCTTCTCCGTTCAGGGGTTTTCCCACTTGTTTCACGTTTTTCTTATGAATTCCCCTATTTCTACCATGTATTCGTGTGAGATGAACATGAGAGGCTAAAACCCTCTATCTTTAGGACCGGGAGTAGCCCGGGAATGCATTGTATGACAATTTTATATTGATAATTCATATTTTCTCTCTCAAATCCGTGGTATAGTTTTGTTTTCTCCGTACATTGTTATGCTTGATCACCATAATATTAATCTAATGCCCTTAATCACTTCGACAGAAGGATTAACGGTTGAAAAGAGACGAAACTTACATTAATCGATAAAACCCTTGACAAAGGAGTTGTAAAATTAATGGTGGAAACTGAGAGATCGTTTTTAATGCGCTTAGTTTAGGGGAATGATTACCACGATGGTGGAATCAACCTAAACCTAAGTAGTGAATTACACCACGACAGTGGGTAATTCTGTTTTCAGGCCACTACCCGGATAGAGAGAGAAGAGTGAGGAATTATATAAAACCTAATGCAATGTTGAACCGCGGTGAAACCGCAATCCTAAAGATACTCTTTTGAATTGATTAAATTAATCTTTAATCGATTGTTTTCTTTGTTTCATTTTGTTTTCTTTTTAAATTTCGACAACAAACCCTACTTTGTTATCCGGCCTAGCTGATTGCAATTAGTTAGTAGGAGTCTCCAATAATTCACGTATCCCTGAGTTCGACTCTGGCCTCACAAAGGCCTATATTACTCGACCCGTATACTTGCGTTTAAGCGCGTAGTAAAATACACTTCAGATTCCTAAGCAAGCCTTGTGATGCAGCCCTATTTTAGGGCTCCATCCTATTGCATTTTGTACTTAAGTTGCCTCTAAACATGTTAGATTACAAGTCTTTTTCCTTAATATGATTATCATTGCAAATATTCTTATGGATGTTCTTTGCACTATTTTTCAGGTACTTGGACCATGCTTAGATGGAAGAGAGAGAGAGAGAGAAGGAGTTCTAAGGTTCCCCCACTCAAGGAGAGACCCAAAGAAGGCCCCAAAGTCTCCCTCAACCTACCTCCAGTGGCCAAGAATCACCCCCAAGCAAAGACATCTGAAAATGACAAAGTCAGAAGTCAAATCAAGTCATGCAAGCCTCACCACGGCCATGGCCATAGTGCCACAGTCGTACATTTATTGCCAAGATTCAATAGTTTCAACAGGGATTTGTATAGATCGCCCATGACCGTGGCCTCCCAGCTATGACCGTGGTCAATGAAGACACCACGACCATGGCCATCAGCACGGTCGTGGCCTTGAGAAGAGAAAACGACAGTGGGCTCCTCCCACGGTCGCGCGTTTATTGATCAAGAAGTGAGCTTCCAACAGGGATTTCCTCCAAGTCACCACGACCGTGGCCAAGTCACCACGATCGTGGATGAAGATGATCAAGACGACCGTGGCTCCTCCCACAGTCACCTCCACCTCCTCCAAAACGGTCGTGTTACGCAGCACGGCCATGGTGCATGTTACCCGCCACTACCATGGCACTCCACCACAGCCGTGGCCACTTCCCCACTTAGCATTTCTACCACCCTTAACATACCACAACCGTATTCACCCCGCATGGCCGTTCCCCACTACCCTCACCACGGTCGTGGAATACCCACCACGATCGTGGTGATCACCGACCCTACACAACTTTTTCACTACTTTTCCTAAACTACCCCTACTTACCCTAGTGCTTCCACCGCCACCTATATATACATGGGTGGCAGCCATAACACTAGGTTAGACGCCCCTACTGCTTCTCCCAGCTCCATTCTCCTTCCTTGAGCTTTGAGTGCAAACCCTTTGCATTTTGGCTCACCATCCACCATTTCCACCCTCATTCCACCATGGAATCCTAGTTTCCTAGGTTTTCATCCATAATCCCCCACCATTTAATGCTCCGCTACACCCTTGGAGGAGGGAGGTCATCTACAGCATCTTGGAGGTGAAGAAGAACGCCACTTCATCAAGCTTCATGGAGTTTCTTCCTCTTCTACCCCTTTCTTTTCTTGTTTTCTTGATCATGTCTAGCTAAGCACCTAGTGGTGGGCTGTTTGGGGTTAAAATGTAACTTTGATACCATGTTGGGGGATAATTTCTTGTAATGAACTTAATTCATATCTATGATGATTAGTTCATGTTTCTATCTCTTTTCCTATTTTATTGCATGTGGTTTGTGCTTCTTGTATGAATTGTTTGTTTTGAGGTCTTTGATGACACTTAGTTTCTTGGAGGAATTGGGGTGTATGTGGCAATCTTAGGAATGGCTCCTAGGTCCAATCAGTCAATCCCTAGCTAGACCCCTTTGTTCCTACATACACATCCCTCCTCCTAAAAATGAGTGTGAGATCCAAGTAGCTAGTGCAAGTGAGATTGATGTAACTGTCTAGGGCCTTCTAAAGGCTAGAGTGGCTAGTGGTATGATGTCAAATACCATCATCTCTACTCCCATCTCTACCCTCAACCCTCAATTACTCACTATCGCTTACTCTATAAACCTAGATTTGGTTAATCTCACTAGAACTACACCTAACCCTAGTCTTATACTAGTAGTATAGGGTATGTTCTAATGTCATTGACCTTATTGTTTGGTTTGGTAATCTAGATATGAAATGAGAACCTTGCTTGTTTAATGATCTCCCCCAACTAATATCAAAGTTACATCCCCCAAATGGCCCACCTACCCTAATCAACTGCTTAAAACCCTAATTGCTTAGTTTGCTTGTTCATGCTAGTCTAGTTTAGTCGCTTTTGCTTAATCTAGTTAATTGCTTAGTTTTTCTCTTTAGTGTTAACTTAGGCTCTTGATTCTTGCCTTGCTAGAGTATTATAGCTCTTCTTGCTCTTGCTTAGTTAGTTTGATAACTTAGTTTCCATCTTGCATTTCTTACTTGGTCAATTAGCTTAATCAACAATCAAACCTTTCAAAAACCCTAAAACCCTAAGCACCGCAACAGGAACGTAGCTCGCATCGTCTAACTCTAGTGCCCCCTCTATCTCCGTGGATCGACCCTGTACTTGCCACCTCACCTATACTATGACACGACCCCATGCGCTTGCGGGCATAGTGTCTTAGTAGACGTAGGTAGTTAGTGTAGGTCTTATAAATTTCGAAAGCATAAGATCCCATATCCCGTGCGCTCTGACCTCGTGGGCTGTAAAAGCACCACTAGCGGGGACACACCAAGCTTTCTGGCACCGTTGCCGGGGATAGAGGCGCTCGGCCTAGTTAGATAGTGTATCTTAGCTTTTCCCTTTTCCCTCGCCATTGCTATTATTTATTCTTTGTTGTCCTTTTGCATCTTAGTTTGCTAACTTGGTTTCTTGTTGTTTGTTTGTGCCTTGCGTAGGTGACAAATGTGCATGAGTAGCACACATTCTACTTGCACTGACTTGGTGGCATACGACCCCGAGATTGGTAGAAGGAGGTGTCAAGCTCGCCACAACTACACCGAGAGGCCGAGATGGCCTAGAACAACCAAGATGCAGATGCTCAGCCACATCCACCGCCACATCGCCCTCTTCACAAGTACTTCACGCTGGGGAACTACAACTCCCCCATCGCCACTCTGGTTGACCAGATGCCAGGTCAATAGTTCTCCATCCTGTCGGCACTCCTGGGACTTCTCCCTACATACTTCGGTATGGAGAACGAGAATCCCTACCACCACATAGACGCGTTCCTTGAAACGTGCTTTACCTTCCACACTCCAGCCGCCATCGACAACTCAATCAGGAGGACACTCTTTCTTTTCTCCCTCAAGGAGAAAGCCAAGGAGTGGTATGTGATGAAGCCAGAGTTGGTCATGTGGAATGAGGTGAAGAACGAGTTTCTCAATAAGTTCTTCCCCATCGCCAAGTTATCTTACATGAGAAGGTGCATCACATCGTTTGCCCAGAAAGAGAACGAGCCCTTCCACGAGGCGTGGGAGAGGTTCCAAAAGCTACTTCGCAATTGCCCTCATCATGAGGTTCCTCTGTGGTAGCTCGTTCAAGCCTTCTACACTGGGCTTGAAGAGCAAAGCCAAAACAACATAGACGCTTCCTGCGGGGGCACTTTCATGGAAAAGCCGCCCGAGGAATCATGGTTGTTGTTTGAGCATCTCGCAGAAAATTCCCGCCACTGTGCTTCCACAAAAGGGGGAAATTGTGATCGAAGCTACGCTCCTCCACCTTCTTCCGCAGCTCTGAGTCGTAATACCAACGACCCTGATATGATGAAGATGATGGCTGATATGATGTGGATGATGAAAAATCAAGTGGGTATCTCTTCCAGCCAGCCCACAATGGTAGTTGATATTGTAGACGAGGAAGTCAATGCTCTACATTCCTTTGGTGGATGCAACAACCAGGGCCCAATCTCCAACTCCTACACTCCCGAGTGGAGGAACCACCCGAACTTCTCCTGGAAACAACAAAACAAGGATGGGCAAGGACAGGGGCATCAAAAGCCACGCTACGTCTCCAAGTTTGAGGAGGAAGTGCTAGGAAGGCTAAGAAGCCTGGATGAAGTAAAAAAAGATGTCAATGCACATGGGCAGTCTATTGACCGTCTTGAGTAGAGGTTGGATCATATTTCTCTCTCTTTGTCTAGAAGGGAAGAAGGTAGACTTCCATCTCAACCAATGCCAAATCTGAACAATGATGGGGCTTTTCTAGGGAACACTTCGAGTGCTTATGGTCCACCATATTACCAAGCCCCACCAAACCCCTATGCTCCTCCACCTCCTCAAACACCACTCAACTATCAATATGCTCCACCTCCACCTCGCACCTACCAACAACCACCTCCGCAATACCACCCCCACCACAACAACAACTGCAACCCCAATTCATTCTTCAAAATCCTAACCCCCCTCACCAAAGGCCTCCACCACCCCAACAACCACAACCACCTCCACAAGCTTCCTCTCCTACCACCCATGTGTTGGTATGTATGCCCTGAGAGACAATCATGGGATGATTGGTGGGATACATTAAGATTGATTTGATAAACATCAAAGGCAATCTTCCGATTCTTTTTGGTTCAATCATATGAGATAGTGATAGAACAGATTGAATGTCTAGAGAATGACCGTACTCAATGACGTATGCATTCAGGTTCAGGACCTAAACGATGAGATCATACAGATGCTTAGAGTGTGTACATTCTCATTATGTCCCTAGTCGGATGTCATTGTGGAAGGTAAATAGACAACAATGACACATAAGACTAGATTGTGGTGTTGGTTGATGATAGAATCTCATTAGTCATGATATAGAGATATCAAACCAAAAACATAGGTACTTGTTAGAGAACAAGTATACCAGATAGACCCACTGTGAGTTTGACACATGGAACCATGACATGGTAGTCATAGTCAGTACTCACAGTGATGGTGGTGAGTGTAATTCTTTTACCTGAAATCACTACACTCAACACATGTCGTTGGGCATACTTTGACATCATCAAACACAGTCTTGAAACATGGGTTGTTATAAAGGTGATGATTGGGTGGCTTTGACACATGGGGCTTTTGAGGGGTGAGTGATAGATATGGTATTTGTCCCTCCGGAGGGAGTTTGATATCCATGGCCACTTGATGAGTAGGATTGAGAAAGGCGTGCACGCATGTGTGAATCTGTATGTGATACTGATGTCATAACATATCTCTTCCAATCTACTCTAAGATCAAGAAAGTGAATGAACGTTGACAGAATGACTGTTCCATGCCTCGAGTTCATTCGGAATATCAGTGATAAAGGAATTATGCATTCACTGTAACACCATTCACGGATTGTAGGATTGAAAGTTGTTCTCAACCTTTCTATTTCACTTGGGTAGCACTGATGTGTGACTAGGCACCACTCTTTGCTTATGAAGTCATAAGTGTTATGGACTTTCACTACCAACGTGAAATGGATCTGCAGGGTCACACACATAGGATTTAAGCTGGAAGAGGAATGTTTTCCACAAACAATGTTTAGATTGATTACTAAAGGAGTTTAGTAGTTCAATTAAACTCTCAATAAATTGATAGCTCAATATCATAATGTTCAAGGTGTTGGACTGATTGATTAGAGTATCAGATTGATTGAAACTGCAATTGACTGATTCTACACAATCTACACTCCCAACCGATCGGCTCATGTGATGAACTGATCAGATGAGCTTGGTGAACCGATCGGCTCATGGACAGGGTGAAACAATTGTTTCAAGTGTTGAAACAATCGGTTCAACTGATGCAACTGAGCAAGTTGGGAAAGTAGGATTGGTGAGAAATTTTGTTTTGTTTCACTTGCCCAATTTGATTGGAACAAGGATTGGTATTTGGTACCAATTAGAAACAAAAGAAGAAAATTCAATCGGGAATTGACCAGGACCACGAACCGACCAGTTCAGAACTGAACTGACCATTTCATGGGTCCCAACCGATCAATTGAGGTGTCAACCGACCGGCTCAGGTCCCCAACTGACCGTTTCAGAAATGAAACGATCAGTTCAGGTTGCGCAGTTGGTTGTTTTTTTGGAAAATCTTGAATCCTTCTACTCCTGCTTTAGTCCCGCATTGCCTGGGATAGAGAACCATGTCCCATGACCGTCCTATATATAGGGGTATTGGGGGATTCTCAAAGAACAACTCAGTCCAACCAGTTGCTCTGTAAAGTTGTTGTTCTTTCTGGTTTGGTAACCGAGAGTGCCCGAGCAAGTGCTACTTGATAAGGGAGGCACAACAAGGGAAAGAAAACTGCAGAAAGTGACTGGTGGCAGGAGAGTGTGTCAGTGACTAGTATGCTGTCAGGAGGGTGTGACTCCTTCCAATTCCTTGTGAGACAAGAAGATTGGAGTTCCAGGTGGTCCGTGTGGACTACTTCAGAGGCAGGAGATTTCTGCCGCTCGAAGGACAACTGTCAATCTCGACAGTCCCGGTGAGACCAGGAGTCGTCAGTCCCGGTGCGACCAGGAGCTGCACAGACACCGTCCAAGACCATAGGTGAAGACCGCGCAAACCGCAAGGTATTGTCGCCGTGCAAGCCTCAGGGCAAGGTAAGATTCCACAAACCATCATTTCCTATTGTATAGATGTTGACACATTTCCTTGTTCTGGGTTTGGGGAGGAGAAAACTTCTATTTCTGCTGCCTTCTCTGCCTCCCCTAAAACCCAACAGTGGTATAAGAGCCATGTCAACTGCTCTATACTTTAGGATTATCGATATGATCGATTTTAGTTTTTCGCCTTTATTTATTGCATACAAAGTGAATAAAATTTGCTTTATGCATGTCCAATCCTAAATCCACAAATTCCAATTTACATATATGATATGTATTATGAATGCACTCGATACGTGTCACCCTTAAACGAGTTTTGTGGTGGATGTATAGCGTGGTTATGGCCAATTAACCCTATGTGTGTATGGTTGTATGTGGTTGCTTGCATCTCGGTCTATGCACCGATCTTCATTCTCCTATTCCTGATGTAACTCAAAATAATTCAATATTTCTTTCCTACCTTTTCTCCCCTCGTATGTATCTCGAGGTTTCTCTTTTTACAATGTAAAATAGGATAGAATTTTATTTCATATTATGTCAAAGAATGGAGGACATCGTGACGATAGCTGAGACGATCGGTTCAAGGCGTGAACCGATCGGTTGACGTTCTAGACGATCGGTTCAAGGAGTGAGCCGATCGATTGATGACCAGTTTGAGGAGCGAGACAAGCGGGTGGCGGCCATGATGAGATGCACGACGACCCAGAGAACTGATCGGTTGGAGGAGCCAACCGATCGGCTGGTGGAACCCAGCCGACCAACCTGATGGCGAGCCGATCAGTCATATGATGAGTTGATCAAACCCAGAAAGGCAAAGCACAAAGTTCATCTTGTACAGGTTGCATATGATGTAGACCTAGATGATCGTGATTCCTCTTGGCTCGAGGAATCACATTAGGATGGCCATAATCATCGCTTTTATCATTTTGCATGTTTTCTGTGGGATATAGCATGTATATGATACGTACTATGTATTGTGGTGATTGGATATGTATATGTATATAAAACCAAATCCCTCATTAAATATTAAGTTTTAGATGCCTTCCAAATGCGACACACGTGAAAAGCTTGATCGACCATGTATGGGCACGCCCTAGCGTGGTGCACCGTCTATCTCGTGGAAGCGTGAAGGATGGATATGTGGGTCTGCCGTAGCAGGGTGCATATTCATCGTGTTTGCTTTGGGTCAGACTTAACAAGGTGATCTAGATGGGATCTAGTACCTTGAGGCATGGAGATGATCATGGCAAAGAGTTGCGTATGACACCTTATCAAGAGTTGCATATGATGCAATTGGCAAGAGTTGCCTACGTGGGAGATCTAAGTTGTGGGTGACAGCCCTAGCTGGTCCATGACTTAGAGGATTTTAGGATCTTGCCCACTAGAAGGTTGTACACTGCAATCTTCTGAACTGATGGTGAGGGCTATCAGTTTGAACTAAAATAGTGGGAGCGATAATTAATTAAAGGCCTAATTATATCGTCAACTTTTCAAATCAACCAAATAAGTAAAAAATGAGTTTTTGGACTAAAATTGCATATTTCCTTTTGTAGTAAAAATGGCAAAAAACAACAATCACATTTCTTTGCGATCCATCCTTGAAAAGGACAAGCTGAATGGGACAAACTTCCACGACTGGTATAGGACATTGAGAATTGTTCTCACTCAAGAGCGAAAGCTCTATGTCCTGGATACTCCAATTCCATAGGAACCTGCTCCTAATGCACCAAAGGCAGAAAGGGATGCTTACAAGAACCATTCTGATGATGCCATTGATGCAAACTACTTGATGTTGTTCTTTATGAACCACGAGTTGTAGAGACAACATGAGAACATGGGTGTCATTGAGATGATTCAGCATCTCAGGAACATGTATGAAGATTAAGCACGACAAGAGAGATATGATGTCTCAAGGGAACTGTTCAAGTGCGTCATGACAGAAGGAGATCCATTTGTTCCTCACACACTCAAGATGATTGGGTATGTGGAGAACGTGACAAGATTGGGATTTCCAATGAGCCAAGAGTTGGCTACTGACGTGATACTGCAATCATTGCTAGAATCCTACAGTTAGTTTGTAATGAACTACAACATGAACAACTTTGATAGGTCATGCCCACTGTTTCACATACCATTGACATAGCAGTGCTTGAGGTCATACCTTTTTGGGAATCAAAACCTTTACAGGAGACGAGTATCACCATCACCCCTCCTCAAGTTCCAATGAGTACAACAGAGATGTTTGATGAAGATAGGAAGCAATTCAATGAAGGCTCGACTCTCTAAGAAAAGGGCAGAAATATCATGAATCTCTTGGGAAACTTGAAGCGAGGGACGATGGGCATCACATCACTATTTTCTTTGGTGAAGGACGTGTGTATGGGGAGGAAAAAGTTAGTGCTAATACCAACCACGGAGAGTGTTGCCTCAAAGTCTGTGAACTTCATCTACGACATTGGCTTCCCAGAAAAGAAAGGTGATACGAGAGTGCCACTGATTTCTTGTTACATCAGTACACAACCCATCAAGCACGCTCTCATTGACATAGGTGCAGGGACAAGCCTCATGCCATGGAGCATGTATCTACATCTTGGCCTAAACAAAATGAGACCCATGGAATGTTCCATTATCTTAGGTGACAGAACCAAGAGGAACCCTTGGGAATAATGTGGAACACAATAGTGTCGATGGATGAAAGGGTGAACATTGCCTATGTGACCGATTTCCTAATAGTGGATACAACACCTATTGATGGAGAAGAGTACCTCATATTGGGTAGACCTTTCCTATCCACTGTGGGATCTGAAATCAATATCTGCACGGGCACGCTAACGGTTACTTATAAGCGGAAAAAGTTCAACTTCTTCATGTTCACCGATGAAGAGAGGGACAAGCTGGCCAATGAAGACTTCGGTGAGAGTTTGTGCTATCGTGACCCTCTAGAGATGTGGAGATCGAGCCCATACTTCCATTCCATGTACACTCCATGGGATGAAGAACATGTTGTCAGAACGTTGGACAGGATTACTATAGAGGAAAAGGAGGACACTGTGGGTGTCAATACATAATGAAAGGAGCAACAAGCCCGGCTGAAGGCTAAAAATTTAGCGCTAGTGGCAGGCAACCCACATGGTTTGAGATTCTCGAACCTTGTATTATCATACTTTCTTTTTGGTTTCCAAGAAACACACACACATTATACTTGATTTTTTTTCTATTTGTGAATCATGTTAGCACAGGTATAAGGAAGAAAAGACGATGCAAAAAGAGTCTAGCCAAAGCAGAGGTCAAAATGGAAGAAAAGATCGCAAATCAATAGAGGAGCTACAGGAAGAAGGACAGAACGGTCGTGCTGTTCAACACGGTTGTGGTGGCCCTATCCTGTTCACCTAGTGTTACATTGACCACTCCAGCTCTTGGCGATTGTCTTTTGCAACCCCACACTGTTTACCCTACTAGTCTAAACTTCTATTTTATGCTGAGGGCATCATGATTTAAAAGTTCGGGGTGGTAGGGCAGTAAACCCTTCTCTCACCACACTTTTCTCCATGTGCCTTGTGCTAAATTTTTGCAAGATGATCAAATAGTTTGACTGACATGTCATACTTGTTTACCCTGACCTAGTGTGTCTACTTTCATCCATGCATACATGTAGTTTAACTTCTTGCATTTTTTGTGTAATTTTTCAAATTTTTTGCTTTTTCATATCATGCATTGCATTCTCATGTAGTTTTTGATAATTTCTTATGCATGATAATTAGGATTTGCTGCTTTATTTCTTTAAATTCCCCTAAAGTAGGTTTAGATGTGATTTAGTGCAAATTGGCACCATTTTGGCGAATTTTGCCCAAATTTGAGATTTCTTGTCTAAAAAGTATGTTTTGACCCAATCTTTACTGTTTTGAGTAAAAATGATGACCTTTGACTAATGCAAGTGAAATGTTATGCTTTATTGCTAAGTGGTATCAATGTTTGACTTTTTACATGTGCATCACCTCTCTTATGATAGTGATTGATTTGGTTGAATTGTGAACTTGAACAAGATTTGAACGCTTAGTGTTTGTGGAATCACTTGTTTGATATATCAAATTTCATCATGTTCATTCATGTGGTGTGATATCTAGGATGAAGTATTGGATTAACTTTCATGCAAGATGTCTTATGTGGAAAACCATAGCAATGACCCCTCTTTGACCTGATTCTTCTTCCACCATCTTCATACCCCTCCGCCTCATAAAAAGATGCCCTAGAGCACATAATCAGCCTTGGCCACCTCCAAAAGTTTGGGGTGGCCATATCTTTATCTCCCCGCTTCACTCTATCCACCATTTGCCCTATCTACACCAAGGGCAAGAAAGAAAAGAAAAGAAAAGAAAAAGAAAAGCAAAAACAAAATAAAAGGATGCTCCTGTTTAAGAGCATTCAAATAAAGAAAAGATGAGTGTGTAAAAACACTCCAAAAATCTTACCGCAACCCTTTCTTCCACTTTCATACCCATTGAGCTAAGAAGCATAAAACTTTGCTCATTTTGCCTTTTTCAGCAGCCACATGGGTCATCTGGTATGATTTGAAATATAAGACTGAATGCATGAATGTGAAACAACACTCCTGGTCATCCTCGATTAACACTATCATGAAACGGTTTACCCGGAACTTAATGAAAGAGATATGGATAACTTGTATATTCTATGCACTATATTTGAAGTTCATGTGCTTTGTGCTCTTTTCATTATTGGATTGTGAAAGAAGGAGAGGAGAGAGGTGAAATGCATGTAATTAGTCATCTTTGATATCATTCAGCAATAATCATGTTTTACATTACATTTGTCATTTCTTGTTTGTGGAAAATTTGTAGAGAGATTGAGTTAGAGCATACTTGAGGACAAGTATGTTTTAAGTTTGGGGTGGTGATGTAGCCCTATTTTAGGGCTCCATCCTGTGCCATTTTGTACTTAAGTTGCATCTAAACATGTTAGATTACAAGTCTTTTTCCCTAATATGATTATCATTGCAAATACGCTTATGGATGTTCTTTGCACTATTTTTCAGGTACTTGGACCATGCTTAGATGGAAGAGAGAGAGATAAGGAGTTCTAGGGTTCCTCCACTCAAGGAGGGACCCAAAGAAGGCCCCAAAGTCTCCCTCAACCTACCTCCCGTGGCCAAGAATCACCACCAAGCAAAGACATCTGAAAATGACAAAGTCAGAAGTGAAATCAAGTCATGCAAGCCTCATCACGGCCATGGCCACAGTGCCACGGTCGTGCGTTTATTGCCAAGATCCAATAGTTTCAATAGGGATTTGAATAGATTGCCCATGACCGTGGCCTCCCAGCCACGACTGTGGTCAGTGAAGACACCACGACCGTGGCCATCAGCACGGTCGTGGCCTTGAGAAGAGAAAATGACCATGGGATCCTCCCATGGTCGTGCTTTTATTGATCAAGAAGTGAGATTCCAACATGGATTTCCTCCAAGTCACCACGACCGTGGCCAAGTCGCCCCGACCATGGTCGAAGATGATCAAGACGACCGTGGCTCCACCCACGGTCACCTCCACCTCCTCCAAAACGGATGTGTTACGCAACACGACTGTGGTGCATGTTACCCACCACGACCGTGGCACTCCGCCATGGCCGTGGCCACTTCCACACTTAGCATTTATACCACCCTTAACATACCACGATCGTATCACCCCCCACGGCCATTCCCCACTAACCTCACCACAGCCGTGGCACACCCACCACGACCGTGGTGATCACCGACCCTACACAACTTTTTCACTGCTTTTCCTAAACTGCCCCTACTTACCCTAGTGCTTCCACCACCACCTATATATACATGGGTGGCGACCATAGCACTAGGTTAGATGCCCCTACAGCTGCTCCCAGCTCCATTCTCTTTCCTTGAGCTTTGAGTGCAAACCCTTTTCATTTTGGCTCACCGTCCACCATTTCCACCCTCATTCCACCATGGAATCCTAGTTTCCTAGGTTTTCATCCATAATCGCCCACCATTTCATGCTCCCCTGCACGCTTGGAGGAGGGAGGTCATCTTCAGCAGCTTGGAGGTGAAGAAGAAGGCCACTTGATCAAGCTTCATGGAGTTTCTTCCTCTTCTACCCCTTTCTTTTCTTGTTTTCTTGATCATGTCTAGCTAAGCCCCTAGTGGTGGGATGTTTGGGGTTAAAATGTAACTTTGATACCATGTTGTGGGATAATTTCTTGTAATGAACTTAATTCATATCTATGATGATTACATCTTGCTTCTATCTCTTTTCCTATCTTATTGCATGTGGTTTGTGCTTCTTGTATGAATTACTTGTTTTGAGGTCTTTGATGACACTTAGTTTCTAGGAGGAATTGGGGTGTATGTGGAAATCTTAGGAATGGCTCCAAGGTCCAGTTAGTGGATCCCTATCTAGCCCCCTTTGTTCCTACATACACATCCCTCCTCCTACAAATGAGTGTGAGATCTAAGTAGCTAGTGCAAGTGAGATTGATGTAATTGTCTAGGGCCTTCTAAAGGCTAGAGTGGCTAGTGGCATGAGGTCAAATACCCTCATCTCCACTCCCATCTCTACCCTCAACCCTCAATTACTCACTATCACTTACTCTAGAAACCTAGATTTGGTTAATCTCACTAGAACTACACCTAACCCTAGTCTTCTACTAGTAGTATAGGGTATGTTCTAATGTCATTGACCTTATTGTTTGGTTTGGTAATGTAGATATGAAATGAGAACCTTGCATGTTTAATGATCTCCCCCAACTAATATCAAAGTTACATCCCCCAAATGGCCCACCTACCCTAATCAATTGCTTAAAACCCTAATTGCTTAGTTTGCTTGTTCATGCTAGTCTAGTTTAGTTGTTTTTGCTTAATATATTTAATTTCTTAGTTTTACTCTTTAGGTTTAACTTAGGCTCTTGCTTCTTGCCTTGCTAGAGTAGTGTAGCTCTTCTTGCTCTTGCTTAGTTAGTTTGATAACTTAGTTTCCATCTTGCATTTCTCACTTGCTCAATTAGCTTAATCAACAATCAAAACTTTCAAAAACCCTAAAACCCTAAGCTCCGCAAAAGGAACGTAGATCGCACCGTCTAACTCTAGTGCCCCCCTATCTCTGTGGATCGATCATGTACTTGCCCCCTCACCTACACTATGACACGACCCCGTGCGCTTGTGGGTGTAGTGTCTTAGTAGACATAGGTAGTTAGTGTAGGTCTTATAAATTTCGAAAGCATAAGATCACCCACATCACGTGTGCTCTGACCTCGTGGGTTGTAAAAGCACCACTAGTGGGGATGCACCACCTTGCATCGCCCATTTCGCGTGACACGCGAGTTCGGCGTGTCGCGCGACACGGGTGATTTTCTACCCAACACGGGAGACACCTTATCGCGTACCGCGGGGTTTGATGCCTGATATGGGTAGTACGGGCAGATGGACGATATGGCCAGACAAAAGGGATGTTGGGTCAAAAAGGGCAATCAGCTATACATGCTATACAACAAATCGAGGGTATAAAAACTAAAGAAAAGCGTTGTTGGGTAAAACATCATCAACCAAAAGGGAAGACTTCCAGCCTTAGACAGTCTTACTCATCAAAGCCTTACAAAACAAAGTAGGTGGCCCATGAAACGAGAGGGTTCATGCACCTGGTGCATGCACTGACTTGGGCCTTATTACAATGATAATGCTTGTAATGTTTTTTTGCAAAAAGGGAAATAACATCCTATGCTAGGAAAAAGTAAAAATTTGGACTGCCTCCCGAAGAGCGTTGTAGTTTTCGTCGTCAGCTTGATAGTTTCAAACTCTTTTTGCTTCGATCCTTCAGTTGTTGCTTCAACGTCCTGCAGTGTAATTTCTGACCTTCTCATGAATGCTTCATCTTCATAGAATCTTTTCAACTTGTGGCCATTAACCTTTAAGATCCCAATCATTTCTCCTTGAATCTCCATCATTCCTAATGGGTAAATCTTTAGCATAGAGAAGGGGCCTAAGCATCTTGTTCTGAGATTCCCAGGGAAAAGTCGAATGCTAGAATTGAAGAGGAGAACCTTTTCACCTTCCTGAATATCCTTGTTTCTTAGGTGGGCATCATGCCACACCTTAGTCTTTTGCTTGTAAATCTTTGTGTTTTCATAAGCATGCAATCTTAGCTCCTCGAGCTCTTGCAGCTGTAGATATCTCTTTTGTCCTGCCTTTTCCAGGTCCATATTTAGAAACTTAATCACCCATAGGGCTTTGTGCTCATGCCCCAAGGGTAAATGATAGGACTTTCCATAGATTAACCTATAAGCTCTCTTGCCTATGGGTGTCTTGTATGCAGTTCTATAGGCCCAGAAAGCATCATTGAGTTTCATGGACCAGTCTTTTCGTGTGCGGTCGACAGTCTTTTCTAAGATTTGTTTAATTTGTCTATTTGATACCTCCACCTGCCTAGAGGTCTAGGGGTGGTAGGGTGTAGCAACCTTGTGTTTGATCTAGTACTTATATAGTAGTGACTCAAAGTGCTTTTCTCCTAAGTGTGATGCGCCATCACTTATTATAGTGTGGGGTACTCCAAAGCGTGGAAAAATAGTCTTATAGAATAGCTTAATCATAGACTTAGAGTCACAAGTTTGGGTAGAAACAACCTCTACCTATTTTGACACGTAGTCCACAACCACTAGAATGTACTATTAACCCTTTGATGAGGGGAAGGGACCCATGTAGTCTATTCCTCAGACGTCAAAGATCTCAACTTCTACCCAGTCTGACAAAGGCATTTCATTCCTTTTCTCGATATTTCCAGTTGATTGACACTCTTTGCAAACCTTAACATAAGCAGCATCATCCTTGAATAGCAATGTCCAGTAAAATCTGGATTGAAGCACTTTTGTGGCAATTCTGTCCCCACTATGATGCCCTCCATAGGGTGAAGAGTGGCATTCCTTCAATATTAGTGGGACCTCTTCTTCCGGTATACATCTTCTATACAAACTGTCCGACCATTTCTTGAATAGTAATGGGTCGTCCCAATAGTAGTTCCTCACATCAGAAAAGTGCTTCTTTTTCTGGTTGTATGTGATGTCTGACGGTAACTCCCTGCAAGCAAGGCAGTTGCAAATGTCCATGAACCATGACAAGTTCTGTTCTTCGGCTTCTATCATGAGAAAAGCCTCATCTGCGTAGTTATCATTAACAGGTGGCTCATTTTTTTCCTTGACAATAATCCTTGACAAATGGTCAGCCACTACATTTTCCGCCCCTTTCTTGTCAATGATCTCGTGATTGAACTCTCGGAGTAATAGGGCCCACCTCAGTAACCTAGGCTTAGTGTCCTTCTTCTGCATTAGGTATCTGATAGCTCTGTGGTCAGTATAAACCTTTACTTTCGCTCCAATCAGATAAGACTTGAATTTGTCAAAAGCAAAAACAATAGCTAGCAATTCTTTCTCCGTGGTAGTGTAATTTACTTGTGCCTCGTCCAGGGTGTGACTGGCGTAGCAGATAACATGATTTCTCTTGTCCTTCTTCCGCCCTTGGACTACCCCCATGGCATAGTCACTAGCATCGCACATTAGCTCGAAGGTTAACTCCCAGCCCGGGGCTTGGAGAATAGGTGGGGTTACCAGGGCTTCCTTTAGGGTCTGAAAATCTTTCAGACAATCATCCGTAAAATAAAATTATGCATCCTTAATCAACATATTTTAAAGGGGTTTTGATATCCTCGAAAAATCCTTGATGAATCTTCTATAATAATCGGTGTGACCAAGAAAACTTCGCACCCCTGCCACAGACTTAGGTGGAGGCAGTTTAGAGATGGCTTTGATCATGCTGACATCTACTTCAATACCTCTCTTTGAGACCTTGTGCCCCAGGACTATACCTTCTTGCACCATAAAATGGTATTTCTCCCAGTTAAGGATTAAGTTCTTCTCTTCAGAATGTTGCAGGACTAACGATAGGTTTCTCAAACAACCATTGAAATCTCTTCCATAAATAGAAAAATCATTCATAAAGACTTCCACAATGTCTTCCAAAATGTCTGAGAACATCAAGATCATGCAACATTGGAATGTTGCAGGAGCATTGCATAGTCCGAACAACATTCGTTAGAAGGCGTAGGTACCATATAGATAGGTGAAGGTAGTTTTCTCCTAATTGTCAGGTAGGATGGGAACTTGGTAAAATCCGGAATAATTGTCTAAGAAGAAAAAATATTTGTGATGCGCCAACCTTTATAGCACTTGGTCGATAAAGGGAAGAGGATAGTGATCTTTCTTTGTTGCTTGATTCAGCTTTTGATATTCGATGCACATTCTCCACCTAGTTACAGTCCGAATGGATACTTCATCTCCTTTGTCACCCTTCACCACTATCATTCCCCCTTTCTTTGGTACAACATGAATTGGGCTCGCCCAATTGTTGTCGCTGATCGGGTAGATAATATCCACATCTCTTAACTTGATCACTTCCTTCTTTACAACTTCTTTTAACATTTGATTCAGATTCCTCTGGGGTTGAACCAGAGGTTTTGATGATTCTTCTAAATTTATTCGGTGCATACACATGGCATGGTTTAGTCCCTTAATATCATCCATTGAATAGCCTAAAGCTTACCTTTGGAGCCTTAGCTCCTTAAGAAGTCTTTGCATTTTCTCTTCGGTTAGGCTGGCATTGACTATGACAATTTCCTCTCTTCAGGATCAAGAAACTCATATTTCAGACCTTTCAGTAATTGTTTAAGTTCAGGTTTGGGTTTTGGTACTTTCTCTTCTTCCCTTGTCAGTTCTAGAGAAGCATACTTGACAACCTCAACAACTTCCTCTTCATCACTCAAATCCCCTGTGTTTCGATTTAGGTATTCAAGGATCTCAACAACCTCGGGGTCGTCGATTTCTAAATCTTCTTTGTTTAACGCCCTCATAAGAGGGTCTACCACCGCGGTGTCTTCTTCTACAATATTGGTAGTAGCTATCCACGAAGTAAGTAGATTTGAGAAGGGATGGTCCTTTCATAGCGTATTTCACCATGAAATCTATGTGATCATTTCCGACCCTCAGAGTTATGATGCCTTCAGTGACATCAATCAGTGCCCTCTCAGTCGCTAAGAAAGGATGTCGGAAGATAATAGGGCATTTAGTGTCTTCAATAGTGTCGATGATAACAATGTCACAAGGGATGAAGAATCTCCCTACTCTGATCGGGACATCTTCCACCACTCCTACCGGCCTTTTGAAGGTGTGGTCTGCCAACTCTATCCTCATATTAGTCCTGACCATATCAGTCAGTCCTAATTGTTGTGCGAGGTTTAAAGGCATGAGGCTGATACTAGCCCCCAAGTCGCTGAGACCTTTCCTTTCAACGTTACCTCCTATCGAGAAAGGTATGGTGAAGGCCCCAGGGTCCTTTTTCTTGGTTGGTAATTTAGCTTTTACGAAGTTTTTTGACATGCTGGAAAAGTGTATAGTTTCGATCCTTCCTCCTCATATTTTCTTTGTGACTAGATCCTTGAAGAATTTGGCATAGGTTGGCATTTCTTCCAAGGCGTCTAGAAATGGTACCTCCATGTGGAGCTTTTTCACTGATTCCATGAACTTTTCATATCTCTTCTTGAGGTGAGCCCTTACAAGCTTGTATGGAAAAGGTAATCTTGGCGAGTACTGACTTCTCTTGGAAAAAAATTCCTCTTCAGGTCCTGACTCGCTAACTGGTGGGTGTTGGCTTTCTCCTCTAACTGGATGTTATGCAACCTTCTCAGACTCAGTTTCTTCAGTTCTCGTCTCCTCAGGGTGCTCTATTGTCCGTCCCGATCTGAGGGTTGCCATCTTGGCGGACTCCGTGCTAGAAGGAATCTTCCCCGAAGGGTTCTTTACGAGCTCAACCCACTGAGCAAGTTGTTGGTCTATCTGACGTTGGTGCGTTTTCATGTCTACCATTTGGACTTGCGTAGTATTCAAAATGCCTGAGTTGGATAATGTGCTTTGTGCAAGTTGATTATTTACTGTGTCCTGTCTTTTAATGAAGTCAAAAAGTTGCCCCACTAAGTCTGGCTGGATATTACTCTTGGTATGATTGTGTCCTTGATCTTTCCCTTGCCCTTGGCTTGTATTAGCAGCTTGACGGGGTTGATACATCCCCTGACCTTGATAATTGGTTTTCTTTGTCTGGAACATGTTGGTCTTGGCGTACTGTCCCTGCCCACTTCTCTTCTCGAAGCCAGGTGGTGGCTTGGGTGGGTTGTTCAACTGATGTGAGTTCTCTACAACATCCTTGTTGCCATAACTGAAGCATGGATGGTCCGACCTCTTGAAGTTGACCTAGGATACATTTACAGCTTCATCCTCCTCCGAATCACTTTCACTTGACCTTTTAGGTCGAGTATACACAAAGTTATCTACTCCATGGCCTCCTTCACCACAGGTGACAAATTTCATTACCTTCTTTATCTTCTTCTTACCTTTTCCTCCTGACTCCTTTAGCTGTCTGACATCTATAGCTATGTTCTGTATCTAAGATGTGATCGCCTCCAGAGCCTTTGACTCAATTAATGGCCCTTCATTGGTGGCTTTCTTCGCATAACCTCTGTCAGTCCTATCATACTCAGTCCCATCTTGAAGTTCATACATGTTCTCAATGATCTTTTTAGATCTACTAGGCTTCTTCTCAAGAAAGTCACTTCCTCCAGTTGTGTTCTGCGATACTCTCTCTTCAGGAGTTAGGCCATTGTATAATGTTGTTATCAGAAAACCCTTCTTGTAATTGTGGTGAGGACAGTCCCTCTAATACTCCTGGTATCTCTCCTCGGCCTCATGTAGATTCTCTCCTGGTTTCTGCATGAAAGATATGATCTTCTTCCTGCTCCTGACAGTCTTTTCAGTAGGGTAGAACTTTTTAATGAAAGAATATGCTAAAGCATTCCATCCATTCATGGATTGATGTGGCAGTCCAAGGTACCACGGCAGTGCCTTGTCCTCTAAAGAGAAAATGAAACCCTTATAGTTGATCACTTCTTGCAGTACCCCCCTCATTTTGATGGTGTCACATATATTTTTGAAAGCATCGAGATGATGATAAGGGTTGTCATTCATGAAACTCCCTCAAAAGCTCTTATTCTGGATCATAGAAATCACAGCGGGCTTCAGCTCGAAGTTTGCAACATCGAACCTTGGGATTAACATAGGGCATCTGGAGTAGTTGGCTTTTGTGGCTGCCAACTCTCGAAGAGTCTTTTCTTCCTCTTCAGAATCTTCACTGTCCTTGTCCCTGTGATTTGTCTCTTAATTGTGGTGGTTCCTTCTATGTCTGCAGTGATGACGATGCCCCTCGTGGTGGTGATCATCCTCAGGTTGTTCTTGTTGTTCATAAAGATGATCATCATTGTAACAATCATTTCTATCTTCATCGCTTCTTGGAGGAGATGGGCATGGTCCAATTCTCACATTCCGCTCGTCTGTGGAAAGGGGTGGTTCTACGTGTGGTGGCATGATGAATGAAGTTAAATTGAACAAAATGCTTCTCCCAGGTACCTGAACAGAACATACGATCAAGTTAGAAAACTAGGCTTGATGAAGCAAACTATTCTGCACAGATTCAGGTTAGAAGGCTTAAAGTAGCGGTGTTGTCAAGCTTATTGCTAAGCTTGAGGCACGGGAGTATAGTAAGTGGACTCAAGTTCTTTAATAGTACTATTTTGCCTCGTCCCCAGCAACGGTGCAAAAAATTTGACCGGCCTAAATCACGCGTATGAAAAGAGCGGATTAAAGTAGTCAAACTTCTAAAGAAATAACCTGACTCTCAAGCCCCCACAATGATAACGGGGTCTGATGTAGCGATCGGGGTCGAACACAGGGACAAGGTTGGTAGTTCTAAGAACATGGAATCAACACTCTATACTCCAGTATAAAAGAGGATTAAAAGGTGTTCCATAAGGAACGACAACTTCAAAACAAGAACAATAAAACTAAAGAAGTAAAAGAAAATGAACTATAATGAGAATATGGGAAAACTCAGATCGAGGTTCACCTAACCAAAACGTCCCTCCAAAAGCATACTATCTCTCTCTCTTGCATGCTCATATCAAAATTACAAGCAATCCGTAAAAACTCTTATTCCACTCTCTCTCGAGATGAGGGTAGGACTAGGCTTGAAAGAAGCCTCTCTCTCGAGATGACAACTCAAAAACCTCACAGCAAAACGTATGGTTTAAAGCATTTAGCAATCCAACACTCTCGTGCATTCATGCTACTCCATGTCACAGGATAAAAATGATATTACTGTCTTGAGATGTCAACAATCAAACATCACAAGATGATAGCTAAACATACAAGCGAAGCGTTTAAAGCAAGTGCATGGGGATAATTTTTATATGAGTATGTACATTCAGACAAGAAAGGATAGATTTGCTACAACAAGGAAACATCATAAAGAATAATAAACCAACAGACTATCTCCAACTGGAGTTACAAGAAAGAAGATGGTTTTAGGGATTTACCAGTTTTTAGGAGTTTTGTGCAACAACTTCTGAGGAGTTAAAACTTATTGTTAAGGCAAGGCATGAAGGAATAAAACTTAGGAATAACAAGTGGCAGCGGAAAACATCTAGCACCATCTTCTCTCAAGGAGGGTACCTCCAACTAAATGCCAACACCCTCTCTCAAAGGTAATGAACATAGGTTGGAGTGGGAAGGCAAACCGAAGCAACCCCGACCTTGGGTACTCTCGTACTTCCGGATTGGACCAAGCTCTAGAGTTACAACATCCTTCTCTCAAAGGAGTTGAAACAGGAAACACGATTTGATAGCTAGTCAAAACATGATCCAAACATAAAAGCTAGAGCTCAGACGCTATATAAGAAATCATCCAACAAAAGGGAACCAAACATAAAACAACATGTATTAAATTCCACAGATTCTATAAGAATATATATTGTGTAAAAGGGGTTCAATTACAATGCATAATAAATGAAAGGAAATGCTGAAAAGGGAAGATAGGTATCGGCCTCCTTGATGTGGGAGGTCGATATACAGTAGTAGACCCCCAAGGAGTCGCTAACTCGGTATTGGGCGGGACCTCTGCCCGATATCCCCATGTCAGGCAGCCACCTTGTCGAGCGACATGTCGTGATGGCCAAGTGAATCGGCCAAGGCTCCCCAGTCGATACGGTCGTGTCGGGCAGCCACTGTGTCGGGCGACACACCCTAATGATTGGTCTGTATCAGGTTCAGTATTGTGTCGGGCTAGATATGACTTAAGTTCTCAGGTTCCTTGTATCGGGTGTAGGGGGTGATAAGTCTCGTGTGAAGCCCATCTAGGAACCCGACACACTGGGTGGCCTCCTTGGTCGTATCGGGCTGTTGTGGCTACCGGGACAGGTTCTAAGTGAACAACTCTTGCCCCTCTCGAGTTGGGCGTGTGCTCACCTAGTGTCTCCCGACATGCCTTGGGACTCGACACACTAGCTTTAGATGCTTTCCAAAGTAAGATTTCGCAAGGTTCTGACCCGTCCCATTGAAGTCATGTAGCTGCTATTTATAGGTAGCAACTGGTAGAGGTTGTGGTTCTTGTGGGGCCACATGTCCTTCATTGACTCCTTTTACGTGGCCTCGGGGATGATCGACACATGCGCGACGCCCGATACGACAGGCTGTCATGTGCTGGGTTGTGAACATATTGGGTTACCTTGGCAGGTAGCTACTTTTGATGAGTGACGTGTATCGTGCGACACGCCCATGTCGGGCTGATTAGTCGTCGCAGGCAAAGCTCTCTGTCGGGTAGGTAGGTACCGCTCGTTGAGATCTCCTCATATGACATGCCATATCGGGTTGCTTCCATATCGGACAGTGATCGCGATGGGTAAGTGGGTGTGTCGGGTGACCATTTGATGGGTTGATGCAGGTGTGCATTGTAGATGGGTCGGGACGGCCCTTTTGCGGATTTTAGGTGGAAAAATAGGGAAAATATGTCCAAAAGATGGGTACAAAGTTAGGGGCGTAGTGCAGGTTAATTTTTTTTGCAATAACAAGTCAAAATTGAGAGAAAAATAGTTTAGAGGGCAGTTTTGACAATGAAATGTAGGCTATAAATGGCCATAAAATGGGTGTTATCAAGTATCCACTACATGTGCTAAGAACACATCACAACCTTGCCTCATCATCTTCTCTGCCACCATCACTGACACCAAACCTGTCAAAAGAATCGTCCTATATCCTTGGAAGATCCACATCACACCATCATCAAAAAACATCACCACCTTGGAACTACAGTGCAAGACCACCTGATACTTCTTCAAAGTGTCCATTCCAAGGATCACATTGAATCCATGCATGTCAAGTGGTATGATGTCCACTTGAATGTTATATCTTGAAAAAGAAAGGACACAAGAAGGACACACCTCCTGCAGCTCGACAGAACCAACTAATGGGGTTTCTAAATGAAGACTATCATGCCCACACCTAACAGACAAGGACCAAATATCAATTACTTCTAGAGTGATAAATGAGTGTGTCACACCATGGTCAACCAAAATAGATATAAAGCAAGAAGAAGACAAATTAGAATGAAATAACTCCATTTGTCCTATCACAACTCATGGGTTGACCACTTCTTCTGACTGACTCATAGCATAGAATCAAGCCATTTCCTATTTTCATCCCCATCCTTTGATAGCTTGCCCAGAAGAACCAACTTGTAATGCATGTCCACGTCCTTGACCTCCACTGCTGCTAAACTACTGCAGATGGGAGCCATGCTAACTCTATCTCGGTTGTTGGATAACCTCGCCATCCTTCACAGGGCAATATGGTCGTGTATGTCCAGCTTGTCCGCACTTGTAACAAGTCTTGTTATTATAACACGACCTAGACGACCCTATCACTGGTATTGACGATGTGTTGTGGGCTCTTGTTGGTGGTAGATTGCAGCCTCTGCCCTTACTAGGTGACCATTGCGTCAGATCACCTGACCTTTATTGTGACTATAGTATGGAGAACCTAGGCTTCATGAAGCCTCCAGAATACTATCCCTTATACTGTGTTGGTCTCTTCTTGGCACTCTTCTCATGTTTCTTGATAACCAATCTCTCTATCCTTCTGACTGATTCCATGGATGTGGTAAACTTCTTTGTATTTTCTAGGGATGACACTGGTGTTGTCATCTTTGTACTCATACCCTTCTCAAAATGTTTGATCCTCTCTTGATCTATTGTTTCCATGTGAGGAAAAAACCTTAACAACTTCATAAACTTGGCTTCATACTCGTTGATTGTCATGGATCCATGCCATATCCTCTCAAAATGGTTGATCTTCTCATCCAGGTAGGTATGAGGAAAGTACCAACTCACAAAATCACATTGTAACTCCTCCCAACTGATAATGACATCAGGCCTCTTCTCTTGCTCAATGGCCCACCAATGACCAACACTCCTCTTCAAAAGATACACAACATGCTTCACCTTGTCTACATTAGGGATGTTGAAGATCTTAAAGGCTTTCTACAACTTCATCAACCAAAAGTCAACATCTGCTAGATCTTCCATACCAACATACTCCATAGCTCCAACTCACCTCAAACTCTCAAAGTTCTTCCTGGTTCTTAAAGATGCAACACTGGGAACATCTTCCCTTGACTGTGGTGTGACATTCTATTTACCTTGTGCATCATCGTCGCCATGAACTGCCCAAACAAGGACTAAAAGGAAGGGTTTTCCATCATGGTCAGGTCAAATTGGGGTGTCTCAGGCACTCCATTCACCATCTCCTGCCTCCTTACACAACCTCTAGGTGCAACAACACTACTCTCAGCAACATGTTCTTTGTTTTCTCCAGCCTTTTTTCTTCTCTTCTTCTTCCTTTGCATAAGAAGAAGTTACAATTAATAGACTAGAGGACACTACAATAGACACACACCTAGTCCTATGTTCTTGTAGGCTCAATAAATCTAAAGCTCTGATACCAACCTTAACTGTGACACCTAATGCGCCGCAAAGAGAAATTACTCAAAACAAAGCACAAAACTAACACTAATCAACCAAGTTGCCAGAAAACATAGGAAATAAAAAATGTTTGTACATAAGCACAAATTCTAGAACTTATCACATCTGAGTCCACAAAAGTCACCTGTATAGATATCACACCTACCAAAAGATTATGATATAGAACTATTCACTGGCTCACTGGCACCAACCTATTATAAGAGGTAACATATCACATATACGTACATGACATATCTTTGCAACAAATATGAAGAACATGTATAACAGTTGATTTCTCTTACCACATTATAATTCAAGAAATCAGTACAAAGACAAGACAATGGGTCATCCAATGCTATTCATATTTGATCCTAAGAAAAAGCACTACACGAATGTATTACATATTTTATTATTTCCCTGAAGATTTAAGTCGTATCACTCAAATCCAATCGACCACTGCAAACTCAAAACTAATTCCATACAAGGTCAATGGAAGAGTCAGAATCCACAACCTCTCCAACACCACTTGGTCATTATAAGAGAAACACTATAGAGACATATCAGTTAAATGCAAACAATGACATATAGTCAAGCTAAAGGATCGACTCACAAATGGCTATCCATATAAAAACACCTAGCCTGCCTTGGTAGTGGTCATGATGCCAGAAGAATAGGCTCACACATGGTCGTTCTTGAAATAAGCATCACATGCAGTTACACTACTGCCTATCACATATCACAACGAGAATAGCTCACGCATGGTCATCTCAAACAACCTGTAATTGTGGACACAAGGAGATACTCAACTTGCACCCTCGCATATTCAAAAATATGCATTCCAAGTTTGTCATAGGAATGACTCATTTCACCATCTATCAATAAAGCTGACACTAGAATGAATCTATGGCACATGCACCTACATGATTAGGGTTTAATTTGATTAATTAAGCCAATTGAGTGTATTTTAGCATCAATCAAGTTACAATGTACAAATCCAAAACAAAGTCTACAAAGATACATGAATAATGAAACTCCAGATGCTATAAAGCATATAAGGTAAGAACTAATTACATCATCATCACATGATACCTGTAGAACTTCCATTCATAAGGCCATCACCAATGTCAAACAACCATACCAGGATATCACTAATCACATCACTGTGGGATATCAATCCCTCAATCATATCACTAGAGGATATCACCACACAATAAATATCAAGCCTTCACCAGGTCATATGACCCATCACATCAATATGATCCCATCATGCTCATCAAGGCTTATATTCATCACCCTATATCATATAATCACCATTATAGCATGCACAAGATATGACATTCATTTCACCTACAAGGTTAGGGTTTCATAAATAAGACAGAGAACACATCATAATATGGTAACCATTTCAGATGAGACAAGAAAACACATATATTTCCCAACATTAGGATTAGGGTTACATGTATAGCCGATTAGGGTTCCAAGTGATAAATCAATCAATCAATCACCAAACGCTAATTTGTCATCTTCCACTTTCCTAGAGAATGCTAGGATTATAACATCATTATTTTACACAAGGTTAGATCATTAAATAAACATCACTAAGAATCACCATTATTTCCATGTGCATGTGTATCATCTCACTATGTAATGTATGTATAGAGAACATGTAACATGTATGTGTGTGTCAACCATTCACTAAGCAATGTGTTATGACAACAACAACCTCATGTATCATGACCAAGAATCACACAAGATCTAGTGTCACGAAGGAAACAAGCATGGTCATGTATTACGATGGAAACAAAGAGAAAACATAAATGTGTCTCGACCCTCAAAGCACTAGGGTTAGGGTTTTGACTAAAACAAGGTACATACAGTAAAGACCGAAACAAAACACATATGGTCAAGACCGAAACAAATCTACATGTGCATCATGACCAAGTCCAAAGCATCAAACATGTTACGACCAACATCAAAGCATGTCTCGACCGAAACATCAACCTCCACATACATGTCTCGACCAAACCAACTCAAAGGTGTCTCGGCCAACACCAACACAAAGGTGTTTCGATGAAAGCATCCAAGGAGACACATGTGTTGACTGAAACAAAGGTTTGGACAATAGGAAAACCAAGTGTCACTATGCTCAAAACTCACATGTTCATGATAATCAAACCCTAGAAAAAACACTATAACATCCCTGACCTGGGTTATGGCCTAACCCTGGATGTTTTTCTTAAGTAAATTAATTAAAAACTTGTTTTAATCTTTTGAAAAGTAATTAAGACTCTCCTAGAGTTTAATTTTCAAGTTTGAGCTTAAGTGCAAACTATTTGTTCATTATATGATAGTTTGAGTGTAAAGTGCAATTTACCCAAGATAAGGGGTTATATTGCAAAGTGTCACATGTTGAATGTGCCCCATGTGTTTTAGCATCCTAATAAAGAAAATGATGCTAAGGGGAAGCTTATGGAAAGCCTAAATTTCAAATTAAAACTTGTTTGAATAATGCTAGTGCCTTGTGCACCAATTTTGGTACAATTTGCAATTTATCGAAAATCTACGATTGTGATCTTCCTTTCTTTTCTTCTTCACCAAATACTTATCCATGGTGATTCTTTGCAGATAGAGGATTTTTGAAGCTCATCTTCAACCTTGGGAACATGAAGATTTGGAGCTTGGAGCTTTGAAGTTGTTCTTGAGGCGGGTTATATAACTTGAACCCAATCATGTTATTATTCACCATCAATCTTTCCATACTTGATGATCTACTTTCAATTTCGAATTTTCTTGAATAATTGATGAATCCATGAGTTATAATAGTTTCATAGAGCTATTTTCCATGAACTAGAATAGTAAGAACGAAGGTCTTGAGCTTGAGGATGATGACATCATCATGGTCCAACCCGATATTGGGTTAGAGCACCCATAACCTGATATGGTGATGTGTCTACACCACAAGCGTGATATGGTCATGAGAATGCACCTTATGCATGATATAATGGTGAATCATACACCTTATGCATGATATGATGATGAAGTACATACCTTGTGCACAATATGGGGTCAAGTATACACCTTATGCACGATATGGTGTCAAGTATATACCTCTAACCTGATATGATGTTGAAACTCAACATGGTAATTTGAATCTGATATACATTGGAACCCCAAACCTATCTTCACTTATGGCCGATATCACTTCACTTGTGGTCGATATCTCTTCACTTGTGACCGATATCACTTCACTATGGCCGATATCACCTTGCTATGGCCGATAAAGGAATGATATATACAGTTGTGGTTCGTGAAAAATAGTGTATATGAAGTGTCATCTTTTTACAGTACTAGGTGCCACGTGTCCATGCATTGTTGACACATGTCCATGAATGCATATTTATCTTGACATGAAAAACTTTTGAGGATAATCTTGGGATAAGATCTCGACCCTTAGTTATCTTGTTGAGCAAGATATTTCAACTCAACATCACTTTATTCACAAACCGATACCCTTTTTCTAAGGAAAGTTGCAAACCGATACACATCACCTCCTTGGGGGTTTATCCCATCATGGCAAAGTCCAAGAGTTGATAAACCGATATGGGACCTCCTCAGTGGCTCCTTGGATGATAGGCATGCCCATATAAGCTCTACAACTTGATACAACTCATAAAAAGGCTTCAACTATACATCTTTTCTTGGTCTTTTAATCACCAAGCATAACATCACTAAAAATGATTCAAACATGGTGTATCCATCTTTATATCTCATATAGATGATACTAGGAGGGAGTAGGGACACTCTAGGAGTGGTAATTTGCATATCAACCCTGCATTTTGGATAAATTTCAAATTGTACCAAAATTGGTGCACAAGGCACTAACATTATTCAAACAAGTTTCAATTTGAATTTTAGGCTTTCCACAAGCCGCCCCTTAGCATAATTCTCTCTCTTATGATGCAAGAACACATGAGGTACAATCAACATGTAACATTTTGCAATTTAACCCCTTATCTTGGGTAAATTGCACTTTACACTCAAACTATCATATAATGCACAAATAGTTTGCAAATAAGCTCAAACTTGAAAATTAAACTCTAGGAGAGTCTTAATTACTTTTCAAAAGATTAAAACAAGTTTTTAATCAATTACTTAAGAAAAAAATCCAGGGTTAGGCCATAACCCAGGTCAAGGATGTTACAATTATCAACCATTAAATGGGATTTCATCCCCAAAATCTCAAGAGAAAAGAGAAGGGTACTTCCTCCTCATCTCTTCTTCCAGCTCCCATGTGGATTCTTCAATGCCATGGTGAAGCCAGAGAACTTTCACAAGAACTATGTCTTTCTTTTTCAATTTCTTAATTCTTCAGTCAAGAATCATCATTGGACCTTCCACATAGGATATAGCTTCACTCAATACTACCTCTATAGGTTGCAACACCAACTCTATATCAGGATGACACTTTCTCAGCATAGATATATGAAACACTAGGTGTAGTCTATGTAGCTCAGGTGCCAACTCCAACCTACAGGCTACCTTTCCCATCTGTGTTGTCACTGGGTAAGGTCCCATAAATATAGGAGCTAACTTACTCTTTTTTCCAAATCTGAGAACACATTTCCAAGGAGAGACTTTGAGATACACTCTGTCTCCAACTTGGAATTCTAAAGGTCTATGATGTTTATCAGCATAAGACTTCTATCTATCTTGTGCAGCCTTCAACTGTTGTTGTATTACTTTAATCTTTTCAGTTATTTGTTGCACTAATTCAGGACCCAAATGTTGGTATTCTCCTATCTCATACCAGCATAATGGAGATCTACAATGTCTACCATATAATGCTTCATATGGTATCTTATCAATACTAGTCTTATAACTATTGTTGCAGGAAAACTCTATTAAGCTCAAGTGTAAGTCCCAACTTCCTACAAACTGAAGAACACATGCCCTAAGCAAGTGTTCCAAAGTCTGTATAGTCCTTTGAGATTGTCCATCTGTCTGAGGGTGAAAAGATGTGCTAAACTTTAATTGCGTACCCAAAGCTTTATGTAGTTGTTCCCCAAAATGACTTGTAAATTGGGGACCTCTATCAGAAACAATCGTGGTTGGAACTCCATGCAACCATAATATCTCATCTATGTAAATATGTACAAGTTTTTCAGCAGTATAGGTTGTTTTAATAGGAAAAAAATGTGTTGTCTTCGTCAACCTATCAACTATCACCCAAATGGAATCATGACTATTGGCTATTTTGGGTACACCAACCACAAAGTCCATTGTCACGTGATCCCATTTCCACTACGGTATAGGTAAGGGTTGCAACGTTCCTACAAACTTCTGGTATTCTGCTTTAACTTGCTGACACACTGGACACCACATAACAAACTAAGCTACATCCTTCTTCAATCCATGCCACCAATACATATCTTTTGAGTTGTAATATATTTTAGTACTCCCAAGATGCATTGCATGTATGGATGAATGAGCTTCTTCCATAAATATCGTTCTTAAGTCATTGGAATTAGGTACGATCATCCTACCATGGAAACAAACTACCTCATCCTCTGACTCATGGAAACTATCCTGTTTCTCACTACCATACTCTGACCTGATCTGCTGAATCACAATATCATCCTGTTGTGCCTCTTTAATTTGTTGTCTCAGAGTAGGTTTCACATTCATCTCGGCCAGCAATTTTGCTAACAAAGATAATTCTAGCTATACATGAATTTGTCTCAAAGAGACAAACATGTCCCATTTAAAGCACATCAAAGAATTCAACTGTGCTTTATTTGTAAGTGGAGATGAAGATTTTCTACTCAATGCATATGTCACTACATTAGCTTTCCCTGGATGATAATCAATTATACAATTGTAGTCCTTGATTAATCCCATCCAGTGGCATTGTCTCATATTCAGTTCATGCTATGAAAAGATGTACTTTATGTTTTTATGGTTTGTGAAAATCTGACATGTTTTTCCATAAAGATAATGTCTCTAAATCTTCAATGTGTGGACCACGACAGCTAATTCTAGATCACGTGTTAGATCATTCTCCTCATGTTTCTTAAGTTGTCGGGAAGCAAAAGAAACTACATGATCACTCTACATCAGCACACATCCTAGACCATTCTTAGAAGCGTCACATAAAACAATGTATCCCTTTCCTTGCTTTGGTAAAGCCAACACATGTGCATTAGTCAACCTTTCTTTCAACAAATGGGAAGAATGATGCCACTTGTCATTCCAAACAAAAGGAACCTCCTTCCTGGTCAACCTAGTTATGGGTAATGCTACATAACTGAAGTCTTTAATAAACCTTCTGTAGTAACCTGCCAGACCTAGGAAATTGTGAATCTCAATTGGTGTCTTGGGTTGTTCCCACTCTACAACAAACTTCACTTTCTTAGGATCAACATGAATACTGGAAGCGGATATAATGTGTCCTAGGAAAGACACTTCTGACAACCAAAACTCGCACTTGCTAAATTTAACATATAGTTGGTGTGGTCTAAACAAAGTCAAGGTTTGACGAAGGTGTTTCTTATGTTGTTGACCTTCTCTAATGTATATCAAGATGTTATATTTGAAGACCACTATGAACTGATCAAGGAATGGTTGGAAGATTCTATTCATCAACTCCATGAATGCAGTTGGTGCATTAGTTAGTCCAAATGAAATAACTACAAACTCATAATGACCATACCTCATCCTAAAGGCTGACTTAGGTATGTCACTTTCTTTGATACGTAACTGATGATATCCTGATCTTAGATCTATCTTAGAGATCACTATTGCACCACACAACTGGTCAAACAGATCATCTATCCTTGGCAAAGGATATTTTTTCTTTATAGTCACCTTGTTAAGCTGTCTATAGTGTATGCATAACTTCATAGACCCATCCTTCTTTTTAACAAAAAGAATTGGAGCACCCCATTGCGAAGTACTCGGTCGAATGAAACCTTTCTGAAGCAACTCCTGTAACTATTTCTTGAGTTCTGCCATCTTAGTTGGTGCCATCCTATAAGGTGTCTGAGCTATGGGTTGCTTACCCAGAATTAGATTTTTTCTTGAAATCAATCTCTCGAGGTGAAGGAATGTCTAGAAATTCTTCAGGAAACACATCCTCAAATTCCCAGACAATAGGAACTTCAGGAAAATTAGGACTCTTTGCTTTAGTATCTACCACATGTGCCAAGAATGCTTCACATCCTTGTCGCATCAACCTCTCCTCTATCAATGTTGACACTAGAGAGGTTGTAAGAAACTTTCTGTCCCCCTAAAAGACCCATGTCTCATCACTATATGTGAACATAGCTTGCTTGGAATAATAATCAAAAGTATCGTCTAACAAACTCACATCAAAATTCCTGCCATCCGACCTCAACACCAAGTCTTTTCTCTTCTTCAATGGCCCACCAATGGCTAGTGCTTCCTTTTAAAAGATACACAACATGCCTAACTTTATTAGTTTCTAGGATGCTAAGGATTTTAAAGGATTTCTCCAATTCATTGAGCCATGAATTCATGTCTGCTGGGTCAATTGTACTGACATAATCGATAGCTCCTACCTGGCATAACCGCTCAAAGGTCTTACCAGATCGATATCCCTCATTAGGAACTGGTGCCCTAGGTGCTGATGCTGGCATCCGATCTGCCATATGAGTCATTGCGGTCATGAATTGTCCAAAAAAAGCATGAAAGGCTGGGTTTTCTAGCATGGCTTGATCAAGCTGGGGATTCTTAGGCATAGATTCCTCTCTAGCTTGTTCCCTTGCACGTCCTCCTAGTGCAGCAACACTACTCTCAGCAACTGTTCTTCATGTGCTCCATCCATCTTTCAGCTTTACTTCTTGTCCTATATGAGCAGAAGTCACTATAAGATATGTTGGAGGATACTAGAATAGACTCAACAACCTTAATCCTATGTCTTTATAGACTTAGTGAACCTTAGGATCTGATACCAAAACTTTGTGATGACTTGACATCAAATCAAGCTGTCACTAGTAATAATTGCAGAATAACCATAAGTAGTGAATTAATGAAAATCACTAAAAATTAAAACCATTTTGCAAAGAGATCCATTGCCAGGAAACTCTTAAAGAAACAACCAAAACTGTATATACATCATGGTTCACATTGTACATACCTTGTACCATCTCATCTCGAGAATAACATATAACAGTTGCTTTGTCAAAACCTATACGTAAGCAACATAAAACCTCGAGGCAATAAAACCAAAATCTTAGATCGTTCATCAAACCATCACATACTAACTCCCAAGGACCTAAGAGTACAAAGACGACACATAGGAATTTAATCTACATGACACGACAGACAACACACTCAACCTGAGTTGTTACCACTGTTGTTGTCCTTCCTCTACAATACAGTCTCTACCTCCTCGTGCATGTCCAACTAAAAATTGTGGATCCCACGAGGTGAGACAACTGTCCCAGCGAGAGATATAACTCTCTGCCAACAATATTATTATCATAGGTAAATAATATAAAACTGAGCAGAGGATTTTTTATGTAAATTATCATGTTTAATTATAGTGCAAAGCAATAGCAATGTTAAAGTAGTTTAACTATCCATGTCATAGCTATAGATCATCTGTTTGCTTTTTAAGGAATATGAAGAACACATATAACATCAATCTAAAATGTATAAAAGTAATGAAGCATCAACCAATGTTTTCCGTATTCATTCCTTAAGAAAATATGCTACACAGATGATTACATGTTCATAATCACACTTATAACCAGAGGAGATGAGGTATACTGCTCATACTCCAACCGACCATCGCTTAGTCAAAATTGGTACCATACAAGGTCAATGGAAGAGTCATCTTCCAAGACCTTACCCGTCTCGGTCAGTACGATACTATAGGAAGGACATCTTGTGGCATCTGCAATTAACTTATCGGGGTATACTGGTATCTTTGCTATAGAGTTACAACCGTAGCATGCATTCTCTTTGGGATGATCACTGAGCTTTCTTGGTTTATTTTCATCGGGACGGTGACTAAGCTTTCCCTATTTATTTGGGGAGTTCACTGAGCAACCTATTTATTTGGGGAGTTCACTGAGCAACCTATTTATTTGGGGAGTTCACTGAGCAACCTATTTGGGGAGTTCACTAAGCAACCTATACATATTCAACAATATGTATACCGAGTTAAACACATTTCACCATTTAGTAAATCCTGACATCGACCTATCGTGTAACCCCTCTCATGTTTCCCTCTCTAGAATCCCTCTGATCCATCTCTAACCTAGTTGGCCGTGCCTGATGGAGGCTAGTCAAGATCAGGCGGGGTGCTCCGCTGAGGCCTCCACTAGCAGTAACCCCATCTTCCCTGCCCCCGACTCCCCCTGCTGCTGCCCCCTGGGGCGATCCTGGTGCCGATGTCACTACAGGTAGATCATGGGCTAAAGCAATGTCCAAGCAACTGGAGGTACACCGAAGGTTCAAACACCTACTGCTATCGGGCGACTACAAGGAGCATGTGTTCAAAGAGGGGGATAGTCGACCTTGGATGAAGTTCTCTGAGCCCGTGGCGGCTGCCATGGATGAGTACCACAAGCATTCAGTGATCGTGCAAGTTTTGGGATAGAAGGTTGCGGTGGTGCAACTCCACAGATGGATGTTGCGGTCCTGGAGGCCTAAAGGCGACCGCCATATCACCCAACTTGTCAGAGGGCTTTTCCTGGCCAGATTCACCTCTGACCATGACTTCACCACAACTACCAAGCAAGAGACCTAGTTTATTGATAACCAGCTGATCCTCGTCAGGCGATGGACACCGGAGGCAGACCTTAGGCGTGCGACCCTCACCACGTCCCCTGTCTGGGTCACTCTCCCCAAGGTTTCACAACACTGGATGAGAAGGGCCATTTCGATCATAGACTGTGACGTAGGTGAACCTAAAGTCATTGACTTCTTCACTACTGGTAAGCTTGCTGGAGCAGCCCATGTTTATGTGGAAATAAATTTTGAGAGGGAACCTCTGAAAGATGTAATGATTGATCTACCTAATGGTAAACAACTGGAAGTGAGAGTCTGGTATGATGCACTTCTGGATATATGTGGGAAATGCAAAGTTTTTGGCCATAGGGAGGGCCAATGCCCTGGTGAAAGAACAACTTACCATGAACCTCCTATCATCAGTGCAGGGGCTCAGGGTGAGGAGAGACAAAGACCAAAGAAGAAGAACAATCAAAGAAGGAAGAGCCATAGTCGACCGCTGGCAAGAAAAGAAAGCGGCACAACCCAAACTAATGGGGAGAATGGAAATGCCAGTAAGGAAGGGGTGGAAGACCCGCTTCAGTAGACCATAGTGGTCACACTTACAGATGAAGTTGAGGTGTTCGACGCAATACCCAACAACACAGAAGGGGTAGTAGTGGCCGAGGCTTCTATCCAAAATAGATAGGAAGGAGAGGTGGTAGAGGACAAAAACTTGTTCACCGTCTTGGATCAGGATATGGAGGTTGAAGTCCAATCCATTTCCAAGAGGAGCAGAAGTCCTAGAACAACAAGAAGCAATGGAGCGAAAGGAAAAGAAAAGATGACCCCCCCCAACCGTCAGGTGGGAGAGGGGGGAAACCCACAGAAATCAATGACAATCCTTGCATGGAATGTGCGAGGAGCTTCCCTACCAAAGACATAGGGAAGACTAAGGAGAATCCTGAAGGAGGAAAAAGCTAAAATCATTTTCTGCTTTGAGACAAGAATAAAAAGAAACACAACGGACAGAGTCAGAACACTGTTCCCCACACAGTGGAGAAGCATATCCAACCTTGATGCGTGCAAAGGAGGTAGAATTGTCCTTGGGTGGAATCTAGACTTGTGGGAGGTGGAACCCATACATACAGCTAACCAGATCATCATGGTCAGCTGCTTCTTGAGGCGGTTTCTCTTGCATCCTGTCTGGGGTTTATGGGGAGAACCCGGATAGTGATAGGGAGAGGCTCTGGAGAGACCTAAAGTCCATGGCGTAGTTTGAGATACCTTGGCTGATGATTTCAACTATACTAGGAAAGCAAGGGAAAAACATGGAGGGCAGAGAGTTCCAGACAGAATTTTGGAAAGCTTCAACAACGCTGTTGCTGAAGCAAGACTGATCGAGATCAATAGAGTTGGAGATCTTGTCTCCTGGTCGAATAAGCAAAAACCTAAAAGAAAAATTTCTAGCCTTCTTGATCGGGGGATGGTCAACGAAGCTTGGCTAGACACTTTCCCACACACGGTGATCAGAATGGGCACCCATCCATTTAGTGATCATGTGTGGATGAGAGTGACACTCAAGAAGGACAAACAACCTATCAGGCCTTTCAGGTTCTTAAATTTCTGGTGTGAATGGGAGGGCTTAGAAGAGATGGTCGAGGGTAGATGGAACCATCCTATAAGAGACAACCCCCTATACGTTGTTCTAAAAAAGCTACAAAGAACTATAGAAACTCTGAAGGAGTGGGTGAAGAGATGCAAGACACAATCAACGAGCTTATTGATGAAAGAGGGCATGTTGTGAACAGTAGAGAGGAGATCTCTACCCAAGCTATTAACTACTTCAACAACTTGTACAATAAGGGAAACAATGGTGAACATGGTTGCTTGTTTGAGACAGACAAAAAGATCATTGATTGAATTAATGATGATCTATGTAGGGAACCTAGTGAAGAGGAAATACACAATTCCTTAAAGATGATCCACTCGGCTAAAGCTCTTGGACCTGACGGGTTCAATAGCAAGTTCTATCATAAGATGTGCCCTGTAATAAAGAATGATGTGTTCAAAGTGGTGAAATGGTTTGTGCATGGGGGAACATGGTCAGGGCCGTTAATCACTGTTTCATAAAGCTGATACCAAAGAAAAATGATGCTAATGAGATGGATGACTACAAACCCATAGCTTGCTACTGTGTCCTCTACAATATCATATCTAAGTTGCTTGCCAATAGATTGAAGGTTGTACTTCCTAACATCATCTCTGTGGAACAAAACACTTTCATAAAGGCCAGGAAAATTTCTGATTACTCTCTTCTGGCTGTAGAGTACTTGACGGATTTCAATATACACAAAACCAATGCCAAAGCTTACATGAAGGTGGATATTGGCAAGGCTTATGACCATGTGATATGGGATTATCTATGGAAGATAATGACCAAGTTTGGGTTCTTTGATAAATTGATACATCTCATGAGACAATATGTGGAAACAAGGTCTTTTTCCAGTCTGATTAATGGGCCTCATGAAGGCATGGTTAAAGCTTCAAATGGCCTTAGACAAGGGGACCCCTTGTCCCCACTCCTCTTCAAATTAGTTATGGAGGGTCTCACCTTCGTCATAAAGGAAGCCGAATACAAAGGCTTGATTAAACCGTTCAAAGTGCAATGTGTGAAGGTGAGCTCATACCTTATTTTTGCAGATGACGTCCTTATTTTCTCTGTGGGGCATGCCAAGAGATTGAGGGCATTTTGTAAAACCCTCATCATGTTTGGGAAAAGTGTTGGACTATATATTAGCACTATTAAATCACACATTTTCCTTTCTAAATTATGTGACACTAGGAGAGGAAGGCTGAAAACTGCTGCTGGTATGGAAAGGGGTTTCTTGCCCATGAAATACCTTGACATACCCATTACAAGAGGAAAAGGAATAGCTAAAGACTTCAGTATGTGCAAAGACAAGGTCAGAGATAAAGTTGAAGGTTGGAGTAGTCTGAACATATCCTTGGCTGGTCGGCTGGTGTTGGTTAGAACTGTACTCCAAAGCCTTATCAACTTCTGGGCTTCCATGTGCGACATCCCCAACCAGACTATTCTCAATTTCATAAGCTTGACTGCCAACTTCATTTGTGGGGGGGGGGGGGGCAGACCCATGCGATAACCTAGGACAAGATTACGAAACAATACGATAAGGGTGGGCTGCAGATTGTTGACTCTATCAAAGATATGAATGTGGATCTAGAAATGGGACCATGGTTCTTTGATAATAAACTAGTGATGATGACCAAGTGTTCACAAGAAATGGATGTTGGATAGACTGTTGTGAAGTCTGCCCCAGTATGGATCACTCTACCTGACCTGGGGAGGCACTGGTTGAGACAGGCGCTAACCATTATTGGTTGTGCGATAGGAGAACCTAAAGTCATGTACTTCTTCGAGGTGGGAAGGTTTGCGGGAGCACCACATCTCTTTGTGGAGATCAAAGCAGACACTACCCCTCCACTTGTTGTTATGCTTGAACTTCCAGATGGAAAGGAGTTGGAGATTAAAGTGGTCTATGATGCTCTTCTAGACCATTGTGACACCTGCAAGGTGTTTGGATATATGACCAGCTGCTAAAGCTTGAAGAAGGTTGATATACCAAGAGTGGAGACACGAGGTAGATCCACGAGTGTGAGACCCAACAGGATAGGAAGGGGAAGGGTTGCGAGCAGGGTTGATATCTCGGAGAAGGTGACTGAAGTTCCCTTACAGACCATGACACCTGAGATCACGAGTGTACAGGGAGAGGGTGAGCAGGTTATAGAAATAGGGTCAACTGATGTGATGGTGTATGAAGAGACTCCTAGATATTCTCAATCTGTTGAACCACAGAGAGAGGAAACTGATACTGATCAACTGATAACAAAGAGATTGAACCGCCAGACAGGGAAATGGTGAATCCTTTCCAGGTGCTTGAGGGCCTGGAAGAAGATGTCATGGTGAATGCCAACATTGCTAGGAGGTCGACTAGAAGGGGATCTCATATGGAGACTGGAGGTCATGGGAGAGGAAATGGAAGAGGAGTTGCTGCCTCTGGAAGGGGGGTGGTGAAATTTAGTTATCCAATGAAAATCTTCACTTCAAATGTTAGAGGGGCCTCTTTGCTTGGAAAGTAGAGAGTCCTGAGACAAATCCTAAGTGGAACAGGTGCGGATATTGCGATCTGTGTGGAAACTAGAATCAAAAGGAAGTGTAAGGAAAGAGTGACAGGGTTGTTTCCTATTGGATGGTTCAGCGAGTCCAAATTGGAAAAGATTGAAGGAGGAAAGATCGATGTGGGGTGGAACCCTATTATGTGGGATATACATGTGATCTACTATTCATACCAGCTAATGACTATGAGCTGCATTAACCAGGGAGGTTTTCACTGTGTGATTTTGGCAGTGTATGGTTCTAACTCTAAAAGGGATAAAAGAAGAGTGTATGAAATTATGGTCAGCACTACTCAACAAGATCTTCCTCATTTGGTTGTTGGTGCCTTCAATAGCACTCGACATGCTAGAAAGAAGATGGGTGGCCTACCTGTACCAGACTCAGTAATAGGGAGATTTAATGATGCCATCAATGAAGCCAACTTATTCAAGCTGAATATGACAAGTGTCATTACAGCTTGGCATAATAAACAATGCCCTATGTGAAGAATTGATAGTAATTTAGATATGGGTCTAGTCAATGTAAGATGGCTGGATTTCTTTTTGAATGCCTCCATTAAATTGGACGCACATCCCAACAGCTACCATGCGTGGATGCAAATTGATTTGGCAAATAGCAGAAGCCCCAATAGACCATTTTGGTTCCTTAGTCACTAGTTGGATTGGCCCAGATTTAATATGGTTGTCAACAAATCCTGGAACATGATTGTGGAAGGAAATCTGTTGTTTAAGGTGGTGGAGAAGTTGAAAAAGTTTAAAATAGACTTGAAGTCCTGGTCTAAAGAAATGATCAACTTGGAGACTCTTAGGAAGAAAGAAAAAACTGATTTTGAAGAAGCTGTGAGAAATCTTAACTAGAACCCTTTATCTCCTGTGTTGATGGAAAGAGAAGAGGTTACTTGTAAAAGATTGTTGCAGGTTGAAAAAGTTTAGGAAAATTACCTTTGGTAGAGAAGTAGAATGAAATGGGTTAGAGATGGTGATAGAAACTCAAAGGTCTACCATGCATCTATTAAGAGGAACAATATGAAAGATCACATACATAACCTCCTGGATATGGATGGTAATTTGGTGGATGAGGAAGATAGGATGGCTAAAATGGTTGTTGAGTTATTCTCAAAGTTATACAACCAGAATGTAGTTGTTGAACAGAATTTCAACTTTCCTCAAAGATGGGTCACAAGGGATATGAACAGAAAACTCCATCAGATGGCAAATGATGATGAGATCAAGGAGGTGGTCTTTTCTATAGGGGCCTCTATAGTGCCGGGACCAAATGGTTTCAATGCCAAATTCTTTCAGAAATGTTGGCCGATGGTGAGTAGTGATGTGTGCAATGTTGTGCGGTGGTTTTTGGTGGGAGGTAGAATGGTGAGACAGGCCAACCATGCTTTCATTAGGCTGATCCCCAAGATTTGGTCTCCAGTGGCTATGGCTGATTTTAGACCGATCACTTATTGTTCGGTCATTTACAAAAACATTTATAAGGTTCTTGTGGGAAGACTTAAAGAGATCCTTCCTGGGATTGTCTCTACCAACCAAGCAGCGTTTGTGAAGGGGAGGTCCATCTATGATAATACTTTGTTTGCAGCTGAGTTCTTGGTTGATTTCAAAGTTAAATAGAGCAATAAAAAGGCATGTATTAAGCTTGATATCTCAAAGCATATGATCAGGTTCACTGGGATGCTTTGTGGGGTACTATGTGAGGTTTGGGTTTTGTTGATAGATGGATTGACATTATGAAGCAGTGTGTGGAAATGACTTCTTTCTCAGTGCTAGTGAATGGTATCCCCAAGGGAATGTTTACAACTTCAAATGGCTTACGTCAAGGAGATCCTCTATCTCCGCTCCTCTTTACAATGGTCATGGAGAATCTTACCCAACTTACTGATATGGCTAAACGGGACAGTTTGATTAAAGTGTTCAAAGTTAGAGGTACTAAAGTTGCTGCCCACCTGATCTTTTCCAATGATGTTCTATTTTTCATTGTTGTGCATGCTAAGTTTTTGAAAAATATCAGAAAAGTGCTTAAATTTTTTGGACAGATAACAAACTTATACATCAGTGATTTGAAATCCCATGTTTTCCTATCACGATCATGTGTTGGCAAAAGAGGATGTCTCAAGGAAGCAGCAAATCTTTCGAAAGGCCTTTTCCCTACCAAATATTTGGGTATTCCATTATCTGGTGGTAGAGGCAGAGGAATTGATTTTAAAGAATGTGTGGATAATTTGAGAAAGATGGTTGATAGATGGTATGGGATTCATATATCCATGGGTGGTCATATGGTGCACATCAAGTCTATTCTGAATGCGAAAATTGCATAATGTTGTGGACAAGATGAATTACGTATGTTCATCCTTAAGAAGTTCAAATCCATCATTGGTGGTTTTCTTTGGGGAGGCGGTTCTCATGCTGTGTGCTGGGGATTGCTACCCAGCCCCGTCATGTAGATGGGGGCTTGGCATTTCATGCCCTCACGACATTGCTTGGGAAGCTATGGCAAAGAGGGTGGATTGGTTCTTAAGAAGGGGCACATCTCTGTGGTCTATATGGCTGAAGAGAAGGTATGTGGTCAGTTTGGAAACTACCCAGGTGGGCGAGACTAGGATCTAGAGCAAGATGGTTGAATCTAATAAAGATCTCAGCAAGTTCTACATGTACTCGGACATGGGATGCCAAACAATTGATAGTTTTGTTCCTTGGAAGACTAATAGACAATAGCTAGAGGTGCTATGGTATACTATTATTTGGGGCAGTAAATTATGTCTGAAATGGAGTGTTATGTCTTATAGAACCATCATGGGTCGGCTTTCTACCAGGGACAGACTTATCAGATGGGGTATTCAGGTGGAACAAACTTTCCCACTGTATCTATCAGTGGAGGAATCCCACACCCATTTGTTTTTTGAATGTGATTTCACCACATACCTTTGGAGAAGAGGCAACTTGAAGTGTTGGTGGGGTGGTCTTGCAGCTGTTGCTTTGATTGATGCCCTCTAATGGATTTTTGATGTGACCATACAAAAGAAAGCTATTAGAGTTTTTGGTGGCCTCTTCTTCACGAGTCTTATCCTCCATGTATGGAATGAGAGAAATAGAAGATTTCATGGAAAGGGAGCTCGTAACAACCTACATGTTTTTGATGTTATCATAGATAGTTTGATTTGTTTCTTCGAAGCCAATCCCAGAATCATTACGGGTGTTGATACTATGATTTTGAGGATTTGGGGCTTATAGGCGGGTGTGTGGTCCATTGGTGACCTTGTATAGTATACGGGGTTTTTGTTGTGTTCCCCTATACGCCTTTTTTGAGATGAGTAAGATTTTACCTTATCCAAAAAAAAACCAAATGTGCTTTATCATTGGGTGGAGATGAAGATATTCTACTCAATGCATCTGCCACTGCATTAGTTTTCCCTAGTTGACAATCAATTGTACAATCTTAGTCCTTGATTAATTCCATCCAGTGGCGTTGTCTCAAATTCAATTCGTGTTGTGAATAGATGTACTATACATTTTTATGGTCTGTGAAAATCTAACATGTTTCTCCATAAAGATAATGCCTCCAAATATTCAATGGGTGGACCACTGCAGCTAATTCTAGATCATGTGTCAGATAATTCTCCTTGTGTTTCTTAAGCTGTCAGGCAGAAAAAGAAACAACACGATCACTCTGCATTAGCACACATCTTATACCATTCTTAGAGGCATCATAGAAAACAATGTATCCCTTTCCCTACTCTGGTAAAGCCAACATAGGTGCACTAGTCAACCTTTCTTTCAAAAATTGGAAAGAATGCTAACACTTGTCAACCCAGACAAAAGGAACCTCCTTCCTAGTCAACCTAGTTAGGGTAATGCTATAGAACTGAAGTCCTTAATAAACCTTCTGTAGTAATCTTCCAGACCTAGGAAACTGCGAAACTCAGTTGGTGTCTTTGGTTGTTCCCACTCTACAATAGACTCCACTTTCTTAGGATCCACATGAATACATGAAGCAGATATAACGTGTCCAAGAAAAGACACTTCCAACAACCAGAACTCGTACTTGATAAACTTAGCATATAGCTGGTGTTGTCTTAACAAAGTCAAGGTTTGATGAAGGTGTTGTTCATGTTGTTGACCATCTCTATTGTATATCAGGATGTCGTCTATGAAGACCACTATGAACTGATCAAGGAATGGTCGGAAGATTCTATTCATCAACTCCATGAATGCATCTGGTGCATTAGTTAGTCCAAATGACATAACTACAAACTCATAATGACCATACCTTATCCTAAAGGCTGATTTAGGCATGTCACTTTGTTTGATACGTAACTGATGATATGCTGACCTTAGATCTATCTTAGAGAACACTGTTGCACCACGAAACTGGTCAAACAGATCATCTGTCCTTGGTAGAGGATATTTGTTCTTTATAGTCACCTTGTTAAGTTGTCTATAGTCTATGCATAATCTCATAGACCCATCCTTCTTTTTAAAAAAAGAACTAGAGCACCTCATGGGGAAGTACTCAGTCGAATGAAACCTTTCTCAAGCAACTCCTATAATTGTTTCTTGAGTTCTTCCATCTCAGCTGGTGCCATCCTATAAGGTGTCTGAGTTATGGCTTGCATACCCAGAATTAGATTAATCTTGAAATAAATCTCTCGAGGTGAAGGAATGTCTGAAATTCTTCAAGAAACACATCCTCAAATTCCCTGACAGTAGGAACTTCAGGAACATTAGGATTCTCTACTTTGGTGTCTACCACATGTGCCAAGAGTGCTTGACATCCTTGTCACATCAATCTCTCAACTACCATTGTTGACACTAGACAGGTTGGAAAAATATTTTTGTCCCCTTGAAAGACCCACGTCTCATCACTATATACGGACTTAGCTTGCTTGGAACCACAATCCAAGACAACCTTATATTTTTCTAAGGTATCCCTCACAAGAATTACATCAAACTCGTGCATCTCAAGTTGTATAAGATCCACCTAAATGATGTATTCTGAAAAGAAAAGAACATAGGGAGAACATACCTCCCACAACACCGTAGATTTGACTAACGAAGTTTCTAATAACAGATTATCTACTCTATGACAGACAGTCATACTGCATCCATGAATCACTTCTCGAGTGATAAAGGAATGTGTAACACCCAAATCAATCAAAACATATACGAAGTAGGATGAAGACATATCAGAATGAAACAATTCCATCTAACCATTCACGACTCATGCATTGACTACTATCTCTGGGTAATTCATTGCATAAGATCTCGCTGTTGCCTGTTGCTGACTCCGTGCTCTGTTGTATGGTGTAGATGATCCTGCTTGAGATGCCTGTCTATGTCCTCATTTGTCACTACTAAACTGTAGTCTCTGAGAGCCTTTTTGACTCAGCCTCGGTGGTTGGGTTACCTCCATGTCTCCAACTAGACATTCTCTCACCATATGTCCTTTCTGCCCACACTTGAAGCATTTTATGTCCCGCTGTGGCCTAGATGGTCCTATTACTGACATTGATGTCATACTATGGGATCCACTTGGCAGAAAACTACAGCCTCTACCCTTTCTTTATGTCCACTACATCTGATCACTGAACCTATGTGGTGCTATTGGTGCAAGAAACCTTGGTTTCTTAAAACTTCCAGACCACTATCCCTAGAACTGTGCATGTACTTTCCTACTATTCACCTCACATTTCTCAAACCTCTCTCTATTCTCTAGAACAGATATAGGTGTGGTTAACCCATCATTTATACTTTCTCAAAAATCAAATCCTCTCCTCATCCGTAGTAGCCATGTGTGGACAAAACTGTAAAAGCTCCATAAACTTAGCTTCATACATACTAATCTTCATTGGTCCTTGTCTAATCTGCCCAAACTGTAAGATTTTCTCATCCAAATAAATCTTGGGAAAGTATCTACTAACAAACTCTTGTCAGAATTCCTGCCATCCAACCTCAACTCCAGGTCTTTTTTCTTCTTCAATGGCCCACCAATGGCCAGCGCTTCCTTTTAATAGGTACACATCATGCCTAACTTTATTATTTTCTAGGATGCTAAGGATTCTAAAGGCTTTCTCCAGTTCAGTGAGCCATAAATCCGTGTTTGTTGGGTTAGCTGTATCGACATACTCAGTAGATCCTACCCAGAATAACCGCTCAAAGGTCTTACCATATCCATCTCCCTCATTGGGAACTGGTTTCCTAGGTATTGGTGCTGGCATCTGATCTGCCATATGCGTCATTGTGGTCATGAACTGCCCAAAAAGAGCATGATAGGTTGGGTTTTCTAGCATGGCTTGATCAAGCCAGGGATTCTCACACACATATTACTCTCTAGCTTGTTCCCTTGCACCTCTTCCTGGTGTAGCAACACTACTCTCAACAACATGTTCTTCATGTGCTCCAACCATCTTTTAGCTTTACTTCTTCTCCTATATGACCAGAAGTCACTATAAGATAAACTAGAGGACACTAGAACAGACTCAACAACCTTAATCCTACGTCTCTGTAGACTCATTGAACCTTAGGCTCTTATACCAAAACTTTGTAATGACATAACATCAAATCAAGGCATCACCAGTAATAATTGCAGAATAACCAGAAGTAGAAGATTAACAAAAATCACTAAAAATTAAAACCAATTTGGAAAGAGATCCAATTCTAGGAAACTCTTAAAGAAATAACCAAAACTTTATATACATCATGGTTCACATTGTACATACATTGCACCATCTCATCTCGAGGATAACATATAACAGTTGCTTTGCTAAAACCTATACATAAGCAACATCAAACCTTGGGGAAATCAAGACAAAATCTCAGATCATTCATCAAACCATCATGTACTAACTCCCAAGGACCTGAGAGTATAGAGACAACACATAGGACTTCTATCTACAAGGCATGATAGAAAATACACTCAACTTGAGCTATTACTATTGTTCCTATTATTGTTGTCCTTCCATTATAGTACAATATCTACCTCCTCGTGCACGTCCACCTAAAAATTGGGCATCCCACGGGATGAGAAAAATGTCCTAGCGAGAGATAAAACTCTCTGCCAACAATATTATTATCACAAGAAAATAGTATAAAATTGTGCAGAGGATCTTTTATGTAAATAAGCATGTTTAATTGTAGTGCAAAGCAATAGCAATGTTAAAGTAGTTCAACTATCCATGTCAGAGATATAGATCATCTAAAATCCCGCATGATGTAGCAGCCATTTGGACAAGGTTACACCACCTGACCAGGGGGGCTGATGTTTGCTCACCACTGTCTCCTCTGGCCGCTTCTTAAGGGGATTGCCCTTCTATCTTAAGGAGATTGCTTCCTTCCTTGTTTAGTGGGAATATAAAGAACATATATAACATCTATCAATCTAAAATGAATAAAAGTAATGAAGCATCAACCAATGTTTTCCGTATTCATTCCTTAAGCAAATACGCTACATGGATGATTACATGTTCACAATCACACTTATGCCTAGAGGAGATGAGGTATATCACTCGTGCTCCAACTGACCACTGCTTAGTCGAAATTGGTACCATACAAGGTCAATGGAAGAGCCAGTTTCCACAACCTCACCCGTCTCGGTCAGTACGAGACTACAGGTAGGACATCTTGTGTCAACTGCAATTAGCTTACCAGGGTATACTGGTATCTTTTCTATAGAGTTACAACCGTAGCATGCACTCTCTTCAAGATGATCACTAAGCTTTCCCAATTTATTTTCATCGGGATGGTCACTGAGCTTTCCCATTTTATTTGGGGAGTTCACTGAGCAACCTTGTTATGAAGAAGATTACATATTCAACAATATGTATACTGAGTTATACTCGTTTCACCGTTCAACAAATCCTGAAACTGAATGGATCTATGGTCTGGGAAACTACATGATATGATTCCACTTGATTAATTAAGTGTATTACAATGTCTTTTAGCATTAATCAAGTTGTAAGAAAGAATTATATCAGATGCTATAAAGAAAGGTGTAACACATTGATCAAGTACTTTTGTGATCTTTGGAACACATATATCACTTAGGATCTCAATCCCTTATCACATTACTGGTAATTCTCAACCCTTAACATTATCATCATTATGTTTACTAGATCTGGGTATTCAAACTCTTAGTTCATTTCTAAACACTGTTACTAATTATTAGGTAACTATTACCTCTAGGTCATTAGACCAAGGTATACATTATACTTATTTCACAAGTATTTCACATAGCTCACAAAGACCATTTGGATATGTATAATATGAACATCATATCTCATACCTAGCTATGCTCATCATCTCATGATACATGCATGGTTAGTATTTCATGATAACAACAATATCAAATACATATCATCACCATGCAATAAAAGAGAAATACAACTTTCTGATTATTAGGGTTAGGGTTTCCCATCCTTACTGATCAAGGTTTCAAGTGCATACCATCACCCATTATTAGGGTTAGGGTTTCCCCTTATTAACTAATTAGGGTTTCAAATCATATCATCACCCTTCATTAGGGTTATGGTTTCCCTTATTTAACCATTTAGGGTTTCAAGATCATATTATCTAGGATCAAACCCAAATTCATACTCCACTCATATTAGGATTATCAATGTATGCTCATTACATGATTATCACACAAGTATAAGTTTCTCTCTCATCCTCACTAGGATGTTGATTGCATCATATTCTATTAAGTCGGCTCAACCCTTTTTTCAAGTTACATTGGCCTACTTATCAAAATGCATTAAACTCTTTACATATTATTGTATTACTTGACATAACACACTTCATGTGTGACACCATCAAGTACATTGTATTGAGGTGCTTTTCTCATATTGGGCATGAGGTGTGTGTGTGCTTCACACCATATTGGGAAAAGAGGTGTATCCTTAATCACCATATCGTGCTTCCATATCGGGTTGCGCATCATTAGGGTTTGCATATCGGGTTAGACCCTTATGCTCATATCCCTTCAAGAATTCATGGTATCGACCTACCCTTCATCATGTGATAGGTGATAGCCTAGAAAACAAGTTAGTCTAGACAAAATCAAGTGTACAAACCAATAGAGGTTTGGGGTTCCAATGTATATTGGGTTTCACATTACCATGTTGAGTTTCAACATCATAATGGGTTAGAGGTATATACTTGACACCATATTGTGCATAAGGTGTATACTTGACCCCATATCATGCACAAGGTATGTACTTCATCATGATATCGTGCACAAGGTGTATGCTCCATCATTATATTGTGCATAAAGTGCATACTCATCACCATGTCGCGCTAGTGGTGTATTTACATCACCATATCGGGTTAGAGGTGCTTCAACCCAATATCGGGTTGGACCATGATGATGTCATCATCCTCAAGCTCAAGACCTTCGTTCTTATTGTTCTAGTTCATGGACAATAGGTCTATGCAACTATTAGAACTCATGGATTCATCAATTATTCAAGAAAATTCGAAATTGAAAGTAGATCATCAAGTATGGCAAGATTGTTGGTGAATAATAACATGATTGGGATCAAGTTATATAACTTGCCTCAAGAACAACTTCAAATCTCCAATCTCCAAAGCTTCACATTCCCAAGGTTGAAGATGAGCTTTGCAACTCCTCTATATGCAAAGAATCACCATGGATAAGTATTTGGTGAAGGAGAAAAGAAAGGAAGATCATAACCCTCGATCCATGCTTTAATCCAAGGTTCAAGATGATCATGGCTTCACCTTTGGGTTAAGACTTGAGCTCCTTCTTGTTCCTTACCACCATGCATGATACCTCCTTACTTGTGGCCGATATCCCTTCACTTGTGGCTGATATCACTTCATAATGGTCGATATCACCTTGTTGTGGCCGATTTCACCTTGCTATGGCCGATATCACCTTGCTATGTCTGATACCAAGGCTCTATGCACGATACCCAGACTATATGCATGATATATAAGAGAACGAGGGTGGTATGATTCGAAAAATTTCATTAGTAGGTGAAAGGGATGGTATATATAGTTGTGGTTCATGAAAATGAGTGTATATGAGGTGCCATCTTTTTACACTACTAGGTGCCACGTGTCCATGCATGGTTGACATGTGTACATGAATGAATATTTATTTTTACATGCAAAAATCTTGAGGATAATGTACGGATAATATTTCATCCCTTAGTTATCATGTTGAGCAAGATATTTCAACTCAACATCACTTAAATCACAAATTGATACACTTTTTCTAAGGAAAGCTGCAAACTGATACACATCACCTCCTTGAGGTGATTAGCCCACCATGGAAAAGCCCAAGAGTTGATAAAACGATATGGGACCTCCTCTATGGCTTCTTGGCTGATAGGCATCCCCATATAAGCTCTATGACTCGATACAACTCATAAAAAGGCTTCAACTATAAATCGTTTCTTGGTCTTTTCATCACCAACAATACCATCACTCAAAAATGATTCAAACATGGTGTCTCCTTATTTATATCTCCTCTAGATTATACTAGGAGGGAGTAGGGACACTCTAGGAGTGGTAATTTGCATATCAACCCTACATTTTGAATATATTGCAAATTGTACCAAAATTGGTGCACAAGGCACTATCATTATTCAAACAAGTTTCAATTTGAAATTTAGGATTTCCACAAGCCGCCCCTTAGCATCATTCTGTCTCTTATGATGATAAAACACATAAGGTACATTGAACATGTGACATATTGAATTATAACCCCTCATCTTGGGTAAATTTCACTTTACAACCAAATTATCATATAATGCACAAAGAATTTGCAAATAAGTTCAAACTTGAAAATTAAACTCTAGGAGAGTCTTTATTACTTTATAAAAGATTAAAACAACTTTGTAAATAACTTACTTAAGAAAAACTTCCATGTTTATGGCATAACCCAGGTCAAGGATGTTACTCACCTTATGCACGATATGATGATGTGCATACCTTGTGCATGATATGGTGTCAAGTATATACCTCTAACCAGATATGGTGTTGAAACTCGACATGGTAATGTGAAACCCGATATACATTGGAACCCCAAACCTCTATTGGTTTGTACACTTGATTTGGTCTAGACTAACCTGTTGTCTAGGCTATCACCAATCACATGATGAAGGGTAGGCCGATACCATGAAGGTTTAAAAAGATATGAGTATAAGGGTCTAAACCAATATGCAAACCCTAATGTTGAGTAACCCAATATGGATGCACGATATTGTGATGAAAATACACCTCAAGAATGATATGGATGCCCGATATGGAAGCAAACACACACCTCTATGCCCGATATAGTGGAAGCACCTCAATCTAATATACTTGATTGAGTGACACATGTAGTGTGTTATGTCAAATAATATATTAAGATGTATAGAGTTCAATAAATTTTAATAATTGTGGGCTAATGTACCTTGAGAGAAAGATTGATCCAACTTAATAAAGAATGATGTAATCAACATCCTAGTGAGGATGAGAGAGAAACTTATACTTGTGTGCTAATCATGTAATGAGCAAACATTGATACTCCTAATATGAGTGGAGTATGAATTAGGGTTTGATCCTTGATGATATGATCTTGAAACCCTAGTCGGTTAATAAGGGAAACCCTAACCCTAATGGTGGGTGATGATATGATTTGAAACCCAAGTTAGTTAATAAGTGGTAACCCTAACCCTAATAATGGGTGATGGTATGCACTTGATGTTGACCTAGAGGTTATACATTGTCAATATTTTGATAATAACTCAACCATTCCATTCATATGTATCTAATAGGTGTATTCAAGATTGATTACAGGTGTTAGGTTCATGAAAAGGATCAAATTGCTCAAGCCCTAATTTGCTACAATTCAAGTCAAAAGCTATACAGGTGTGTAATTTTGGAAATCCATGTAAATGACCTTAGAAGATTTTTGTAATCACTTGTATTGATGATATGGCTTCGAACTAAGATGAGAAAATTGATTGAGACACTTTGTGCCAAATTTTAATCACTTCAGATGCACTTTAGAAAATTGATCACAAGTTGTTGATCAATCGAGTTACAATCTCGACTGATCCACTAGATCCATTTTCTAGAGAGTGCATAGGTTGAGTTGTGAACTCACAGAATTTGACCGATGGGGTTACTGACCAAACACAACTTTCATTGGTCGGTCGAGTTTCCTCAGGACAAACTCGACCGATGGTTTGAAATTTGGGTTTGTCTTTTACCCAATCGGTCAAGTTACCTTTATTGAAACGCAACCAAATGCAATGTATGAAAATTGCAGAAAATGTGATTGTGACCGTTGATGACTGGTTTGGGAGAAAATAGATATGTTACCTTGGGAAAAAACGACTATAATTCAATCCTATGTGTTCCCCAACTCAAAGGGGAACCCTCAGCTATAAAATGGACCACTTGGAGTTCATTCCAAGGTTGCTCATTCCATATATGCTTGGTTCTTGCTTAGTTAAGAATGTTGCACACCTTTGTGCCCCTTTCTCTCTCTACCTTCAAGTCAAATCTATGAGTATGAGTGAGTTAGGATATGTTGTAATGGAGCTACCACTTGTATCCAGGTAAAGCTCTCCACCTCCATCTTCATACCTCCTTTCCTTTGAAGAAAAGGTTGAAGAGCTTCTCTGAGTGAAGGAGAAGGAGTTGTTGTTCTTCAAGGTTGAAGAAGGCATGGTGTTCCAGATCTCCAAGTAAAGGAGATAGGAAAGGAGGACATTCAAGAAGGATAGGTAATTCCTTTAAGGCCAAATACTTGAAGATGGAGTGGGTATGTCTTTGTTGAAGGCTGAAGACTCCCTGGTTCAAGTGGGTAAGTTCCTTCGGTAGGTTGAAGATCCTTGCTTGAGGTATTAAGTCCTTGGATGAATGTGGTTTTTGTCTTGTGATCTTATGAATGAATATAAGATAATCAAGATTGCAAAGTCCTAGAGCTTAACCACCTCCAGGTAGTGGACTGACTCACTTCTAGTTTGAAGTGTGGAACCACTCTAAACCACTTTGTCCAAGTAAATTTTCTTCCTTGTCTTCCACCCTTGCTATGCATGTTAGTTAGGATCTCAAATTGGCTGAATGTTTAAGTTTATGCACTTAATACAATTTGGTGGTTTGTTTTGTGAGATTTTTGAAACTCTATTCACCCCCCCCTCTAGAGCCCTTGATCCAACAAGTGGTATCAGAGCAGGTCTTCTCCAAGCTACTTCCACAAGTAGGAGAAGATGGGTGATTTAGCACTTGGTTCTATTAAATTGGAGGGAAGCTTCTCCATGCGACCTCCAGTCTTTGACGACACCAACTTCCTCTATTGGAAGAGAACAATGCAGTTCTATCTCCAACGAGTAAGATATGAGATGTGGAAGGTGGGGCATCTAAAGTATGAAGATCCAAAGGGGGAAATCTCCACATGGATGGAAGCCCAAATGAAGCAAGCTCAACTCAATGCAAAATCCATGAGCATCATCTATGCAGCACTCACCCCATCCGAGTTCAACCGGATCTCCTCTTGGGACACCACACATGAAATTTGGAACAAGCTATGTGTCACCTATGAAGGAACATAGCAAGTGAAGTAAGCCAAGATCTACATGGTTGGTGGTCTATTTGAAAACTTCAAGATGGGGAAGAATGAAAGAGTGGAGGATATGTACACAAGGCTTAATGTGATCATCAATGGATTGGTAGCCCTTGGTAGTGTGATGGACAAAGACACAATCAACTCAAAGATCTTGAGATCTCTTTTAAAGAGATGGGAGCCAAAGGTTACATGCATTGAAGAAGTGTACAAGCTTAGTGAATTGTCAACCGAGGAGCTGGTTGGCAACCTTCAAGCTCATGAGCCAAGGCTTTATAAGAAAGAAGAAGAAGAAAAGAGAGAAGAGAAGGAGTCCAAGAAGATCAAGGACACAGTCTTCAAAGCTCAAATTGAGGAGATAGTTCGTCAGCAACAACTTGCTCTCAAGTCCCCTACTCCTTCCTCAAGTGAAGATGAAGGCCCAAATGAGCATGAAGCTAACTACTCTAAGGGCAAACACTTCAACGGGAAGTCCTCTTCATCAACTCCAAGATGCTATGAATGTGGCCAAAAAGGCCATTACAAAAGTGACTGCCCCAAGGCCAAGAAGAACCACCACAAGAGCAACCAAAAGAAGGACAAGGAGTACAAGAAAGAAGACAAATACAAGAGAAAGGAGAAGAAAGAAAGAAGAAGCAAAGATACATCTCATGCAGCGTGGGAAGAGTCTTGCTCAAGTTCTTCTAGCTCAGAAGATGGAGAATGCCACCTTGCTCTCATTGCCTCTACAAATGATGAGGTAAGTGAGGTAAGTGAAGTCCATTTGCATGAGTTGTCTAAAGAAACTCCTATTGATATGCTTAATGCTTTCCAATCATCTTTTACTAAATGCAAAGCTAAAAAGAAAAGGTTAGGAAAGATAATAGATGATCTTTATGCTAAAATTGAGATTCTTGATCAAAATGAAAAAATGCACCTTGATAGCATATATTCTTTGCAAGGGCAATTTCTTGACCTTGAGCTCCAATACAATGGAGTAGAGGTTGAGAATGGTGTCTACCTCAAGACCATTTTTGGTCTTAAGGAAGATAACCAAATATGCCAAGATGAGATAGATGTTCTTAAAACTGAAAATGTTGAACTTACTCTCATTAATGAAGCTAGGAAGCACGAAACTCATGCTTATCAAAAGGAAATTATTTTGCTTAAATCTGAAAATGCTAAGTTGCTTGCTCAAGTTAATGATCTATCATATAGAACTATTTTGCAAAGTAATGAGCTAGCTAGCACTGCTTTAGAACATGATTCTTTTCATACTAAAGCTTTCTGTTTAGAGGCTGACCTATTGAATGCTAGAGATGATCTTGCTCATTTATCTTATACTGTCATTAACCTTAGTGATGATAATACTAAGTTAAGATCTTCTTTGCAAAAGTTTCTTATGGGAAAGAAATACCTAAATGCTATCATAGAACACTCTACCAAACAAATTGGTACTAGTGGTTTAGGATAGGATGAGATTGCTCCTAAGGGTAAGAATAAGAACAAGAGTAAGGGTAAGAAGAAGAGTGTGGAACCTTCTTTTTTTCATGGAGATACCTCCATCTTTAAGAACCTAATGATATGTGCTTATTGTAAATGTGATGATCATTACTCTACTTATTGTCCTTACAAGACAAAGGGGACCAACCCAAAGATGAAATGGGTCCCCAAGCTAACCCCAGATCCCAAAGTTTGAGTTGGGTACTGACATACTTCTTTCATGCAGGTCAAAAGAAGGTGGATTGTTGATAGTGGCTACTCAAAGCATATGACAGGTGAAATAAGCCATTTGAACAAATTCATGAATAAGAAAGGAGGATCGGTGACCTTCGGGGACAGCAAAAAGGGTAAGGTAATAGGTGAGGGTGATGTAGGAAATGAGCTAAGTATTAAAAATGTTTTTATTGTTGATGGCCTACATCACAATTTGATAAGTGTAAGCTAATTATGTGATAATGGTTACATTGTTCTATTTACTTCTCTAGAATGTTTGCTTCTAGATTCCCTCACTTACAATGTCATATATAAGGGAACTACAAATGGTAATCTTTATGTTACTGTTCTTTATGCTCTAAAGCCCATACTTGATAGATGCATGGTTGTGGATAAAAATGATATTTCTCTTTGGCATCGCCGGTTGGGTAATGTGAATATGCATCAAATGAAGAAATTGAGTAAAAAGGAATTGGTTTGAGGACTTCCGAAATTAGATTTTGATAAAGATGAGGAATGACAACCTTGTACACAAGGCAAGAAAACCAATTCCTCCTTCAAATCCAAAGGAGTCCTTAGTACTAATAGAGCTTTTGAGCTTCTTCATATTGATCTATTCAGACCTATGAGAACTCAAACGCTTTGTGGTTTCAAGTATTGTCTTGTGATTGTCGATGATTTCTCTCACTATACTTGGACATTCTTTCTCGTTTCTAAAAGCGATAATCTAGATGTTTTCTTGAGCTTTTGTAAATAAGTTGAAAACAAAGCTTCTTTCCGGATTGTTTCTATTCGTAGTGATCATGGGGGAGAGTTTGGAAATTATCTTTTTGAGTGTTTTTGTGAAAAACATAGTTAATCACACAATTTCTCTTCTCCTCATACACCTCAACAAAATGGGGTAGTAGAGAGAAAGAAGAGGTCGCTATAGGAGATGGCTAAGACCATGCTTCTAGAATATGATATTCCAAAGAAGTTTTGGGATGAAGCTGTTAGTACCTCTTGCTTCATGCAAAACCGAGTTTTCATGCATCCTTATTTGAAGAAAACCCCCTATGAGTTATGGAGTGGTAGAAAGCCATCCATTGATTTCTTTCACGTTTTCGGATGTCGTTGTTTTGTTTTAAACATGAAGGATTCTCTCGACAAGTTGGATCCAAAATCATTCAAGGCTTTCTTCCTAGGCTATAACACTACAAGAAGGGCTTATAGAGTTTTCAATATTGAATTGTCTAAAATTAAAGAATCTATTAAGTTTATTGAATCTAACCCTGCTTTTGGAAAGAATGCTGTTGATAATGATATTGCAGATGACTTAATTCCTATCTTGAAATATCTCAACATCAACAACAAAGGTAAGCAGGTGGTTGAAGGAGAAGATAAAGAGAAGAAGGATCCCACTCCTCACTTCACAAAAAATCATCCCAAAGAGCTAATCATTGGAAACCCATTCGAGAGAGTGAAGACACGAGCTGCCTACAACAAAGAACAAGTAGATGGTGCCTTCATCTCATTGTTGGAGCCAAAGAACATCAAGGAAGTTCTTAGAGATGACGAGTGGATCCTAGCCATGCAAGAAGAACTAGAGAAATTCGAGAAGAATCGTGTGTGGACTCTAGTGCCAAGACCAAATGATAGAAAAATCATTGGCACCAAGTGGGTCTACCACAACAAGCTTGATGAAAATGGCAAGGTGGTAAGAAACAAAGCAAGGTTAGTAGCACAAGGCTACAATCAACAGGAAGTTCTCTTATGTAGAGTGAGTTTGAGATGAGCATGATGGGTGAGCTCACTTTCTTCCTCAGCTTCCAAATCAATCAAACAAAAGATGGAAACTTCATCAACTAAGGCAAGTACACCAATGAGCTACTTAAATGTTTTGGAATGGAGATCATGAAGCCGATGGACACACCCATGTCCAATACTGCCAAACTTGATAGGGATGAAGAAGGTGAGAAGGTAGATGAGAAGCTCTATAGAGGTATTACTGGAAGTTTACTTTATTTAACTACCTCTAGCCCTAATATTATGTTTAGTGTTGGCTTGTGTGCTTGCTTTCAATCAAGCCCTAGGAAATCACATCTTTTTGTTGTTAAGAAGATTTTGAGTTACTTAGCCAAAATTCAAAACTTTGGTCTATGGTACCCTAAGCAAGGGACTTTACTCTTGTAGCATATAGTAATGATGATTATGCGGGCTATTTGGTTGATACAAAGTGCACAAGTGGCACTTGCTTCGTTCTAGGACCATGCTTGGTGAGCACCGTGGCATTATCAACCACCGAGGCTGAGTACATTGCAACCGAGTGTTGTTGTGCCCAGGTCCTTTGGATGAAGCAAATGCTCCAAGAATTTAACATACATTTTGATGCTTCTCCTATATATTGTGATAATACTAGTGCAATTAATCTTTCTTATAATCCTATATTGCATAGTAGAGATAAACATATAGAGGTTCGTCATCATTTTCTTTGTGATCACATTGCCAAAAAGACTATTTATATCACACATGTGGACACGAAAAATCAGTTGGTGGACATTTTCACTAAACCTCTAGCTAGAGAGCAATTTAATTTTATTAGATCTAAACTACTCATAATTGCGACTTGCTACTTTATCAATTATAGTCGTGTTCAAAAATGACAATATGAGTAGCGCGGCGGCAAAGGCAATTTCTGGGGCGAAGACGAAGGTGACCGGGGGGCGTCGGTTTCGACTACTGCCAAGGAAACAGCGGCATCGAATCCTCCTGATCCTGGTCTAGGAAATGCTCATCATGTAAAGGACATCCTGCCGGTGACTGAGAGGGGGATGATGCTGGTCTCCGCCGAGAAGACATCGGCATCAAATCCTCCAGATCCAGGATTAGAACATGTTCTCCAAGAGAAGGTCGGCCCAGATCCAAAAGCTCCTCTGAGTTGGGCTAGCCTCTTCAAGGAGAAAGTGCCAGTGTCGAGTGTGCCGGTTGCCCTGAAGAAAATAGAGGTTCTTCTGTCTGACGGGAAGTTGATTTATCCGAAGCTCATTGCTGAAAGGAACATCTCAAGATGGAGTAGAACTACTGTTGGATATGTGGTCAGGCTCAAGCCTCATTGGCCTACACTCGTGAAGCATCTCGCACAGATCTGGAACGTCAAAGGATCCCTGGAAGTGAGGTCTTGAGGGAAAGGGTTCTTCATTATTATGTTTGAAGATGATGATGATATGAAGACTGCCATTGAAGGTGGCCCGTGGTTCGTTGCTGGCAGACCTCTTATCATTAAGAAGTGGGAACGTGGTGAACCGCTGGAGAAGATCAAACTGAACGAGATTCCTATACGGCTCAAGATATTTAACTTGCCTCTCGAGCTATGGGATGTCGATATGTTCAACATGATTGGGTCTGTTCTTGGAACTCCTCTACGTCCGGATAAACTCACCATGGAATTTGTGAGGTTGGACTATGCTCGAATTCAAGTTATTATCCCCTCTGACTTCTCTTATCCTAAGGAGCTGCAAATTGAAAGTGATGATGGGCAACTTCATACTATTTCCTTTGAATATGAATGGGTGCCTGTGAAGTGCTCAACATGTGGTCTTTATGGTCATGAGTCCTCCCTATGTTCGGATTCTATCACTGAAAAGGAGAAGATGCTTAAGAAGAAGGTTACTAAACATTGGGTTCCAAAAACTGTGATTGAGGATGATGATTTGGAGGTTTTCAGCGACGCCATGGAAGGTATTCCAAATTCTGATCAGTCTTCTCAAGCTCGCGTCCCTCAGTTAGCTCAATCAGCTGTGATTACACCTACACCTACGCCTACTCCCTCTCCCGATCCAGGGTGGATTACTAGCAGCAACAGGAGAAAGTCTAAGTCCATACCCAAGGCTGTTCCTAAAAACTCCTTGAGGGTTATTCCTGATTCCTTAAACAAATACTCTCCGTTATCTAATTTTGATGGTTCTGATCTATATAAGGAGAATGTTTCATCACCGTTGGGTGAGATGGTTGAGGTCCCAATTTCTCTCCCTCCTAATGGATAGTCCTTTCACCATTTTTTCTTGGAATGTGAGGGGAGGTGGAAATAAGATCCCCTACATTCGAAATGAGGTTCATAGAAATAAAGCTGACATCTACATTTTCCTTGAAACCAGATTACAAAAAGCTGACATTGCTGCTGTTGTTCATAGCATTTGGCCTGGAGCTTCTTTTATTGATAATTCTGCCTTCCATTCTTACACACGCATTCTTATTGTTTGGCGGCATACTGATTTAGAGATCAAGACTCTTCTTAGCAGTGACCAGGTTATTCATTGTTCTGTTTGTAAGGACTTGATGCACTTTCATCTATCTGCAGTCTATGGTGCTAATCTTGACGCTGACAGAATGAATCTTTGGAACTCTATTTCCGATATCCACATTCTTAATCCCCGCAATTGGTGTATGCTTGGGGATTTTAATGCTGTTAGGCTCTCAAAGGAGAAGATTGGTAAGCAGCCTCCATCCAGTCGTAGTATGGTTGACTTTAATACAGCTATTGCAAATTCTGAGCTTATTGAGCTCCCTTCTAAGGGTCTTTTCTTCACTTGGGACAGCCATAACAGAAAAGGTTTAAGCACTTTCTCCAAGATTGATCGCATCTTCACTGATTTGAGTTTCCTTTCTTCCTTTCCATCTTGCTGGGGTGAAGTTTGTCCTGCTACTGTTAGTGATCATAAAATCATCTCTCTTCATTTTGGTTCCCGTAAGAAGGGTGCTACCCCTTTCCGTTTTATTAACTCGTGGATTAATCAAAGTTCTTATAAAGAAGTTGTTCTCAATGCTTGGAACAATACCCATTGCTCAGGCACTTCTATGTTTAGAGTTTATAGGAAGCTCCAGGCCATTTCTGCTGCTCTTCGTAAATGGAATACTGATGTGGTTGGCAATTTCTTTACTAAAGCCCGTCAGCTGGAGGAAGAGCTAGCTTCCTTACAACGTGTTGTTGATTCTGACCCCCTTAATCTGGAAAATCAACAAAGGCTGTCTTCCTTGCGTAATGTCTGTATCACGGCTTTGAAAGATGAAGAGGCGCTTCTAAGGCAGAAAAGTAGAGTTCAATGGCTAAAGCTTGGGGATAGAAACAATGCTTTCTTTTATGCTTCTTTGAAGACGAGGAGAGTGAGAAATAACATAAATATGCTAAAGATTGATAATGATGTCTTGACTTATGATCCAGACATTATTCGTGACTCTGTCAAATGCTTTTATGAAAATTTATTCAATGGCGCCCCTTCTGATGTTGTACATTGGAATTATGATTGGAAACTTCCACATATCTCTGATGCTCAGTTTGTTTTTCTGAATAGCAAGGTTACTAAGAAGGAGATTAATGATGTCATGATGAGTATGAAGGATGATAAAGCTCCTGGGCCCGATGGTTTTAATTCTGTTTTCTTCAAGTCTGTTTGGGATACTATTGGTCCTGATATCACTGCTGCTATTCTGAACTTCTTCAACTCTGGAAAGCTTTTGAAAGAGTGTAACAAAACCCTTATTACTCTCATCCCGAAGAGTGCTAATGCTATTTTTCTTAAGGACTTTAGGCCTATCTCCTTGTGTAACATTCTCTACAAAGTCATTGCTAAGATTTTGGCTAATCGTCTTAAAACTGTGCTCCCTTCTTTGATTGATAACAATCAGGTTGCTTTTGTTCAAGGTAGACATATTGGAGATACTATTCTATTGGCAAATGATGTTCTTAGCACCTTTGCAGGTTCTCATAAGAGCATGTGCTTAAAGGTTGATCTAGCGAAGGCCTTTGACACTGTAAGAAGGGATTACATCATCTTCCTTCTTCGGGAAGCTGGGTTTCCTCCTTGTTGGTTGGGATGGATTCAGGAATCCTTCAGTTCTGCCTCTTATAAAGTTCTTGTTAATGGCTGTCCCACGGATAGTTTTCTGGCCTAGAATGGAGTGAGACAAGGAGACCCCCTCTCCCCTCTTCTCTTTGTCATTGCGATGCAAGGCCTCACTTCCATTATTAATTCAGAGATTAGTTCTGGTAATTTCAGGCCTTTTCAAGCTGGTGATGCTATGGTTCCCCATATTATTTTCGCTGATGATCTTCTTATGTTCTCCAAAGCTAAAAAGCAGGATGCATGCTGCATTAAAAATATCTTGTCCAACTTTAGACGTGTTTCTGGTCTTAACCTCAATAATGAGAAGAGCCAGATCTTCCTTAGCAAGAATGTGACTGATGATGGCATATCTGATTCTCTGATGATCAACATTGCTGTCCTTCTGGTGAGATATCTTGGTCTACCCTTGTTTGCTGGGAGACTTACTAAAGTGATGTGCTCTTCTATTGTTGATAAGTTCAAGATCAGGTTGGATTCTTGGAAATCTAATCTCCTTTCTCAAGTTGGTAGAGTGGAACTCGTCATCTCTACTTTATCTTCTTATAGTATTTTCTGGTCGGCTGCCTTTCCCCTTCCTAAATCGGTTATTGCTGCTTTGGAGAAAATCATGAGAGATTTCATCTGGAATGACTCTGAGTCCAAGAAGCATCTTCATACTGTTTCTTGGAAACATATTTGTAAGCCAAAGGAAGAGGGTGGCCTTGGTATTCGTTTTATTGCTGATTGGTCCACCGCTGGTCTTATTAAGAATCTTTGGAATATCGCTGCGGGCAAGGATTCTTTGTGGGTCAAATGGGTTCATGGCAGATATATTAAGGATGAATCTCTGTGGTCTGTTCTGCCTAGGGTCAATTCTTCTTGGCTCTGGAAGAGATTACTTGAACAAAGACATGTCTTATGAAAGGAAATCTCCTTTTGTTTGGGTAATGGTCATGACTTCCTTTTATGGAGGGACCCTTGGTCTACTGATAAGAAAAAGTTAATTGATCTTCTTGACATTAATCTCACACGTAGGCTAGGCAAAGGTCTTAACTGCAAGACTAATGTTTGCATCAGAGATTCCAACTGGTTCGTTCCTGATTTTAGGGGATCTCAGCTCCTACGTGATTTCTTGTCCACCCAACATGCTCCTTCCTCGCTGAATGATCAAGTTCTGTTCAAAGGTAGCAGCTCTTTATCAATGAAAGATAGATGGGAGTTGGTTAGGAAGAAACACTCTCTTAAGAGTTGGGGCAATTGGATTTGGAAGGGTGTTCCTAGAAAGTGTTCCCTTCTCCTTTGGAAAGGGTTCCTTGGCAAGATTCCTACCTGCAATTACCTTCAGAGAGTCGGTTTTTCTTTAGCTTCAAGGTGTGCTTTATGTGAGGATAATGAAGAACACTCTTCTCATGTGTTCTACAGCTGCAAGTTTTCTCTTCAGGTCTGGGATTTTTGGAGCAGAGACCAGTCCCTTTAATCTCGCTCCTTCTTCTTTTGATGATCTTCTCCTTTTGAAGAAGAGGTCCAAGTTTTCTGCCATTTACGTCCTATACACCCTTTGGACAGAAAGGAACAACAGGATTTTTAGGAATATCAGTAGGTCCCCTGCTGCTGTATGGTCTTATTGCAGGAAGGACATTACTGCTTACAGTTAGCTTTTAGCTTCTTGCTCCGACTTCTCTCTTCCTGCTCTGTTGGTAGGGGTCAGCAGGTTCTTTGTTTTTCTTCTGTTTTGTACAGCTTATTGTAACCGGTAGGTTCCTACTGTTCCTACCCTTTTCCTTTATCAGTAAAGAGGCACAACACCCTAAGTTCACAAAAAAAACTTCTCATAATTGCTTCAGATGATATTGACATGTTATCTAGCTAGTTGCTTTTATCATATATGTCTTACTCATGCTTTAATCACCTTTCTTTCCTAAAATTGCTAAAATTACATAATTTTCTTATTGACATGCTCAGTTTCACTTGTTTTTGGGCATTTCTCAAATTTCAAGTTTTATTGCTAAATAGTACCCAATGATGAGTGATATGTGCCTAAGTATGTTCAATATACATAATAGACATGAAAAATGAATTTAATTAACATCCATATGGCTAGAAATTAAGTTTCACGCTTTTAGGTCAGGTTGACCATCGGTCGAGTTTCCCCCAGGACAAACTCGACCGATCTGTGGCTGAGAGATGTTCTAAAATGGACCAATCGGTCGAGTTTCCGCCTCTCAAAACTCAACCGATCAGCAGGCTGAAGCCAACTTAAGTTTGGTTCGGCTGACTATTCTTCCTCTCAACTAGAGAATAGTCGACCAATCCCCGTTCTAGCCCTAATCTCTCTACCCAAACCCTTACCTTTCCTATCCTAGCCCTTTCCCGACCTAGATAGACTGTCATAGACCTCCTTTCTTACTCTTTGTTGGTGTTTGGATGGTTTTTGTAGCTTGTTTTGTGTGTTTGATCTCTACTTCTCCTTCTTTTCACCTCCATGGTTTCCCATATAAGAAAGAGATCCGCCCCTAGCAATTTTCCTTCGTCTTCTTCGTCTTACTGCTTGATTCCTTTCGATAACACCTTGTTTGTCTCAATAGAAGATGTAAATAGGCATAAGGACCCTCTTCCTAGGAGTCATTTCCCTTTTAGAGCTTTGTTTGAGACTAGCCCTAGGCATCATGTGGTCATAGACTAAGTAGCTAAGTTGTTATCCGTTCATCACCTATCTGCTCTGGCTATCAAGCGTGATTGCTTTCATAATTCAATGACAAGCACAAAAGCAATTCACAAATTTTACACTAACCTGTGTTGGAATTATGACACCCTTGTACCCCTACCGAATACTCAAGTAATCTTGATTTCCATGATCGTCGGGAAGAGTTTTCAAATTTTTGAGGATATTCTAAATGTCTTCTTTTTCGAAGATGAGAATGACTCTTGGCGCAAGGATTACGGTGAGTACTTAGACCTTTTAGATCCTAAGGGTTTCTACAAGCAGAATGAGCTTACTCTTCCTGACATTCATCACTACTTGAAGAAACCCGATGTTCCATACAAGAAGAAGAGCACCATACCCTCCACCTCCCTCGATCTCAAGAAGTGTATCTTAGCGTTAATGATCAACTACAACATCCATCCAAAGAAAAATCAAATAGATATTGTAGAGAATATTACAGTTCTAATGTACTACATCCTTGAGAATATTGGAGTCAAATGGTCACGATACATTCTTCACCACATGACCTATTTTGATTCTAGTAAGAACACCCGAGGCACCAATCCACCCTATCCAGCCCTGATTTGTGGTTTGTTTCAGTTTCCTAATGAGAAATCACTTTTTTTCTGACTATCATTACAAGCTAGCTTGGAAAGGTGTATGTATCAGTGAAACCATGATTCAAAAGTCTGTGCCTATTTTTGCCTCCACTACACATGGTGCTTCACCCTTAGCCTCTGCCTTTGTAGCCCATACCTCCTTTTCCCGAGCTCCACCTCCTCAGTCACCTCAACCTAGCCTTGCTTCGTTTTGTGTATCTAATAAAACCCTTATGGGATACATGATGCACCAACAAGCATACAACCTTCAGGTCCAAGAGAACCTGCACCACGATCTATGTTCAATCATGTCTAACATGAACATATCCTGTGCACATCCCTACCCCACCTACCAGCCTTTCCCCAGTAGTGAGCATGCTTCTTATGCATATCATTATTACTACCCCACCCCCGAGCCTTCTATTGCTACTCCTCCACCCTCTACTATTGGTGGTTCTACTCCCATGTACCTACCATTGCCTGCTGGCCCATTGGCCACCCTACTTGCCAGTCTTGGAGATTCTTCTCCATCCTTTCCTCAGGACAATGAGCTCTATTCTCTTGGTATGACTTGGGATGAGAATAATTCTCATTGGCCCAGTCGTGATTTCAATCCTATTGCGGATGAGGAGATGCCTGACCAAGCTGATGTTGAGGCTACTACTGACGACGACGATGGTGATGGTGAGGATGCCTCTGATGATGGTGATGGCTCCGGTGGTGATTCTGGTGATGAAGCCACTAATGTTGTTGCACCTTCAGATGGAGACGAGAACTATGAGCCTGGAGCTTATGATGATGATGATGTTGTGGACATTGATAGTCTAGATGTCTAGTTTGTTTCTTAGTTTTTAGACTAGTATGTTGATCATATATATCTTTCTAGGCTATTTTATATCAGAAACATCTGGGCACATTATCTAAGATGTAATATTTTTATCTTTAGTTTTCATTGCTTCTTATTTGTAGCTGTTGTCATGAGAACATGCTTCAGAGTTGTAATCTATATTCTATGTACTCTTGCTCTTTGCTCTGTTATATATTATGATTTGGTGCCATATTTCACCATATTTTGATTATGAATGAGATTGTGTGTTTCTTTTATCTATGGTTGACATATGATATGAGATTGCATGTGTGATTTGATAACCTCCCATTTTGCAATGTTATCTTACTAGTTTTCCTCAGTTCTCCATACTCCTTAAATAAATTAGACACAATATTTAATTTTCCACTATATTGTAAATATACCATCAGACTAACTTTTCCCCTTTTATTTCTTACAGAAAAGCACAAAAAAATTACAAAAGCTCCAAACGGTCCCAAGACCGAATGGACACGACACGGTCCCAAGACCGAATGGACACCAAATGGTCCCAAGACCGAATGGACACCAAACGGTCCCAAGACCGAATGAAGGCAAAACGGACCCAAGACCGTGTAAAGTCAAATGGTCCTAAGACCGAATAAAGGCAAACGGTTCCTAACCATGAGGACTCAAATGGTTTCCAAACTGAGAGATTCCAAACGGTCTCCCAAACTGAGAGAGAGTCCAAATGGTCTTCACGACTGTTTGGGCCCAAATCTCTCAAACCGTTTGAGTTTCACTCAAAGCCTATAAATAAGACCCGAAGGGTCCTCACAAATCATGAAGTTTCAGACGTCCAAAGGTTGCCTCTATTGGTCTAGAGCCATTTCATCCTTCACCCACTGCCCCGAGGCTGCCGGTCTAAGATCCATACTCCATCTCCAAGATACTTTCTCTCTCATCGACAAAGAAGGTGGGAAGAAGAGGATTCATCATCAAGCAAGATGTGAAGTGTGAAGATCGTTTCTCACTCTCTCTATAAGGGGTCGACCTTCCTCCCTCCTTCATGTAGATGACCTTCTCTCTCTCTTCTCATCTCCTTTTTTGTTCTTTCCATGAACGAGTAGTTTCATACACTAGGGTGCGGGGAGCAGCCCCGCTACCCATGTTTTCATTTCATGCAATGTAATTCATAATTTTGCAATAGAGATATACTTTCTTTTTAGTTCAACATCAATCGTTTAATGAAAGCTTGTTTCCTGATCACCAAATTGTGTTACTTATTATCTATTAGTATGAATTGTCTACGTTTGTACTATTAGATTTGAATCTCAATTGAATGTTGGTTCTTGATGCATGTAGTCACCATGCATCTGTTTCGGTATCTAGGAGTGTTCTTGAAGAAGTGGAGTAAACTCACTTCCATCATTGTACTTTCATACTAGGAAATGGAAACAATTGACGTATAAAAGTACAACCTTTATAAGTCGAGGAACACACTTTGAGAAGGGAATGATGTAAAGTAAGTGACCATTCGTTTTGGGATGGCTGGCTTTGCAACATTCCCACACTTCTCGTAGTTAGTTCTCTGAAAGGAAACTAAATCTACAAAGATACTAACTGTTTAGACTCTTATTGCAGGTTATGATACTATGTTGCATGTCTTGATCCATGTGTAGTGGTGGTGAAAGCCGATCACATCCTAGTGGTTTCTCAACATTGTTTATAACCCTAAATTTACTTTCTTGCCTTTACTTTACTCGTACTTAGTTTAAATAACCAAACCAACTCTTTGATCTAAATACCAACTATTAAGGAATTAAATGAAATTCTAACATTTTCTATCTTGTTTATCTTAACAAGATTGTTGTCCTTTGGATTCGACCCTTAACTATACTATGATAAGACTTCCATGTATCCTAGCATACGTGGGTGGAGTTTTTAATCTAGTATAAGCAAGGCTAAACCTAAAGGCTTACTATCTTTAGGATTTTTAGTGGTGCACGCAACTCCACACAAGTGGAAGCTCCATCAAAAATTGGCGTCGTTGTCGGGGACAACGAAACATTTTGATTTCATTTATCATCTTCCTAGTTGGTTAGGGTTTTACACTTTTTATTTCAACATTACTCCATATTCTCTCGATTTCATCATATCTCCTGCATCATCTGAAAAGTGTGTTTCTTCCTCTACTCATGTAGAAGAAGTGTATGCAACCATCGCATAATCTCGGATTCTCCCCTGATCTAGAGTACGACTCTGAGGTAGAGAGAAGTTTCCACCGCCGTATTATACTTAATCATCAAAGAGCCAAAAAAATGGCCGAAGATCAACGCCAAGCTGCACTAGTGATGGAAAGGGACAACACTGCCATAGCAGCCCAGCGAGTGCAACTCATCACCGACACGTGCGCCCAAGTTCAGGATGAAGTACCAGATGAAGAGCAAGCCCACATATGTGCCGAGAATGAAGCAGCTAAGACTGTTGCTCAACTGCTGATAAGAAGCAAGCAACTAAGGGACTACGCTATTCCCAAGAACTACGAAGACAACCATGCAGTCCAACCACCACTCATCAACACTCCTAATTTTGAGATTAGGACACAATGGATCCAAATAATGTAGGGCATCTCATTCTCTGGAAGTGCCGGAGATGGCTGCATGGACCATTTGAAGAGGTTCAAAGCTCTTTGCAGGCTGGTACCACAAGCTGGAACAACCATGGACGCAGTCATGCTTAGACTCTTCAATTTCACCTTGTCTAGAAGAGCACTAAGCTAGTACAATTCTTTGGATGGGGAGCCAATCACCACCTAGGGTCCCTTAGAAGAAAAGTTCTTGGAGAAATTCTTCCCACCTTCACTAACCTACCAAATTAGAGGGCAGATCAACCAATTCCTTTAACTACTGGGAGAGTCACTGGCTGACTCATGGGAGTGGTTCAAGGAACTCTTGAGGAAGTGCCCTCACCATGGAATCTCGCAAAATAAACTCATAGAAACTTTTTATAGGGGAGTAAGTGATGAAATTAAAAAGTTTTTAGATTCCTCATCTGGAGGAAACTTTATGAGACAGAACTACAAAGATGCATGGAGAATCGTCACTCTCGGAGCGAAAAATCAATCCAATTGGGGGAGGGCGACTACAGGAGGAGTTATAAAGGTTTTTAAAGCTGAAGAATCTACAGAAATGAAAGTCATAGCCGAATCTTTGAAAACCATAGCTAACAAACAACAAGCCCTCTAAGCATCATTTGGGGAATATGGCAGAAAGAAGAACCCCCAACAAGCTAAAGAAGCTACAAGAACTTGAGAGGCCTGTCATGCATCAGATCATCCCACATTGTCATGTGGTCTCCAATACAATGTAATGATGGATTTACAACCTCCTCAACCATAATATGAGCCGATCATTGAACACCCTGAGGATCAGATGCCAGAACAAGTAAATTTCATTCATTCCATACCAGGACACGCTTACTACAATCCAAATCAACTGAGAAATCATCTTGGTTTTCAATATGGATATCCTGCGGGGACTGCTAACCCACAACATCAAATGCAAGGTGGATCCTCCAAAAAATTACCACCTGGATTTCAAAGCAACTACAACCAAAATCAAGGGAATCTTTGAAACAATTTCCAGAGATCCAACTACCCAAGAAATCCCTCTGCATACTGCCAATATACTCACCCTCCTCTGCACCCGCAATTACAAAAAACTCAGCTGCAACAGCAGCAACAACCTTAGTTGACAGCACCTCAACAACAACCACCTCGAGGGTAGTACCAACTCACTCCGTTTCAGTAGAAGAATGCCCCACCACAACATATTGATGAACTGTCCTTGATAAGGCAAATGTTGCAATCACAGCAAACCATGCTGGCTAACCAGCAAGCCCAGCAAAAAGCTGTGGAAACTCAGTTAGCACATATTCCATCTCAGCTAAAACCTCCAGTGGGCACTTTCACTGGCCAGCCAGAAGCAAATCCAAGACACGATCAACATAGACTAGAATAATTAAATGTTGTTACAACAAGGTCTGCTTGTGCTCTTACTGAAGCCATCTCGGTTAATTAAGAAGACAGAGATGTAACTGAAATCATCCCAACAAAAGAATCAAGTCAAGAAGCTAAAGAAAGGAAAGAAAAGGAACAAGGTCCCAAAGAACCAGAGGTTCCACAATATAAGCCAATGATACCCTATCCTGGTATAGGCTAAAGGAAACCAGACTAGACTCTAGATTCTAGACATTCAAAGAGGCAATGAAGAAACTTTATGTTGATATTCCTTTTCTCGATGCCCTATTTGAAATCCTAGCCTGGTCCAAATATCTGAAGACCCTACTATCAAATAAATATATGACAAAGGAGCATGAAACTATCAAACTAGCCCAAACCACTTCTGATATCATCTTGAATAAAATGCCGAAAAAATAGAAGGACCCTGGCTACTTTGGCATACAATGCTCTATTGGAAACACTTCTTGTAAAAAGGGATTAGCTGACTTGGGAGCCATCATATCAATTATGCCATTCTCCATGTGCAAACGATCGGGGTACACTTATTGCCTACAGCAATGACCATCCAACTTGTCGATTCCACCATTACTGCACCCCTCGGAATCATTGAAGATATTCTAGTAAGAGTGGGGAGGGACTCTTATGTCCCTTATGATTTTGTCATTATGGATATAAAAGAAGACCTAAGGTACCTGATAATATTCGGTAGACCCTTCCTCGCCACAGCTAGAGCATTAATTGATGTCTAGGCTGGCACAATTACCTTGAGGTTGGGTAAAGAAACTATTCAATTCAAGGTTTTCAACAGCCTGAAGAGCCCTAGTATCCATGAAGAGGTCTTTCTACTTGAAGCAATTGATAAAATGTCCCAACTCAAGCAAGCAAATCCAGAACCATAAGATGCCCTAGAAGACACTCTAATAAATCCGAAAGCTAAATTTTCAACCAACGAGTTAGTTCAGCAATGCATGCAATACTTAGAGTAGGCTAAAAAAGCCCCTGAAGCTATTTTTGAATAATTGAAATCTGTCACCATATTAGAGACGGCAGAAGTACCCAAAGCCCTGGAAATGAAAATCTACCAACTGGGCTCAAACATGTCTTCCTAGATGAATGAAAATTATGTCTAGTTATCAATTGCTCCTCTTTGGATGACGATCAGGAAGAGAGGCTTCTCACTGAATTAAGGAAGCACAAGAAAGAAATTGGGTACACGATGAATGACCTAACAAGCATTAACCCAACTCTATGCATGCATAAACTACCTATGATAGAAGAGTTCAAACCCTCAAGGGAGCACCACAGAAAACTGAACCCAAATCTGAAAGAGGTAGTTCCCCTCGAAGTTCTTAAACTCTTGAAAGCGGGTATTATCAATCCAATTTCTGACTCTCAGTGGGTTAGTCTCGTCCACGTCCCTAAAAAGGGGGGACCACTGTTGTCTTAAATGATAAGAATGAACTAGTACCTACAAGGACCGTTACTGGTTGGAGAATGTGCATAGATTACAGAAAACTAAACAAATCAACAAGGAAAGTCCATTTTCCCTTACCCTTCCTTCACGAAGTCCTTGAGCGGATAGCCCACCAAAAAAATTTCTTCTACCTCGACGGATATTCTGGGTTTTACCAAATCCCAATTCACCCTGAAGGCCAAGAAAACATGACATTTACTTGTCCTTTCAGAACATACACTTTCAGAAGGATGTCCTTCAGGCTATGCAACACATCCCAACCTTCCAAAGGTGCATGACTGCTATCTTCGTGGGACTAACCGAAACCATTATTGAGGTGTTCATGGACGATTTTTCAGTATACGAAGACTCTTTTGATAACTGTCTACTCAACCTAAGTAAAGTCTTACATTGATGTGAGGAAACAAACCTTATCCTAAATTGGGAAAAATGTCACTTTATGGTGACCGAAGGTGTTGTCCTCGGACATCGAGTGAGCGAAAGAGGAATAGAAGTAGACAAGGCAAAAATCGATGCCATCTCAAAGTTGTCACCACCCAAAGACATAAGGGGAGTGCGAGCCTTCTTGGGTCATGTCCAGTTCTACCGAATATTTATCAAAGACTTCTCGAAAATAGCAAAACCTATGACTTACCTATTGACTCAGGATGTGGATTTCAACTTTGACCATGAATGCCTGCATAGCTTTACAACCTTGAAGAATGCTCTAATCTCTCCTCCCATTATGAGAGCACCTGACTGGTCACAACCTTTTGAGATAATGTGTGACGCTATCTACTATGCTATAGGAGCGGTGCTAGGGCAGAAAGTAGACAAAAAGCCATATGTAATATACTATGCATCAAAGATGCTAGATGAAATGCAAAATAATTACAGCACTACAGAAAAGGAATTCTTAGCCATCATCTACGCCTTCGAAAAATTCCTTTCTTATTTAATCGAATCAAAGGTTGTAGTATATACAGACCACTCCGCCATTAAATATCTTATACAGAAAATTACCACTGGATTCCCCTGGTATGCTGACATAGTGAACTATCTGGATACAGGAATCATCCACCCCTCCACCTCTCACCACGATAAAAAGAAATTTCTCCATGATGTTAAACAATACTACTGGGATGAACCCTATCTTTTTCGTCTATGTGCAGACGGACTTTTCTATCACTGCATACCAGAAGAGGAAATTACTCCTGTCTTAGAGCATTGTCATTCTGGCCCCACTAGGGGACACACGAGTTCAAAAAAGACCGCTTCAAAAGTTCTACAATTGGGTTTCTTTTTGCCAACAATAGCAAGAGATTCCTATGATTTTGTAAGATCATGCAATAAATGTCAGCTTTCTGGCGGTATTACTAAAAGGAATGAAATGTCTCTCACTTTGTGGCAAGAAATTGTACTTTTTGATGTTTGGGGAATAGACTACATGGGTCCCTTCGCCTCATCCTATGGATTTTCTTACATACTGGTCATTGTGGATTATGTCTCAAAATTCGTAGAAGCTATACCCACCGTTTCCAGTGATTCAAAGTCAGTCATCAAGATGTTCAAAGATATCATTTTCCCCAGATTCGGAGTCCCCCGAACTATCATATCCGACGGAGGGACCCATTTTCTGGAAAGAAGCTTTGAAGCCCTCCTAAAAAAATATGGAGTGAACCATAATGTCGCCACACCTTACCAACCACAAACTAGTGTCCAAGTCAAAGTTTCGAATAGACAACTGAAAGCAATTTTAGAGAAAATAGTCTATAGACATCATATCGACTGGTCCACCAAGCTTCCCGATGCCCTTTTGGCTTACCGCATAGCTTATAAAACACCAATTGGAACAACCCCATTCTGACTGGTCTATGGGAAATCATGCCATCTTCCAGTTGAATTGGAACATAAGGCCTGGTGGGCCATTAAACAATTCAATTTTGATTTTAAAAGTGTTGGCAAACACAGACAAATCCAGTTACAAGAACATGAGGAGCTTAGAATGACAGCCTACCATAGTGCCAGAATCTATAAAGAACAAACCAAGATGTTGCACAATGGCCACCTCAAAAGAAAAGACATTGCTATCAGAGATAAGGTCCTCCTCTTCAATTCCAGACTTAAGATGTTTCATGGAAAGCTCCGCATGAAGTGGTCTGGATCATTCACAATTAAACACATCTACCCCACCAGAGCAGTCATCATCCTTGACAATAATGGGGGAGAATGGATCGTTAATGGCCACAACTTGAAGAAATACTACACACCAGCAGACAAAATTCCAAGACAGACTATCGAGATCCACGATCCATCAGCATCGACATAACCAAATCGGATTTTCGTCGAGCCAGCAATGTAAAACTCAGGCGCTACTTGGGAGGCAACCCATGATCTGAATACCACTGTTTCATTTTGCCTAGTTTTACTAATTTTCTTATCCCTTCATTTGATTTAGACTTATCATATTTAATGTGAAAATATAAAAATTCACATAAATAACCAAAACAAACATAAAAATATAAAATCCAAAAACATAAATAAATCTTAACCAAACGGTCTCAAAACCATTTGGTCCTCTCAGTCTCACAACCGTTTGATGCTCTCAGTCTCAAAACCATTTGGTCCTCTCGGTCTCAAAACTGTTTGGTCCTCTCGGTCTCAAAACTGTTTGGTCCTCTCGGTCTCGATCTTGAAACCGTTTGGTCCTCTTGGTCCTTAAACCGTTTGGACCCCAAACGGTCTCAAGACCATTTACCCTTGGGAATTTGTAACGCCCCCCCAAATCCTATAAATATAACCCCAACCCCTCCCTTTTCCCTCTTCTAAAATCTCAAACTCCCGAAACCCTCGTGCGAGTACTGTTTCATCACCTCCGTTTCTCGCTCCCGTGCAACTCGTGATACCTGCTCTCTCTTCCACCATCTCTGACGACACTGTTGTCTTCCCCGTGTGTTTTCACAGAGTTTTTTGCCATCAGCGTCGCCGTCACACAACAAGGTAAACCAACAGTTTGACACCATTGCCACTGCGGTCTACTACGTCACCACACCATGCTTCACATCCACCTTGTTTTTGTCATCGCCAAAGCTACGTCATCGACGGGGTTCTCATTAGCCACCGATGCGCACGTCGCTGCCGTCATTTGCTGCTTTCGCCTCCTTTTCAACAATCAACTTTGCTTCCAGACACTTCACCTTTCTCACAGTCTAGACCCAAACAGTCCTAAAAACCATTTGGTGCTAAACGGTCTTGAAACCATTCAAGCTCGAGACTATTTGGACCCAAATGGTCCTAAAACCGTTTGGTGCCAAATGGTCTTGAAATCATTTGAGGTCGAGACCATTTGGACCCAAATGGTCCTAAAATTGTTTGGTGCCAAATGGTCTTGAAACCATTTGGTGCCAAACGGTCTTGAAACCGTTTGAGCTTGAGACCGTTTGGACCCAAACGGTCCTAAAACCGTTTGGTGCCAAACGGTCTTGAAACCGTTTGAGCTCGAGACCGTTTGGACCCAAACAGTTTTCTCTTTCACTCTTCGCTTAATAAGTGTACCAAATAGTCTCAAAACCATTTGGACCCAAATGATTTTACAAACCATTTGGACCCACATGGTTTTACAAACTGTTTGGGTTCCACTAAAACCTAAAAACATTAACACATACATAATGTAACTTTTTCTTTTAATAAACTTGTTATCTTTGCAAATTCAAATCCTTTTAACACACAATTTTTTGCTAATTTTTCAGATATGGCATCACCCACAAAAGAAGCCAGCAGAACTGATGACGCTCCCTTTTGGATAAGGGAGCAACTGATGGAAGACCGTGCCAAGCTCCACAAGATTGTAGACATATATGACAAGACTGGAAAGGTCCCACCAAAAGTTAACCTGCTCACGGTCATGAATGAAAATGACCGCATCAACATGTGTTTAACTGAGGAGCCTGTCCAAGATATAGAAGAAACTTCTTCAAGTGATGAAGGCTCGGAATACGAGCCAAATTCTGAGGATGAATCCCCGACCACAAAGTCCAAGGGGAAGAGGAAGGCCCAGGAAACTGCCACAGAGCAACCAACAAAGAAACAGGCAAGGAAGGAGGTCCATCCCACCACTATAAGGGAACAAATCATGGTAGGATACTTTCCATCAACCACTACCACCACCTCCATTACCACTCCTGCTACCACCATTATTCTTGTCTTCTCCACCATCACCACTACAACACCACCACCAGCAAAGCTATTCATCCACACCCTCCCATCCTTTGACAAAATGCTGAAGCTGACAAAGTATGTCTGTTCCAACATACTGAAGAAGATGGGTATTTATGACAGAATCCTCACCTTACTCGACAATTCCAACCTTGCAAGACTCTATTTTGTCATTGAGAATTCTTATGTTGAGCCAACAAATGAATTTTTCACCTTCCTCCACAAAGAAGTAGTGGACATAATGGAAAGATCAAGAGACGGAGGTGACCACACGCTGGTCACCAAACTCTTTGGCAACAGAGTTGTCATAATAGAAAACCTACTCAATGAAATCTTTATAGACAACAAGGAGCAGTTGGAAAAAGCCAAAGTTGTAGGCGTTGAAAGCTCCAAGTTCAACAAGAATATATTCTAGAAATCCCTGATAGGTATCCCAACCTATGAGGCAAAGACCTACAAGGCCTCAAATATTCATTCTGGGTTGGTGCGCACACTACACAAAATCCTCACAGGCACAATCTTCCCCAGGACAAAGGGCGGAAATGTTAGCATTTCTGATCTTTTTGTCCTCTGCTCCGTCCTTAATGGGCTACCGGTCAACATAGGATGACAATTGATACACAAGCACACAACTTATGCTCTCGGGAAAGAAGTATGTGTCGGAAGACACATAAACTCAATTCTAAATTATCTCAAGATGGACAGACTATTTCCCAAATGCACTAAGATCAAGGGCGACATCCTTACCAATGAGCAGACTTTAAAGAATTCATACATCATTAAGGAAAAAGATGCTAAGCTACACTACATATTCTATCCCAAAGTAAAATCTTCTCGGACGCTTCTTCCTCTATCGAAGCTTGCAGATTATGACAAGGATAAGCTTCTCTTCACTGAAGAGGAGCTCACTAACCTCCTTGAGTCGGTCCAAGTAGATGAAAAGAAAGAAAAGGCAGGTCAGACAGAGCATAGCATCACCGCCCCGACAGCTAGAATAACAAAAATCACGGTGAAATGACCATCGAAAGGGTGTTTGCAAACACAACATCTGTCGGGGATGCCGACATCAAGACCAAATCTAGAAGCAGCACCTCCTCTCCCTGAAGAACACATCACCACCTCATCACTAGACTCCTTCATCATGAGTCTAAATGTTGAGCTTACCCCCACCACGCTACCATCCTCCACCATTCCACAATCCACTACCCTCCCATCATTCTCCATAATAATTCCCCCAAAAAATCCCTTCCCCACATCTGCACCTCCACCCACATCCTCCACCTCAATCCCCTTCTCATCGGGCATTCCATTCATATCAACGCCCGACCTCACTTTCACCTCGTTCGCCTCCACCTCCACCGCTTTCCCATCGACATTTATGGATCAACCCTTTTCTCCCAGAATGTCACCACCCTTCGCATCCGCCACCACCCCGACACCGCTGGTGACTCCATCTACAGTCACCACGCAGTTCGCGGGACCATCATTAGTGCCTCTTTCACAAGACACTACCACCCTTCCACCCTGACCCCAGCCATCCCACCCATCCTTTTTTGGTGTCCCTTGTACAAATGTCAGTGAGGAATTCGTACGTCAATTTGACGCCATCCGAAACCTCCTCACTGACCCTTCTAACATAATGCAATCTATTTTTTCTTGTGTGCAGGGTCTTACTAAACAGGTTGCCAAGATTGATGAGCAAAACCGCACCTTACCTGGCATCCTCTCAAGCATCAACCAACGGCAGGAAGCAGCAGCCACGCAAGTCGAACGCATCGACGACCACCTACAACAATTGCCACAGTTGGTGCTTGAGGTGAAAAGCCATCAAGCAATGATGACTCAAAAAGTTGATAAGATCACTACGCAGACTCAACCTCTACCTGAGAGCCTTCGCGAGCTTAAGCAGCAGCAAACTGTTTTCAACACCCGTTTGGACGACATTACTAACATCCTTGCACAGCTCAATAGCCGCCAAGAGAAGTCATCAAATAATGAAATCAATCACCTATGAGCCCAAGTCACAAACCTTTGTACATGACTCCTCTCTGTCAAGGCACAATACTCTGATCTCGAGGAAACCCACGACACACTTCTTGAGACACACGAGCATGTGCAAGTGGCTCTTGATGAATTACAAGTACTTCACCGTCAATGCAAGAAAATAATGGTAAAACAAATAAAAGATAAGGTGGCATACAACGAAGAAGAAGACAATGATGAAGGAGAAGATTATGACTCCTCTACTGACTCCAACAATGACACCTCCTCTTCAGATGACAAACCTGATGACCTAGGACATGGTGGGGAGGGAACCTTCAAAGAAGGCAGCAGACAAAGACCACCAAGAAGGTGGACAAGATCCCAAATCCCCTGATCACAATGAAAATATTAACATGTCATATGGGGATCAATTCCTTGACTATTCTCCCATGAGATCTATGGGGGAAGATGCCAAAGAAGCAGATTTTGCTGAGTTCCAGCAATGTATCCTAGGAACCAACATTATTCCACCAACATCAGCATCTCATCATTCTTCCACACTAGAACAATCGGTGCCTTTACCCCCAAAGGAAGAAGAGTCAGATAGATTGATTCTAGGCACAGATGTTGAACTCGAATCTGATTCTAAATCAGAAAAAGATGAAGTTCTGCAACACTATATGGACGACCTAGAGCAGACTTCTTTTCTACCGCAGCAAGAGCTCCCCCCACCGCCACCTCTACCTAAGAAGATGCACGACCTAGACATGGTGGCCATATCTACCCTAGATGTCCAGGATATCTTCATCCTGAACACTATCATAGACGATGCCAAAGAAGGTGGGTACATCATCTACACAAATATAAAGACTAAGTGCAAGATGCCACATGAATATTTCTACATCATCCTTCGACCTCAATCACAAGTGAAGATGGCAATCTTTCGTATCCTTCTTGCCAACACTATCGAAACATACATAAGCTCAAAAAGGTCGCCGCCAGTTCTCAATGCTTCACCTACTTTGGCTCTAAGTCTACTATACAAGGACTTACACAAGAAGACTATCGAGTGGCTACGTAGGGGGATTGAACGGAAGGTACAATATATCACAGTACCCTTCCAAGTTTCTGGCCACTGGCTTCTCATGATCATTGACACAGAGGCTCGCGACACCAAAGTGTAAACATTCTGCGCCAGTGAGCTTAAAGTCAGAATCATCAATTTTGCAAGACTAGGAGTCGGGGAGGCAAGATGCATCCCATTCCGACTTCTAAAATTAATTTGGGCTGCAAAGCCATCACTCCGATAGGGTTGGAACCAACCATGGTTGTGAATCATAAATCCACAAGTCCAAACCCAAGAAGGATCTGGGGATTGCGCTTACTACACTATACACCACATACAAGTGCTTAATCAACAAATCCCCTTAACTGAGCTGGCCGCAGAAGATTTTCACTCTCTACGAGGGCGTTATGCCATGGAGCTCATTTGTGACAGAAGGTTATTTAGGGACCCAACTATGGCACCAGACGACGTCCCTCGCTACCTCTACTCGGCCATCCAACGTCTACAGAAACAGTTGTTCCGGCAAACATTATAGGAGTTGGAGAAACAACAACCCGTCACGGTGCCCAAAAAAAGACAATGGGACCCTTACAGTTTCGATATGGGGAAAGTCAAAGAGGACATCGAGTTATTAACATGGGTCACCATCAACAGACCTTCCACACAAATGGTGCCCCTACCTGCCATTGAACCGACGTTTCCTAACTTCGACCTTCCAGCTTGCAAGAGTCTTTCTGAAAATGAACTCTGACTCATCATGTCTAGGCTATATGCCGAGAAAGATGAGGTCGTTTTTCTAGCGGGAGATATTTTAGTCACGGCAGATATCCTCTATGAAACCATACAATTACAAGGATCCCTATCCGTGAGCCTGATGACTGCATATCAATATCTCCTCAGACGAAACCATCCTATGGTTTACATGACATCAACTTATATGAAGGACGACCTTCTCAAGTTAAAGAACTTCGAAACCACAGAGGCGCTTATCTCTTTTCTCCAACATACAAATCTGAAGTTCATTATGCTCCCTTTCCTTCATTCAGAGCACTGGATGTTAATGGCAACAAATCTTCCTGAAGGAACAACAATCATCTATAACAGTTCTGACAGCCAATTTGATCCAGATCAAAAACGGTATGATGTGATAGCGAAGACGACCACTGAGGAGGTGGCGAAGGAGTGTGCCGACAAACTACATGATATTTTAAGCAAGAACACAAAGTCATATGATAAAGAACTCTTTCATCACCCCGCCTTCAGCCATAGATGCCCCCTACAGCTCCGAGAATCTAACGATTGCAGTTTCCACATCCTGTACTAGATGTACACCCTCACTGTCATTGGAAGACCAGTAGAGGACATGATGGATGTGGATTACCACACTCTATGTGGAAAGTTCGTAGCTAATCTGCTCAGAACGCATGGAGCTAACAAAGGACTAACAGAAGCCTAATGCCCTTGTCCAGGTACTTCTCAACCTATCACTTTGACACTCTGAGGACAAAGTGAGTGATATGTTAGGGGGGGAGGTACACTGGACAAGGGCGAGGTATCATTTTTTTCAACCCTTCTCCCTCTGCTCTTTTTATTCACTCTTGTTTTGTCTTTCTTTTCACATTTAGACTTTTTCAGTAATTTCTTTTTGTGCATAAGTATAACATCACTCTTGGAAAAGGTCACCCCCAGCTAAATTTAGAATCAAACTAGTCCTCAAAAAGCAATAATAGAAAAAGCACTTAGGCTTGTAATGGCAAACTAATAAATTTCTTTCACACCTGATTTCCATGTTTTTGCTTCAACTCTGCTCCAGACTCTCCACAAGTTAACATCATAACCAAAGCCAGCCAAAAATCTCCCAAGGACGGGAGGGAACCAGGTGAAATCCAAATCAAGGAACCTCGCAAGCGGACCACCAAGTACGAAACTGAAATAAGTGCATGTCAGGAGACTCCAAGAATAGTTTTCTTCTTTTCAAAAGAGGCCTAGAAGCCCAAACAAAATCCCTAAATATCCAACTCCTAAGCCTGTGAGTATAAGAATAAAACCACAGTGTTGAATAAAAACATGAGAGTTGTGCCACGCCTAAGGACCTATATGAAGAACCAATAAAGGTCTCACCCGATCGGCACATTCAGCTACCCTCACAAAGGTAGATGTGTCTCGCACGGTAATGAGATCCTAAGGTCTCTGAATATATGAAAATGTTGATAAAGGACTCGCCCGATAGGTACATTTAGTTGCCCTCACAAAGGCAGATGTGTCGCGCCCGGTAGTGAGATCCTAAAAGTTTAGATAAACCCTCCCCCACTAAAAGGGGAGTTACACATCAGCCTTTAGCCAACCTTCATGCCTATCTTAGTTTCCAGTAGGTTTTTCAAAGAAGTATAAAATTGATTGGGGTTGAAAACATGCACATAATGCGATCGAGGAAAAGGTGGTACCAATGCGATCTACGCGATAAGGAAGAAATCTGAGATCCACGCAACTCCCAATACCTGAAAGAGTTAGTGCAAGCAGAAGCCCGATAAAACTCTAAGAGATTTCTAGTTTAGAATTGAACCAAGAGTATGGAAATCTTCACTAAATAAAATCACCTCGCCACTACATGCCTTAGCTTTATCTAGCTTGAGGACAAGCTAGACTCTAAGTTAGGGGGGTGATAACCTCCCATTTTGTGATGTTATCTTACTACTTTTCCTCAGTTCTCCATACTCCTTCTTAAATAAATTAGACATAATCTTTAATTTTCCACTTTATTGTAAATATACCATCAGACTAACTTTTCCCCTTTTATTTCTTACAAAAAAGCACAAAAAAATTACAAAAGCTCCAAATGGTCCCAAGACCGAATGGACACCAAACGGTCCCAAGACCGAATGAAGGCCAAATGGTCCCAAGACCAAATGAAGGCCAAATGGTCCCAAGACCGTGTAACGTCAAACGGTCCCAAGACTGAATAAAGGCAAATGGTTCCTAACCATGAGGACTCAAACGGTTCCCACACTGAGAGAGTCCAAATGGTCTCCCAAACCGAGAGAGAGTCCAAACGGTCTTCACGACCGTTTGGGCCCAAATCTCTCAAACGATTTGAATTTCACTCAAAGCCTATAAATAAGACCTGAAGGGTCCTCACAAATCATGAAGTTTCAGATGTCCAAAGGATGTCTCTATTGTTCCAGAGCCATTTCATCCTTCACCCACTACCCCGAGGCTGCCGGTCTGAGATCCATACTCCATCTCCAAGCTACTTTCTCTCTCATCGACAAAGAAGGTGGGAAGAAGAGGATTCATCATCAAGTAAGCTGTGAAGTGTGAAGATCATTACTCTCTCTCTCTAAGGGGTCGACCTTCCTCCCTCCTTCGTGGAGATGATGTTCTCTCTCTCTCTTCTCATCCCCTTCTTTGTTCTTTCCATGAGAAATTAGTCTAATACTGTTATGACCCACATTTCGTTTTACCAGTAAGTACCTTGGTTAGTGCATAATTGAACTAGTTATGTTGAGATGAGTACTTGCTTTTGTTAATAGTGTTTTGAGTTTTGAGCTAGTGTTAATGTATCATTAGCTTGTTCTCTTGTCCTGAGATAGAGGGCAAGTTTGTGCTTAATCCGTTGCCGAAGAAATCATGTGAAACCGACCTACGAGTAAAAAGATATGAGCTTTTTAGTGTGCAGGAACCTATGTGCAATTTCGAAAAGTTTTGGGCAATTTGCATCCGGCCCCCTGGGCGCCCTTCCTTATCCTTCCCTTCAGTTTTTCCTTTTTAACTCTATTAACTGGCTTTGGAATGAACGATAGTTCATTTCCTTCGGTTGCCGTCTGGGAAAAACAGAGAAGGGAAAGGGAGAGAGCAAGCTAGAGGAGAAGCTAGGCAACCAAGCCCCTTCCTTCTCCGTTTTTCTTCGATTTCTTCATCTTCTCCAGCCAAATCAACCGGCTGCATCATCTTCTTCTTCTTCACCTTCTTCTTTCCCTTTCTTCTTTGTTCTTGCTGCCCGGCCAAGGTAGGCGCCGGTCAAGGAGGTGCTAGGAGCGGCCGAAGACGTGAAAAGCAACGTCTACGTGTTGCTGCTAGGTCGTCTTGAAGTTCCCAAGGTATTTCGTGCGAAGATTTCCCCCGAATCGACCCCAATCTCCTCTTTTATTTCTGCAATTTCCGCCTCTGCGCAGGTTGCACGACGTGCAAATCCATTTTGCACGGCGTGCAACATTGCAGAAAGCTGATTTAGGGGATTTCCGTTTCTGCGCAGGTTGCACGGCGTGCAAAGTCAGATTGCACGGCGTGCAAAGTTACAGATAGCAGAACGAGTTTCAGCCCAGGTGCACGGCGTGCAGAAAAGTAGAACAGAAGTGCACTGAAGGTGCACGGCGTGCAGTCTAGGTGCACGGCGTGCACGCTGCTGTAAAGGGCAGAATTAGGTGCGTTTGTGGACGTTTTTCGGTGTATACGAACACACCGAAGTGGGTGAGTAGTAGTTCATTTAGAAATCATTATTTAACTCAATTTAAAGTGCTTAATTGCTTTAATATCAGTTGGTATAACTTCTAAACAGCTTAGCACATACAATAGTTTATTATAGATTCAATAGAACTTGAGATACGGAATATGATTGATGAAAAAGATGGAATATCCTGTTTTACAGTTGTAATGCATATGCTGAATAAAGATGGTTGATTAGCAATGAATTTGAATAAGTGGTATTGAGTCATGTTTAAAGATAACAATGATATATATATGAGAGTAAAAGAGATGTTCAGAATGTGAAATAAGTATGAAATGTGATTTTTCCTATTTAATTGTTTAAATGTTAAATCAGTTAATAAACTTAGGTGCCCTAACACCGTAGAACCCCTTTGAGAGGTCTGCACCAGGGGGGTGAAACTCGTGTTCAACATCAACACGTGCGATGTCACGGTGGCACGAGGATGGAAAGGCAGTGTTCAACAACAACGCGTGCGATGTCACGGTGACACTGGAGTAAATAGGGGTTATTCAACAACAACGCGTGCGATGTCACAGTGGTAACCCAGTAAGACTCTCCGCCTGTGTGCTCAGGTTTGAGGAGAAGTCTAGAGTTCACTCTTTCGAGAGTACAGTGAGGCCGATGAGCCTGAAGGCTGATGAGCCTGAGAGTCCTGCAGCAGACCAGGGCTGATAGTCAGACTTAGTATTTCCCGGGTGTGTCGCTAAGTCTTGTACGGTGGGATCGTAGTTCGCTACGGATCTTTATATGCAGGGTACACTGCATATGATTAGGACATAATAATAATAATATACTCATATAGAATCACAGTAAATTAAAGTATTCGAACTTTTGTACTAATTCTCTATATCTGTTTATCTGTTCAAATTATCCGTTATGGTATGGAAATGTGAATATATCCTGCAATCTGCTATGTCATTAGAACTGCCCTGCTCGTACTATATTTATGTTTGTTTCAATTTTATAAATCTGATGAGTTGTTTAGTGATAGCTAAGTGAAATGCTATTCATTGAGCGAGTAGGCTCATACCTCTACTCAAAACATTTTCAGGTCAGCATCAGCAACAGGAATTAGAAGGATCGTTTCATCCTAACGCCTAGTCTATATAAGGTTTGTAGTTAGTCTAGTTAGAGGTCTCTTAGTCCTTTCCCCTCGATCTTTGGGACATGGTGTGGGTGAGAGAGAGTATGTTTGTGGAATGTGTATAAAGATGTAAATTAACTGTTATGTTTACTTCTGTTAAACAATGTTACATGTTGTAAACTTTGTTTATGTTCTCTACCCAGTTTAATTGAAATGCTTCCGCAATAGTTTGTTATGTTTTAGTTTACATCAATATCTGGATATCATTACGAGGTTTGAAAAAGGAAAAAAAAAGTTCTCAGTGATTTATTTATGTGATAATCCATCCGTTGTGCCCTAATCTCGTGATTAGTGGTTAGTGTGAGATCGGGGTGTGACATCTTGGTATCAGAGATTAGGTTGAGTACATAGTTACTCAGAGTCCAGGTCAGGGGATGATAAGAGACCAATAAGATTAAGGTTTAGGTGTCTTTCTTCTATCTGTAGTTTTCTAACAGGAAATATTCTGTTATATCATTGCAGATGGCAGGAAGAGGCTTTGATCGTGATGATCAGGCCGAGAGCTATGTTGGCCCTGATCCTTTGTACTTGGGTCCAGGTGGTGGTGACCACGTGGATGAAGCATCCCGGATGTACAGGATGTTTCTGGAAACCAAAGAAAGGTACAAGGCTGATAGGCGAGCTTCTACTTCTACCAGCAGCAAGGATTTGATGCGATCTTATGAGCTTGTAAAGAAGCTTGGTGGCACAGAGTTCAGTGGCACTACAGATCCAGCAGAGGCTGATGAATGGTTTAGACAGATAGAGAAGGTCTTTCGCCTGATGGAGCTTCCAGAAGAGAAGAAGATTAATCATGCAGTCTACCTTTTGTCAGGCGATGCAGAGTTGTGGTGGCGTGGTGTGGAGGAAAAGAGGAGAGGTACAAAGCTTTCTTGGCAGGATTTCTCTGAGGAGTTTCATCTTAAATTCTATCCACCCACTTTTCTTAATGAGAAAATCAGGCAGTTATAGAACATTAAGCAGGGGAAAATGACAGTTACTGAGTATGAAGCGCTTTTCACCCGGTTAGCAAACTTCTGTCCGCAGCTTGTTCCCGACAACATAGAGAGATGTAGAAGGTTTCAAGAAGGGCTGAGGCCAGAGATTCGGCATACAGTTTCTGCTACTAGCAGGAGAAATAGAGAGAACTTTGGTGAGTTTGTCGAGGCTGCTAAACAGGTTGAAGAATCTGTGAATGCTGACAAGGTGCCTGAGTCTAAGAAAAGATATGCAGACTTCAGTAGAGGGCAATCCAGTAGTGGATACAAAGGTGGAGGTAGAGGTTTCTTTTCTAAACTCAGACGTGGCTTTAGTTGTTTCAATAGACAGAGATCTGAGGATGTTGCTTCTTCTAGAGGCAGAGGGGGATACAACCCAGGGAGATGGGGTAGTGCCTCTAGTGGACAGTCTTCTGGGTCGTCAATGTCAGTGACAGGTCCCCAGAAACAAGAGATACCGCCATGTGACAAATGTGGAAAACTACATTCTGGTCCATGTTGGGGTGCAAGTTGTTTTGTCTGCGGACAAGTAGGACATTTCAGAAAAGAATGTCCTCAACTTCGACGAGCCGCATCGCAAGCTTTCTAGCCTCAGTACCATGATGTTCCGAGTTCTTCTGTGGCTTCTGGTTCCAGAGGTGGTGGAGTGGCCAGTGGCAGAAGTGGTCAGAGAGGACAGCGTGGCAGAGGGAGAGCTTCAGCACGTTTCTTCTCTTTGACACCTCAAGAAGGTATAATTTCTTCACAAGTTGTTACAGGAGAGATGCTTTTGTTTAATAGTATACCAGTCTCAGTTTTGATAGATCCGGGTGCTACTCACTCTTTCATACGACGTTCTTTAGTTGGTAAACTTAACCTGTTAACTCAAGAGTTGGTAGATGAGTTAGTGTTGAGGGTTCCACTAGGTGGACCAACAACTCTGACTAAGTTTTGTCCTGGATGTTTGCTATCTTTTGGAGGTTACACATTTGCTGCTAATCTCATACCCCTGGATGTAAATACTTTTCAAGTCATCTTGGGTATGGATTGTCTTGAGACATATCGAGTGCAACTCGATTATTGGAAGAAGGAAGCTACCTTTCAACTAGGTGAATTTTCTTGTGTCTTTACTGGAGACAGGAAAGTTCTGCCTACGTGCATAATATCAGCTGTTGTAGCTGATAAGATGTTACAGAAAGGATGTGAAGCGTTCCTTGCTCATGTGGTTGACACCAGAGCAGAGAAGAGCACCGCCAGTGTTTATGATGTGCCTGTGGTTCGTGAGTTTTCTGATGTTTTTCCAGAGGAGTTACCAGGCTTACCTCCTGTCAGAGATATTGATTTTGAAATTCAGATATATCCCGGTAGTCATCCAGTAGCACTGCCAGCCTATAGAATGGCACCTGCAGAGTCGAAGGAACTCAAGGTGCAGTTGCAGGAATTGCTAGATAAGGGTTTTATTAGACCCAGCTCTTCACCGTGGGGTGCTCCAGTCCTATTTGTTAAGAAAAAGGATGGTACCATGCGTCTCTGTATGGATTACAGACAACTGAACAAGATCACTATTAAGAACAAGTATCCATTGCCGAGAATAGATGATCTGTTTGATCAGTTGCGTGGAGCGATGATCTTTTCTAAGATTGATTTAAGATCTGGATATCATCAACTTAGAATAAAGGCTTCTGATATTCCCAAGACAACTTTTAGAACTAGGTATGGGCATTATGAGTTTTTGGTCATGTCGTTTGGGCTGACCAATGCCCCAACAGCCTTTATGGATATGATGAATCAGATTTTCAAACCGTTCCTAGATCAGTTTATTGTAGTCTTTATAGATGATATTCTGATCTATTCTAGAAGTGATGAGCAGCATGAGCAACACCTGAGAATGACGTTGCAGTTGTTGAGGCAACATCAGCTGTATGCTAAGTTTAGCAAGTGCGAGTTCTGGCTGGCTGAGGTAGCATTTCTTGGACATGTTATCTCGAGAGATGGAGTTAGTGTTGATCCTAAGAAAGTTGATTCTGTGCTTCAGTGGGAACGACCTAAGACTCCTACTGATATTAGAAGTTTCTTGGGTTTAGCAGGCTATTATAGAAGGTTTATACAGAACTTCAGTGTTCTAGCATCACCCTTGACACGTTTGACGAGGAAGAATGCACCGTTCGTTTGGTCTGATAACTGCGAGAAGAGTTTTCAGATCTTGAAGAGAAAGTTGACTTCAGCACCAGTGTTGGTTTTGCCAGAAGCAGAAAAGGGTTATACAGTATTCTGCGATGCTTCCAGAAGAGGTTTGGGCTGTGTGCTGATGCAGGAAGGCAAGGTTGTGGCTTATGCATCTAGACAGCTTAAGAAGAACGAAGAGAACTACCCTACTCATGATCTGGAGTTGGCTGCTATAGTTCATGCTCTTAAGACATGGCGTCACTATCTGTATGGTGAGACATGTCAGGTGTTTACGGATCATAAGAGCCTGAAGTATATCTTCACTCAGAAGGATTTGAATTTGAGACAGCGTAGATGGCTTGAGCTGATTAAAGACTATGATGTGACAATCGATTACCATCCTGGTAAGGCAAATGTTGTAGCTGATGCTTTGAGTAGAAAGTCAAGTTCAACAGCAAATGCATTTTCTATGGCATGTTTCAAGAGAGACTTGCTTGTAGATATGCGAAGGTTGAACTTAGACTTGGATGTGACTGGACAAAGTGGGTTGATTGCTCAGATGCAAGTCAGACCTACTTTCTATAATCAGATTAAGGAATTACAGCAGAATGATGATGAGTTGAGGCAGATTATGCAGGATATGTCAGAAGGTAAGAGAACAGAGTTCAGGTTTTCTGATGAAGGCATGTTGTATCTTCATGATAGGTTGTGTGTACCTGGAAACAGTGAGTTGAAAGAGCAGATTCTTGAGGAAGCACATACTTCTATGTATGCTATGCATCCAGGTAACACAAAGATGTACAGGAACCTCAAAGAGTTGTACTGGTGGTCTGGTATGAAAAAGGATGTGGCTGAATACGTGGCTAGGTGCGGGGTGTGTTAGCAGGTTAAGGCTGAGCATCATAAACCTGTTGGTACTTTGCAGTCGCTTCCTATACCAAAATGGAAATGGGAACACATCACGATGGATTTTGTGGTAGGATTACCCAGGACACCTAAGGGTTCAGACTCGATATGGGTGATTGTGGATAGACTAACTAAGTCTGCTCACTTTCTTCCTGTCAAGTCAACCTTTGACGTTCCAAAGCTGGCCAAGATTTATGTGGATGAGGTAATCAGATTACATGGGATTCCAGTTTCCATTATTTCTGACAGAGATCCTAAGTTTACTTCTAGGTTCTGGAATCAGTTACATCGTGCGTTGGGCACAAAGCTGAGGTTTAGTACAACGTTTCACCCGCAGACAGATGGTCAATCTGAGAGGACCATTCAGACTCTTGAAGACATGCTGAGAGCATGTGTTCTGCAGTTCAGAGGTAACTGGGAAGAACACTTAAGCTTGATGGAGTTTGCGTATAACAACAGCTACCATTCTAGTCTTGGAATGGCCCCATATGAAGCTCTATATGGCAGGAAGTGTAGATCACCAGTTTGTTGGTACGAAGTTGGTGAGAAAGAAATTCTTGGACCTAAGATAGTCTATATGACTACAGAGAAGATATCTGTGATCAGGGAGCAGTTGAAAGCTGCTCAGGACAGGCAGAAAAGTTATGCAGAAAGACGACGTCGACCTCTTGAGTTTGAGGTTGGTGACGAGGTTTATCTGAAGGTTTCACCGTGGAAGGGAGTGTTAAGGTTTGGCAAGAGGGGTAAGTTGACCCCTAGGTACATGGGCCCATATCCTATTATTGAGAGGATTGGACCTGTAGCTTACAAGTTGGATTTGCCGTCTGAGTTGGGAAATCTTCATGATGTGTTTCATGTGTCTATGCTGAAGAAGTGTCACCCCGGTACAGAGAAAATATTAGATCCAGATCTGGCACAGCTTAGGACAGATGTGTCCTATGTGGAAGGACCAGTACAGATAGTGGATCACCGAATCAAGAAGCTTAAGAACCGTGAATTGTCTTTAGTGAAGGTTTTGTGGAAGAATCACAATATAGAGGAAGCTACGTGGGAGCTTGAATCAGAAATGCGTAACAAGTTTCCTTTTCTCTTTTAGGAATTTCGAGATGAAATTTGTTACACCCCAATCTCACAATTTCCTCAAATCATGAGATTAGGGCGTAAGATGGGATTTATATATAATACAAAGAACACCCTTAACTTTTTCTTTTCTTTTCTTGTTTCCCCGCATTGAATCACATAACATATTAACAATGGAATCTGAACATTTCTTTTACTAATCAGACTTCAATAGTAAAGATACATGTATAAGCATTCACGGTGTCTTTTACACATTATGCACATGAAACTTGCTAATTAGCATACATATCAAAGAGAAACACTATTACACATTGTAATTACAACTCTCTCTCTTATCTCTTACTGAGGACCTAGAGTGACAAGGACCGACTGACTCAACTAATCTCATACTTAACTCCTGTGGCAGATCTACTCTGACGCTCTGATCATCTTCAAGTCCATGTGATTAACCCTAAAATGTTTGAGTAGAGGGGTGAGCCTACTCGCTCAGTGAATGAGTACTTCAAGGAAACAGACTAATGCACTAATGTGATTACAGATATAATTTGAGTAAACGATATGAGAATTAACAGCATTAAATACTACACTGAGCAGTTCTAAAACAATATAATTGAAATAACAAAGAATGTAAATATTGCATCCAAAGAATAACTACTAGAAGACTATGCTCTAGTCTTCCTTAACTCTATCATTTATAAAGAACTTTGTGAACCTATATGATCATATTTTAGATTATGCCCTAAATATATGCAGTGTACTCTGCATATAAGGATCCGCAACAAGTCCATGCTACGGCCCCACCGTACAAGACTTAGCGACACACCCGGGAAGTGCTAAGTCTGACTACTCATCCTGGTCTGCACAGGACACAGGCTCCTCGGCCTCCTCGCATAACCACGTGTGCTCTCGAATCCTCCTTAAACCTAAGTACACCGGCGGAGAGTCACAGGGTTACCTTCGCGACACAAGCACGAATGGTGTTAGATAACCAAGTTTTCTGGTGATATCGCAGTGCCATTGTGACACAAGCACAATTGTTGTTAGACACTGCCCTTTTTTTCTCTTTCCTCGTTTGTCCGCGACACAAGCACGGATGATGTTGCAACACGAGTTTCACCCCAAAGTTGCAGACCCTTCTAAGGGGTTCTACGGTGTTAGGGCACTTAGGTCTATACTTGATTAACATGTAAATATCTTAGCTCATGTATTCAACATATACCATGTCTCAGTAACATCCCTTTCTAGGGCATGTCATATCTCATCACCTGCAATTTACGAGATATGTATTGAAATATAAGAAGCCCTGCAGTAGGTAAATATCATTTCAAGGAGAACAAGCATATAAAGTTAAATGCACTAGAAACATACAATTTAACAATTAAGTATCACCACATCTCATATCGAGACCTTTCATATTACCATAGCATGATTCATTGAACACCCTATCCTTAGGGTTTCATTTGCCTTATTCATTCATCACATGCCAACACCCTACTCTTAGGGTTGCATTTGCCTCATTCACCTTTTCGTTTACCTCATTCACTTGTCACATGGCTCTCATAAGGATTTCATAGGATATAAGCATTCACTAAATAAAGATTGTTTCCAACAAATCATATGCAATCAATATAGACATGAAACCATGGAAATTCAACTAAATTTAGGTTTTCCATATCATCACTGTGATATCATGTATCCAGAATAAGATTCAATTAAGATAACCCACGAGATACATCCTAACCACTTATAGAGTTACTAGTCCTTTTCAATAAGGATGAAACACTAGTGATGTCTCAATTAGGTTAAACCCTAATTACATCATTTGATATAAATCTATAAAGCATTATCACTAGGAAGTGTTGCATACGTTTCTGATATGAATCTACCATTTAGAAATCATTTAAAACAGAGAAGGAATCCATATCATATCAATTTGCAACAATTTTAAATCAAACGGACATTTTAGGTTTTAGAATCACATACTAAGCAATTAGGGATTTGGATGCTATAATCAAATTCGTGCATTAGAATGTTTGAAGGAAGAACCCACTCACCCTAAGGTGTGAAAACACCTCACAACTTCAGCTCAACTCAGGGAATCTCGAATTCCTATCAAATCCCTAGCAAATCTCCCAATTCTTCTTCTATTCAACTCGGAAACCTTGAAAATGAGGGATTATGAAGAAAGGGTGAGAAAAGAGGGGATTTCGACATCATCTTGGATCAAATCAGAGCAAGGACGGAATCTTGACATGAGAGAGAAGATTCACCATAAAATTCTATGCAAGGAATCCGAACTTACTTGATTTCACCCTTCCTGGAATCGCAAAACCCTAATTCAGCAATTCCCCCACTTTCTCCACTCAAGCCCTAATTCTCCCTCTCTCTCTAGGAGCTCGTTTCTCTGGAATGAAATGACGAAGAATGAGAGCTGTGTGTGTGTGTGGTTGCTCATATAAGCTAATTTGAGCTGCTTGGGTCAATTGCAAATTGACCCTACACTCAACTTTAAATATATTGGCTGAATATTCAATTATACAAAAGTTACTGTAATTCGTTTATTTCAGAGATCAAACCTTCTCCAACAATTATGAGAATTTATCAAGTTGTTTATAATTGATCTATAGAGCTTCAGATAAAATTTGAGATCATTTGGAGTTACCAATAATTAATTAAAAATCGAACAGTGCACTGCTATATTGCAGTCTGCAGAATATATTCGGCCGAGTTTGTCCTGCACAAACTCGACCGACACCCTTACTGTAGGGATTCAAAAGTCATCAAAAAATTATGACAATTTAAAAGAATGTCTAAAATTGTATTTATCAAATACTTTTAAAATTTGAGATCAATTGGATATACCAATAAAAAGATAAAATTCAATTACCACACTACTATAAAATTCTGAAATTGTGATCGGTCGAGTTTGAAACTCGGCCGACAAATAGGTCAGGGCATTCTTCAAAAATTCTGATATTTACCAGTATTGTTCACATTTTATATATCCAAATCATATCCAAATTTGAAGTAAATCAGAGTTACACATAAAATACTAAAAATCATTTAGTGAGACATTCTACTTATCAATTTCTGTATTCATGTATCATCAAAACCCTATTTTGGGCCGATTAAGGTTTATGCTTCTCAAACCCTAATTCTCAAGACAAAAGAACATTTAGACTTCTTATCATAGTTAAAACATCCTAATTGTGTTATCGTAATTAATTAGATTTTAAGAATGATTATTCTAACTAATCTTTGCAATTGTCTAGGTAAACCCTAGTTTACCAATTAAGCTCAGATGGGGTTGTAACAACTCTCCCCCCCTTAGAATGTTTCGTCCTCGAAATATAAACCTACAAGAAAGATACATTTAAGGTTATTCTAAGCTTCTAAAGCCTTCCATGTCATTATACTCTTGTATTTCATACCTGAATGTAGTTTTCAACATTAGGTCTTTTAATTCGTTACTAAATCACAACATATTTCAAATAGTTATCCATGATATCAAGCAAATTCTTTATGTCACAATGAAACATAGAATGCAAAGATAAACCACCACACTTTCACTGCGCAACTCTGATACTCTGATACAACTATCTCAACTTACGCTGTTCAGAGAGTTCTATTGTTCTGTATCACCTTTAAGTGATAAAAGCAAGTTCACCATGTTGTTTTAAACTTTAATCAAGTGCTATTCAAATAGCAAAACAGTCTTGAATTAAAAGACTAGATTCAACAATCAATTGCACAATACTACGCTTGGCATCCCCATTGGGTCATGGATGCATGAGGTGAAGCATTACCACCTCATTCCATACTATCCTGTTTCGATCCTGGGACTTGTGGGTTATGGGCCCACACACAATTCAAAGTGTAACCATCGCATTATATCATTTTAGGGTTTCAACAACAGTAATAAGGTAATCCACGATTTTATCAGTCATTCAAGCATTAATCATATTCAATTACCATCACTCAGTTATATTAGAGCTAGGTGTAACAAGCTACACTTCATTAGGGTTACTTGTTCAAACAATCTGATTATCAACCCTTTCCGATTAATATGAGTGAATAGGTATAACTACCTTATTCAGGATATCCCTCCATGTGTTCTGACATCATCCAAACCGTATCACCATGTCACAAATACACAATAGTAAGATGCATATCATGTATGAATTACTACAACTATCATACACCTTTAATTAACACATAGCTTGCACAAATACACTGAAATCATATGTAGAACCAACTTTCATACCTTAATATGCCTTCAACAACTCATACATGTAAAAACAAATTCACATACTACACAAAGCTAGTGTTTTCCCATATCTCTCTGCTCATTCATTACTTCTTTACTTTTTTCTACCTATCCTTTTCATATGATTATATAAAATAAACATTATTAACATTGAAGGATTTAAGATATGAATAAATTATTCATCATTCTTGCTATCACGCAAGAACTTATTTCTTATCGCACTTCATCATATTGTATGTCACTATTACATTCACTAGATGACCCTACCAAGGTAGTTATGCACCATATATGATTCATTTTCTTATCATTTCATTCCCACCTTGCTCTCATTAAGGAATATATGAAAGAGAAGATGATTTTAAGACTTGGAATTCTTGTATTCAAGCATTCCCTTAATACATTCTCGTATGTAGATTTACTTAGTTATCAACAGAGATATTTGATTAATTAGCACTTGATTGAATCTCACAACCTCTTTATTTTATAACTTCTCCATCATATTTCAAACCCTATCTTACGTTTCATAGTCCTCTTACCATATACTACTCTTTAACCCGTCATCTTTAATTCTAAATTTTTCTCTTATGACCATGTTGCTTATTCATATGTATGGTCATGTATACCATGTTGCACATATTTCCACCTTTATCTTTATACTATTATGAAGTTAACATTCTAAATTAATAGTCCTTCTATTAGTTTTTACTCATGTTGAATACATTACATATTCTTCATTTTTACATCAAGTGGATCATGCATGGGTCAAACATAGTTTCTCTTTCAATCAAGTTTTTTCCTTCCTGAATACAGTCTACCTTTGTATGACTTATTCATTCGTTAAACTACACCTATGTTCTTTGCTTGGGAACTAGTTTGTTGTTCTAGTCTTATGAATTACATGTTCATACGATCCTTTTTACTTTTATGGACCTATTGAAAGCTCACTCTATTCTTCTACTTAGCCTTTTCTTTAGAGTTCATAAAAGCATTATACGCTATTATATGATTCATTCTTCATGATAGATTCTTGATATCTTGAACCATACATACATTTCACATATCTTTTCTATATTTCATATGTATAGCTCATATAATATTAATCAATAAACTGATTATGAACCTCTTATCATGTTCTATTATTCCCAATTAAGGGTTTCACATTTGAGACCCCAAAGTTAAACCTCAGACATCAGTTTCAACTAATTCTTAGTTGTTCTGATCTTGCCCATATGTTTCAACATCTTACTGTATGTACATTCTTACTCTGATGTGGGTCTAATTATTCCAATTCTATTCTTATTATGCTATTGATAGGATTCATTAGATCCTAATAACGCATCCTGCCAACCGGACCAGGCCAAACCTGAAGTCCTGAAGCCAGGAACTACCAAGGATTACATTCTTCCTGAACTGCCACTCACAGCTCAGAAACTCGGCCGATCACTCTGGAACTCGGCCGATCACCTTCCAGGTTCTAAAACTCGGCCGACCAACTTCGGCCGATCAGCAGGAAACTCGGCCGATCCTCTAGGGAACTCGGCCGATCGAAACACTACTTGTTTACCTACAAAGAAACTCGGCCGATTCAAGACCAAACTCGGCCGACCAAAACGCTGTTTGAAATCCTAGACAAGGAACTCGGCCGACCAAAACACGAACTCGGCCAAACCGCGCATAGACTGAAAACCTAAACAGACCTGCTGATGTCAATTTCACTCGAATCAACGGGCAAAACCATAGAAACAAAAGCTCATTCAAAGGTCAATTCTAGTCTACTTGTTACAAAGAATGAAATCAATAAATGCTACAACTGCATAGTGTACAACTGATATTAAAGACCCATATTTCAAAGTATTGAATATTTCAATTCAAACATATAAGAACATTTCTATACATTTCCAAGAAAAACAACATTATGAAATGTAAGTTCTATCTCCTTTTACATTTATGCTCTTAATTCTTGTTTCTTTTCTCGTTTTCTAACCCTAACATTTCTAGGGTTCCACTCTAGCCCATTCTTCCACTGTATACCTGGCCAGGGTATACGTGAGAGAATAGACAGAGTAGCTTGTACTGGTTGATCCAAGTACTCAGATATCGGGCCAGGATATCCAAATACTCAAATCCCCAAAGCTAACATCAAACATCTCCTATCTGCCACACATAGGACTCTAACTTACTAACTTAATGGTCCTTGACAACTCACCCTAAGCTCTGATACCAAGCTGTTACACCCCAATCTCACAATTTCCTCAAATCATGAGATTAGGGCGTAAGATGGGATTTATATATAATACAAAGAACACCCTTAACTTTTTCTTTTCTTTTCTTGTTTCCCCGCATTGAATCACATAACATATTAACAATGGAATCTGAACATTTCTTTTACTAATCATACTTCAATAGTAAAGATACATGTATAAGCATTCACGGTGTCTTTTACACATTATGCACATGAAACTTGCTAATTAGCATACATATCAAAGAGAAACACTATTACACATTGTAATTACAACTCTCTCTCTTATCTCTTACTGAGGACCTAGAGTGACAAGGACCGACTGACTCAACTAATCTCATACTTAACTCCAGTGGCAGATCTACTCTGACGCTCTGATCATCTTCAAGTCCACGCGATTAACCCTAAAATGTTTGAGTAGAGGGGTGAGCCTACTCGCTCAGTGAATGAGTACTTCAAGGAAACAGACTAATGCACTAATGTGATTACAGATATAATTTGAGTAAACGATATGAGAATTAACAGCATTAAATACTACACTGAGCAGTTCTAAAACAATATAATTGAAATAACAAAGAATGTAAATATTGCATCCAAAGAATAACTACTAGAAGACTATGCTCGAGTCTACCTTAACTCTATCATTTATAAAGAACTCTGTGAACCTATATGATCATATTTTAGATTATGCCCTAAATATATGCAGTGTACTCTGCATATAAGGATCCGCAACAAGTCCATGCTACGGCCCCACCGTACAAGACTTAGCGACACACCCGGGAAGTGCTAAGTCTGACTACTCGTCCTGGTCTGCACAGGACACAGGCTCCTCGGCCTCCTCGCACAACCACGTGTGCTCTCGACTCCTCCTTAAACCTGAGTACACCGGCGGAGAGTCACAGGGTTACCTTCGCGACACAAGCACGAATGGTGTTAGATAACCAAGTTATCTGGTGATATCGCAGTGCCATTGTGACACAAGCACAATTGTTGTTAGACACTGCCCTTTTTTTCTCTTTCCTCGTTTGTCCGCGACACAAGCACGGATGATGTTGCAACATGAGTTTCACCCCAAAGTTGCAGACCCGTCTAAGGGGTTCTACGGTGTTAGGGCACTTAGGTCTATACTTGATTAACATGTAAATATCTTAGCTCATGTATTCAACATATACCATGTCTCAGTAACATCCCTTTCTAGGGCATGTCATATCTCATCACCTGCAATTTACGAGATATGTATTGAAATATAAGAAGCCCTGCAGTAGGTAAATATCATTTCAAGGAGAACAAGCATATAAAGTTAAATGCACTAGAAACATACAATTTAACAATTAAGTATCACCACATCTCATATCGAGACCTTTCATATTACCATAGCATGATTCATTGAACACCCTATCCTTAGGGTTTCATTTGCCTTATTCATTCATCACATGCCAACACCCTACTCTTAGGGTTGCATTTGCCTCATTCACCTTTTCGTTTACCTCATTCACTTGTCACATGGCTCTCATAAGGATTTCATAGGATATAAGCATTCACTAAATAAAGATTGTTTCCAACAAATCATATGCAATCAATATAGACATGAAACCATGGAAATTCAACTAAATTTAGGTTTTCCATATCATCAATGTGATATCATGTATCCAGAATAAGATTCAATTAAGATAACCCACGAGATACATCCTAACCACTTATAGAGTTACTAGTCCTTTTCAATAAGGATGAAACACTAGTGATGTCTCAATCAGGTTAAACCCTAATTACATCATTTGATATAAATCTGTAAAGCATTCTCACTAGGAAGTGTTGCATACGTTTCTGATATGAATCTACCATTTAGGAATCATTTAAAACAGAGAAGGAATCCATATCATATCAATTTGCAACAATCTTAAATCAAACGGACATTTTAGGTTTTAGAATCACATACTAAGCAATTAGGGATTTGGATGCTATAATCAAATTCGTGCATTAGAATGTTTGAAGGAAGAACCCACTCACCCTAAGGTGTGAAAACACCTCACAACTTCAGCTCAACTCAGGGAATCTCGAATTCCTATCAAATCCCTAGCAAATCTCCCAATTCTTCTTCTATTCAACTCGGAAACCTTGAAAATGAGGGATTATGAAGAAAGGGTGAGAAAAGAGGGGATTTCGACATCATCTTGGATCAAATCAGAGCAAGGAAGGAATCTTGACATGAGAGAGAAGATTCACCATAAAAGTCTATGCAAGGAATCCGAACTTACTTGATTTCACCCTTCCTGGAATCGCAAAACCCTAATTCAGCAATTCCCCCACTTTCTCCACTCAAGCCCTAATTCTCCCTCTCTCTCTAGGAGCTCGTTTCTCTGGAATGAAATGACGAAGAATGAGAGCTGTGTGTGTGTGTGGTTGCTCATATAAGCTAATTTGAGCTGCTTGGGTCAATTGCAAATTGACCCTACACTCAACGTTAATTATATTGGCTGAATATTCAATTATACAAAAGTTACTGTAATTCGTTTATTTCAGAGATCAAAACTTCTCCAACAATTATGCGAATTTAGCACGTTGTTTATAATTGATCTATAGAGCTTCAGATAAAATTTGAGATCATTTGGAGTTACCAATAATTAATTAAAAATCGAACAGTGCACTGCTATATTGCAGTCTGCAGAATATATTCGGCCGAGTTTGTCCTGCACAAACTCGACCGACACCCTTACTGTAGGGATTCAAAAGTCATCCAAAAATTATACCAATTTGACAGAGTGTCTAAAATTGTATTTACCAAATACTGTTAAAATTTGAGATCAATTGGATATACCAATAAAAAGATAAAATTCAATTACCACACTGCTGTAAAATTCTGAAATTGTGATCGGTCGAGTTTGAAACTCGGCCGACAAACAGGTCAGGGCATTCTTCAAAAATTCTGATATTTACCAATATTGTTCACATTTTATATATCCAAATTATATCCAAATTTGAAGTAAATCAGAGTTACACATAAAATACTAAAAATCATTTAGTGAGACATTCTACTTATCAATTTCTGTATTCATGTATCATCAAAACCCTATTTTGGGCCGATTAAGGTTTATGCTTCTCAAACCCTAATTTCAAGACAAAAGAACATTTAGACTTCTTATCATAGTTAAAACATCCTAATTGTGTTATCGTCATTAATTAGATTTTAAGAATGATTATTCTAACTAATCTTTGCAATTGTCTAGGTAAACCCTAGTTTACCAATTAAGCTCAGATGGGGTTGTAACAAAATTCTTATAAGGGAGGGAGATTGTTATGACCCACATTTCGTTTTACCAGTAAGTACCTTGGTTAGTGCATAATTGAACTAGTTATGTTGAGATGAGTACTTGCTTTTGTTAATAGTGTTTTGAGTTTTGAGCTAGTGTTAATGTATCATTAGCTTGTTCTCTTGTCCTGAGATTGAGGGCAATTTTGTGCTTAATCCGTTGTCGAAGAAATCATGTGAAACCGACCTACGAGTAAAAAGACATGAGCTTTTTAGTGTGTAGGGACCTATGTGCAATTTCGGAAAGTTTAGGGCAATTTGCATCCGGCCCCCTGGGCGCCCTTCCTTATCCTTCCCTTCAGTTTTTCCTTTTTAACTCTATTAACCGACTTTGGAATGAACGATAGTTCATTTCCTTCGGTTGCCGTCTGGGAAAAAACAGAGAAGGGAAAGGGAGAGAGCAAGCTAGAGGAGAAGCTAGGCAACCAAGCCCCTTCCTTCTCCGTTTTTCTTCGATTTCTTCATCTTCTCCAGCCAAATCAACCGGCTGCATCATCTTCTTCTTCTTCACCTTCTTCTTTCCCTTTCTTCTTTGTTCTTGCTGCCCGGCCAAGGTAGGCGCCGGTCAAGGAGGTGGTAGGAGCGGCCGAAGACGTGAAAAGCAACGTCTACGGGTTGCTGCTAGGTCGTCTTGAAGTTCCCAAGGTATTTCGTGCGAAGATTTCCCCCGAATCGACCCCAATCTCCTCTTTTATTTCTACAATTTCCGCCTCTGCGCAGGTTGCACGGCGTGCAAATCCATTTTGCACGGCGTGCAACATTGCAGAAAGCTGATTTAGGGGATTTTCGTTTCTGCGCAGGTTGCACGGCGTGCAAAGTCAGATTGCACGGCGTGCAAAGTTACAGATAGCAGAACGAGTTTCAGCCCAGGTGCACGACGTGCAGATCAGTTTGCACGGCGTGCAGATCAGTTTGCACGGCGTGCAAAGGTGCAGAAAAGTAGAACAGAAGTGCACTGAAGGTGCACGGCGTGCAGTCTAGGTGCACGGCGTGCATGCTGCTGTAAAGGGCAGAATTAGGCGCGTTTGTGGACGTTTTTCGGTGTATACGAACACACCGAAGTGGGTGAGTAGTAGTTCATTTAGAAATCATTATTTAACTCAATTTAAAGTACTTAATTGCTTTAATATCAGTTGGTATAACTTCTAAACAGCTTAGCACATACAATAGTTTATTATAGATTCAATAGAACTTGAGATACGGAATATGATTGATGAAAAAGATGGAATATCCTGTTTTACAGTTGTAATGCATATGCTGAATAAAGATGGTTGATTAGCAATGAATTTGAATAAGTGGTATTGAGTCATGTTTAAATATGACAATGATATATATATATGAGAGTAAAAGAGATGTTCAGAATGTGAAATAAGTATGAAATGTGATTTTTCCTATTTAATTGTTTAAATGTTAAATCAGTTAATAGACTTAGGTGCCCTAACACCGTAGAACCCCTTTGAGAGGTCTGCACCAGGGGGGTGAAACTCGTGTTCAACATCAACACGTGTGATGTCACGGTGGCACGAGGATGGAAAGGCAGTGTTCAACAACAACGTGTGCGATGTCACGGTGACACTGGAGTAAATAGGGGTTATTCAACAACAACGCGTGCGATGTCACGGTGGTAACCCAGTAAGACTCTCCGCCTGTGTGCTCAGGTTTGAGGAGAAGTCTAGAGTTCACTCTTTTGAGAGTACAGTGAGGCCGATGAGCCTGAGAGTCCTGCAGCAGACCAGGGCTGATAGTCAGACTTAGCATTTCCCGGGTGTGTCGCTAAGTCTTGTACGGTGGGATCGTAGTTCACTACGGATCTTTATATGCAGGGTACACTGCATATGATTAGGGCATAATAATAATATACTCATATAGAATCACAGTAAATTAAAGTATTCGAACTTTTGTACTAATTCTCTATATCTATTTATCTGTTCAAATTATCCGTTATGGTATGGAAATGTGAATATATCATGCAATCTGCTATGTCATTAGAACTGCCCTGCTCGTACTATATTTATGTTTGTTTCAATTTTATAAATCTGATGAGTTGTTTAGTGATAGCTAAGTGAAATGCTATTCACTGAGCGAGTAGGCTCATACCTCTACTCAAAACATTTTCAGGTCAGCATCAGCAACAGGAATCAGAAGGATCGTTTCATCCTAACGCCTAGTCTATATAAGGTTTGTAGTTAGTCTAGTTAGAGGTCTCTTAGTCCTTTCCCCTCGATCTTTGGGACATGGTGTGGGTGAGAGAGAGAGTATGTTTGTGGAATGTGTATAAAGATGTAAATTAACTGTTATGTTTACTTCTGTTAAACAATGTTACATGTTGTAAACTTTGTTTATGTTCTCTAGCCAGTTTAATTGAAATGCTTCCGCAATAGTTTGTTATGTTTTAGTTTACAACAATATCTGGATATCATTACGAGGTTTGAAAAAGGGAAAAAAAAGTTCTCAGTGATTTTTTTATGTGATAATCCATCCGTTGTGCCCTAATCTCGTGATTAGTGGTTAGTGTGAGATCGGGGTGTGACAAATACACTAGGGTGCGGGGAGTAGCCCCGCTACCCATGTTTTCATTTCATGCAATGTAATTCATAAGTTTGCAATAGAGATATATTTTTTTTTCAGTTCAACATCAATCGTTTAATGAATTCTTGTTGCTTGATCACCAACTTGTGTTACTTATTATCTATTAGTATGAATTGTCTACATTTGTACTATTAGATTCGAATCTTGATTGAATGTTGGTTCTTGATGCATGTAGTCACCATGCATCTGTTTTGGTAGGAGTGTTATTCAAGAAGTGGAGTAAACTCACTTCCATCGTTGTACTTTCATACTATGAAATGGAATCAGTTGACGTATAAAATTACAACCTTGATAAGTCGAGGAACACACTTTGCAAAGGGAATGATGTAAAATAAGTGACCATTCGTTTGGGGATGGTTGGCTTTGCAACATTCCCATACTTCTCATAGTTAGTTCTCTGAAAGAAAACTAAATCTACAGATATACTAACTGTTTAGACTCTTATAGTAGGTCATGTTACTATGTTGCATGTCTTGATCCATGTGTAGTGGTGGTGAAATCCGATCACATCCTAGTAGTTTCTTAACATTATTTACGACCCTAAATTTACTTTCTTACCTTTACATTACTCGTACTTAGTTTAAACAACCAAACCAACTCTTTGATCTAAATACCAACTGTTAAGGAGTTAAATGAAATTCCAACGTTTTCTATCTTGTTGATCTTAACAAGACCTTTGTCCTGTGGATTCGACCCTGAACTACACTACGATAAGACTTCCACGTATCCTAGCATACATGGGTGGAGTTTTTAATCTAGTATAAGAAAGGATAAACCTAAAGGCTTACTATCTTTAGGATTTTTAGTGGTACACGCAACTCCACACAAGTGGAAGCTCCATCATGATTCTATGACGATTCGATAACAAATAAAACCGTCACCAATAAATAATTGCAGAGTAACCATAAGCATCGGATTAAAAAAAATCACTAAAAATTAAATCCGTTTGCAAAGAGATACATTCCCAAGAAACTCTTAAGAAGAGAACCAAAGTATTACATACATCATGGTTCACATTGTACATACCATGTACCATCTCATCTCAAGGATAACATATGACAGTTGCTTTGCAAAACTATACATAAGCAACATAAAACCTCAAGGCATACAAGACAAAATCTCAGATCATTCATAAAACAGTTACGTAATGACTCCAAGGACCTGAGAGTACAGAGACGACAGATAGGACTTATATCTACCAGACACGATAGACAACACACTCAACCTGAGATGCTACTTCTGCCCCTAATGTTGTTGTCATCCCTCTATTGTAAGGTCCCTACCTCCTCATATGTGTCCACCTAAAAATGTTGGTGACCAATAGAGTGAGACCCATGTCCCAGTGAGAGATATAACTCTCTGCCAACAATATTATTATTGTAGATAAACCATAATAAAACTAAGCAGAGGATTCTTTTATATTAATAAGTAGGATTTAATCACTGTTTAAGTAGAATAGAACAATATCATCTTCTGAAACATTGCAGATATATATGGTAAAGTAGTACTTCATCTATTCATTTTATAAGGATTATGTAGAACATGTATAACATCTATCCATTTAAGATGCAATAAGAAATGTAACATCAACCAATGATTTTGTATTCCATCCTTAAGCGAATACACTATACGGATGGTTACATTTTACAATCACACGTATGCCCTGAGGAGATGAGGTATACTGCTAATACTCCAACCGACCATTGCGAAGTCAAAATCGGTACCATACAACGTCAATGGAAGAACTGGCTTCCAAGACCTTTTCCATCTTAGTCAGTGCGAGACCACAAGCAGGACCATGTCAACTACTTACACAGCTTTCCAGGGTATACTGGCAACTTCACTATAGAGCTACAATGGTGGCTGCACTCTCTTCGGAATCGAGAGATTTAATGTTTATCTCACATCGATCCAGCATTCATCATCACCGGGAGATTCGTGATACATCCATCCCAGTATTTATAATGAAGGATTGAGAGATTTAATGTTTATCTCACATCAATTCCTCCATTAGGGCGTAAAGATATTCACGCCCATCACCCCCACATATTCAAAAATATGTGTTGTCCAGGAGATCCCATGGGAAAACCTATTTCACCATCACCAGCTGATGTTGATGATGGGTCTATGGTCAGGTCTCTACATGATAAGATTCCACTTGATTAATTAAGTGAATTACCATTATCTTTTAGCATCAGTCAAGTTTCCAAACATGAATTATTATGACAAATACTACAAAGAAAGGTGTAATACATCTTTCAAGCACTATTCAAATCTTTAAAACACATACAAAATTTAGGATCTCAATCCCTTATCTCATTACTAGGAATTCTCATCTCTCAACATTATCATCATCATGATTACAAGTTCTGGGTATTCAACCCTTAGCTCATCACTGAACACTGTTACCACTTTTCAAGTAATTGTTACCTCAAGGTCCTTAGACCAAGGTATACATGATACTTGTTACACAAGCATCTCACATGGCTTGCAAGGCCCATTTTAAAATCTTTATCATATAAAATATCATAGATCATACCTGGCTATGCTCATTATCTCATGATACCTGCATGGTTAGTATACATGATAACAGCCATATCAAATACATATCAACACCATGCTATACAAGGGTAATACCACTATTCCCTCTTTACGGTTAGGGTTTCCCTTCCTTATCGATTAGGGTTTCAAAAATCATATTATCACCCTACATTATCAAGAATCAAACCCCAATTCATACCCTACACATATTAGGAGTATTAAAGTATGCCCATTGCATGTTTATCACAAAAGTAGGGGTTTCTCTCTCATCCTTACTAGGATGTTGATTACTCCATACTTTATTAAGTTGGCTCAACCTTTCCTTCAAGGTATATTAGCCTACATTAATAATTATTCATTAAAATCCATACCTCTTATGTATGACTTGATATAAAATACTTCATGTGTTACTCCATCAAGTACATTGCATTTAAGGTGCTTTCACCATATCGGGTATGAGGTGTGTGCACTCTTGCTACATCATATCGATTTTAAGGTGTGTGTGTGTGCTTGTCACACCAAATTGGTTTTAAGGTGTGTGTGTGTGTGCTTGGCACATCATATCGGTTTTAAGGTGTGTGTGTGCTTGCCACACCATATCAGTTTTAAGGTGTTGGCGTGCTTGCCACACCATATCGGTTCTAAGGTGTGTGTGTTCTTGCCACACCATATCGGTTTTGAGGTGTGTGCTTAACCCAATATCATTTTTGAGATGAATGCTTGACCTCCTATCGTGAAAAAGGTGTATACTACACCACCATATCATGAAAGAAGGTATAAAATCATATCCATATCATTTTAGTGGAGTATGTGCATCACCATATCGAGTTAGAGGTGCTTGCTTGTGTTCTTGCACCCTATATCACTTTACCTTTGATGATGTCATCACCATCAACCTATAGACCTTTGTTCTTACTATTCTAAGTCATGTAAAACAGTCCCATGAAGCTTTTAGAACTCAAAAGATCATCAATTATTCAAGAGAAATCGAAATTGCAAGTAGATCAACAAGTATGACAAAATTGAAGGTGCATAATAATATAATTGTGTTCAAGTTATATAACCCTCCTTAAGAACAACTTCAAAGCTCTAAGATCCAAAGATTCACATTCCTAAGGTTGAAGATGAACTTCAAAACTACTCTATATTCAAAGAATCACCATGGATAAGCAATTGGTGAAGAAGAAAAGAAAGGAAGATCATAACCCTAAAATCATGCTTCAATTCGAGGTTGAAGATGATCATTGCCTTACCTTAGGGTTAAATATGAGCTCCTTGATGCTCCTTAGCACCACTTCATGATACACTACTACTCTTGCACGATATGCCTCCACCCGTGCATGATATGCCACCACCCTTGGATGATATCCCCCTCACTTGTGATCAAAACACTTCACTATGGGCGATATCACCCTACTTGGCTGATACCACCTTACTTGGCCGATATGAACTTGCTATGGATGATACCCAAGGCCCTATGCATGATACTACTTCACTCATGCATGATACAAGGACCCTATTCATGATACATTAGGGAAGGAGGGTGGTAAGATTCTAAAAGTTTCACTAAGGGGTGAATGAAGGGGTATATATACTTGTTGTTCATGAAGAAGTGTAAAAATGAGGTGTCATCAATTTGAGCTACTAGGTGCCACATGTCCATGCATGGTTGACACGTGTACATGCATGCATTAACATTTATCTTGACATGCAAAACTCTTGAGGATAATCTAGGGATGAATTTTCATCCATTACATATCCCTTTGAATAATATATATCAATTAAATCACCACTTTATCCACAACCTGATACAACTTTTCTAAGGAATTTGTAAACCGATACACTTCACCTCCTTGAGGGGATTTGCACATCATGGTCTTTTCCAAGAGGTCACTAAACGATATGAGACTCCTCCTATGGCTCCTTGTCCGATAGCCACTCATATATAAGCTTTTCAACTTGATACAACTCAAGTCAGGGTTTCATATTCAACGCCTTTCTTGGTCATTTCATCACCAAGAGAACCATCACTCATAATTGATTCAAACACGGTGTCTCCTCCTTTATCTCTCCTCTATATGATACTAGGAGGGAGTAGGGACACTCTAAAGGTGGCAATTTTCATATTAACCCTACAATTTGGGTAAATTACAATTTGTACCAAAATTGGTGCATAATGCACTAACATTATTCAAACATGCTGCAACTTGAAATTTAGGCTTTCCACAAGCCATGTTTTAGCATCATTCTCTCTCTTATGATTCTGAAACACATGAGGTACATTAAACATGTGACATTTTGCAATATAGCCCCTCATTTTGGGTAAATTGCAGTTTATGCTCAAACTATCATATAATGTACAAACAGTTTGCAAATAAGCTCAAAATTGAAAATTAAACTCTACAAGAGTCTTAATTACTTTTCAAAAGATTAAAACAAGTTTTTGAACAATTTACTTAAGAAAAACATCTAGGGTTAAGCCATTACCCAGGTCAGGGATGTTATAATTATCAACCCCTAACAAGGATTTCATCCCTGAAATCGCAAGAGAAAAGAGAAGGGTACTTCATCCTCATCTCTTCCTCTAGATCCCATGTTGCTTCTTCAATGCCACGGTGATGCCATAGAACTTTCACAAGAACTATGTCTTTCTTTTTAAAATTATTGATTCTTCTGTCAAGAATCATCATTGGACCTTCCACATAGGATATATCCTCATTTTATTCTACCTCTATAGGTTGCAACACCAACTCTATATTGGGATGACACTTTCTCAACATAGATACATGGAACACTAGATGTAGTCTATTTAGCTCAAGTGGCAACTCCAACCTATAAGCTACCTTTTCCATCCGTGTTGTCACTGGATAAGGTCCCATAAATCAAGGAGGTAACTTACCCTTTTTCGCAAATCTGAGAACAACTTTCTAAGGAGAGACTTTGAGATACACCCTGTCTCCAACTTGGAATTCTAAAGGCCTACGATGCTTATCAACATAAGACTTCTGTCTATCCTGGGCAGCTTTCAACTGTTGTTGTATTGCTTTAATCTTCTCAGTTGTCTATTGTACTAACTCAGGACCCAGAAGTTGGTATTCTCTAGTTTCATACCACCATAACGGAGATCTACACCGTCTACCATATAATGCTTCATATGGTTCCATATCAATACTAATCTAGTAACTATTGTTGTAGGCAAACTGTATCAAGCTTAAGTGTATGTCCCAACTTCCTACAAAATGAATAATACATGCTCTAAGAAAGTCTTCCAAAGTCTGTATAGTTCTCTCAGATTGCCCATCTGTCTGAGGGTTGAAATCAGTGCTAAACTTCAACTGAGTACCCAAGGCTTTATGTAGTCATTCCCAAAAATGACTTGTAAACTGGGGACCCCTATCAAATACAATTGTAGCTGGAACCCCGTGTAACCACACTATCTCATCTATGTAGATTTGTGCCAATTTCTCAGCAGTATAGATTTCTTTTACAGGATGAAAATGTGCTGACTTAGTCAACCTATCAAATATTACCCAAATGAAATCATGACCTTTTCTTGTTCTGGGTAAACCAACCACAAAGTCCATGGTCATGTGATCCCATTTCCACTGTGGTATAGGTAAAGGTTGCAATGTTCCTGTAGGCTTCTGATGTTTAGCTTTAACCTATTGACATACTAGACACCACATAACAAACTCAGTTACGTCTTTCTTCAAACCAGGCCACCAATACAAATCTTTTAAGTTATAATACATTTTGGTACTCCCTGGATGCATCACATACATGGATGAATGAGCTTCCTCCATGACTAGCTTCCTTAAGTCATTCGCATTAGGTACTACCATCCTACCATGGTAACTAACTACCTCATCCATTGACTCATGAAAACCGTCCCATTTCACACTACCATACTCTAATTTGATCTGCTGAATCACAGTATCGACATGTTGTGCCTCTTTGATCTGTTGTTTCAAAGTAGGTTTCACTTGCATCTCAACTAACAGTCTAGCTAACAAAGATACTTTAAGTTGTACATAGTTTTGCCTCAAAGAGACAAACATGTCTCATTTAAAGCACACTAAAGAGTTCAACTGTGCTTTATCTATGAGTGGTGATGATGATTTTCTACTTAGTGCATCTGCCACTACATTAGCCTTTCCTCGATGATAATCAATTGTACAATCATAGTCCTTTATTAATTCCATCCAACGACGTTGTCTCATATTTAACTCGTGTTGTGAGAAGATGTACTTTAAATTCTTATGGTCTGTGAAAATCTAAAATGTTTCTCTATAGAGATAATGTCTCTTGATCTTCAATGTGTGAACCACTACAGCTAATTCTAGATGATGCGTCAGATAATTCTCCTCATGTTTCTTAAGTTGTCAGGAAGCAAAAGAAATTACATGATAACTCTGCATCAGTACACATCCTAGACCATTCTTAGAGGAATCACAGAAAATAATGTATCCCTTTCCCTACTAAGGTAAAGCTAACACAGGTGTACTAGTCAACTTTTCTTTCAACAACTGGAAAGAATGTTGACACTTGTCATTCCAGACAAAAGGAACTTCCTTCCTGGTCAACTTGGTTAGGGGTAAGGCAATAGAACTGAAGTCTTTAATAAACCTCCTATAATCACCTGCCAGGCCTAAGAAACTATGAATCTCAGTCGGTGTCTAGGGCTCTTCCCACTCTAACACAGATTCCACTTTCTGTGGATCAACACGAATACCTAAAGCAGATATAACGTGTCTAAGAAAAGACACTTCTAACAACCAAAACTTGCACTTGCTAAACTTGGCATATAGCTTGTGCAGTCTCAACAAAGTAAAATCTTTATGAAGGTGTTGTTCATGTTGTTAACCATGTCTACTGTATATCAAGATGTCGTCTATGAAGACCACTACAAACTGATCAAGGAATGACCAAAAGATTCTATTCATCAGCTCCATGAATGCAGATGGTGCATTAGTTAGTCCAAATGACATAACTACAAACTCATAATGACCATACCTTACCTGAAGGCTGACTTAGGTATGTCACTCTCCTTGATACATAATTGATGATATCTTGAGCTTAGATCTATCTTAGAGAATACAGTTGCACCACACAACTGGTCAAACAGATCATCTATCCTTGGCAGAGGATATTTGTTCTTAATAGTCACCTTGTTAAGCTATTTATAGTCTATGCATAATCTCATAGTGTGGGCTCTGATCTCCAAACCATGACATAAACACGATTAAAACTTAGCGGAAGCAAATCGGTAATCAGCGGAAAACAAAAATCACGGGAAATTAAAATTTTTCGAGATAAGAACTTGTATCCATAAAAACTCCTTTCATAAAGAGAGGTAACTGTTTACATCTCAGGATAATTACTTCTTGAGTAATTATATACATCAAGATACAAAATCTCAAGATCACATAACACAAGACTCCAAGACCTGAGAGTACAGAGGACACATAGGACTGACTCTAACTACACCACATGGCAGGACAAATCTCCACCTGAGATTACTGTTGCCCCTGGTGCTGCTGTTGCTGAGAGTGATCACCTGTAGGCTGGTTCCTTCGTCTCCGACGTCCACCTAAAAAGTTGAAGCCTACGGGGTGAGACAATTATACATAATTGTCCCAGCGAGAGTTATAACTCTTCGCCATAAGCTTTATTATAACATCAAAGAATATCTTAAACAGTAAAGCCTTCGAAGCATTCTATAGCAGTTGCAGTTATAACAAGATCTCTACAATTTAGGAGATATGGAGAATATCAACATTATTGCAATGTAACATCAACCAACTAACTTGGAGTCATCTCTAACAAGTTATACTACATGGTTGATTATGTTTTACAAACAACATTATGCCCTGTGGAGATGAGGCTTACCACTCAAACTCCAACTGATCGCTGAGAAGCCGCATCAGTATCATACATAGGTCATTAAGAGAGCCGGATTCTCATGACCTTCACCTTCCTCACTCAGTAAGAGGATCACTTGTAGGACATCTCGTGTCTCTACTATTATAGCTCACCAGGGTAAACTGGTCCTTCGCTATTCTAGAGTCACAGTGGCGTTCTGTACTCTCTTCGTCATCAGGAGGTTTCATATTTACCTACCACTGATACGGATATCTGTGATGTCTTCGTCTTCAGGAGGTTTCATGTTTACCTACCACCGATACGTTATGGAACTATAGTGAAGGATGGATGGATTACACATCTACATCACTTTCCTACACTAGGATGTAAGGTTCTACACATCCATGTACCCCACATACTCAAAAGTATGTGCTCCAGGAGTTCCCTAAGGGAAACCTGTTTCACCATCACTTAATTTCTGACAATGATGGATCTATGATCAGGGCTCTACATTATACTTGATTAGTTAGGTACATTCAGTATTCTTTAACAGCATACATTGTCCTTCAAACAATAACAATAGCATAGCAGCTATAAAAGAAGAATACTAAATGTAACAAGCCTAACTCATATCAATCATCATTTCTCATTATCCTCATCACAAGTCATCTCTAAGGCATGACCTTGATGGTATTCATGGCTCTCATAGCCCAGTATCAGCATAGGATGCCACTGGCAAGGCATCAGATTACATTACTTATTCATAAGGCTACCAACATGCCTTCAATGAATATAACATCAACATCCATACCTGGATATGATTACCTTCATATCAGAACATGCATGGTTAATACATCTGATAAAGGTAATACAACAATAAGGAATGTACTTCCTACTTTTGTCATAAGAGTTAAATCTTTAATTCTATTCAAATAGAGTTTATTGCTCAAAAGCATGCCATTACCCTTGAATTAGGGTTTACTATTCACATTACATGTCATCACCTTTGAATTAGGGTTTACTATTCACATCAAGGTGAATTAAACTCATAACATCATCATGTATGAGTAACATCTTCATTGATGCTCTTGGATTAGTTAAAGGTTCATCATTTATCATAATTAGGGTTTCTATGATCTCACACAGGTGGATCATACCCTAATTATGCTCATTTCTGTGTATTGGGGATGCTTCAATTGAGTTTCCATTTAAAAAGGGTACTTTCTCTCTCTAGAAGTACTTTCTCTCTCTAGAAGTACTTTCTCTCTCATCATAAGGTTAGGTGATGTCAACATCACTCTAAAACAGGTTGGGTTGAGTCATCATAGGCTAACATAGCCAAAAACATCACCATTAAGTGATTAGAGTTACTTTCTCTCTCTAGGGTACTTTCTCTCTCTAGAGTACTCTCTCTTTCATCATACTAATGGTTGATGATAACATTAGACTAGATCAAGTTGGATAGAATCATTATGACTAAAAACATCATTTCTCATGTAATTAGAGTTTGAATTGAGCAAGGTATAACCCAATTGACCCTTCAGGGGTATTTTGGTAATTCACCCCATTGATCATCATCATAGTCAAAAACCTTGGTCAAATAACCCCTTACTATCCTAGATTATCATTAGGGTTTGATTTGGGCAACATTGAACCATTTACATCATCAAATGATTGAATGTGGTCAACCTTGAGTCACATTGATTAATTCCAATCATTAATCATTAATTGAATTGAGATCGGTTGAAAGTGTTGACCGTTTGCCCACTTTGACCCTCCAAGACCGCGAGCCTCTTTCTAGCTCCAAGACCGCGAGCCCCCTTAGGCTTCAATACCGTGAGCCTCTTCAAGGGTTCAGGACCGCGAAGCCTCCCATTGGTCCAAGTTAAAGTTGAGACCGCGAGGACCAATTTGAGTTGAGACCGCGAGGGTCATGAAGACCGTTTGCCCTTCTTTGACCTCAGGACCGCGAGGCCCTTCGCGGTCTTGAGACCGCGAGCCTCCTCTCGGTCTTGAGACCGTGAGCCCTCTCACAGTCTTGAGACCGCGAGCCCTCTCACGGTCTTGAGACCGCGAGGCTCTCATGGTCTCAGCCGCTTGGTCCTTCAACAAGGCTCAAAGGTGCAACTGATAAAGTCAACCCATGTTGAAGCCCTCAAATGGTCAAAGCTATGTTGACCATTGATGGATTTAGTCAATTAAGATTATGCTTGATCACTTGGTCATTCAATTGACCCATAATGGTTAACCAATTATGGTTGAAATCGATTCAATTAGGGTCTATCAATGTTCACCCATCAACAATCAACAATGTGCATCAACACAAGGTTGAACCCTTCAATTGAGCTCCAATTGGGCCCAAACTTGGCCCAAACGGTCTTGAAGTCATGTGGGTGGACCCCACATGGTCTTAAGACCGTTTTCCCAAGATTTTATCAAAGTCTAAGGTGATTTGATAGGGGTTGAACCATGATTGAACCACAAAACAGAATTTTGATTAAATTGATAACTTATTTGCAATTGGGTCCTCAATTGGTCAAATTACTCAACCCTAGACCTTCAAACGGTCTTGGGTGATTGTCCTCTCGGTCTTGAGACCGTTTTCCCATCAAATTTTGGATTCTAGTGCAAATTCATCAAGGTCTGACCCATTGAGTTGATGATCATGTCAATATTTACTTGCAATGTAATTTGGTGTAAAAGTACCTTCAATTGGTCAACAAATCTTGACCCCAGACCTCCAAACGGTCTTGGTTAATTGCCCTCGTGGTCTTGAGACCGTTTGGTGACCCCCAAACGGTCTTGAGACCGTTTAGGTCAATCAACCCTAAAAACCCTAATTAGGTCACCATAATTTCAGTACTGATTTTATCTAGGGTTAGCCCTAGTATTCACCCTTCAACTCTTAGCCAGTTTGGAATTAGACCATCAAACTTGGTGAGTTGTTAATTAACATAATTTTGAACAGTAATCTCATACGGTCAACGCTTAGTCAACGACCTTACACGGTCTTGAGACCATTTGCCCAAAAAGGCAATTTCAGACCGTTTGAGAATCAGCAAGTAATTCATTTACAGTTGTGACTTAAAAAGGTCATATCTCCCGATTCCTTTGGAGTTAGTCCCCCATATTTTGAGGGTAATTAGCCTATATAATTAGGAACAGATTTCCTATACGGTCCATGCTCGGTCAACGGGGCCAAACGGTCTTGAGACCGTTTGCCCTGTCGCGGTCTCGAGACCGTTTGCTCACCTCGCGGTCTTGAGTCCGAGAGAGAAAACTGTTAGGACCGTTTAAGGAAAAGAAAAGCGGTGGGTGTTTCTTGGAAATCACGCCTTCATCTTCTAGCTCAAGAACAGTACAGATATCCCACGGGTTTTCTTGCAAAAAAGCAGGGAAAAGTAGGGAAATACTAAGAGCTATCATTAAAACGCATATAAAGATGCACATAGTAAAGCATGGGTTTAGAGTTATAAAACCCGCCTAAAGCTTGCTTCTTGAGCTCCAAGCTTTCAAGCTCCAAGCTCTAATGGCGTCCTTGAGTTCCCACAGGTTGGCCAAGGTGAAAACTCCAAGGAAGGATGAAAAGAGATGGCTAGAAAGATAGGGTTTCGAGAATTAGCCATGAAGCTGACCTTGAATTCGAATTCTAACCATGGAATTAGGCAAGAAGAGGGGTTAAAACCTACCTTGCACCCCTTGTTCGTCCTCCTTAGCTCCAAGGCAGTCCTTGGTCGTCTTTGGTGAAATGAAACAGTAAAGGAACGAAGGGTGAGTTCCCTTGCAACTAAGGGAAGGAGGGCTTATATACATGGGGTAGGATTTTCAACATTAGTTCATAAGTTTCCCTTAATTCCAACTAAGTCCTTCCTTTATTACTTGCTCGTCCCTTCCTCTTTATTCTAAGGACAAACCTTATCTTAAGTTATAGAAAAGAAGGCAAGGAAGAACAATCTAATAATAAAGTTCATACTTAAAGGGATATTGCACATATACCCTGATTATTCAATCACAAAGCCTATTTCTTAACTTGATAACTCAATTGAGGTGAATTCCTCATCATTTCTTCTCTAAATAATGGCAAGAGTCTAAGAAGATACTTTAGATGACATTATTTACAAATTGCATCCCTTTATTTGGGTAAATTGCATTTTACCCCAAATTAGGGTTTTCAAGCCCTGGGATTGCTTCCACAGCTGCACCTTGGTGCTCTAGCTTGGGAAATCCCTCAAACTTTGCCAAAGAGATTCTCATGATGTCTCAACATCAGAGGAACATCTCATCATGTGCAAATTTCAAGCTAACCCTTTCAACTGGGTAAATTGCACATAGGTCCCTGTATATCAAAACAATGCTACAACTTTAAATAAAAAGGAGCAAACACTGAAATATACGTTTCTGAGAAGCTTAATTACATGCTCAGAGTTAATCACAAAGATTTAATTACATATTTAGGCAAAACACCTAGGGTTGACTCATAACCAAGGTCAGGGATGTTACAAATTATCCACCCCTTACAAGGATTTCGTCCCCGAAATCGATAAAACATATTACGAGAAAAGGGCAGGATACTTCCTTCTCATCTCATCCTCTAACTCCCAAGTGGCTTCTTCAATACCACGATGGTTCCAGAGGACTTTCACAAGACTTATATCTTTCTTCTTTAACTTTTTAATTCGTTTATCAAGGATTGACACTGGTCCCTCCTCATAGGATATGTCATCATTCAATTCTACTTCCATAGGTTGTAGGACTGACTCGGTGTCTGGGTGACATTTCTTCAACATAGAAATGTGAAACACAGGATGTAACCTCTGTAATTCTGGGGGAAGCTCTAGTTTATATGCTACCTTTCCAATCCGTTCAATGATTGGATAAGGCCCCATATATCTAGGAGCTAACTTCCCCTTCCTTCCAAAACGAAGGACTCCTTTCCAAGGTGAGACCTTAAGATACACTCTGTCTCCAACCTGGAACTCTAAGGGTCTACGACGTTTATCAGCATAAGATTTCTGCCTATCCTGAGCAGTCTTAATCTTATGTTGTATAACTTTAATCTTTTCCGTGGTTTGCTGCACCAGGTCAGGACCTAACAACTGGTGCTCACCAGTCTCAAACCAACACAAGGGTGATCTACAACGTCTACCATATAAGGCTTCATAAGGTGCCATATCAATACTATGCTGATAGCTATTGTTATAGGCAAACTCTATCAAGCTTAGGTGTAGATCCCAACTTCCGGTGAACTGGAGAACACATGCTCGCAACAGGTCTTCTAAGGTTTGTATGGTCCTTTCCGACTGTCCATCAGTCTGTGGATGAAAGGCCGTACTAAACCTCAGCTTAGTGCCTAAGGCACTGTGCAACTGTTCCCAAAAATGACTTGTAAACTGAGGACCTCTGTCCGAAACTATTGTGACAGGAACTCCGTGCAAACGTACTATCTCTTGAACATACAACTCTGATAACCTTTCAGCAGAATAGGTTGTTTTGACAGGTAAGAAATGTGCTGTCTTAGTCAACCTATCAACAATTACCCAAATGGAATCATGTCCTTTGCTTGTCCTGGGTAGGCCAACAACAAAGTCCATGGTCACATGGTCCCACTTCCACTGTGATATGGGTAAAGGTTGCATTGTCCCTGCAGGCTTCTGGTGTTCAGCTTTAACTTGCTGACACACAGGACACCTCAGAACAAACTCTGCAACGTCCTTCTTCATCCCAGGCCACCAATACTGATCCTTCAAATTCCGATACATCTTGGTGCTCCCTGGATGCATAGCATACATGGAAGAATGGGCTTCTTCCAGGACTAACTTCCTTAAGTTGTCCACATCCGGCACTATCATTCTTCCATTATAACAAGCTACTTGATCTTTTGAGTCATGAAACCCATCTTGCTTCTCATTTCCATACTCAGATCTTATATGTTGAACTGCAGCATCACCTAGCTGTGCTTCTTTAATCTGCTCTCTTAGGGTAGGTTTAATATGCATCTCAGCTAACAAACCAGCTAGCAATGACACCTTCAACTGTACATTGTCTTTCCTTAAAGAGATAAGCATATCTCTTCTAGAGCATACTAAGGAGTTTAGTTGTGCTCTATTCATGGTTGATGTTGCTGATTTCCTACTCAAGGCATCTGCAACAACATTGGCCTTGCCTGGATGGTAATCAATTGTACAGTCATAGTCCTTGATTAACTCCATCCAGCGACGTTGCCTCATGTTGAGCTCATGCTGAGAAAAGATATACTTAAGGTTTTTGTAGTCTGTGAAAATCTGGAATGTTTCTCCGTAGAGATAATGTCTCCAGATCTTCAAAGCATGAACCATAGCTGCTAACTCCAGATCGTGTGTTGGATAATTCTCCTCGTGTTTCTTAAGCTGTCGGGAAGCAAAAGAAATCACTTGTTTATCCTGCATCAACACACATCCTAGTCCATTTTTGGAAGCATCACAGAAAACTATATACCCTTTTCCTTGTTCAGGTAGCACTAGCACAGGTGCACTTGTCAACCTCTCCTTCAGCAGCTGGAAAGATTGTTGACACTTATCACTCCAAGAAAAAGGAACATCTTTCCGGGTTAACTTAGTCAAAGGTAAAGCTATAGAACTAAAGTTCTTAATGAACCTTCGATAATAGCCATCTAACCCCAAGAAACTTCGAATTTCCGTCGGTGTCTTTGGTTGTTCCCATTGTAGAACAGATTCTACCTTTGTAGGGTCAACACGAATTCCCGAGGCGGATATTACATGTCCAAGAAAAGATACCTCCGGCAGCCAGAACTCACACTTGCTAAACTTAGCATACAACTTATGTTCTCTTAGCAAGGTCAAAGCTTGGCGAAGATGCTGCTCATGCTGCTGAGCATCTTTACTATAAACCAGTATGTCATCTATGAAGACGACAACACACTGATCAAGGAAAGGTCGAAAAACTCTATTCATGAGTTCCATAAATGCAGCTGGTGCATTGGTTAGTCCAAACGACATAACCGTGAACTCATAGTGACCATATCTTGTCCTAAAGGCAGACTTGGATATGTCACTATCCTTAATACGAAGTTGGTGATATCCAGACCTCAAGTCTATCTTTGAAAACACTGTTGCACCACGCAACTGGTCAAAGAGATCATCAATCCTCGGCAGAGGATACTTATTCTTTATTGTCACTTTATTGAGTTGTCTATAGTCGATGCACAACCGCATTGACCCATCTTTCTTTTTAACAAACAAGACCGGAGCACCCCAAGGTGAAGTACTCGGTCGGATAAAACCTCTCTCAAGTAGCTCTTGAAGTTGTTTCTTGAGTTCTGCCATCTCGACAGGAGCCATTCTATACGGAGTTTGAGCTATGGGTTTCGTATCTGGAATCAGATTGATTTCAAAGTCAATCTCCCGAGGTGGTGGTATACCAGGAAGTTCTTCAGGAAACACATCTTCGAATTCCCTGACTATGGGAACTTCGGCAGGATTGGAACTTTCCTTGGTAACATCTACCACATGGGCTAAGAATGCATAACATCCTTGCCTCAACAGCTTATCAGCAACCATAGCTGATACAAGACAGGTGGGCAGAATCTTTCTTTCACCTTGAAAGATCCATGTGTTGCTTTCATCAGCAAACACAGCCAACTTGGACTCACAATCCAAGACAACTCTATACCTTTCTAAGGTATCCATCCCGAGGATTATATCAAATCCCTGCATATCAAGTGGTATAAGATCCACTTGAATGCGATGGTCAGAAAAGAAGAGGATGCAGGGAGAACATATCTCCTGCAAAACGGCAGACCCACTCAACGGAGTTTCCAACAACAAACTATCTGCTCTATGACTAACAGTCATATTGCAGTTATGAATCGCTGCACGAGTGATGAAAGAGTGCGTAGCACCCGGATCAATCAGAACGGATACAACACAGGATATAGACATATCAGAATATAAAAGTTTCATCTGACCTGCCACTACCCGTGGATTGACCACTGCCTCAGGTGGGTTCATAGCATAGAACCTCGCAGTCGCCTGGTGTTGAGGTGGTGCTGATGATCCAGCTTGAGACGCTTGTCCACGTCCTCGAGCTGCTCCTTGGTGTTGTCTATTCTGAGATCCCTGTTGATTCTGTCTCGGGGTTTGTTGTGTCACACCGACAACCCTAGAACGGCAATCCTTCATCAAGTGTCCCATCTTACCACAGTTGTAGCAACTCTTCTCCTGTTGCTGTGGTCTGGGTGGTCCAGTAACTGACACTGATGCAGAACTGTGCATCCCTTGAAGCGGTTGACTCCGCCCTCTACCTCTGCTTGGTGTCCCTTGAGTTTGAAAACTCGATCTGGGTGGTGGAGGGTTAGGTGCAGAGAACCTAGGTCTCTTGGGATCCCTAGATGATGAACCCTGGAACTGTGGATATCTTTTATGGGTTTGTCTTTTCTCAATCACAGATCTCTCTATCCTTCGGACTGACTCAACGAAGGTAGAGAATCTTTCTCTATTTTCTAAGGCAGACACAGGGGTTGACATATCGGAATTCAAACCCTTTTCAAATCTTCTGATTCTTTCCTCATCCGTAGCGGCCATGTGCGGACAGAAGCGCAGCAACTCCATGAACTTAGCTTCATACTCACTAATGTTCATCATATCCTGCCTTAGTTTCTCAAACTGAGAGATCTTCTCATCTAGGAAGGTCTTTGGAAAATATCTATTGATAAATTCCCGACGAAACTCTTCCCATGAGAACTCTACTCCAGGTCTCTTCTGCTCTTCCATATTCCACCAGTGACCAGCACTGCCTTTGAGAAGATAGACAGCATGTCTAACCTTCTCAGCTTCCGGAATCATAAGAATCCTGAAAGCCTTCTCCAACTCTGTCAACCATAAGTCATCATCTGCAGGGTCGGCAGTTCCGAAGTACTCGGTAGCTCCGACTCGACGAAGTCGTTCGAACGTCTTACCGATACCTTGTGCTTCAGGCTGGACAGGTGCCCTAGGTGCAGGAATGGGCATCCTATCGGTTATATGTGTCATGGCAGTCATAAACTGCCCGAACATCGTCTGTACAGCTGGATCACTCATGTCAGCTGGGTCGAACTAGGGTGGCTCTCTTGGCGACTCAGGTGCAGGTTGTTCTATTCTCGGAACTCTTGCACCGCCTCGAGGTGCACTAGCACTACTTTCTGCCACGTGCTCATCATGATGTTCTGACATTCTTATGTATCTTCTTCTCCTGAGGAGTAGAAGATTCTATTAGATAAGGAAGGAGTACTAAAGGTAGACTCGACATCCTAAGTCCTATGCCTCTGTAGACTCAACTGAACCTGGAGCTCTGATACCACTAATTGTGGGCTCTGATCTCCAAACCATGACATAAACATGATTAAAACTTAGCGGAAGCAAATCGGTAATCAGCGGAAAACAAAAATCACGGGAAATTAAAATTTTTCGAGATAAGAACTTGTATCCATAAAAACTCCTTTCATAAAGAGAGGTAACTGTTTACATCTCAGGATAATTACTTCTTGAGTAATTATATACATCAAGATACAAAATCTCAAGATCACATAACACAAGACTCCAAGACCTGAGAGTACAGAGGACACATAGGACTGACTCTAACTACACCACATGGCAGGACAAATCTCCACCTGAGATTACTGCTGCCCCTGGTGCTGCTGTTGCTGAGACTGATCACCTGTAGGCTGGTTCCTTCGTCTCCGACGTCCACCTAAAAAGTTGAAGCCTACGGGGTGAGACAATTATACATAATTGTCCCAGCGAGAGTTATAACTCTTCGCCAGAAGCTTTATTATAACATCAAAGAATATCTTAAACAGTAAAGCCTTCGAAGCATTCTATAGCAGTTGCAGTTATAACAAGATCTCTACAATTTAGGAGATATGGAGAATATCAACATTATTGCAATGTAACATCAACCAACTAACTTGGAGTCATCTCTAACAAGTTATACTACATGGTTGATTATGTTTTACAAACAACATTATGCCCTGTGGAGATGAGGCTTACCACTCAAACTCCAACTGATCGCTGAGAAGCCGCATCAGTATCATACATAGGTCATTAAGAGAGCCGGATTCTCATGACCTTCACCTTCCTCAGTCAGTAAGAGGATCACTTGTAGGACATCTCGTGTCTCTACTATTATAGCTCACCAGGGTAAACTGGTCCTTCGCTATTCTAGAGTCACAGTGGCGTTCTGTACTCTCTTCGTCATCAGGAGGTTTCATATTTACCTACCACTGATACAGATATCTGTGCTGTCTTCGTCATCAGGAGGTTTCATGTTTACCTACCACCGATACGTTATGGAACTATAGTGAAGGATGGATGGATTACACATCTACATCACTTTCCTACACTAGGATGTAAGGTTCTACACATCCATGTACCCCACATACTCAAAAGTATGTGCTCCAGGAGTTCCCTAAGGGAAACCTGTTTCACCATCACTTAATTTCTGACAATGATGGATCTATGATCAGGGCTCTACATTATACTTGATTAGTTAGGTACATTCAGTATTCTTTAACAGCATACATTGTCCTTCAAACAATAACAATAGCATAGCAGCTATAAAAGAAGAATACTAAATGTAACAAGCCTAACTCATATCAATCATCATTTCTCATTATCCTCATCACAAGTCATCTCTAAGGCATGACCTTGATGGTATTCATGGCTCTCATAGCCCAATATCAACATAGGATGCCACTGGCAAGGCATCAGATTACATTACTTATTCATAAGGCTACCAACATGCCTTCAATGAATATAACATCAACATCCATACCTGGATATGATTACCTTCATATCAGAACATGCATGGTTAATACATCTGATAAAGGTAATACAACAATAAGGAATGTACTTCCTACTTTTGTCATAAGAGTTAAATCTTTAATTCTATTCAAATAGAGTTTATTGCTCAAAAGCATGCCATTACCCTTGAATTAGGGTTTACTATTCACATTACATGTCATCACCTTTGAATTAGGGTTTACTATTCACATCAAGGTGAATTAAACTCATAACATCATCATGTATGAGTAACATCTTCATTGATGCTCTTGGATTAGTTAAAGGTTCATCATTTATCATAATTAGGGTTTCTATGATCTCACACAGGTGGATCATACCCTAATTATGCTCATTTCTGTGTATTGGGGATGCTTCAATTGAGTTTCCATTTAAAAAGGGTACTTTCTCTCTCTAGAAGTACTTTCTCTCTCTAGAAGTACTTTCTCTCTCATCATAAGGTTAGGTGATGTCAACATCACTCTAAAACAGGTTGGGTTGAGTCATCATAGGCTAACATAGCCAAAAACATCACCATTAAGTGATTAGAGTTACTTTCTCTCTCTAGGGTACTTTCTCTCTCTAGAGTACTCTCTCTTTCATCATACTAATGGTTGATGATAACATTAGACTAGATCAAGTTGGATAGAATCATTATGACTAAAAACATCATTTCTCATGTAATTAGAGTTTGAATTGAGCAAGGTATAACCCAATTGACCCTTCAGGGGTATTTTGGTAATTCACCCCATTGATCATCATCATAGTCAAAAACCTTGGTCAAATAACCCCTTACTATCCTAGATTATCATTAGGGTTTGATTTGGGCAACATTGAACCATTTACATCATCAAATGATTGAATGTGGTCAACCTTGAGTCACATTGATTAATTCCAATCATTAATCATTAATTGAATTGAGATCGGTTGAAAGTGTTGACCGTTTGCCCACTTTGACCCTCCAAGACCGCGAGCCTCTTTCTAGCTCCAAGACCGCGAGCCCCCTTAGGCTTCAAGACCGTGAGCCTCTTCAAGGGTTCAGGACCGCGAAGCCTCCCATTGGTCCAAGTTAAAGTTGAGACCGCGAGGACCAATTTGAGTTGAGACCGCGAGGGTCATGAAGACCGTTTGCCCTTCTTTGACCTCAGGACCGCGAGGCCCTTCGCGGTCTTGAGACCGCGAGCCTCCTCTCGGTCTTGAGACCGTGAGCCCTCTCACAGTCTTGAGACCGCGAGCCCTCTCACGGTCTTGAGACCGCGAGGCTCTCATGGTCTCAGCCGCTTGGTCCTTCAACAAGGCTCAAAGGTGCAACTGATAAAGTCAACCCATGTTGAAGCCCTCAAATGGTCAAAGCTATGTTGACCATTGATGGATTTAGTCAATTAAGATTATGCTTGATCACTTGGTCATTCAATTGACCCATAATGGTTAACCAATTATGGTTGAAATCGATTCAATTAGGGTCTATCAATGTTCACCCATCAACAATCAACAATGTGCATCAACACAAGGTTGAACCCTTCAATTGAGCTCCAATTGGGCCCAAACTTGGCCCAAACGGTCTTGAAGTCATGTGGGTGGACCCCACATGGTCTTAAGACCGTTTTCCCAAGATTTTATCAAAGTCTAAGGTGATTTGATAGGGGTTGAACCATGATTGAACCACAAAACAGAATTTTGATTAAATTGATAACTTATTTGCAATTGGGTCCTCAATTGGTCAAATTACTCAACCCTAGACCTTCAAACGGTCTTGGGTGATTGTCCTCTCGGTCTTGAGACCGTTTGGATGAGTTCCAAACGGTCTTGAGACCGTTTTCCCATCAAATTTTGGATTCTAGTGCAAATTCATCAAGGTCTGACCCATTGAGTTGATGATCATGTCAATATTTACTTGCAATGTAATTTGGTGTAAAAGTACCTTCAATTGGTCAAGAAATCTTGACCCCAGACCTCCAAACGGTCTTGGTTAATTGCCCTCGCGGTCTTGAGACCGTTTGGTGACCCCCAAACGGTCTTGAGACCGTTTAGGTCAATCAACCCTAAAAACCCTAATTAGGTCACCATAATTTCAGTACTGATTTTATCTAGGGTTAGCCCTAGTATTCACCCTTCAACTCTTAGCCCGTTTGGAATTAGACCATCAAACTTGGTGAGTTGTTAATTAACATAATTTTGAACAGTAATCTCATACGGTCAACGCTTAGTCAACGACCTTACACGGTCTTGAGACCATTTGCCCAAAAAGGCAATTTCAGACCGTTTGAGAATCAGCAAGTAATTCATTTAAAGTTGTGACTTAAAAAGGTCATATCTCCCGATTCCTTTGGAGTTAGTCCCCCAAATATTGAGGGTAATTATCCTATATAATTAGGAACAGATTTCCTATACGGTCCATGCTCGGTCAACGGGGCCAAACGGTCTTGAGACCGTTTGCCCTGTCGCGGTCTCGAGACCGTTTGCTCACCTCGCGGTCTTGAGTCCGAGCGAGCAAACTGTTAGGACTGTTTAAGGAAAAGCAAAGCGGTGGGTTTTTCTTGGAAATCACGCCTTCATCTTCTAGCTCAAGAACAGTACAGATATCCCACGGGTTTTCTTGCAAAAAAGCAGGGAAAAGTAGGGAAATACTAAGAGCTATCATTAAAACGCATATAAAGATGCACATAGTAAAGCATGGGTTTAGAGTTATAAAACCCACCTAAAGCTTGCTTCTTGAGCTCCAAGCTTTCAAGCTCCAAGCTCTAATGGCGTCCTTGAGTTCCCACAGGTTGGCCAAGGTGAAAACTCCAAGGAAGGATGAAAAGAGATGGCTAGAAAGATAGGGTTTCGAGAATTAGCCATGAAGCTGACCTTGAATTCGAATTCTAACCATGGAATTAGGCAAGAAGAGGGGTTAAAACCTACCTTGCACCCCTTGTTCGTCCTCCTTAGCTCCAAGGCAGTCCTTGGTCGTCTTTGGTGAAATGAAACAGTAAAGGAACGAAGGGTGAGTTCCCTTGCAACTAAGGGAAGGAGGGCTTATATACATGGGGTAGGATTTTCAACATTAGTTCATAAGTTTCCCTTAATTCCAACTAAGTCCTTCCTTTATTACTTGCTCGTCCCTTCCTCTTTATTCTAAGGACAAACCTTATCTTAAGTTATAGAAAAGAAGGCAAGGAAGAACAATCTAATAATAAAGTTCATACTTAAAGGGATATTGCACATATACCCTGATTATTCAATCACAAAGCCTATTTCTTAACTTGATAACTCAATTGAGGTGAATTCCTCATCATTTCTTCTCTAAATAATGGCAAGAGTCTAAGAAGATACTTTAGATGACATTATTTACAAATTGCATCCCTTTATTTGGGTAAATTGCATTTTACCCCAAATTAGGGTTTTCAAGCCCTGGGATTGCTTCCACAGCTGCACCTTGGTGCTCTAGCTTGGGAAATCCCTCAAACTTTGCCAAAGAGATTCTCATGATGTCTCAACATCAGAGGAACATCTCATCATGTGCAAATTGCAAGCTAACCCTTTCAACTGGGTAAATTGCACATAGGTCCCTGTATATCAAAACAATGCTACAACTTTAAATAAAAAGGAGCAAACACTGAAATATACGTTTCTGAGAAGCTTAATTACATGCTCAGAGTTAATCACAAAGATTTAATTACATATTTAGGCAAAACACCTAGGGTTGACTCATAACCCAGGTCAGGGATGTTACACATAGACCCATCCTTCTTTTTAACAAAATGAACTGGAGCACCCCACGGGGAAGTACTCGGTCGAATCAAACCTTTCTCAAGAAACTCATGTAACTGTTTCTTAAGTTCTGCCATCTCAACTGGCACCATCCTATAAGGTGTTTGAGCTATAGGTTGCGTACCCGGAATTAGATTAATCTCAAAATCAATCTCTCAAGGTGGAGGAATGTCTGGAAATTCTTCAGGAAACACATCCTCAAATTCCCTCACAACAAGAACTTCAGAAAGACTAGGACTCTCTGTTGTGGTATCTACTAGATGTGCCAAGAATGTGAAGCATACTTGTCTCATCAACTTTTCTGCTACCATAATTGACACTAGATAGGTTGGAAGAATCTTTCTATCACCTTGAAAAACCCATGTCTCACCATTTTCTGTGAACCTAGCTTTCTTGAAACCACAATACAAGACAACCTTATACTTTTCTAGGGTGTCCATCCCGATAATTATGTCAAACACATGCATCTCAAGTGGTATAAGATCCACCTGAATGTTGTGTTCTAAAAAGGAAAGAACACAGGAAGAACATACCTCCCACAACACTTTAGATATGACTAATGAAGTTTCTAATAACAAATTATCTACTCTACGACTGACAGTCATATTGTAGTCATGAATCAATTCTTGAGTGATAAGGGAATTTGTAGTACCCAAATCAATCAAAACAGATACGACATAGGATGAAGACATATCAGAATGATATAATTCCATCCAACCTATCACGACTCGTGGGTTGACCAATGCCTCCAGCTGATTCATAGCATAGAATCTCACTGTTGTTGGTTGCTGACGACACGTCCTGTTGTTGGGTGTAGATGAACCAGCTTGGTATGCTTGTCCACGTCCTCATGTGCCACTTCCAAACTATTTCCTCTGAGAGCCTTGCTAACTCTACCTCAGTGGTTGGGTTACATTCCTATCTCCAAATGGACAATCCCTCATCATATGTCCTGGCTTCCCACACTTATAACAGCTTAGGTTTTCGCAATTTGGCCTAGATGGTCATGTTACTGATATTGATGCTAAACTATGAGCTCTACTTGGAGGTAGACTACAACCTCTACCCTTACTAGATGTCCACTGTGTCTGAGTATTAAACCTCGGTGGTTCTATTGGTGCAAAAAACCTCAGTTTCTTAAAACTTTCGGACCTCTATCCTTGGAACTGTGCATGCACTTTTGTAATGTATGGGCCCACTGCTCTAGGCTCTAGTAGAGTTTCAAGAATGACGATTGGCCCCACAGACCACTACTAGCCTTAACTGTGTGTGTTATCCTCACTCAAGCGCAAGTCCAGGTCAACTTCCCGACTGGTCACCCATCCTAGTACTACTCCAAGCTGAGCACGCTTAATTATGGAGTTCTTTAGTGATGGGCTCCCGGAAAAATAGGTGCACCTTGGTGATATGGGTAGTCTAATCATTCCTTATAAGGTCATTTTATCTGAGGCCTCAAATCTTGGTATGTTACAATCTCCCCCACTTACACTCTTGACATACTCATCAAGGATCAATTATAAGTCATCATAATCTGACCCCATTTCAGTGCAGACCCACAATGGCCCATGGACACCCAGCTCCCGATCACGGAATACCAGTGCAAGGGTGGCTACGTCAACCATGGATTGCCCGTTCCTACATGCCTGGACCGCACGACTCGAGACTAGCATGCCATGCTCATGTGGGCCCCACCTACTGGAGGGTTTATGACTCCGATACCATTAGTAACGACCAGGCCCACTGCCCAAGGCTCTAGTAGAGTTTCAGGAATGGCGATTGTCCCCACAGACCACCACTAGCCTTAACTGCGCGCTTTGTCCTCACTCACACGCATGCCAGGATCAACTTCCCAACAGGTCACCCATCCGAGTACTACTCCAAGATGAGCACGCTTAACTATGGAGTTCTTAGTGATGGGCTCCTAGAAAAGGAGGTGCACCTTGGTGATATGGGTAGTCTAATCATTCCTTATAAGATCATTTTATCTGAGGCCTCAAATCTTGGGATGTTACAACTTTCTTACTGTTGGCTTCACATTTCTCAGTCACGGACCTTTCTATCCGCCTAACTAACTCCACAAAGGTGGAAAACCTCTCTCTATTCTCTAGAGAAGATACAGGTGTGGTTAGATCAACATTCAAACCCTTCTTAAAATGTTGAATCCTCTCCTCATATGTAGTAGCCATGTGTAGACAAAACTGTAGAAGCTCCATAAATTTAGCTTCATACTCGATAATGTTCATTGGTCCTTGCTTAATCCACTCAAACTGTGAGATTTTCTCATCCAGATAAGCCTTGGGAAAGTATCTACTAACAAACTCACGTCGGAACTCTCTCCATTCAACCTCAACACCTGGTCATTTCTCTTCCTCAATGGCCCACCAGTGTCCAACAATTCCTTTTAATAGGTACACGACATGCTTAACTTTCTCAGTTTCTAGAATACTAAGGATTCTAAAGGCTTTCTCCAACTCAGTAAGCCATGAATCTGCGTCTACTGGGTCAGTAGTATCGGCATATTCGGTGGCTCCTACCCAGTGTAACCATTCAAAAGTCTTACCAGATCCATGCCCCTCATTGGGAGCTGGTGCCCTAGGTGCTGGTGCTGGCATTCGATCTACCATATGTGTCATTGTATTAATGAACTATCCAAACAGAGCATGAAAAGTTGGGTTTTCTATCGAAGCTTGGTCAAGCTGGGGATTCTCAGGTTCTAGTTCCTCTCTAGCCTGATCCCTTGCACCTCCTCCTGGTGCAGCAACACTACTTACAGTAGCATGTTCTTAGTGTGATCCAGCCATCTTTAAGCTTTACTTCTTCTCCTATATGAGTAGAAGTCACTATTAGATAAACTGGATGATACTTAGAACAGACTTAACAACCTTAATCCTATGTCTCTGTAGACTCTGTGAACCTTAGGCTTTGATACTAAAACATTGTGATGATCTGACAACAAATCAAACTATCATGAGTAAATAATTGCAGAATGCCCATAAGCAGGAGATTAACAAAAATCACTAAAAATTAAAACCATTTGCAAAGAGATCCATTCCTAGGAAACTTTTAATAAGAGAACCAAAGCATTACATACATCATGGTTCACATTGTACATACCATGTACCATCTCATCTCGAGGATAACATATAAAAATTGTTTTTCCAAACTATACATAAGCAACATAAAACCTTGAGGCATACAAGCCAAAATCTCATATTGTTGATAAAGTCGTTATGTACTGACTCCAAGGACCCGAGAGTATAGAGACGACACATAGGACTTATATCTACATGACATGATAGACAACACACTCAACCAGAGATGCTACTGCTACCCCTGATGTTGTTGCCCTCCCTGTGTTGTAAGGTCCCTACCTCCTCGTCTGCGTCCACCTAAAAATGTTGGTGACCAACGGAGTGAGACCCATGTCCCAGTGAGAGATATAACTCTCTACCAACAATATTATTATTGCAGATAAATAGTAATAAAACTGAGAAGAGGATTCTTTTATATTAATAAGCAGGATTTAATCACTATTTAAGTAGAATAGAACAATATCATCTTCTGAAACATTGCAGCTATATATGATAAAGCATTAATTCATCTATTCATTGTATAAGGAATATGAAGAACATGTATAACATATATCCATTGAAGATTCAACAAGAAATGTAACATAAACCAATGATTTCTATATTCCATCCTTAAGCAAATACACTACATGGATAATTACATTTTACAATCACACTTATGCCTTGAGGAGATAAGGTATACTTCTCATACTCCAACTGAACACTGCGAAGTCAAAATCAGTACCATATAAGGTCAATGGAAGAGTCGGCATCCAAGACCGTTGCCGTCTCGGTCAATGCAAAACCATAAGGAGGACCATGTCAACTGCTTACATAGATTTCCAGGGTATACTGGCAACTTCGCTATAGAGCTACAACGAAAGTTTTACTCTCTTCGGCATCGAGAGATTTCATGTTTATCTCACATTGATCTGACATTCATCCTCATCGGGAGATTCGTGAAGCATCCATCCCGACATTTATAATTAAGGATTGAAAGATTTAATGTTTATCTCACATCAATTCCTCCATTATGGCATAAGGATATTCGCGCCCATCACCCCCACATATTCAAAAATATGCATTCTCTAGGAGATCCCATTGGAAAACCTATTTCACCATCACCAGCTACTGACGATGATGGATCTATGGTCAGGGCTCAACATGATAAGATTCCACTCGATTAATTAAGTTCATTACCATATTCTTTTAGCATCAATCAAGTTTCCAAAAATGAATTATTATGACAAATGCTACAAAGAAAGGTGTAATACATCTATCGGGCACTTTTCAAATCTTTAAAACACATATAACATTTAGGATCTCAATCCCTTATCTCATTACTGGGAATTCTCATCCCTCAACATTATCATCATCATGATTACTAGTTCTGGGTATTCAACCCTTTGTTCATCACTGAACACTGTTACCACTTTTCAGGTAACTATTACCTCTAGGTCCTCAGACCAAGGTATACATGATACTTGTTACACAAGCATCTCACATGGCTCACAAGGACCATTTTAAAATATTTATCATATAAAACATCATAGCTCATACCTGGCTCTTCTCATCATCTCATGATACCTACATGGCTAGTATACATGATAACATCCATCTCAAATACATATCAACAACATGCAATACAAGGGTAATACCACTATTCCCTCATTAGGGTTAGGGTTTCCCTTCCTTATCGATTAGGACTTAAAAATCATACTATCACCATACATTATCAAGAATCAAACCCAAATTCATTCCCTACAGATATTAGGAGTATTAATGTATGCCCATTGCATGTTTATCACAAAAGTAGGAGTTTCTCTCTCATCCTTACTAGGATGTTGATTACTCCATACTTTATTAAGTTGGCTCAACCTTTCCTTTAAGGTATATTAGCCTACTTTAATCATTATTCATTAAACTCCATACATCTTAATGTATGATTTGATATAAAATACTTCATGTGTTACTCCATCAAGTACATTGCATTTAAGGTGCCTTCACCATATCGGGTATGAGGTGTGTGTGTGCTTGCCACACCATATCGATTTTAAGGTGTGTGTGTGCTTGCCATACCAAATCGATTTTAAGGTGTGTGTGTGCTTGCCACACCATATCGGTTTTAAGGTGTGTGTGTTCTTGTCACACCATATCGATTCTAAGGTGTATGTGTGCTTGCCAAACCATATCAGTTTTAAGGTGTGTGTATGCTTGCCACACATATTGGTTTTATGGTGTGTGTGTGCTTGCCACACCATATCGATTTTAAGGTGTATGTGTGCTTGCCACATGATATCAGTTTTAAGGTGTATGTGTGATTGCCACACCATATCGGGCAGACCCTTATGCTTGTGCCTCTTCAACCCTTCATGGCTTCGACCTACCATTCATGTTACAACCCCAAGTTTTGAGTTCATTTGGTGAGAAATATGATTTCTCATAATAAAGATAAATGAACAAATAATTATGTCTCTTGATTGAATACATGAATTTCTTTTACAATAGCCTTGATGTTTGTGTTGTGGGCTTTATTGTCTATTGGGTCCAATAACAAGGAATTTCAATTAGTAAATGAATAATGGAGTTCTTGAGAAAAGAAAGGTGTGGAAACCTCTAGAAGGCAAAAGAACTTAATCCAAAGGTGGATTTCGTGCCACATGGGTTCCTTGGATTCCAAGGAGTCCAAAAGTGCATAAAGAATACAATAAGAAAAGAAAATATCAAATGAGTATTTCCTTGTTAATAAAGAAATTGAAAACATTGATGAAATGTGGAAAATAAGTGAAAAGAGGTATAATTAGTTATCGTTGGTGGAATTTCATATGCCAAGGATTCCTAATGTTAAAACGAATAAAAATGAAGAAAATAAAAGATAAATAAAGTGAAATCCTCAAAAAGAGATATTTTAATAAGAAATAAACATGATAATGAAGAAATAATGCATTTAGATGCATCTAGAAGGATAATGAGTATCCAATAAAAAGGATTTCGAAATAATAGAGTTTCTTGGGATCCAAGGAGTCCCAATGAAGAAAGAGGAAAGAGGAAATACCAATAAAGTCAAATAAGAGGATAATGTCATGTTTAATAAATGAATTTCATGGTATTATTAAAAGGGTGATATTTTCTACTAAAGGAAACTATAATTTCGTGCTTATGGAGTAAAAGTCAAGCATAAGAGAAACTAAGAAAAAGGATTTTTGAAATCCTAGAATTTATAGGAAAAGGAATAGTAAGGAGATGAAGAAGAGAGAGAATATTACTTTTATCTAAGGAAATTAAGTTTCCTTTTGGGGAAGGACTTGAGTCCACATGGATTGCACACTTTGGGACTTTGTTTCCCACCCCTATATAAAGGGGTAGTTACCAGAGTCGAATCCAAGATGATTCCCTCTCGTCCTTCTTCCTTTTTCATCCAAAACCATAAATGAGAAGGTAAATCAACCATGGAACAAACGGGGGGCTGGGGAGAGTCTATGAGGATGGCCTATCGATTCCACGACCTCCTGAAGAGCTTGGGTGAGCATCCCCTCACCTTGGCTGGGCGTGGTAGCAGTAGTGCAGCTGCATGGGCGGTGGACTTGCAAGTCTGATCCACTCCCAACCCCACCACCTCGGCTGCAGCTTGAATGCCTTGAAGGTTCTATGGAGGCCGACAGACCAGGAGGAACTGAGATTGGTGCACGTCGGGGTCCAGATGAGGGAGATGAAGCCGCGCTATGGGCGACTAGGGAAGCAGAAGGTCGAGCTGCATAAGGTTGAAGACGGAGATGGAATTGGACAGAAACGCCCCTCCGTGGGCTGAAGGACCCACTTTTTACTCAAGGGTAAAAATGACTTTTGGTTATGTTTCCAAGCAATAAGGCAACATTGCATGAAGCAGGCTACGTGGCGCCTCCTCATTGGCCCACAGTAAGTTATTTTTGTTAAATTCATATCTCAATAACTGTAGCTCAGATGGACATGCTTTATACATGAATTTTGCTCAAAAAAATGAGGGGAATCCATTAAAAATATAGTTGGAGCTTGATTCTACTTGAAATTCGAAAAGTAATGGAAGTTGTTAACTTTAGTGTAATAGTGATTAAGAAACCCTATTTGGATATGATTAATGTGATTAGTAGGGTTTAATTGATGGTTAAAGTTGATATTAACTTGTTAATGATAAAACGGGACATTAGGAACAAAAAGGATGAACTTTTCATGTAATTTGCTTAATTTAGAGTTTATGTGCATAAATAGGCTTTAATGGGCCTTGAAACCGTAATGTTAGTAATTAGGACTACTAGTGGCTTTAATTATTCGATTTCATGTATCAAATTGAGTTTTCATGGTTATAAGCTATTTCGAGCATTAAAGTTCCTAATTTGTGGATAAATACCCTAAATGTAGTAATTAGGGTTTTCTCATGAATAAAAGGTGGAATTAATGGCAAATCGAGTTCATATGTGAATTGGACCATAATGAACTATGAATTGATGATAAATGTGTATAATGATCTTGTCATGGATCAAAGGGATAAAAATAGTGGCTTTAATGTAAAATAGGCTTAATTAACTTAATTAATGGTTAATTATGCCTTTAATCTGAAATTAAGGATTAGATGTGGAAATAATTAGGGTTTGTGATCAATTGCGTTAAATTTGGGTTTAAAATAATAAAAGATGAAGGGAAGCCCTAATTGCAATGGAAACCCTAAATGTGGACTAGAAACCCTAGGAAGCGAGCTAGATTTAATAGATCTCAATGAAATGAGTAATAAAAGGAAATTGTATAATTGTTTCAGGATCTTATTGAATGCTTGCTTGCCTATTGATTGATTGGATTATTTCTATCTCACATCAACTTCACTAGTATGTGGTTACGCTTATGATTATCCCGCATTAGTTTTCCAAGGATTTTATCGATGTTTATATCGTGGATTGAATTAATTATTGGATGAATTTAATTCATGCAAATTATAATGTGAATATGACTATCACGTAAGAGATCTGCCTACTAGCTCAGACCCTAGTCCCCTCTGTAGCTTAATGGGTTGACCTAGTACATGGCTACCAATGGGGTAGGCCCATCAGGTCATTGGATGAATTAGTATATGGCTACAAATGGGGTAGGTCCATCAAGTCACTTTGAGTCAGGGATTGGACTACTCATGGGTAGTGCCATGTGACTCAACCCTAGATATTGATCTATCTATTTGGTGGGATCATGCGGGGTTTAATAAGGATCTACCTAGAGAGAGGTAGTCAGTCCACTACATGGAAATCACAGAGATAGGGGATAGGAAAGGATTGAGTAGTATGGTTTAAGATGTAATCTTGGTTGTTAAATGATAATTGGCTGATTACTTTGTTATTATAGTTGCAAGATTATTGATTCCCCCATATACCAGCTTCTTGCTGACCGACATTTTGTTTGTTGACGTTTTAGGTACAACCCTGAAATGAACAAACACTAAAGTGACACATTGTGAAAATAAGAAGTAAAAGTGCCAGGAGGATTTAGATAGAATAATTCAAGCTCTGGATAGATAGACTTCTAAAGTCTTCAAAGGTAAGAAAATTTTTAATTTTCTACCAAATTATAGTTTAGTTAGTAGAATTTCATAATTATTATTGATTACTTGTCGAACCTTTGATCCGGGTTATTAGATAACGACTCAGATCACTTAGTCTCCCTTAATTGGGGGTTACCGGGAGACGGGGTCATTACAATTGGTATCAGAGCAAAGGTTCCTCAGTTAATCTTTAATAATTATTACATTTTACAAATTACATAGGACTGAGGGAGTTATTAGCGGATTATTTGAAAGACAGAGGTGTCTAGAAAAGGATCACGACTGGGGGCTGAAAATATTTTCCTCTGCACCACTAGTCAGAATACGAGGACTCCCGGATCTGTGTGACTGCCTGGCCAAAGTCTTAGGGTATGATTTGAAATAAGATACCTTTAGGATTCTCTGATCTTGTTCATCCCTTCTCAACTCAAATTCTGTTAAGGACCTTAAGGATTAGGGTTTCCTCTCTTCTCCTCACCCTCTTGAGGTATGGTTAAGGTTGATAAGGATCAAGGAATCCTCCACCAAACTAATAAAAAGCATGTAAATAAGATGTCATGGACATAAGCTTAAGAGAGTAAGCGTAAAGGAATAGATACATGCTTAGGTCGCATGACTCGAGTTGTCATTTCCCTCAGGAGAGACCTGAGGATAGACCTCCTTGGCAGGAGGATGAGTAGAGAGAATTAGTCTTGGAGGAAGAGACCTCCGTCAAAAGTAGAGACCTAGCACATCCTCTGAAGATGATGTTAATCCTAACCCTAAGTGCAGGTTAGAAAGAGAGATGTCATGATGAGTTAGATGTCTTGGTTGACTGGGTGTTTGGATGGACATGCCTCTGGATTGCCATACGAGCCATGAGAGGTTGGATGACCTAGCACCTTTGGCAACCCAACCCTGAGAAGGGTCATGCATGTTTGAGCGAAGGATAACTCCTTCATGGATGAAGTTAGAGAAGAACCTATAGAACCCTATGGGCTTGTGCAAGTAGGGTATAGCTTGTACCCAGAGTACGTCAACAGTGCTGACACTAGGATGAAACCATGGACAAGGAATCATAATGGATGGCTTATGAGATAAGTATAAGGGGTTATGGTTAATCTTGAGTAAACATAAGTTCGAGCATAGGCTTCACTCAAGTAGGGGCATGCTTATGAGCTTGATCCTTCATGAAGAAGGGACCTCTTATAGAGAGGTTGGTTGTAGGATTAGATCTAGAGAGAGAGCGGACCTCGAACAAGAAGGTTGGAAGCCTAAAACCCCAAAACTTGAGGAACAGTGGGAGTTGAGCATGATGCAGCCTAAGTGGATGATAGTGGTTTCCGTGTGCTTGACCCTTAAAGGCTGGTGATGTCTTGGTTGCCATGAGAGGAACCAAACCCTAGATAAAGGATGAGCCTATTGGTGCCCTTGTGCTTATGGTATAGGTGTTTACCTCTTGAGATAGGGAGAAGAGTTTCTTAGACTTGGAGAGGTTTAATTGTAGGATGTGAGGCCTTATACGTAGTTGGTTGTCCTAGAAGAGGACTCAACTAATAAGTGTTGCTCGAGTAGAAGGATCATGGAAGTACAGGTCATATCTTAGACATGCTTGATTTGTGGTTAAGAGATTGAGCATGCAGTTGGACACCCGAAGGTGAACCTAGGGTTCCAAGGCCTAAGAGGGGAAGTAGTGTATCCGATGCTCATGATGAGATTTGGGTCTCTATAGTTTCGAGCATGATACTCCTCATGTGTATAGGTAAAGGAAACCCCTTAAGTTAAGGGTATGTTTGATGAACCCCTCACAGCTAAGTTGATCTAATGTTGAGGAAAGAGAACAAGTATGACCTAGCATGGTTTAATAGGTGGTCTGCTTGTGCCTTAGTAGCTGTTGGGTTAGGCATTCTCATGTGAATGTAAACCCTAGGGATGGTTGTGACCTTTGTTATCAAGGTATAGTTTTCTCCCATCCTGGGAGAGGGACCCTTTTGTAGGGTGTATACAAGTTTTGTTGGTTTTGAGGTAACCTAAAGAGGTTTCATAGGATCTGAGAAGCTAAGTGAAGAGTACATGGTATGAGAATGAACCTGCAAACCCATAGATAACCATCTCTACGTGCATGTGAATGTGTTACCATGGAGGTAACTGATGTGGGGCCTGACCAAGGTAGGCAGGTCGCCATGATCACTGAGAAAGGATGAAAGACAGCCCAAGAATGTAGATAGAGAGGTGATGAAGGCTTGGGTATGGTTCTAAGTCAAACATGTACTATGTTAGAATCCTTAGTCTATCCTAGGGTCAGGTGGGGATAAGACCGATGGAAGTAGGAGTTGCCTAATTCCCTAGTTACACATGATCATTGGGTCGGGAGGTAACAACCACTGTTCGGGAAATCGGTCCGCACGGCCGCATATACTCCCGCATATACCTATTCAGTCACCCTACCGCACCGCATATTACTAATCGGTCCACTAAGCGGTCATGGGCCGCATATACTCCCGCTTGGCCGATTAAGCGGCCGATTAAACTCCGCTTTTTGAAAAACCCACAACTAATGTTCACGCATTTCGTACATACATGCATATATATACACACATTTCATTATATATATAAATTGAGATATAGTCATTGAATTATATGTATACATTGTAATACATAAAAACAATTTCCACACGCATTTGTACATTTATTCGAATACCATTTGATATATTAACATCTATAGATACATATACAATATACTTAAATATACAATCACATATTTGTGCATGTATATATACATTTTGATTTATTCACATTTATACACACTATACATATATTTGTACATCGATTTACCTACATTTTAGTATTTGTACATATATTACAAACACATTCTATATATAAACATATATACATATATATAAGCATATCATACATCATACATGCATATTAATATGTTTATAAGTAAATAGATGCACATGCGTACTCTATATATTTTAATTTATGATCTCATTATATTATTTTATATATAATTAGTTTATTGAAATAAAAAAAATCCAAAACCGCATATACTCCCGTATATACTCCCGCATACTGCATATACTCTATGCAGTACCCTCTCCGCCCGTACACCGCATACCGCTTTCCTGAACCATGGTAACAACTATCATTGCTTGAGGGACATGCGTTAGGAGATTGATCACCTTCATGGACTCATGGGACCCAAAGGGCGGATGAGTAGGGCACTCTCTGGATGCATAAGGGAAGAGGGATGACCCCTAAAATGTCGGCACCCTATAGACCTAGAGGAGATGACCAAGGATTGTGTGGTGACCCAAGTATGTTCGAGACTAGTTTTCCATGGAAGTAACTTTGATATCAAGATGATTGTGATGTAGAGACTTGTGTGGTACATTTCAACTCAGCTTTAAAGGTAACCTGGCAAGGTGGGATGTACCATCTCTACTCTTGGAACAGGAAGAACTTTGTATTTGGACTGCAGCCAAATGCTTATTTCCTCTTGTTATGGGAGTGAGAGATAGGACAATACGCATGCCATACACCAAGGATAAAGATGGTGTGAGTTGAGACGTTTCTACAGAGAGGATAACATACCTTGGTGAAGTGAATGGTACATGGATGGTGTACAAACTCTAAGAGAAATAGTGTAGTCAGCTTATGAGGATGTTTTATCAGGAGCTATGTGGAATTTGCAAGTTAACCAAGGTTGAGTTTGATCACAATGAGGATGAGCTCAGAGCTTCTTGATAATGACCAACTTGGAGTTTGAGATGAGATGATAAGTATAATACATGGAGGTGTATGTTACCTAACACCTAAGGATAAGAAGTGGTAATGAATGCTCTGGTTGAGATATAGCACCTAGTTTAGCTAGAAGCTAGAAGAAATTGAGGTTGTTAGGCTAACCTTAAGTTGAGAAAAAGAGATAAGTTTGGCTAACACTCAGATATAATGAGATCTTTTGAACAAGATTAGTGGTTGTTTGGATAGCTAGCCTAGTCCTTGATGTGGTAGAAGGATGGTTGTAGAACCCTGGATACACTTCTTTGGATAGGAAGGTAATAAAAACCTGATGAGAGTGGTTTAGGGCTTCTGAGGAATCGATCTTGAGGAATCATGAAATACATGAAATCATGATCACCATACACCATGAAACTACAAAGATAGTAAGTGATGTTAGAGCTTTGGATGCCTGATACATGTAGCATGTAGCCATGCAAGCTAGGAGGTGAAGTACGAACACCATTAACCCAGTGCATGGATATATAGTATAAAGAGTTCTCGAGAGGCAATGGGAGATCATCACTATGGATGTTGTAAGTCTCCCCTGGACCAAGGAAGGTCAAGATGCAGTATGGGTTATGATAGATCACCTTACCTAGATGACATGAGAAAGAAAGGAGTATTATCAAGAGATAGATTTTGTAGAACTACATAAGAGAGAGAGGTGGTTCAACTACCCCATGATGTGAGTTCAAAAGTTCTTGGGTATGACCTAAAGGTTCACTTCCATGAGGTGGAAGTAGAAACATGTCAAACTCAATGTTAGTACCGCTTATCACCCCTAACTAATGGTTAGTATGATCCAGACTAGAGGGTCTGAGGTGAGCAAGTGAGCTTGCTCAGGGTGATACAAAGAGAAAGATCTTAAGATGTGATGTTAACCACCATAGCCTTTATCGGGATGCAAGAAGTCTTATAGAGAGGTTGTGTCAGTCACCACTTCATTAAGATGATGTTGGTGAAGGAGGCCTCGCGAAGGTCAGAAAAGAACCACAGTGTGCAGATAAAGTCGCTTTGATCGTGAAATGGCTGAGAGAGAGCCCAGTGGTGACATGAGTCCTGAGCTAATGCAAAGTAGATTGACATGCAGTTCACTATAGGAGAACATGTGATGTGAAAATCTGACCCCTCTGAGCTACAGCTGAGAAAGCTGAGTCCCCGATATATGGGTCCATTTGAGATGGATTGGTGGAGATGGTTGTGTTTAGCCTTGCCCCTCAGGATAACATGATGTATATTATGTTCCATGAGTCTGATCTAGAGCACTATGTGAGGTACCCAAGCCATGTGCTGAGCCTTGAACCTATTCAGCTTTTGAGAGGCTGAAATGTCCTGAGTCACCTTTGAGGGTACGATATACCAAGGTAAGAAAGAACTCAGATGGATGAATATGAGATGATGAAGGTTCTTGGGAAGCACCATGGAAAGGGTGAAGCCACATAGGAGCCATGATGTACATATGAAAGGCTTATCCTATTTGTTTGCTTGCTTGATGGAATTTTGAGGACAAAATTCTTATAAGAGGGGAAGGATGTTACAACCCCAACTTTTGAGTTCATTTGGTGAGAAATATGATTTCTCATCATAAAGATAAATGAACAAATAATGATGTATCTTGATTGAATGCATGAATTTCTTTTTCAATAGCCTTGATGTTTGTGTTGTGGGCTTCATTGGCTATTGGACCCAATAACAAGGAATTTCAATTAGTAAATGAATAATGGAGTTCTTGAGAAAAGAAAGGTGTGGAAACCTCTAGAAGGCAAAAAACTTAATCCAAAGGTGGATTTCGTGCCACATGGGTTCCTTGGATTCCAAGGAGTCCAAAAGTGCATAAAGAATACAATAAGAAAAGAAAAGATCAAATGAGTATTTCCTTGTTAATGAAGAAATCGAAAACATTGATGAAATGTGGAAAATAAGTGAAAAGAGGTATAATTAGTTATCCTTGGTGGAATTTCGTATCCCAAGGATTCCTAATGTTAAAAGGAATACCAATGAAGAAAATAAAAGATAAATAAAGATAAATCCTCAAAAAGAGATATTTTAATAAGAAATAAACATGATAATGAAGAAATAATGCATTTAGACGCATCTAGAAGGATAATGAGTATCCAATAAAAAGGATTTCGAAATAATAGAGTTTCTTGGGATCCAAGGAGTCCCAATGAAGAAAGAGGAAAGAGTAAATACTAATAAAGTCAAATAAGAGGATAATGTGATGTTTAATAAATGAATTTCATGGTATTATTAAAAGGGTGATATTTTCTACTAAAGGAAACTATAATTTCATGTTTATGGAGTAAAAGTCAAGCATAAGAGAGACTAAGAAAAAGGATTCTCGAAATCCTAGAATTTATAGGAAAAGGAATAGCAAGGAGATGAAGAAGAGAGAGCATATTGCTTTCATCTAAGGAAATTAAGTTTCCTTTTGGGGAAGGACTTGAGTCCTCATGGATTGCACACTTTGGAACTTCGTTTCCCACCCCTATATAAAGGGGTAGATCCCAGAGTCGAATCCAAGACAATTCCCTAAACCCTTCCCTCTCCTCCTTCATTTTTCGTCCAAAACCCTAAACGATAAGGCAAATCAACCATGGAACAAACAGGCGGCTGGGGTGAGTCTGCGAGGAAGGCATGTCGATTCCACGACCTCCTGAAGAGCTAGGGTGAGCATCCCCTCACCTTGGCTGGGTGTGGTAGTAGAAGTGCAGCTACATGGGTGGAGGACTTGCAGGTCTGATCCACTCCCAACCCCACCACCTCGACTGTATCTTGAAGGCCTTGAAGGTTCTATGGAGGCCTACGGACCAGGAGGAGCCGAGATTGGTGCACGCTGGGGTCCAGATGAGGGAGATGAAGCCACGCCATGGGTGGCTAGGGCAGCAGCAGGTTGAGTTGCGTAAGGTTGATGACGGAGATGGCATTGGATAGAAACGCCCCTCCATGGGCTGAAGGACCCGCATTTTACTCAAGGGTAAAAATGACTTTTGGTTATGTTTCCAAGCAACAAGGCAACGTGGTGCCTCCTCATTGGCCCATAGTAAGTTATTTTTGTTAAATTCGTATCTCAATAACTGTAGCTCAGATAGACATCCTTTATACATGAATTTTGCTCATAAAAATGAGGGGAATCCATGAAAATTATAATTGGAGCCTGATTCTGCTTGCAATTTGAAAAGTAATGGAAGTTGTTAACTTTAGTATAATAGTGATTAAGAAACCCTATTTGGATGTGATTAATGAGATTAGTAGTGTTTAATTGATGGTTAAAGTTGATATTAACTTGTTAATGATAAAAAGGGACATTAGGAACAAAAAGGATGAACTTTGCATGTAATTCGCTTAATTTAGAGTTTATGTGCATAAATAGGCTTTAATGGCCTTGAAACCCTAATGTTGGTAATTAGGACTACTAATGGATTTAATTATTCGATTTCATGTATCAAACTGAGTTTTCATGGTTATAAGATATTTCGAGCATTAAAGTTCCTAATTTGTGGATAAATACCCTAAATGTAGTAATTAGGGTTTTCTCATGAATAAAAGGTGGAATTAATGGCAAATCGAGTTCATATGTGAATTGGACCATAATGAAATATGAATTGATGATAAATGTGTATAATGATCTTATCATGGATTAAAGGGATAAAAATAGTAGCTTTAAAGTAAAAGAGGCTTAATGAACTTAATTAATGGTTAATTATGCCTTTAATCCAAAATTAAGGATTAGATGTGGTAATAATTAGGGTTTGTGATCAATTGCGTTAAATTTGGTTTTAAAATAGTAAAAGATGAAGGGAAGCCATAATTGCAATGGAAACCCTAAAAGTGGAGTAGAAACCCTCAAAGCAAGCTAGATTTAATAGATCTCAATGGCATGAGTAATAAAAGGAAATTGTATAATTGTTTCAGGATCTTATTGAATGCTTGCTTGCCTATTGATTGATTGGATTATTTTTGTCTCACATCAACTTCACAAGTATGTGGTTACGCTTATGATTATCCCGCATTAGTTTTCTGAGGATTTTATCGATGTTTAAATCATGGCTTGAATTAATTGTTGGATGAATTTAATTCTTGCAAATTATAATGTGAATATGACTATCACATAAGAGATGTGCCTACTAGCTCAGATCCTATTCCCCTGTGTAGCTTAATGGGTTGACCTAGTACATGGCTACCAATGGGGTAGGCCCATCATGTCATTGGATGACTTAGTATATGGCTACAAATGGGGTAGGTCCATCAAGTCACTTTGAGTCAGGGATTGGACTACTCATGGGTAGTTCCATGTGAATCAACCCTATATATTGATCTACCTATAATGTGGGATCATTCGGGGTTTGATAAGGATATACCTAGAGAGAGGTAGTTAGTCCACTATAGGGACAACACAGAGATAGGGGATAGGAAAGGATTGAGTAGTATGGTTTAAGATGTAATCTTGGTTGTTAAATGATAATTGGTTGATTACTTTGTTATTATAGTTGCACGATTATTGTTTCCCCCACATACCAGCTTCTTGCTGACCGACGTTTTGTTTTTTGACGTTTTAGATACAACCCTAAAATGAACAAACAATAAAGTGACACATTGTGAAAATAAGAAGTAAAAGTGCCACGAGGATTTAGATATAATAATTCAAGCTCTAGATAGATATATTTCTAAAGTCTTCAAAGGTAAGAAAAGTTTTAATTTTCTACCAAATTATAGTTTAGTTAGTAGAATTTCATAATTATTATTGATTATTTGTCGAACCTTTGATCTGGGTTATTAGATATCGGCTCTGATCTCTTAGTCTCCCTTAATTGGGGGTTACTGGGAGACGGGGTCGCTACAATTCACCATTGGTTAAGTGATAGCATAGACAACTGGTTGAACCTTTGTGTGACGTCCCCGGATTTTGGCTTCTCCAAACCCTATTGGGAATGAGAAGTCAGAATCTGAAAACATCATCCAATCATATTAGAGAGCGATGCGGAAGCATAATACGCATAAATGAACGTACAACAATAGACATTCACCATAACATTCTCAACATTTAACACATTTATATTACAACATGAATTACAATTGCATATTGAAAGAGAATTTTACCAAGTCTGAACATGTATGCTAACTAGGATCTACACAAAAGGTACAACCTAAACATTGCTCACTTCACGTCTTTTATCCCATGCTAGCTTTGAACCTAAAACATACATGAACAACGAATCAACACACAAGGTGTTGTGCACGTGGGTAGAAAGATACATACTAATATACTTGCATAATTGAAATAGCTTGTGAAAGAAAGAGTAAAAGAAAGCATTATTTAAAGTGATAATCAGGTAAACACATATTTTTAGATGTCATTTGATGCGTTTGTACTACTAAGTGGTGTCGCACTTCATTTTTCCCTACCCCTTGGGCTATGGGGACTGAGTGCCGACCTTATATTTAGAGGAGAGAGAGGGAGGTGTCACACTTCATTTTTCCTCGTCCCTTGGGCTATGGGGACCGAGTGCCGACCTTATATTTAGAGGAAGAGAGAGAGGATTGAGGGAGAGAGAGAGAGCATATATCCACTCAGTAGCTACAAACCATCTATATTCTTTTATATTCTTTAATGTTTTGCAGAGCATATACTACTAATACACATCCAAGAATTTATATGCAAACACAAGCATCCAAAGTACATCATATCATTATGCATTCATGAAAACTAGTCTTATACTTAATAAAAACACACATACCTGGGTTCAGAGATTTATAATCATCCAATTTCATCTAGACCACTGTTCACCACATGATTAATAGAAATTAACCATCATTAATACAAGGTTCACTATTATTAATGATATTTAGGTCCTGAATAGGGCTTGGCCAAATCTAGGTTCTATATAATCTTAGGATGGTATCTAATATTTTTAAATTGATCATGAGGTCATTTTAGAGGTCTGGTTCAAATTTCATATTTTTCTGATGATTGCTCTATTTTCTAGAATTAATATGAGGTTTAAAACATGTAATTAGGTAATAATGAGAAAAGGCCTTAAAATTGTTTAATAATATCAAGATAGGAGTTCATATATAGATTCTAAGTGATTTTGGGGTTCAAAATATTTTTCTCGTATTTTATATCCATCATTTGCTATTTATACAAATTAAATGAACCCTAAAAGAAGCATTTGACCCTAAATTGAATACCATTAATAGGTGTGTTTAAAAAGCCTGATCTAAGGGTCCAGTAATGTAGAGTATATTTTCTGAGTCTACGAGTATTTTTGGGGAATTTATAGGATAAGGGGTCTATTTATTAGGCATTTTCTAAGAAAATATCATTTTCTGGATATTATGAGTATTTTTTTACCTTGCCATTGACTGAGGTGGCGACACTTCATTGGTCCATACTAGCAGGATCAGCTCCTTGGCTCACACCCTGGGCTGGTTTTCTTGTGATCAGAATGGCCAGTTTGGAAGGGCATATATCTAAATGAATTGGTTAGCTCAGTTTTGTTGGAAGTCTGAACCGCCAACCTCTCGTGACTCTGGCATCCTCAACCTCGACTCTACGCGTGAGTCCTCAGCAGTGGCCCCTCTGTGGCCATGAGCTCCGATCGTGTTTGCAGCGAGGAGCCTCGTGAGTGGTGGCGCCTTCCTCAGATAAGTAGTACCCCATCTCCATTAAAGATCTAGGGCAGTCGTCGCCATCTCAGCTCAGCGGGCATATCTGCTGGATGGGTCTCCTACCAGAAGAGGTACCCGCTCCCAGCACCTCCGCAAGGGAGGTCTTCACTCAGCAAAAATTGACCCTCCCTGCTTCCTCAGGAAAAAGCACCGCCATTCCTAGATGTCGTGGTTCTCCTCTACATCTCCGACTGCTAAGAGGTCTCCAAGGTGACCTAGATCTCATCATCACATGGATCTCCAGTTGCCTCACCGCCATGGAAGGGGTAGAGCAGGGGAAGGTGCTTTCGGCATCTCACATTCAGTTGATGGTGGAAAAGACTCAGCCTAAGAAATGAGAAATTTGATGGCGCCATGATTTTTAGGTACTAAAGTCCGGTCACCTTCCTAAACCCCGACCAAGAGGGGGTCCGTTAGCCTGCCGGTAGCCGCCCCTGACCTCCTTCTACTCAAAGTTGAATCTTAGCAGACTGTTGAAGATCCGTCAGGACTTGGTGAGGAAAGATACGACTCTAATGTTGGTTTTTTGTGCAAAGCCTGCTCCTTGAGCCCTTCTCCAGTCCCTCCATCTATCCTGCAACTGGAAGTGGAGAGGAGAAATGAAGTGAGAGCTTTTAATCCTCCGTCGCCCCACTATTTGACACAGATAAGGGGTCGATATGCTTAGGCTTTTGCAGAGATTGTGATAAGCGAGAAAACGATCATGTGATTGCCCTGCTTGCATCGGATCTAAGTGACACCTCAACCAAGGTCATTTCCTCCATTTTCAGAGGTAGTTGGAGACTTCAAAGTCATCATATCCCTAGGAAAAGGATGGTTGGGATAGTGGCACATCTAAGATCCTCGGTGCCCACTCAAGGCTGGGTAGCGTTGCATACAAAACCAGAAACCTAAATTGATAATGATTAATGACAAGGTTTCTCTACATTATTTAAATGAATCATTCATATTTTTCCAACACTTACATCTCCTATAAGAAACCTCAATATATTGTCATCTAGATATATTCGTCAAGTGCCCTCATAATTAACTATATAAACCTTGAATACAAGTCAATTAATCCTCAAACCATAATGGCAAATTCAATCCACTTTGTTTGATTATGAAGCATACAAAGGTCCATCATTCCACCCTTTGGGTCCATGTGTATCCCTAATGATAAATGAAGTCATAACTATCCAACTTGATATTTAAGGGCATCCAACTCAAAGTATACATATCAATATAACTTCTAGCATCATCAACACAAGATCAACTTACTCAAATTAACCATATAAGACCTCAACTTCCACAATTATATCATTTTATTCCAATTATGTACTCAAGTACTAGTCTAAATATCAACAACCTAATATCAAGGTTATCACACTTTATCAACCCATTATACAAATCAATAAGGGTGTGGGGTTACAAGGTATATCGATTTTCCTATCATATAGGGTTACATCACCATATCGGGTTTGAGGTGTGTTCTTAACCCAATTTCATTTTTGAGATGTATGCTTGACCTCCTATCATGCAACAGGTGTATACTACACCACCATATCGTGTAAGAAGGTATAAAATCATATCCATATTGTTTTAGTGGAGTAGGTGCATCACCATATCGGGTTAGAGGTGCTTGCTTGTGTGCTTGAACCCGATATCACTTTACCTGTGATGATGTCATCACCATCGACCTCTAGACCTTTGTTCTTACTATTTGAAGTCATGTACAACAGCACCATGAATATTTTAGAACTCAAAGGATCATCAATTATTCAAGAGAAATCGAAATTGCAAATAGATCAACAAGTATGACAAAATTGAAGGTGCATAATAATATAATTGGGTTCAAGTTATATAACCCGCCTTAAGAACAACTTCAAAGCTCCAAGCTCCAAAGATTCACGTTACTAAGGTTGAAGATGAACTTCAAAACTCCTATATATGCAAAGAATCACCATGGATAAACAATTGGTGAAGAAGAAAAGAAAGGAAGATCATAACCCTAAAATCATGCTTCAATCTGAGGTTGAAGATGATCTTTGCCTTACCTTAGGGTTAAATATGAGCTCCTTCCTGCTACTTAGCACCTTTGCATGATACCCTACTACTCTTTCATGATATTCCTCCACCCATGCACTATATGCCACCACCCTTGGCCGATATCCCCATCACTTGTGATGAAAACACTTCACTATGGGCGATATCACCCTACCTCGTCGATACCACCTTACTTGGTCGATATGAACTTGCTATGGATGATACCCAAGCCCCTATGTACGATACCACTTCACTCTTGCATGATACAAGGACCCTATGCACGATACCTTAGGGAAGGAGGGTGGTAAGATTCGAAACATTTCACTAAGGGGTGAAAGAAGGGTTATATATACTTGTTGTTCATGAAGAAGTGTGAAAATGAGGTGTCATCAATTTGAGATACTAGGTGCCACGTGTCCATTCATGGTTGAAACGTGTACATGCATGCATTAAAATTTATCTTTACATTCAAAAATCTTGAGGATAATCTACGGATGAATTTTCTTCCATTACTTATCCCTTTGAATAAGATATATCAATTAAATCACCACTTTATCCACAACCCGATACAACTTTTCTAAGGAAGTTGTAAACCAATATACTTCACCTCCTTGAGGTGCTTTTCACGTCATAGTATTGGATAAGAGTTCATAAAATGATATGACACTCCTCCTATGGCTCCTTGGCCGATAGACACTCATATATAAGCTTTTGAACTTGATACAACTCAAGTTAGGGTTTTATATTCAACCCCTTTCTTGGTCATTTCATCACCAAGAGTACCATCACTCATAATTGATTCAAACATGGTGTCTCCTCATTTATCTCTCCTCTATATATTAATAGGATGGAGTAGTGACACTCTATAGGTGGTAATTTGCATATTAACCCTACAATTTGGGTAAATTACAATTTGTACCAAAATTGGTGCAAATTGCACTAACATTATTCAAATAGGCTACAACTTGAAATTTAGGCTTTCCACAAGCCATACATTAACATAATTATCTCTCTTATGATGACAAAACACATGCGGTACATTAAACATGTGACATTTTGCAATATAGCCCCTCATCTTGGGTAAATTGCACTTTATGCTCAAACTATCATATAATGTACAAACAGTTTGCAAATAAGCTCAAAATTGAAAATTAAACTCTAGAATAGTATTAATTACTTTTCAAAAGATTAAAACAAGTTTATGAACAAATTACTTAAGAAAAACTTCTAGGGTTAAGCCATAACCCAGGTCAGGGATGTTAAAGATTCTCTATTGATTATGGTTGGAGAAGACCTTTTTGTATGATCTTCTACCCCCTACTTTTTGATAATTTCAAAAGGGGGAGAGAAGTTCAATGAATTGAAACTCAATCATATTTCTATTCTTTGTCATACTGTTGTTTATTTCTTTTGAGATCCTTTTCTTGTTCATTTTTCCATGTTTTACCAAGTGACTTGCAAAGGACCATATAGTACTTGTATGTTCAAATTGTTTTGTGTAGATAGACTTACTATGCAGGTTAAAGTAAGCATAGATTGAGGGGGAGCAATTCACATTGTTCAAATCTTGAATCCCCCAAATTCACAAGGCAAATGTATAATTTCCATATCCTTTTCAATATGCTTGAGGAATGGTTTTTCATTGTCAAAAAGGGGGAGAATGTTGACCTAGAGGTTATACATTGTCCATATTTTGATAATGACTCAACCATTCCATTCATATGTATATAATATGTGTATTCAAGATTGATTTTAGGTGTTAGGTACATGAAAAGGATCAAATTTCTCAAGCCCTAATTTGCTACAGTTCAAGTCAAAAGCTATACAAGTGTGTAATATTGGAAATACATGTAAATGACCTTAAAAGATTTTTTTAGTCACTTGTATTAATGATATGGCTTGTGACTAAGATGAAAAATTGACTGGGACACTTTGCACCATGTTTTAATCACTTTAGATGCACTTTAGAAAATTGAACACAGGATGTTGATCGGTCGAGTTACAATCTCGACCAATCCACTGGATCCATTTTCTGGAGAGTGCATCACTCGAGTTGCGCACTCATAGAACTCAACCGATGGGGTTACTGACCAAACAAAAATTTCATTGGTCGGTCGAGTTTCCTCAAGACAAACTCCATCGATGGTTTGAAATTTGGGTTTGTCTTTTTCCCAATCGGTCGAGTTACCTTTATTGAAACTCAACCAAATGCACTAGTACGGAAATTGCAGAAAAAGTGATTGTGATTGTTGGTGACTTGGTTGGGTGAAAATAGATCTATTTCCTTGGGCAAAAATGGCTATAATTTGACTCTAAGTGTTCCCCAACTCAAAGGGGCACCCACATCTATAAATAGGACCACTTGGAGTTCATTCCAAGGTTGCTCATTCCATATATGCTTGGTTCTTGCTTAGTTAAGAGTGTTGCACACCTTTGAGCCTCTTTCTCTCTCTACCTTCAAGTCAAATCTGTGAGTATGAGTGAGTTAGGATCTATTGTAAGGGAGCTACCTCTTGTATCCATGAAAAGCTCTCCACCTCCATCTTCCTACCCCCTTTCCATTGAAGAAAAGGTTGAAGATCTTCTCCAAGTGAAGGAGAAGGAGTTGCTATTCTTCAAGGTTGAAGAAGGCATGGTGTTCCAGATCTCTAAGTGAAGGAGATAGGAAAGGTGGTCATTTAAGAATGATAGGTAATTCCTTGAATGCCAATGACTTGAAGATGCAGTGGGTAAGTCCTTATTGAAGGCTGAAGACTCCCTGGTTCAAGTGGGTAAGTTCCTTTAGTAGGTTGAAGATCTTGGCTTGAGGTATTAAGTCCTTGCATGAATGTGGTTTTGGTCTTGTAATCTTATGAATGAATATAAGAACATCAATATTGGAATGTCCTATAGCTTAACCACCTCTAGGTAGTGGACTGACTCACTTCTAGTTTGAAGTGTGGAACCACTTTAAACCACTTTGTCCAAGTGAATGTTCTTCTTTGTCTCTCACCCTTGCTATGCATGTTAGTTAGGATCTCAAATTGGTTGAATGTTGAAGTTTTTTTCACATAATATAATTTGGTGTTCTAATTCATTTTGTGAGATTTGTGAAGCTCTATTCACCCCCCCTAGATCCCTTGATCCAACACATGAAATGATGATCGAAAAGGAAGGGAAACTCTAACCCTAATAATGGAAAAGTTGTATTTCTCTTGTATTTCATAGTGATGATATGTATTTGATATTGTTGTTATCATGAAATACTAACCATGTAGGTATCATGAGATGATGAGCATAGCTAGGTATGAGCTATGATGTTTTATATGATGCAAATTAAATGGGCTTTGTGAGATATGTGAAATACTTGTGCAACAAGTATAATGTATACCTTGGTCTGATGACCTAGAGGTAACAATTACCTGATAAGTAGTAATAGTATTTAGCGAGGAACTAAGGGTTTGAATACCCAGATCTAGAAATCATGATGATGATAATGTTAAGGGATGAGAATTCCCAGTAATGTGATAAGGAATTGAGACCCGAAGTGATATATGTGTTCCAAAGATCATGAAAGTACTTGATAAATGTTTTACACCTTTCTTTATAGTGTCTAATATAATTCTTTCTTGCAACATTTTTTTTTTGGAAATAGGTAAATAGTATTGCCAAAAGGGTTGTATAGAAAAGCTATACTATACAAAACAAGGTGTCTTTAACAGACCCTCTAAAACATAAAACACACCATTGGGTTACTACACAAAATCTCGATAGGTTCTTGTATTGGTACTGAGATTACCGGTAAGCCCACACGTAGCCTTCACCTTTTGCTGCAAGATCCTAGTTATGTTCTTGATCAATTCATCACCCCCCTTTTCTTTTCTTCTATAGAGTTTTGTATTTCTTTCCTGCCACACAGAAAAACACACAACAGCAATACAAAGGCTAGGGAATGCCAAAGTGCCTTTATCCTTCCCATTATTACTGATGATACAGTTGATGATGTCCATCAGATTTTGACTATCGGCGCCCCTCCATTCATTCCTAAGGAAAACAATAGTCCAAATCCTTCTGGTGTACCTACAGTTGAAAAATAGGTGGTCCTTTGACTCCTCATAATTTCTACAAAGAAGGCAGGTCGGGTTAACAGGAAGGCCCCAATTAATCAGCCTATCTTTAGTAGGAAGCCTTCCCAAGATGGATCCGTAGAGGCATGTACTCCACTTCAGGCAATGATTCTTTCCCCACACTACCTTGATCCAATATGGGCCTGGGTTTGTAACTAAGTTGATCCATGGTTGCTGGTCATAGCGTGACCAGTACCCACTATTATCAACTCGATACAGGTTTTGAACATTTGGGTATAGCAGGCACATTTTCCTCCATATTCTAGAGGCTTTTTTTGTGGGATCCGATCTCCAAACCACGATATAAACACGATTTAAACTTAAGCGGAAGCAATCGATTAACAGCGGAAGACAAAAATGACGGGAAATTAAAACTTTTTGAGACAAGAGCTTGGAACCACAAAACTTCTTCCATAGAAAAAGGATTAAACTGTTGACATCTCTGATAATTACTTCTTGAGTAATTATACACATCATGATACAAAATCTCAAGAGTTTAAACCAAAAACTCAGACCATAACTCCTAGGACCTGAGAGTATAGAGACGACATAGGACTATCTAACAACATGACTCAGCAGTCAGTATCTCCACCTGAGATTTACTGCTGCTCCTGGTGCTGTTGCTGGTTTTGGTCACCTGTATTCTGGTTCCTCCGTCTTCGACGACCACCTAAAAAGTTGAAGTCTACGGGGTGAGACAATGTACAAATTGTCCCAGCGAGAGTTATAACTCTCAACTAGAAGCTTTATATAGCAAATCAAAGAACAATATAAGCAATTTAAAGTAATCAACAGAAGAGAAGTACTAGGTAGAATATCAACACATAGATAATGTGAAGAACATATCTACTATGAAGTGTAACACCATTCAAGTATCTCGTAACTTAACTAAGCCATTATACTACGCGGCTAATTATGTTTTAAAAACATCATTATGCCCTGCGGAGATGAGGTATACCGCTCATACTTCAATCGATCACTTTGTTAAGTTGCATCGATATCATACCTAGGTCATCAAAAGAGCCGGATTCTTATGACCTCATCTTCCTCAGTCAGAGTGAGGATAACTTGCAGGACATCTCGTGTCTCTATTGTTATAGCTTACCAGGGTAATCTGGTCCTTCGCTATTTTTAGAGTTACAGTGGCGTTCTGTACTCTCTTCGTCATCGAGAGATTTCTTGTTTACCTCTGATCGATGCGGTGTTTGTGTTTCCTCAGATGTTACAGCATGTAGTGAAGGGTTGATGGATTAAGAAACATCTACATCAATTCCTACACTAGGATGTAAGGATTTACACATCCATATTCCCCCACATACTCAAAAGTATGTGATCCAGGAGTTCCCTTGGGAAAACCTGTTTCACCATCACATTGCTTTCTGACAATGATGGATCTATGATCAGGGCTCTACATGGTATGATTATACTTGATTAGTTAGGTACATATCAGTATTCTTTTAACATCATACATGTTCTCAAACATTAAACATTAGCATGGCAACTATGAATATAGAATACTAAATGCAACAAGTCTAACTCACATCAATTATCATTTCTCAATTATCTCATCACAAGTCATCTGTCAAGCATGACCTTGATGATACTCATGGCTCTCACAGCCCATTTAATCATATAAGATGCTACTAAAGAGGCATCAGGATATTTCACTATTCATAAAGCTAAAGCATGCTTTCAATGAATATGGTATCATAATCCATACCTGGATATGATCATCATCTCATGACAACCTGCATGGTTAATTTAACTGATAACAGTAAACAATTCATTCAAGAAGTTATACTTTCAAACTCTTAGAAGAGTCAAGTTCCCCAATTTTCATCAATTAGGGTTTACTATTCACATTACATGTCATCACCCTAGAAATAGGGTTTACTATTCACCTCATGGTGAATTGAACTCATAACATCATCATGTATGAGAAACATCATCATTAAAGCCCTCAGATAAGATTAAGATTCATCAATTATCATATTTAGGGTTTCCATGATTTCACATAGGTGGATCATACCCTAATCATGCACATTCATGTGTATTGAAGGTATTTTACTTGAGTTTCCACCATCAAAGGGTACTTTCTCTCTCCTATGATACTTTCTATCTCCTCTTACTAGTAGATGGTGATTATACCATTCTAGATTAGGTTGGGTTTAGTCCTCATTGACTATCATAAACCAAAACATCACTATCAAGTGATTAGGGTTTTATTACAACAAGGTATTACTCAATTGAACCCCTCAAGGGTATTTTCGTAAATTACCCTATTGATCACCATCATGGGTCAATTAATTAGTCACTTACTCCCTTAATGTCCTAGGTTACCATTAGGGTTTAGATCAAACCATCATTGAACCAATTACACCTTCAAGTGATTAAGTATAAACAACATTGAAAACCTCCAAACGGTTTCAACCGTCAACCACCAAACGATTTGAAACCATTTGGGTGCGTTGACCGTTTGCTAGGTTTGACTCCAAGACTGCATGACCTCAAGGTCGTTTGCCCAAACCGTTTGGGTACGTTGACCGTTTGGGAAAGGTTGACTTACAAACCGTTTGGGCTTATGCGGTTTGAAACCGTTTGATCAAAAGGACTTGAGATTGATTGGTCCAAACGACCTTGAGATCGTTTGAGCCTAAACGGTCTTGAGATTGTTTAGACCCAAATGGTATTGAGACCATTTGGCCTCAAACAGTCTTGAGACCGTTTGGATCCCAACGGTCTTGAGACCGTTTGGTCCAAATGGGCTCAAACCGTTTGGACCTAAAACATGGTTGAAAGGTTACAATCTATTATTGATTTCTCTGTTGAAGCCTTCAATTGGGCCAATCAAAGTTAACCACTTATAAATTGAGTCAATTAGGATGAGCCTCAATCAATTCGACACCAAATGGACCCTCAATGGAAATCCAATTAGGGTTAGACCCAATTCAATTAGGGTTTCAATCAGATAATCATCAATGTTCAACAAGGTGAATCAAATCAAGGTTGAACCTATCAATTGACCTCCAATTGGGCTCAAACTTGGCCCAAACGGTCTTGAGGTCGTTTGTATTACCTACAAATGGTCTTGAGAACATTTGTCCAAAGTTTGACCAAAAACCAAGTCGGTTGGATAAGGGTTGAACCCTAATTAGGTCTAAAACCAGCAATTTTATCAATTCATCAACTTATTGCAATTGGACCCTCAATCCATCCAATTAACTCAACCCTAGACCTCCAAACGGTCTTGGGTTCTCACCAAACGGTCTTGAGACCATTTGGATGAATCCCCAAATGGTCTTGAGACCGTTTGGGGCCTTCAACCCAAAACTCAACAAGATCTATACATGAAATCAGCAATTTCAACCCGATTAGGGTTAAGATGTTGAAGTGCCTTCAACTCTGAATTGGTTAAGGATTAGACTTTGATTGTTTGCAGGAATGAAATTCAATATATTATCAACAGACCCTTAAATGGTCATCCCTTGGTCAACCCTATCAAATGGTCTTGAGACCGTTTCAATCCAAACGGTCTTGCAAGGTCGTTTGAGATCAAACAGTTTGAAACTGTTTGACCTTAAACAGTTTGCAACCGTTTGGACCAAAAGGGTCCAAGGTCGGTTGATAAAGTTACCTAGGAATCCACACCCATCATCTTCAACCTCTGTTCAGGTCGGTTACTCCACTGTTTTGCTTGCAAAGGTGCAAGGAAGAAGGGAGGTAGAAGAAGAACTAAAACTTGAAATTGCAAGAACAAAAGCATGCATATAAAGCAAAGAGTTTAGAGTTATAAAACCCGCCTTAGAACATTGTTCCTAGAGCTCCAAGCTTCCAAGCTTCAAGCCTATAATGGTTTCTTGAGCTCCACAACTCGGTCAGAGGTGATTCTCCAAGGCAAAGGTGGGGATGATCGGCTAGAACACAGAATCTAAGTGAGTTAACCATAGAACCAACCTTTTAAGAAGAATTCCTCCATGAATTCGAGCTAGAAGATGGTTCCTACTCACCTTAGAACTACTTGGTCATCTCCCTGAGCTCCAGAGATTTGCCTTAGCTATTTTGAGAAAGAAGAGAAATGAAGAGAAGAAGTGATACGTTTGGTTGGTTTGCAAGGATTCTAGCTTATATACTTTAGGCTATTTTACACCATAAGGACCTGTAGAACTGGAAATTCTCATCCAAGTCCCTCCTTATTCAAGGGCACGTCCAAGCTCATCTAAAATTATGCAAAGCTCATCAAAACTCAAGATCTAAGGGTAAGGAAAGCCAACTTTCAACTAGGGTACATACATGAAAGGTTTCCTTACTCAAACTTAGTGAATTTTATGTACAAAGGTCATTTTTCTTATCTGATTATTCATTGATGTGTCCCTTTCATCATTTCTACTCTAAATGATGACAAGAGTCATAAAATATGTTCTATATGGTGTATTTTACAAGTTTCACCGCTCAAATTGGGTAAATTGCACTTTACTCCAAATTAGGGTTTTTAAGCACAAGGATCATTCCACAAGCTGCATCTTGATGCCCAAGCTTGGGGAAATCCATCATACCTCATCATATTCACTCATATGATGTCTTATTATCAAGATAACATCTTAACCTGTGAACATTCCTAGTTAACCCCTTTAACTAGGTAATTTGCACATAGGTCCCTGCATTACAAAACAATGCTACAACTTTGTTTATAAAGGAGCAAAATTGAAAGTATATGTTCGTGAGGAACTTAATTACATGCCAGGGAGTTTTCACAAGTATATAATTACATGTTTAAGCAAAACTTCTAGGGTTAGTTTATAACCTAGGTCAGGGATGTTACAAATTATCCACCCCTTACAAGGATTTCGTCCCCGAAATCGATAAAACATATTTAGGAGAAAAAAGCAGGGTATTTCCTTCTCATCTCATCCTCTAGCTCCCAAGTGGCTTCTTCAATACCACGGTGGTTCCAGAGGACTTTTACAAGGCTTATATCTTTCTTCTTTAACTTTTTAATTCTATTATCAAGGATTGACATTGGTCCTTCCTCATAAGTTATATCTTCATTCAATTCTACTTCCATAGGTTGTAGAACTGACTCAGTATTTGGGTGACATTTCCTCAGCATAGATATGTGGAACATAAGGTGTAACTTCTGCAACTCCTGAGGTAACTCTAGTCTATAGGCTACCCTTCCAACTTGCTCTATGATTGGATAAGGCCCCATAAATCTAGGAGCTAACTTCCCTTTCCTTCCAAAACGAAGGACTCCTTTCCAAGGTGAGACCTTGAGGTATACTCTGTCTCCAACCTAGAACTCTAAGGGTCTACGACGTCTATCGACATAAGACATCTGCCTATCTTGTACAGTCTTAAGCTGTTGTTGTATAACTTTGATCTTCTCTATAGTTTGCTGCATAAGATCAGGACCTAACAACTGATGTTCACCAGTCTCATACCAACACAAGGGTGATCTACATCGTCTACCATACAAGGCTTCATATGGTGCCATATCAATACTATGATGATAGCTATTGTTATAGGCAAACTCTATCAAGCTTAGGTGTAGATCCCAACTTCCGGCAAACTGGAGAACACATGCTCTCAACAGATCCTCCAAGGTCTGTATAGTCCTTTCTGACTGTCCATCGGTCTATGGGTGAAAGGTTGTACTAAACCTTAACTTGGTGCCTAAGGCTCTGTGTAACTGCTCCCAAAAACGACTTGTAAATTGGCGATCTCTGTCAGAAACTATAGTGACAGGAACTCCGTGCAGACGCACTATCTCTTGAACATACAACTGTGATAACCTTTCAGCAGAATAGGTTGTTTTGACAGGTAAGAAATGTGCTATCTTTGTCAACCTATCAACAACTACCCAAATGGAATCATGTCCTTTGTTTGTCCTGGGTAGGCCAACAACAAAGTCCATGGTCACATGGTCCCACTTCCACTGTGGTATGGGTAAAGGTTGCATTGTTCCTACAGGTTTCTGGTGTTCAGCCTTAACTTGCTGACACACAGGACACCTCAGAACAAACTCAGCTACATCCTTCTTCATCACAGGCCACCAATACATGTCTTTCAAGTTTCGATACATCTTGGTGCTCCCTGGATGCATAGCATACATCGAAGAATGAGCTTCCTCCAGGACTAACTTCCTTAAGTTATCCACATCTGGTACTATCATCCTCCCATGATAGCATGCCACTTGGTCATCTGACTCATGAAAACCATTTCGCTTCTCACTACCATACTCAGATCTAATCTGTTGAACTACAGCATCAACTTGCTGTGCCTCCTTTATCTGCTCTCTTAGGGTAGGTTTAATATGCATCTCAGTTAACAAACTGGCTAACAATGACACTCTCAACTGCACATTGTTTTGCCTTAAAGAGATAAGCATATCTCTTCTAGAACATACTAAGGAACTTAGTTGTTCTCTATCCATGGTTAATGTTGCTGATTTCCTACTCAAGGCATCTGCAACCACATTGGCCTTGCCTGGATGGTAATCAACTGTACAATCGTAGTCCTTGATTAACTCAATCCAGCGACATTGCCTCATGTTAAGCTCATGTTGAGAGAAGATATACTTAAGATTCTTGTGGTCTGTGAAAATTTGGAAGGTTTCTCCATAGAGATAATGTCTCCAGATCTTCAAGGCATGAACCACAGCAGCCAACTCCAGATCGTGTGTCGGATAATTCTCCTCGTGTTTCTTAAGCTGTCGGGAAGCAAAAGAAATCACTTGTTTATCCTGCATCAACACACATCCAAGTCCATTTTTGGAGGCGTCACAAAAGACTACATATCCTTTTCCTTGCTCAGGTAGCACAAGCACATGTGCACTTGTCAACCTCTCCTTCAACAGCTGAAAAGACTATTGACACTTATCACTCCAGGCAAAAGGAACATCTTTCCGGGTTAACTTGGTTAAGGGTAAGGCGATAGAACTGAAATTCTTAATAAACCTTCGATAGTAACCAGCTAATCCCAAGAAACTTCGAATCTCCGTCGGTGTCTTCGGTTTCTCCCACTGTAGAACATATTCTACCTTTTTAGGGTAAACTCGAATACCCGAGGCAGAAACCACATGTCCAAGAAAAGACACTTCAGGTAACCAGAACTCACACTTCCTAAACTTAGCATATAGCTTATGTTCTCTTAGCAAGGTTAAAGCTTGGCGAAGATGTTGTTCATGCTGTTGAGCATCCTTACTATAAATCAGTATGTCATCTATGAAGACGACAACACACTAATCAAGGAAGGGTCGAAAGACTCTATTCATGAGTTCCATGAATGCAGCTGGTGCATTGGTTAGTCCAAACGACATAACCGTGAACTCATAGTGACCATATCTTGTCCTAAAGGCAGACTTGGATATGTCACTATTCTTAATGCGGAGTTGATGATACCCATACCTCAAATCTATCTTTGAGAAGACTGTTGCACCTCGCAACTGGTCAAAAAGATCATCAATCCTCGGCAAAGGGTACTTATTCTTTATTGTTACTTTATTAAGTTGTCTGTAGTCAATGCACAACCGCATTGACCTATCTTTCTTTTTAACAAACAAAATCGGAGCACCCCAAGGTGAGGTACTCGGTCGGATGAATCCTTTCTCAAGTAGCTCCTGAAGCTGTTTCTTGAGTTCTGCCATCTCGGCAGGCGCCATCCTATAAGGAGTCTGGGCTATAGGTTTTGTATCTGGGACCAACTTGATTTCAAAATCAATCTTCCGAGGTGGTGGTATACCAGGAAGTTCTTCAGGAAACACATCTTCGAATTCCCTTACTACAGGAACTTCAGCAGGGTGGGGACTCTCCTTGGTAACATCTACCACATGGGCCAAGAATGCATAACATCCTTGCCTCATCAGCTTATCAGCAACCATAGCTGATACAAGACAGGTGGGAAGAATCTTTCTTTCTCCTTGAAAGATCCATGTGTTGCTTTCATCAGCAAACACAGCCAACTTGGACTCACAATCCAAGACAACTTGATACCTTTCTAAGGTGTCCATCCCTAGGATTATATCAAATCCTTGCATATCAAGTGGTATAAGGTCCACTTGAATGCGATATTCAGAAAAGAAGAGGATGCAGGGAGAGCATACCTCCTGCAAAACAGCAGACCCACTCAACGGAGTCTCCAACAACAAACTATCTGCCCTATGACTGACAGTCATATTGCAGTTGCGAATCACTCTTCGAGTGATGAAAGAGTGCGTAGCACCCGGGTCAATCAGAACAGATATTACACAGGATTTAGACATATTAGAATATAAAAGTTCCATCTGACCTGCCACTACCCGTGGATCGACCACTGCCTCTGGTGGGTTCATAGTATAGAACCTCGATGTCGCCTGGTGTTGAGGTGGTGCTGATGATCCAGCTTGATACGTTTGCCCACATCCTCGAGCTGCTCCTTGAGATTGCATTCTCTGTGATCCCTGTTGACCTTGTCTCGGAGGTTGTGTCACATTGACAAGCTTAGATCGGCAGTCCTTCATCAAATGTCCCACCTTACCACAGTTGTAGCAACTTCTTTCCAGTTGTTGTGGTCTTGGTGGTCCAGTAACTGACATTGATGCAGAACTCTGAGTCTCTTGAGGCGGTTGACCTCGTCCTCTACCTCTAATAGGATACCACTGAGTCTGAGAACTAGATCTAGGTGGTGGAGGGTTAGGTGTAGAGGATCTAGGCTTCTTAAAGTCCCTAGATGAAGAACCCTGGAACTGTGGATATCTTTTCTGAGTTTGCCTCTTCTCAACCATAGATCTCTCTATTCTTCGGACTGATTCAACGAAGGTAGAGAATCTCTCTCGGTTTTCTAAGGCAGATACAGGGGTAGTCATGTCAGCATTCAAACCCTTCTCGAATCTCTTGATTCTTTCATCTTCTGTGGCAGCCATGTGCGGACAAAACCGCAACAACTCCATGAACTTAGCTTCATACTCGCTAATGTTCATCATACCCTGCCTCAGTCTCTCAAACTGAGAGATCTTCTCGTCTAGGAAGGTCTTTGGAAAATATCTGTGGACAAATTCCTACCGAAAGTCTTCCCACGAGATCTCCATTCCAGGTCTCTTCTGCTCTTCCATTGTCCACCAGTGACCAGCGCTTCCTTTGAGAAGATAGACTGCATGTTTGACCTACTCAGCTTCAGGGATATTGAGAATCCTGAAAGCCTTCTCCAACTTTATCAACCATAGATCAGCATCTGTGGGGTCGGCAGTCCCAAAGTACTCGATAGCTCCGACACGACGTAGTCGCTCGAACGTATTCCCGATACCTTGACCTTCTGGTTGGACAGGTGCCCTGGGTGCAGGCATAGGCATCCTGTCGGTAATGTGCATCATGGCAGTCATAAACTGCCCGAACATCATTTGCACAGCTGGGTTACCCATGTCGGCTGGGTCGAACTGAGGTGGCTCCCTGGATTGCTCAGGTATGGGTTGCTCTATCTCTGGTACTCTTGCACCGCCTTGTGGTGCAGCTACGCTACTCTCTGCCACGTACTCCTCATGTGGCTCAGACATCCTTATATGTCTTCTTCTCCTGAGGAGTAGAAGATTCTATTAGATAAGGAAGGAATACTAAGGTTAGACTCGACATCCTAAGTCCTATGTCTCTGTAGACTCGGCGAACCTAGAGCTCGGATACCACTTAATTGTGGGCTCCGAGCTCCAAACCACGATATAAACATGATTTAAACTTAAGCGGAAGCAATCGATTAACAGCGGAAGACAAAAATCACGGGAAATTAAAACTATTTGAGACAAGAGCTTGGAACCACAAAACTTCTTCCATAGAAAAAGGATTAAACTGTTTACATCTTTGATAATTACTTCTTGAGTAATTATACACATCATGATACAAAATCTCAAGAGTTTAAACCAAAATCTCAGACCATAACTCCTAGGACCTGAGAGTACAGAGATGGCATAGGACTATCTAACAACATGACTTAGCAGTCAGTATCTCCACCTGAGATTTACTGCTGCTCCTGGTGCTGCTGCTAGTTTTGGTCACCTGTATTCTGGTTCCTCCGTCTTCGACGACCACCTAAAAAGTTGAAGTCTACGGGGTGAGACAATGTACAAATTGTCCCAGCGAGAGTTATAACTCTCAACTAGAAGCTTTATATAGCAAATCAAAGAACAATATAAGCAATTTAAAGTAATCAACAATAGAGAAGTACTAGGCAGAATATCAACACATAGATAATGTGAAGAACATATCTACTATGAAGTGTAACACCATTCAAGTATCTCGTAATTTAACTAAGCAATTATACTACACGGCTGATTATGTTTTACAAACATCATTATGCCCTGCGGAGATGAGGTATACCACTCATACTCCAATCGATCACTTTGTTAAGTTGCATCGATATCATACCTAGGTCATCAAAAGAGCCGGATTCTTATGACCTCATCTTCCTCAGTCAAAGTGAGGATAACTTGTAGGACATCTCGTGTCTCTGCTGTTATAGCTTAACAGGGTAATCTGGTCCTTCGCTATTTTTAGAGTTACAGTGGCATTCTGTACTCTCTTCATCATCGAGAGATTTCTTGTTTACCTCTGATCGATACGGTGTTTGTGTTTCCTCAGATGTTACAGCATGTAGTGAATGGTTGATGGATTAATAAACATCTACATCAATTCCTACACTAGGATGTAAGGATTTACACATCCATATTCCCCCACATACTCAAAAGTATGTGATCCAAGAGTTCCCTTGGGAAAACCTATTTCACCATCACATTGCTTTCTAACAATGATGGATCTATGATCAGGGCTCTACATGGTATGATTATACTTGATTAGTTAGGTACATTTCAGTATTCTTTTAACATCATACATGTTCTCAAACATTAAACATTAGCATGGAAACTATGAATATAGAATACTAAATGCAACAAGTCTAACTCACATAAATTATCATTTCTCAATCATCTCATCACAAGCTGTCAAGCATGACCTTGATGATACTCATGGCTCTCACAGCCCATTTAATCATATAAGATGCTACTAATAAGGCATCAGGATATTTCACTATTCATAAAGCTAAAGCATGCTTTCAACGAATATGGTATCATAATCCATACCTAGATATGATCATCATCTCATGACAACCTGCATGGTTAATTTAACTGATAACAGTAAACAATTCATTCAAGAAGTTATACTTTCAAACTCTTAGAAGAGTCAAGTTCCCCAATTTTCATCAATTACGGTTTACTATTCACATTACATGTCATCACCCTAGAATTAGGGTTTACTATTCACCTCATGGTGAATTGAACTCATAACATCATCATGTATGAGAAACATCATCATTAAAGCCCTCAGATAAGATTAAGATTCATCAATTATCATATTTAGGGTTTCCATGATTTCACATAGGTGGATCATACCCTAATCATGCACATTCATGTGTATTGAAGGTATTTTACTTGAGTTTCCACCATAAAAGGGTACTTTCTCTCTCATATGATACTTTCTCTCTCCTCTTACTAGTATATGGTGATTACTCCATTCTAGATTAGGTTGGGTTTAGTCCTCATTGACTATCATAAACCAAAACATCACTATCAAGTGATTAGGGTTTTATTAGAACAAGGTGTTACTCAATTGAACCCCTCAAGGGTATTTTGGTAAATTACCCTATTGATCACCATCATGGGTCAATTCATTAGTCACTTAGTCCCTTAATTTCCTAGGTTACCATTAGGGTTTAGATCAAACCATCATTGAACCAATTACACCTTCAAGTGATTAAGTATAAACAACATTGAAAACCTCCAAATGGTTTCAAACTTCAACCACCAAACGGTTTGAAACCGTTTGGGTGCGTTGACCGTTTGCTAGGTTTGACTCCAAGACCGCATGACCTCAAGGTCATTTTCCCAAACCGTTTGGGTGTGTTGACTGTTTGGGAAAGGTTGACTTCCAAACCGTTTGGGCTTATTGGGTTTGAAACCGTTTGATTAAAAGGACTTGAGATCGATTGGTCCAAACGACCTTGAGATCGTTAGAGCCCAAACGGTCTTGAGACCGTTTGGCCTCAAATGGTCTTGAGACCATTTATATCCAAACGGTCTTGAGACCGTTTGGTCCAATTGGGCTCAAACTATTTGGACCTCCAACATGGTTCAAAGGTTACAATCTATTATTGATTTCTCTGTTGAAGCCTTCAATTGGCCCAATCCATGTTAACCACTTATAAATTGAGTCAATTAGGATGAGCCTCAATAAATTGGACACCAAATTGACCCTCAATTAAAAGCCAATTAGGGTTAGACCCAATTCAATTAGGGTTTCAATCAGATAATCATCAATGTTCAACAAGGTGAATCAAATCAAGGTTGAACCTATAAATTGACCTCCAATTGGGCTCAAACTTGGCTCAAACGGTCTTGAGGTAATTTGGATGACCTCCAAACGGTCTTGAGACCGTTTTCCCAAAGTTTGACCAAAAACCAAGTCGGTTGGATAAGGGTTGAACCCTAATTAGGTCTAAAACCAGCAATTTTATCAATTCATCAACTTATTGCAATTGGACCCTCATTTCGTCAAATTAACTCAACCCTAGACCTCCAAACGGTCTTGGGTTGTCACCAAATGGTCTTGAGACCGTTTGGGTCCTTCAACCCAAAACTCAACAAGATCTATACATGAAATCAACAATTTCAACCCGATTAGGGTTAAGATGTTGAAGTGCCTTCAACTCTCAATTGGTTAAGGATTAGACTTTAATTGTTTGCAGGAATGAAATTCAATATATTATCAACAGACCCTTAAACGGTCGTCCCTTGGTCAACCCTATCAAATGATCTTGAGACCGTTTCAATCCAAACGGTCTTGCAAGGTCGTTTGAGATCAAACAGTTTGAAACTGTTTGACCTTAAACGGTTTGCAACCGTTTGGACCAAAAGGGTCCAAGGTCGGTTGATAAAGTTACCTAGGAATCCATGCCCATCATCTTAAACCTCTGTTCAGGTCGGTTACTCCACCGTTTTGCTTGCAAAGGTGCAAGGAAGAAGGGAGGTAGAAGAAGAACTAAAACTTGAAATTGCAAGAACAAAAGCATGCATATAAAGCAAAGAGTTTAGAGTTATAAAACCCGCCTTAGAATGTTGTTCCTAGAGCTCCAAGATTCCAAGCTTCAAGCGTCTAATGGTGTCTTGAGCTCCACAACTCGGTCAGAGGTGATTCTCCAAGGCAAAGGTGGGGATGATCGGCTAGAACACAGAATCTAAGTGAGTTAACCATAGAACCAACATTTTAAGAAGAATTCCTCCATGAATTCGAGCTAGAAGATGGTTCCTACTCACCTTAGAACTACTTGGTCATCTCCCTGAGCTCCAAAGCTTTGCCTTAGACATTTTGAGAAAGAAGAGAAATGAAGAGAAGAAGTGATACGTTTGGTTGGTTTGCAAGGATTCTAGCTTATATACTTTAGGCTATTTTACACCATAAGGACCTCTAGAACTGGAAATTCTCATCCAAGTCCCTCCTTATTCAAGGGCACGTCCAAGCTAATATAAAATTATGCAAAGCTCATCAAAACTCAAGATCTAAGGGTAAGTAAAGCCAACTTTCAACTAGGGTACATACATGAAAGGTTTCCTTACTCAAACTTAGTGAATTTTATGTACAAAGGTCATTTTTCTTATCTGATTATTCATTGATGTGTCCCTTTCATCATTTATACTCTAAATGATGACAAGAGTCATAAAAAATGTTCTAGATCGTGTATTTTACAAGTTGCACCCTTCAAATTGGGTAAATTGCACTTTACTCCAAATTAGGGTTTTTAAGCACAAGGATCATTCCACAAGCTGCATCTTGATGCCCAAGCTTGGGGAAATCCATCATAACTCATCATATTCACTCATATGATGTCTTATTATCAATAGAACATCTTAACTTGTGAACATTGCAAGTTAACCCCTTTAACTGGGTAATTTGCACATAGGTCCCTGCATTACAAAAAAATGCTATAACTTTGTTTGTAAAGGAGAAAAATTGAAAGTACATGTTCCTGAGGAACTTAATTACATGCCAGGGAGTTTTCACAAGTGTATAATTACATGTTTAAGCAAAACGTCTAGGGTTAGTTTATAACCCAGGTCAGGGATGTTACATTTTTATTGTCCACCAGCCTTATGTCTTCCCCATATCTCTGTATCATCTACGCAGACCATATATTATCCAGTTGACACAAGAATCTATCAATTCTCTTAATTGTGTTGATCATTTGAAGCTAAACAAACTATCCTTCAAGGGGGACAACTGAAGCTCGCCCTTCGGTTTCCATGATCGCAACATCCATCCATGGAGGTGTTGGATCACACATCTTCTCCCTAGGATTTGAACCACTATTGATGTCTTATGAAATTCATCCATGGATTCAATCATAGGTTCGATCATCTTCATCCATGGGTGGTTGTCCTCCTCCCTAAAGAAAGGGGCTTTAGGATCCTCCGGACGGAAAATAGGCCGTTGTGAACTTTGGATTGGTCTCTATCTGACCAAATTCTCTGCCCACAAACTCCAAGGTGGTTCAGCATTCCTAGCAAGGTCAACTGGTGGGGTACATGTAGTGTTGGTGGTGGTCTGGAGGTGGGCATCCCCAGCTAGAGTGCCCGATGACAAAGCCACCATACCCTAGCTAGGATCTCCTAAGCGATCGCTGGAGGACACAACCCTTCCATTCGCCCCTTCATCTTGCTTGTAATCACAGTTGAATTCTTTGATGCATTTTAAACAGGACATGTTTGTCCCTTTGAGACAAATGAATGTATAGTTAGAAGTATCTTTGTTAGCCATATTGCTAGCTGAGATGCATGTGAAACCTACTCTGAGATAAGAGATTAAAGATTCACAATAGGTTGATATTGTGATTCAGCAGATCAGGTCAAAGTATGGTAGTGACAAACAGGAGATTTTCCATGAGTCAGAGGATGAGGTAGTCTGTTTCCATGGTAGGATGGTAGTACCTGATTCCAATGACTTAAGAAAGATAGCTATGGAAGAAGCTCATTCATCCATGTATGCAATGCATCCAGGGAGTACTGAAATGTATCATCACTTAAAAGATATGTATTGGTGGCATGTTTGATGAAGGATGTAGCTCAGTTTGTTATGCAGTCTCCAGTGTGTCAGCAAGTTAAAGCAGAACACCAGAAGCCTGCAGGAACATTACAACCCTTACCTATACCGTAGTAAAAATGGGATCACATGACAATGGACTTTGTGGTTGGTCTACCCAAAATAGCCAAAATTCATGATTCCATTTGGGTGATAGTTGATTGGTTGACTAAGGAATCACCGTGGTGATGAAGAAGCCACATGGGAGTTGGAAGAAGAAATGAGGAGGAAGAACACTTCTTTTTTCTCTTGAGATTTCAGGGACGAAATCCCTTTTAGGAGTTGATAATTGTAACATCCCTAACATGGGTTATGCCATAAACCTAGAAGTTTTACTTAAGTAAGTTATTTACAAACTATTTTTAATATTTTGATAAGTAATTAAGACTCTCCCATAGTTTAATTTTCAAGTTTGAACTTATTTGCAAACTATTTGTGCATTATATGATAATTTGGGTGTAGAGTGCAATTTACCCAAAATGAAAGGTTATATTGAAAAATGTCACATGTTAAATGTACCCCATGTATTTTATCATCATAAGAGAGAGAATGATGCTAAGAGGCAGCTTGTGGAAAGCCTAAATTTCAATTTGAAACTTGTTTGAATAATGCTAGTGCCTTGTGTACCAATTTAGGTACAATTTGCAATTTATCCAAAATGTAGGGTTGACATCAAAATTACCACTCCTAGAGTGTCCCTACTCCCTCCTAGTATCATCTAGAGGAGATATAAATAAGGATAAACCATGTTTGAATCATTTTTTAGTGATGGCATTCTTTTGTTTTTAAAGAAGCCAGGAGGCTATCTTATTCATCCCGCCCTCCCCTTGCGAGCAAATCTAAGTTTAGATTACAACCACTAATTAAACTTTGAAAATTAAACAATGTAGTACTACAGAAATGCCTTTTAGCATCGGTTGTTACCCCCTTTGGCGTCGGTTTCCGAGCGACGCCTATGTGGGCGCCGCTAAAGGTCGAACACTTCGGCGTCGGTTTTTTAACAGACGCCTATTTAACGTACAGGCGTCGGTTGTTTATAGAAAACCGACGCCAAAAGGGTTCACGCCACAGAAAATGGAATCATCTAGGACACATTCTGCATCGGTTATCTACTAAAAGACCGACGCCTACATGGAGTATAGCGTCGGTGTTTAATTGGTAACCGACGCAGAAAGTGCCCTAGATGACGCCGTTTTCTGTGGCGCGACACATTTGGCGTCGGTGATCAACTAAACAACTGATGCTATATGTATTATAGGCGTCAGTTTTACACTAACAGCCGACGCCATTTCCAGTACGGTCGTGGCCATATTCAGCGTCGGTTTTGTTCAAAAAACTGACGTTGTAGGTCTTTGCTGACGGTTTTCTGTAAATAACCGACGCCTATATCTATTTTTTTTCATATCAGTTTGCAGGCCTGCTGTGGCTGGTCAGCAGGATGAGAACCTGCAGTTCATTTTTCTGAACTGCAGGTTTACGACATCCATTGATATCAGCCTACAAACAGGCCACAAACCTGCAAAATTAACAAAAACAATTTCACACAAGTAGATACATTCAGACATCAATTCAATTCTCACATTCACACATATAGAAACATTCAAATACATGTATTAACATTCAGAAATATTCATTTACAAAGTATCATTCAGTATCGCTATCAACATCCCAATTATATCTTACAATTGCCACTGCTTGTATGGATTTTTCCCATTCTTCTCTTATTTCATTTAATGCTTCCATCATATATGGAGCATGTATATTTTTTAAGCGTTTACCTATAGTGTGGTCAGTTTTAAACACCTGCAAAGAGAATGATGTATATATAAGTAATAATATAAAAATAAGATTGATATATTTCATACTAACTAATGAGACTATATATAATACCTCAAGTATGGTATCGATGTCCAATGCGGAATGTTTGATAATCATCTGCATAAATCGCATCACATAGTATGCGCATGCCCATCCATTGTCTTGTGTAGCGCACTATAAATTGAAACATACAAAATAATACAACTAAGCACAATTCACATCAATAGTATATACATTGGAGTCGGGAACTTACTTGTACGTTCTGCCAATTTATTGGCTGGTTCTTTTTCCTTGGGACCGTTCCTCCAACCTTTTTGAATGCATCTAAACCCCTACATGTTAATATAACATAGTAAATTGCATAAGTAAATAGTAATGTAATAACAGATGTTAACAGATACAAAAATGAAATATTTCTCACCAGAATAATGGCATTCTCATTACGTGTCCAATTTTAGTGTTTAATGTACTTCCCGCGGGATCAAGATAATAAACAGTGAACGTCCCGGGGACAATAACTAGTAACTCCCAATGTCTACCGCTAGAGGTAAAAAGTTAACAATTAATAACTCAAAATGCACAATAAAAATGGAATTTTCTTAAGTCCAAATTATAAATAACGTAAACTTACTTGACGTTGAATGGAGCTATTATTATCGTCTTCTTTTGCTGACCAAAAATTGTAAAAGCATCTATACAGTATTGTTGAACACTATCAGGGTCTTTAGCTACCATACTAATCAATGATGGAATCAAAAATCCCACATGATCAAATGCAAATTGTTTGCACTGATCTTCGACGAAGTAGCTGCAAAACATGTATTATGTATGCATTAATATATAAGAAACCAGATCACCGGATCTTACACAAGGTATATGGATGTATAAATAAGATCTCACCTTATCCATGTCTCTATCATTGATGTATTCAGCCAATCATACGTAAATAGCTCAATAATATCTTGTATAAATAAAGAGCTATCGTATGATTGACCTGCATAATCTGCTTCTAAAGAAACAATTATAGGGAAATGTATATTATGTGCCCATAGCCAACATGCCATTCCCCTACAAGCAGGACCTAACGGGTATTTTAGGTCAGTTGGAACCCTAGTTGGTAATGCAGGAAGTGGAGGTGGAGGCCTAGGTGCTCCGGGTGTCTTCTTTTTAACCTGTATATATAATTTCAGATCAGTGAACCTCATATATACACATTAACAATCTAAAGTAATGTAAATTTATCTTACAATTTCAGTAGCTTCACGTGGACTCTTATCCTTTGCACTTGCAAAGTACATAGTCGATGCTTGAAGAGTGACCCCACTATTTTGGACGACACTCTTATCATCTTGGCGCTTTGTGTAATATGTGAATCCATTAATGTCAAACCCTTCATAAGACATAACATTCGGTTTTGGTTTAAAGGTGAGGCATTTGATAGTTTTTGTAATATCATTTGGTGTTTGAGATAGTTGATGTAAGACTTTATCTTCAAACCACTTAGTAAAAGTCTTATTATGCTCTCTAGCAAGCCACATTGAACTTGCTCGAGGATGTTGTCTCTTTATTAAATTGGTATGTTCCTCGATATAAACACTCACTTCGTCCATATTGTGTAAAATATACAAGTGAGCTTGTTCCAACTGCTCACGGCTGATTACTTTCACCTGTGATCCCAAAATTCTTTTGCCCTCCTCAATATTATTGTCATTATCAGGAGTGTCATTACCACTGAGAAAGTCATTGCAAAAATCCATAACCTCTCTCACCACATAACCTTCAATAATACTCCCTTCAGGCCGATAACGGTTTCGAACATCACCTTTAAAAATGCTCATGTATCGTTCAAAGGGATACATCCAATGCAAGAAAACTGGTCCCAAAATTTTCACTTCCCTAGTCAAGTGGACAACAAGATGTACCATGATATCAAAGAACGAAGGAGGGAAATACATCTCAAGGTGACATAGGGTAATTGAAAAAGAAACAAAGTCTGGTAATTGCAAACCTTACATGCTTCGGCAATATATATCAAATTGCCACGGGCAATATTTGTTGCATTAGAGTGTGACAATCATGAGATTTAAGACCTATCAACTTCAGATATTTCATTGATACCAATCTACGGATGTTGGATGAGTAACCATGTGGCACCTTAACATTTACCAAGCATTCACAAAAAGTTTTCTTCTCCTTTCTAGACAATGTGTAACAAGCGGGAGGTAAGTATGTTCTTTTATTACCCATTTCACGTAATTCTGTTAATTCTGACCTTATTCCCATTTCACGTAGGTCCAGTCTGGATTTTATCCCATCTTTAGTCTTACCTGGTATATTTAACAGAGTACCAATGATGCTATCACAGAAATTTTTCTCAACATGCATTACATCGATACAATGCCTGACTGTCAAAGAACTCCAATAAGGAAGATCCCAAAATATTGACTTCTTCTTGAATGAAAAATTGTCACTCTGTGTGGCCATACTACATTATGATTTCTTACCAAATTCATTGACAACATCCCCTGGTATAGGTTTAGGTGCAATCCGTTCATCATTCCATCCATTGAATGCTTTGCGCTTCCTACAATACAGATGGAATTTTGAAAGAAACCTTCAATGACCAAGATATACAGTCTTTCCGCCATGTTTTAGTCTTATTGAATCAGTGTTTTCTTCACATATAGGACACGCTTTAGCTCCTTTGACACTATATCCAGACAAATTCCCATATGTTGGAAAGTCATTAATAGTGCAAAACAACATAGCGTGCAAACGAAATGTCTCTCTTGCTGAAGCATCATAGGTCATCACACCTTCAGCCCAAAGTTTCTTTAAGACATCAATAAAAGGTTCAAGATAAACATCGATATCATTTCCGGGTTGTTTAGAGCCCGATATCAACAACGACAACATAACATACTTATTTTTCATACACATCTAGGGAGGAAGATTGTATATAACAAGCATGACTGGCCAAGTGCTATGTTGGCTGCTCAATGTCCCGTACGGATTCATCCCATCTGTACAAAGCCCAAGTCTTAGATTCCTATCTTCTTCACCAAATTTGGGGTACAATAGATCAATCTTCTTCCACTATGGGGAATCAGACGCATGTCGTAGGATCCCATCATTATTTTTCTTAACATCTGCATGCCACCTCAAATTCTTCGCATCTTTCGGATTTGCAAACAAGCGTTGAAACCGTGATATTATAGGTAGATACCACAAAACCTTGGCAGGAGAACCAGTTTTGGACCCCCCGAAGTCGTCAATTTATACCGTGACGCACCACATTTTGTACAATCTTTCAAATCTACATAGTCCTTTTGAAATAATATACAATCATTCGGGCATGCGCGTATCTTCTTGGCCTCCATTCCCATTGGGCACAACATTTTCTTTACCTGGTATGTTGAGATGGGCAACTCGTTTCCTTCAGGAAGCATTTCTTTCAACAAAGTCAATAATGAAGTGAAGCTTTTGTCGCTCCATCTATTGTTAGCTTTCAACTTATACAATCTCAACACAGTGCTAAGCTTCGTAAACTTAGCACAGCCTGTGTATAATGGCATCTCAGCATCATGCACAATGTTTCTAAAGATAGGAGGTGGATCGGTGTGCTCTACCCTAAAACTATCCAGCATCGCATCAACGATGTCTGCTGGAACTGGTTCGTTCACATTTACGTCATCGGAGGCAATTTATTCTTCCACCCAAGCACTGCTATCGACATCTACTGGTTTCGATTTTGAAATCTCTCCATGCCAGTGCCATTCTGTATAGCCTTGTACAATCCCGTTGCACATGACATGACTTTTGATTTCCTCACCAGTGTTGACTTTCAAGTTGTTACCGCAATGCCTACATGGACAGTAGAACCTATCTGTAGATTTTTTCCTATGTTCCTCGGCAAATCTAATAAACTGATCAAGACCAGATATAAACTCTGGGGTGCAACGATTATGAATGGACATCCATGATCTATCCATTCTATGATCAAAGAGAAAACAAGTATATATTAGGAAACAAGTATATATTAGGAAAAGATTAGGGTATACACTTACATCCTAAGTGTATAATGTGATGTCATTCTTATATATAATAAATGTGTCCACCTATCCTAAGTGAGATTAGGTGTTCAAGAACAGTCCCAAACCGGGGACTATCCAAGATTTACTCCTAATGAGTCAATCTTGGACGGGTTTCTAGGCCAACAAACACATTTGATGTTATTCTTATATATAATAAATGTGTACCACCTATCCCATCCTTGAACACCTAATCTCACTAGTAAGTGTATAATGTGTATTGGGTTTTCAAGAAAATTTAGGCAGCATTTCCCCGGTGTTCTCTAAGTACATATGTACTTAGAGAACAAACGGGGAAATGCTATCAAAATTTTCTCGAAAACCCAATACACATTATACACTTACATCCTAAGTGAGATTAGGTGTTCAAGAACAGTCCCAAACCGGGGACTATCCAAGATTTACTCCTAATGAGTCAATCTTGGACGGGTTTCTAGGCCAACAAACACATTTGATGTCATTCTTATATATAATAAATGCGTACCACCTATCACATCCTTGAACACCTAATCTCACTAGTAAGTGTATAATGTGTATTCGGTTTTCAAGAAAATTTCGGCAGCATTTCCCCGCTGTTCTCTAAGTACATATGTACTTAGAGAACAAATGGGGAAATGTTACTGAAATTTTCTCGAAAACCCAATACACATTATACACTTACATCCTAAGTGAGATTAGGTGTTCAAGAACAATCCCAAACCGGGGACTATCCAAGATTTACTCCTAATGAGTAAATCTTAGACGGGCTTCTAGGCCAACAAATACATGTATGTTGTCATTCTTTACAAATAATTTTAAATTTCAATAAAATACATAGTTACATATATGCATGTTCATACAATCATTATAATATAATTAGATTTGGGACAAAAACATATTAGAATTTATACATAATTCCAACTCTAATCAAATACATATAATGCATTTTTATCACAAGAATATAATCGATGAAAAAAAGTAGAGAAGGACCAACCTTGTCAAAGGGAAGAAGGCAGAGGCTCTAGTGGCTCTGGCTGGAGGAGTAGCTAGCAGCGATGTCGGTGGAGGAGCAGCTAGCAGCGAGACTGGAGAAGATGGTTGCGGCGGTGCGACGGCGGTGGATGAGCACCTAATCTCAGGTGTGGCGGCGCTGGAGCACCTAATCTCAGGCGCTGGAGCAGCAGTGGCGGCGGAGAAAGGGGCGCGGTGGAGAAGGGGGCGCGGAGAAGGGGAAGAAGGCAGTAGCAGTGGCGGCAGAGAAGGGGGCGCGGCGGCGCTGTCGTGGAGGAAGAAGGAGCTTTCGTGGAGGAGAAATTGGCGGCGTGGTCGGGCGACAGCAGAGAAGAAAAGGGAAATTGGCTCGCGATGAAACAGAAGAAAGGGGAAGAGTCGGGCGATCACGGGATATTAAGTTCCCAAATGGCGTCGGTTGTTTCAAACAACCGACGCTAAAGATGTTTAGGCGTCGGTTGTTTCAAACAACCGACGTCCAATTGGACAATATTTACACGAAATTGTTTGGCAGGAACCACTTTTAGCGTCAGTTATCAAAGGATAACCGACGCTGAAAGTGATGCTTTTCACACAAATTTTCATCACACATAGGCGTCGGTTTCTATCTACATAACTGACGCTTAAAGTGACACTTTTTTTTGCGTGAAAATTGGATTTCGTGGGCGACTTTAGGCGTCGGTTTGTTATTAACAATCGACGGTGTATTCAAAGCGGTACACGTGTCTGGCTGGTCTTCGAATATAGACGTCGGTTTTCCTAAATAACCGACATCTAATATTTTAGACGTCGGTTTTCCTAAAGAACCGATGTCCGGAAAAGCGACACTGAATGTTGTTTATGTAGTAGTGAAGTGTGAAAATGAGGTGTCATCAATTTGAGCTACTAGGTGCCACCTGTCCATGCATGGTTGAAACGTGTACATGCATGCATTAAAATTTATCTTTACATTCAAAAATCTTGAGGATAATCTAGGGATGAATTTTCGTCCATTACTTATCCCTTTGAATAAGATATATCAATTAAATCACCACTTTATCCACAACCCGATACAACTTTTCTAAGGAAGTTGTAAACCAATATACTTCACCTCCTTGAGGTGCTTTTCACGTCATAGTATTTGCTAAGAGTTCATAAAACGATATGACACTCCTCCTATGGCTCCTTGGCCGATAGGCACTCATATATAAGCTTTTGAACTTGATACAACTCAAGTTAGGGTTTCATATTCAACCCCTTTCTTGGTCATTTCATCACCAAGAGTACCATCACTCATAATTGATTCAAACATGGTGTCTCCTCATTTATCTCTCCTCTATATATTACTAGGATGGAGTAGTGACACTCTAGAGGTGGTAATTTGCATATTAACCCTACAATTTGGGTAAATTACAATTTGTACCAAAATTGGTGCAAATTGCACTAACATTATTCAAACAGGCTGCAACTTGAAATTTAGGCTTTCCAAAAGCTATACATTAACATAATTATCTCTCTTATGATGCCAAAACACATGAGGTACATTAAACGTGTGACATTTTGCAATATATCCCCTCATCTCGGGTAAATTGCACTTTATGCTCAAACTATCATATAATGTACAAACAGTTTGCAAATAAGCTCAAAATTGAAAATTAAACTCTAGAATAATATTAATTACTTTTCAAAAGATTAAAACAAGTTTATGAACAAATTACTTAAGAAAAACTTCTAGGGTTAAGCCATAACCCAGGTCAGGGATGTTAAAGATTCTCTATTGATTATGGTTGGAGAAGACCTATTTGTATGATCTTCTACCCCATACTTTTTGATAATTTCAAAAGGGGGAGAGAATTTCAATGTATTGAAACTCAATCATATTTCTATTATTTGTCATACTATTGTTTATTGCTTTTGAGATCCTTTTCTTGTTCATTTTTACATGTTTTACCAAGTGACTTGCAAAGGACCATATAGTACTTGTATGTTCAAATTGTTTTGTGTAGATAGACTTACTATGCAGGTTAAAGTAAGCATAGATTTAGGGGGAGCAATTCACATTGTTCAAATCTTGAATCCCCCCAATTCACAAGGCAAAGTTATAATTTCCATATCCTTTTCAATATGCTTGAGGAATGGTTTTTCATTGTCAAAAAGGGGGAGAATGTTGACCTAGAGGTTATAAATTGTCCATATTTTGATAATGACTCAACCATTCCATTCATATGTATATAATATGTGTATTCAAGATTGATTTTAGGTGTTAGGTACATGAAAAGTATCAAATTTGTCAAGCCCTAATTTGCTATACTTCAAGTCAAAAGCTATACAAGTGTGTAATTTTGGAAATCCATGTAAATGACCTTAAAAGATATTTGTAATCACTTGTATTGATGATATGGCTTTTAACTAAGATGAAAAATTGACTGGGACACTTTGCACCATGTTTTAATCACCTTAGATGCACTTTAGAAAATTGAACACAAGATGTTGATCGGTCGAGTTACAATCTCGACCAATCCACTGGATCCATTTTCTGGAGAGTGCATCACTCGAGTTGTGCACTCATAGAACTCAACCGATGGGGTTACTGACCAAACACAAATTTCATTGGTCGGTCGAGTTTCCTCAGGACAAACTCCACCGATGGTTTGAAATTTGGGTTTGTCTTTTTCCCAATCGGTCAAGTTACCTTTATTGAAACTCAACCAAATGCACTAGTACGGAAATTGCAGAAAAAGTGATTGTGATTGTTGGTGACTTGGTTGGGTGAAAATAGATCTATTTCCTTGGGAAATAATGGCTATAATTTGACTCTAAGTGTTCCCCAACTCAAAGGGGAACCCTCATCTATAAATAGGACCACTTGGAGTTCATTCCAAGGTTGCTCATTCCATATATGCTTGGTTCTTGCTTAGTTAAGAGTGTTGCACACCTTTGAGCCCCTTTCTCTCTCTACCTTCAAGTCAAATCTGTGAGTATGAGTGAGTTAGGATCTATTGTAAGGGAGCTACCTCTTGTATCCATGAAAAGCTCTCCACCTCCATCTTCCTACCCCCTTTCCATTGAAGAAAAGGTTGAAGATCTTCTCCAAGTGAAGGAGAAGGAGTTGCTATTCTTCAAGGTTGAAGAAGGCATGGCATTCCAGATCTCTAAGTGAAGGAGATAGGGAAGGTGGTCATTTAAGAAGGATAGGTAATTCCTTGAAGGCCAATGACTTGAAGATGCAGTGGGTAAGTCCTTGTTGAAGGCTGAAGACTCCCTGGTTCAAGTGGGTAAGTTCCTTTAGTAGGTTAAAGATATTGGCTTGAGGTATTAAGTCCTTGCATGAATGTGGTTTTGGTCTTGTAATCTTATGAATGAATATAAGAACATCAATATTGGAATGTCCTAGAGCTTAACCACTTCTAGGTAGTGGACTGACTCACTTCTAGTTTGAAGTGTGGAACCACTTTAAACCACTTTGTCCAAGTGAATGTTCTTCCTTGTCTCTCACCCTTGCTATGCATGTTAGTTAGGATCTCAAATTGGTTGAATGTTGAAGTTTTTTTACATAATATAATTTGGTGTTCTAATTCATTTTGTGAGATTTGTGAAGCTCTATTCACCCCCCCTAGAGCCCTTGATCCAACACATGAAACAACGATCGATAAGGAAGGGAAACTCTAACCCTAATAATGGAAAAGTTGTATTTCTCTTGTATTTCATAGTGATGATATGTATTTGATATTTTTGTTATCATGAAATACTAACCATGTAGGTATCATGAGATGATGAGCATAGCTAGGTATGAGCTATGATGTTTTATATGATGCAAATTAAATGGGCTTTGTGAGCTATGTGAAATACTTGTGCAACAAGTATAATGTATACCTTGGTCTGATGACCTAGAGGTAACAATTACCTGATAAGTAGTAATAGTGTTTAGCGAGGAATTAAGGGTTTGAATACCCAGATCTAGCAATCATGATGATGATAATGTTAAGGGATGAGAATTCCCAGTAATGTGATAAGGAATTGAGACCCGAAGTGATATATGTGTTCCAAAGATCATGAAAGTACTTGATATGTGTTACACCTTTCTTTATAGTGTCTAATATAATTCTTTCTTGCAACATTTTTTTTTGGAAATAGGTAAATAGTATTGCCAAAAGGGTTGTATAGCGAAGCTATACTGTACAAAACAAGGTGTCTTTAACAGACCCTCTAAAACATAAAACACACCATTGGGTTACTACACAAAATCTCGATAGGTTCTTGTATTGGTACTGAGATTACCGGTAATCCCACATGTAGCCTTCACCTTTTGCTGCAAGATCCTAGTTATGTTCTTGATCAATTCATCACCCCCCTTTTCTTTTCTTCTATAGAGTTTTGTATTTCTTTCCTGCCACACAGCAAAACACACAACAGCAATACAAAGGCTAGGGAATGCCAAAGTGCCTTTATCCTTCCCATAATTATTGATGATACAGTTGATGATGTCCATCAGATTTTGACTATCGGCGCCCCTCCATTCATTCCTCAGGAAAACAATAGTCCAAATCCTTCTAGTGTACCTACAGTTGAAAAATAGGTGGTCCATTGACTCCTCATAGTTTCAACAAAGAAGGCATGTCGGGTTAACAGGAAGGCCCCAATTAATCAACCTATCTTTAGTAGGAAGCCTTCCCAAGATGGATCTGTAGAGGCATGTACTCCACTTCATGCAATGATTCTTTCCCCACACTACCTTGATCCAATATGGGCCTGGGTTTGTAACTAAGTTGATCCATGGTTGCTGGTCATAGCGTGACCAATACCCACTATTATCAACTTGATACAGGTTTTGGACATTTGGGTATAGCAGGCACATTTTCCTCCATATTCTAGAGGCTTTTTTATTTTCCCATAGCCTTATGTCTTCCCCATATCTCTATATCATCCACGCAGACCATATATTATCCAGTTGACACAAGAATCTATCAATTCTCTTAATTGTGTTGATAATTTGAAGCTAAACAGAATATCCTTCAAGGGGGACAACTGAAGCTCGCCCTTCAATTTCCATGATCGCAACATCCATCCATGGAGGTGTTGGATCACACATCTTCTCCATAGGATTTGAACCACTATTGATGTCTTATGAAATTCATCCATGGCTTCAATCATAGGTTCGATCATCTTCATCCATGGGTGGTTGTCCTCCTCCCTAAAGAAAGGGGCTTTAGGATCCTCCGGATGGAAAATAGGTCGTTGTGAACTTTGGATTGGTCTCTATCTAACCAAATTCTCTGCCCACAAACTCCAAGGTGGTTCAACATTCCTAGCAAGGTCAACTGGTGGGGTACATGTAGTGCTGGCGGTGGTCTGGAGGTGGGCATTCCCAGCTAGAGTGGCCGATGACAAAGCCACCATACCCTAGCTAGGATCTCCTAAGCGATCGCTCGAGGACACAACCCTTCCATTCGCCCCTTCATCTTGCTTGTAATCACAGTTGATTTCTTTGATGCATTTTAAACAAGACATGTTTTTCCCTTTGAGACAAATGAATGTATAGTTAGAAGTATCTTTGTTAGCCATATTGCTGGATGAGATGCATGTGAAACCTACTCTGAGACAAGAGATTAAAGATTCACAATAGGTTGATATTGTGATTCAGCAGATCAGGTCAAAGTATGGCAGTGACAAACAGGACAGTTTCCATGAGTCAGAGGATGAGGTAGTCTATTACCATGGTAGGATGGTAGTACCTGATTCCAATGACTTAAGAAAGATAACTATGGAAGAAGCTCATTCATCCATGTATGCAATGCATCCAGGGAGTACTAAAATGTATCATCACTTAAAAGATATGTATTGGTGGCATGTTTGATGAAGGATGTAGCTGAGTTTGTTATGCAGTCTCCAGTGTGTCAGCAAGTTAGCAGAACACTAGAAGCCTGCAGGAACATTACAACCCTTACCTATAACGCAGTAAAAATGGGATCACATGACAATGGAATTTGTGGTTGGTCTACCCAAAATAGCCAAAATTCATGATTCCATTTGGGTGATAGTTGATTGGTTGACTAAGGCATCACCATGGTGATGAAGAAGCCACATGGGAGTTGGAAGAAGAAATGAGGAGGAAGAACACTTCTCTTTTCTCTTGAGATTTCAGGGACGAAATCCCTTTTAGGAGTTGGTAATTGTAACATTCCTAACCTGGGTTATGCCATAAACCTAGAAGTTTTACTTAAATAAGTTATTTACAAACTATTTTTAATATTTTGATAAGTAATTAAGACTCTCCCAAAGTTTAATTTTCAAGTTTGAACTTATTTGCAAACTATTTGTGCATTATATGATAATTTGGGTGTAGAGTGCAATTTACCCAAGATGAAAGGTTATATTGAAAAATGTCACATGTTAAATGTACCCCATGTATTTTATCATCATTAGAGAGAGAATGATGCTAAGAGGCAGCTTGTGGAAAGCCTAAATTTCAATTTGAAACTTGTTTCAATAATGTTAGTGCCTTGTGCACCAATTTTGGTACAATTTGCAATTTATCCAAAATGTAGGGTTGATATCAAAATTACCACTCCTAGAGTGTCCCTAGTCCCTCCTAGTATCATCTACAGGAGATATAAATAAGGATAAACCATGTTTGAATCATTTTTTAGTGATGGCATTCTTTTGTTTTTAAAGAAGTCAGGAGGCTATCTTATTCATCCCGCCCTCCCCTTGCGAGAAAATCTAAGTTTAGATTACAACCACTAATTAAACTTTGAAAATTAAACATGGTAGTACTACTACCATTACAAAGGTCCCTAATGATACCATCCCTGTCCTCATGAGGTGGGAGACAAAGTAGGCGGAGCCCACTAGGGTTTTTTAGGTGATGTTTGGCCAACAAGTTAGCAAGGGCATTTGCTTCCCTGCATATATATTTCACTATCCATACTTTCCTTCTGAGAAGCTGTATTTTGCACAAGGTTTTCACATAAAGTGGATTCTCCTATAGGGATTCTTCTACCATTTGAACAACACATAGAGAATCTGATTCAAAGATCGCCTCGTTTAGGTTGTTCCTTTCTATAGTTTCCATGGCGAGGTGGATTCCAATTAGCTCAGCTTCTACAACGCCATTTGTATTCACATTCATTGAGGCACCTCCTACCCATTTGCCTTCATTGTCCCTGGCTACCACTGTGCATGCTGCCGATTTGTGTTTGACAGTGGCGTCACTGTTGAACTTGATTACCCCAGCTTTAGGTTTGCAACAGAAATGCTTGGTCGTCTCTACTTGATGTGTTTCTATGTTAGTGAAGATTGTGTGGTGCAACACTATTTCATGTCTGACCGCATTCATCATGTGAGAAGTATGGTTTATTTTAGTCTCAGAGGCCTGATCATTTCTACTCTTCCATATGAGTCTGCAGGTGATGATGAATTTGGTTGTGAACTCGTCTCTTTGTTTCAGGGGCATGTAACACCATTCTTTCAAATCCATGGGAGCATAGAAAGGGTGTGTGTCCATATCCATCAGTAGCCAATCCCAAACTTGTTTCACATATGTGCAGTCTCTTAGAGCATGTAAGGTGGTCTTCGATTCCCACTTGCACCTGGGACAAAGATCACATTGTGTTAGCTTACGTCTCACTCTTTTGTAATTTGTGAGGAGGGTGTCGTGCAAGGCCATCTAGAGGAAAATCTTGATATGTTCAGACACTTGTAGCTTCCAGATTGAGTGACATTCTCCCTCAACACAGATCCCCTTGCATTCTCGTAGCTTACTGTAATCCGATTTCAAAGAGTATTTGCCATTCTTTGTGTGAGCCCACACTCTGATGTCATCATCGTCGGACTCCATTGGAGTGTGCATGTTAGTGATTTGTTTTACAACATCAGCTGGTAACCATTCCCTCAGGAAGTTAGCATCCCACTCGCCATTCAAGTTCACCAGGAAGCTAACTTTTAGGTCTGCTAATTCATTGGGGATGGGTTTCCGTGCTAGATCCTTCAGCACCAGACCATCTCTCCACCATCTATCCTCCCAGAAGTTTGTGATGTGCCTATTCATGGGGACCAAGTAGGTGTTCTCCTCGATGAATTTCTTACCCATAATAGCATTGTTTCCAATTCTAGATAGGTTTCCCTTTCTCTCTGTCTGCCCCCTTGTAAACTATCTCTTCACCCCCTTACACCACAATGAGTTCTTCCTGCTATAAAGACCCCATATGTTCTTCTGAATGAGAGCTTGATTCCACTCCCACATTGTTTTGATTCCCAGACCACCTTCTCTTTTATGGCACGTGATCTTGTCCCAAGCTACAAGAGCGAGAGGGTGGGTTTTGTTAGCACCCCCCAAATGAAATGTATGATCGTATTGTCGATTTTATCGCATAGCTTCAAGGGGAGGACCATCGACTACATTACATAGGTCGGGATGGTGGAAAGAGTGGCCTTTGCAAGTGTGATGCATCCTGCCAATGAAAGGCTTCATGCTGCCCAGGCATTCACTCATCCATTAACCTTGTCTAGGACTTCGCCATAGGTTGATTTCCCAACCCGTTTGTGAATAATGGGCACGCCGAGATACTTCCCTAAATCATGTGTTGTTTGGAACCTGCTCGTTCTGCTGATCTGTGTTCTTAGTTGTGGTTCCACACTAGCCGAGAAGAAGACCCTGGATTTTGTGGTAGAGATAGATTGTCCATATATTACCTCAAACTCCTTCAAACATCTTTTAATGAACTTCATTTGGGTTGTGCTTGCATGAGTGAAGAGGATTATATCATCTGCAAAGCATATGTGGGAATCCCTCAGGTCTAGGTTACCAATTTTCATGGGCTTCCACTCATCTCTCGCTACCTTCTACTGAATAAGTTGGCAGAGTCTTTTAATGCAGAGTACAAATAAGTATGGTGATAGAGGATCACCTTGGCGGAGCCCCCTGCTAGCTTTGAAAGAATTTGTAAGTTTTCCATTCCAAACTATAGTAGTTTCTCCTCTAGATAATGAATCCATGATATAAGAAGTGATATTGTGCGACATACCAACTCTATCCAAAGTATCTTTAATGAAATTCCAGGACATTTGGTCTTAGGCTTTGCTCAAGTCGATTTTGATGGCCATCGTTTTATCTCCTTTTCTTCTCTTCATATAGTGAATGATTTCCTAGATGAGCGCTATATTGACTATGATGCGGCGACATGGGATGAAGCTACTCTGAGTTTCCGACACCCAACCAAGCATGAACGGTTTTAATCTCTCCACTACAAGTTTATAAATGACTTTAAAGGCAAGCTTATTGAGGGAGATTGGGCGGAGATTTTCACAGCGTTCAGGGGTGTTTACTTTAGGTATAAAGACAATAGTAGAGTTACAAAGATCGTCGAATATAGATCATGTCACAATAGCTTGTTTTAGCATTTTATAATACTAGGGCCGACGATGATCCAATTTTTCTGGATGAATATTCCATTCACCCCGTCCATCCCGTCAGCCTTCACAGGATCAATGGAGTCAACGACATCTTTTATCTCCTCGTTAGTTGGGCATGAGATCATCTGCAGGCATTGGGAGCTGCTGAGAGGACGGAACGGGCCGAGGCATCTGCTTATATGGGGATGCCTATCGGACAAGGAGCCATAGAGGAGGTCCCATATTGGTAAATCAACTATTGGCCTTTGCCATGATGGTCTAAGCACCTCAAGGAGGTGATTTGTATCGGTTTGCAACTTTCCTTAGAGAAAGTGTATCACATTGTGAATAAAGTGATGTTGAGTTGAAATACCTTGCTCAACAAGATAACTAAGGACCGAATCTTATCCCTAGATTATCCTCAAGGGTTTTTCATGTCAAGATAAATATGCATGCATGGACACATGTCAACCATGCATGGACACGTGGCACGTAGTAGTGCAAAATGATGACACCTCATATACACTCTTTTTCATGAACCACAACTATATATACCATTCCTTTCACCTACTAGTGAAATGTTTTGAATCTTACCAGCCTCTTTCTCTTAGATATCGTGCATATAGTCTAGGTATCGTACATAGAGCCTTGGTATCAGCCATAGCAAGGTGATATCGGCCATAGCAAGGTGATATCGGCCATAGTGAAGTGATATCGGCCACAAGTGAAGGGATATCAGCCACAAGTAAGGAGGTATCATGCTAGGTGCTAAGGAATGAGAAGGAGCTCAAGTCTTAATCCTAAGGTGAAGCTATGACCATCTTCAACCTTGGATTAAATCATGGATCTAGGGTTGTGATCTTCCTTTCTTTTCTTCTTCACCAAATACTTATCCATGGTGCTTCTTTGCATATAGAGGAGTTGTGAAGCTCATCTTCAACCTTGGGAATGTGAAGCTTTAGAGCTTGGAGCTTTGAAATTTTTCTTAAGATGGGTTATATAACTTGAACACAATCATGTTATTATTCACCATCACTCTTTCCATACTTGATGATCTACTTTCAATTTCGAATTTTCTTGATTAATTGATGAATCAATGAGTTCTAATAGTTTCATAGACCTGTTGTCCATGAGCTAAAATAATAAGAACGAAGGTCATGAGCTTGAGGATGATGACATCATCATGGTCCAACCTGATATCGGGTTGAAGGACCTCTAACCTGATCTGGTGATGTGAATACACCACTAGCACGATATGCTGATGAGTATGAACCTTATACACGATATAATGATGAAGCATACACCTTAGGCATGATATGATGATGAAATACATGCCTTGTGCATGATATGGGGTCAAGTATACACCTTATGCACGATACGGTGTCAAGTATATACCTCTAACCCTATATGGTGTTGAAACTCAACATGGTAATGTGAAAACCGATATACATTGGAACCGCAAACATCTATTGGTTTGTAAACTTGATTTGGTCTAGACTAAACTGTTTTCTAGGCTATCACCTATCACATAATGAAGGGTAGGTCGATACCACGAATGTTTGAAGAGATATGAGCATAAGGGTCTAACTCGATATGCAAACCCTAATGATGAGCAACCCGATATGGAAGCATGATATGGTGATCAAGGATACACTTCTTTTCCCGATATGGTGAGAAGCACACACACACACACCTCATGCCCAATATAAGGTAAGCACCGCAATCCAATATACTTGATTGAGTGACACATATAGTGTGTTATGTCAAATAATACATTAAGATGTATAGAGTTTAATACATTTTGATAATTACGGGCCAATGTACCTCGAGAGAAGGATTGAGCCAACTTAATAAAGAATAATGTAATCAACATCCTAGTGAGGATGAGAAAGAAACTTATACTTGTGTGATAATCATGTAATGAACATACATCGATACTCCTAATATGAGTGGAGTATGAATTAGGGTTTGATCCTTGACGATATGATATTGAAACCCTGATCAGTTAATAAAGGGAATATGTAACCCTAAGAAAGGGTGATGGTATGATTTGAAACCATGATTGGTTAATAAAGGGTAACCCTAACCCTAATGAAGGGTGATGATATGATTTGAAACCATAGTCAGTTCATAAGGGAAACCCTATGGTATGCACTTGAAACCCTAATCGGTAAGGAAGGGAAACCCTAACCCTAATAATGGGAAGGTTGTATTTCTCTTGCATTGCATGGTGATGATATGTATTTGATATTGTTATTATCATGAAATACTAACCATGGAGGTATCATGAGTTGATGATCATATCTAGGTATGAGCTATGATGTTTTATATGATACATATTAAATGGGCTTTGTGAGCTATGTGAAAAACTTATGCAACAAGTATAATGTATACCTTGGTCTGATGACCTCGAGGTAACAATCGCTTAATAAGTGATAACAGTGTTCAATGATGAACTAAGGGTTTGAATACCCAGATCTAGCAATCATGATGATGATAATGTTAAGGGATGAGAATTCCCAGTAATGTGATAAGGGATTGAGATCCTAAGTGATACATATGTTCTAAAGATCATGAAAGTACTTGATAAATGTGTTACACCTTTCTTTATAACATCTGATATAAATCTTGCTTGCAACTTGATTGATGCTAAAAGATACTGTAATGCACTTAATTAATCAAGTGGAATATTATCATGTAGTTTCCCAGACAATAGATCCATTTGGTGTCAGGATTTGCTGAATGGTGAAACAAGTTTAACTCGGTATACATATTGTTGAATATGTAATCTTATTCATAACGGGGTTGCTCAGAGAACTCCCTAAATAAATTGGAAAATCTCACTGACCATCTGATGAAAATAAACCTGGAAAGCTCTTTGATCATTTTAAGAGAGAGTGTGTGCTATGACTATAACTCTATAGAAAAGATACCAGTATACCCTGGCAAGCTAGTTGTAGTTGATACAAGATGTCTTACCTGTAGTCTCGTACTAACCGAGATGGGTGAGGTCTTGAAAGTCAGTTCTTCCATTGACCTTGTATGGTACCAATTTTGACTACACAGTGGTCGGCTGGTGCATGAGCAGTATACCTCATCTCCTCTGGGCAAAAGTGTGATTGTGAACATGTAATCAGCTGTGTAGCATATTTTCTTAAGTGATGAATACAAAAAAACATTGGTTGATGCTACAATACTTTTATACATTTTAGATCAATAGATGTAATTTATGTTCTTCATATTCCTTCTAAATCAAATAGATGATCGATAGCTCTAACATGGATTGTTGAACTATTTTAACATTATTATTGCTTTGCACTACAATTAAACATGCTTATTTACATAAAAGATCCTCTGCTCAGTTTTATATTGTTTACCTATGATAATAATATTGTTGGTATAGAGTTATATCTCTCACTGGGACAATTGTCTCACCCCGTGGGATCCACAATTTTTAGGTGGACGTGTACGAGGAGGTAGAGACCGTACTGTAGAGGAAGGACAACAACAGTAGGAACAACAATAACATCTCAGGTTGAGTGTACTGTCTGTCATGTCTTATAGATAGAAGTCATATGTGTCGTCTCTATACTCTCAGGTTCTTGGGAGTTAGTACATAATGATTTTATGAACGATCTGAGATTTTGGCTTTATTGCCTCAAGGTTTTATGTTGCTTATGTATATGTTTGGGCAAATCAACTGTTATATGTTATCCTCGAGACGAAATGGTACACTATATGTACAATATGAAACACGATGTATATAAAGTTTTGATCCTTTCTTTAAGTGTTTCCTAGAAATGGATCTCTTTACAAAATAGATTTAATCTTGTAGAGATTTAGTTAATCCATTGCTAATGGTTATTCTGCATAATTATTGGTGGCAATTTAGTTGTCAGTCTGATGGCGGGTAGTTATAAAGTCATATGAGTCTAACCTGATATGAAAACCCTAATGATGAGCAACCTAATATGGAAGCATGATATGGTGATCATGGATATACCTCTTTTCACTATATGGTGTAAAGCGCACACACACCTCATGCCCAATGTGAGGGAAGCAACTCAATCGAATATACTTGATTGAGTGACACATGTAGTATGTTATGTCAAAAAATACATTAAGATGTATAGAGTTCAATACATTTTGATAATTGTGGGCCAATGTACCTTGAGAGAAGGATTGAGACAACTTAATAAAGAATGATGTAATCAACATCCTAGTGAGAATGTGACAAAAACTTATACTTGTGTGATAATCATGTAATGAGCATGTATTGATACTTCTAATTAGAGTGGGGTATAATTGGGGTTTGATCATTGATGATATGATCTTGAAACCCTAATCAGTTAATAAAAGGAAACTCTAACCCTAATGAAGGGTGATGGTATGATTTGAAACCCTAATCAGTTAATAAAGGGAAACCCTAACCCTAATGAAGGGTGATGATATGATTTGAAACCCTAGTCGGTTGATAAGGGAAACCCTAACCCTAATAATGGGTGATGGTATGCACTTGAAGTCCTAATCGATAAGGAAGGGAAACCCTAACCCTAATAATGGGAAGGTTGTATTTCTTTTGTATTGCATGGTGATGATATGTATTTGATATTGTTGTTATCATGAAATACTATCCATGCATGTATCATGAGATGATGAACATAGCTAGGTATGAGCTATGATGTTTTATATGATACATATTAAATGGGCTTTGTGAGCTATGTGAAATACTTGTGTAACAAGTATAATGTATACCTTGGTCTGATGACGTAGAGGTAACGGTTACCTGATAAGTGGTAATAGTATTCAATGATGAACTAAGGGTTTGAATACCCAAATCTAGCAATCATGATGATGATAATGTTAACGGATGAGAATTCCCATTAATGTGATAAGGGATTGGGATCCTAAGTGATATATGTGTTTCAAAGATCATGAATGTACTTGATAAATGTGTTACACCTTTCTTTATAGCATCTGATATAATTCTTGCTTGCAACTTGATTGATGCTAAAAGATACTATAGTACACTTAATTATTCAAGTGGAATCTTATCATGTAGTTACCCAGACCATAGATCCATTCAGTGTCAGGATTTACTAAATGGTGAAACGAGTTTAACTCAGTATACATATTATTGAATATGTAATCTTCTTCATAAAGGGGTTGCTCAATGAACTCCCCAAATAAATCGAGAAAGATCAGTGACCATCCCGATGAAAATAAACTGGGAAAGGTCAGTGAAATTTTAAGAGAGAGTGCATGCTATGGCTATAACTCTATAACGAAGATACTAGTATACCCTGGTAAGCTAATTGTAGTTGACTGAATTTGTCCTTCCTGTAGTCTCTAACTGACTGAGACAGGTGAGGTCTTGGAAGCCGGCTCTTCCATTGACCTTGTATGGTACCAATTTTGACTATGTTGTGGTCGGTTGAAGCATTAGCGGTATACCTCATCTCCTCTGGGCATAAGTGTGATTTTGAACATGTAATCAGCCGTGTAGCATATTTTCTTAAGGAATGAATACAAAAAACATTGGTTGATGCTTCATTACTTTTATACATTTTAGATTGATAGATGTAATATTTTTTCTTCATATTCCTTATAAAGAAAATAGAAGATCTATAACTCTAATATGGATAGTTGAACTACTTTAACATTGCACTACAATTAAACATGCTTATTTACATAAAAGATCCTCTACTCAGTTTTATATTGTTTACTTGTGATAATAATATTGTTGGCAGAGGGTTATATCTCTCACTGGGACAATTGTCTCACCCCGTGGGATCCACAATTTTTAGGTGGATGTGTATGAGGAGGTAGAGACCGTACTATAGAGGAAGGACAACAACAATAGGAACAATAATAATGGCTCAGGTTGAGTGTACTGTCTGTTGGGTCATGTAGATAGAAGTCCTATGTATCGTCTCTATACTCTCAAGTTCTTGGGAGTTTGTGTGTAATAATTTTATGAACGATCTGACATTTGGGCTTGATTGCCTTGAGGTTTTATGTTTCTTATGTATATATTCGGGCTAATCAACTGTTATATGTTATCCTCGAGATGAGATGGTACTCTCTATGTACAATATGAACCAAGATGTATATAAAGTTTTGGTCCTTTTTTTAAGAGTTTCCTAGAAATGGATCTCTTTGAAAAATAGATTTAATCTTTTAGAGATTTTGTTAATCCGCTGCTAATGGTTATTTCGCATAATTATTGGTGGCAATTTAGTTTTCAGTCTGATGGCGGGTCGTCATAAAGTCATAATGGTCTAACGCGATATGCAAACCCTAATGATGAGCAACCCAATATGGAAGAATGATATGGTGATCATGGATATATCACTTTGCCCGATATGGTGTGAAGCACACACACACCTCATGCCCGATATGAGGGAAGCACCTCAATCCAATATACTTGATTGAGTGACACATGTAGTGTGTTATGTCAAATATTACATTAAGATGTATAGAGTTCAATACATTTTGATAATTGTGGGCCAATGTACCTTGAGAGAAGTATTGAGCCAACTTAATAAAGAATGAGCTAATCAACATCCTAGTGAGGATGAGACAGAAACTTATACTTGTGTGATAATCATGTAATGAGCATACATTGATACTTCTAATATGAGTGGAGTATGAATTCGGGTTTGATCCTTTATGATATTATCTTGAAACCCTAATTGGTTAATAAAGGGAAACCCTAACCCTAATGAAGGGTGATGATATGATTTATAACCCTAATCAGTTAATAAAGGGAAAACCTAACCCTAATGAAGAGTGATGATATGATTTGAAACCCTAGTCGGTTCATAAGGGAAACCCTAACCCTAATAATGGGTGATGGTATGCACTTGAAACCCTAATCGGTACGGAAGGGAAACCCTAAACCTAATAATGGGAATGTTGTATTTCTCTTGTATTGCATGGTGATGATATGTATTTGACATTGTTGTTATCATGAAATACTAACCATGCAAGTTTCATGAGATGATGAACATATCTAGATATGAGCTATGATGTTTTATATGATACATATTAAATGGGCTTTGTGAGCTATGTGAAATACTTGCACAACAAGTATAATGTATACCTTGGCATGATGACGTAGAGGTGGTGGTTACCTGATAAGTGGTAACATATTCAGTGATGAACTAAGTGTTTGAATACCCAGATCTGGAAATCATGATGATGATAATGTTAAGGGATGAGAATTCCTAGTAATGTGATAAGGGATTGAGATCCTAAGTGATATATGTGTTCCAAAGATCATGAAAGTACTTGATAAATGTGTTACACCTTTCTTTAGAGCATTTGATATAATTCTTTCTTGCAACTTTATTGATTTTCAACGATACTGTAATACACTTACTTAATCAAGTGGAATCTTATCATGTTGTTGCCCAGACCCTAATTCCATTTGGTGTCAGGATTTGCTGAATGGTGAAATGAGTATAACTTGTTATACATATTGTTGAATATGTAATCTTCTTCATAACAGGGTTTCTCGGTGAACTCCCCACATAAATCGGGAAAGCTCAGTGACCATCCCGATGAAAATAAACTGGGAAAGCTCAGTGATCATCCCGTAGAGAGTGCATGCTACGAATATATATCTATAGCGAAGATACCAGTATACCCTGGTAAGATAATTGTAGTTGACATAAGATGTCCTTCCTATAGTCTCGTACTAACCAAGACGAGTGAGGTCTTGGAAGCTGACTATTCCATTGACCTTGTATTGTACCGATTTTGACTAAGAGGTGGTCGGTTGGAGCATGAGCAGTATACCTCATCTCCTATGGGCATAAGTGTGATTGTGAACATGTAATCAGCCATGTAGCGTATTTGATTAAGGAATGAATACAGAAAACATTGGTCAATTCTTCATTAGTTTTATACATTTTACATTGATTGATGTTATACATGTTCTTCATATTCCTTATAAAGTAGATAGATGATTGATGCATGGGTTTTGAGTCACTTTTATAGGCTTATTTTATATCTGTTTTATGCATGTATTTGTCATTTTATTGATTATATTTGCATAATTCACTATAGTTGGCCCTTAAACTCTTTTTGCATCAAATTATACTTCTTTTATAATATTTATATGATTTTATATAATCTCCGGACTTATACACATGTTTCGGCACTTTTTCAGGCACTTTTGCATTGTCCGGAGTCGATACTATCGACCCCCAGGTCGATAGTATCGACATTTCATCAAAAAGAAACCCCAAAACGCGATCTTGGAAGGAATAACCTGTGCCATGGTCGATACCATCGACCTTGGGGTCGATACTATCGACAGCGTCGGGATCTGGCGATTTTCAGCACTAAAACGGAGCGTTTTAATCCGACGGTTGAGCTTTTTCGGAGCCGTAAAGTGGTCCTATGACCTAAGAAGAGCACGGACGGCCCGAGGGGGAGAGGACATTGTGTTGCACAACATCCAAGAAGGAGAGAGAGAGAGATAGGAAACGAGAGACGAAGGCCGTCAACCGAGCGATCCGGGCACCTCCGACGGGCGATTTTGCTGCCGGAAGACTGCAAAATGCACATTTCTCGAGGAGGATCTCTAGGAACACCTTTGTATCAGGGGTTACACGAGTTTGCTACATGTTTCCCATGTTTTTCTTCTCTACTCCTCTGTCTTTCATTGAGATGACCATGCGGGGCTAATCCCCTTTGTCTTTAGGACCGGGAGTAGCCCGGGGATTCATTGTATGATAATTTTATAATAATAATTCATATTTTATCTCTTAAATCCATGGTATAGTTTCGTTTTCTCCATATATTGTTATGCTTGATCACCATAATAATAACCTAATTCCCTTAATCACTTTGAAAGAAGAATTAACGACTGAAAAGAGACGAAATCTACATTAATCGATAAATCCCTTGACCAAGGTGGTGTAAAATTAATGGTGGATACTGAGAGATCGTTCATAATGCACCGAGTTTAGGGTATAGGTTACAACGATGGTGGAACTGACCTAGACCTAGGTAGTGAATTGCACCACGACAGTTGGCAATTCTATTTTCAGGCCACTACTCGGATAGAGAGATAAAATTGAGGGATTATATAAAATTTAATACAATGAAAACCTGCGGTGAAACCGCAATCCTAAAGATACCTTTTGAATTTATTAAACCAACATTTAATCGATTGCTTCTTTTGTTTTGTTTTTATTTTTCTTTTAGTTTTAACAACAACTCTCAACTTGTTAATCGGCTTAGCTGATCGCGACTAGTTAGTAGGAGTCACCAACAATTCTGAGTATCCCTGTGTTCGACTCGGGCCTCACAAAGGCCTGTACTACTCGACGCGTTCACTTGCGTTTTAGCACATAGTAAAATTGCGTCAAGTTTTTGGCGCCGTTGTCGGGGATACGGCAAATTGTTGGCACTTCGAGTGCTACAAGCGGCCACTCTAGGCCACAATTTTTTTTATTTTTCAGTCAATTTCAAATATTTTTACATTGGGCTATAATTGTTTATACTCGTCTAAGCATAGTACTGAACTCGAATTTTCTTATTTCAGGTACTGTGTATGGTGCAGACACGTAGTACAGACTACGACAATCGCACACCCGAGGTTCCGTTTTCGGGACCTGAGGACGAGGAGCATTCCGAGCAAGAGTACCAAGAAGAGGTAGATTCTGAATCTGAACCAGAAGAGATGGCCGAGCCACAGACCATATGGGAGAAGATCAAAGCTTCTTCCTCATCAGCTTCAAAGGGGCCTATAAAGAAGCAGGCGATCAACATACCGACATATAAGATCGATCCAGCGTTGATAAATTTGGTGAAATCAAACGCGTTTCATGGGCTGAAAAATGAGGACCCCATCGCGCACATCAGCCAGTTTGTTGAGAACTGTGATATGGTAAAAATTGATAGGTTTCCACAGGAGGCACTGTATCTCAAGCTTTTCCCAAGTTCATTGGCGGGAGCTACGCGAGAATGGTTACATAATTTGGATGATGAGTTTGTGGAGTCCTGGAACCATATGGTGGAAGTTTTCTTTGAGAGGTTCTTCCCTCCTGAGAAGACTAACGACATGATCCGGAAGATTCATAATTTCACCCAACAGGCTGGTGAAACATATTCTGAGACCTGGGAGCGATTTCAGGTTATGTTGAGGAGGTGTCCACATCATGGGCTGGACAAAGAAACGTAGGTGAAAATCTTCTATTTTGCTCTCTCCGAGCATGATAGGAGCAATCTGGATTCAGCCGGGTCGGGATTTTTTCTGAATAATACAGATACCAGATGTTGGGAGATATTAAAGAACATGGCTAGGAAACAGTCATGGGGTGACAGAGGTGTTGTGGAGCAGGTCAGAGCTGTTAGCGAATCCAGAGTAGTTAAGGAGCTGAACGATAAGTTAGATCTTCTAGCCAAGAAGCTGCTAGCTAAGGAAGATGCATCTGAGGATGAGGAAGCCCAAGTGAAATTCATGCAACAATAGGGTTACAAAGACAATGACTACGCATGGAGGAAGGATAAAAAATTCTCATGGAAGGATCCAAATAACTTTCTGCAGGATCCGGATGCCAAGCCACAGCCTAGAGTCGAGGATAAGAACACTGAATTACTGAGTCAAATGGTACAGCAGAACCAGGAGATGATGGCCATGTTTGGTAAGCAATTGCAATCTCAAGGTGATATTCTAACCAAGTTTGGACAGACGTTGCAAAGCCATGGAGCACAAATGCGGGCATTAGAAACCACTGTGGCACAGATTTCTAGTGAAGTGGCAGCAATCAAGCACGCCAATCAATAGAAACTGACCGAGAATGCAAACGTGGCCCAAGCACACCATCAGGTCAAGTATATGTCTGTGGTAAGCAATGAGGAGGAATCTCAGGTGCAAGAAGCTAAAGAATAAAGAAAAATGACTTTTAATACGCATGCGTCACTGGCGATACCGTATCCACGCACTTACTATGGACTGTCGGGCGGAAACCCGTTCTTCAGAAAATCACAGCGAGTTATGAATATTGCATCTCCATCTAGGCATGAAGAACAATTGAAGGTTGTTTGTGCACGTGTGGAAACATCTAATGCGAGAGAGAAACCACAACAAGCTATTGATGTTGATGATGTCTCGCCCAAGCCCACGTCAGAGGGAGTGATTGAAGTAATCTTAGGGGAGTTGGCCCCGAAAAGCTCATATGTGCCACCTCACAAGCGTGTGAGTGCAGCAGTTGTGTCAAGTCCAGGAAATCTAGGGCCAAAGAAAGAGCATCGTCATTTTAGGAAATTCTTGGAAATATTCCGAAAACTCCACATCAATATTCCATTAGTGGAGATGATCGAGAAGGTTCCCGCCTATGGGAGGTTCATCAAAGAAATCATAAATAAGAAGAGGCGGATAAAAGACGATGATATTTGTCGGATGAATGAGACGGTGAGTTCTATGATTCACGGGAGTTCGCCAAAGAAGAGAAAAGACCCAGGAGGTTTCTACATTCCATGCTCGATAGGTGATCAACATTTTCCTAAAGCGCAATGTGATTCAGGCGCCAGCATAAATCTCATGCCTCTGGCGACCTTTCAGAAACTTGGGTTAAAAGAAATCAAGAAGTCGGCCACGACAATTGACTTGGCGGATGGGTCCATTGTAAGGCCATATGGAGTGTGTGAGGATGTACTCGTCAAGGTAGACAGGTTCATCTTCCCGGTAGATTTTTTTGTCATGGACATGCCACAGCTCCAAAGTTGTGAGATGCTATTGGGAAGGCCGTTCCAAGCTACGGCTGATGTCATCGTTGCCATTGGGAGAGGTACATTGACCTTGGGGATTGGACAGGATCGAGTTCAATTCAAATTGCCACTTGACTCATTGGGGACATATCTTGACAACCCAGGTTAAAGATATCTTTATGTCAAGCCTAGGACATTAAACAAGGGCGCTTGTTGGGAGGCAACCCAACTTTAGGTTCAATTTTATGTTTGGTTATGTTCTTTTATGTTTATGTACTTAGTTTTTGCTTAGGTTTTGATAATTTTTGTAAAAATGGTACCCTAACTCGTGTTTTGAAGTGTGCAGAATGTTAAGGTCGATACTATCGACACCCATGTCAATAGTATCGAGTTTGGAGAAGTAAACGCAGAAGAAAAGTCGATACCATCGACCCTAGGGTCGATAGTATCGAGATTCCTGAAGATTTACAGAAAACTTGGTGCCAGTAAAGTCGATACCATCGACCCTAGGGTCGATACTATCGACACTTTTGAGTTCCCAGGCTTTTAGATGCGTCGATTCAACAAAATTGCTGAGTCTGGGTCGATACCATCGACCTTGGTCGATGGTATCGACACCTGCAGGACAACTACATAAAATAGGCCGTAAAAGGTATCGAAACGATATTTTTTCAAACCGTTTTTTGTAGAGGAAAGATGGATGAAGCAAGTCACGTCTTAGAACCACTAAGACACAAAAATGGGACACAAAAAGGAGGGAGATAGAAAACATCACTTGGTCTACTTGAGCATCTAACCATCCTTCTTCGCCACACTTCAAAGCGAACGGTACCGTTGTTCCAACTCTTAAGTGAGAATGTTGACTATGAGGCCATAGTCATATTCAAGCTTAAGGGGGTGTTGGAACAACCCTCTATCTTAGTTTTTACTTACTTATTCATGTTGATTTTATTTTTGAATTATTAGTTGTTTTTATTTCTAGGTTTACCACTTTTGTAGGATCCACATCTATCTAGTGTAATATGTGGAGTAATAAATGCATGGTTTCAATTGGGAGTTTTACTCTTGGGTTGTGGGCACATGAAAATATGAGCATATTGAAAACTTTTTGAGCTTATTCTTGTGAGTAATTGAGTTGCATAACTGAGGAAGTGCTTGGGTGAGTCAGCTTCAGGACACGGGGACATGAATGACCATCTTTATTGTCTAAGGAAAAGTGATTGACAAGGATGTTTGAGCCCAAACCGACCAAACGCTAACGTGACCTTAGACTAAAGTTTAAGAGAGAAATCCTTCAGTTACCATGTACACAGGTCTTTAGAGAGGGACATATGATATTTTCAGAAGGTTCTGTCAATTAGTCTTGTGATCTAATCCACCGCAATTTCATTCACACTCCACCATAAGAAATGGGAGCACATTACTGTCTTTCACTCTTTGATTGCATACCATGTAGATAGGTCTTGCATTACAACTATTTTCACATTTTTTGAATGAGAATGAAAAAAAAAGATAGAGTAGTTATACATGCACATTATCCTTAGGTGCATGTCATAGTAGTTGCATAACTGTCATTATGTAGTTGCATTTACATCTTTTGAGCATATTGTACACCATGTATCTTATGTTACTCTGAAAACATTAAAGGTGATGAACTTGTTCCATACCCTCCAAATAGAATGCTTCAGATGCACAAGTATGTAACAAGAAGTGAGCCCGACATATAATTCATTGTCATCTATGAAAATAAGGGCTTGAAAAAAAATTGAAAAAAAAAGAGAAGAAAAAAAAAAAAAAAAAGAATTGAGAAGTAAGTAGGAATGAGAGGGAGAAAGGAACATGTTCTCACTTACATACTAAGAAGAATAAGCACATGGTGTAGTTTTCTTAGATATTCCATCTCACCTTGAGACGGAATGATAGTGCATGCATCATTACACCAAAAATGTAACATTAGGACATTTTCACTTGCATTTTGCATCATGATAGGTCATTAATTTTTGTATTTCATGATTGACTATTATGTGCTTCCATCTCTTCCACAACCACCTATCCCATCCACCCGTTGCTCTAATCGGTAGGCCACCCATGATAATCTCCTCATTCATTAATATCAGGAGATCTGCTTCCATTTAGATGGTAGTTAGGAAATGAGCAACGTAGATAGGAGATCACAAGATGCATCAAGTATGGACCAAATGAGTTTATCATATTAACTGCTTTAATTGATAGTGTTTCATTGATTGGGGGACGGACATCTTTTACATAGGTCTTTGGTCGCCTGGATGGCAGTTAGTGTTCAGTGGTCAATGAGGGCTGGTTTGTGGAAAGAAAGTGGGGATGATGTAGATTCATTTCATGTATTTATGTCCTGTTGCTGACTTATCTCAACCAAATCCAAAGTTTTGTTGCTCGAAGACGAGTAAGGTTTAAGCTTAGGGGAGTTTGATGCATGGGTTTTGAGTCACTTTTATAGGCTTATTTTATATCTGTTTTATGCATGTATTTGTCATTTTCTTGATTATATTTGCATAATTCACTATAGTTGGCCCTTAAACTCTTTTTGAATCAAATTATACTTATTTTATAATATTTATATGATTTTATATAATCTCCGGACTTATACACATGTTTCGGCACTTTTTCAGGCACTTTTGCATTGTCCGGAATCGATATTATCGACCCCCAGGTCGATAGTATCGACATTTCATCAAAAACCAACCCCAAAACGCGATCTTGGAAGGAATAACCTGTGCCATGGTCGATACCATCGACCTTGGGGTCGATACTATCGACAACGTCGGGATCTGGCGATTTTCAGCACTAAAACGGAGCGTTTTAATTCGACGGTTGAGCTTTTTCGGAGCCGTAAAGTGGTCCTATGACCTAAGAAGAGCACGGACGGCCCGAGGGGGAGAGGACATTGTGTTTCACAACATCCAAGAAGGAGAGAGAGAGATAGGAGACGAGAGACGAAGGCCATCAACCAAGCGATCCGGGCACCTCTGACGGGCGATTTTGCTGCCGGAAGACTGCAAAACGCACGTTTCTCGAGGAGGATCTCCAGGAACACCTTTGTATCAGGGGTTACACGAGTTTGCTACACGTTTCCCATGTTTTTCTTCTCTACTCCTCTGTATTTCATTGAGATGACCATGCGGGGCTAATCCCCTTTGTCTTTAGGACCGGGAGTAGCCCGGGGATTCATTGTATGACAATTTTATAATAGTAATTCATATTTTATCTCTTAAATCCGTGGTATAGTTTCGTTTTCTCCATATATTGTTATGCTTGATCACCATAATAATAACTTAATGCCCTTAATCACTTTGAAAGAAGAATTAACGGATGAAAAGAGACGAAATCTACATTAATCGATAAATCCCTTGACCAAGGTGGTGTAAAATTAATGGTGGATACTGAGAGATCGTTCATAATGCACCGAGTTTAGGGTATAGGTTACTACGACGGTGGAACCGACCTAGACCTAGGTAGTGAATTTCACCACGACAGTGGGCAATTCTGTTTTCAGGCCACTACCCGGATATAGAGATAAAATTGAGGCATTATATAAAATTTAATACAATGAAAACCCACGGTGAAACCGCAATCCTAAAGATACCTTTTGAATTGATTAAACCAACATTTAATCGATTGCTTCATTTGTTTTGTTTTTATTTTTCTTTTAGTTTTAACAACAACTCTCAACTTGTTAATCGGCTTAGCTGATCGCGACTAGTTAGTAGGAGTCACCAACAATTCCGAGTATCCCTGTGTTCGACTCAGGCCTCACAAAGGCCTGTACTACTCGACGCGTTCACTTGCGTTTTAGCGCATAGTAAATTGCGTCAATGATCTATAGATCTGACATGGATAGTTGAAATACTTTAACATTGCTATTGCTTTGCACTGCAATTAAACATGCTTATTTACATTAAAGATCCTCTACTCAGTTTTATACTGTTTACCAGTGATAATAATATTGTTGGTGGAGAGTTATATCTCTTTCTGGGACAATTGTCTCACACTGTGGGATCCACATTTTTTAGGTGGACGTACACGAGGGGGTAGAGACCATAATGCAGAGGAAGGAAAACAACTACAGGAACAACAGTAACAACTCAAGTTGAGTGTACTATCTATCATGTCTTATAGATAGAAGTCCTATGTCATCTCTGTACTCTCAGGTCCTTGGGAGTTAGTACGTGATTGTTTGATGAACAATCTGAGATTTTGTCTTGATTAGCTCGAGGTTTGATGTTGCTTATGTATAGGTTTTAGCAAAGCAAATGTTATATGTTATCCTCGAGATAAGATGGTACAATGTATGTACAATGTGTCCCTTGATGTATATAAATTTTTGGTTCTTTCTTTACGAGTTTCCTGGAAATGGATCTCTTTGTAAAATGGTTTTAATTTTTAGTGATTTTCATTAATCCACTACTTATGGTTATTCTGCAATTATTACTGGTGATGGCTTGATTTGATGTCGGGTCATCACAAATTTTTGGTATCAGAGCCCAAGGTTTGTTGAGTCTACAAAGACATGATTAAGTTTGTTGAGTCTGTTCTAATGTCCTCTAGTTTATCTTATAGTGACTTCTGCTCATATAGGAGAAGAAGTAAAGCTGAATGATGGCTGGAGCACACGAAGAACATGCTACTGAGATAAGTGTTGTTGCACCAGGAGGAGGTGCAAGCGAACAAGTTAGAGAGGAATCTATGCCTGATAATCCCCAGCTTGATAAAGCCATGCTAGATAACCCAGCCTTTCATGCTCTTTTTGGGTAGTTCATGATGCATATGGATGATCAGATGCCTGCACTAGTACCTAGGGAACCACTTCCCAGTGAGGGACATGGATCTGGTAAGACCTTTGAGTGGTTACGCTAGGTAGGAGCTACCATGTATGCCGGTACATCTGACCCAATAGACATAGATTCATGGCTCACTAAATTGTAGAAAGCCTTTAGAATCCTTAGCATCCTAGAAACTGATAAAGTTAGGCATGCTGTGTACCTTTTAAAAGGAAGCAGTGGCCATTGGTGGGCCATTGAAGAAGAGAAAAGACTTGTGTTGAGGTCGGATGGCATGAATTCCAATGTGAGTTTGTTAGAAGATACTTTCCCAAGACTTATCTGGATGAGAAAATATCACTGTTTTAGGGGATTAAACAAGGACCAATGAAGATTAATGAGTATGAAGATAAGTTTATGGAGCTTATGCGGTTTTTTCCACACATGGCTACTACGGATGAGGAGCGGATTTGACATTTTTGAGAAAGGTCTGAATGTTGAGTTAACCACACATGTATCTGTGCTAGATAATAGAGAGAGGTTTGCCACCTTTGTGGAGTCAGTTAGGCGGATAGAGAGGTCTGTGATTGAGAAACGTAAGGAAAATTGTCGGAAAGTACCTTCCCAGTTCTAGGTACAGAGGTCTGGAAGTTTCAAGAAACTAAGGTTTCCTACATTAATAGAACCAAAGAGGTTCAATGCACAGATGCAGTGGACATCAAGCAAGGGTAGAGATCTACCAAGTAGAGCCCATAATACGACATCAATGTCAGTATCAGGACCATATAGACTACAACGGGACATAAACTGCTTGAAGTGTGTACAGAAAGGACATATGATGTGAGAATGTCTGGTTAGACACATGGACGTAACCCAACCATCCAGGTAGATTCAACAAGAATCTCAAAGACAATAGTTCAATAGTGACACAAGAGGACGTGGACATGCATCCCAAGCAGGATCATCTGCACGAAACAATAGAGCACGAAGTTGGTAATAGGAAACAACGATATTCTATTTTATCAATCAGCCGAATCTAGTTGTCAATCCATGAGTTGTGATAGGTCATATGGAATTTTGTTTCATTCTAATATGTCTTCATCCTACTTTGTATCTATTTTGATTGATCTGGGTGCCACACATTCCTTTATCACTCAAGAAGTGATTCATGACTACAATATGACTATCAGTCGTAGTGCAGATAATATGTTATCAAAAGCTCTATTAGTTGGATTTGCGGTTTTGCGGGAGGTATGTTCTCCCTGTGTTCTTTCTTTCTCATAACACATCATTCAGGTGGATCTTATACCACTTGAGATGCACAGGTTTGATGTAATTCTTGGGATGGATACCATAGCAAAGTATAAGGTTGTCTTGGATTGTGGTTCCAAGCAAGCAATGTTCGCATAAAGTGATGAGACATGGGTCTTTCAGGGGGAAAGAAAGATTCTTCCAACATGTCTAGTGTCAACATTGGTAGTAGAGAGGTTGATGCGACAAGGATGTGAAGCATTCTTGGCACATATGGTAGACACCAAAGCAGAGAGTCCTAGTCTTTCTGAAGTTCCTATTGTCAGGGAATTCAAGGATGTGTTTCTTGAAGAATTTCCAGATATTGCTCCACCTCAAGAGATTGATTTTGAGATTAATCTAACTCCATGTACCCAACCCATAGCCCAAACACCATATAGGATGACACCTTATGAGATGATAGAACTCAAGAAACAGTTATGGGAGTTGCTTGAGAAAGGTTTCATTCGACCGAGTACTTTGCCATGTGTGCTCCAGTTTTTTTTTGTTAAAAAGAAGGATGGGTCTATGAGATTATGCATAGACTATAGACAGCTTAACAAGGTGACTATAAAGAAAAAATATCCTCTGCTAAGGATAGTTGATCTATTTGACCAGTTGTGTGGTGCAATAGTGTTCTCTAAGATATATCTAAGGTTAGGATATTATCAGTTATGTATCAAAGCAAGTGACATACCTAAGCCTATCTTTAGGACAAGGTATGGTCATTATGAATTTGTAATTATGTCGTTTGGAATAACTAATGCACTAGCTGCATTCATGGAGTTGATGAATAGAATCTCTCGACCATTCCTTGATCAGTTCGTAGTGGTCTTCATAGACGACATCCTGATATACAGTAGATATGGTCAACAACATGAACAACACCTTCGTCAAACCTTGACTTTGTTGAGACAGTACCAGCTATATGGTAAGTTTAGCAAGTGTGAGCTATGGTTGTCATAAGTGTCTTTTGTTGTACATGTTATATCCTCTTTAGGTATTCATGTGGATCCTAAGAAAGTGGAGTTTGTTGTAGAGTGGGAACAACCCAATACATCAACTGAGATTTATAGTTTCCTAGGTTCGGTAGGTTACTACAGAAGGTTTATTAATGACTTCAGTTTTGTAGCATTACCCTAACTAGGTTGACTAAGAAGGAGGTTCCTTTTGTCTGCAATGACAAGTGTCAGCGTTCTTTCTAGTTGTTCAAAGAAAGGTTGACTAGTACACGTGTTGGCCTTACCAGAGCAGGGAAAGGGATACATTGTTTTCTGTGACGCCTCTAAGAATGGTCTAGAATGTGTACTGATGTAGAGTTATAACATAGTTTCTTTTTCTTCCTGACAGCTTAAGAAACATGAGGAGAATTATCCAACGCATGATCTAGAATTAGCTATAGTGGTCCACACATTGAAGATTTGGAGGCATTATCTTTATGAAGAAACATGTCAGATTTTCATACACCATAAAAACATAAAGTACATATTTTCATAGCACGAACTGAATATGAGACAACACCGTTGGATGGAATTAATCAAGGACTACAATTGTACAATTGATTATTATCCAGGGAAAGCTAATGTAGTGGCAGATGCGTTGAGTAGAAAATCTTCATCTCCACCCACATATGAATTCTTTGATGTGCTTTAAATGAGACAAGTTTGTCTCTTTGAGACAAATGAATGTACAACTAGAAGTATCTTTATTAGCTAGATTGTTTTCTGAGATGCATGTGAAACCTACTCTGAGGCAACAGATTAAAGAGGTACAACGAGTTGATATTGTGATTCAACAGATCGGGTAAAAGTATGGTAGTGAGAAACGGGATGGTTTGCATGAGTCAGAGGATGAGGTAGTCTGTTACCATGGTAGGATGGTAGTACCTGATGCCAATGACTTAAGAAAGATAATTATGGAAGAAGCTCATTCATCCATGTATGCAATGCATCCAGGTAAGACTAAAACGTATCATAACTTAAAAGATATGTAATGGTGGCCTAGTTTGAAGAAGGATGTAGCTAAGTTTTTTATGCAGTGTCCAGTGTGTTAGCAAGTTAAAGCAGAACACTAGAAGCCTACAAGAACATCACAACCCGTACATATACTATAGTGGAAATGGGATCATGTGACAATGGACTTTGTGGTTGGTCTACCCAAAACAAGCAAAAGTCATGATTCCATTTAGGTGATAGTTCATAGGTTGACTAAGATAGCAAATTTTCTTCATGTTAAAACAACCTATACTATTGAAAAAACTTTTACAAATATACATAGATGATATAGTTTAGTTTTATGGAGTTCCAGCCACGATTGTGTCTGATAGAGGTCCCGAACTGATAGATGGACAATCTGAAAGGACTATACAGACTTTGGAGGACTTTCTTAGGGCATGTGTTCTTCAGTTTGTAGGAAGTTGGGACTTACACTTGAACTTAACAGAGTTTGCCTACAACAATAGTTATCAGACTAGTATTGATATGGCACCATATGAAGCATTATATGGTAGACGTTGTAGATCTCCATTATGCTAGTATGAGAGAGGAGAATACCAACTTTTAGGTCCTGAATTAGTGCAACCAACAACTGAAAAGATTATAGTAATATAACAACAGTTGAAGGCTGCACAGGATAAACAGAAGTCATATGATGAGAAACATCGTAGACCTTTAGAATTCCAAGTTGGAGACAGGGTGTATCTCAAGGTCTCTCCTTGGAAAGGTGTTCTCAGATTTAAGAAAAAGAGTAAGTTAGCTCCTAGATTTTGTGGGACCTTACCCAGTGATAGCACGGATGGGAAAGGTAGCCTATATGTTGGATTTGTCACTTGAGCTACATAGATTACATCCATTGTTTCATATATCTATGCTGAGAAAGTGTCATCTTGATACGGAGTTGGTGTTACAACCTACAGAGGTAAAATTGAATGAAGATATATCCTATGGGGAAGGTCCAATGATGATACTTGATGATCTACTTTCAATTTCGAATTTTCTTGAATAATTGACAAATCCATGAGTTCTAATAGCTGCATAGACCTATTGTCCATGAACTAGAATAGTAAGAACGAAGGTCTTGATCTTGATGATGTCATCCCAATATCAAGTTGAAGCACCTCTAAACCCAAGATGATGATAAACCCTAAATTATGAGCAACCTGATATAAGTGATCCAAGTACCCACCTCAAGCATGGCATAGTGATGAGTTTACACCTCATGGGCAATATGAGTGACACATACACACACCTTGTGCATGATATGAGGTCAAGCACTCATCGTATACATTATATGGTGTCAAGTATATACCTATAACCTGTGATGGTGTTGAAACTCAACATCGTAATGTAAAACGCGATATACATTGGTACCCCAAACCTCTATTTGTTTTTACACTTGATTTGGTCTAGACTAACCTGTTGTCTAGACTATCACCTATCACATGATGAAGCGTAGGTCTTTACCATGGAGGTTTGAAGAGATATGAGCATAAGGGTCTAACCTGATATGCAAACCCTAATGATGAGCAACCCGATATGAAAGCATTATATGGTGATCAAGGATACACCTCTTTGCCCGATATGGTGTGAAGCACACACACCTTATGCCCAATATGAGGGAAGCACCTCAATCCAATATACTTGATTGAGTGACACATGTAGTGTGTTATGTCAAATAATACATTAAGATGTATAGAGTTCAATACATTTTGATAATTGTGGGCGAATGTAGCTTGAGATACGGATTGAGCCAACTTAATAAAGAATTATGTAATTAACATCCTCTGAGGATGAGGTGGAAACTTATACTTGTGTGATAATCATGTCATGAGCATACATTGATACTCCTAATATGAGTGGAGTATGAATTAGGATTTGATCCTTGATGATATGATCTTGATACCCTAATCAATTAATAAAGGGAAACCCTAACCCTAATGAAGGGTGATGATATGATTTGAAACACTAATCAGTTAATAAAGGGAAACACAAACCCTAATAATGGGTGATGGTATGCACTTGAAACCCTAATGGGTAAGGAAGGGAAGCCCTAACCCTAATAATGGGAAGGTTGTATTTCTCTTGTATTGCATGGTGATGATATGTATTTGATATTGTTGTAATCATGAAATACTAACCATGCAGGTATCATGAGATGATGAGCATATCTAGGTATGCATTATGATGTTTTATATGATAAAAATTAAATGGGCTTTGTGAGCTATGTGTAACACTTGTGCAACAAGTATAATGTATACCTTGGTCTGATGACATAGATGTAATGGTTACCTGATAAGAGGTAATAGGGTTCAGTGATGAACAAAGGGTTTGAATACCCAGATCTAGCAATCATGATGATGATATTGTTAAGGGATGAGAATTCCCAATAATGTGATAAGGGATTGAGATCCTAAGTGATATATGTGTTCCAAATATCATGAAAGTACTTGATAAATGTGTTACACCTTTCTTTATAGCATTTGATATAATTCTTTCTTGCAACTTGATTGATGCTAAAAGATATTGTAATACACTTAATTAAACAAGTGGAATCTTATCATGTAGTTTCCCAAACCATAGATCCATTCGGTGTCAGGATTTGCTGAATGGTGAAATGAGTTTAACTTGGTATACATATTGTTGAATATGTAATCTTCTTCATAATGGCGTTCCTCTATGAACTCCCCAAATAAGCCAGGAAAGCTCAGTGACCATCCCGATGAAAATAAACTGGGAAAGCTCAATGATCATCCCAAAGAGTGTGCATGCTACAGCTATAACTCTATAGCGAAGATACTAGTATAACCTGGTAAGGTAATTGTAGTTGACACAAGATGTCCTTCATGTAGTCTAGTACTAACCAATATGGGTGAGGTCTTGGAAGTTGACTCTTCCATTGACCTTGTATGGTACTGATTTCGACTAAGAGGTGGTTGGTTGGAGCATGAGTAGTATACCTCATCTCCTCTGGGTATAAGTGTGATTTTGAACATGTAATCATCCTTGTAGTGTATTTTCTTAAGGAGTGAATGCGGAAAACATTGGTTGATGCTTCATTAATTTTATACATTTTAGATTGATAGATGTTATACATGTTCTTCATATTCCTTATAAAGCAAATAGATGATCTATAGCTCTAACATGTATAGTTGAACTACTTTAACATTGCTATTGCTTTGTACTACAATTAAACATGCTTATTTACATAAAAGATCCTCTGCTTAGTTGTATAATGTATACCTATGATAATAATATTTTTGGTAGAGAGTTATATCTCTCGTTGGGACAATTGTCTCACCCCATGGGATCCACAATTTTTAGGTGGACGTGCATGAGGAGGTAGAGACTGTACTACAGAGGAAGGACAACAACTGTAGGAACAACAATAACAGCTCAAGTTGAGTGTACTATCGGTCGTGTATTGTAGATAGAAGCCCTATGTGTCGTCTCTATACTTTGAGGTCCTTGGTAGTTAGTACATGATGGTTTGATGAATGATCTGAGATTTTGGCTTGATTTCCTCGAGGTTTTATGTTGCTTATGTATAGGTTTTGGCAAAGCAAATGTTATATGTTATCCTTGAGATGAGATGGTACAGTGTATGTAAAATGTGAACCATGATGTATATAATGTTTTGGTTCTTTCTTTAAGAGTTTCCTGGCAATGGATCACTTTGCAAAATGGTTTTAATTTTTAGTGATTTTCGTTAATCTACTGCTTATGATTATTCCGCAATTATTACTGGTGACAACTTGATTTGATGTCGGCTCATCACAAAGTTTTGTAACATCCCTAACTTGGGTTATGGCCTAACCCTAGATGTTTTTCTTGATGAAGTTAATTACAAACCTTTTTTAATCTTTTGAAAAGTAATTAAGACTCTCCTAGAGTTTAATTTCCAAGTTTGAGCTTATTTGCACTATATGATAGTTTGAGTGTGGAGTGTGATTTAGCCAAGATAAGGGGTTATATTGCAAAATGTCACATGTTGAATGTAGTGCATGTGTTCTACCATCATAAGAGAGAGAATGATGCTAAGGGGAGGCTTGTGGAAAGCCTAAAATTCGAAATTGAAAGTAGATCATCAAGTATGGCAAGATTGTTGGTGAAATATAACATGATTGGGTTCAAGTTATATAACCCGCCTCAAGAACAACTTCAAAGCTCTAAGATCTAAAGCTTAACATTCCAAAGGTGGAATATGAGCTTCACAACTCTATATGCAAATAATAACCATGGATAAGTATTTGGTGAAGAAGAAAAGAAAGGAAGATCACAACCCTAGATCCATGCTTTAATCCAAGGTCAAAGATGATCACAGATTCACCTTAGGGTTAAGACTTGACCTCCTTCTTATTCCTTAGAACCATGCATGATACCTCGCTAATTGTGGCCGATATCCCTTCACTTGTGGCCGATATCTCTTCACTTGTGGATGATATAACTTCACTATGGCCGATATCACCTTGCTATGTCCAATATCACCTTGCTATGGCCGATATCACCTTGCTATGGTCGATATCACTTTGATATGACTGATATCAAGTCTCTATGCATGATACCCATTCACATATGCATGATATCTAAGAGAAAGATGGTGGTAAGATTCAAAAAATTTCACTAGTAGGTGAAAGGGATGGTATATATAGTCGTGGATCATGAAAAAGAGTGTATATGAGGTGTCATCTTTTTACACTACTAGGTGCCACGTTTCCATGCATGGTTGAAACGTGTCCATGCATGCATATTTATTTTGACATGAAAAACTCATGAGGATAATCTAGGGATAAGATTTCGGCCCTTAGTTATCTTGTTGAGCAAGATTATTCAACTCAACATCACTTTATTCACATACTGATACACTTTTTTTAAGGAAAGTTGCAAACCGATACAAATCACCTCCTTGAGATTCTTAGACCATCATGGAAAAGGGAAAGAGTTGATAAACCAATATGAGACTCCCTCCATGATTCCTTGGCCGATAGGCACTCTCATATGAACTCTGCAACTCGATACAAACCATATAAAGGCTTCAACTATACATCTTTTCTTGGTCTTTCATAACTAGGAATGCTACCATGAAAAGATGATTCAAATATGATGCCTCTTTCATTATCTCTCCTATAGATGATGTCAGGAGAGAGAAGGGACACTCTAGAAGTGGTAATTTGCATATCAACCCTACATTTTGGATAAATTGCAAATTGTACCAAAATTTGGTGCACAAGGCACTAGCATTATTCAAACAAGTTTCAATTTGAATTTTAGGCTTTCCTCAAGTTGTCCTTTAACATCATTCTTTCTATTATGATGCTAGAACACATGAGGTACATTCAACATGTGACATTTTGCAATATAAACCCTTGTCTTGGGTAAATTGCACTTTACACTCAAACTATCATATAATGCACAAATTGTGACAACCAACTCATAAAAACATAATTAAGTAATGTGGAAGCATTCTCTAAGCAACGAATTACCGAAAATCACTAAAAATTAAAACATTTTTATCAAGGGGTCCAACAAATGAAAACTTTCTCACATAGAACAAAAGTAACACATTTACATTCTATTTTTCAAAAATACATATCTTGTATCATCTCATTCTGTGAATTACAAACATCAGATGCCCTGTTAAACTAAACACAGGAAATATGAAAATCTCGAGGCACTGAGCCAAAATCTCGAAAGCACTAACTACTACTCCGAGGACCTAAGAGTACAAAGACGACACATAGGACTCTATCTACATCCATACAAGGCATAACAGCCAGTGTCTCCACCTGAGACTTCACTACTGTCCCTGTTGCTGCTGTTGTTGTCTTTCTCTTACTACAGGATTCCTGTCTCCTCGTCTGCGACCACCCAAAAATGTAGTTCCCACGGGGGTGAGACAATTTTAAATTTCCCCAGTGAGAAATATAACTCTCCTCCAGTAACATTATTATTGCAGCTTAAGAAGATAAATATGAGCAGAGGAATCATATTTGTTTGAAAGTAGTTAATTCAATGTCTAATAGATTAGAATATTAATGTTATCTAAAACATTGCAGCTATAACTTGAAAGAGCAACATGCCACTTATCCATTAAGGAATATGAAGAACATGTATAACATTTATTCACTACAGAATCATTACCACAACATTAACTCTCTTCAGGCTTAGATCATATATCTAATTCATGGCATTGTCATTGTGGAGTCATGGCCTGTAGCCATACTCTTTTCACAAAGTATTGGGATCTTAATCCCTCAACTCACCAAGTACAATTCCACTTCTTAACAAGTTCATCACCATGATTATAGCATCTGGGTATTTGAACCTACTACTCACCATAGGATACATGTTACTACTTATTAGGTAACTTAATACCTTCAGATCATCTGACCAAAGACATCATAATTCTTGCTACACAATGTCTTGCACATAGTACATAAAGCTTAATGATTCTTACTGCACAAAGCATATGTAGGCTTATAAAGCCTATAACATTCTCAATAATCAAAGCATCATTGCCCATACCTAGCTATGCTCTTCATCTCATCATTCCTGCATGATTAGTATTCATGATAACAATCATAATGCTTTCATATCAGTATCATACAACACTAAGTAATATCACTATTCCCTTTTTAGGGTTCATGATTTCACTTTCACATCAGTACCATACAACACTAAGTAATACCATTGTTCCCTCTTTAGGGTTCATGGTATCTCTTTTATCTTAGCACCCTTCATTAGGGTTTTCCATAAATAACCATTTGGGTTCTTAAGATCATATTATAAATGATCAGCCCTATGCCATTGTTTCTCATATCTAGAAGCCAAAATAGGTATCATAAGTACTAAAACATACTTATATATCCTCATCATTCATCATTGAATGTAATATCAACACAAAGTATGAGTTTCTCTCTTATCTTTATCAGAATATGATTATATCATAGTTTATTGACTTGGATTAACCTTTTCATAAGGCATGTTAGCCTACATTCATCAAGGAGCATTACATCTCAATGTAACAAATGACATGACACATTTCATGTGTCACCCATTCCAATTATAACAAACTTATAACATACCTAGGTATATTAGAATTGGGGTGTTGGATGTGATATCTATCATATCTTGATGTATCACTTCCCTCAACACCTTCATCATATTTGGGTTCATCCACTTAGCTTATATTAAGGTATTCTCATCCTAATAGTTTATGCACTAGATCATCACATTCATCATGCAATGTATTGGTCATAACTCATCTATTTAGAAAATACAACCATTGTCAATGATATGGACTCACCCTTGAGTCAGGGACTATTAATCTAAGGATATCCATTATCAACCCCTCTAGGTGTTACATTTGTCAATACATGAATTACTATTCCATTAATAGGAATAGGATTTCCACAATTATAATAGAGGTTCACTTAGCATCTAACATATATATGGGTTTCACCTAGGCTCACTCTTCATTAGAGTTTCACATTACATCCTTCTATATCAGGGTTTCACCTAGTATTATGTGAAATTAGGATTTCACAACACATTACCCAGTGATAGGATTTCACCTATAATTAGTAGCACTACCCTATATTAGGTTTTCATTCACATTTACCCCATTTTAGGGATTAAGGTTTACTATTCACATCCAAGTAGGTTTTCTCTTACCTCATACCCAAGTTAGGGTTAGGATGTACAATTCCCATTAAATTAGGGCTTCTTACATTTTTACACTAAGTTAGGGTACATCATCACCCTGGATTATGGTTTCACTGAGCTTTGCTCTTAAATTAGGGTTTCACATAACCTTTCCCTAAATTAGGATCAAGGTACATCAATCTTTTCAATGAAGATTTCATGATCTCATATTATGGATCACATCCTGATTACATGTTTGTTCATAATGAGAGAATTAGGGTTTATTAAATAAGCCATCATCTCTCCCATTCTCTCTACCTCTCATCCTCTTTAGGGTGATAAATAATCCAAGATTAATCTAGGTCAACTCTTCACTTGAGTACACAAATCTAGGGTTAACCTTCATAATTATCATTGGTCTACATCATTAATAATCAATCATCTAATTGACCTTTGATCATATTAGGTTTCCAAATGGTTTAACCAATTTGAACTTCAAAAGGGTCTCAGTCACTCCGACCTCAAATGGTCTTGGTCACTTAGACGTCAAATGATCTTGACCAATCAGACCTTAAACGGTCTTGGTTGAATACTCAAAACCATTTGGTAAAGGTGACCCTTGAAACCATTTGCTAAAGGTGACCCTCAAGATCATTTGCTAAAGGTGACCCTCAAGATCGTTTGCTAAAGGTGACCTTCAAGATTGTTTGCTAAAGATGACCTTCAAGATCGTTTTCTAAAGGTGACCATCAAGATCGTTTGCTAAAGGTGACCTTCAAGATCGTTTGATAAAGTTGGTCACTTGAAACCGTTTGCTAAAGTAGCTTTTTGAAACCGCATGAACTCAACCGGTTTGGGATCGTTTGGTCCCAAACGGTCTTGAGACCATTAGGTCCAAAACGGTCTTGAGAACATTTGGACTCAAACGGTCTTGAGACCGTTTGGTCCAAACCACCTCAAAACTGCATGGACCAAATATGGTCTCAACCAATCAAATTGAATTAGGGTTTCCAATGTGGATTCCTTCAATCATTGAATTCATGTAACCAATAATCAATTGGACCTATCATCATACTTCAATTAAGTTAAATAGGTCAACCTTCAATTGATTTGACCCTTAATTGACCCTCAATTGGTCATCCATTAGGGTTTGAATCAATTGGATTAGGGTTTGGAATCGATGATCCTTCAACATTAATCAATGTATGACTAGTTACTTTAAAACTATTGGACCGTCATCCAAATTGAACATGACCTGAACCCAAACGGTCTTGAGGTCATTTGGATGTCCTCCAAATGGTCTTGAGACTGTTTGCCTATGTCAACATCAAAATCCAAGTCAACCAATTAGGGTTTGGATCATTAGGTTGATTATCAAATGAATAATTGATTGCAATTCAACTTGGTATCTTTCGATCTTCAATTGCTCAAATATACCTAACCCTAGACCTCCAAACGGTCTTGGGTGACCACCAAACGGTCTTGAGACTGTTTGGGTGATCCCCAAACAGTTTTGAAACTGTTTGGGTCAATCAACCCAAATTTCCAATTTAAACACTTATGAAATCAGCACTCAACCCGATTAGGGTTTTGGTGATAGTTGGACCTTCAACTCATGAAACAATTAGAGTTAATCCATTATAATTGATTGGTCATTAACCTAGATCATTTTGAACAAATTCCCAAACGGTCAACCCTGGTCAACATCACGAAACAGTTTGAAATTGTTTCCCTTCATGCGGTTTGATGAAACTGTTTCATTCCAAACGGTTTGAAACCGTTTTCGTCCAAACGGTTTGGGAAACTATTTGAGCAACTAAGGGGACCATTTGATTTGGGATTTTTCTTGGATAAACATCTAATATGATGTCATCATCTTCTTCCTCTGTTAACCAAGAACTAATGTTGTTCTTCACGGAAACTTCAGCAATGAATCAAAGAGATACTAAAAAGAAGAAAGTAACCATTGAATATTCAAGAAAAGAGTGCAATACTAATGTTTAAGGGTTTGAGTTATAAAACCCACCTCTAGAACTGATCCCAAGGTCCAAGCTCCACGACTCTAATGGTGGATGAAGTTCCAGCAGCTGTCCAAGGTTCGTCCTTGAGCTTTTGGATGAACAAGTTGGCAACAGGTTAGAGTCGTCCTTCTCCTGCTCCTGAGCTTTCCTTTGGTCAGCCAAAGTAAGGTGAGAAAAGGAATACTCAGGAAATGATCCTTATGTGTATTGGAAAAAGATATACATAAGGGATTTTCAAGGAAAGCGAAAATAGGATTATTTTCTTTAAATTCCAAAATAATTTCCACCAAATCCCCCTCCATTTCTTGGCCATGAATCCATATTCATTATCTTGCAAAACCTCTTCATTATCCAAGAATTAATGGAAAAGGAATTAAGCACCTTAACCCTTATAATAGTAATATCCATTTTTGAGTGGAAATTCTTTTTCTTATAATAATGGTGAGTGGAGTTTTCACCTCCTTGGTATATTTCATGGTCCTTGCATAGCTCAAGGATGTCCACACACATCTGAATCCAACCATTTTAATTTTGGTTGAAATACCTTTAATTAATATATTTATTTTTTTTCCCTAAATTGAATTAGGGTTTCACTTCAGCTTAAATCTTAATTATTTTAATATCAAGATTCTCTCTCCTCCAACTTAACTCAAATGAGGCGCCCCTCTCATTTTCTTGCCTCAAAATGATGCCAAGAAATATTAGGGCCTTATTGAAGTGGTAATTTGAATGTTGAACCCTAGGTTTTGGGTAAATTGCACTTTACAACAAAACTAGGTTTTAAAGCACAAACATTACTTTATCAGCTCTTTCTTGGTACTCAAGCTACCACAAGCCATACCTCTGCATCATATCCAATCTCATGATGCTTCAACACATGAGGAACATATTATCATGTACAAGTTGCAATTTAACCCCTCAACTTGGATAATTTGCACTTTAGTCCAAGATTAACAAAACAATGTTTCAAAATTGTTCAAACAGGACCAAAATTGAAACATAAGTTACTCTTGAGCCCTAATTACTTTTCATAAGATAAGATTAAGCATCTGTTCAATCTTATTAGGCAAAACATCTAGGGTGAAGCATAACCCAGGTTAGGGATGTCACAAATTATAAACCCCTAACAAGGATTTCGTCCCTGAAATCCCAGGAAAAGGAGGGACAGATTATTCATTAATCATGCCCTCAAGTCTCCACCTAACTTCTCAATGTTATGGAGATACCATTGATCGGTAATTCACACACAAAGTTCCTTTAATTAATTCAACCTTATCACTATTTATGTTTATGTTGAGCATAAACCCCTAACATATGATGTCCATATTATTGAAAGGAAGAAGCATAAAAGAGCATACTTCTATCATCACCCAAGAATATTTACCAAAAGAGAAACATATATATCTAATAGAGGTAATTCACTCAGAAATTTTTTATCTATTTGAGAAACTTCACGTAGCACTTTAATTGGGAAAGTTCACTGTGAAATTTATTTGGAAAAATTCACTAAGAAAGTTCACTGAGAATGTTTACTAAGTAATTTGTTTTGGAGAAAATTCACTAAGAAAGTTCACTGAGAATGTTCACTAAGTAATTTGTTTTGAAAGTATTCACTAAGAAAGTTCACTAAGGATGTTCACTAAGTAATTTGTTTTGGATGTATTCACTGAGAAAGTTCACTAAGGATGTTCACTAAGTAATTTGTTTTGAAAATGTTCACTGAGAAAGTTCACTAAGGATGTTCACTAAGTAATTTGTTTTGAAAATATTCACTAAGAAAGTTCACTAAGGATGTTCACTAAGTAATTTGTTTTGGAAGAATTCACTGAGAAAGTTCACTAAGTATGTACACTAAGTAATTTGTTTTGGAGAAAATTCACTGAGAAAGTTCACTAAGGATGTTCACTAAGTAATTTGTTTTGAAAATATTCACTAAGAAAGTTCACTAAGGATGTTCACTAAGTAATTTTTTTTGGAAGAATTCACTGAGAAAGTTCACTAAGGATGTTCACTAAGTAATTTGTTTTGAAAATATTCACTGAGAAAGTTCACTAAGGATGTTCACTAAGTAATGTGTTTTGGAAGAATTCACTGAGAAAGTTCACTACGAATGTTCACTAAGTAATTTGTTTTGAAAATATTCACTGAGAAAGTTCACTAAGGATGTTCACTAGGTAATTTGTTTTGGAAGAATTCACTGAGAAAGTTCACTAAGGATGTTCACTAAGTAATTTGTTTTGGGAAAATTCACTAAGAAGTTTATTTGGAAAAAGTTCACTGAGAGAGTTCACTTAGCTCTTCCGATTTACTTTCATTATACTCTCTAGATTGTTTCAGAATAACTACTTGATCAGAGTAATCAAAAAGATAACAATCTAAGAGTTTTATACTTGCCTTTTCTACAATAATCATATACCTGGCCAGGGTATACAAGTATTGAGATTAGGTAGTATGCACTTTATTTGCTATCACATTCCTTACTTTTCATATCATTGTACACACAGGATTTTCATTCTTAAATTTTCTTCAGGCATCACTTCTATATCTCATCTTTTAACACATAGATAAGGGAGATTATGAAGCATTTTAAGGAACACTGAGTAAAATGTAAATTCTCATCTTCCTTGTGTCCTTATAGGACTACCCAAAGGAATTCAAAAGCAACTATTTTCATATCTCTAACACATAGAATCATGATATGAAATATCAAAACAAAACTATTTCATCTGACATGTCTGGGACGTCTGTCCACGTCCTCTATTGTTACTAGAAAATTTCCTCCTTTGGGAGCCTTGTTGACTCTGCCCATGAGGTTGAGTCATCCTCGAATTCCCATCTGGACAATCCTTTGCCAGATGTCCCGATTGTCTACATTGGTAACAGATCATGGGCGCAAAATGTCTGTGAGATCCAGTCACTGATGTCGATGCTATGTCGGAGGCTCTACTTGGAACATTACTACGATCACTATCCCTACTTGACATCCATTGTGTCTGGGTATGGAATCTCGATGATGTTGCCGATGCAGAAAATCTTAGTTTCTTAAAACTTTTGGACCTTTGTTCTTGAGACTGGGTGTATACCTTCTTACCACTAGTCTGTCATTTCTCGAGTTCAGACCTCTCTATCCTCCTTACCAACTCCATAAAAGTGGAAAACCTCTCCATGTTCTCTAAAGCAGACACATGAGTGGTTAATTCAGCGTTCAACCCCTTCTCAAAATGCCGAACTCTTTCCTCATCACTAACTGCCATTTGCGGACAAAACTGCAACAACTCCATGAACTTAGCTTTACATTTGCTAACGTTCATTTGTCCTTGTTTGATCCTCTCAAATTGAGAGATCTTCTCATCTAGATATGTCTTAGGGAAGTATCTACTGATGAATTTTCGTCGGAATACCTCCCATCCAATTTCTTCACCTGGCCTCTTATCTTCCTCTATCATCCACCAATGACCAACACTTCCTTTTAGGAGGTACACAACATGTCTTACCTTTTCAACTTCAGGAATATCAAGGATCCTGAAAGCCTTTTCTAGCTCTGTCAGCCATAGATCAGCATATGCTGGATCAGATGTACCAGCATAGTCTATGTCTCCAACCCGGCGAAGTCTCTCGAATGTCTTGCCGGCTCCATAACCCTCATGATGGACTAGTGCCCTAGGTGCAAGTGGTGGCATCCTGTCTGCCATATGTGTCATGGCTATCAAGAATTTATCAAATAGAGCATGGAGAGATGGGTTTTCTATCACAGCTGGGTCAATCTGGGGATTTTTAGGTACATACTCTTCCCTATTCTGGTCTCTTGCACCTCCTCTTGGTGCATCAGTGCTGCCCTCAGTAGCATGTTCTTCATGTGGTCCAGACATCTTCAAGTTCTTCTTCTCCTATGTGAGTAGAAGATACTATCAGATAAACTGGAAGACACTTAGAACAGACACTACAACCTTAGTCCTATGTCTCTGTAGACTCAGCAAACCTAGAGCTCTGATATCACTTAATTGTGACATCCAACTCATAAAAACATAATTAACTAATGCGGAAGCGTTCTCTAAGCAGCGGATTACCGAAAATCACTAAAAATTAAAACCTTTTTATCAAGGGTCCATCAAATGAAAACTTTCTCACATACAACAAAAGTAACACATTTACATTCTATTTTTAAAAAATACATATCTTGTATCATCTCTTTCTGTGAATTACAAACATCAGCTGCCATGTTAAACTAAACACATGCAATATGAAAATCTTGAGGCACTGAGCTAAAATCTCAAAAGCACTAACTACTACTCCGAGGACCTGAGAGTACAAAGATGACACATAGGACTCTATATACATCTATACAAGGCATAAAAGCCAGTGTCTCCCCCTGAGACTTCACTGTTGTCCCTATTGCTGTTGTTGTTGTCCTTCTCTTATTGTAGGATTCCTATCTCCTCGTCCGCGACCACCTAAAAATGTAGTTCACACAGGGGTGAGACAATTGTAAATTGCTGCAGTGAGAGATATAACTCTCCTCCAGTAACATTATTATTGCAGCTTAAGAAGATAAATATGAACATAGGAATCATATTTGTTTGACAGTAGTTAATTCAATGTCTAATAGATTAGAATATTAATCTTATCTAAAACATTGCAGCTATAACTTCAAGGAGAAACATGTCACTTATCCATTAAGGAATATGAAGAACATTTATAACATTACTACAAAATCATTACCACAACATTAACTATCTTCAGGCTTAGATCATATATCTAATGCCTGGCATTGTCATTGTGGAGTCATGGCATGTAGCCATACTCTTTTCACAAAGTATTGGGATCTTAATCCCTCAACTCACCAAGTACAATTCCACTTCTTAACAAGTTCATCATCATGATTATAGCATCTGGGTATTTGAACCTACAACTCACCATAGGATACTTATTACTACTTATTAGGTAACTTAATAACTTCAGATCATCTGACCAAAGACATCATAATTCTTACTACACAATGTATTGCACATAGTACATAAAGCTCAATGATTCTTACTACACAAAGCATATGAAGGCTTATAAAGCCTATAACATTCTCAATAATTAAAGCATCATTACCCATACCTGGCTATGCTCTTCATCTCATAATTCATGCATGATTAGTATTCATGATAACAATCATAATGCTTTCATATACGTATCATACAACACTAAGTCATATCACTATTCCCTTTTTAGGGTTCATGATTTCTCTTTCACATCAGTACCATACAACACTAAGTAATACCATTGTTCCCTCTTTAGGGTTCATGGTATCTCTCTTATATTAGCACCCTTCATTAGGGTTTTCCATAAATAACCATTTGGGTTCTTAAGATCATATTATTAATGATCAGTCGTATTCCATTGTTTCTCATAGCTATAAGACAAAATAGGTATCATAAGTATTCAAACATACTTATATATCCTCATCATTCATCATTGAATGTATTATCAACACAAAGTATGAGTTTCTCTCTTATCTTTATCAGAATATGATTATATCATAGTTTATTGACTTGGATTAACCTTTTCATAAGGCATGTTAGCCTACAATCATCAAGGTGCATTACATATCAATGTAACAAATGACATGACACATTTCATGTGTCACCCATTCCAATTATAATGAACTTATAACATACCGAGGTATATCAAAATTGGGGTGTTGGATGTTATATCTATCATATCTTGATGAATCACTTCCCTCAACACCTTCATATTACTTGGGCTCATCCACTTAGCTTGTATTAGGGCATTCCTATCCTAATACTTTATGCACTGGATCATCACATTCATCATGCAATGTATTGGTCATAGCTCATCTATTTAGAAAATACAACCATTGCCAATGATACAGACTCACCCTTGAGTCAGGGACTATTAATCTAAGGATATCCATTATCAACCCCTCTAGGTGTTACATTTGTCAATACATGAATCACTATTCCATTAATAGGAATAGTATTTCCACAATTATAATTAAGGTTCACTTAGCATCTTACATATATATGGGTTTCACCTAGGCTCGCTCTTCATTAGAGTTTCACGTGACATCCTTCTATATCAGGGTTTCACCTAGTATTATGTGAAATTAGGATTTCACAACACATTACCCAGTGATAGGACTTCACCTAGAATTAGTAGCACTACCCTATATTAGGGTTTCATGCACATTTACCCCATTTTAGGGATTAAGGTTTACTATTCACCTCCAAGTAGGGTTTCTCTTACCTCATACCCAAATTTGGGTTAGGATGTACAATTCCCATTAAATTACGGATTCTTACATGGTTACACTAAGTTAGGGTTACATCATCACCCTGTATTATGGTTTCACTGAGCTTTGCTCTTAAATTAGGGTTTCACATAACCTTGCCCTAAATCAGGATCAAGGTACATCAATCTTTTCAATGAAGATTTCATGATCTCATATTATGGATTAGATCCTGATTACATGTTTGTTCATAATGAGAGAATTAGGGTTTATTAAATAAGCCATCATCTCTCCCATTCTTTCTCCCTCTCATCATCTTTAGGGTGATAAATAATCCAAGATTAATCTAGGTCAACTCTTCACTTGAGTACACAAAGCTAGGGTTAACCTTCATAATTATCATTGGTCTACATCATTAATAATCAATCATATAATTGACCTTTGATCATATTAGGTGTCCAAATGGTTTAACAAATTTGAACATCAAAAGGGTCTCAGTCACTTAGACCTCAAACGGGCTTGATCACTTAGACCTCAAATGATATTGACGAATCAGACCTTAAATGTTGTTGGTTGAATACTCAAAACCGTTTGGTAAAGGTGACCCTTGAAACCGTTTGCTAAAGGTGACCCTCAAGATCATTTTCTAAAGGTGACCCTCAAGATCGTTTGCTAAAGGTAACCTTCAAGATCGTTTGCTAAAGGTGACCTTCAAGATCGCTTGCTAAAGGTGACCTTCAAGATCGTTTGCTAAAGGTGACCTTCAAGATCGTTTGCTAAAGTTGGTCACTTGAAACCATTCGCTAAAGTACCTTTTTGAAACCACATGAACTCAACCGGTTTGGGATCGTTTGGTCTAAAACGTTCTTGAGACCGTTTGGACCCAAATGTTCTTGAGAACATTTGGTCCAAACCTCCTCAAAACCGCATGGACCAAATATGGTCTCAACCAGTCAAATTGAATTAGGGTTTCCAATGTTGATTCCTTCAATCATTGAATTCATGTAACCAATCATCAATTGGGCCTATCATCATACTTCAATTGAGTTAAATAGGTCAACCTTCAACTGATTTGACCCTCAATTGGTCATCCATTAGGGTTTAAATCAATTGGATTAGGGTTTGGAATCAATGATCCTTCAACATTAATCAATGTGGGACTAGTTACTTTAAAACTATTGGACCATCCTCCAAATTGAACATCAAAATCAAACGGTCTTGAGACCATTTGCCAATGTCAACATCAAAATCCAAGTCAACCAATTAGGCTTTGGATCATTAGGCTGATTATCAAATCAGCAATTGATTGCAATTCAAGTTGGTATTTTTAGATCTTCAATTGTTCAACCATACCTAACCCTAGACCTCCAAATCGTCTTGGGTGATCACAAAATGGTCTTGAGACCGTTTGGGTGATCCTCAAATGGTTTTGAAACCGTTTGGGTCAATCAACCAAAATTTCCAACTTAAACACTTATGAAATCAGCACTCAACCCGATTAGGGTTTTGGTTATTGTTGGACCTTCAACTCATGAACCAATTAGTGTTAATCCATTATAATTGATGGGTCATTAACCTTGATCATTTTGAACAAATTCCAAAACGGTCAACCCTGGTCAACATCACCAAATAGTTTGAAACTATTTCCCTCGATGTGGTTTGATGAAACCGTTTCATTCCAAACGGTTTGAAACCGTTTGCTCCCAAACGGTTTGGGGAACTGGTGCAATTCCGCTAGAGGTGCAACACACTAGTCGATTTGACCCGACTAGATGCGCCCCATGTGGTCGGAACACACATTATGGGATTATGCTTTTGAAATTTATAAACCTAACTTAACACCTACTCACACTAAAACACTACACCCGCAAGCGCACGGGGTCGTGTCGTAGTATAGGAAGGTGGCAAGTACAGGGTCGATCCCCAGGGAAAAGAGGGGGCGCTAGAGCTAGGTTAGTTTTGCTAGGTTCCTACTACGTACACTAGGGTTAAGGGTTTAAAGGTTGTTTTGATTGTAAAACTATTATGAACAAGCAAGAAATTAAATGCGAGAAAGAAATCTATGTTAACCCTAGGTTAGATTAAGACTAAGCAAGAAAGGAAAGACTAAGCTAGGTATGAAAATGCAAGTTACACTAGAACAACCAAGAGAGGAGTGAAAGTGAAATTAAAGAACTAAACTAACATGAGCAAGGCAATAACAAAGCAAGAAGCTAACTAAGTAAGGAAAGAGCTAATTAAGCTAAGCAAGCACAAAACTAGGGTTTTAAGCAATGAAGAGAAGTGTGGGTTGTTTAGGGGTATGAACTTATCATGTAAGTTGGGGGGTGACATATGAACATTATGATTACATTTAAATTATCCAAACCAAACAACAAGTTAGAGTTTAATGAATTAACCTAAGCTACTAACTGGCCATGATATGCTAGGTTGTGCATAGGGGAACTAGTCCCTAACACCCCCAACTACCCTTACGAGGCTCTATTGGGTTAGGGATTAGGTACAATTCAATTAGAGTCTAATCAAGTCTAGGTTTCTAGATTAGGCATTCCTAGGGCAATTAGGGGTCGGGGATAGTAATGGGGAGGTGAGATTAGGGTTTTGGACCCCAATTCCCCCACATTCCGGCCTTGAGAAGGCTCCATGCTAATTGCACTAGAATTACCTAATCTAGCTACTTAGAACGCTCACTTAGGTTTAGGGAGATTGATTAGGATGTAGGAAGATGGGAGGCAACCTAGGGATCCAAGAATTGGACCTAGGGGCAAGTCCCACAATTCACACATATAAGTAATTTGCCTAAATTCCTAGGTGATTCCACACACAAACCAACAAGCAATCCATGGAGAATGAGATGCAAATAGAATATAATCGTTAACAAATGGAATTACAACATTTACATGTCATTTTCCCCCAACATGGTATCAAAGTAACATAATTTCCCCAAACAGCCCACCCACAGGGGCCTAACTACTCATAGAAATGGAAGATACAAAAAGAGAGAAGAAAGAGATAGAGGTGGCCATGGAGCTCGAAGTAGTGGCTGAAATCCCCCTCTCCAGCAGCTGCAGGTCGTCCTCCTCCCTCCTCTATGGTGCAAGGGTGAAGAATGAAGGGGATTATGGGTAGGAACTAGTCTAAACTACTGATTTGGTGATGGAAATGGTGAAATGGAGTAGATTTGAGGTGGATATGGAGTGGAATGTAGTGGATGGCGATTTGGGGAGCTAGGAGGTGGTGGAAGGCAGCTAGCCTCATACCCCAGACGCCACCTAGGTATATATAGGTGTCTAGGGGGTCTAGGGTTAAGTTAGGGGTAAAATGGGGAAAGCAGCGGAAAAGTGGGTGGATTTTGTGAGTAGCACGGCCGTGGTGGGTTACCACGGTCGTGGTGGGTAGGGTAGACCACGACCGTGGTGGATGGGCACGGTCATGGGAATTAAAATGTGGAGATCACAGGGATATGTATATGGATGGCCACGGCCGTGGGGGCTCACCACGGTCATGGTGGGGACCTATGGCCATAGGTATGTTGATCACCACAGTCGTTTTGGCTGTTTTCATCAATTTCTGGGAGTTTTAATTATGTTTTGTGCTTAGGGCATGACCACCACGACCGTGGTGGGGTACCACGATCGTGGTGGTGCATTTGAGCTTTGAAATTGATCATCCATGGAGGGTATTGCTTCAAAACATTCTTTGACCACTTGGGGTAGGTTGGAAGTGGTTTTGGCCTCATTTTGGGTTCCTCCAAGCCTGAGGAAACCCTAGATTGGACCATCCTCTTTCCATGCCATCAAGTAGTGGACAAAGTACCTATAAAACATGCAAAAAGCCTCCATAAGTGCATTTGATAGAAATAAGCATATTGGGGGAAATAACATGTAATCTAACAAGTATAGATATGGGTGAATTGCAAAATGACACAAGATAAAGCCCTAAAATAGGGCTGAATCACCACCCCAAACTTGAAACATACTTGTCCTCAAGTATTCTCCAACTCAATCTCTCTACAAACTTTTCACAGTCAAGACATGACAAATGCAATGTAAAAGATGATTATCGTTGAATGGGATCAAAGATGACTTAGTGCATTCATTTCACCTCTCTCCTCTCCTACTTTTACAAACCAATCATGAAAAGAGCACAAAGCATATGAACTTAAAATATAGCGTATAGAATACACAAGTTATCCATATTTCTTCCATAATGTTCCAGGTAAACTGTTTCATGGTGGCATTAATCAAGAATGCCTAGGAGTGTTGTTTCACATTCATGCATTCACTCTTATATTTCAAATCACACCAAAAGACCCACATGACTGTGAAAAAAGGAAAAATGAGCTAGGTTTGATGTTTCCTACCTCAATAGGTATGAAAGTGGAAGAAAGGGTTGCGGTAAGATTTTTGGATTTTTTTTACACACTCATCTTTTCTTTATTTGAATGCTCTTAAACAAGAGCATCCTTTTTTTTTGCTTTTCTTTTTCTTTTCTTTTCTTACTTGCCCTTGGTGTAGATAGGGCATATGGTGGATAGAGTGAAGCGGGGAGATAGAGATGTGGCCACCCCAAACCTTTGGAGGTGGCCACAGCTAATATGTGCACTTTGGCATCCTTTCATAAGGCGGAGGGGTAAGAAGATGGTGAAAGAAAGGTTGAGTCAAAGAGGGATCATTGGTGTGATTCTCCGCATAAGACATCCTACATGAAAATTAATCCAATACTTCATCCTAGATATCACCCCAATGAATGAACAAGATGAAATTGATATATCAAACAAGTGATTCCACAAGCACTAATCATTCAAAGCTTGCTCAACATCACAATTCAGCCAAATCAATCACAATCATAAGAGAGGTGATGCACATGTGAAAAGTCAAACATTGATACCACTTAGCAATAATTCATGACATTTCACTTGCATTTGTCAAAGGTCATCATTTTTACTCAAAATAGTAGAGATTGGGTCACAACACACTTTTTACACAAGAAATCTCAAATTTGGGCAAAATTGGCCAAAACGGTGCCAAGTTGCCTTCAATCTCATATAAACTCTATATTATTGAACTTAAAGTAGTAAACAAGAAAAAACTAGCTATAACATGCAAGAATTACAAAAATCTACATGAAATGAAATGTATGGAAATTTTTTTGAAAATTACGCAAAAATAGCAAGGAAGCAAACTACATGGCATGCAACTATGCAAAGCAGTAAAGATGACTAAGATAGATAGAAAAAACAAGAAAACAAAAGTGGATGTGGCAGGTGAAATGTAAAGTGAAACTAGGGCATACCCGCCCTACCACCCCCAAACTTTTGAATCATGATGTCCTCAACATGATCCTAGAGTTTAGGATGATAGGGTAGACGATCATGGCTCTCTCGAGGCTCTGGCGGTGTTCCTCCCTATGGTGGAGGATATGCGTAGTTGTTGCCACACTAATCTACCTTCAGTGGCTGAAATTGGTCTGCATCACGGTCGTGTTGTGTAGCACGGCCGTGGCGGCTTCAAGGTGCACGACTGTGCTTCCTGGCACAACCGTGGTGCAGTCCTTTGGCAACTTTTCTGAATTTTTTGTCTGAATCCAGGAACTTGGTGTGTTTTTCATGCAAATGACCATCGTCGTATTGATGTGCCATGGCTGTGGTGGTCCCTGTAGCTGCTACTCTCAAAATGAGGAACATCAAACCCTCAAAAACTTGACCCAAAGTGATTTTTCTTTGAATCCTTCTCTCAATTGTACTCAAATTTCCTTCATTTCACCCTGTTACCACCTGCACATCTTAAAACTAGACAAAAACTATCAAATACAAGTGTGTGTGTTTTCTTGGAAAGTGTAAAAACAAAGAAAAAGTATCAAAAAATGTAAGGTTGGGTCAAAAATTCCCAAACCTAGGTGGGTGGCGTCCCACAAGCGTTGAGTTTCTTGCCTTCAGCTAGGCTTCTTGGTGATTCTTCAAAATTCACCCATTTGGAATCCTCATGTGCCCATTCTTGCAAAACACGCATCCTTCATTTGCACTCAACCTTGGTTCCTCATCTCTTTCATCAAGACAATCATCACCAATTTCTTCACCTTGGTGTCCTTCTCTCAATTTCCCATTTAGACTTGTGAAAGTAATCATGTCCAATATCCCTATCTCAGACTCGTCGGGTTGGGGTCTTGTACATATTCATGTTGATCTTCATGTCCATAAATGAGATTGTCATGGTGCCACTGTGTACATGAATGTCAGCATCAGTTGTAGATAAGAATGACCTCCCCAAGATGATGGAAATCTTCCTATCCTCCGACTCCATATCAAGTACAATGAAATACGCTAAGAACATCGCACCTTTTTCTTTGTCTATCATCACCAAGACATCATCCACTCTACCTCTAGGCACTTTTATGGATCTATCTACCAACTGGAGAGTGCAATGTGTCAGCTTCAACTTGCCTAAGCCCAACTCAACATAGACATGATATGGCATCAAATTCACAATAGATCCCAAATCAAGTAAGGACTTGTCTATGCGATGTCCCCCTATGTAACTAGGTATGAGTGGGGCTCATGGGTTCTTTCTCTTCACGGGAAGTGAGTGTTGTATGATGGAGCTCACTTGTTCAGTCAATCTCACCTTCTTTGGAATCCTCCCCATTTACCTTCTTTTCACAGTGCATAGGTCTTTGAGACACTTGGCATATGATGGAATTTTCTTGATTGCATCCAAGAGAGGAATGTTGACCTTCACTTGTCGGAAGACCTCAAGAATGTCCATATTGTGCTTTTGTCTTCTTTTCACATCTGGTGGCTCCTCTAGTGCTTCTACAAATGGAGGATTACTAGTTTTTGCCGCACTTACATGAACATGAGGCAGAACGCTAGGGATGGTAGGACCTACAAAAGGGATATGTGGTGGATCACATGGAATCCCAAACTCAACATGCGGTATCACAACATCATCTTCAACAATATCAATCACAATATCACCACTTGGCTACCTTTGCTTTGCTTTATCAACCTTTCTTTGATTTGAGGGCTGCTTAAGAGTTTTCCCACTCCTTAGAACTATCACAGCACTACCTTGCTCATGAAGGGGAGGGAGAGAATGTTGTGGTTGTGAAGGAGGTGGAGGGGTCACTTGGGGTTGAAATTGAGGTGGAGAAGAGAATTGAGGAGGAGGAGAGAATTGGGGCTGTAAAGTGAAGTATTGTGAAATTTGAGGTGAGGGAGGTGGTGGAGTGTAAGGCTGGGGATAGCCTTGGAAGTAGTGAATGGGATGCACTTGCACGGGGGGGTGGACTATAGAAAACTTGTGAAGAGGGCATGGGTCCACTTGCTTCATGGTGGCCCACGATGGGTCTTGAAGACAATTTTTCTTCTTGGAGAGCAATTATGGAAGATAGTTGTTCTGTTCTCTCTTGTAACCTTGCAACATCTCTTTGAACATCATCAAACACTTTCAATCTAGAAAGAACCTCTTCCTCAAACCTTGAGTTGTATGTTGGACTTTGTGGTTCCTGGTAGCTATAGGAGTGAGGTGTCTTCTTTTATTCCCCATAGAACTCAATAGAATTGACTGGTTGCTAAGGAGCATTTGTCACCTGGTTCTTCATGAAGCTCACCATATCACCAAGAATCTTCATCACTTGCGGGCTTGAGTAATCATGAGTAGGGGGTGTCACACCAAAGGCATACCTTATTTCATTCATCATGCTAGAATCTCGAATTATTAATCCTTCAGCCAACTACTCAAACAAAGGCCATATCTCCTTAGGTGGCCTAGCCATGAAAACTCCTCCACAAGAAGAGTCCACTGTGTCTTGGTCCTTTAGAGACAAACCAGAGTAGAATGATTGAACTAGCTGCCACAAAGGGATCTCATGGTGCGGGCACTCTCTCAAAAGCTTCTTAAATCTCTCCCATGCATTATGAAACTGCTCATTTCCCATTTGGCTAAAACTCGTCACGGAACGCCGCATTTGTGTCAACCTTTCTATAGAGTAGAATTGTCTCAAGAAAGCATTCTTCATTGTTTCCCAACTCATGATGTCCTTTCTTGAGTCATACCAGTCTTTGGCTCTATCTTTGAGGGAGAAAGAGAACAAGGTCAACCGAATTGTATCATCACTAGATGTCGACATCCTGAAGGTGGAGCATACTTCAAGAAAGGAGTCCAAGTGCTTGTAGGGGTTCTCACTCTATGAGTCATAGAAGATGGGCAGGAGCCCAAGAAGACCTGGAGGAATAGAGAATTGCTCCCCTGGCATTTGATCAACCCTGCTAGCAATTGGCGAGTTGTAGTTGCTAGACATGAAGTAGTTTTGAAGCGACTTGTGAGGTGCACTTTGGTCTTCCATCTTGTTTCCTCCCAAATGGCTTTTCACATGCACAAAGCACAACCAAACAAAAGAAAGAAAGTTAGCAAACCAATATACACAAAGAATGCAAAATAAATGAATAAAGAATAGCAATGTTGAGGGTAGTAGGAAAAGTCAAAGCAAAACTAACTAGCTAGGCCGAACGCCTCTATTCCCCGACAATGGCGCCAGAAAGCTTGGTGCGATTCTGCTAGACGTGCAACACACTAGCCGATTTGACTCGACTAGATGTGCCCCACGAGGTTGGAACACACGAGATGGTATCTTGCTTTTGAAATTTATAAACCTAAACTAGCTACCTACGTCTACTAAAACAACTACACTCGCAAGCGCACGGGGTCGTGTCATAGTATAGGAAGGTGGCAAGTATAGGGTCGATCCACAGGGAAAAGAGGGGGCATTAGAGCTAGGTTAGTTTTGCTGGGTTCCTACTACGGAGACTAGGGTTAAGGGTTTAAAGGTGATTTGATTTTTAAACTACTATGAACAAGTGAGGAATTAAAGGCAAGAATGAAATCTACATTAACCCTAGACTAGATTAAGACTAAGTAAGCAGGAATAGATTAAGCTCAGTATGAAAAAACAAATTACACTAAGGCAATAAAGAGAGAAACAAAAGACCAATTAAAGAGCTACACTAGCATGAACAAGACAAAAGCAAAGCAAGAAGCTAACTAAGCAACAAAAGAGCTATTTAAGCTAAGCAAGCACAAAACTAGGGTTTTAAGCAATAAAGAGAGGTATGGGCTGTTTAGGGGTATGAACTTATCACTTAAGTTGGGGGTGACATATGAACATTGTGATTCCATTTTGATTATCCAAACCAAACAACAAGTTAGAGTCTAACAAATTAACCTAAGCTACTAATTGGCCATGGATATGCTAGGTTGTGCATAGGGGAACTAGTCCCTAAAACCCCCTACTACCCTTACGAGGCTCAATTGGGTTAGGGATTAGGTTCAATTCATTTAGAGTCTAATCAAGTCTAGGTTTCTAGATTAGGCATTCCTAGGGCAATTAGGGGCTGAGGGTAGTAATGGGGAGGTGAAATTAGGGCTTTGGACCCCAATTCCCCCACATTCTAGCCTTGAGAAGGCTCCATACTAATTGCACTAGAATTATCCAATCTAGCTACATAGATATCTCACTTAGGTTTAGGGAGATTGATTAGGATGTAGGAAGATGGGAGGCAACCTAGGGATCCAAGAATTGGACCTAGGGGCAAATCCCAAAATTCACACATATAAGCAATTTGCTTAAATTCCTAGGTGATTCCACAGAAAAACCAACAAGAAATCCATGGAGAATGAGATACCAATAGAATATAATCATTAACAAATGGAATTACAACGTTTACATGTCATTTTCCTCCAACATGGTATCAAAGTAACATAATTTCTCTGAAACAGCCCACCCACAGCGGCCTAACTACTCATAGAAATGGAAAATACAAAACGAGAGAAGAAAGAGATAGAGGTGGCCATGGAGCTCGAAGTAGTGGCTGAAATCCCCCTCTCGAGTAGTTGTAGGTCGTCCTCCTCCCTCCTCTAGGGTGTAAGGGTGAAGAATGAAGGGGATTATGAGTAGGAACTAGTCTAAACTAGTGATTTGGTGGTGGAAATGGTGAAATGGAGTAGATTTGAGGTGGATATGGAGTGGAATGTAGTGGATGGCGATTTGGGGAGCTAGGAGGTGGTGGAAGGTAGCTAGCCTCGTGCCCCAGATGCCACCTAGGTATATATAGGTGTCTAGGGGGTCTAGGGTTAAGTTAGGGTTAAAATGGGGAACGTAGTGGAAAAGTGGGTGGATTTTGAGAGTAGCAAGGTTGTGGTGGGTTACCACGGTCGTGGTGGGTAGGGTAGACCAGGGTCGTGGTGGATGGGCACGGTCATGGGAATTAAAATGTGGAGATCACATGGATATGTATATGGATGGCGATGGCCGTGGGGGCTCACCACGGTCGTGGTGGGGACCTATGTCCATGGGCATGTTGATCACCGCGGTCGTTTTGGCCATATTCATCAATTTCTGGGAGTTTTAATGATTTTTTGTGCTTAGGGCATGTCCACCACGACCGTGGTGGGGTACCACGGTCGTGATGGTGTCTCTCCCATGCATTTGAGCTTTGAAATTTATCATCCATGGAGGGTATTGCTTCAAAACATTCTTTGACCACTTGGGGTAGGTTGGAAGTGGTTTTGGCCTCATTTTTGGATCCTCCAAGATTGAGGAAACCCTAGATTGGACCATCCTCTTTCCATGCCATCAAGTAGTGGACAGAGTACCTATAAAACATGCAAAAAGCCTCCATAAGTGCATTTGATAGAAATAAGCATATTGGGGAAAATAACATGTAATCTAACAAGTATAGATATGGCTGAAATGCAAAATGACACAAGATAAAGCCCTAAAATAGGGCTGAATTAGAAACCGTTTGAGCAACTAAGGGGACCGTTTGATCTGGGATTTTTCTTGGATAAACATCTAAGATGATGTCATCATCTTCTTCCTTTGTTTAACCAAGAATTGTTGTTGTTCTTCACAGAAACTTCAACAATGAATCAAAGGGATACTAAAAAGAAGAAAGTAACCAAAGAATATTGAAGAAAAGAGTGCAATACTAATATTTTAGGGTTTGAGTTATAAAACCCACCTCTAGAACTGATCCCAAGCTCCAAGCTCCACGGCTCTAATGGTGGATGAAGTTCCAACAGCTGTCCAAGGTTCGTCCTTGAGCTTTTGGATGAACAAGTTGGCAACAGGTTAGAGTCATCCTTCTCCTACTCCTGAGCTCTCCTTTGGTCGCCCAAAGCAAGGTGAGAAAAGGAATACTAAGGAAACGATCCTTATGTGTACTGGAAAAAGATATACAAAAGGGATTTTCAAGGAAAGAGAAAACAGGATTATTTTCTTTAAATTCCAAAATAATTTCCACCAAATCCCCCTCCATTTCTTGGCCACAAAGCCATCTTCATTATCTTGCAAAACATCTTCATTATCCAAGAATTAATGGAAAAGGAATTAAGCACCTTAACCCTTATAATAGTAATATCCATTTTTGAGTGGAAATTCTTTTTCTTATAATAATGGTGAGTGGAGTTTTCACCTCCTTGGGATATTTCATGGTTCTTGCATAGCTCAAGGATGTCCACACACATCTGAATCCAACCATTTTAATTTTTGTTGAAAGCCCTTTAATTAATATATTTATTTTTTGCCCTAAATTGAATTAGGGTTTCACTTAGGCTTAAATCTTGATTATTTTAATATCAAGATTCTCTCTCCTCCAACTTAATTCAAATGAGGTCCCCCTCTTATTTTCTTGCCTCAACATGATGTCAAGAAATATTAGGGACCTTATTGAAGTGGTAATTTGCATGTTGAAGCCTAGGTTTTGGGTAAATTGCACTTTACACCAAAATTGGGTTTTAATGCACAAACATTACTTTATCAGCTCTTTCTTAGTACTCAGGCTACCACAAGCCATAACTCTGCATTATATCCAATCTCATGATGCTTCAACACATGAGGAACATATTATCATGTACAATTTGCAATTTAACCCCCAACTTGGGTAATTTGCACTTTAGTACAAGATTAATAAAACAATGTTTCAACATTGTTCAAATAGGACCAAAATTGAAACATTAGTTCCTCATGAGCCCTAATTACTTTTCACAAGATAAGATTAAGCATCTATTCAATCTTATTAGGCAAAACATCTAGGGTTAAGCATAACCCAGGTCAGGGATGTTACACAAATAGTTTTCAAATAAGCTCAAATTTGAAAATTAAACTCTAGGAGAGTCTTAATTACTTTTCAAAAGATTAAAACAAGTTTGTAATTAACTTACTTAAGAAAAACTTCTAGGGTTAGGCCATAACCCAGGTCAGGGATGTTACAATGATCAACCCCTAAAAGGGATTTTATCCCTGAAATCTCAAGAGAAAAGAGAAGGATACTTCTGCCTCATTTCTTCCTCTAGATCCCATGTGGCTTCTTCAACACCACAGTGATACTAGAGAACTTTCACAAGAACTATGTCTTTCTTTTTCAACTTCTTGATTCTTCTGTCAAGAGTCATTATTGGACCTCCACATAGGATGTATCTTCATTCAATTCTACCTATACAGTTTGCAACACCAACTCTATATCAGGATGACACTTTCTCAGCATAGATATATGAAACACTAGATGTAGACTATGTAGCTCAGGTGGCAACTCCAACCTATAGGCTACCTTTCCCATCTGTGTTGTCACTGGGTAAGGTCTCATATATCTAGGAGCTAACTTACCCTTTTTCCCAAATCTAAGAACACCTTTCCAAAGACAGACTTTGAGATACACTCTGTCTCCAACTTGGAATTCTAAAGGTCTATGACATTTATCGGCATATGACTTCTATCTATCCTGTACATCCTTCAATGATTGTTGTATTACTTTAATCTTTTCAGTTGTCTGTTGCACTAATTCAGTACCCAGAAGTTTGTATTCTCCTGTGTCATACCAGCATAATGGAGATCTACAACATCTACCATATAATGCTTCATATGGTGCCATATCAATACTAGTCTGATAACTATTGTTGTAGGGTAAATCTATTAAGCTCAAGTGTAAGTCCCAACTTCCTACAAATTGAAGAAAACATTCCCTAAGCAAGTCTTCTAAAATCTATATAGTCCTTTCAGATTGGCCATCTGTCTGAGGGTGAAAAGCTATGCTAAACTTTAATTGCGTACCCATGGATTTATGTAGTCGTTCCCAAAAATGACTTGTAAACTGGGGACCTCTATCAGACACAATTGTGGTTGGAACTCCATACAACTGTACTATCTCATCTATGAAGATCTGTGCAAGTTTCTCAGTAGTATAGGTTGTTTTAATAGGAAGAAAATGTGTTGTCTTAGTCAACCTATCAACTATCACCCAAATTGAATCATGACTTTTGGCTGTTTTGGGTAGACCAACCACAAAGTCCATTATCACGTGATCCCATTTCCACTGTGGTATAGGTAAGGGTTGCAATGTTCCTGCAGGCTTCTGGTGTTCTATTTTAACTTGCTGACACACCGAACACCGCATAACAAACTCAGATACATCCTTCTTCAAAACAAGCCACCAATACATATCTTTTAAGTTATGATACATTTTAGTACTCCTTGGATGCATTGCATACATGGATATCCATAACTATCTTTCTTAAGTCATTGGCATCTGGTACTACCATCCTACCATGGTAACAGACTACCTCATCCTCTGACTCATGGAAAATGTCTTGTTTCTCCCTTCCATACTCTGACCTGATCTATTGAATTACAATATCAGCCTATTGTGCCTGTCTAATCTGTTGTCTCAGAGTAGATTTCACATGCATCTCGGCCAGCAATCTGGATAACAATGATACTTCTAGCTGTACATTCATTTGTCTCAAAGAGACAAACATGTCTCATTTAAAGTACATCAAAGAATTCAACTATTCTTTATCGGTGGGTGGAGATGAAGATTTTCTACTTAGTACATCTGCCACTACATTTGCTTTCCTTGTATGATAATCAATTGTATAATCGTAGTCCTTGATTAATTCCATCCAATGACATTGTCTCATATTCAATTCATGCTGTGAAAAGACGTACTTTAAGTATTTATAGTCTGTGAAAATCTAATATGTTTCTCCATAGATATAATGTATCCAAATCTTCAATGCTTGGACCACTGTAGCTAATTCCATGTATCAGATAATTCTCCTAGTGTTTCTTAAGCTATCGGGAAGCAAAAGAAACTATATGATCACTTTGCATTAGCACACATCTTAGACCATTCTAAGAGGCGTCACAGAAAACAATGTATCCCTTTCCCTACCCTAGTAAAGCCAACATAGGTGCACTAGTCAACCTTTCTTTCAACAACTAGGAAGAACGCTGACACTTGTCATTCCATATAAAAGGAACCTCCTTCCTGGTCAACCTAGTTAGGGGTAATGCTACATAACTGAAGTCTTTAATAAACCTTATGTAGTAACCTGCCAGACCTAGGAAACTACAAATCTCAGTTGGTGTCTTGGGTTGTTCCCACTCTACAACAAACTCCACTTTCTTAGGATCAACACAAATACCTGAAGTACATATATCGTGTCCTAGGAAAGACACTTCTGACAACCAATACTCGCACTTGCTAAACTTAGTATATAACTTGTGTTGTCTCAACAAAGTCAAAGTTTGCCGAAGGGGTTATTCATGTTGTTGACCATCTCTACTATATATCAGGATGTCGTCAATGAAGACCACTATGAACTGATCAAGGAATGGTCGAAAGATTCTATTAATCATCTCAATGATTGCATTTGGTGCATTAGTTAGTCCAAATGACATAACTACAAACTCATAATGACCATACCTTGTCCTAAAGGCTGACTTAGGTATGTCACTTTCTTTGATACGTAATTGATGATATCCTAACCTTAGATCTATCTTATAGGACATTGTTGCACCACACAATTGGTCAAACAAATCATCTATCCTTGGCAGAGGATATTTGTTCTTTATAGTCACCTTTTTAAGCTGTCTATAGTCTATGCATAATCTCATAGACCCATCCTTCTTTTTAGCAAAAAGAACTAGAGCACCCCATGGAAAAGTACTCGGTCGAATGAAACCTTTCTCAAGCAAATCATGTAACTGTTTCTTGAGTTATGCTATCTCAGCAAGTGCCATCCTATAAGGTGTCTGAGCTATGAGTTGCGTAACCAGAATTAGATTAATCTCAAAATCAATCTCTCGAGGTGGCGGAATGTCTGGAAATTCTTTAGGAAACACATCCTCAAATTCCCTGACAATAGGAACTTCAGGAAGATTAAGACTCTCTACTTTGGTGGTTACCACATGTACCAAGAATGCTTAACATCCTTGTTGCATTAACCTCTCTACTACCAATGCTGACACTAGACAGGTTGGAAGAATCTTTCTATCCCCTGATAGACCCATGTCTCATCAATGTATGCGAACATAGCTTACTTGGAACCATAATCTAAGACAACCTTATACTTGTCTAGGGTATCCATTCCAAGAATTACATCCAACCCGTTCATTTCAAGTGGTATAAGATCCACCTGAATGTTTTGTTCTAAAAAAGAAAGAACACGGGGAGAACATACCTCCTACAACACCACAGATCTGACTAATGGAGTTTCTAATAATAGATTATCTATTGTACGACTAACAGTCATATTGCAGTCATGATCCATCTAACATGTTAGCAATCATGATGATGATAATGTTAAGGGATGAGAATTCCCAGGAATTTGATAAGGGATTGAGATCCTAAGTGATATATGTGTTCCAAAGATCATGAAAGTACTTGATAAATGTGTTACACCTTTCTTTATATCATCAGATATAATTCTTGCTTGCAACTTGATTGATGCTAAAAGATAATGTAATACACTTTATTAATCAAGTGGAATCTTCTCATGTAGTTTCCCAGACCATAGATCCATTCGGTGTCACGATTTGTTGAATGGTGAAACAAGTTTAACTCGATATACTTATTGTTGAATATGTAATCTTCTTCATAACGGGGGTGCTCAGTGAACTCCCCAAATAAATCGAGAAAGATCAGTGACCATCCCGATGAAAATAAAATGAGAAAGCTCAGTGATCATCCTGAAGAGAGTGCATGATACGGTTGTAACTCTATAGTGAAGATACAAGTATACCCTGGTAAGCTAATTGCAGTTGACACAAGATGTCCTTCCTATAGTTTCATACTAACTGAGACAGGTGAGGTCATGGAAGTCGACTCTTCCATTGACCTTGTATGGTACCTATTTCGACTAAGCGGTGGTCGGTTGGAGCATGAGCGGTATACCTCATCTCCTCTGGGCATAAGTGTGATTGTGAACATGTAATCAGTCGTTTAACATATTTGCTTAAGGAATGAATACAAAAAACATTGGTTGATGCTTCATTACTTTTATACATTTTAGATTGATAGATGTTATACATGTTCTTCATATTCCTTATAAAGTAAATAGATGATTTATAGCTATAACATGGACAGTTGAACTACTTTAACATTGCAATTGTTTTGCACTGCTATTAAACATGCTTATTTACATAAAAGATCCTTGTCTTAGTTTTATATTGTTTACCTGTGATAATAATATTGTTGGCAGAGAGTTATATCTCTTGCTGAGACAATTGTCTCACCCCGTGGGAACCAAAAATTTTAGGTGGACATACACGAGGAGGTAGAGACAGTATTATAGAGGAAGGATAATAACAACAAGAATAGAAATAATAGCTTAGGTTGAGTGTACTGTATGTCGTGTCTTGTAGATAGAAGTCCTATGTGTCGTCTTTGTACTTTCAAGTCCTTCGGAGTTAGTACGTGATGGTTTGATAAATGATCTAAGATTTTGGCTTGATTGCTTTGAGGTTTTATGTTGCTTATGTATAGGTTTTGGCAAAGCAACTATTATATGTTATCCTCGAGATGAGATGGTACAATGTATCTACAATGTGAACCATGATGTATATAATGTTTTGGTTCTTTCTTTAAGAGTTTCCTGGCAATGGATCTCTTTGCAAAATGGTTTTAATTTTGAGTGATTTTTGTTAATCCTCTGCTTATGGTTATTCCACAATTATTACTGGTGACGTCTTGATTTGATGTCAAGTCGTCACAAAGTTTTGGTATCAGAACCTAAGGTTCACTGAGTCTATAGAGACATAGGGTTAAGGTTGTTGAGTCTATTCTAGTATTCTCCAATTTATCGTATTGTGACTTCTACTCATATAGGAGAAGTAGTAAAGCTAAAAGATGGCTGGAGCACCCGAAGAATGAACTACTGAGAGTAGTATTGCTACACTACGAGGAGGTGCAAGGGAACATGTTAGAGAGGAATATGTACCTAAGAATCCCCAACTTGATCAAACCATGCTAGAAAACCTTGCCTTTAATGCTCTTTTTGGGCAGTTCATGACCACAATGATGCATATGGAAGATTAGATTCCAGCACCAGCACCTAGGGTACTAGTTCCCAATGAGGGGCATGGATCTAGTAAGACCTTTGAGCGGTAATGTCGGGTAGGAGCTACCGAGTATGCCGGTACAGAAGACCCAACAGACGTGGATTCATGGCTCACTGAACTGGAGAAAGCCTTTAGAATCCTTAGCATCCCCAAAACTGATAAAGTTAGGCATGTTGTGTACCTATTAAAAGGAAGCATTGGCCATTGGTGGCAATGGCCAACACTTCCTTTTAACACGTACACATCATGCCTAACTTTATCAGTTTCTAGGATGTTAAGGCTTCTCAAGGCTTTCTCTAGTTCAGTGAGCCATGAATTCACGTCTACTGGGTCACCTATACCGGCATACGCCGTATCTCCTACCCAACGTAATAGCTCAATGATCTTACCAGATCCATGTCCTTCATTGGGAACTGGTGCCCTAGGTGCAGGTGCTGGCCTCTGATCTGCCATATTCATCATTGTGGTCATGAACTGCTCGAAAAGAGCATGAAAGACTGGGTTTTCTATCATGGTTTGATCAAGCTATGGATTCCCAGACACATATTCCTCTCTAGCTTGTTCCCCTGCACCTCCTCCTGGTGCAACAACATTGCTCTCAACAACATGTTCTTCATGTGCTCCAACCATCTTTCAGCTTTACTTCTTCTCCTATATGAGCAAAAGTCACTATAAGATAAAGTGGAGGACACTAGAACAGACTCAACAACCTTAATCCTATGTCTCTATAGACTCAGTGAACCTTAGGCTCTGATACCAAAACTTTGTGGAAGGTCCAATGATGATTCTTGACAGAAGAATCAAGAAGTTGAAAAAGAAAGACATAGTTCTTGTGAAAGTTCTCTAACATCATCGTGGCATTGAAGAAGCCACATGGGAGCTGGAGGAAGAAATGAGGAGGAAGTACCCTTCTCTCTCTTGAGATTTTAGAAATGAAATCCCTTTTAGGGGTTGATAAACACCATGATGATCGACAAGTAAAACCACATAGAAGTGAGAAAACTGAACTTCAACACATATGAAAACTACTCAAAACTTCAAGGAAAACATGTTGGCCAAAAAAATTGTATGGTGATAAAACCAAAGCTCATTATGCATGTAAGATCATCGTCCCAAGAACACTTAGAAATAAATCACATAAATGTAGGGTTTAAGAAAGAGAGAAATCTACATCAGAATACTACAAAGTCATAAACCTTAGATCATGACCACTTCATCTAGCACATTATTATCAAGTTTCAAGATCAAAATAGTAGCATGCAAGCAATAATATGGTGCAAGTCAGAAGAAGGTAAAGAGTTATACAACCCACCTTAAGGAGAGGTCCAAACTCCAAGATCAAAGGCTCCAAAGAAGAAGATGAAGCTCCAACCAAGGTCAAAACTTCAGCCACATGATCACCTTAAAAGAGAAGAACACCATGATCAAAAGGATGCTCACAAAAGAGGGTGAAAAATACTAGGTCGAACTAAGAAGAAAGGAGTAAGACTAGAGCTCCTTCTCACACGGGTTCCACCATGACAAAACATGGTCTATGGCCCTTTTGTTAGGAGAAGATCTTCAAGGTAGCCACCATGTCAAAACATGCTCTTAATTGATGATAAAGGGGAAGAAAGAAGGTAGGGTTCCAAAGTAAAAATGTGATCAAGAAGGTAGAACCACTTACCAAGAAGAGAAACCACCAAGAATCACCAAAAGGGAGGTGATCAAGCTCCAAGACACCACATGCAAGGTGGATCGGCCACCAAAGCTCCAATATCAGCCCTTCTTTGTTTCACCAACCTTCAAGGATGATCAGAAGAGGGGAAGGAAGAAGGATGTACGAAAAATATATTTTCATGAAGAAGAGAGAGGTTATATAATCAAAGGAGGAGGCAAGTAAGGTAGGGGTCAGGTGTCAACATAAGAGAGCATCAAAGTGACACTGGTCCACAAAAGAAACCAACATGCAACCACTAAACACATGCATGTCAGTTATGGTGATAAAACCAAGATGGGGTCTCAAACACATGGTTCACCACCATAGAGGTTGAAACAAATACAAAGATACCCTGTCTCGACCACAACAAAAGGTCACCAAGAAAATATGGTCGAGACACACCACAAGAAGACAATCATCTTGACCAAAAACACTACAACACCAGCATGGTAGAAATAAACCACTCAAGGAAGGTGTGTTGGTTGAAACACACACAAGGCACACCTACAAGGTCGAAACAAAAGGTCTCAACACCCAACCAAGCTCAACATGGTTGCCACCTAGTAGAAACCCTAGCATCACCACATGATGTCACCTCATCAACTAAGGTCCAACAAGGTGCCCCATAGCATCATTATATCTCTCATGATGACAAAGCACTAAGGGCACACTTAGCATGTGACAAATTACAAGATCACCCCTCAATATGGGTAAATTGCAACTTGGTCCAAAACAAGCATACATAGCTCAAACATCATAGGAACATGTCCAAACTAGAAACATAAGATTGTCACATGTTATATAAGAATCTCAAAGGATTAGATTAATATTCTAATCATCTTATTAAGATCAAGCATATTCAAGCAATAGGCTAGGTCTGGGGCCTTACAATATTTGCAAAGACTATTTTTTTACAATAGGAGATATATCCTCGACCATAAAATAAAATGTGATTTCAGATGAAGTTTGTTGACCTGGCTCAATCCCTTCATTGTGTTTTACTATCCTTATCACTTGTTTAGATTCTTTCTTATGCACGTGCTTAGTTTGTCAGTATATTGTTGAGGGATGATGTGCCAATAACCCTTTGGTTAAGGGCTTCCTTACCATTTGTGCATAACATGATGGTTGTCTTCTTCTTTCCTTGTTTGGATGTCAATAAACACACTTCTATGGTATAGCCTATCCTAGCTACTTTTACATTAGTAGAGGACTAGTGGGAGCAGTCTTACCTTCCACGAATAGAGGATCAATGGGAGTGGGGTTGGCCTTCCATCAGTTGAAGACCTTTAAGGCTCTTCTTCTTGTTCATCAATTTGTGTGGTGCTTGAATTTTCATCAGTTGAGGAGCGATAGTGAGTTTCTTCCTTCCCATTGGTAGACGACCTATGGAAGAGGTTGGTTGTAACCTTTAGAGTTTTTTTTGGATGTATATCGATGAAATGGTAGGGTGGCTAGGAAGTGGATTTTAGTTGACAGAGTACACTTGGGAAGTCTAAACCATGGATGTTGATGGTTTAGACAAAGTGTCTAGAGATGATTCTTAGGTGTGTCTTTTGACGATTTCCCTAACGAGCCTAAACTGATGGATTTTTACCAACGAGAAGACCAATGGACTTTCTATTTGTGTATACTAACATGTTTCCTGGAAGTGTGTACCTATAGGAAGTTTGGGTCTACCTTCTGATGGTGTGACTAAACAATGGCATGATAGTTTGACTGATTTTTGTTTCCCCTCAGGGGTTATATATACCACCCTTAGCCTTCCATCTCATCTCACTTGTGAATATGAGCTACAAAGTGATGTTGTAGAGTGAAACCACAATGGTTGACAACAACTGTCCATATTTTTGGTTCATCGGTCCTTTCTTTTGGTATGATTGACACACGTAAACTATGCGTGCAAACGCAAGTATACATATCAATGTAATATAGGCCTTGTGAGGCCAGACTCGAACTCAGGGAAACGTGAATTTTAGTAGACTACTACTAACTGGTTGCGATTAGCTAAATCGATTAAAAGAGTTTGAGAGTTGATTGAAAAAGAAAATAAAATATAAGAAAACAAAGCAAACAATTAAATGTTTAGTTTAATCAATTTAAATGGGAATTTATAGGATTGTGGTTTCACCGCAGGTTCTCGCTGTACTAATTTCTACACAATTATCCTAATTCATCTCCTATTCTGGATAGTGGCCTATAGTCAGAATTGCTCACTTTTGTGATACAATTCATTACCTAAATCTAGGTCAGTTCCATAGTAGTAGTAACCTATACCCTAAATTAGGTGCATGAGAAACAAACTCTAGGTTTCCACCATTAACCATACATCGCCTTGTTCAAGGAATTTATTAGTTAATGTGATATTCATCTCTTTTCAACTGTTAATTCTTATTTCAAAGTAATTAAAGGCATTATATTATCATTAAGGTGATCAATCATAATGATAGAATGGAGAAAATGAAATCGTACCATGAAATTGACAGACAAATTATGATAAACTATGTAAAAAGTAACATACAGCGATTACCAGGGCTACTCCCGGTCCTAAAGACAAAGGGGATTAGCCCTGCATGGTTGAAAATGGAAAATAGATAGGAGTAGAGAAGAAAAACATAGGAAACATGGAGAAAATTCGTGTAACCCCTAATACAAAGGTGTTCCTCAAGATCCTCCTCCAGAAACATGCATTTTGCAGTCTTCCAGCAGCCTCGTCGGAGGTGCCCGGATCACTCGGTTGATGACAGACAAATTATGATAAACTATGTAAAAAGTATCATACAGCGATTACCAGGGCTACTCCCGATCCTAAAGACAAAGGGGATTAGCCCTGCATGGTTGAAAATGGAAAATAGATAGGAGTAGAGAAGAAAAACATAGGAAACATGGAGAAAATTCGTGTAACCCCTAATACAAAGGTGTTCCTCGAGATCCTCCTCCAGAAACATGCGTTTTGCAGTCTTCCAGCAGCCCCGTCGGAGGTGCCCGGATCACTCGGTTGATGACCTTCATCTCTCGTCTCCTCTCTCTCTCTCTATCCTTCTTAGATGTTGTGCAACACAATATGAGATCTCCCCTAGGGCCGGCCGTGCTCTTCTTAGGTCATAGGACCACTTTACGGCACCAAAAAGCTCAACCGTCGGATTAAAACGCTCCATTTTAGTGTAGAAAATCATCAGATCCCGACAATGTCGATACCATCAACACCCAGGTCGATGGTATCGACCATGATACAGGTATTTCCTTCCAAAATCGCATTTTGGGGTTGCTTTCTTATGAAATGTCGATACTATCGACACCAAGGTCGATAGTATCGATTTTGGACAATGCAAAAGTGCCTGAAAAAGTGCTGAAACATGTGTATAAGTCCAGGGATTATATAAAATCATATAAATATGATAAAAGAAGTATAATTTTATGCAAAAAGAGTTTAAAGGTCAACTATAGTGAATTATGCAAATATAATCAAGAAAATGACAAATACATGCATAAAACATATATAAAATAAGCCTATAAAAGTGACTCAAAACCCATACATCAAACTCCCCTAAGCTTAAACCTTGCTCATCCTCGAGTAAAAAAACTTTGGATCTGGTTGAGATAAGTCAGCAACAGGACATAAATACATGAAATGAATCTACATCATCCCCACTTTCTTTCCACAAACCGACCCTCATTGACCACTGAACACTAACTGCCATCCAGGCGACCAAAGACCTATGTAAAAGATGTTCGTCCCCCAATCAATGAAACACTATCAATTAAAGTAGTTAATTTGATAAACTCATCTGGTCCATACTCGATGCATCTTGTGATCTCCTATCTACATTGCTCATTTCCTAACTACCATCTAAATGGAAGCAGATCTCCTGATATTAATGATTGAGGAGAATATCATGGGTGGCCTACCGATTAGAGCAACGGGTGGATGGGATAGGTGGTTGTGGAAGAGATGGAAGCACATAACTGTCAATCATGCAATACAAAAATTAATGACCTATCATGATGCAAAATGCAAGTGAAAATGTCATAATGCTATAGTTTTGGTGGAATGATGCATGCACTATCATTCCGTCTCAAGGTGAGATGGAATATCTAAGAAAACTACACCATGTGCTTATTCTTATTAGTATGTAAGTGAGAATAGGTTCATTTCTCCCTCTCATTCCTACTTACTTCTCAATTCTTTTTTTTTCTCCTTTTTTTCAAATTTTTTTAAAAAAATTTCAAGCCCTTATTTTCATAGATGACAATGAATTATTTGTCAGGATCACTTCTTGTTACATAACTTGTACATTTGAAGCATTCAGAAGGTATGGAACAAGTTTAACACCTTTCATGTTTTCACAAGAACATACAACACATGATGTACAACTATATGCTCAAAAGATGTGAATGCCCTACAAAATAATAGTTATGCAATTAAATGACACGCACCTAAGGATAATGTGCATGTATAACTACTCTATCTTTTTTTCTTTTCATTTTCATGCAAAAATATGTGAAAATAGTTGTAATGCAAGAACTATCTACATGGGATGCAATCAAAGAGTGAAAGACAGTAATGTGCTCCAATTTCTTATGGTGGAGTGTGAATGAAATTGTGGTGGATCAGATCACAAGACTAATTGACGAAACCTTTCAAAAATATCATATGTCCCTCTCTAAAGACCTGTGTACAGGATAACTAAAGGATTTATCTCTTAAACTTTAGTCTAAGGTCACATTAGCATTTGGTCGGTTTGGGCTCAAACATCCTTGTAAATCACTTTTCCTTGGACAATAAAGATAGTCATTCATGTCCCCATGTCCTGAAGCTGACTCACCCAATCACTTCCTCAATTATGCAACTCAATTACTCACAAGAATAAGCTCAAAAAGTTTACAATATGCTCATTTTTTTATGTTCACACAACCCAAGAATAATACTACCAATTGAAACCATGCATTTATTACAACACAAATTACACTAGATAGATGTGGATCCTACAAAAGCGGTAAATCTAGAAATAAATACAACCATTATTTCAAAAGTAAAAGCAACATGAATAAGTAAGTAAAAACTAAGATCGAGGTATGTTCTAACACCCCCCCAAGCTTGAATATGACTATGGCCTCATAGTCAACATTCTCACTTAAGAGGTGGAACAACGGTACCATTCGCTTTGAAGTGTGGTGAAGAAGGATGGTTACATGCTCAAGTAGACCAAGTGATGCTTGCTATCTCCCTCCTTTTTGTGGCCCACTTTAGTGTCTTACTGGTTCTAAGACGTGAATTGCTTCATCCTTCTTCGCTCTACAAAAAACGGTGTGAAAAAATCTCCTTTCGATACCTTTTTCGGCCTGTTTTATGTAGTTGTCCTGCAGGTGTCGATACCATCGACCCAGACTCAACAATTTTGCTGAATCGATGCATCTAAAAGCCTGGGAACTCAAAAGTGTCGATACTATCGACACTAGGGTCGATGGTATCGACTTTACTGTCACCATTTTTTCTGAAAATCTTCAGGAATCTCGATACTATCGACACTAAGGTCGATGGTATCGACTTTTCTTCAGCGTTTACTACCCCAAACTCGATACTATCGACATGGGTGTCGATAGTATCGACCTGAAAGTTCTGCACACTTCAAAACACGAGTTACGGTACCATTTTTACAAAAAATATCAAAACGTAAGTAAAAACTAAGTACATAAACATAAAAGAACATAACCAAACATAAAAATGAACCTAAAGTTGGGTTGCCTCCCAACAAGCACCCTTGTTTAATGTCCTAGGCTTAACATAAGGATACCTTTAACCTGGGTTGTCAAGGGATGTCTCTAATGATTCATTTGGAAATTTGAATTTAACTCTGTCATCACCAATCCCAAGTGTCAAGTAACCTCGCCCAATGGCAGCGATTACATCATCCGTAGCTTGGAATGGCCTTCCCAATAGCATCTCACCTCCTTCAAACTCATGCATTTCCATGACCAAAATGTCAATAGGGAAGATGAATTTGTCGACCTTGACTAGCACATCCTCACATATACCTTGTGGCTTCACATTGGATCCATCCGCCAACTCAATTGTCATAGAAGTTTGTGTTGGCTTCCTCAATCCCAGCTTTTGAAAAGTGGCAAGTGGCATAAGATTAATGGTTGCCCCTGAGTCACACTGTGCTTGTGGAAAATGTTGGCCACCTATGGAACATGGGATGTAGAAACACCCTGGATCTTCCTCTTCCTTGGTAGCCATCCTTGGATTATAGAACTCACTTTTTCATCAACACACACAACATCTGTATCTTGGATCTGTCGTTTCTTGTTGATGATGTCTTTCATGAATCTTCCATATGAAGGAACTTTCTCTATCGCCTCCACTAGTAGAATGTTAATGTTGAGCTTTCGAAACATCTCTAAGAACTTCTTGTAGTGCCTATGCTCTTTCTTCGGCCTCAGACTATCCGGGAAAGGCACATTTGGGTCCTTCGCTCGCTTGTGTGGTGGCACATATGGAACTTTAGGGGTCTCCTCCCCTAAGCTTGCTTCAACACCACCTTCTAGGATAGGATTTGACACATCATCCATGGAGGGCATGACTTGTGGTTGCTTATCCTTATTGATAGTGGCTACTCCACTATGAAGTAAAGCTTTCACCTGCTCTTCTGACATAGGAGTCTTTTCAGAAATCTGAGATGTGGGCACGATAGTAGTGGAAACTTGGTGGGATTTTCTGAATGGGAAATATCCACCTGGTAGTCCATATAAGTTGCGGGGGTATGGTACACTGGGTTTAGCCTCCGTGTCAAATTGCATTTCACCTTTTCATGGACCTTCACCACTGGGGGCTCTATCTCCTTAATCACAAATATGTACTTCACTTGATATGTGCTTGAACAGCCTCTGCATTCCCAGCCTATCTTTGTTGATTTGTATGCTTCATGGCCGCCACTTCATTGGAAATTTGGGTCACAGTCGTCTCTAGTGCCCTCATCTGCGCTCTATGACTTTGCAACAGCTGCCCAAATTGATTCAAAATCTCGCCCTGGGACTGTAACTGTTTACCGAACGTACTCATCAGTTCTTGATTTTGTTTCACCACCTGGCTAAGCAATTCATTGTTCTTTTCCTCTAGGCTAGGCTGCAGCTTCTGAAAATTTTGTTCCTTCCTCCAATCGTAATTGTTATTTCTATATCCCTGTTGATGCATATACTTTGCATGTGCTTCATCATCAGACCCATTGTCCTCTTTCTCTTGGAGCTTCTTGGCTATAAGATCCATCTTTTCATTAAGCGCTTTGATGGCCTTTTCTTCATGTGTCACGCCAACCTGCTCTGGTGCATCTCTTTCACCCCAAAACTGCTTCTTTGCCATATTCTTCAAAATTTCCCAGCACCTCGTACCAGTGTTGTTCAAGAAGAAACCCGAACCTGCTGAATCCAGGTTGCTTCTATCGTGCTCATTGAGAGAAAAATAGAAAAATTTAACCTATTTTTCCTTGTCTAGCCTGTGATGTGGGCACTTTCTCAACATGATCTGGAAGCGCTCCCATGTCTCAGGATAGGTCTCACCGGTCTTCTGGGTGAAGTTGTGGATCTTTCGCACAAGATCATTTTTCTTCTCAGGCGGAAAGAACCTCTCTAAAAATAACTCAACCATGTGATCCCATGATTCCACATACTCATCATCAATATTATGTAGCCATTCTCGTGCATTTCCCGTCAGAGAACTGGGAAATAACTTCAAGTAAAGTGTCTCTTGCAGGAACCTATCAATCTTTATCATATCGCAATTTTCCACGAACGTGCTGATGTGGGTCACCGGATCTTCATTCTTCAGCCCATGGAATGCATTATATTTGACTAAATTAATTAGCCCTGGATCAATTTTGTAGTTAGGAATGTTGATGGCCTACCTCTTGATTGACCCCTTAGATGCAGAGGAGGAAGAAGCCTTGATCTTCTCCCAGATCGTCTGCTCCTCATTTCTTGCTCCGTCACCCATTATTACTTTACTAGTACCTAAAATTTCAAATGGTAGTGTATAAACCAGTACTAATAATTAAAACAATGAATAAGATTTGCAATTCAGTTCAAAATATTAAAAAATATAGGAATTAAAAGTGGCCTAGTGTGGCCACTCACAGCACTTGTAGTGCTAAAATTCATTGTTTCCCCGGCAACGGTGCAAAAAACTTGACACGCATAAACTGTGTGTGCAAACACAAGTATACGTATCAATGTAGTATAGGCCTTGTGAGGCTCGAGTCGAACTCAGGGAAATGTGATTTTTAGTAGACTACTACTAACTGGTTGCGATCAGCTAAACTGATTAAAAGAGTTTGAGAGTTGATTGAAAAAGAAAAATAAAATAAAAGAAAACAAAGAAATCGATTAAATGTTTAGTTTAATCTTTAAATGGGAATCTTTAGGATTGTGGTTTCACCACAGGTTCTCGCTGTACTAATTTCTACACAATTATCCTAATTCGTCTCCTATTCCGGATAGTGGCCTGTAGTCAGAATTGCTCGCTTTCGCGATACAATTCACTACCTAAATCTAGGTCAATTCCATGGTAGTAGTAACATATACCCTAAATTAGGTGCATGAGAAACAAACTCTGGGTTTCCACCATTAACCGTACATCGCCTTATTCAAGGAATTAATTAGTTAATGTGATATTCGTCTATTTTCAACCGTTAATTCTTCTTTCAAAGTAATTAAAGCCATTAGACTATCATTATGGTGATCAATCATAATGATAGAATGGAGAAAACAAAATCATACCACGAAATTGAGAGACAAATTATGATAAACTATGTAAAAAGTATCATACAGCGATTACCCGGGCTACTCCCGGTCCTAAAGACAAAGGGGATTAGCCCCGCATGGTTGAAAATGTAAAATACATAGGAGTAGAGAAAAAAACATGGGAAACATGGAGAAAACTTATGTAACCCCTGATACAAAGGTGTTCCTGGAGATCCTCCTCGAGAAACGTGCGTTTTGCAGTCTTCCGGCAGCAAAATCGCCCGTTGGAGGTGCCCGGATCACTCGGTTGACGGCCTTCGTCTCTCATCTCCTCTCTCTCTCTCTCTCTCTCTCTCTCCTTCTTGGATTTTGTGCAACACAATATGAGATCTCCGCTAGGGCCGTTCGTGCTCTTCTTAGGTCATAGGACCACTTTACGGCACCGAAAAAGCTCAACCTTCGGATTAAAAAGCTCCGTTTTAGTGTAGAAAATTGCCAGATCCCGACGTTGTCGATACCATCGACACCCAGGTCAATGGTATCTACCATGATACAGATATTTCCTTCCAAAATCGCATTTTGGGGTTGCTTTCTGATGAAATGTCGATACTATCGACACCAGGGTCGATAGTATCGATTCTAGACAATGCAAAAGTGCTTGAAAAAGTGTTGAAACATGTGTATAAGTCTGGGGATTATATAAAATCATATAAATATGAAAAAAGAAGTATAATTTGATGCAAAAAGAGTTTAAAGGCCAACTATAGTGAATTATGCAAATATAATCAAGAAAATGGCAAATACATGCATAAAACATATATAAAATAAGCCTATAAAAATGACTCAAAACCCATGCATCAATGATCCACCCTCTTTCTCTTATCTTCATATGCAAGGAAAGCCAACAAGTTGTTTATAAGCTCTGATCGGGGTAAGTAAAACCTCAGTTGTGTATTTTATTGATAACCTAGGGTTTTTCTCTCAGCTGGTTTTTCTCTAGGGTTTTGATTTGTAGCATCCTATTCCAACCTTTCTCTTGCATGTTTAGTTGCTTTCATCTAGGGAACAGTAGAGAGTGGTTGATGGTGAGGAACTCAGGTCTTGGGGAGTTTCCCTCAACATTGGAGTTTTTCATGAAGCTGGTTTCTTCACTAATGTAATCCCTTGGAGCCACAAGGAATGACGTCATCTAGGTCTAGATCACATGCATAAACCTATTGTTGATGAAGATCCTTTCTTGTCAATCTGGGTTGGTAGGTTCAACCCTTGAACTGATATACTCACTTCTTGTTCGGTTGACAAGTCATCTCACCAGTCGTCTGATTCCATCAATCCACCACCCACTGGCTACTCTAGCAGATCGGTCGGGTCAACTGGCTGATCGGATCGGCTAATCTGTCTAGTTCTCCTTGGTCCTCCATCTTGCTTGGTCATCTTGGGACATCATCTTCTTCTTCATAACAAGAAAGTAAACTACCTAATTTTATATAATTATAGAGAAACCTTGAGTTACATTCAAGGGGAGCAAGAGTAGGAAAGAATTAAAATTACATTGGGAAGATAAGATAGAGGCTCGGTACATAGATCTAGATAAATAGATAAACCAACCACACAACCATTGCATAGAATTTAGGGGTTATTGGTCAAACCATGCTACACATCCACCATCAAAACCACTTTTAGGCTGACACGTGTAAATTTCATATATCTCATATATATATATATATATATATATATATATATATATATATATATATATATATATATATATATATATATTAGTTTGGGATTATTATAGTATTGGATTTGACAAGATATTATTTGCATAGAATGCAATAATAGAATGACAAAACCAAATTTGATCATATTGATTATCCCATAATATAGTAAATTGGCGTTGGCTCTGATACCACTGATGGGTAATATGGCGACAGAACAGGCAGCTGAAACAAAAATGTTATTAACCATATTCCCATAACCAACGGATCGCATCAATAGATATAATACAAGAAGGATGGTTTTGAGGATATACTTGGTCCTAGAGCAAGTCTAGCAATAATCCTCATCATTGTAGATGTGCAACTCTGAAACCTAGTTGCACTGGGACACGTTTGACTACTGCGCTTCCTAGTCTGCACCACAAATTGCATTCACGAACGTCATCTTCTTCAATAGATCCTCTTGTCGTAGACTGTTGGTTGACGTTGTCCTCCTAGCAGCAAAGAACAACCTCCCACCTCTAGAGAAGTCCACATGGACCTCCTAGAACTCATGTCATCCTACTAGAATGGACAAGAATGAGTTGTCCCTCCCATTGGTGTACTTGTCACCAACTTGTTCTCCCAAAATAATGATCTCAGTTGTTCTCTACCTTGCTATCCCTCCCTAGTCAGGTTGGACTTGCTTGGGCTTTCATAGTTACCACAACTAGAGAGGATAATGTTTGTCAAAGCAACCGATTCTCAATTTTTTTTGTTGTGTTTTCAGAATCCTCCAGTACCCCTCTATTTATTGGTGAGGTTTGGGCTAGGGTTCCCAATTGATGCGAGAGTGAAAGGGACTGGAAGATCTCAATGTTTCACAACAATTCTAGAAATTTTGCAACCTACAACAGCATAGATGGTCGTATGGCTGCTCAGAAGGTTGTATGGCATGCCAAAAAATCATTTGGCTCAGTCTAGATGGGCGTCTGGTAGTTTCCCAATCGCATTCAAAATTGGTAATTCATTTTCAATTAATATCACATATTAATTTCCTTGCACAACAAGTAATGTGCAACTAAAATGAACTTGGAAATATCTAGAACCTTCCCTCAGGCAATCTTGGCCATCTCACCCACGCGTGACGACCCTCTCGATCACCCAGATGGTCATACGGAGACCCGAGTTAGTCCGGTCGGTTCAATCCAAATACAATTTCAACTCAAATCAGTTTGACACCCAAACGTCCATATAAAGCCTTGAGATGGCCATTTGGCACTCCTAACGCTCATCTCATGCCATGGGATGGGTGTCTGGCAGTGCACTCAAGCTTATTGTTGTGTGAATTAATTACCTAAATGTTTTAGCAATTAATTCATATGTCATTCAAGATCAAACTCCTCTTTTAGGTTGAGACCTATTTGTGTGACCCTTTAAGTCCCATGTTATGTTGGCAGTGAATGTTCATAACAACTTATGACATCACAAGAAATGAGTGGTTCCTAGTTGCACATCAATGCTACCCAAGTAAATGGAAAGTTGGCGAACAACTTCAATCTACAATATGTGTATGGTGTTTTTGTGTTTGTATAGTTCCTTTGTCATTGATGTCCAAATTGAACTTGAGGCATGGAGAAATCACCCTCTTCTTCATTCAATCTTGTTTCTTGAACCAAAAGCAAACTGTCTGAGATATATGTAAGCCCAATATCACATATTGACTCACATGTGAATGGTCATGCATTTCTCAGTCTCTCTAACCAAGAGGCCTAGGACATCACACTCTAGTAGGAGGGGCAAATCCCATTTCTATCATTCATAGTCTATCCCCATGTGTCAAAGTCACCCAATCATCACCATTATAACAACCCATGTTTCAGGACTGCGTTTGATGATGTCAAAGTGTACCCAACGACAAGTGATGAGTGGAATGCTTTTAGGTCTAAGAACCACAACACCACCATCACTGTGATACCAAACTATGACTTCCATGATGTTGGCATCCATGTGTTAGTCTCACGGTCAGTCTTTCTGATATACTATTCTTCAACATGTATATGTGTGCTTGGTTTGATATTTCCATATCATGATTAATGAGATTTAGTCATCAACCAACTCAAACTTTGATCTTATGTGTTATTGTTATCTATCAACCTTCCATAATAATAGTTGATCATGGACATAATGAGAATATGTATATGTACTCTTAACGCCGTATGATCTCACATTAACAAGGCTAATGCTTGAAGACATATGGTATTGAGTAATATTATTCCCTAGACATTTATGATGTTACATCATTATCTCATGATTAAGTTAAATAGAATAAATTTTGAAGTTTGCCTTACAATCATCACGTGATTGGCTCTCTGGGCATACTTAACTGACACTATATAAGTAGTAAAACTGAGAACAAAGAAATTAACCCTAGGCACCTAATCTCTCAGAGCAAAGGTGACTAAGATAACAACCATCAAAATACAAGCATCATCTTCAATCTCTGACCATTGGAAGACGAGAAAAGTCTGGCCATCTCTCACCATGTCGCCATTGCCATCCAAGTCCAAACACCATTGTCACCGTGTTAATCACAAAGGGGGAGAAGCCATGACACACGAGCATTGTGGGAAATGTCAACAAGGACGACCGGTAAAAACTCATCTATCACCTATTTTATTCCATTTTCACTGTTTTCTTTCATGAATTCATCGATAATGACCAAACGATTGCCACCTTCTCACTTTGCAAGTTTCTTACCTTCATCATTAGGTGGAAGCCATCAAAAGACAATTAGTCTTCCTCCCTTCTACTTACCATAAGTAACTCTTTCTTCCTATGAGAACAATTGTTTCTCATTTCCCCTGCTTCCTCTATGAACCATCATTTTTTATTCTTTTCCTCCAAAAACCATCCTTTCTCAAAAACCCAACCCCACAAGTGACAAACATCAGTTGTATGCTCACAAGGAAAAATCATCAGAAGGTAGCTCCCTAATGCAAATCATCAGATTGAGTCACCTCTCCTGAACTCATTAGATCTCAGAGGTATGTTCTGAACCTATCACTTCCTTCCTCAACCACTAGGTAGACCCTCACTCTTCCCTTGGTAAACCTCTTTCGACTCCACTGGTTACACTGACGAGACTTCCCTTTAGAATGAACCATCGGCTTTGCAGACCATCAATTTGTCGCCACTCCTGTAAAACCATCAGATGACCAGCTTATAACTTAAACCATCAGATTACTCTATTTCTTATCCAACTCTAGCAAAACCATCATTTGTCTTCTTGCTAGCTTAAAACTGTCAATTACTGACCTTTCTAAATAAACCATCAATTTATAGCTTCATTCTTGCACAAATCCTTATAGACAAAATTAATGTTATCCTAACCTTTCTAGAGATATACAAATATCTACATAGCAACCAATTATTAAAATGACATGTAATACATGCAAAGATCAAGGTACCAACAAGCATCTAGTCAGTCATAAAAGAAGGGCTAGCATAATTAGAGCCAACTTGACTTAGGAAGAAATTGACAAAATTGAAAGATTAAAGGACGAAATGGTAGCTTATGTCAAGCTCTATGGAGACCCCATACCCAAAAGCATTAGAGCAAGGCTAGAATAAGACAAGTAGAAAATGCCAGATGAGCCAATTCTTAAGGAATCTCCTAGCTCCAAGAAATACACTAGGACTAACCCTTCATAGTACACAACTTCTATAGAGGTCAAGAACCCCAAGTTCTCCTCCTCAAGATAGGCCACGTAAGGTGACCAACAAATCAGTATTGGATAGTGTCATTGAACAAGCAATACAACATCAAGTAGTGGCCTCCATTACAAAAGTCCTTGCAATGTTTTCCCACCAACAAAGAACGTGGTTCATAAGGAACAACTCGATAATTACTCCCTCCGCAAGGATGATGAACACATGGAGATAGGGGACCAAATGCTTGCAAAGAAAAACTTCAAAGACAGAAGATATAGTGATGTGAACAATAAAGAAAGACTAGGGATTTATCAAAGATTGAAGGAGGGTCTTGAAAAGATAGGAATGTATAATATTTGGTTCAACATGCACCTCTCCTACAATGAACTCACCCTAGAATTTATATCGTCTCTTAAGAAGCTTCTTGTAAAACAAGATGCATTAAAGTGTGGGGGAACTACAAATTAGCAGTTTGCATTATTATAGAAGATTATATACTAATAGAGAAATGGTTGAATTCCATCTTCACTAGTTCTGATGAAGAAGCAGAACGATCCAATACAACAAAGGGTATAGAGAAGTATGAGGCTTTTTCACTGATAATATGTGGGAGAGTTATCAGGACAAAGTTGGTATAGTTTAGGGCAGTCAAAGGCTACCATGATGCATTCTGGATTCTTGAGGGTCGTATACAAACTCTTTGTGAACACCATATTCTTCGGGACAGATACAAGGAAAATGACTAGAATGGACCTCCACATCTTGTGGATCATCATGGAAGGCAAGCCTATCAACATTGGATGGACACAGATTGCAAGACTGGTGGCAGTGATTGGGATACAAGATTCTTGTGACTTCTACATGGGAGGCCTAATCACATACTTAGCACACCACCTAGGGTACCTGAGAAAACTAGAATTCTTCCTCAAGTCTGATGGGGAAACCCTACTCTACACCAAGCACCTCACTGCAACCAATGTTCTGAGGAGGATGAGGCATAAATACTACTATAGGTTGTACAGATTCAATGATTTTCTACCCCTCCCCTATATGTGTAACACCCTTGACCTGGTTTATGCTTTAACCCTAGGTGTTTTGATTAAGAAAGATGATTATATGTTTAATCTCATCTTGTGAAAAGTAATTAGGGCTCATGAGGAACTTATGTTTCAATTTTGGTCTTGTTTGAACAATGTTGAAGCAATGATTTCTTATTTTGGACTAAAGTGCAAATTACCCAAGTTGAGGGGTTAACTTGAAAATTGCACATGATAAGATATTCCTCTGATGTTTTGACATCATAAGAATGAATATAATGGAGTGTTATGGTTTTCCCAAGCCTGGACACCAAGATAGAGCTTGTTGGACAATGTTGTGCATTAAAACCTAGTTTTGGAGTAAAGTGCAATTTACCCAAAATATAGGGTTCAATATGCAAATTACCACTTCAACAAGGTCCCTAATGTTTCTTAGCATCAGTTAGATCAAAGAAAATGAGAGGGACTCCTCATTTGAATTAAGTTGTAGGAGAGAGAATCTTGACATTAAAATAATCAAGAATAATGCCTAACTGAAACCCTAATTCGATTTAGGGCAAAAATGAATAAAAATAATTGAAGGGATTTCAACCAAAATGTTTTGGGTTGATTTTCAATAAGGATGGACGTTCCTTTAACAAGATAAGGAACGAAAATATCTTAAGTAGGTGAAATTCCACTCACCTTTTTATAAAGAAAAGTAATATCCACTCACATGTGGGATATTATATCATAAGCATTAAGGTGCTTAATTTGCTTTTCTTTAAATGGAGGATAATGAAGGAGAATTAAAGTCAAGGAAGGTGCCTCGTACCCAAGGTAGTTTAGGGGTAAGAGGCGGCCACTTTATTGGGATTAATTAGATTTTTATAAGGCATTTTCTCTCTCATCAATTTCCTTATAAAAGTGCCATTTCCAAGCCCAAACCAAGGCCTTTTCGGATTTCTTTCTTCCCCTTGCTTGCAAAACCAACCAAGGAGCTAGGGAGGAGCAGGGAGCACGTCCCCAACCTATTGGTAAGCCCTTGACCTTCGTTCTTCATGATTTCATGGTGGAAATCGAAAATAAATTATGGATTCCTTCTTATTTCGATCTCCTCTTCAACCCTAGCCAACTTTTACAATCAAAAGCTTGAGGACGAGCCTAGGGGGAGTTGCAAGAGCTTCATCCGCCATTAATGGCGTGAGCTTGGATCTTTGGAGCTCAATTGGAGGCGGGTTTTATAACTTAAACCCTCAAACATTGCTATTGCATCAATCTTCTATGCTTTGTTGATTGATTTCTTCAATTTTATACACTTTTGCTTCTTTGCTGCAAATTCCATCAAGAACGGTTGCTATTCTTGGGTGCACGAAGGAATATGATGATGAAATCATCATAAGCAAGCACCTCACCAAATATCTTGGGAGCAAACGATCTCAAAAGTTGGGACCAAACGGTTTCACCAAAACCGTTTGGTGACCAAACGGGTTGCAAACCGTTTGGTGGAAAACGGGTTCAACCCCGTTTGAAGGAGTTTACCAAGCATTGACCGTTTGGGAATATCGTTACTAATTATGTAGGCTAATGACCCTCCAAATTTGAGGGGTTAACTCCAAAGGAATCATAGGTTGAAAGCCAATCAATTAGACAAATCGAATTGAATTAAGTGCTGATTTTCAACCTGAATAACTTGACCTGCTTGGGAAAACGGGTTCAAGACCGTTTGTGATGGTTGACCAAGCGTTGACCGTTTGGGATTCCTGTTCATAATGATGTTGGTTAATGACCCTCCAAATTTGAGGGGTTAACTCCAAAGGAATCATAGGTTGAAGGCTAATAAATTAGGAAAACCTAATTGGATTAAGTGCTGATTTTCAACCTGATTAACTTGACCTGCTTGGGCAAACGGGTTCAAGACCGTTTGAGTGAGTTGACCAAGCGTTGACCGTTTGGTATTCCTGTTCATAATTATGTTGGTTAATGACTCTCCAAATTTGAGGGGTTAAATCCCAAGGAATCGTGAGTTGAAGGCTATTCAATTAGGAAAACCCTAATTGAAAACAGTGCTGAAATTCCAATGAGTTAAGTTGAGATTTTGGGTTGATCAGCCCAAACGGGTTCAAGACCGTTTGGGAATCATCCAAACGGGTTCACTACCGTTTGGGGATCACCCCAAGACCGTTTGGAGGTCTGGGGTCAAGTATAGTTGATCAATTGAAGGTCCAAAGGTACCAAATCATACTGCAACTCAATGCTGATTTGTTGATCAACTCGATAGACCAATCCATGATGATTTTTCACTAAAGTCCAAAGGTTGGATGAGCCAAACGGTCTCAAGACCGTTTGGAGCTCATCCAAACGGTCTCAAGACCGTTTGGTGGTCACCCAAGACTGTTTGGAGGTCTAGGGTTGAGTATGGTTAGGTGTTTGAAGGTCTAAAGGTACTAAGCTGATATACAATGCAATGTTGATTTGGTGATCAATCCAATGAACCAAACCCCAATTGGATTGCTTAGATTTGAGTGATATGATGGGAAAACGGTCTCAAGACCGTTTGGAGGTCATCCAAACGACCTCAAGACCGTTTGGGGTCAGGTCATACCCAATTTGGATGATGGTTCAATGGTTTCAAAGCAACTAGTCTTACATTGATTAGTGTTGTTGAATCATCGATTCCAAACCCTAATTCAATTGAATCAAACCCTAATTGATGATCAATTGAGGGTCAAATTAGTTGAAGGTTGACTTATCAAATTCAATTGAAGTATGAATATAGGTCCAATTGATGATTGGTTCCATGAATTCAATGATTGAAGGAATCAACATTGGAAACCCTAATTCAATTGGATACCTCATGTTATTGAAGGTCCAATTGATCAAACCTTTTTGGAAACCTAATGTAATTAGGTGAGAGATACCTTAATGGAACTAATTAAGAATGCTTAACAAATGCATGGATACAATACATGATGACAACCCTAATTGAGGTTGATTCCATGTATAACCCTAATAAGAGGTTGTCTACATGTGAAATCACTAATTAGGATGAATAGTAAACCCTAGTTGAGGGTGTATCCAAGTGAAACCCTAGTTGAGGGTGTATCCATTTGAAATCCTAATTGAGGGTGATTTCATGAGAAACCCTAATTGGGAATGATTAGTAAACCCTAATTATGGGCAATGTGATATGAAATCCCTAATGAAGGGTGATGTTATATACAATCTCTATTCTAAAGAAGGGAGATGGTATGTGAAACCCTAATCCCTAATGAAAGAATAGAATTCATAGTTGAATATGATTTATGAAGTGAACCCTTGTGGCACGACTGTGCAAGGTAGCACGGACGTGGTGGATTCACTTTGCACGACCGTGCAAGGTAGCACGGCTGTGGTAGCTTCATTGTGCACGACCGTGTACGGTAGCACGGCCGTGGTGGCTTCCCTTTGCACGGCCGTTCTTGGTTACACGGCCGTGGTGCTCTATGCTTGACTTAGAGCTAAATTGAAAGTGACCTAACATGGTCATTTTGTTAATTTCCAACCTAAGGATGAGAGAGAAGCTCATACCTTGTGATGATAATCATTTAATGATACATGATGAATGTAATAAGTATGAATGAATACTTAGGATATCAATGAATGCTCCCAGAGGAGTGTAGCAATAAATTAGGGTTGGAGTGATAATACAAATATGAAACCCTAATTGATAAGAAAGGAAAATCCTACCCTAGCTTTGGGTAAAAGGATGAAAAGCCCTAATTGATGGTAAACCCTAACCTTGGTAAGGGAATAGTGGTGTTACCCTGTATTGCATGATGTGTTGTGAACTTGATAAATCTATTATCATGTGTGACAATCATGCAGGTCTCATGAGGTGATGATCATAGCCAGGTATGAGCTATGATGTTTATTTGATAATAGTTCATTGGCCATATGTGCCATTATGTTCTTGTTACTTAGAAAAGAAGTAACAAGATTAGTATGGGCTTGTAAGCCTTGTTATAAAGTTGTTTCCTAGTAAGAGGTGACAAGATGTGAATGGCCTTATGAGCCATGTGAATAAAGTTGTTGCCTAGTGAGAGGTGACAAGATGTGAATGGCCTTGTGAGCTATGTGAATAAAGTTGTTGCCTAGTGAGAGGTGACAAGATGTGAATGGCTTCTGAGCCATGTGAATAAGTATCTGATGAAAGTGGTACATGTCTCTTTATAGCATTTATCTGAATAAAATATGTTTGAGAACTTGACTGATGCTAAAAGAATATGAGAATGTACTTAATAAATCAAGTGAAATCTATTCATGTAGTGCTCTGACCATAGATCCATCATCGTTAGGAATAGGTGATGGTGAAACAGGTGCCCGCGGCAAAACCCGGAGCACATATTTTGAATATGTGGGGGTAAATGGGTGAAAATCTCCTTACGTCCTCTTGAAGAGATTGATGGAAGGTAAACAAGAAACCTCTCAATCCTTCATGAATATGTCGGGATGGATGTATCATGAATCTCCCAATTATACTTAATGTCGGATCGAGGAGATAAACAAGAAATCTCTCGATTGGCGATGAGAGTGCAGTTGACGTTGTAACTTTGTAGCGAAGGTGCCAGAATACCCTGGCTAGCTAGTTAGCAGAGACACGACATGTCCTGCATGTGGTCTTGTACTGACCGATACAGATGAGGTCATAAGAATCCAGCTCTTTTGATGACTTATGTATGGTACCGAGGCGATTTCGTAATGGTCGGTTGGAGTATGAGCGGTATATCTCATATCCTCAGAGCATAAGTGTGATTGTAAAATGTAATCAGCCGTATAGCATGTTTGCTTAAGGATTGAATACGGAGATTCATTGGCTGATGTTGCATTTCTTTGTGCATTCCTTAGTAGATAAATGTTAATTATGTTTCTTTATATTCTCTGCAAAGTAGACAGATGAATTACTTATCTACCATGGGTAGATGCAATGACCTCCTTGAGAATGGAGATTATCTTATTCTGTTCTATGATGAATAATTCTGCCTGATAATGTAAAAGTAACCCCTACTCAGTTTTAATTTGATAAACTGCAATAACAATGTTTTTGGCGGAGAGTTATATCTCTCGCTGGGGCAATTTTCAATTGTCTCACCCCCGTGGGAAACATTTTTGGGTATGCATGGAAGGCAGAGCAGAAACCCTAGAACAGGGAAAGAGCAGCAGCAACAGCAGGGACAGCAATAAAATCTCAGGTGGAAATATTATCTGTCTAGTCATATAGATAGTAGTCTTATGTGTCGTCTCTATACTCTCAGGTCCTCGGAGTTTTAAATGTATCAATTTGAGTTTTGGCTTGGTGCCTCGAAGTTTTTATACTGCCTGTGTATATTTGTTAACAGGGCAGTCAATGTTGTAATCCTTGAAAAGGAATGGTACAGGTTGTGTACTTGTGAACCAGGATGAATTTGGAATACTTTGGTTCATGGTTAAAGAGTTTTCCTATGAATGGATCTCTTTGCAAAAAGTTTTAAATTTTCAGTGATTTTCAGTAATCCGCTGCAAATAATTCACTTCCGCATTAGTTAATCCTGTTTTCGCGAGACGGTCATTTCAATATGTGTTAATACAACTACAACAAACTCAAATTCAGGGAGGATCAGATTTTGAAGATGAAAAACCCCTTCCATTCATTAGCATGCAAGAGTCAATCGATCAATAGAGAAATTAAATTGAAGATACTACTACAAAGCAACATCTAAGAAAGAAAGTGATAGTACGACTACCGAAGAAGATGGCAAAAAAACCCAAGATGAAAAGATCCCCCAAACTTGAGGTAGTGAACCCAGAGACTACAGAAACAAAACATTTGATGATCACACCCATTATTAGTGTACCTGAGACATCAGGAGTGGAGATTGAACCTTCGATGAATACCACTATTGTCAATGTTCAAGAACAAATTGTTGAAGCTTCGGGAATCCCACCACACCATTACTGAGGAATCATGCAACAATAACAAGGCTAACATATCTGTCAATGTATCTAAAAGAGAGATTCCAGAGAAGGAAATCTCAAAGAAAAAACCCACACCAAGCTTCACTGCAGATCACAACATGCATATGAGTATGATACATGAAGAGTCTGTGCGAGTGAGAGAATATGGACATGAAGCAAGATCAACGGGGCACCAAGAATAGCATGTCGGGAAATATGGCTACAGAGCAGGCAGCAGAAACAAAAAAAAATATCTACCATATTTTCCATGACTAACATATCATTTCAATCACTATAAAATAGGAAGGATGGTTTCGAGGGTATACCTAATCCTAGAGCAAGTCTAGCAACAATCCTCATTGTCGTACTTAAGCAACTTTGACTCGAGGTTCCATTAGGACTCGTCTGACTACTGCTCCATAGAAAAAAGACTCGAACATCATCTTCTGTAGAAGCTCCTTGCGTCACAGACTTCTGGATGAAGATGTTCTCCTAAGCGATAGACAACTGCCTCCTACCTCTAGAGAAGTCCACATGGACTGCATAGAAATCTTGTCATCCTTCTAGAATGGACAAGAATGAGTCATCCCTCTTATTGGCGTACTAGTCACCAACATGCTCTCCCACAACAATGATCTCAGATGTTCTCTCCCTAGCTATCCCTCCCTAGTAGGGTAGGACTTACATGTGCTCTCTCAGTTACCACAACTAGAAGGACAAAATTTACCAGAGAAACTAATTCTCAATTGTTTCTGTTGTACTCTAGGAAGCCCCCAGTACCCCTCTATTTATAGGTGCGGTTTGGTTCAAGGTTCCTAGTTGATGTGGGAGTGGAAGGGACTAGAAGATTTCAGATTTTTGCTATAATTCTGGAACTTTCCCATCTTTTTGTAGCTAAGACAATTGTCTGGCATGCTAGATGGTCAGTGATGATCGTCTGGTGCTTTCCTAGCCTCACATGAAATTGGTAATTTGATCCCAATTAATATTTCATTTTAATTCCTTACACAACAAGTAATGTGCAATCGAAACAAACTTGAAAATATCTAGAACCTCCCTTCGGATGAACTAGGCCATCTATCCCATGCTAGACGACTGTCTCACTCACCCAGACGGTGGTCTGGTGAACCGAGTCAGGCCGGTAAGTTTAATCCATATCAAATTTCAACTCGAATCAGTCTGACACTCCAAATGCCCATTTCAACTTTTGAGACAACTGTTTGACACTCTAGACGGATGCCTCATGCCATGAGATGGGTGTTTGGTAGTGCAGTCAGGTTGTTGTTGTGTGAATCAAATACCTAAATATTTTAGCACTTATGTCAACTGTTATTTAAGATGAAGATCCTCTTCTAGGTTGAGACTATGTGTGTGACCCTATAGGTCCCATTTTATGTTGGTAGTGAATGTCCATAACAACTTATGACATCACAAGGAATAAGAGGTGCCTAGTCACACATCAAATCAACCTAAGGTAAATGGAAAGTTGGAGAACAAATTTAACCTTCAATCTGTGTATGGTGTTGCAATGTTTGTATAGTTCCTTTGTCAGTGATGTTCAGATTGAACTCGATGCATGGAGAATTCATCCTATTTATCATTCAATCTTGTTTCTTGAACCAAGAGCAGACTTTCTGAGATACATGTAAATTCAATATCATATATTCACTCACTTGTGCATGGCCATACATTTCTCAGTCTTATTAATCAAGAGGCCTAGAACATCAAACTCCCATAGGAGGGACAAATCCCATTTCTATCATTCACACTCTATTCCCGTGTGTCAAAGTCACCCAATCATCACCTTTATAACAATCCATCTTTCAGGACTGTGTTTGATGAGGTCAAAGTTTACCCAATGAGATGTGATGAGTGCAATGATTTCAGGTTTAAAAACCACAACCACAACCATCACTGTGGGAGTTGATTATAACTTCCATGATGATGACTTTCATATGTCATTCTCACAATGGGTCTGTATGATATACTATTCTATAACATGTATCTATTTGATTGGTTTGATATTTTCATATCTTGACTAATGAGACTTTGTCATCAACTAACGCATACTCTGATCTTATGTGTTATTGTTCTCTATCAACCTTCCACAATAACAATTGATCAAGTATATAATGAGAATATTCATATGTACTCTTAACATTCGCCTGATCTCATTCTTCCAAGTCATGTACTTGAATACATACGCCATTGAGTAATATTATTTTCTAGACATTTACAATGTTACCTCATTATCTCATAACTGAAATAAACAAAATAAATTGGAAGCTTGCCTTTTATTAATAATCAAATAGTTTTTATAAGTTATTCCATTACAATCATCACATGATTGGCTCACTGGGCATACATACCAACAGACTCCCACTTGCACTTAGAGCCAATCACCCACGAATCATATTCCAAGTGACTAACATGCCCGTCATGCTTTTGTTATGAAAGTGCCATGGTCAAGGGGTCAGTAACATTGTATTTGGTTAGTACTTTACAAATCTTTACATCTCATCGTTGTATGATCTTGCGTATGAGATCATACCACCTTTTTATATACTTTTAGCGCTACTGCAATTTAGGTTCCTTAGCTTGTGCTGGATGTATTGTTGTCACAATATAGCTCGATTGCATTGCTTATGCTTGGAATGACCCCAAGTTATGTAATGAACTCCTTGATTCATACAACCTCCTTTGCTACACTTGATGCAACAATATATTTGGTCCCTATTGTAGAATCAATAATTGTCTCTTGCTTGGAACTCTTCCAGCTTACAACTCTATTGTTCATGCAAAACATGTATCCTGATTGGGATATGTAATCATCTTGACCAGTCTAGAAGCTTGCATCAGTGTAACCCTATACCACCAACTCTTCCTCCCTGTTGTAGACCAAGAACTGATCCTTAGTCCTTCTCAATTACTTGAGGATGTTCTTCATGGTTTCTCATCATGCTCAAGGCATACGAGACATCTATATGTGAACAAACCATTGTGTACATGGTTAATCCAATTGTTGAGGCATATGGAATAAAAATCATGTGTTCCCATTCTTCACAAAAATTGGGACACTAAAATTTAGAGATGGTCACTCCATGCAACGTTGGCAGGTTTCCACTCTGTGAGTTCTCCATGTTGATTCACTTCAACATTTTGTCAATGTATGTGCTCTGACTTAGTTCAAGAATCCTTCTGGATCTATCTCTATAGATCTTTATTCTCAATATGTAGGATGCTTCTCCCAAGTCTTTCACATAGAATGTATTTCCAAGCCATATCTTTACCTTTTTTAAAGTAAGGATGTCATTCCCCATCAAGAGTATGTCATCTACATACAATATGAGTAATGTCACTATGCTCGAACCTTCTTGTACACACAAGGTTCATTTTCATTTTGAATAAAGCCAAACACTTTGACTGTCTCATCAAAATAAAGATTCCAACTCTGAGATGCTTGCTTCAATCCATAGATTGACCTTAGTAGATTACAAACTTTATTTGCAAACTTTGGATCTATAAAACTCTTTGACTATGTCATGTACACATCCTCAACTAGATTCCCATTAAGGAGTGCAATTTTAACATCCATTTTCCAAATCTCGTAGTCATCATAAGTTGCAATAGCAAGCATGATCTTCATGGACTTAACAATGGCCACTGGAGAAAAGGTTTTGTCACAGTCAACACCTTGAAATTGTCGAAAACCCTTTGTAACCAATCTTCCCTTATAGATTTGAACTTTTCCATCTATGTTGGTCTTCTTCTTGAAGATCCATTTGCACCCTATGGGTTTCACCACTTTAGGTGGATCCATTAAGGTCCATACCTTGTTGGTGTACATGGATTCCATCTCATATCTCATGGCCTCAAGCCATTTCTTAGACTCTCCTCCCTCAATAGCATCTTGATAGGATATTGGCTTGTCATCTATGACCAATATACTACCTTCCTGAGTTATAAGATATCCCAATCTTTCAGGATCAAGGCCTGTCCTATTAGATCTATGAGGTTCCTATGATACTTGAGAAATTTGAGATTCTACAACACTTTGTGATTCTCTTGGTACCTCTTGTACATCTAATGGTTCAATGTTTTCTTGTTGTTCTTGAACCTATTTGAGATTCACTTGCCTCCCATTGATTCATTTGGAAATAAATTCCTTTTCTAGGAATGTTATATCTTTGGAAACAAACACTTTGTTACTAGATGGATTATACAAGTAGTATCCCAAAGTTTCTTTGGGATATCTAACAAAGTAACATTTATCAAATCTAGGGCCAAGCTTTTTAGGAAACATTTTCTTGACATAAGCTTCACACACCAAAATCCTCACAAAAGACATTTTTGGATGCTTCCCAGTCCACATCTCATATGGTCTCTTTTGAACCAATTTAGATGGTACTCAGTTTAGTGAAAACGTGGCGGTTTGGAGAGCATACCCCCAGAAGGTAGTCGGAAGCTCAGCTTAACTCATCATTGACCGCACATATCTAGTAATGAGCGATTCCTTCTTTATAACACACCATTATGCTTAGGTGTTCCAGGAGGAGTCCGTTGGGATGCAATCCCATGGGCTCTAAGAAGGTTCTCAAACACTTAGTTTAACTATTCTCCACCTCGATCAGAACAATGTGCCTTAATACTTTTACCAAGTTAATTTTATACTTCATTCAGAAACTCCTTGAACCTGTGAAGAGTTTTTGACTTATGTTTCATTATATAAACATAGCCATACCTACTGAAGTCCTCAGTGAAGGTCATGAAGTACTAATACCCACCTCTTACAGTTATTCTAAAAGGTCCACACACATCAGTATGTATGAGTCCTAATAGATCACCAACCCTCTCATTGTTACCAGTGAAAGGGGTCTTTGTCATCTTTCCCAACAAACATAATGATTTGAAATTGAAAGAGTCCAGATAATCATATTTATGGAGTCTAGATATGTGATTCTCATTTATGTACCTAGAAGACAATTCCAAAGGCATGTTTTGTTTGAGTTGTTGAGTTTTACTCTTTTTGTATTAACGTTATATACATCTGTCTTTAGATTTGAAAAATAAAGACCAGAAGACATTGGGGCACTTCCATAAAACATCCCATCATTTGAAATAGAACATCAGCCATTTTTAATATGGAATTCAAATGCATCCTTGTCCATACTAGATACATAAATGATGTTTCTATTTTTAGCACATATATAATAGCAGTTCTTTAACTCTATTACAAGACCTATGGGTAGAGATAAACTATATGTTCCAATTGTGTTGGCCGCAACTCTTGTGCCATTAGAAACTCGTTGTTCCACCCCACTTTTTACAAAGGCCTACTTCCTTTCAGATCCTGCATACGAGAACATATGTTAGATCCACATCTGGTATCTAGTACCCATGATGATGAAGTAGACATATTTATCTCAATAACATATATACCTGAAGTGGAGAGCACCATCTCCATCTTCTGCTTCCTGAATTCCTACAAGTACAAAGGATGAGATCCTCTTGCACTTTTTATTCTCCTTATCTTAAGTGTTTAAGATGTGGATTCAGGCTTGACCTCAAAATTCTTCTCAATCTTGCTTTGACCCTTGGATTCAGCTCCATTGATCACCACTACGAGCTTGTCCTTCTTCAACTTGGCTTCAACATGAATCAACATGGCAAGAAGTCTGACATCTGTCCAGTCGTATTACTCACATGGTAACATGCAATAAAGTGCCTATATGATTCTGACATAGTCTTTAGAATCATATTAGTGGGCAACTCTTGGCTCAAGGTGAATCCAAGTTTTCAAGATGATATACATGTCCAATCATATTCAGCACATGTTCTTCTACTGAGGTTCCCTCTGTCATCTTTGACTCAAGAAACACCTTCATGACATCGTCCCTTTCTTGTTTTGTAAGATGAGGTGTCACCTTCCTAAGATGTGTTACCATCTCAAGAACACTCAAGTCTTCACATTTCTCATGCAAATCAAATTCATGCAGCTAAACACAAGGTACTTTATCTCTAAGGCATCATTGGCATGCTTCCAGTAAGAATCCACTTTTGCCCTAGGTGCGTCAGAAGTAGGTATTTTCTAGCACTATTTTTTCAAGGACATAGAGCTTGCATTCTACATTGAGAATCCTTCTCAAAGTTCAAAACCATTTATGGAAATTTGTCCTGTCAAGTTTTCCCTTCTTCAGGACTAATTGCAATTCTGATTTGTTCGTCATTTGATTCTACGAGAGAAAATTTGCATTTTATGAAAAACATTTTGATTTGATTTGATTTGAAAATTTTCACTATATTAATTGGACCTTTAATTATTATCACTCCCACTATTTTATTCAAATATATAGCCCCTAATATCAATGTTGAATATTACAACATACAATATTCTAGTGGGCCAAGATCCATATTTCATCGAGTCATGAGTCGACTTTTGCCGATCGCCCACAACTCAAATATTTAGGTAGGATATCATGCCAATTGCATCACATGCAACTCTTGGATAGATGATATAAAAAACTCTTCACCATGATCATTTGCATGACTCTAGGATTGGGCTCTCCAGGTCACTAATTAAGCCTGACCTAATAGCCAACACAATAGATATGCACCATGCTTTGTGCAAACCTACATATCTACCATCTCACTTCCAAGAGATAGGTATTGCACCAGGCTTTGTGCAAATCTACACTTGTTCGATAAATCTTTTCATGTGTGTTTCTAATGGAAGGCATCTGAGAATTAATATTTTAAATGAGGGAGTTTGTATAAATACATATACTCTATCTAGTCACCACATATATAGTGCATATAATATACATGCTATATACCACAACGAAAACATGTAATAAATGAAAGCTATGGTTATGGACATCCCAGTGTAATTCCTTGGAGCCAAAAGTAATTACGTCATCCTAGTCGACATCACATGTAATAACCTATTGTTGATGAAGATATGTACTTGCCAAACTGAGTTGATTGGTTCAACCCTTGAACTGATTGGCTTGCCTCCTGGTCAGTGGTTAGGTCATCTCACCAGTTGTATGGTCTGTCAGTCCACCATCTAGTGGGCCTCCAGTTGATCATTCAGGTCCACCAGGTAGTCGATTTGTCTCATACTTCTGGTCCTCCATGGTCCTCCATCTTGTAGACTCATCTTCTGAATGTCATCTTCTTTTTCATAATAGGAAAGTAAACTATCCTACTTTTACATGATTATAATGAAACCTTGAGTTACATTCCAGGAGTGCAAAGGTAGGAGATAATTAACTTTACATTGGGAAAATAAGATAGATGCTCGGTATGTAGACTGAGATAAAAGGATCAACCAACCACACAACCAAACATAGTTAATAGGGTTATTGTCCATCACCATGCTACACATCCATCATCAAAATAGCTTTTAGGGCGACGTGTGTAAATTGCATATATATATATATATATATATATATATATATATATATATATATATATATATATATATATATATATATATATATATATATATATATATATATATATATATATATATATATATATATATATATATATATATATATATATATATATATGTATATATATATATATATATATATATATATATATATATATATATATATGTTAGTTTGAAATTATCATGGTATTGGATTTGACAACATATTATTTGCATTGCATGCAATAATAGAACGATAAAACCAAAATCCAATCATATCGATTATCTCATAATACAATAGATTGACTTTGACTCTTATACCATTGTAGGGAAATATGGCTACAGAGAAGGCAATAGAAACAAAAAAAATATCTACCATATTCTCCATGACCAACGGGTCACGTCAATTACTATAAAATAGGAAGGATGGTTTTGAAGATATACCTAGTCTTGGAGCAAGTCCAATAACAATCCTTGTCGTTGAAGTTGAGCAAATATGACTCTAGGTTGTGTTGGGACTTGTCTGACTACTCCATCATGGACAACAGACTCGAACGTCATCTTCTACAAGTATGTCCTCTTATCACATACTCATGTTTGATGATGTCCTCCTAAGCGTTAGACAACAACCTCCTGCCTCTAGAGAAGTGCATACAGACTGCCTAGAACTCATGTTGTCCTGCTAGAACTAACAGGAAGGAGTCATCCCTTCTATTGGCGTACTAGTCACCAACTTACTCTCCCACAACAATGATCTTGGTTGTTCTCTCCCTTACTATCCCTCCCTAGTTAGGTAGGACTTTCTTGGGCTCTCTTAGTTACCACAAATAGAGAGGACAATGTTTGTCATAGAAATTGATTCTTAATTATCTATGGTGTACTCTAGGAGGCCCCCAGTACCTCTCTATTTATAGGCGAGGTTTGGCTCAGGGTTCCCAGTCAATGTGGGATTAGAAGGGACTGTATGATCTCAAATTTTTGTAACAATTTTGGAACTTTTGCATCCTGTGGAAGCCAAATCAGTCATCTGGCATGCCAGATGGTTGACTCACATGCCAGACAGTTGTATTCCAATTATTATTACATATTAATTCCTTACACAACAAGTAATGTGCAACTGAAACAAACTGACAAATATCTAGAACCTTCCTTCAGCCGAACTAGGCCTTCTATCCCATGCGAGATGGTTGTCTCACTCACGCAGATAGTCATTTAGTGAGCCAAGCTTGACTGACGGTTCAATGCATTGCCAATTTCAACTCGAATCAGTCTGAAACTCCAAATTCTCATCTCATCCTCTAAGATGATCGTTTGGCACTCCAAACGGCCATCTCATGCCATGAGATGGGCATTTAGCAATGCACTTAGGCTATTGTTGTGTGAATCAAATACCTAAACACTTTAGTACTTAATTCAACTGTTATTTAAGATCAGACTCCTCTTCTAGGTTGAGGCCTATGTGTGTGACCCTATAGGTCCCATATTATGTTGGCAGTAAATGTCCATAACAACTTATGACATCACAAGCAATGAGTGGTGCCTAGTCTCACATCAATGCTACCCAAGTAAAAGGAAAGTTGGAGAACAACTTCAACCTACAATTTGTGTATGGTGTTGTAGTGTTTGTATAGTTCCTTTGTCACTGATGTCCATATTGAACTCAAGGCATGGAGTAGTCATCCTCTTTATCATTCAATCTTGTTTCTTGAAACAAGAGAAGACTTTCTAAGATATATGTAAGCTCAATATCACATACTGACACACATGTGCATGCCCATGCATTTCTCAATCTCACTAATCAAGAGGCCTAGAACATCAAACTCTAGTAGGAGGGACAAATCCCATTTCTGTCATTCACACTCTATCCCCATGTCTCAAATTCACCCAATCATCACCTTTAAAATAATCCATGTTTGAGGACAATGTTTGATGATGTCAAAGTATACCCAATGACTTGTAATGAGTGCAATGATTTTATGCCTAAGAACCACAACCATCACCATCATTATGAGAGTTGACTATGACTTTTGTGATGATGGATTCCATGTGTCATTCTCATGGTGGGTATGTCTCATACACTATTCTCTAACATGTATCTATGTGATTGGTTTATAATTGTCATATCATAACTAATGAGACTCTATCATCAACTGACTCACACTCTGATCTTATGTGAAATTGTTGTCTATCATCCTTTCACAATAACAACCGATCAGGGACATAATGAGAATATTCATATGTACTCTTAACATTTGTACGATCTCATTCTTCCAAGTCATGTACTTGAAGACATATGTCATTGAGTAATATTATTCTCTAGACATTTATAATGTTACATAATTATCTCATAATTGAATTAAATAGAATAAATTGGAAGTTTTCCCTTTATTAATAATCAAATCATTTTTACAAGTTATCCATTATAATCATCCCATGATTGGCTCTCTAGGAATACATACCAACAAATTCATGACGAGCCCCTACCATGACAAGATTTATGGAGATTGGGCATGAGATAGACGACCTTTGTAAGATTGTCTCTACTTCTTCTTTAAACAATTCAAATTTGATTGCAAACATGTTTGTACTAATCATGCAGATGGAGAAAATAATTGTTGATATGCAACCTCTTCTAAGCCTACCTCAACAAATGTAGATTTAGATGTAAATCAGACGTAGGTCATGGAGGCTTTGGTAGGGTTGACAAGAAAATTCACCGCTCTCAAGCATGACAAGGACGAATTATGCCCAAAACATGAGCAGTGACACACTGAGGCAATGAATAGGAAGGAAGCACTAGCAGCTTCATCTTCTAGAAATGAGGCATTGCAAAAAAGATAATGGATCATTAATGTTGAAGCCTCATTATGGATAGAATATGTCGTTGACGTCCAGTTGAAAGTAGACATGTTGTTCGCTAAACTGTAGACTAGCAGAGCTGCACCTCTCCTGGAATAAGAAGCTACAGTAGAGCTGTCTTTTGCACGGGGGGAGATTACTCTGTCTGACATGAAGGAGTGGACACTGGGGAAGCAATGAGACCAATTTCCCAACCTCGTCAGGGCACTTGACCAATAGACGCCATGAGGAGGGACATCCAAATTTCCCAAATATCATCAAGCAAGTCATTCCCTCCAAAATTATTGTAACAACTTCCGAGAATGACCTTGTTCTAAAATCAACATAGTGGAGGGAGGAAGCACCAGAAACAACAAAAGATGTGATGGATGGTTTAACCCTATTATTCGATTACAAGGCTCCACGACCTCCAACATATTATGAAGAATTACTAAATGAACTACTATTGGATGAACTTATTGAAGGAGGACTACAACTCAACCTCTTTGAGGTGGATATAGAGGAGCAAGAGGTTGAAAGGGATGAGTTAAACATGCATAGGATGTTTAACAATGCACTGACAAAACTAGAGATTCTAGTGTTTCCCGAACCACCCGTAGTATCAAGTTCAGCCCGATAGCACCACCACTATTGTCATTCAAGATGAAGGACATGGGCATGACATTTGTGTCAAGAATGTCACTATGTGACATACATGTCCTTCCTGACATTCTGGACGATGACAAACATGTACAAGACATCATCAACAACAACAATAGGTACAATCTTACGAGGGAAGATATGCATTCTGCCTTTTGACACAAGGCAAACATCAACATAGTGTTATTTAATGTCTTGTATGGAACTATCATTGAAGAATACATGAAAAAGGCAAGATAGGTACTGCATTCAATGCTACATCAACCATTGTCGATCAACTGTATAAAGAAAATAACAATTCCCCCTCAGTTAAAGAGCTACAAGACACACTACAAAAGACAATAAAAATGCACTTCATAACCTTGTCTTCCTAAGCCTTCAACCACTGGATTCTCACTATAGAGACCTTTCTACAAGGCAGTTGGTTACTTATAACTATAGTGTAAAAGACGTGCCATGTGGAAGGATGGTTTTTGAGTAGCAAAAGCATAGGACGATATAGGAAATTTGTATGTGCCTGAAATATCTGATACAAGGAGTTAGTGGATGATATCATCCAAACTAGAGGATGATCAACATCAACTACAACGTGCCCCAAGAAATGTAGAACTCAGGGGGAAGTGCATTCATAACACTACAAATGATCAAATCCCCAAAAAAGGGGGATTCCTTCAGAGCAGTTTGCAAATGAAAATTTCCACACTCTATGAGGAAAATACGTCATGAAAGTCATCCATGAGAGGAGATCCTTCTATTATGTATGTATACATCCTCCATAGGATTTACACACTTTTACCCCTCCCCAAAATAACCTCATGGAGGGACCAATTGAAAAACTTAGGAAAAGAACCTAAAATCTCACCTCCACATGAAAGCACATCTAGTCTGATGACTCCTCCCCCTCAATCACAACCACTATCTCCTCCTCCCCTAGAAACATCAACCCCTCTCAACCAACCCATGAATGAAAAAACAACCTAATCCACGGCTCCCGATGTAAATCCTAATCCCTCACCCATCCATCTAATAGAAACAATAACAAAACAATTCATGTTGAGCCCCTCATACATGAGATCCATAATGAGATCCATGAACAAGAGGCAAAGGAAGAACAAACCGCACATGGACATACCAGCGCCCCTATCACATTCAACCAAGAAGAAGAGGAAAAAGGGTCAAACAACAAATATGCAACCAATAGTGGTGGGATGTGAAGGAGACAATGGAGTGTTGTTAGAGAGTTGCCTCATCATCGACCTTCTGTTGTAGACATACACCATCAGTATGCGGTCTCAATGACAAGAGTTCAAGGGACAACGTGCCTCCACCTTCATTGAGAACATCCATACTTCTTCAGGAGGAGGGAGAAGGAGCAACCATCCTAGTTGCTGACAAAAACTTCAGATTGGAGGAGTTTTTCATGGACCTTGACCATCAATGGTCACTGTTGTGTATCTTCCTTCTTCCTCTATGAATTCATCCACATTCTTTCATCTCTTTCATTCTATTTCATCTTCCACTCTCATATCTAACAAATCTTGTAATTCTACCAAGCTATATATCAACTGAATGTATAAACATATAGCTTGGGTTGGGAGTAGCCATTAAGGTTCTCCCAACATGTATATACTTATATCCATTGAATATAAACTCTTAGCAAAGTTTATCTCCATACTCTTGATCTTAATGCTTCACTTTCATGCTTAGCTACAAAACGGCCTTTGGGCATTATTTGTAGAAGATTGGGTTCCAAGTTGCTCAACATGCCAACACCCTCTCTAGGCATCATAAACCAATACTGGTTGATACCTATTATTATACCAAGAAATGGTTGATGCCTATTATTATACCAAGAAAATCGATACACAGAGAGGAAATTGTAACACTGAGGAAAGGAACAATTTCTAGCTGATGAGTGAGCTACATATTTACATTGCAAACTATACAATTTTCTAGAAAGTTTCATGAGCAGCGAGCGAGGTTATTGTGATAATTTTAGAGGGAGAAATGCAAAATGTTCCTAGTTAGACAAGTATTTTCTATAAAATGATGATCTATATATTTCATGTATGGATCAAAACCATATCGTGGTCTTTGTAGAATCATGCATATCTTGGTCTACTAGATTGATTATAGCTTCATGTATTTACAAAGGTTATTCATTGGTAGTTGCAGCATCACTGAAGTTTCTAACTGTTTGACAATGTCTATGTTAAGTGAATAAAAAGATCATATATTCTTTCTAACTCTTATATATCAAAAAGTAAGCACACAATATTTTCATCTTAACATACATGTATTCACAAAGAGATGTTTTGTTATATTAATATGAGATGATTGTATTCTATATATCGTATGCATTCATAGAAACTCAAGGGCAACTACTGCCTGAAACTTATTGGCATTTTAAGAGGTGCAGTTGTTCTTGATGGTATGTACATATAAAAAGAATCCTTTATGCTCTAAGAATAAATCTACCAGCATTTCGTCATCTATTAACATGGAATTTAAATGCGACCCTTGATTGGTAAGATGGATATCATCCAAAATATGATGAACGTGTTCCCTAGACCAATATATTAATAGATTATAGAAGGGCTTCACCACATTAACTTGGTCATGCACATGATTCCCAACTTGATAGTAGTGGTCAATGTACTTTGTAGACAAAAAGACACAATGGACAAGTACATGGACTGGGTTCTCTTGTACGTCCACTTTGATGTTTCACATTTCCCTAACCACTATTCATGTACCATAGTTACAATCAAAATGGTAGTGATGTTGTTAGGTTGGTTATGATAGATGAACATTTACATGGTGGAGAAAACCAATAAAAACAGTAGTTGGGGAATGTAGATGGCAGAAGTGGATCTTACCTCATAGTTCTAATGGTGGAATGAAGGTTTGACATCATAAAGTATTACTAATTTACAGGTTCCTCAATCATATTTAGAATTCAGAAATGCATTGGTTTTTCCCACGGTTGGTAGACACCTGAACGCAGAAAACTGAAATGATCAAGAGAGAAATGTAGAGAGGTGTTCAGAACAAAAGCTAAAATGAAAAACGACAATAAACAAAGTTTTACTTTTTCTTGGGTAGTATGAGATATCAAGATACAAAGATAGGACTGACATGCTGTTATCGCACCACAACTATAATTAAAATTTTGGTAATGTTGTTAGACTGGTTTTCATAACAATGAATGTATATATCATCAACAACATTATGTAAAAGTAGCTATCTTAGAATCCAGATGACGAGAGTGGATCTTACCCATAGATTTCTGATGGTGGGATGTAGGTTTGACATCATAAAGTAAGAACCGATTTGCAAGTTCCTCAATCTTATTCAGAATTCAGAGGTGCATTGGTTTATGCAACCAATGATAGACTTCTGGATGTAAAAAAATGAATGATGGAAGAGAGAAATGTAGAGAGGTATTCAGGACATAAGTTAAAATGAAAAGCGCTAATAAGAAAATTCTTACCTTTTCTTGGATAGTACGCATCTCTTTAAGAGGTGTAGTTGTTTTTGATGGTATGTACATATAAAATGAATCCTTTATGCTCTAAGAATAAATCTACCAACATTTCTTCATCTATTAACATGGAATTCCAATACGACCCTTGATTGGTAAGATGGATATCATCCATAGTATGATGAACGTGTCCCCTAGACTAATATATTAATAGATTATAGAAGGGCTTCACCACATTAACTTGGTCATGCACACGATTCCCAACTTGATAGTAGTGGTCAATGTACTCTGTAGACAAAAAGACACAATGGACAAGTGCATGGAATGGGTTCTCTTGTACGTCCACTTTGATGTTTCACATTTTCCTAACCACTATTCATGTACCATAGTTACAATCAAAATGGTAGTGATGTTGTTAGGTTGGTTCTGATAGATGAACGTTTACATGGTGGAGAAAACCAATAAAAATAGTAGTTGGGGAATGCAGATGGCAGAAGTGGATCTTACCTCGTAGTTCTAATGGTGGAATGAAGGTTTGACATCATAAAGTATTACTAATTTATGAGTTCCTCAATCGTATTCAGAATTAAGAAATGCATTGGTTTTTCCCACGGTTGGTAGACACCTTAAAGCAGAAAACTGAAATGATCAAGAGAGAAATGTAGAGAGGCGTTCGGAACAAAAGCTAAAATGAAAAATGTTAATAAACAAAGTTTTACTTTTTCTTGGGTAGTATGATATATCTAGATACAAAGATAGGACTCAACTGTTGTTATCGCGCCACAACTATAATTAAAATTATGGTAATGTTGTTAGACTGGTTTTCATAACAATGAATGTATATATTATAGACAACATTATGTAAAAGTAGCTGTCCCAGAATCTAGATGACGGGAGTGGATCTTACGGATGGATTTCTGATGGTGGGATGTAGGTTTGACATCATAAAGTAAGAACTGATTTGCAAGTTCCTCAATCTTATTCAGAATTCAGAGGTGCATTGGTTTATGCAACCGATGATAGACATCTGAATGTAAAAAAATGAAATGATGATCGAGATAAATGTAGAGAGGTATTCAGGACATAAGTTAAAATGAAAAGCGCTAATAAGCAAATTCTTACCTTTTCTTGGATAGTACGCATCTCGTTTCTGAAAGATTGATAACCTGCATTACTTCTAGCACTTGTGAATTCGTGAGAGGAGACTACTAAAAAAGTAAATCAAAATGTAATCCTACTCGCACACTGGATGAAATAAAAGAGTTGGAAGGAGTTAGTTTTGGACTGCTTCCATATCTGGCACTGCCCATTAGGAAAGAAACTGGGGAGGTGGTGATTATTGTGTAGTTTCCGTTTTGAGTCTTTTGACCAGCCGGAGATAATGACGTGCAGTTAATAGGTGGTATTTGTTTCCCTTTATTCTAACCGCAAAAGTAGATATCTAGTATCAGTCTTTTAAATTTAATAGAGTTGACAAAAGAAACTGAAAAGCCAAAGCAGATGTGCAATTAATGCTAAGATAATAATTACATTCAAAAGAATAGGAAAAATGAAAATGAAGTTGAGGGAAATTTCGAGAGACTTGAGGGAGAGAAACGTGCTCAATTCAGTTTTGGAGATTTAGTTCTGGTAATATGAATTTGGTTGGGGTATAATTTTAAAAGGAGAGAGAGATAAAAATGAAAAAGGGTGATACCAGTTGAACAATTTTTTTTCTTACAATTTCTTCACTTTGTTTGTACGTTGAGAACGACATCTAGGGTAAAAGGTGGTTTGTCAAGGCAATTAATATATTAATATAAAAAGAACACACGTAAGATAAAATAGAAAACATGAGAAAGTTTTGTATATTTCTATACAGAATGGGATTGAACGGATTTGACTTTTTCATTCGAGTATGAAGGGTGTGGTTTGTTATGTGTATATAATTAAATAAAATTTCAAAAAATAGTATTGCGGTTAGAGGAGAGGAACTAGTTAGGTAACATGGTGTTAGTTTTGGTGAGAGAAGATGGTATTTGTTGAAAGTGGGCAGAGAGGGGTTAGGAAATTGACCGGCCTAAATCGCGCGTCCAAAAGTGGAGGCAGATTTGAGGTAGTCAAGCTTTTACATTTATAAACCCGAATCCTTCTAGGCCCCCGCAACTTTGTTTACGGGGTCAAAGTAGATATACGGGGTCGAACACAGGGACAAGGGGTAGTGTTGAGAACCCAGAATCAACACGCTACACTCCGGTAGGTATAAAGAGATATAAATTCCCAAAAGGGAAACACCAAGATGTCACAAATAAAATAATGAAAACTATCTCCAACTGGAGCTACAAGAGAGATTTAAGGTTTTAGTCATTTAGCAGTTTTTAGGGGTTTTCATGCAACAGAAACAGAAAGATAATACTAGAGCTAGGGCAAGATGCGAAGGATAAGACTACGGCAAAACAAGCGGCAGCAGTAACACCCTGCACCCCTCCTCTCAGAGTGGGTACTTCTAACCAAGCATCAACACCCCTCTCGAGGTTGTCGGACTTAAGTTAGAGTGGAATGCTACTGAAGCAACCCCGTTCCAGGCACTCTCATACTCCAGAATCGGACCAAACACTAGAGCCACAACACGACTCTCGAAGCTGTTGCGACGGGAAAATAAGATTCGGTAGCTAAGCGAAACGCGATCCAAACATGCAAGCTAGAGTTCAGATATCAAACATAGAAGTCATCCAATATATCTCATCAAGTATAGAGAAGCAAGTAATTAAGATTTTCTATTTCCATATACATTAAGGGTCTTAATACATTGCGTAAGAAAGGAATTAAATAACAGAATTAAAGATAGATGTCGCCTTCTTGATGTAGAAGGGCGACAGACTACAGCGACTCTCCCGCCCGATACCAGACAGGGGCCTATCCCGATACAGCGGTGTCGGGAGACACACTCTCTCGAGCGGCACACCGTGACGGCCGACTGTATCGTTCAAGGACATGGCCGATACGCTCAAGTCGGGCGACACACCCTCTCAGGCGGCACGCATGACGGGCGAAGCGTATCAGGTTCGATATCGTGTCGGGCATGGAGTGACGCGTCCTACTGTCGGGCACTCGTGTCGCTCATCATCGTTGGCCGATAACGGCCCGTAGTGTCGCCCGGGACGGTTCTGAGTGAACTATCCCCTCCCTCTCGGGACGAGGAAGGGCTCACCTAGTGTCGCCCGACACGAGCACTGGGGCACGATACTCTTGCTCTCGCAGTTTCCTCCGAAGATCACTCAAAGCTCCCAACTGTCCGAATTCCGAAGTATCTAACTGTCTTTTTGACTCCCTGTAGCTGCTATTTATAGGCAGCGGTTGGATGAAGTTATGGTGCTTGAAGCGCCACATGTCCTCCTTATTTGCGGGTCGGTGAATGGCCGATACTGGTATCGCTCGCCTCAGGAGTGTCGGTTATCGGTCACGTGATGGACGGTGTGCCTGCCGGTGGGTGGCTGTGTCGCCCGACAAGCTGGGTTGTCAGGGCGAGCTGGGCTCCCTGTCGGGTAGAAGGTGTGCCGTCTATCTGCTCCTTTTTGCGCGGCATCCTTTTGTCGTGCATCATTGTGTCGCTCCACCCTGTCAGGCAGAGGTTGTATCGGGCGTCAGGAAGGCCAAAACAGACTTGGACTTATTCTGTGGGCCGGGACGGCCTTATTGCACCAAAATGAGGAAAGACTTTGTAAAAGATGGAAATATAGGATTAAGAGCATTGCTTGGCCAATTATTACGAAGTGCATACAAAAGAGAGGAAAATAGCTAAAAAGGCAGTTTTTATAACAAAAAAATAGTCTAAAATATCACAAAAATTGGTGTTATCAACTCCCCCAAACTTAGCATTTTGGTTGTCCTCTATCAATATTTAAACTTTATTTTGTGATGCTTCTTCTTGTTTGGTACAGCTTTCAGGCCAAGAGGTAAAGTAAGTATAGTAATGCCTTTAGAGATAATGCTGTCCCATTACGAACAAAAGACCTTGTGTTTCCTGCCTTATTATTTCAGTAAAAATTTTCTACAGCCTCAGCGAGACTTTAGTGTATGATTCCGAAGTTATCTTCCACACCAAACAACTTTATTTTCGGGAAAGCAAGTTGTGTAAAGGGTAGGCTAAGTCTTTTTGGGTTTTTCATCTTGTTTTCCATCAGTCCATCCAGGTAAGGGTCCGTTAACGGGCAAGTGGTCCCTGCAGTCCAAGCCAGTTGGCTTTAGAGTAGTGATTTCACATCCTACGTACCACTGCCCCGGATCTACCATGCCTAAAGATGGGTACTTTTGGAAAACAAATGTGTGTATATATTTTTTTTTATTGGGCACAACTCTCATGCTTTTATTCACACTCATAAGGCTTCTCTCTCTTTTTGGGATTTTCGTCGGATAAAGGGGAAACAAAGAGATTTCTGCTGTTTGGGCAGCTTTTCCCTTCTCCATACTCGTCTCTTAGCTGTTTGCGAGATTATTATATTTTTCAAAATTTTTGGCGTGGAAAAACGTAATCTTCTGTTCGTTTGAAGCAACATTATCAGAAATATATAACAGAACTTGTATCTCATTAATCACAAAGAAAACTAACTTTGCAAGCAGTTGCATCAGGTTTTTACTAATATAGCATTGGAACAAACACAGAAAATTTTCAAAATTTTTATATGAGCATGGCTATATACACATGATATAGGAGAAACACAAACTAAATGACACAATAATTTTTATACCTCCTTCACTGGTACATGGGTACCCCCCCCAAACTTACTCTGCACTCTGTCCCAGAGTAGTAAAGAATACAGGGTGAGGTCATGTTAGCCCAGTGAAGGTTATCTAGCGGGTTCGCTTGTGCCATGGAGAAGCTACAATATGCTTCTTTGCTGCAGCCTCCTTATTTTCTCATTTGAAAACAGCCAGAACAAGTGCAAAGCTCTCAAGATGGAAGCTCGAGAACTCTTGAAAATGCTTGTGGGCGCTTCCTCCTTAAGAAGATGGAACCGGAATGCCCAAATTCCATCCGGAGGCCACCGGCAAAAGACTCGTGTTGTCTCTGTAGATGGTCCTAAACCATCACAGAAGACAAACTATTATAAGAAAGTGATCTTCCGCTGAAGCTACCAAATCAAGAAAAATTCTCCTGCTCTCTATCTGCAGTAGTCGACGGTTAGCTGCCTTGGGGTTTTTACATTTCTGCCCGAAAGTTGTTGCTTCCGCTCGGCTGGAGGTTTTCCCTGTGTGACCCGTCCCTGTTATCAAGTCCAATGATCATCTAAAGGTTAGGTCGGCAAAGATAGGAATCATGATAAGACTTATTTCAAAATCCAGATATTGTCCATCAAAAGGAAGCTCTAGACGATACAGGGATGGACGATATGAGGAGGGCTGTGCGGCACACACTCCGCACGACACGAATGTATCGGGCGATAAGGTCGCCAAAGATAAAATGCCCGTCAGGACGTCACAAAAGAAAATTGTGTCGCCCGATATGGCGTATAGGGCAAACACTTATCAGTCGTTATTTCGTGCTTAACTGCGTCGGGCGATATATATAAAAAATCGACTAGGTTAGTAAACCTGATAAGCAGCGCGCGATATGAAAACTCGCATCGGGCGATAAGTCTGTCGGGTGATAAGCATGTCGGGCGATAAGCATGTCGGGCGATACCTTTGCTCATAGGAGCCATCGCCCGATATAAGGGTGAAGGAAAGCTGGCCGACACGCGAGCAAAGGTGGATCACTGCATGTGTTACAGGTGGCTGAAAAGAGAAGTGAGGCAGCCCGACACGTTGAGCCCACATTGCTATATATAGAAAGCTCGACTAGGGGTAAAACGGGCGTTTCTGGGGCACGCGTCGGCCGACGAGTCAGGAAATTCCCGAGACGAAGGTCACGTCAGTTAAATTAGGGCATTTATTCCCATCCACGATATGATGGTTGCTCGGGAATACCATCCGCCACGGCTCTTGTGGTGCCCCAAAAATTGCGGCCCGATACAAGCGTGGTTGCGTGCCAGCTGAGCTGCTGCCCGACAATGCTTAAAAGGCGGCTGAAACCAAAGCTAGGAGAAGGAAAAAGAACATCATTGGTTTAAGGTAAAGTCCCCGACCTCAGAAAGGATGACAGCGGTGGCCCATAAAACAGAGGAGCCGGTGCGCTCGGCGCGTGCACCGACTTGGGCCTTATTACAATTCATAAATTTTGTTTTTATAGGTAATAAGAAAAATACATCCTACTCTATGAAAGAAAGAAAAACTCGGGCTGCCTCCCGAGGAGCGCTGAAGTTGACGTCGCCAGCTCGACCGGTGTAGGGTCATCTCGTTCAGCTCTTGACTGTGCCCATATCTCGTAGGTTGATCTCTGCTCTCTTGACAAAGGCTTCATCCTCATAGAACCTTTTTACCTTGTGCCCATTTACTTGAAAGAATTTGGTCAGATCATCCTTGTCGTAGAGCTCCATCATTCCTGATGGGTAAATTTTGGACACAGTGAACGGTCCTGACCATCTCGTTTGTAACTTCCCAGGGAAAAGACGAATAGAGGACTTGAATAACAAGACTTTATCCCCTTCGCTTACATCCTTTCTCCTGAGGTGGGCATCGTGCCACAATTTTTTCCTCTGTTTGTAGATTTTTGTATTTTCATAAGCATTTATTCTTAGCTCTTCCAGCTCTTGAAGCTGCAAAAACCTCTTTTCTCCAGCTTTATCGAGGTCCATATTTAGGAACTTGATTTCCCAAAGGGCCTTGTGTTCTAATTCTAGAGGCAAGTGGCAGGACTTTCCGTAGACGAGACGGTAGGGGGTGGTTCCAATGGGCATTTTGTAAGCAGTACGGTAGGCCCAAAGTGCATCATCAAGCTTCATAGACCAATCCTTCCTCGTTCGGCTGACAGTTTTCTCCAAGATCTACTTGATTTGTCTGTTGGAAACCTCTACTTGCCCTGACGTCTGTGGGTGGTAGGGTGTAGTGATCTTGTGCTTCACTCCGTACTTGCGCAGAAGTGCTTCAAACTGTCTTTCTCCAAAGTGCGACCCTCCATCGCTTATAACCGTGCGCGGTACGCCGAAACGAGGGAAGATGGTCTTCTCAAACAGCTTGATAACCGACTTGGCGTCGCATGATTGTTTGGCTACCACTTCTACCCACTTTGATACATAATCCACTACCACGAAAATGTATTGATACCCCCGGGATGGGGGGAACGGTCCCATGTAGTCGATCCCCCATACGTTAAATATTTCTACTTCGATCCAGCTCGCCATTGGCATTTCATTCCTCCGCCCTATGTTCCCTGTAAATTGGCACTCTCTGCAAACTTTTGTAAATTGTACAGCATCTTTAAATAAGGAGGGCCAGTAGAAACCTAACTGCAGCACTTTTGCAGTTGTTCTCTCGCTACCCAGGTGACCACCATAGGGGGAGGTGTGGCATTCCTTCAGGATGTCCGCGGTTTCTTCTTCTGGGATACACCTCCTGTATAAGCTGTCGGTGCACATTCTGAACAGGAGAGGATCATCCCAGTAGTAGTTTTTAGTATCCGCAAATAGCTTCTTTTTCTGATTGTACGTGATGTCAGGAGGCAGTTCTCCGCAAGCAAGGTAATTGCAGATGTCTGCAAACCAGGGTAAGCTTTCTTCTTGACCTTCGGCCAACATAAGAGCTTCGTCAGCGTAGTCATCATTGATTGGAGGCCCTTCCTGCCTCTCAGCCACAATCCTTGATAGGTGGTCTGCGACCACATTTTCTACCCCCTTCTTGTCGATAATCTCGTGGTCGAACTCTTGGAGCAATAAAGCCCACCTCAACAGTCTGGGCTTTGCGTATTTCTTTTGCATCAAGTATTTTATAGCCCCGTGATCTGTGTATACTTTGACCTTGGCTCCGACAAGATACGACCTGAACTTATCGAACGCGAAGATGATCGCGAGCATCTCCTTCTCAGTTGTTGTGTAGTTTACTTGAGCCTCGTCCAACGTGCGACTAGCGTAGCAAATCACATGGTGCCTTTTGTCTTTCTTCTGCCCCAGGACTGATCCAACCGCGTAGTCGCTAGCATCGCACATCAGCTCAAAAGGTAAACCCCATTCTGGCGCTTGAAGGATGGGTGGTGATGTTAAAGCATTTTTTAGGGCCTGAAAAGCACTGAGATAATCGTTAGAGAAAATAAATTCAGCATCTTTTACCAGAAGATTGGACAGCGGTTTGGAAATCTTCGAAAAGTCCTTGATGAATCTTCGGTAATATCTGGCGTGTCTGAGGAAGCTGCGCACCCCCGTCACAGATCTGGGTGGAGGAAGCTTGGATATTGATTCAACCTTGCTTACGTCCACCTCGATTCCACACCTTGAGACCTTATGCCCTAGAACGATCCCCTCCCGCACCATGAAATGGCACTTTTCCCAGTTCAGGACTAGGCTGTTCTCCTTGCACCTTTGAAGGACTGATGACAGATTCTTCAGACAGCTATCGAAGTCCTTCCCATAGACTGAAAAGTCGTCCATGAAAACTTCTACGATGTCTTCTAGAAAATCTGAGAACATCGATATCATGCATCTTTGAAAGTTGGCGGGGGTGTTGCAGAGTCCAAAGGGCATCCTTCGGAAGGCATAAGTGTCGTAAAGGCAGGTGAATATTGTTTTCTCTTGATCTTCGGGAAAGATGGGTACCTGGTAAAAACCTGAAAAGCCATCAAGAAAACAAAAGAAATCGTGGTGCGCGAACCTTTCAAGAACTTGGTCAATAAAAGGTAATGGAAAATGATCCTTCTTTGTAGCCTGATTTAGCTTTCGATAATCAATGCACATCTGCCATTCAGTGACGGTCCTAACCGCCACCTCATCGCCCTTCTCACCCTTAACCACTATCATTCTGCCATTTTTGGGTACTACGTGGATCAGACTTACCCAATTGCTATCGCTGATTGGGTAAATGATCCCCGCATCCCTAAGCTTTATTACCTCTTTCTTGACGACCTCCTTGAGCATCTGGTTCAGCTTCCTCTGGGGTTGAGCCAGAGGCTTGGAAGATTCATCTAATTTGATGCGATGCATGCATAGGGCAGGGCTAAGGACTTTGATATCATCTACTGAGTATCCTATACCCCCCCTATGGAGCCTTAACTCTTCAAGGAGTCGGTCTAGCTGATTGCTTGAAAGACTGGCATTTACGATGATAGGGTTCTGCTGCTCTTCATCCAAGAACTCGTACTTCAGACCTTTAGGCAACGCTTTTAACTCTTTCTTTGGTCTGGGTGCCTTCCCTTGAGGCTCCCCCTCAAGGGAGGCATACTTTGCAGACTCCACCACCTTATCCTCTTATTGCAATTCTTCATCAGAAGGGTTGAAGAGGTCGAGATACCTCACGACTTCAGGATCTTCGAGGTCGGGATCTTGACAGTTTATTGTCCTCAAGAGGGGGTCTACTGTCTGGATATCTTCGTCTATTTCCTCGCAAAATTTATTATAGCTATCTGTGAAACATGTTGATTCAGACAGGGAGGGGCTTCTCATGATCTTCTTCAACTTGAAGTCCATATGGTCGTTTCCGACCCTCAAAGCGATCATCCCCTCGGAGACATCAATCAGCGCTCTTCCTGTTGCCAGGAAAGGATGTCCAAAGATGATCTGACAACGGGGGTCTTCAGCTGTGTCGATGATGACTATATCACATGGGATAAAGAAATCACCAACCCTGATCGGCACATCTTCGACAATGCCAACAGGTCTCTTAAAGGTGTGGTCTGCCAATTGAATCCGCATGTTGGTTCGAACCATGTCGGTCAAACCCACCCTTTTTGCGAAACCCAGGGGCATAAGGCTGATGCTTGCCCCCAAGTCAGCCAGGCCCTTACGTTCGACATTGTCCCCGATGGCGAACGAGATCGTGAAAGCTCTGGGGTCCCTTCTCTTATTCGGCATGTCGGGCTTTAGGAAGGCGGAGGAGGTGGAAGTTAGATGCACTATTTCAATCCTTCCTCCCCTTCTCTTCTTTGTGATAAGGTCCTTGAGGAATTTGGCGTATGTAGGCATATCCTCCAAAGCGTCAAGGAAGGGCACTTTGAGATGCAGCTTCCTGATCGACTCCATGAACTTCTCATGACGCTTCTTCAGATTTGCCTTTATCAGCTTGTACGGGAACGGAATCCTAGGAGCGTAAACATTCCTTCCTCCAAGTAGCTCTTCAGGGAACCTTTACACAGACTCTCGAATGTCTGCCTGTCTTTCTTCCTCCTCTGCTGGACCTGCATCCTCAGGCCTTAGCTCGGGCTCAGGCTTGGCTTCATCAGGGTGCTCCAGCATTCTCCCAGACTTCAGGACTGCCATTACGGCGGTTTCAGGGTATGGGAGTGCTTTTATTGCAGGATTCTCCATCAGAGCAGTCATCTAGGTGAGTCGCTGATCTACCTCACGCTGGCGCATCTGCAAGCTGGCCATCTGGCATTGCATTGAATTCAGAGCCCCAGGGCTAGGGAGCGTGCTCTGCACCAGTTGGCTGATGATGGTATCTTGTCTCTTTATGTAGGCAGAAAGCTGACCAACCAAGTTAGGCTGGTTCGACCTCTCGCCTCGGCCCTGACATTCACCCTCAGAAAGAGACCGCTCGCAACGAGACATGGTATCAAAGCTCGGCGGAACAGGTCACAGTTCTTCAGAGTTCCTGAAAAGGCACGAAAAATCGAGTTTAGGAAATTGAATTATTAATTTTAAGAAAAGAATAGTAGTAAGTAAAAAGAAAAAGAAAAAGAGTGTCATCAAACTCATTTCTAAGTTTGAGGAACAGGAGTGTAGTTAGTGGATTCGGATTCGTCTATAGTACTATTTTTGCCTTGTCCCCGGCAACGGCGCCAAAAAGTTGACTGGCCTAAATCGCGCGTCCAAAAGTGGAGGCGGATTTGAGGTAGTCGAGCTTTTACATTTATAAACCTGAATCCTTCTAGGCCCCCGCAACTTTGTTTATGGGGTCGAAGTAGATATACGGGGTCAAACACAGGGACAAGGGGGGTAGTGTTGAGAACCCAGAATCGACACGCTACACTCTGGTAGGTATAAAGAGATATAAATTCCCAAAAGGGAAATACCAAGATGTCACAAATAAAACAAAGAAAACTATCTCCAACTGGAGCTACAAGAGAGATTTAAGGTTTTAGTCATTTAGCAGTTTTTAGGGGTTTTCATGCAACAGAAATCGAAAGATAATACTAGAGCTAGGGCAAGATGCGAAGGATAAGACTACGACAAAACAAGCGGCAGCAGTAACACCCTACACCCCTCCTCGCAGAGCGGGTACTTCTAACCAAGCGTCAACACCCCTCTCGAGGTTGTCAGACTTAAGTTAGAGTGGAATGTTACTGAAGCAACCCCGTTCCGGGCACTCTCGTACTCCAGAATCAGACCAAACACTAGAGCCACAACACGACTCTTGAAGCTGTTGCGACGGGAAAACATGATTCGGTAGCTAAGTGAAACGCGATCCAAACATGCAAGCTAGAGTTCAGATATCAAACATAGCAGTCATCCAATATATCGCACCAAGTATAGAGCAGCAAGTAATTAAGCTTTTCTATTTCCATACACATTAAGGGTCTTAATACATTGCGTAAGAAAGGAATTAAATAACAGAATTAAAGATAGATGTCGCCTTCTTGATGTAGAAGGGCAACTCTCCCGCTCGATATCGGACAGGGGCCTAGCCCGATACAATGGTATCGGGCGACACACTCTCTCGAGTGACACACTGTGATGGCCGACTGTATCGTTCAAGGACCTGGCCGATACGCTCAAGTCGAGCGACACACCCTCTCGGGCGGCACACATGACGGGCGAAGCGTATCGGGTTCGATATCGTGTCGGGCATGGAGCGACGCGTCCTACTGTCGGGCACTCGTGTCGCTCGTCATCGTTGGCCGATATCGGCCCGCAGTGTCACCCGGGACGGTTCTGAGTGAACGATCCCCTCCCTCTCGGGACGAGGAAGGGCTCACCTAGTGTCGCCCGACATGAGCACTGGGGCTTGATACTCCTGCTCTCGCAGTTTCCTCCGAAGATCACTCAAAGCTCCCAACT